>JABCMI010000023.1:1405817-2811635 GCA_026261945.1 Hirschfeldia incana | reverse complement strand
TCATTTCCTGACGACATTGTTCATCAACTATATTCCGAATTGAATCGAAGACTTCTGAAAATTTATAAGTTGACCCATACTGCTTCGTATTCCTTTAAAATCCTGAGGATAGTTTTGACACTCCCTCTTTTTGAGCTTTACAAAAAAAAAGAGACTATCATCCGCAAACAGTAAGTGCGATATCGAGGGGGACGCTCGAGCCACCTTCATCCCTGTTAGCTGCTTCAGCCTCTCCGCCTTTTTAATATTTGCGATGAGTGCTTCCGTACACAGAATAAATAGATAAGGGGAGAAAGGATCCCCTTGTCTTAATCCCCGTTGGGGAAGAATGAGTCCCCGTGGTTGTCCATTTAATAACACCTGATATTGAACCGACGATATGCATTCCATCATCATCCTAATCCAATGTGAATCAAACCCTAATTTCTGAAGGAGGGCCTGAATAAAATCCCACTCCACTCGATCATAAGCCTTGCTCATATCTGTTTTAATCGCCATAAATTTACCTTTGCAAGCATTATTGGTTCTCAATCCATGAAACATCTCCTGAGCTATGAGGATATTATCTGAAATCAATCTTCCTCCTACAAAGGCTGATTGCGTTTCTGAAATCAGCATGGGAAAATATACTCTCAGCCGTTGACACAAAACCTTTGAAATAATTTATAACCAACATTACAAAGACTTATAGGTCGAAGTTCTGTCATCCTAGTTGGTCGCTCCGTCTTTGGTATCATACATATATTCGTAATATTCAATCGTTGATCCATTTCTCCAGTAGTCAAAAAAGAGTTAACCATTGTAACCAAATCATCCTTTATCAGATGCCATGAGTGTTCAAAAAAAAGCACAGTCATTCCATCCGGCCCCGGAGCCTTTTCTGGATGCATCATGAATAATGCCTGGCGAACCTCTTCCTCCGTAGCGATCCGTAACAATCTCTGGTTCATCTGAGTAGTTATAATCGGCTGCACCTCCTCCAGAAACCCGTCAAAATCTGATGGCGCAGTAGTACTGAAGAGTTCTTCAAAATACTCCACCGCAACCCTTTCAATCCCTAAATCATCTGTGATCCAGTTTCCGGTTACATTATATAACCCCACAATCCGATTGCGAATACGTCTTTGTTTCGTTGAGGCATGATAAAATTGTGTATTAAGATCTCCCGATGAATACCACATAGTCCTACTCTTTTGGTACCAATATTCTTCTTCATCTTTATATGCATCCTGTAGTTTCCGAGAAACCTCCAAAATCTCCTCTTGTGACCTACTTTTGTCTGTCTGAACTTCCTCTAATGCTTTTTGTAGGTCACTGATTTTTTCCTTTCCATATGGAGGATTCTGTTTCCGCCATTTCGCTATCTCATGACGACAGTTACTTAACTTTAAAACAAAATCCTGTTGTCCATGACTTGATTCCGACCAGCCCTTGGCTATTGATTCCATAAGCCCTTCCTGGCCAATCCACCGCTTATCAAATCTAAACTGTCCTCTCGTTTTAGGTACCTTGTTTTCCAAATGAGCTACCACTGGTCGGTGGTCAGAACCGACCATTCCTAAATATTCTTGAAAAGAACATGGGAAGAGAGTGTGCCATTCTGCATTAGCTAATGCCCGATCTAATCTGCAGCGAACCATCACTGCTCCTTTTCCTTTACCTCTCTTACCCTGCCACGACATTGTGTTTCCCCGAGCCGGGAACTCTAACAGACCACTGTTCCTTATCATATTGTTAAAAGGAAGAAATGATTCAGCATTTCTCAAAGCTCCGCCGTCTTTCTCATGATTTCCGGTAATCTCATTTAGATCTCCAATTATAAACCAAGGCTCTGTTCTTGCCAGCCCATATCTAGTTAACCATTATCAGACTTGTTCTCGCAATCCTTGCATCGGGTCACCATAAAAAAAAGTTAAGAAAACTTTTTTTCCCAAGCATCTCTGCTTCAACATCTATCATACGGTTACTTTCTTCCAATTGGGTCCACTGTAACCAATCTATCAAATCCAAAATGAGCTTGAAAATCTTGAACGAACTCTGCCGGTTGATTTGTTTCCGCTAAAAAAAAAATTCTGGTTTATGTTTGTGCCATATCTCCCGAAGGTAACTTATAGTCCATTTACTTTCCATACCTCTACAATTCCAACTTAAAACTCTCATAAATCACTGATTTTATGACGTCTCCAATGAGAACAAAAACATTAGGATTTAAAGATACCCTGTCGCTTGAAACCGTGAATCCAAGATACCAATTCCACTTAATTATTATTCGGTCCCGCTTATGCTCTTTCTCCAACGTGGGGATCCCCAACTTACTTTGTAACCTTCTATTCCAGATAGCCAATGAAATCAATTCTTTATTACCGTTATATTGCCAGCTCCACATGAGACAAACACCATGCTCTCTTCCCAAAATCATATCGATCAGAACTATGATCGCATAAAAATAATAAGTGTGACTCTTATCAAATATACATCTTCTTACCAAGCCTTGTAAACCTGGGATTCCTAAATAATCCATCAACTTTCCTGGTCCCTCCTCTGTTTCGTCACATCGTAATACAATAAAATTGTAACACGAGTTCACAGCAAAACTCACAATTACATACCTTACTCCGGACCATAACCTCACCCTTTTTGTAAAATTCAGTAAATAATTCTTTGTATCCTCCCAAAAAAATGTCTTTGCTGTATGAAAAAAACTCAAGGACAGACACGTCTCCACCTCAAGAATCAAGAGGTTTTCAGCTTGAGTCATATAACCTCTCTGTCTTCTTTTGTGGCTTAAGGAGGCCTTATCACCAATATTACCATCTATACCTTTCACCTGTGCCATATAAACCCGATAGTTGGATCTTAAACACACATGTAGACAGGAGACCAAAACTCTATGAGGATATGTAAATAAACTTTGCCGAGGATCATGAGCCATAGTTTGCCATAACATGCCTAAACTGAACATCCATGAACCAAAAACACCAATTTTATTCCATATAAAAACCAAGAACCAAACTCGAAACCCACAACAACAACGCAGCTTACTACTAAACGAGACAATGCTCTCAGAGCTTATTAAAATGACATAAATTAAAAAACCAGAACTACTCAAAAAGACACAGAACCTCTTCTCTTCATCCCGCTTCTTCATAAAATCCTCAAGTTTTAGTGTTTGGAATCTTAGGGTTTGATGTACCCTGTTCGGAACTCTGCTTCACCACGTTTCCCTGTTTAGCACCGGCCTTGATGGGAGGACGTTTGTACGCTAGCTGCATCATCCTCTGCTTGGTTGTGCCTCCCACCAGTGGGACATTTTTGGAGGCCTTTTTCTTCAGTCCCTTATTCTTCTCCCCATCTTGCGTAGACTCTTCGTTTTGAGACCCCTCCGTCTCATCTTGCTCCTCCATACCTATAGCCAAGTTATCCTCGGCGCCTTCCTGCTTGCCTGCGTTCTCGTCATCCGTGAGATCCTGAAACTCCATATCATTCCCCTTAGACTCAACTCCCACATCAGATTTGATGTTCTCCCCATCAGTCTCCATTTCGTCCACATTAACCTGATTGTCTTGAGTCAAAACGGTTTCGTTAAGAACGTCAATACCATCCTCAATATCTTCCTTTCCCGTTGGTAACTGCTGGGGACCTAAGTCTTTGACAGGCACCTGTATCACTTGACCCTCCTCTTGAGGAGACACATCCGTGTTGACAACCCCGGACTCCGCAGATTGCACTGGAAAATATTTTCAAATAAAATATTGTCAACAAAAAATAGTAGGAAGTTGTGTATTTTCTAGGGATGACTCTTTAAATTGAAAATATGTGACTGTACAAATAGATTTTCAAAATCTATAAATAGTCCATGTCCATGCATTTCTCAAAAAAGAAATTTCACTAATCTTACTAATAATAATAATAAAATGGTGAAAAACTTCGTGATTGCATATTCTATAAAATTATTTACACACTTTTTCATTTTCACTGTAACTTACTTGTTACAATTAATTGTCTCTGGCAATGACAACTATGTTATTTCTCATATGGTTTTCGGCTTTGTCAAGTGTCATTTATGGTTGCCGTCTTTCTTTCCTTCTGGGCGTGTTTCTTTCCGGTATTAAAGGGTCAGAGTCAGACTTTATGGTACTTGTATGTTGGTGTCGTACCGTTGCTTTTGGTGTACGGTTTTCACATCTCTCTGGAAATTTCCAGCGAGTCTTATGGTCTTATTTATTCAAAAATTGGTAATGTTTTGGGTGGATTTCCCAAAAGGTAAGCGGTTTGACTCTCATCAATAAACTTTTTAACTAATGCATACACTTAAAATGACTTAGTATTGGGCCTCCGTTAAAATTATATACAAACATTTATATACATACACAGTCGAGGTTTATATTGCGAGTTAAACAACACTTGACGGTTTGACCCGTATATTTTTTAGATTATAGATAGAATAGCCAAAAATGACATTGATGACTTTTTGTAAAGAAAACTCTAAAATATAATATATTTAATTTTATAAAATGAGTTTCCGTACGATATCGCACGGGTTCATTACCTAGTGTATATAATATATGTTGTAAATTTATATCTACAATTTTGATGTTTGCGATGTTTTTGGTCTCAGTATCCTCAATTTTTTTTCTAGAAAGTTGGTTTTTATTATAAGAACAGGTGTTATCAATCTTTTGTCATATGTTTGTTTCAAACACATGACACTCATTTATATATGAAGTAAAATTTGTTTTCTTTGTCTGCATAATTATGGTAAGAACTCCCTGTCAATAATTCAAAAAGTATATACAGTTTTGTATATTTGTATACACTATTTTTGTATGCGTAATTTTTTTGAGTTTTACGTTATTTTATTATATTTAAATGTTGCATATTTTGCCACTCTTACCTTTTCAATTCTTAAACAATCTTGTGTCAAATTTTAGATACAAAAATTCAAATGTTCCATGTATATACACGATGTACAAAATTTTGATTGTAGCACATAAATAAGGTTAAAAACATCTTTACAAGTTACTTCATTTTATTTTAGAGCTGTTTTATCTTGATTATGTTATTAGTTGTTTTCATCATTTCTATGTAATTTATATGTGTTTGTTTCTTCTTACCATTTAATTATTAAATTTATGTTGTTAGAGAAAAAGGTTAAATATTCAGTTGTTTTCAAGATTTTTAATTAACTTAGATAAACATATAATAAGGCATATATGTTATTTTGTATTGTTATGTTTGTAATTATTATAACCAAACCTATAAACAATTTTTAGTATCATCAATAAAAAATATAGATGCATGCAAAATAATTTTATAACACATATATTTCTTCGAAAACAATTGTAAACCATTTTTTCCAAAAACAAAATATTTGTATTAATAATGTTTAAAATACAGTATAATTATATATTTTAAAGACAAAAAAAATAGATGAAACTTCTTAAAATAAGACATAAAAAATATTATAAAAACATAAAGATTGAAAGATCATGGAATTTCGTTTGAAAAATCATAATTTTTTGTTCACACTTTTAAATCTTACATACAGAAAATAATATATATCAATTGTAAGATATCTGATACAAAAACTTGAAAATAAATAATTCAAATACTTTAAAGACTCAACACATGATTGAATATATTTGAAGGACCAAAAATATGATGAATATTTTTTTTATATATTTATAAAGTTTTATATTGCAATATGAGAAATTTTACTTTTATAAAGTGAGTTTCTTTGTGACATCGCACGGGTTTTTTTCCTAGTATTATTAATAACTAATTAATAAAATGTAAAAGCAAACATAAAACCACCTAAATCAATTTAAATATTCATTTATTAAATTTATTTTTGAGATTAGTTATATTTCTCATTAGTTATTAGTAGCAACTAAAAAATAAAAGAAACGTAAAATTATTTCTATAATATATGAATAAAATATAAATTAATATATAAATGTATTATTTTACATATTTTCATAAAAATAAAGCCCAATATAAATTTAATATGATAAACTTTGAAGTGCATAAAATATATAGCACCAAATTTTAATAGTATATATACCAATTTTATTATACATTAAAATTTTGGTACGTAAAATATAAAAAATAAATTTATGTGGATGCGCAAGTCATATTCTAAAAATGTGGATGATAGTATTGATGGTTTAAAACAATCAAATTACTCAATATAAACTATAAAATTACTATTTACAAATGTAAAACAATTATTTAACTCGGGTAAATTTTAACATTTTATATTACCATTTACACAAGATAAAATTTTATTTAAAAGGTAAAATCAAACATCTGCACGGAACAAAACTCTAGTTTTAGTTAATATTGTATGTCATAATGTTTTAGTCGTTGGTGTCTATGTGTGCAGGTGACACTGATAAATCCACGTGATATAATTTGGAATCTCTTGTAAATCATCAGCTGATTCAGCTCTGTTTTGGGAACAAAGCCTGATATGAAAGTAATGCTTTTCTCTTTGCTGAACATGATTTGATCAATCCACAACTTGAAGAAACAAAGAAATATAGTTCAAAAGTGAAATCAAAAGAGAACTGACACAACTTCACATGGTTCATAAGTAAGGTTTTGCAGTAACAGAACAACATAGAGAGTGTCTTCTTTTAGCAGTTTAACCCCCACCCTTATCACTCCGGGTAAGAGAGCATTGTACTCATGTTGAGGAAACAACGACAAGAGGTGAAAGCGTTTGGCAAGCTCAAAGTCCTCAAACTGGAAACCGGGAGCGCAGGTGCATCCCACAAGAGAGAAATGGTTCTCGGAGTCTCTAGGCTCAGTTCTAAGCAGAGTCCCCTCATGAGGGAAATGAAAATACTTAGTTGGAAAGGAACCAAACCAGATGTTTGGAGGGACAGTGTACTGAGGCTTCTGGTCACCTTCAATCAGGTCGGGACCAAGACACGTGAATTTCAACTAGCCATCATCGTGGATTTCCACTACCTGATCTACAAGACAAGAAAACAGAGGTTTATTAAGACAAAGAACCAAAAAAAACATTAAAAAATGGTTCCTTTTTTCTTCAAAACTTACAGTGAGAGGTTCACCCAAATAGAAGTGCCAGGTTTCAGCCATTGGTATGCGATGAAGGCGAGAAAAGTTACCAGATGGAAGCAAGAAGTAGATGCTTGTGCTCACAGCTCTGTCCACCTTGACTGTGCACAGATTCAGACAAAACAAAAAACAATACGGATCAAACTTTCGAGTGATCTGTAATAAACAGTTTGTGGGTTGTTGAAGTAGTAATTCCAACACAATATTATTTTCTAATATCAGAGATCCAAAATCGGATCTAATGACTACATTACACCAGTAAGATTGCAAATCAAGATGGATGCCAGTAAAACAAGAGTAAGAGAGAGAGTTACAGGTGGGTGGGAGATGAGAGGTGGAGAGGATAACAGAAGAATCTCTGAACGTTTCATAGAAGAAACCACCTTCTGGGTGTGACCTGAGATTCAACTTCTTCACGATTTCTGAAGACTTCACCATCTTTCGCCGATATTCACCGACAGGAACTTCAAAACTAAATCAGTTCTAGATTGGCGAGAGTTAAGCTAAATAGCTTCCATCCAAATTTGACTTGTTCTAAAACTTCTCGGGGTCAAAGTAGAATATTTAAAAGCTTTCTCTACAAATATCCTCAGTTTTAATTAATTACAATGAAACCCCTATATTTTTTTTGAACGATAAACAACCTTCCCAAATAAGCTGAACCCAATATTACACAAAATCAAAGTTCCAAACTCAATGGTGTTTTAATCGACAAACAAAAAGTTTTATACACTTGAACTCATACATAGTGACATAGTGATATAATTTATTATAGCATAACAGTGCGAGTCTGGCCTGTTTGTTTCTTCATTCGAATGGATCTCCATTCGAATGAGTCTGGGCCTGTTTGTTTCTTCATTCGAATGGATCTTCATTCGAATGATCCATTCGAATGGAGATGAGCTTTTTGTTCGTTTAGACACAAAAAATACAATTCATTCAGATGGTTCATTTGAATGATTTTCAAAATTTTAGGCTTAAATTCAAAGTCCATTCAGCTGAGCTAATTTGGAGCATTTGAATGGAGATGGTTGATTCAAAATGACATAATTTTTATTATATCTCTCATGTGTAATTCACAAATTACAAACCTAAACATAATATCATTTGATAACAAACGTAAAATGACAAAACCACAAATACACGATTTCCGGCAAAAATCTAAAAATGAATTTTTCACGCCAAAAGCACATTTTCCCACCAAAATTACAAAAATGTGGTTTCCCGCCAAAAACCGAAAAACGTGTTTACATGCCAAAATCACAAAAATGTGTTTTCACGCCAAAACTCTAAAATGCATTTCCGTGTTAAAACAGAAAACACATTTTTCCGTCAAAATCGCAAAACGTGTTTTCCCGCTAAAAACGAAAAAACTCGTTTCCCTGCCAAAATCATAAAACTTTTTTTCCCGCCAAACCAAAAAAAAATCTTGTTTTTCCGCCAAAACTGGAAAATCTCATTTTTCCACCAAAATCGAAAAACGCGTTTTCCCGCTAAAACAAAAAAAAATGCGTTATTTCGCTAAAACCGAAAAATCTCGTTTTCCCGCCAAAACCAAAAAATCTCGTTTTCCCGCTAAAACCAAAAATCGTCTTTTTCCGCAAAAATCGAGAGACGCGTTTTCCCGCCAAAACCGAAAAATGTGTTTTCCCGCCAAAGCCAAAAATCTCGTTTCTCCGCCAAAACCGAAAAAATCTTGTTTTCCCGCAAAAATTTGAAAAATATTGTTTTCCCGCCAAAACCGCAAAACCGAAAAATGCGTTTTCCTGCCAAAAACCGAAAACTCGTTTTCCCGTCAATTATGTAAAAAATGAGTTTTCCCGCTAAAACCGCAAATACGCGTTTTTTCACCAAAACCAAAAACAGAATTTTGCCTCCAAAATCGAAAAATTTTATTTTCCCGTCATTGTAAAATAATTTCATTGTAAATATATTTTAGAATGAATAATAAAATTTTGTATAATTAAAACTGATATCAAACATATGATTAAACTAAAACATGGGTATATATGTAATTTGGTTATTAAATTCATTTGGATAATTCATCTAAATGTAAAAACAAACATAAAATTCATTCAAATGGAGAAACAAACATGGCCAAAAATTTAAATGAGTCATTTAGATGAAGCATACAAATGGACCAGCCTAATAGACATCTAAATGGAGAAACAAACAGGGCCTATCTAATAAGGATGAAGCAAATTCATTAGTCTAAAGGTGTGATCCACTCAAAACGCAGAGCTACTACCACCACCACCACGTGTGGACATGGTCTGCATAGCTCCATTCATCAGTCCTTGAAACGATTTCCCAACTCCAGCTCCAATGTCTTGTGCAAAATACTTGGCCTGCCACCCACACAATATGTCAATTTGTCTCCAATCCAAATGAGAATTCATTCCAAATATGTAAAATATTAACAAGAACGAAGAAGCATAGCTAGAAAGTTTCTATACCTCTTGTATGCTTTTCTTGAGATCGAAAGCATCTTTGACTCTGTCATCCAAGAATGCCCATGTATCACGATACTCTGCCCAACATGAAACGGTGATGATATCAAACTTTTGTGTTATTTTTTCTTCAACCGCATAGCACAATTAATTTGAGAGAAGAGGAGTTTTAAGACCTGGGGAGTCATCTGTAAGCATGTAAACATCCGTGGTTGAGTAAACTCCTCCAAGAACAGTGCGCTACACATACCAATCCAAATCCGAGGCTCCATCCCCAACAATGTACCATATCTCATCAACCAGCATCGCCCTCTGCTTAAAACTCGTTGGGACATTCACTGGATGCGCCTGGATATTTATTAAACAAAAACATCAAAAATATAAATGCATAAGCTTATAACAAAACAGAGAGAACCAGCCCAAACAAAACTTAACTTGGATGCTGAGAGCTTGAGACCATTTTGACATGTAATAAGGTTTGATGAGCTTGGAGATACGTTCACTTGGAATAAGGTTTTGCAAATCCAGTCCGGAGTCTACTCTGTAGTCTGTCGATAAGCATTTGCAGGCATTCATCCATGAAGTGCTGAACAAGAATCAAAGTCAACAACAATACTTAAAGTTTTAAATTTTGTGTCTCTCTAGATAAGACACTTACCTCGACAAGAGCAGCTTCTTTCCTGGAGAAAGACCCAACGATAGAAGGAGACACACTGACATCTCTTGAACCAGCCATCATCGCTTCCTCCGTCCAACCTAACCTCGGCTACAGAAAAACTCCCAAAATTAAATAAATCTAATCGCTTAAAATTTGAAACTTTACGGTGAAGAGACTCACGACGTGACGGATAGACGCAGAGAGGACACGAGCCTGCTCTTCCTGAAACTCGGGTCTTGGTTTCCTACGAGGTCCTTCCCCTGTAGCCGTGGGGCCCGACTGATTACTAATTGGTGATTCGGTGTTACCCATCGATGAAGTGCAGAGATTGGAAGTGTGAGAGGAAGGGGTGATAATGGTGGACCTGAGCTTGGGAGATCGGAGGAGGCGGCTGGTTGTTATACCAGCGCCGAGAAGACGCTTCGCCGCCGTTCGGTACATCTTCGCCGGAGTTAAAGGGTTCAACTTTTTGACACGTGGATGAGTTCGTTGCCACGAGAACTATGTTAAGACAGCTTCCTCTGTTTCTACTTTGTAATGACTTTTTTTTTATAATTACATTACTTTTGTTTGCCCAAAATTTCTAGTTATTTACATAAATGGCTAAATCAATAAGAAAATACTAAACACCCCCATTTGATAATTCAGAATCAGCTTTTAAATGTTGTTGCTGGTTATAGTGTGGTGATTGTTTTACTAGCTTTTAGATTTTGGTTTCTAGTTTTTGGCTTTTAGTTTTTGGTTTTTGGTTTTTGATTTTGTAGTAGATTTTGGGTTTTTGGAAAACATGATTGGTTGTTTTACATTTTGGTTTTAACTTTTTTTTTTCTTTTTAAAATTAAGAAAATAAGAGTATTAGGAAAATGTTTATTTAAAAATAATAAAAAATACTGACATCAAAACACAAATAAATTGTTTAATATTTTTTAAAATGTATATAACATAAAAGTATCGTAATTTCTACATAGATAAATAAATTTGATAATACATATATATTTATGCATAAATATATTTTAAAATAAAAACAATCAATCTGTGTATACAGTTATACGCTGGTATATTTTATTCAAATATTATATAAATTTAATAATTATTTTTTTAAATACAAAATAAATTAAAGTGTAAAATTTACAATATATAGACTTAAAAATTTTAATTAATTTGCTATAACAATTACATCAAAAAAATATAACTAAAATTATTGATTTTTTTTAAAAAAATCATTTTTGATAGTAGGGAAAGACTAAGAAAATTTAGATTTTGGTTTTAAAGAAAAAAGAGATTATCAAAAAAACATATAAAATTTACAAAAAATAAATTAATATAACTAATTTTATTTTGTTGACAAGTTTAAAAAAAAATTAACATAACTTATATTTTGCATTATTATATTATTAAACAAAGGCTTTTACTAGACTGATTGTTTTATAGTAGTTATTGTTTAAATTTATTTTTATTTACTAGTAATGCATAAATATAGTAAATTTTAAATTAAAAAAAAAACCATCGTTGGAATTTGAAAAAACCACAAAAACTTATAGGATGATTGTTTGTAGATTCTAAAACAGTTTTTGGTTTTTGATTCTCCAAAAACCACTTTTGATCCAATCAAGATTTTTGAGAATTAGATTTCCTAAAATTTAGGGAAATTGGTTTTTAAAATATCTACCTATTTTTAAGCAAAAACCAAAATCCATATTTTTCTGGTTTCTCTTCAATGTACGTCAGTTTTTTTTCTTCCTTTTTTCTTGTTTTTTTTGTTATCTCCTTTTTTCTTGTTTAAAATAATAATATATTGATGCATTAATATAGCACCATAATATTTATATAAATTAAACTGATAAAACAGTAACTACTATAAATCTTATAATTGAATAAAATAATTTATTTGACATCGATAACCTAATAGGAAAATGTATTTGTTCTAATTATTATTTTTTGAACTTGTTTAGGTAAATTTATTATTTATAATTATTATACATTTATTAAATTGTAATTTTATTTTAATTTCAGATATGGCTATTATTTTTTATGTTAAAATATTCGAATTACATAAATTTTATGTATGATTACCTTCATTTAAAAATATGATTATTAAGTTTGTTTTTATAAAACCAAATTATTAATTAGATGGAACTAATTGTGCTTCAAACCTTCAGTTATTGATATTTTTTTTTAATAATTTCATAATTTCATCATATTTTAAAAATGTGAAATTGAATTGAATTTTTTAAAAGCTTAACTATTAATTGTATGTTTTCTTAGAGAGATAGATTAAATGTGTTCAAAATGTAACTATTATTTTTATTTAGTGATATATTTAAAATAAACTTTTAATATAAGTTTTTATTTTTGATAATGATACTACTATTTTTTATTTTATTATTTCAAAAAAAAATATTTTTATTAATAATATTATAGTTGAAAAGCAAAAAACAAAAACCAAAATCTAAAGTTACCATTCAAGTTTTTTGAAAATCTAAAATCTACAGAAAAATCAGAAACCAAAATTTAAAAACCAAAATCTAAAAACTAAAAACTAAAATCCAAAAACCAAAAACTAAAATCCAAAAACCACTTAAACAATCATTACCTTAGATTTTAGTTTTTCTGTAGAAAATACAGTTATTGCAAAAAACTAGTTTTCCTATATTTTAGGGAAACTATATCTTTAAAATCTTGATTGTCTAAAAAAATGGTTTTTCCAAAATCAAAAGCCAAAAACCATTTCAAAATCTGTAAACAAACATCAGAACTGGAGATCATTTATAGAATCTTGTATGGTTTCATCAAATCTTGGTATTTATAATTTAAGGTAATCCATGATCCGTCAAAAAACTTACCCTTCACATCGAGTCGTACACGTGTCACCTAATACTGACTTCAAAACAATTTCTGGATAACAAAGCCCATAACATGCGAGAGTGTCCATATACACACTCATAGCAACAACAAGAAAAAAAAAAGAGTGCCACAAGAAAATTTACTAAGATGGCTTTTGCCATTGCTTCTGCTCTCACCTCCACACTCGCTTTATCCACGAGCAGAGTACAAAATGCGTTCTCATCACGTGTCGATGGAAGAACGAGCGAGCGTTTGGTGGTGGTTCGTGCCGGCAAAGAAGTTTCTAGCGTCTGTGAACCACTTCCTCCGGACCGTCCTATGTGGTTCCCCGGTACTTCTCCTCCTGATTGGCTCGATGGCAGTCTTCCTGGTGATTTCGGTTTCGATCCTCTTGGTCTAGGTATGTAAACATGAAAACACATTTCGGTTAACTGAAATGTTACTGAAACGATAATTTTTGATAGGGTCTGACCCGGAAACCCTCAGATGGTTTGCGCAAGCTGAGCTCATACATAGCCGGTGGGCCATGCTAGCAGTAACCGGTATCTTAGTACCGGAATGTCTGGAGCGGTTAGGTTTCATCGAGAATTACTCCTGGTACGACGCAGGCTCCTGCGAGTATTTCGCGGATTCCACTACCTTATTCGTGGTCCAACTAGTATTAATGGGGTGGGCCGAAGGTAGACGTTGGGCTGATTTTATCAAACCGGGTTCGGTTGACATAGAGCCTCAGTATCCGCACAAGGTGAATCCTAAACCGGATGTCGGTTACCCGGGAGGTTTATGGTTCGACCCGATGATGTGGGGGAGAGGTTCTCCTGATCCGGTCATGGTTATGAGAACTAAAGAGATTAAAAACGGACGGCTAGCGATGCTTGCTTTTGTTGGGTTCTGTTTCCAAGCTACCTACAGTGCTAGTCAAAATCCGATTGAGAATCTCATGGCTCATCTCGCTGATCCTGGTCACTGCAATGTCTTCTCAGTAAGTTTAATATGTCAATGATGATGATGATCATGGTACATTGCCACATTGGTAGTTTGGTACTGATGATTTTGTATATTGATGTCAAACTTTGATTGGTACTTGTTTTGCAGGCATTTACATCACAGTGATGGGGATTAGTTTGCAACGAATATAATTATCATATGGATGTATAAGCAATCAATGATGGTATAACTTTTGTACAGAGTATCAGTTACGTCATTGTTATGATTTCAGTTACTTGTATAATGTTGCTTCGTAAAGAGACAATTCAAATTCCGCTGGCTACTGAATAATTAATATTTTGACATTAATGGGGATAGAAAACCGGCACATAAGCCGATAATATAGGCTGCAAATATGTAGTGGTTAGTTTGAACTCACTTATATGGTGGTCAAAATACCACTGTATAATTCAAAATAAAAAAGACAATTCAAATTATTCAAAAAATTGAATTTATTAAAACATTATTAATCAAATTTTAAATGAATTTAGGTTCAAAATATATATATATATATATATATCTGAGTTATAAAGTCTAACACGATCAGAATATACATAAGACCTCAAATGAAACTGAACTTGAAAATTAAAAAAAAAAACCCCAAAAATTGATCGGAACATGGCCGTCCAGTCTAATGTGAAACTTCAACTTTCAAAAGCTTAAAGTGACGTAACGATTTTATCTCAAATAAATGCAATGTTTTCAAAATCGGTTTAGATACCGTGTAGGCAACAAAACCGGTTCTAATTGAAACCGTTTTCATATAAATCGATTTATATGTTTTGAATTGGTTTAAACCATTTCAAATATGTTAAAACTAGTCAAACAATTTCGGTTATAGGGTTTTAGCCGCGCACCGTCGACGGCCTCACGCCGCTCGCCGAGAATCTTCTTCTTTCTCCCCCCTCTTCCTTTCTAAACCCCCCATGGCCCCTTCCCCCCACCCTGGCTTCACCCCGGACCCGCCGGATGATGTCGACTCCCCCCCCTTCCCTCCCCGTTCCTAACTCAATCCCCCCTTCCATCCCCTTCGCCAAAGCTCCATCTTACGCTCAACGCTTTAAGGATTCCCTTCGGAATCTTAGGAAAATCACTTCCCCGGTCTCTCTCTCTCAGATGGCCTTCCAGTCGTGGAGGCTCCAGACTCAATCGTTCTCAAAGCCTCTGAATAGTGGAAAGATCACATATTGGCAAAGTTTCACGGCCTTGCTCCTCACCCAAGCAAGGTCTTCGCGGATCTCAACCCTGTATGGGGTAAGAACGGTGATATCAAGGTCCACGCCATCTCTCCCTCTGCCTGCGTAATCTTTGTTCCCTCTCTTGCCTCGAGAGAATGGATACTGCAGGTGGGGTACTGGCAAGTCTCGAACTGTGCTCTCTCAGTCTCTTTATGGTCACCTGATTGTAGTCTTGAGGTGGAGGACCTAATCTCGGCACCGACTTGGGTCATCCTTCAGAAAGTCTCGATTCAGTTTTACTCCTTGGATGGTATCAGTGTTATCGCCAGTGGTATCGGCGAGCCTCTCCATACTGAGCACTCCAGACTCGCCCCCTACCACTACGGCGACACCAAGGTTAAAGTTGAAATTAGCTTGGACTCACATCCCCCTGTAGCGGTCATAGTGCGTGACTCTCAAGGCCATTCAGTCAGAGTGAATGTCCAATACCCTCGTCTCCCTCTTCAATGCTCTAACTGCGGGAGATTTGGTCACCTACTCAACTGCTGCCCTCACCCGCTGCAAAGAAAAACTCATCCCAAGAAAGGGCCAAGAGCAAGCTCGTTTTCTAAGTCTCAAGGCAAAGCAAAGAAAGTTCTAGTCAATGAGGACTTGAATGGCTCTCTCCCCACCTCCTCTCCACACCCCTCAGATGAAGCTCCAACCCCCGCCCTTGTCACTCAACCTTCCCTAGAGACCGATAGCCTCCCCCAATCCCCACCAGTACCCCAGCCTCCCCCAATCCCCTCCACCTCCAAACCTCCATCCACCCCTTCATCTTTAGGCCCCAAAGACCCCCCCCCCATACCAAAACCCCTGATATCACTCAATCCTCACCCTCTCTCCTAAACCTGAGGAAATCTATTGGCCATAGGAAGGGCTCGACTCGCTTGCTGCTCTCCACCTCCAAGATTCACTCGTCCCTCCCTCCAAAAGACTTATACGCTATCAAAATGACCTCCGCTGTGAAAAAGAATACTCCAGGACCTCTCCCAAGTCCCCCACTATTGGATGAAGAGGGTTTCCACCCTCCCCAGCAGCGGTTCGCAAAGCTCGGAAACTTCAGAGAAAGCTCGCTCTGGCCGCCTGCGCCAGCCCCTCCTTGTCTGTCTCGTCCATGTTCTCCTCCATTCGAAGCTTCTCCGCAAGGAGAGGTCCTTCGAAGAACTAGCTCACCCCTTCACCTACGATTGTACATATGAATATTTTCCCGTGGAATGTTAGGGGACTAAATGCTAACTCAAGACAAGGTACAGTAGGAAACTGGATCAGACTCAATGGCCCTCGAGTTGGGGCATTTTGGAGATAAGAACTCAGGAGGAGAATGCAGCCTCCGTGATGAACTCTTCCTTCCCATGATGGCGGTGGGAAGGGAACTACGAATACTCAGCCATAGAGAGAATCTGGGTGGTTTGGGACCCCAGCATCTCTCTTATTGTTTATAAAAAATCAGCCCAATTCATATTGTGCGGTATCAGAGACCCTGCTTCTGGTATCTCCTTCACTGCTGCTTTCATTTACGGCGTCAACACCGAAGTGCAACGCAAAGAGCTCTGGAGGGATATTGGGACTCTCAGAAGCACATCCCCCCTCTCCTCCACCCCTTGGGTTCTTCTAGGGGATTTCAACCAAATCCTAACAATTCAGGAGCACTACTCAATCCAGCATTCTCGCCCTCCGCTTAGAGGCATGGATGATCTCAGGGAATGTATGGAAGCGAATGAACTAACAGATATTGCCAGTCGTGGGGCCTTTTACACTTGGACAAATTGCCGCCCTTAAGCGTATGTTCTTCGTAAGCTTGACAGAGCCTTGATCAATGACTCCTGGCTCTCTGCCTTCCCTGAATCGGTGGCTATCTTCGACCCTCCCAATGACTCCGATCACTCTCCCTGCTTGGTCTTAGTAATCCTGGTAACAGAGAGGAGTAAGAAGGGTTTCAAATACTTCTCTTTCATCTCCACTCACCCTGAGTTTGTCCAAGAGCTGCAAGCTGCGTGGAATGCGAAGGTTCTGGTCGATTCAAAACTATATACTCTGGGTCAGAAACTCAAGAATGCAAAGCTCTGCTGCAAACGTCTAAACAGGAAAGGTTTTGAGAACATCCAGAATCGTACTAGGGAATGTATGGAGGAGCTTCAGAGCATCCAAACCCTGATGAAGACCTCTTCAAAGCAGAGATTCAGGCCAGAGAGCGCTGGCTCTTCTTCTCTGCAGCTCAGGAGATATTTTTCAAAAGCAAATCAAGAATCAGTTGGTTAAAAGATGGGGATGCCAACACTAGATTCTTTCATCAGGTAGTTCTGGCTCACTTCTCTTGGAATGTCATTAGATATCTATGTGATCATACTGGAGTAAGGATCGATGACTCCCGGCAGATAAAAGATATGGTTGTGGCCTACTACTCTAATCTTCTGGGCTCGGAATCACTGGGAGTCACCCCCATGACGGTGGAACAGATTCGCTCCTCCCAACCGTTCCGCTGCTCTGAAGCTCTTGCTATGACCCTAGCATTTGTTCCTTTGTTTGAGGTGATCCAAAAGGCATTTCTCAAGCTTCCCAAGAATAAGGCTCCTGGCCCTGATGGTATTACTAGTGAGTTCTTCCTTGATGATTGGCCAATCGTTGGATCAGATGCAATCAATGCAGTTAAGGAGTTCTTTGAATCAGGGTGCATGCTTAGGAAGTTCAATGCAACAACCATAGCCCTCATTCCTAAGGTTAAAGGAGAGGACGAGCTGAGCATGTTCAGACCAGTTTCATGTTGTACGACTGTTTACAAAGTAATTGCATCTCTTCTCAAAGATAAGTTGAAGCTCTTTGTCTCTGATGTGGTCCAGCGCAACCAAGTGGGCATCTTGAAGGACCATCTGCTGTGTGAGAATGTTCTACTGGCCTCTGAGTTGGTCACGGGTTTCCACAAGCGCTCCCCAACAACCCGAGGCTGCCTTAAGATCGATATCACAAAGGCGTTTGATAACCTCAACTGGAAATTCATCCTTAACTCCCTTGAAGCGCTGGATGTTCCACCGGTCTTTTTGAACTGGATCAGAGAATGTATCACAACTCCGTCTTTCAGTGTGGCATTCAATGGTGAACTGATTGGGTCCTTTGCTGGCAAGAAAGGTCTCAAACAGGGAGACCCTATCTCCTCTCTCCTCTTCGTCCTAGCCATGGATACTTTATCTAAAAAGCTAGATACATGAGCGATAGAAGGAAAATTTGGTCTTCATCCAAAGTGCAGTGCTCCCCTTATAACCCATCTTAGCTTCGCTGACGACGTTCTCATATTTTTTGATGGCCAAGAATCCTCTTTGATAGGTTTGTTGGAAATCTTTGAAGACTTCAGATTGATCTCTGGCCTTAGCATTAATCTGAGTAAGACAGAGGTGTTCTTTGATGGAGGCAACCCTCGGTTAGCAAGGGAAGTGGCTAGTAGACTGAGAATCAAACAAGGTTCTCTTCCAGTACGCTACTTGGGAGTCCCTCTTACAACTAAAATGCTCAGGAAGCAGGACTATCAACCTCTCCTTGACAACCTGAATGCAAGATTCTATGCGTGGACTGTCAGGTACTTATCCTTTGCTGGAAGGCTTGAACTGCTTCGCTCAATTATTTATGATGTGATATCCTTCTGGGCGTCGATCTTCCTGCTCCCTGCTCAGTGTATAAATAAATTCGAACAGATGTGCAATGCCTTTTTAGTGAAGGGTTCTAAGGCCTCAGCAAGGGGGCAAGGGTTTGTTGGGATTCAGTGTGCACTCCAAAACCCAGTGGAGGATTGGGGCTTCGGAGGATAAAGCCTTGGAATCAGGTCCTAGGCTTAAAACTGATATGGCTGCTCTTCACAGCCTCTGGGTCACTTTGGGTCTCTTGGGCTAGGCTTCACCTCATTGGTACCTCAAACTTCTGGTTGCTAGACCCTCAAAACTCTGGTAGCTGGATATGGAAAAAAATCTCAAACTCATGCCTTTTGGCAAGAAGGTATTTGATATGTGAGGTTGGTTCTGGTATCACAGCCAGTCTATGGCATGATAACTGGACTGGTCAGGTCCCTTTCATTAACGCTACTGGAACTCTTGGTCCTCAGATCTCGGGTCTAAACATCAATGCATCAGTAAGAGAGGCTCTTGTTGATGGCCGCTGGTGGGTTGATCGAATGCGCAGTCGCAACCAGATCATCACATTTCTCCGTCAACTCCTACCATCGCCTTCAGAAGTATTCACTTCAGCGGAGGATGATCAGTTTCTGTGGAAGATTGGTGATAGACCGCCTTCAACCACCTTTAACACAGCAGCAACATGGGCTCACGCTTATGCAGCCCCCACTGTCGTTGAATGGCACCGTGAGGTTTGGTTCACTGGAGCAATCCCAAAGCATTCATTCTTAACTTGGCTGATCACTCTCAATAGATTACCAACAAGAGATAGAATGCATAGTTGGGGTTTAGATGTTCCTAGACATTGTCTACTCTGCTCTCGGCATGATGAATCTCATCAACATCTCTTCTTCGACTGTGAGTACTCCAAAGTTATCTGGTCCTTCTTCTCTTCCAAAGCTCATCTCACGCCCCTCCTTTATATGAGGACAGCATCAGATGGCTGAAGAACCCGACCAGAACAACAACATCAACCTGATTCTCAAGCTTCTGTTCCAGGCCTCATGTTATGCCGTATGGAAGGAAAGGAATGCTCGTCTCCACTCAGCAACATCACGCTCCACACACTCCCTCATCTCAGAGATCAGCTTAACCATCAGAAGCAAGATGGACTCTCTCTCAAGGGCTCAAAGGAACACACCTTCCACTGTTTCCTACTTGACATCGTGGTTTGAAGTGTTTCACTAGATCTCTTCTTCTTCTCTTCATTGTTGCTGGCTTTTTGTTGTAATTATTGGCCCCTGGTTGAATAAAAGGAATGCTTTTGTTAAAAAAAAAAAAAAAAAAAAAAAAAAAAAAAACTAGTCAAACAAATTATTTTTGACTCGAAAAATTATTTTATTTATTGAAAAAATACAAGATGGAACATGTAATCCGATGGAAACATAAAGAAAACCCTGAAAACAAAATAAAATATATTAGCCGATGGAACATAAAGAAATCCCTGGAGACAATAACTCAATAAATGAAGACATGATATTAACCTAGACAAAATGACCAGACAATTAATATAGAGATAAACAATTAATTAGTTAAAACAGATTTAAATCCATAAAATTCAAAATTTATTAAATAAATTATAATGTTAATGTAAATCTATAGAGTAGCTTTTTTTAACTCATCAAATACTTTTCATTAACCAACATTGTTTCCATACACTAGTTTATCAGACCCTATTTGATACTTCAACCACAATGGCACTACAGAATCTATAGAGTAGCTTATTCCTTGTGTTTTGTATATCTAATTTTTTTAATTCATCAAAATAATTTTATAATCAGATCCAAAAATTATAGATTTACCGTGGATCCAAAAATATAATAAATTAATAATCATAGTAACGTCTCTCTTACTATTGAACAAATCGAAACTACAACCAACTAAAACCAAACTGAGGAAAATGGAAACCGGACACCTTTGTCTAAATATATTATTGAACAAATAGACGGGTACACAAATTATTAATAAAAGATAATTTTGCGCTTTCAAAGTGCGTGTCAAAATCTAATAGATTCTTAAATAAGAGCATAGCATAAAATCTATATAAAATAGAAATAAGACTTGGACAACACAAGTTACCTGGTTCTTTCAGTACCGATTTCTCCCTTTTAATGTATGGCTATTTAGGTAGATTAGATACTGACATTTATGTCATTTAGGGTGCTATACTTATATACAAAAACATATTAAAAGAAGATTGCTACCTAAACTAGAGCATGATAATTCTTTGGAATAAAACTAACATGCATTTAAAGGTTTTTATCATGCAACAAAAGTAATATAAGAAACAAAAGTAATATAGCAAAGTTCAAAATAAAGTAATGTATTTCCTTCTTTCATTTTTTTCATATAAACTCTTTATTGATTTTTTTAGTTTGACAGTGATTTGTGAAGCCTTTTTGGACCAAATTTAAAAAGTAATATCTTTAAAAGTTGCGGAGGAAGAACCTCTATAACTCTTAGACCATGTGTAACGGTGGTTCATCATGGGTCCTTAGCCCAAGTCCTTAGATTTTTTTGATTAAAAATATTGTGAAATAGGCTTGGTCTTCGACGGATCTGTACGGATCAATCCGTAAATAAAGCTTCGAAAGATTGAGCCCTTAGTGCACGTGGCGTCAGCTGGTTGGCTCGGTGAGCTTTTGCTGTTCGGTTTAGTTGGGAAAAAAATCATTCGCGACCGAACTCGTGAAAAGAAAAATCAGAGCTCGGTGATTTTTCTCCGACGTCGATCGTTGCAATCCGTCATCTTCAAAGGTAAATACCCTTCTTCTGTGGTAGATTTAAGCATAGGTTAGCTTCCTTGTTCTTCTCAACTCCCTTTATGGTTCATTTTTCCCTTGAATCGATTTGGGGATTTTTTCGATTTAGGGTTTCAAAAAGTTTCGGTTTTTCAATTCTTTTTCAATTTGCTTAAGTTGAATTGGGGATCTTTTCGTTTGTAGTTTGGGTTTCAATTCGTTTTCGGTTTGATTCGATTTAGTTAGCTCGAAAACTCATTACTCGTTTTCGGTTTCAATACGTTTTCGCTTTCGGTTTCAATCGATGTAGTTATGGGTTTCAATTCGTTTTCGGTTTCAAAAACTACTTAACTTGATTATTTTTTCTGTTTAGTTCGAAAACTACTTAACTCGATTTCTTTTTTTGTGCAGGCCAACAAACCATGGGACAAGACTATAGCTACACTCATCCTTTTTCTTCATCAGCATCATTAGACATCACCTCTTTACTTGAAACAGAAGCTGATCTCTACGCCAATGAAGCTGAGAATGGCTACACAATTGCAGCGGCGGATCAGTACCCAGCTGCACCTTAGGCCGATGAAGGAATCCGGAGAACATGCTATTGCGGTAGTGAGCCTGTATTTGAAACGTCATACACTCGTAAAGATCCATACAGGAGGTACTTCTCATGCAATAACGTTGGCGATGGAGACTGCCACATCTGGAAATGGTGGGATGTGGTGATTCAAGAAGAGCTTCGTGAAACGCAGATACAACTTAGGATGCTCAAGGATCAATGATTTGAGAGTGACCAGAAGGTGGCTAGGCTAGAGAAGATCGTGGGTGTGTTAAGTAAGAAGAAAGCAGTGCTTAAATATTGGTTTGCACAGGGAGTATGTCTACTGGTCTTGGTAATACTGGTCATCGTAATGTGGGGGTAAGTTTCATACCTTATTTACATAATTTCCTTGATTATAAATTCAAATTTTAAATCGTTTTATCTTATGTCTTTCAAGGAAGAGCATCGGAGGATTCAAACATCAGTGTCTGAACTCGAGATGGGCTTCAAAGGTACTACACTTTCACTCTTAGTAGTTTCAATTAAAAAAACTTATCGCTTAGATATTTCGGTGAAAAAAACAACCTCTCTCTTCATGCTTGAATGGTACTTCCTAACTCCTTCGATTTGATAGAATCGTACTTGTTACTCCTCATTGGTGTGTGGATTAACACCAGCAAAGACCCAGTAGTCAGCTGTGACCAGAAAGCTGAACGTTTCTGGAAGAGAATCGCTGACTACTACAGCGCAAGCCCACAACTGGTTGGGACAGTACCTAGGCAGCTTGGTCCAGCGAAACAGAGGTGGTCTAGGATTAACGACCAAGTCTGTAAGTTCGTTGGATGCTATGACACGGCGTTGAAGGGGCAGAGAAGTGGTCAGAATGAAGACGATGTAATGAAAGCTGCCCTCGACTCATTCTTTCACCATTTATGAGCACAAGTTCAGTCTTGAACATGTGTGGTGGGAGCTCAGGCATGAACAGAAATGGCAAACGACCTATACGGTTAAAGACGTAGAGAAGGAGAAGCGCAAACAAGTTGTGGATGTTGATACAGAAGATGAAGTAGTCGAACCTGAAATAAAACCAGTCGGTGTGAAAGCTGCAAAAGCTGCTGGTAAGAGGAAGAAGAGTGCCAAGGAAGAAGAGATGTCACAGCTCCAGTCCATCATGGAAATGAAAGAAAAACTCCCGAAACAAAAAATATTAGAACGTTTACTTCAAAAAAAAAGATCCACTCTCCGAGGTGGAAGAATCCTTGAAACTGAAACTCATGAGTGAGATGTTATGATGATATTATGGTATTAATGCGCGTATGTAATTGCATTGTATAGTTACATGTCTCTAGTTGCATTTACTTGATGCATTGAGTAGTTACATTTAGTAGTTACATGACCTACGTATTTCTTACATGTGCGCATACTAACACTTGTCTTTTCTCTTGTTTCAGGTTCAACAGTAGGACATGTGAACCAAGTCACGGGTTGCGAAGTGTTTTGTTGTTTTCCTCAACTATCCCGAGACACGGGTGCTTCTGTTTCAGTAGTAGTAGTATAAGTATCTCTCCTTGCTTCCGGATTAGATATATGTTTCCATGTGGTTATTCTCTATCAAACTTGTTTCCTATCTAGCAAACTGTTTTCCTTTTGTTTCCTCAGCGTGTAACAAAGTTGTAATCTCGTTGCTACAAACTCGGCTTGTATTTCAATTTTAGTTGCTACAAACTCAGCGTGTAACAAAGTTTAGGTAACTCGGCTTACTTCTATTTACATAACTCATTTATGTTCAAATGTTTTACTTGTTTAGTAGTTGTAATCACAAATGAAAGATGTGTTCGTTTCTTTGTCACTCGATAGGACATGGATAAGTTTAGTAGATGTATTCACAAACGATAGCATATCACACTTTCTTTCTTTCTCTCCACTACGATAAAATGACAAAAATATTGAATTCACATATGGATATTATTATTATATATCAGAAAAAGTACCATAATTTGAACTTGTTGATAATTTGAACTTGGTAAATGGATTAAATTTACTATAGCCTATTTTAAAAAAAAAACTTTTAGATAATTAGAACTTTAATAAATGATATCTGCACTTTTAAAACTTATTAATGGAAACTGAATATTTTTAATGACTAATTTTATAAAAAAATAGATAATTAGAACTTTAATAAATGATATCTGCACTTTTAAAAACTTATTAATGGAATCTGAATATTTTTATAGACAATTTTTAAAAAACTTATAGATAATGTTCCATGAAATGTTTTTATAGACAATTTTTAAAAAAATTTATAGATAATTAAAGATAATGTCCCATGAAATTTTTTTATAGACAATTTAAAAAAAAAAACTTATTATACTTTTTTGAATCAGGATACCTTAAAATATTGTCATCTTTATCAGACGAAATTTTTGAAGAAAGATTCGACGACGTTTTCGAAGAAGTCTTCGAAGAAACATTCACCAACATATTTGAGGCCCAAACCAGTGACCAAAAGACCCGTGCTTATACTGAACGACACCGCAAAAGAGGACAGGATCGCTTATGGAATGACTACTTCAGCGAAGATTCGACATTCTCCTCACATTTATTCAGACGCCGATTCCGCATAAATAAGAGATTATTCTTGCGTATTGTCGATGGCCTATCAGAGTGCTTTCTATTCTTTCAGCAAAGAAGAGATGCAACCGGGAGGTGGAGTCTTACTGCACTACAAAAATGTACGGCAGCAATTCGTCTGCTTGCTTATGGTACTGCAGCTGACACGGTTGACGACTATCTCCGACTTGGTTCGTCCACTGCACGCATATTTTGGATATGGCACGTATTTTTTGGTCCTTCAGATACTTTAAATGATATTAATGTCCTCGATCGGTCTCCTGTGTTTGATAACATTTTAGAAGGTCGAGCTCCCAGGATAAGGTACTTGGTCAACAGACACATGTATAAATTGGCATACTACCTCACGGACGGTATAAACTGTATAAAACGGAACAAAACCTGTCAAAAGTAAAATCGTGTAAATAAGTATATATTTATAACGACACATAAATATCTATTTGTTATATAAGTTAAACTATAATTATAATTTGTAAATCACTTTAACTATAATTAAGTAATAATTCACTGGAACTGAGGCTTCTCATTTTCTTAGTTTTTTTTATCTTTTTGTTTTATCTTAGCATTGATTAAATTGAAGTAAATATTATAAATTTGATGGACAATAATTAGTTGAAATTTTTACAACTTTTTTTATCTTTAAATAAACAGAGTTGTGTTAAATCGAAGACATGTGAATTTGATGAACACTGAATATGGAAGAATAGAAAAAAAATTTCTTTTCGTGCTTCTGTTTTGTTTTTTTTCAAAATTTAGATCTTTGATATTAATTTTAGATTTGATTATTTTATTAGATGATATAGGCGTTTTTTTTATTCTTTTATTTAAAGATATAATATTTTTTAATAAATGATTTTTTGACAACATGATTCTATAATTCATATAATATATAATATGATCTCAAACTAAATAATTATATATTTTGGTATAAAATCGAATAAACCAAAAATCGACGGTATATAAACCGAACCAAAATAAATATGGATTTAAAATAGTAGTTATATTTTACTAACCAAAATATCAAAAACGAAAAAAAAACAGAACCGAACCGAGACCAAAACGATATCCCAATTGAATACCCCAATGCCAATAAAACCGAACTATTGTTTCGTTCTCCAAATTTTACTCTACTTCCCTCACAGTTTGATCTTCATTTAATGCAAAGCATTCTCTTATAACCAAATTTCACACTTTTTTAATCTCAAAGTAACTAAAATGTTATAAGAATCTCTCTTTTTGCTATCTTCTAATCTATTTGGTTAGTAAGGAACTCTTTGTAAATTATAGAAATAAAAGAGACCTTCGCTCTGAATTCCTTCATCAGACACGTTGATTTGAATGTTGTGATAAGATGATGTGATTTTTGTTGAAGTGGTTTTACCCTACAACTGGAGCTGGATGTGAATTCGATAGTGTGATGAGTATTCTATTATACTAAATTTACTATCTCTGATTGTTAAAGTAAACTTCCATAATACATGCAATGACATTTTTTCTACTTGCTAAGATCACTTCTATATTTTTATCTACCTTTTATTTTTTGAATGCATGAATTAATTCTATTGTAAATATGTGTTTTGCTATAACGTATATTCATATGACACTTCTTCAGTTCTAAGAGGAAATATAGAATAATGATATTTCTTTCTCCAAATATAGAACTATATTATAGAGGTATATTGTAAATCAAAATCATCCCTATAATAGAATTCATTTATTTTATTGAAAAATATAGAGATGAGTTAGAACTGTTTTAACCTAATTTTCAATATCTTCAATGATGCTCACGAGGCAACTCGAAACGACACAATGGACAAACATGATCTGTCGCGAACCAGTGTGCGATACATGCATCATCAAACTCATGTCCACAGGGTAATTCGACAACTTCGACTCCATTCTTAAACCCTTCCAAACAAATAGTGCAACTGTCACTCAAGAGAGACCCACCTTTGTTGTATATTTTCTTGGTTAGGGACTTGACTGCGAGCTTGCTTGCTGCCCTGAATGGAATATTACTATTGGTCGCCTCCTCAACATCAACCTCAAATTCATCAACCGAAGGAGGAAGAGGAAGAGGAGGAAGCCAAACACGAAGAGTAAACCACAGAGACAGAGCACAATCTCTGGTATAATTACCTGAGGAAGTCAATTCAATGACACAGTGATTGACTTCTTGGGTCAACAAAAGCAAAGTCTCTTCTTGAGTGAAAGCTGCATCCATGAAAAGCTCATTCAGTTCTTGAAATTTGCTGGCAAGTCCTTGGCCTTCGATAACGTCTTCCGCTAACCACGTAAACGAGAATGTTCTTTCCGGATCTTCCATGTCCTCGTGCCACGTTACCATGGTTGCGCATGCTTTGATTGTGCCAGCATCCGAGGCTGAAGGGTTACGGTCGATCTCATGCCTGAAATACAATTCGCCCCTCATAATGAAATAACGATATCTAGTTTTAGAGTTTTTGCTTTGTTCTGTTTAATTGTAGTGATGAATCGTAGAATTTGATATGGACGGAGTATTTATAGGGCTGCAAGAATATATCAATCTCTGTTTAGGTCTAGGATCTTTGAAACCTAGTTTATTTAGGTTTTGTTGGTTACTTTTCTTTTTCTTGGTATAATTTCCATTTAATTTTGACAATATAAGTTTTTTTCCAACCACTTATAATTTTTTTTGTCCGGCTAATGATGTTTATTAATTACTACTATCAAAGATTACATTGTTATACAAAAAACTGGATAAGAATGGAGTTTAAAAAGAAAAAAAAAACTAAAACTAAACTTCCATGCATGCTTTATAAATTCTGAGTATTTTACTTTTCTAATAACTTTTCAAACCTTTTAGAATGTCACTTTTCCTTTTATGATCATCGATACTATCAAAACATGATTGCTATTTAGTAAATGCTCTTACTTTGTATGTTTTATATCATTGTTATTTGGTTGTTCATCTAAAAATTCGTCAAATTCTTTTGTCATATGCGAGATATTCTCATAAAATTTATATTCTCCCGATATTTTGTTTTAATTCCTCCAGAATATCTTATATACAATTGGTGTGATGGTTTAATATAAAAGTGGAAACAGATAAGAACTCTATCTTTGTTTTCCATCGATTTCTTTTGTTTTAATTTAATCTTCTTGCATAAAATTTCACAATACTGTGATAGAAATGGGGAAGAGAAGCAGAAGATAAGAACTCTTATCTTTGTTTTCCACCGATTTCTTTTGTTTTAATTTAATCTTCTTGCATTAAATTTCACAATATTGTGATAGAAATGGGGAAGAGAAGCAGAAGAAAAAGGATGAGAAAACAGAAAAATCGGAGAGAGAGAGAATAGCTAAAAGAAGATTGATATTTTGTTACGGTACTTGTTAAGCAAGTTGTGAGTCCATATACTTGTATCAATATGGATTTTACTCTTAACTAAAGCAATATTTTTTTCCAATAGGTACATCTTATATAAAGTTTCTAATCGCAACTAAAATGTTTTAAAAAAAGAGAATCCCATCTAAGAATAATAGTTTTTAGTAAGAAAATCCTGTAAAGTTCAGAAATAAACCCTCTCCTCTGCTGTCATCTCTCTTCATCATGCACGCATATCCTCAATCTGAAACATTTGTCTCATGCAGATTCTTCAACACGTCATATTGAAGCTTGGGGTGAGGAAGATCTTCTGGAATCTGTCTAGGTGGATACTTGGAACCACTCCCCACGTAAAGTAGCTTGCACAACGCCCATTTTCCCCTTGACCTCGGTGGCAGTGCATACACTTCAACTTTCCAGCCACTCCTCGTATGAACGCTATTGCACAGGTTGAAAGAGAAGACCGTTTTAGTACCGATGACTCTCTTAGATGCTTCATCCTCTTCAACGTTGCTGAGTTGACCGTTAATCCTCCATTGCTTCTGTTTCCCATCCAGAGTGAACCTTAGGTTTTGCTCTTCACACTTATCCCACGCCTTCTTAACAAAGTAGTACCACTCCTTCTCTCTGTAAAAAGGTGATCTTTCAAGATCCATCAACCACGGTTCCTTAGAAAATAGGTCGAGCTCCTTGATGAAACAAGGGAAAGGAGAAGAGAGGTTCTTGGGAACAAGGAAGGTTGTAACCAACTCCTTGTCGGTTGGGTGAAACCGAAAACCATAAGAGTCTCTGTTCGGTGGGATTGTAAGACCCTGTATGCACTCTTTCACCAACTGCCATTCCAAAGCTGGATGCTCCACTCCACCGTAACGTAGGTCGTCGATACCATCCTTCCAGTGAGTATACACAGTATCATTCTTCCACTGCGTGTACACGACGTGGCACAGAACCCACTTCTCTGCCTCTGACAGCTTGTACTCTGTCTGAGACCAACCTGTTGCTGCACGTTGTTGGTTGTTACTAGGGTTGCAGACCATGAAGTGATATTTCGATTTCAAACCAATGATGCTCCTCTCCTCCTTTTTGTCTGTAATTATCTCATCAATGGGCTGCTTCCTCCATCCATGAGACGTAGGCACTGACCCTTCTTGCCACAAGCATTTGTGACCGCTTGGGTTCTTCTCTGCAAAGAAGTACCACTCACGTTCTCCAAAGAACGGATCTCTAACAAGAGGAAGCCTCCACGGTTCGTTGTCGTATACACCCATCTCCTTGATGAAACAACACCTGAAGTTGTCGGGAGAAATTGTCTTTGGCATAAGATACTCCGTCAACAGTTCTTCATCTGACGGATGAAAGCGAAACCCTCTTGATAACACGACGTCTGACATGTTGAATCTGAAACACTGACCACAAAGAAGATTCTGCAAGTAACGATAAAAAAAAAAAAGTCGTCAACTTCTTTTCTTATTTCTACGTAAACCCTAACTTTACAAACCGCTAGCGAGCAGATTATCGTGTTCCTCTAAAGCAGGTTAATTTTTACAAGAATTGGAATCCGATGAATGAATGCTCGACTAAGAAACGATCGAGATCGGTGGTCAGATAATTTACCTTAATCTAGGTGAAACTTGCGTCGCAAGCAAATCAAGAACTTGAAATCAACAACAAGCGCGAAGACGATTAATCTACAAGATAATAGAGATCACGGTTATCGTCACGAGCAAGTCTGGGCTTCTTTCAACAATCAGCACGAAGATAATCTAACAGAGACGAGAATGCTCGACGTGGAAACCAATTCAAAGCGTAGGACGAGTGGTCAATGGCTTACCTTAATCAACGATGATTCCGAACTGCGTTTCGTCCTATCGTCAAGCAAAGTAAGAAAGCGAATCTTGTACTCTCTCTTCTCAGCTTCTTAACAGACCGATCAGCGTGGAGAAAATGTTTTCTTTGGTCCAACAAAATAAAACCTGATTCAGTTATATCCTCCCGCCTCCGTCTTCATTATTATGATTTTTTTTTAAAAAAATATTTGTCTAAATTTTATATTACTTGGGTAAATAAAATACAACTTATTTAACTAGTATTTTCTCAATTTTAATAAAAAACAATTTTACTGAAAATGCATCAAATGTATTATAAATATATAGTAGGATAGATGTATGATATTGTCCCATGATGACTTGTTGACTTGTAAAAGAGATGAGAGTTTTGGTAGCGCGATTAGGCATTACACCGCCAGAATTTTTGTCAAAATTTTAAACTCCAAAATAACTAAAATAAATCAAGCACATAAATTTGAATGTTTGTGCAATTTAAAGTTCTTTGAATTTTATTAATAATATAAAAATGTTGGCTGACAAAAAAAAAAAAAAAAAAAAAAAAAAAAAAAAAAAAAAAAATGTTGATTCCTTAAATAATCTACTAAAACCCATATTTCCATTTAATGAAATTTTCTTTGTATTCTATTTCATTCTCTTGCTTATGAATCATCACGTGTCGATGGAAGAACGAGCTGAGCGTTTGGTGGTGGTTCGTGCCGGCAAAGAAGTTTCTAGCGTCTGTGAACCACTTCCTCCGGACCGTCCCATGTGGTTCCCCGGTACTTCTCCTCCTGATTGGCTCGATGGCAGTCTTCCTGGTGATTTCGGTTTCGATCCTCTTGGTCTAGGTAAGTAAACATGAAAACACATTTCGGTTTACTGAAATGTTACTGAACCGGTAATGTTTGATAGGATCTGACCCGGAAACACTCAGATGGTTTGCGCAAGCTGAGCTCATACATAGCCGGTGGGCCATGCTAGCAGTAACCGGTATCTTAATACCGGAATGTCTAGAGCGGTTAGGATTCATCGAGAATTACTCATGGTACGACGCAGGCTCCCGCGAGTATTTCGCGGATTCCACTACCTTATTTGTCGTCCAGCTAGTATTAATGGGCTGGGCCGAAGGTAGACGTTGGGCTGATTTTATCAAACCGGGGTCGGTCGACATTGAGCCTCAGTACCCGCACAAGGTGAATCCTAAACCGGATGTTGGCTACCCGGGAGGCTTATGGTTCGATCCGATGATGTGGGGGAGAGGTTCACCTGATCCGGTCATGGTTATGAGAACCAAAGAGATTAAAAACGGACGGCTAGCGATGCTTGCTTTCGTTGGGTTCTGTTTCCAAGCTACCTACAGTGCTAGTCAAGATCCGATTGAGAATCTCATGGCTCATCTTGCTGATCCTGGTCACTGCAACGTCTTCTCAGTAAGTTTAATATATGTCAAATGATGATGATCATGGTACTGTGATGACAATGTGCATTGACGTCGACTTTTCATTGGTACTTGTCTTGCAGGCATTTACATCACAGTGATGGGGTTATTAGTTTGCAGCGAATGGGTGTATAAGCAATCAATGATGTTACAACTTTTGTATAGAGTATCAGTTACGTTATCGTTATGAATTCGGTTACTTGTATAATGTTTGCTTTATAAAAGCAACTCTCAGAAGCTTAAAGTGAACGTAACGATTTTTATAAACTGAACCAAAACAAACCGGTATGGTTATTCAACCGGTTTAGTTTGCATCCCAACGATCGAATCACACTGGAACAATGGCTCCTATGCCCCTATTTGTCAAAGACAAATCTCTTATGGGTCTGATAAATCTCTTATGCCCTTAATTCATTTAAAGGGAGTGATTTTACAAAATTGGCCCTTATTCCAATCCAAACAAAAATTTGATTCGATTGGGTTGGTTGGGAAAATGGAATCGATTTGGTTTGATGATTTTCGGTTTCGGTTTTTAACAGATTTAAAATCAAAATCGGTTCTGGTTCATCGCAATTAATTATTGGAGGGAGCGTTCCTGTTCTTCTTCTTCCGTTCCCTCTCGATTTCATCGATCCCCTTCGAAACGGATCCTCCTCCTCTGCTCTAGCTCGTATCTCAAAGATTGTGGAGCTCCGCCGTCTCCCCCTTTATAGACTCCCTTCTAGCATTCTTTGAACCCGGTAAGTTGTGGTCTCCGCCAATTCATCGTATTACCGTTCAAATTGGAGTAATAGGCGTCTGTTTCGTGGATGGGTCTATCAGTATATTTAATTGGTATAAAATGGGATTGAATTGGCAGTAGAATTGAATAGGAGAGCATAGATCGCTCCACTCGTCGGACGGAACTGGAAACTGTTAGCTAATCAAGTAAAACTGTATAACTAGGACAACTGATACAACTGTGTATAACTTTTGGAAAACTATTAGCAATTGGTAGTACTGTGGATAACTGTGTATAACTTTGGAAAAAAAATTATTTTGCAGGATAGAATGAGAAATAATGTCATCATACATTTTCAATTCAAAGACCAGATGTTCGGTATAAATGTGAAGACATCAGTGGAGGAAATTACTTTGTCAATGATAAAAGAGAGGATGTATAAGAAGCTTGGATTGGATGAAACAAAGGAAAATCTGGAACTGAGCTACATTCCAATGGTGATAGGATGTGAGATACGTTCCAATATTATTGATGATGAGGATCTTTATATTTACCTAACATGCATGGATAAAGAGAAGCGAAGGAGTATTTTGTTTGTAGAGACTAGTGGGAGATCGGGACCGGTAGATAAACTCTCGATTGTGGAAAAAAGTTCTGTTGGTATGAACTACGAAGAGTTGCAGCCATTGGAGGATGAAATTGGACCTAATGCCATAACGTTGTACGTTGAAGGGAAGCAGGGAAATAACGAGGCTTCAGAGGGTGAGAAAGACGATGCTACAACACAAGATGACTGTATGGAGACGGATACTGGTATGGAGACTGATACTGGAATTGAGAGTGATACCGGAATTGAGAGTGATACCGGAATGGAGACTGATACTGCTGCGGAGACTGCGGAGACTGGTGCCGCTGCCGAGACTGCGGAGACTGGTGCCGCTGCCGAGACTGCGGAGACTGGTAGCGCTGCGGAGACTGGTACGACTGTTCCAATTACAGAGACGGATACAGTGGTTCCAACTGCTGAAAAATTTGTTGAACAGCAACCTGGTGTAAAATCGACAGAATATATAAAGGAGTGGGGTGATGGGTTGAGTCTGAGTAAGCATGACGAATTTCCAAGTAAGAAGGCAGTTCAGGAGGTGGTTGATAGAGCTGCATTTGCTGAATGCTATCATTATATCACTCCTAAGTCTGATCGTAGACGATTGGTGGTAAAATGTTCGCAGCAGCCTAAATGCAAATGGGGATTACGAGCTGCGAAGATTAGTGGGACTGAAATTTTCTCGATTAGAAGCTACACGAAGATGCATACATGCTTACGGAGTAACCAGAGTAACAGCAACGATAAGAGACGAGGGTCTGCAGAACTAGTGGCAGCATGGTTGGCTGAGCAGTATCCAGGAGGCATGGAAACTCCATCTCCAAAAGTGATAAAAGAGCTCGTTCAGTTCCATTTTGGTGTTATGGTATCATATTCGACAGCGTTGCGCGGGAAGAATCTAGCAGCCTGTGAACGACGTGGTACTCCGGAAGATAGCTACAAGATAATGAATTGCTATTTGTACATGGTAGAGCAAGTGAATCCGGGAACAAAAACCAGTTTGAAACTGGATGGGGCAGGTAAATTCAAGTATCTCTTCATAGCCCTAGGAGCTTGCATTGAAGGGTTCGTAGCAATGAGGAAAGTTATAATCGTTGACGCGACATGGCTGAAGAACGGATATGGGGGTGTTCTTGTTTTCGCAAAAGCTCAAGATCCTAATCGTCACCATTATCCACTTGCGTTTGCAGTGCTAGACGGAGAGAATCATGATAGCTGGAGTTGGTTTTTCGAGAACCTAAAATGTTGTATACCAGATTCTTCGGAACTGGTTTTCATGACTGACAGAAATCAAAGCCTGATCTTCTCTATTCGAAACGTGTATCCACAGGCGCACCATGGTCATTGTCTATGGCATTTGAAGGAAAATGTGAAAGGTCATGCTTGCAACGTCAACAGAGATGTAGTCGGGCATAGATTTATGGAGCTGGGGAGATATTACACGATGGCTGACTTCAACGCTGCTTACGAGTTATTTAAGACAAGATATCCTTCGGCTTGGCAGTATGTGGAGGAGCACACCGAGAAAGACAAATGGGCTAGAGTTTTTTTTCCACGTGACAGGTACAACTTGGACACAAGCAATAGCGTGGAGTCAATGAACAATGTGTTTAGAGAAGCACGGAGATGGGCCTTAATACCAATGCTCGATTGTATCATCCGGACATTCTCTGATTGGTTTAATCAACATCGGAAGGATTCTGCTTCTGGGTCCGTCGAAACCAAACTTGTTCCTCTTGTTGAAAACTACTTGCACGATCAATGGAGTGTTGCACGAACACTGCCTGTGCGGGAGCTTAATAGTTACGACCTTCAATACGAAATCACCGGGAGTGATGGCCATATGTATTTGGCGAGCTTGGTTACAAAATCATGTTCTTGTAAAGTGTGGGATTATGAGAAGTTTCCCTGTTTGCACGGGCTAGCTGCTTACATATATTACACAAAGGATCTTGATGGCGGGGGTGGCAGGCGCAGTGATATCCACATTGAATATCATAAGCTCTGCTCTCCATACTACTGGGCGGAACTTTGGGCATTAGCATATACAAGGACGCTTTATGTTGTGCCGGACAGGTCTTCATGGAATGTACCTGATCATATCAAACAGCTTGAGATCATACCTCCCGATAGAATCACGCGGAAGGGAAGGAAAAGAGTTAAAAGACATCCATCTTGTGGCGAACGGCGTAAAAGGACACAGAATAAAAGGCGGCCAAGGCAAAACTATGGTTTTAATTGGTTATTATTTGGAAATGACAGTGCGGCGCCAGCCTGATAGTTTGTTATTTGCATGGTTTCAGTTGTGGTGAATTGTTAAACTCTGTAAAACTACTTTATCTGCTTGGTAATACTCTATTTTGTTTTAAAGTGCAGTTAGTGTTATTTATATCAAAAGTAGTCTACCATCTTAATTCCTCAACTCTAGCATATATTTAGAATTCCCTGTTATTCAAAGCAGAGCTTTCCAAAAACAAAAAAAAAAAAATTTGTAAAACTCGAAACATATCCATTACCAACCTTGAGATTATACTCACACTTCATGAGAGAGCTCTTGTTGGAGCATCTAAATTTTTAAAATTAACCACAACCGTAATATTAAAACATAATATAAAGTGGTTAACATAAAAATGTAATTAAGTCGCAAGTAAAACTGGAAAAAAATTTTGAAAGGGTTAGTAACACTCAATTTGGTAGAAATCACCAAAAATATAACTAAGAACAATTTTCGTAACACTAGCATATTACGTATAACTAACAACGATTCTTTGGGGGGGGGGAAATGAAAATTTCGTTTGGCGCCAAAAATATTTCACCCAAAATTTTCAAGGATCGAAAGACTAGTCTCATTTCACCCAAAAATTTCCATCTCTCCATCTCTCTCTCTTCCTTCAGTTCTCTAATTTCTTTCTCAACCTATTACATCCCGAAATTTCCCAACTCTCTCTAATTTCTCTGAATTTCTTTCCATTTCTTTCACGGATTCTTGTTTGAAGCAATTTTCTTGGTTTAAGAATTATCTCGACTTTCTATCTCGACTGCTTGTTTCAAGCAGTGTTCTTGTTCAACAGTTCTTCTTTAAGACTTATCTCGAAACAGCAGTCTTTCAAGCAGTGTTCTTGTTCAACAAAGATTTGATCCTAAAGATAAGTTAAAGTTCATAATCGTTCCGTTCCACATAAACCGAAATTAAAAAAGTACATAATCCGAAATTTAAAAAGTACATAAACAAGATGTCTTAAAGTACATCACCCGATGAAACAACAAAATAAATAGATTAATCCGACATAGATATCAAGTTCAGTCCTTCTTAGATCCCTTCTTCCCCTTCTTCTTTCCCTGGTTTGATACCTTCTTCGACTTACTCTCTGATACCCTGTTCTCACCCCTGTTCTCACCCCTGTTCTCAATCATGCTCAACCTCTCCACAATGGCCTCCTGTCTATCCAACACGGACTGCATCTGATTTCCAATAGTTTCCACTTTCTTGACCAAGTTCTCCAACATCTTCTTCTGTTCTACCACTTCTTCCACTGGCCTAATGTCTCCAAGGTCTGGTTGTGCTTCGGTTGCTTTCCGAGCTTCCATGTCTTCATCATACATGTCTTCGAAAAAGACTGTAAATCCTTCACTCAGACGCTTAGACCAGCTGTCCGCAGCAATATCACCGGTATCAGGATCGTCATCCTCTTCCCATAGATTATCCAAAAGAGCCACTTCTTCATCTCTCAGCGTAGGAATGATGCTGTATATTTCCTGTGGCTGATAACAAAGATTCACAGCAAAATCAGGATTGTTTTCAAAGCTTTATCTAGAGTTCCTAGTTCTACTTAATTTCAAAGTTTTATCTACATTTCCTAGTTCTACCTACTTAATCTCACAGTTTTATCTAAAGTTCCTAGTTTTACCCACACGTACCTTTATCTTATCGAGTTCTTGATTAACACTTGCAAGAGGAAACCCTTTCATTTCTGTTCTTTTGAACTTTGACTGGCACATCCTCGGACATTCTGGATCAGCTCCTTCAACCGGTTCTGTAAACCTCAAACCCAGCTGAGGTATTGCCTCGAAAGCAAGACGCTACAAAAGCAACAATTTTTTACAAGTCAGAAAACAATACTGTGTGAAATTGATAAATGATTATTTTCTAATCAAGAACAACTGACCTCTAGAGGAATACAGAAACCCGGAAGTGGCCATAGCGTCTTCTCTTTCACCAATCCTCCAAAATGATCCATTGTGTGAGAGATCTCATACACGATGTAATCAAATGAATATCTCCCCCATGGAAAGGTCTTGCAGTAGTCAAGATTACCCGCAGCTCTTTGGAAAAAATCCAAGACATCATTGGCCCCCTGACCGACTTTTGTTTGTGCACAGACCACACTTCCTAAAAAGAACAGAACCATCATCTTCAGCCTGTCTCTGTGGCTTCCCATTGCCAACAGCTTCGCTTTCACATCCTCCAACCTCATTGTTTCGCCTTTCTTGAAATGACGCCTCACAAACTTCTTATCACCAAAATCATTGTATCCGAGAGGATAGTTGCCGCAGTTTAGGCCTGATATCAAAGCGTGTTCCCTAAGTCCATAACGGATGGGAACACCATTCACCACGAACCACACTTCTCTCTTCTTCTGAACAACGGCAGTATGCAGTAGCAACATCCACATTCCCTGAACCTTGTGGTTTGAAGTCTTCTTCCTCTTCTTACTCCTATTGAACTCTTCTTGTGCTTTTTGATCGATTTTATTGTGGAACAGGTGACAGAATTGTGGATGCTCCATAAACCACCTCCTCTCCGAATCACTTGCCTCCGGGGTCAACGACAAAAACGTCTCGATAACGTCTGCTATCATACATCTTGTCCCTAGCTTTATCTGTTTCTTGTACTCCGAATGATAGAAGAACATATCAGTTGGCTTGATTGCCATTGTTTCCCCGATTGACTCTGTTACCTGCAAGAAAAGTGTAGTTATAAGTCAGTGATTCAATATTGTTTTACCAAGTTATTCAAGTATTACTCATCTGTATTGTATAACTAAATAATACTAGCAATATCCATAACTCCTACTATTCATTTTTCGAGTCTAAGTATTACTAGTTTTATCATACACTTATACTCAAAACTTATAGTTTTTATATCAACTTATAAATGTATTCCTTATTTAACTAAGTATTACTAGTAATATCCATAACTCCTAGTATTCCTTTTTCGAGTTCCGTCTAAGTATTACTAGTTTTACAATTAGTAATTTCTGAATTCTTACCTCATCCACAGACTGATTCTCTTGGACAGTTGTTGTTTCCTCCTCCACAACTCGTTCAACCTCGTCACCGCGTTCATCCTTGTTCCCATCCTCATCCTCCTCTTGGACCGTGTTCCCTCCTCTTGGACCGTTCCCTCCTTCTCCTCTTGGACCGTTCCCTCCTCTTGGACCGTTCCCTCCTTCCCCTCTTGGACCGTTCCCTCCTCTTGGACCGTTCCCTCCTCTTCGGTAACAACTTTCTCATTACTTGCATGCTCATCTTCCTCCTCTTCACCCTCTTCCTCCTCTTCACCCTCTTCCTCCTCTTCACCCTCTTCTTCGCCGTCTTGATCGCCGTTTTGATCGTCGTCCTTCTCCTCGTCGTTCTCGTCATCCTTCTCCTCGTCGTCCTTCTCATCCTCGTTCTCGTCGGCCTTCTCGTCCTCCTCATCGTCGTCCTTCTCGTCCTCGTTCTCGTCCTCGTTCTCGCCGTCCTTCTCGTCGTCGTCCCTGTCGTCCTCGCCGTCTGCTTCTCCGTCTTCCATGGATTGATCGCCGTTTGCTTCTCCGTCTTCCATGGATTGATCGCCGTTTTCTGAATCCTCGTTCTCCTTATCATCAACCTTTTCTTCAACAGACAGTGGAGTAGTCGGAGCACATTTATCCCCTTCACACCCAACAGACGCCGCTGCTTCCACGAGGACGTTCATCGGCCCGGCCGTCGAAGATGGTTCCGTCGAAGATGCATCAGTCGTCTTGGTCTTCTTCGCCACTTTCGTTTTCCTCTTCCCCTCCGCTTCTTTCGTCGGATTCAGTTTCCTCTTATTACCTAATCTTGTTTCAACCATCGTCGATTACGGAGAAATTGAAATTTCGAATTCTAGGGTTCGAGAGGAGAGAGAGAAAGGAAATGGGAAAGTGTTGGAAATGAGAGGGAATGAGAGCAAACGGTTTATGGAACCAACAACCGAACCCGATTCCCTCAAAATCGAATGACAAATTGGTTTTTTTTCGGTTTCGTAATGATTTCTGGTTCTGGTTAAGTTGTGGATGAACCAATTAGATTAAGATCGGATTGCATCCGGTATAACCAGGTAAAACTCGTAAATATGTAAACTTGCCTACGGTTTTGTGGTCTTTTACATGTTTTTTGACTTAGATTTATTTTTCTTTTTCCCGTGTCTTATAACGAGCCTATTGAAGATTTGTCCATGACAAATAGGGGCATTGGAGCCATTGTTCCAATCACACTCACACACACCAAACTCACCAGCTTCGGATACAGACTACTCAACCATCGAAAGATTCCTCGCCGATCTTTTGCGTTATATCGCCTTAGATCTCACAACAACAACAACCTCCATGCTCCGTAACTATGGTGGAGACTCTCCTTCCCTCTCGATTCCAATCTCATCTCCAGAAACTCGACCCTAAGCGCCGTCTCCTCACCTCCACCATCGCCTCCCACAAAACTCTCCTCTTCACCTTCCTCTGGATCGCCGCCTTCGTCTCCGTCTTCCTCTGGCAGCGGACGTCTTACATCGGCGGTTACGTCGTCGGCCCCGTCGCCGGAGGGAGGTTCGCGGTCTTCGGCAGGGCTAAACCGTTGCGGCCGGTGCCTCGCTTGAGACCTGTGGTGTTCGATTTGAAGGATTTCGGAGGTGTTGGCGATGGAGAGACGGTTAATACGGAGGCGTTTGAGAGAGCGGTGGCGAGGATCTCGAAGCTCGAGGGCGGTGGAGGTGGACAGCTGAATGTGCCGCCTGGACGGTGGCTAACGGCGCCGTTTAATCTCACTAGTCATATGACTCTGTTTCTCGCCGAGGATTGTGAGATTCTTGGAGTTGAGGTTTGTGGTGAAATGATTTGGTTTTGTATGATTGACTGGTGATTTGAGCTTTGTTTAGGTTATTAGTATTGAGCTCCTCAGATACGATTAAGCTTAATAGCATGAGATCTCTAAATTACAGAGAGTGTATATAGACTGTGTTTGATTGGTTCTGTGGAATGGAGATTGTTAGGTTAATCTGAGGTTTAAGTAGTTTTAGTTAGTACAAGTTGGAGTCTAAGAGATATTGGTGATAGATTCTAGAGTGTACATTGTTTATTGGATGTGTTATTTTTAATAGCATGAGATCTCTAGATTACAGCGAGTGTATATGGACTGTGTTGGATTGGTTCTGTTGAATGGAGATTGTTAGGTAACGAATCAAGTGGATAACAAGTGCTATGTTTGGTTAAGGTACTTGAGGTTAGTCCAAGTTGGAGTCTTGGAGATATATTAGTGATAGATTCTTGAGTGTAATGAGAATGCTGAGACTAATGGTGCTTGAGGCGTTGTTTTCAAGACTTAATGTTGTTTTTGTTTGCTCACTTTTGATTATCAGGACGAGAAGTTTTGGCCTTTGATGCCACCATTGCCTTCATATGGTTACGGTAGAGAGCGACCTGGACCTCGTTATGGAAGCTTAATCCATGGTCAAAACCTCAAAGACGTCGTTATAACCGGTTAGTGATTAACTTCTTTTTTTTTGGACCTCATGTTTGTGGAGTTATGATGATTGGTCAGTGGTTGATGGAATATGTTAAACGTGCAGGTCATAACGGGACGATAAATGGACAAGGGCAATCTTGGTGGAAAAAGTATCAAAGAAGACTTCTCAACAATACAAGGGGACCTTTAGTTCAAATCATGTGGTCGAGTGACATTGTTATCGCTAACGTAACGCTGCGTGACTCGCCGTTTTGGACTCTTCATCCGTATGATTGCAAAAACGTTACGATAAGGAATGTCACCATCTTGGCTCCTGTCACCGGAGCACCAAACACAGATGGAATTGATCCAGGTGTGTTTGTTTACCTCTTAGTATTGACTCTTCGTGTTATCTTGTGCTCTGCAAATTTAAACCCTTGTTGCACCGTTTTAACAGATTCATGTGAGGATATGGTGATTGAGGATTGTTACATCAGCACCGGGGATGATGCTATTGCCATTAAAAGTGGTTGGGATCAGTTTGGGATTGCGTATGGACGACCTTCTACAAACATTCTTATCCGTAATCTTATTGTCCGCTCTGTTATCAGGTAAAGAGTTGTTCTCACGTTTCACTGCAAAAAAAATGAAAATTATATGCAAATAAGTAAAGCTTTTCTGCATGTTTTTGGTGATTGTTATTTCAACATTGATCAGTGTTGTGTGAATACGTTTGATTCAAGAACTTAGACCTTGTATAGAAACAGAGGTGTGTTGATAGTTTGATCTTATATTTTGTCAGTGCTGGCGTATCAATCGGAAGTGAAATGTCCGGTGGAATATCGAACGTGACGATTGAGAATCTCCTCATCTGGAACTCACGCCGTGGAGTCAGGATCAAGACGGCACAAGGACGAGGAGGCTACATCAAAAACATAACATACAAGAACGTAACACTAGACAACGTACGAGTTGGGATCGTGATCAAAACGGACTACAACGAGCACGCGGACGATAACTACGACCGGAACGCGTATCCGGCACTCTCTGGATTCAGTTTTACTGGAATCCACGGACAAGGAGTGAGAGTGCCGGTCCGAATCCATGGGAGCGAGCAGATTCCTGTGAGGAATGTAACGTTTCGGGACATGTCAGTGGGGTTAACGTACAAGAAGAAACATATATTTCAGTGTTCGTTCGTGAAAGGACGAGTCGTCGGGTCTATTTTCCCACGGCCATGTGAGAACTTTGATGTTTACGACGAGGAAGGTCGTCTTGTTAAACCTGCGACTGAGTCCAATGTACCGGATATCGATTACGACATTTGAATGTCTTTATAAATTCACGGTCATTTGTGTACATAAAAGTAAATTTTGGGACAAAAGTGAAATTATTTGTTTCTCTTCATCGCTTTTTCACTGTGTTAGATGATTTGTAATTTTAATACCTAAATATACGAAATAATCTTAGTTTAATGTCACGAGAAGCATGTTCCACCACTAAAGTTAATTAGCTCAGTTCCAAACATTTGTGTATTTATATTCTGCAGAACACCACCGACCCTAATAATGACCAACACGCATGTGGCGCCTTATCAACTGTATTGTGGTTTGCTGCATATGGTATTTTCGACCTTTTATAGCTTTATAATTCTCATTGGAAGTTTAACAAATGCAGATGCAGCATGCGTTACTTTATATAACAAAACGAAACTGCAGAGCAGTTGTTTGATCATTTCTAGAAATTTCATGTGCGTATTGTTTTCAAAAAACTTTTCCAGAAGCATCGTTGTATGTTACATCAGTATTATTTTAAAATTATACAACGTGGCTACGTATGAAGCTACGGTTATCAAAGTCAACCATAAGTTCTTAAGTTTTCCTTGCTCTTAAAAAAGACAATACCCTAAAAAGACAGGTTTGTAAGTTGCATTCGTATAGTATATTGGACACTGATAAATCAACTTTAATTTGATTAGCATCAACAAGTACTGTCTACGACAACTAAGCTATAATACAATACAATAGGAGTCGTGAATTAAAAGGTGAACTGAAATGGTGCATGAAAAGATGTATAACATATATAAATGGACACGTTACTCAACTTGCCTAGCCGATCTGTCCACCCTCCCCAACCACTACACACGCATTTCCCACGAGTTTTACGAACCTTTTCGTTTAATCTAATCTTATCTAATTATTTATCCCCCATAGCCCAAATTTCATATAAGTTTAACCAATAAACTCAAGTATTATATAAATATAAAACCAGTAAGAGTTGGACACGCATCACGTCAGGTTGGTACAGACAACGTGCACTTGCTGCCCTTATTTCTAGTTTACTTCTTGTTTTGTACTAGTTTCTTTGCTTTACTTTTTCTTTAAATATCATTTTTAACTTTATTACTATTTTTAATAACAAAACGTGGTCGACAGAGCATGTGGGTGGTGTAGTTGTCTTCAACTGGGATCCACTCACAGTATTAACGCCGTGAAGAATTGCCTCGTTTACGTTTCATCGAGTTAGACGATAGTACCCTTGACATGCGGATTTAGTCGCAGGTGCCGGACATTACAATAAGGTCCATTTTCTTATGTCCATATGATCAGGTCTCAGTATTAATTTTGATTATTCGATTCAATTATCATATGGTTCATGGCATTAATCAATTGTGACGGCCGACATGTGGATTGACTTTGATTATTTAGCTTCTGCCGCATTTAATTACTAATAGCCGACTCGTAGACTTTAGTTGTTTGTAATATCATATTTGGCTTAAGAAACTAACGCTAGTTCTGAGTATCTGACATTCTGACCCCATAAAAACAAACACTAGTTTGTATCTCTGCATGAATCGCGCGCTAGTAAACTCTATAATAATTAGAAACGTTAGTTCTGACCTCAAGAAACAAACACTAGATTGTATCTCTACAGGAATCATGCATTAGTAAACTCTATAATAATTAGGTTGAAAATGGTTTGATTATATCCCAATTATAAGACTCTATAATTTATTGTGAATAGCACGTTACAAACTTTACAATATGCCAAAGACGGTTGACTATAGACTTGTAACGCGTTTTGCTTGTCTCTAGGCTATCTTATTCACTATTTATACTCTTTTTCCACATTTGAGAAAATATATTTTGGATGTATTCGGTTGATTTTTTGCTAGTATTAGATACCGATTTTACACCACCAAATGGAAAATGTATGCTTATTTAACATTTCCTTCATGCATCAACCCTAGCCAAACCTGTAATATTAACCATCACTCCTAGTCATTTATCTAAACCTGTTAAAAAATGGGCCATTTGCTATTTAAAACACTGATAATGATCAACCATGATTAGTTTTGTAGTGGAGGACACGAACATGGAGTCACTCTACTAACATGGTACATCTTTCATGATTTAGTTACAAAATTCATTATTAAAGTCATATATAGATTTTTTTAGTCAGCTTTATCGCATATTCTATATAGTTAGTTTATACTTTTGTTTATACAATGTAAATGATTTTCTCTAATCGTGAAAATTGATTATAGACCAGGCATATATATTTGATAAGTTACTAATAGAATTTAGTGTACAGTGTGCTTGTTCGAAAGCTTCAGAATGTATGCTTATTCGGAAGCTTCAGAATGTCTACTTACGTAGTGTACTATCAAGCAAATTAAGAATTTTGCAACAACTGATTTTCATATTTATACAAAATCGGAGTAATTTGTTCTGCTAACAACATTTCTCCTTATCAAAAAGTTACAATGTTTTTTTAAAACATACACCGATTTCTGTAAAAGAGACTATCTAATAGACTTTAAAGGAAACGCTACATGAAAAAATACAACTAAATTAGAAAAGCATAATAGACCATCTGCAAAAAAAAAAAATACAAATCCTACACTTGACATGATATGAGTGAGAAACACACAAATTATTGTAGCAAAACCGGTTCATGAGAAAACAGGTACAACAAGAACAACGCCTATTTTTCCCACTTGCAAAGTTGCAAGTTGCAATACCACTACATGGGTAAAAAATAGTTAACCGTGCAGTGTCAGTGTCTGTGGGTTGTTTGACTTCGTCCTACTAGCAACCAAACAACCCCAATAGATAACTAACGTCGTGTAGAGGGGATAGAATTGTAATTAAAGCTAAACGGCGGGAAAGCGTTAAAGAGAACAGAGCACCCAGACATGTTTCCGGATTATTTTATTCAAATAAATAGTAAAATAAAACACGTGTTTTCAAAGGACTCACGAATTTAAACAAAACATCATTTAATACTAATAGTATTATAGTATATAACTGGTATTGGAGGTAGGAGGACTCATCAACCAACCAAGAAGAAGAAAAAGTTTTCGAGACCCCAACATTTCTCCCTCGTGACAAATCTCAATTTGCAAGAGAAAGAAGAAGAAGAAGAAACCTTGTTTTCTTAGAAATGATGTCAAGTTCCAGAAAGCCGAGCTTCTCCCTGACGTGTAGTCGATTGAGTCAGTATCTGAAAGAGAACGGTAGCTTTGGAGATCTCAGCTTAGGGATGTCATGCAAGCCTGAAGTCAACGGTAAGGCATCCCCTTCTTCTTTTTTAGATTAGTTTTATCAACGACCCTTATAGAAGAGAGATCTAACAACTTGTTTGGATCATCGTGTTATTTGCAGGCAACTCACGTCAGCCCACAACAACCATGAGTTTATTCCCCTGCGAAGCTCCTTCCATGGCGATTGCTCAAGATGTTAAACCGGAGAATCTGTTTACAAGGCAACCAAGCTTTTCTTCCTCATCTTCCTCTCTCCCCAAGGAAGAGGATGTCCTCAAAATGACACAAACCATTACTACTAGGTATGTTTACAACATATAAAGCTAGATTTTATTTAATTAAATTTTTTTTTTATCTCTTTTTACTTAGCTTTTGGTGTTTTCTTGGAACTGCTACAGATCTGTGAAACCAGAGCCTCAAACTGCACCGTTGACTATATTCTACAACGGGGAAGTGATTGTGTTCAATGATTTTTCTGCTGAAAAGGCCAAAGAAGTGATGAACTTGGCGAGCAAAGGAACCGCTAATACCTTCACCGGTTTCACATCTACTCTTAACTTAGCCAAGAATCAAACCGAGGTCAGAACCAACATCGCTCCTACCCTGAACCAAGTTCCTCATCTCATGAAAGCCGCTGCACAAGAACAAATCCTATCCTCCTCAACTGCAATGGCATGCGGTAATCTATCTCAAACCTCTTTTTTTTTGTTTACATCTAATGCTATTTTTCTAGACAGCTTCTGACAAAGAAATTATCATTTTTTTGTGTGTTTACAGAACTTCCTATTGCTAGAAGAGCTTCACTACATCGGTTCTTGGCCAAGAGGAAGGATAGAGTTACGTCAAAGGCACCATACCAACTAAGCGATCCAGCAAAAGCCTCTTCAAAGCCTCAAACCGGAGACAACAACACCGTCTCTTGGCTCGGTTTAGCAGCTCAAATATGACGGAACCACCACAAACCTTGGGCTATTCTTTTGACGTTGCAATGTTGCATCAATGAACAAGATTATATATAACAAGCTCATGCGTCCATGGTTCTTTACGACTGTTCAGTTACTAGGAAACATCATATATTTGTAGGTATTAATTATTTTTAGTGTCTTGTCTTTTACTAGGCGTTGTCTTATGTATGTCTTAACACCCACTCTCTGGGTTATCTCATTATTAGTCTCGTATGTTACTGGTTTTGTAAGAACAACAATTTTTGTTGAGGACTATATTAGCTCATTTAAAAAAAATGCTTGGTCTAATTTCCAAAGTGCTCTTTTTAAAATTCAGGAAAGAAATTATAGTTACTACTTTTGGAGTCGTGTGTTAAGATTAATATTGGTGTGACATGGTCAAAGGATAAGAAGATCCTAGGTGCCGCTTGTGTGGTAGGAGAAAAGGATGTGAAAGTATTATTGCATATCTGAAGGTCGTTTCTGAATTTGGAAGGAACCTTTCAAGCTAGGTTCAGAGTTGTGTTTGGGCAATGGAGTAATGGCGAGTATGATCTTTTATTATTTGGTGAGTAATCGTTGTCAAGTTGTTGTGTAAATAGGCTTCAAGCTTGGCCTTCTGTTGAGCAGGGAGTCTTGTTTACAGGTCGCTTGAGTTGTGTATGATAATAATTGTTTTGGATGTGGCCATTGTTATAAGTTACAACTATAAATCATGTACAATAGTTTCAACATCTTACCAGTTTTCAACATTCTTATTTTTTTCTTTTAACATTCTTCATCGTCTTTTCTGTTTTAACCACATTTATTCAATACCTCATTTATTCTAAACTTTTGCAATAGTTTGTTTTAAAAAAATCAACACTTTACCCACAACTCTTAATTCATATTTTTTTTACAATTAATTAAAAAACTAAAATAACATAACTTTTAATAATATTTATTTTGAATTATTATAGTTAGCTTGATTTTTAAATAATACCAAAATCAGTATTGGGATCCATTTAACAAGAAAAAAAGATTTACAGATAAAAAGGATTAAAACACTAAAATAGTTGATTATAATGAAAATGACATTTTTTTGTATCTAAATGAAATAAGAGTAATTTCTATTTGTAGATTAAAAAATCTTGAATTTTGATATAATTTTTATATATTTTTAAGAAGTTTTAGTATATAATAAATACATTTTAATTATTCGGTGAAAAAAACAAAAAAAAAATCTGCACAGCCAATAAGAACACAACATTTAAAATTTATCCAGATTTAGAAGGAAAAAAATTATGATAAAGTACAGCGCGTGTATACACGCACTCACATTTTCTGCCCAATAAAAAGGCGATACGTGGCAACGCTGGGCCAAGAAAACAGTTTCTACTGTTAGACCAACATTATCCATTGTCCTAAGACAAAAGTCCCAAGAGTAATTTATTGTTAGATATTGTAAAGGACTTTGATAAAGACATTTAGTAAAAATACTGATTATTGGTAGGATTTTGTATTGGTCCTTAAGTTTTATTTTTTTTTTGTAAAAACTTAATAACATATATAAGATATAATATAAATCCAATATAAATGTAATAACAGGTTAGAAATATAAATTTTCTTAAAAAAACATACATAAAGAAAATAAAAGGAAACACACATTTTATTTATTTTATAGAAACATTAAAATTACATATAATTTCTGAGATGTCCAAATTTAACCCAAATATATTCGATCAAATCTGCTTTTAGTTGTAGATGGCCGGGTGTATCCCGAACTTCTGCTCGACGTCCCAACATAGTACGGAGATTTTTAGTCCGTCTGACTTTAAAAGTGGGATCATCATCTTCTGGTTGTCATAATCTGATGCGTTAGCATAGGAACCTCGTTTATTTTCGACAATCATATTATGAAGTATGATACATGCTTTCATAATATTTCCTATTTTGTTTTTATCCCATAAACTAGATAGATTTTTAACAACCGCAAATCTAGCATGCAGAACTCCAAAGGCACGCTCAACATCTTTTCGAACGGCTTCTTGTTTTTCAGCAAAACAAGAATGTTTTGGACCTTGTGGGAGTTTTATAGATTGAATAAAGGTCGCCCATGTTGGGTAAATACTATCGGCAAGAAAGTATGCCAAATTGTATTCTCTCCCGTTGACATGAAAATTGACTTCCGGAGCGTTTCCGTGAATGATTTCATCAAAAACAGGTGATCTATCAAGAATATTTAGATCGTTCATAGTACCTGGAGCTCCAAAAAACGCGTGTCATATCCAGAGGTCTTGTGAAGCTACCGCCTCCAACACTATTGTGGGTTTTCCGGTTCTCCGTGAATACATTCATTTCCAAGCGGTGGGGCAATTTTTCCACTCCCAATGCATGCAGTCGATGCTTCCGATCATCCCGGGAAAGCCACGTTGTTCCCCATTATAGAGTAGTCTTTCAAGATCTGACACTGTGGGATGTCTTAGGTATTCATCGCCAAACAATTGGATTATTCCGGCGGTGAATTGGAACAAGCATTGCCGAGCAGTTGTTTCAGCAAGTCTTAGATATTCATCAACTATGTCAGCTGGACCACCATACGCCAATTGACGAATTGTTGCGGTACATTTGACGAGCGCTGATAGACTACTCCGTCCTGTTGCATCCACTCTTGGTTGAAAATACTCGATTTCCGCAGACAGACGGTTGACAATATACAAGAACAATGGCTGGTGCATTTGAAACCGACACCGGAATAAATTTGATGGATATGTTGGATTATCCGCAAAATAATCATTCCATAGATTCTTGTGGCCTTGTTCCCGATTTCTCTCGATAAAAATTCTTTTGTTTCTCTGTTTTGGTTCGGGAAAGTCTTCCAAAGCATCATCAAATAAGGTTTCAAAAATATCTTCATCTTCATCATTTCTGTTATGGTAGTGAAAATGGGAAGAGGAAGCCATAGCAAATTTTGTAAAAAAAAAGCTAGAAGTATTTGAGTAATAGTTTGTGAATATGAGAAGAGGAGGAGGTTTCTGATTTGGTTTGTGGGTATGAATGATGATGTCGATGTTCTTTATAGAGGGAGTAACTGGTTAACAATAGTAAAACACCCGTGACTTTTTAAATTATTAGCTACTATCATGTGATTGTTACTTGATTTCTAGTGGAAGAAACAAACAAAAAGTAAGTAAAAAACAGAGAAAACTAAGGTTGTTGCACCTCTTATAAAGAACAGAGAAAACACATGTTGAATACATCATTGTTTTCATACTAGAAACACATGTGACATTACAAACATCATTGTTTTGAAACATACAACAACACACTTGTTTACAAACCAGACATGTCCGAGACATGTCAACAAAATGGCTTCTAATAAACAACCTTTCCGAGAAATACAATAAACATACACAGTCACCAGTTTCTTTACACTACTACGCATCTAATACAACTTCATGAGGAATGCTAATGCGACAAACAGAACTGCAATGAGAGCAACACCTAATTCCAACCTAGAATTCTTCTTACCTAAGTCAGCAACTAGCTTCTCAACCTTTGCATCAGTCGCATTATGGAGAGCTTTAATCTCCAAAAGTTCACTCTCAAAATCAGTGGAAAGGGTTAGAGAATCAACCTTCTGAGCGAGCTGCACAACGTGTGTTTCCATGGCCTTGATCTCTTCCGTAGCCGCAACATCCCACCATTTCCACACATGACAATCCCCATCATCCCGATTCTCACATGTATAGAACCTTCTTCCCGGATCATTTCTTGCGTACGATGTATCTAGTACAGGGTCACCACCACAATAACATTTCTTTGGGAAACCGAACTCTACCTCAGGTTGAGGTGGGTATTGTACAGCCTGCTCTTGGAGAATAGCCTGCTCTTGGAGATCCGCCTGCTCTTGGAGAATAGCCTGCTCTTGGAAAATAGCCTGGTCGCGGAGATTAGCGTGGTCGCGGAGAATAGCTGCCTCTGTTGAGCTGTAGCTGTTGCTGTTGCTGTCATCCGAGCAGTGACCATAGGAGGCATCCTGAGACGGCTGTGTGTAGCTGTAATTATAGTCTCGTCCCATTGAATCTTTAACCTGAAACAGAAAACAATCCATAAGTTTAACATTTTATAAATGTTGTTATAGTACCAAGGAAGTCATAAAGCAGATTTAAACATGTGACATGTGAACTTAAACATAACGCATATTAATTCATTGGAAAGGTTTTTGGTACAAGGGGGATTAAACATAAAAGCATAAAACAGGAAAAACATTAAAAAGAAACCATAAAACATAACACATAAAACTTAAAAGCATAGAATAAAAACTTAAACAAAGTTCTAATGGGAAAAGTACTGAATCAACAGCTGATTCTTCACAATTTCTTCTGTCTCGGTGAGTGGTTTAGTTGAAGCCAGGAGAGTGACTAGTATGGCAAGCTTAGACAGCCTCTCCTTCATCACCAAATCTTCCTTCTTCATTTCAAATATAGTCTTATACTCCTCCACACTTTTCCCTTGAGCCGTGCTCCTTCTAGCTTTCGCAGCCTTTATCCCTTCAGGGCGGGTCTCGTTATCACCAACATTGACGGATGATTGGGAGGACTCGACACCAGCTTTTCTCTTCAAAATCGCAGTAGGCTTTGGAGTGTTGAGGCTGAGCCATTTCTGGTCATACCTCAAAACACACCAAGCATGTTCGAGGTTATACTTCATGTTGTAGCCAGAGTAAAAGATTTGGTGAGCGAGCTTGAGAACATCATTATCGTTTTGGCCACTGGCATTTTGTCTCTCTGCGGCTGCAAATGCGCCACAGAATTTGTTTATGAGATCATTTATTTTGTGCCAGCGCTGCTTTAGATGTTTGTGCTCCCTATTGACACCACCATCTGCACCATGAGGACTTGCAGAGAAGTACTCGCCAACTCTTTTCCAGAAGTTATTTAGCTTTTGATCATTGCCGACAATGGCATCCTTGGAAGTGTTAAGCCAAGCACTAATAAGGACCTCATCATCAGCCGGTGTCCATTTCTGTCGTTTTCCACGCTCTGAAGGTGTGTCTTCAGGAGGTGTTGGAACATCCGACTGTTGAGAGCTGAATAGAGGGATTTCAGGTGTTGGAACATCTGACTGTTGAGAGCTGAATCCGGATTGGTAACTCTCATAAGGAAAGTTACCGTGTTGGCTGTTGAGAAGGCCTAAATAGCCAGAGGACTGACTAAAAGGATTCTTTTCATCCATAGGAATAGGAAGAGAGTGCGAATTTTGAAGAGAAAGGGAAGTTCTTTACGAGATTGGGATGATTGAAGAGAAAATTATGAAGATTTATGGAGAGATTGAAGGGTGGTTGGGGTTTAATAGATTAAACTGTAATAATGACTAACCTTCAACAACCTGAGTCTAATCATAGTTATTACTACTTTTATCTCTATCAAACTAGACTATTCAGACGAGCATATTATTTCACTATAATGGAAGTCATTAGTTGGTTCGAAACCTGAGAAGAAGAACATTTTTTGGTTGGAAACAAACTAGACTTAAACACGAAAATACATATATTATAGCAACCAGAGTTCATGCTTATCTTATGTCTAATGGTAGTCTTATCAGAGCAAGTGCATTAATTTAGAAAACCAACCAAGCCTATGCAAGTCTACTCACAGCAACTAGAAATCAGACAACATTTACATCCGCATTAAATTACAGAACCTAAACCATGACTACGTCGGTTTTCAACCCCACATGAATGAACTAAAAGATTAATTACCTTGTATTTGTACTGTCGACGAAATGGTGGTTCTTCTTCAGACCCGAAGGTTAATGAGAGCCAAACCAACCTCACCTAGCAAGAATTTCATAATCAAACGAAACAACAACATCAGTATCATCCTTAAATGTTGGTATTTTCAACAAGAAACAAATTCATCAACTTAATTAGACTGAAAATCGAAGACGAACACACTAGTAAATACGATTCACACTAGTAAAGACGATTCACACGATGATTCCATAATTTCAACCAAGTACACGAAGTCACACTAGCTTATCAATTTAAAATACGATTCACACTAGCTTATCAACGATTTACAAAATTTGGATACCATTCACGAAACATACCTTCTTCACCGACAACAAGCAGAAACGCCGTCGAGGGAGTAGCCTCGGCGAGAGAGAACACCCACCGACGAGAACCCGCAGCGAGAGAGAACAGCCACCGACGACAGATAACAGCCACCGACAAGAGCGAAGCAGCGTCAAGGAAAAAGCCGCGGCAAGAGAGAACATGCACCGACAAGAACGAAGCGGCGTCGATGAAGAAGAGAGATCCGTTGAGGGACGATAGATATCCGTCGAGGGAGAAGAGAGAACCGTCGAGGGAGAAGAGATCGAAAGAGCCGAAAGATCCGTCGAGAATCGAAGCGGCGTCGAGGAAGAAGAGAGTTCCGTCGAGAATCGAAGCGGCGTCGAGGAAGAAGAGAGATCCGTCGAGGGACAACAGATATCCGTCGAGGGAGAAGACAGGTCCGTCGAGACAGACGAGATCGAAAGAGCAGAGAGATCCGTCGAGAATCGCCAATCGAATCGCCGTTTCAATCACTCCACGACACAACCCTAACAAATGACCAAACCGATTATCGACGGAACCGATCGATTTTGCCCCAAAAATTATTGCCCATTCGCATGCTTACACGTGGTTCCTTAGGATTTCTGCGAAAACATCTTAATTAAGGGACGTCCGCGTTTTTATTAGCCATTATCAATTTAATTTTGCCACTTTATATCTAAGATATATCGGTTAGGACAACCGATAATCTTGGTCTTAAAACTTTACAACGGATGTTTATGTCACATATATAAACTCAATTTATATGCAAAGGTTTCAACTCTTGAAAGATGTTTACAACATCCTCGTTGTACATGGTCTAATAAGTGTTGTGTCCGTAAGATTTGGTAAGGGACCTATGTAATAGTTTGGGTCTGTCATCTGTGCTGGACGGGCCTATATGTATATGTTTGTGGTTGTTTCAAAACTTTCATAATAAAATAGAATCAGATGATATGAAAATGATTCTATCTTATTAACGTTTACACATTTTCTCAAAATTTAGTCTTTACAACCTGTACACATTTCCTTAATTTCTTATTCCGTCTTCAATGATTGCTGGAAAAAAGAAATATAAAAGATTCGTTAAACCTTTTGATTTGTTCTCATATGTTTAATTTTCCAACCTACTTACGACTCTAATTTGATTTAATCACATTTTTTTATTATCGAACCAATTATTGAGACCATTAGTTAGTAAGTAGGTGTAACAAATCCACAATGGCTCACACAAACCTCGAAGCTTCATTCATATAAGAAAAGGCATCTCTATTATATAACTCAACTATCCATCTTCTTCTATCAAAAGACCAATGGATTCAGATAACGAACTTGCATACGACTATTCTCCAAGGTTCCGTGTCTACAAGAACGGCCGAATCCAACGCCTCGCCACCGAAACCTTCGTCCCACCTTCTCTAACCCCTCAAAACGGCGTCGTTTCCAAAGACGCCGTCTATTCACCGGAGAAAAACCTCTCTCTCCGAATCTACCTCCCTCACCAAGCCCTCGAGACAGGCGACGAGAAGAAGAAGAAGAAGCTCCCACTCCTCGTCTACTTTCACGGTGGAGCCTTCATCATGGAAACACCCTTCTCTCCTGCTTACAACACTTTCCTCACATCAACCGTTTCAACCGCCGGCTGCATCGCCGTCTCCGTGGATTACCGCCGCGCTCCTGAGCATCCCATCCCCGTCCCGTACGAAGACTCCTGGGACGCGGTCGAATGGGTGTTCACTCATATCGCCGGTTCCGGTCCGGAAGAATGGGTGAACGAACACGCCGACTTCGGGATAGTGTTCATCGCCGGAGACAGCGCCGGAGCGAACATAGCGCATCACATGACGATCAGAGCCGGTAAAGAAGAGAACGGGAGTATCAGAATCTCGGGGATGGCTCTGTTCCATCCGTTTTTCTTGTCGAGAGCCATCGTGGAGGAGCAGGAAGACGGAGTGAGGAGATATATGGAAGGGATATGGGAGGTAGCGTGTCCGAGTAGCGAGGAGGGTGTGGAGGATCCGTGGATCAACGTGGTCCGGTCGGATCTATCTGGATTGGGGTGCGGGCGGGTTTTGGTAATGTTGGCGGGAAGGGATGTGCTGGCTGAGGGAGGTAGGGTTTACGCGGAGAAGCTTGAGAAGAGTGGATGGGGAGGTGGAAGAGTTGAGGTGGTGGAGACTGAGGATGAAGATCATGTTTTCCATATTAGGAATCCTGATTCTGTTAATGCTCGTTTGCTTGTTCAGAGGTTTGCAGAGTTTGTGGTGGTGACAAGGACGTTTGTGAATAGATGAAAACACACAAGGAATAAACTTGTTGCTTGTAAAGCAAGCAATGGTCAATGAGGATAAAGTGTGATTCCATTACGGGTGAACTTGTTAGGTTATATCGTTCTCTCCTAATAAAACCGAACCATCATGGAGTCATGGTATGGATTGTTAGGTAATCTACTCAGATTACAGCTTACAAAAATCAAAAGTGTATGAAACGTGAAAAATGTGTAGTGTTAAAGAAGAAACTCAAGAGACTTATACATGTAATCACCAACACAAAAGAATAGTGGATTTATAATCTTTTTCAGTGAGTTTATGATATGATATTGGAACTGTAAAATAGTAAGATGCTGGTTAAAAGAGCAATGAACATCAACACAGCTTTGCCTTATTGGTTTTAATGGGATTTAAATAATACTAGGGGGTTTATGGTATACTATGATAATAATTTTAGGTCTAATATACAATCCCCTCGTAATTTCACTTAATTAAAAAAGGTATTTTCACTTGAATACAAACATTTTATTTTATTTCTTGAATTCAAAAACAAAAACACATATATTTGAGGGAGGATAATGAATCATTATCGAAATAATGTCCTTACTAAAAGTCGGGAATATTGCAACAAAAAAAAAAATATCTAAAATTAAAACTCTGGATATAAATTGAAATTTGATGGGCCCCCGTCAGTCTTCCCAAAATAGAAAATAAAATTGAAAATATAGCGAGCGAATCATGAAGTTCAAAAATTCCAAAGAGGCACAGAGCCATCACAACACTTATCCCCTTGATAACCATTCCATGTAGGTGAGACCTGTTCTACAAAACGATCGCCGGAGTATTCATCAAACCCGGGAAACAACCCGAAATCCGACGCAAAGTTACCCGATCCAACCGTCGGAAGCATACTCAAATCAATCTCCATCGTCGACTCTTGCTGCTGCACCATCTCTCTCGCAACATTTTCTTCCGAATAAGCGAACCTTACTGCTGCCTCTCGGATCTCCGATCGCGACATGTTCCGTCCGCCGCTGATCGCCGGAGGATTATCGGGGAAGTTGAACTTCGCGCCACTACCTCGGAGGCAGAAAAGAGCGGCGTCGAAGGCACGCGCCGCCTTCTCGGGAGAGTCGTAAGAGCCTAACCAGATACGTTCTCTGCTGTTGGGAAGTCTGATCTCCGAAACCCATTTCCCCCACTCCCTCTTCCTCACTCCTTTGTACTTTGTCGACGACGGTCCCTCCATCACCAAACCTAACCGGTTTAGTTTAATCCAGTACGGTACGGTACGATACTGTTTCTTGGTTGAGCTCAGCTCCTCACTCTTCTTGAGTTTGCTTTGGTTTAATTTTGAACTGAACAATAGAATTTGCCCGCTTTAGGTTTTATATATATACTGCAACAGTGAGAAATGAATAGCGAGTTTTTGACGTTTTCTGGCGCGTGTAGAAGGAAGTCAAAACTCAATGTCAAAGAGAGCGCGTTTGTGGTTAGGGCTCGAGTAAAACGCCGCAAAGTGTCAGGGTGATTTGACACGTGGCGGATTCTGAATACGCCGGATTCATTGTGTGGCGGCCAACAAGGGCAATACCCAGCAGAACTATTAGAGATCACTGTTTGGTTTTTGTGGCTCTTGTCCTCCCTTGTTTTCCACGTGATTTTAAAATCCTTTTTGTTTTCTAATCCAAAGTTGACTATTTGAAGAGTTTAGTGTTTTTATGAGAATCTAAAACTATCATTTTTTCCCAGGTAGTAACAAGGAATAGTATGATTACTGAACATGATTGATTGTTTAGCTACATTACATCACCATTTACATTGTACCTGTGGTATCTGTACAGAGACACTATTTAAGACTTTGTCCTTTTTTTGGTTTGTTCATAGGTTTATATAAACTATGGAAACAAGAGAAAGACAACAACGTCGAGTTAGAATGATTACCACAGGTACAATGTAAATGGTGATGTAATGTAGCTAAACATTAATTGTTTTCAATTAAAGCTGATTACTTTGCTGTGTTTTTTTATGAGAATCTGAAACTATCAATTTTCCCAGGGAGTAACAATATTACTGAATATGATTGATTGTTTAGTTACATTACATCAACATTAACATTGTAAGTATCTTATATAAAGACACTCTTAAGACTGTTCTCTTTTTGGTTAAACTATGAAACAAGGGAAAGACAACAGCATCAAGTTAGAATGAAAATTCAAATGACTGTCCTATAAAAGTTGTATATATACCTTTTGCAGCTGCAGCATTTCTTCTTCTTGCTTGCTTGCAGTACACACAAAAAAAGAGTTGTACCTTTAAGTTGATTTTGATGTATATTTGCATCATTTTGTTTTTCTATCTGTTGAATGAAGTTGCAGCTGAAGTGTCATCATAGTGTACTTTCCAAGCATTCCCGCTGTCTGTTTCGCTGGAGACTTGGTTTGTGGTTGGGATAGCTGCAAGATCTCCGTCTAAGCTCATTTGCTGCACTTCTACTGATGATAGTATCTTTATGTTTTGCACACAGTTCACAAACTCCCTGGAAAGAAAGACAAACGAACAGGCCACAGGATGGTCAGAAAAATGTTGTTGACTCAAGAGAGAGATTGTTAAGAGCATTCTGGAACTTACTCCCAAGGATCATCACCAACGAGCAATATATCGTTTTCGTGATCTGTGTAGACGAGTTTCCAGTCAGAGGGTCGTGGATCCTCCAGCTGTCCTTGGATGCCAAACATTCTTGCTAAGTCATTCCTTAGCTCTTCGTATCCGCTATAACGGGTAACATCTATTGATCTTCCTACTGATCCTCGTTTTTGAACCTTTAAGGAGTTTATAAAACACACACGGTGATTAAGTTGCAGTAAGATAAAAGCTTTGTTGGAGGGAGAGAAAAAATCTCCAAACCTTTGTATATGTTCGCATTCGTTGAGCCTGATTAGTCCAGAGCCCACCATTATTCATGATGCCTGAATCGTTAATGCCACCGATCTCATTTGAACCTCCGGACTTGAAGGGGATGCTGGGGATACCAAATGACTGAGAACTAATTGCGGCACTGGAAAGCTCTGTCTCGATGTCTCTTGGTGGGTTGCCATAGTTTGGAACCAAGTTCTGAAACTCCTTTTGAGCATAGAGTGCATCAGGAGTTACGGTTTCAAGATTACCAGCGAAGGCTAAGGTGTTTCTTTGATGTTGAGATTGGCAATCTCCGTCAAAACCGAATGGTGGTAGTGGGAAAGTCTGTGCAGGTCCAACGGCATCAGGACAATACGTTGTTCCCGCTGTTGATACATTGATTTGAGCTTTCACTTGATTGCTTGCACGCTCAAAGACTGAATCAGGTGCAGTAACAGATACTGCTTGTCCTTGCTGTTGATTTCTGCTCAGGAAATTTGTTGGTGAAACATTGTTATGTCTGGTGCTATTGGCGGAAGGCGAGGTCGAACGAGATGGGGGAGCTTCTCCATCTGTGTGACCAGAATGTGATCCTCCAGCGGCGACAAGAGGCTTCTTGTTCATATGTCCTTGTAGCTGATGACTCACCTGAAGCTGTGGAGGCTGCATGAATGTTGAAGCTGCGAAGGGCTGTTGATTTTGAGAGGAAAGCAGTTGTGGCAATTGATGGCTTTGTGTCTGCTGCAGTGTGGCGGATAGCTGTGGCTGTAAGGAAGAGCTTACCGGAGGGATTGACTGCTGCTGTTGCTGTAACTTCTGCAACTGAAGCTGCTGTGAGGCACTTGGTTGTGGTGATTGTTTTTGCATCTGGAGTTGCTGAGTATTTTGCTGTGATGAATGCATAGAGGAATGTTCTTGCTGGTTTCTCGATAACTGGCTACTGTTATGCAATTCCATTTGCTGCTGAAACTGCAATTCTTGCAATGTCATTTGAGTTGAGCTCTTGTTCCCAACTATGTTCTGGTGGTTCATTTTAGCACCATTAGAGAGCATTGACTGGTGAGACTGAGAAAAACCAGTTGACTGATTCTGACAAGAGACTTGGTTAGAAACAACACTTACGCCATTGTTTACAGAACATGTGTTATAAGCCCCTTGTTGCTGAAGCTGTTGGTGTGACATCTGTACTTGTTGCTGCATCTGTTGTTCTTGTAAATGTTGAGGCTTCACCATGGCTGGTTGTACTTGCATCTGTTGACTGATATGGCTAACCATGTTCGGTTTGTTAAACTGGGAATTCACAGGAGAGAGTGTAGGTGATTGGAAGTTCAAAAGCTTTGAAGGGTCGCTGGTAGCAAAAGTGTTTAGCAGCTGAGTAGTATCTGACAATGTGTTGTTGTTCTGCTGCATACTCATCCACTGAACCAGGCTTAGACCAGGAAACATCGAACTCTGTGCATCTTTCATCCCAAACTCTTCCCCCATCCAAGGCATTGCTCTCTTGAAAGCGTTTTCCATGTCGATCTCATCATCTGAAACAGAAACCTTCAAAGGTTAGTATCCATAAACTCAATGAAAGATCAATGAAGTAAACTTTACCAGGCATCCCTGGTTGCCTTGGGTACTTTGGTCTGAAAAACGGAGGAGGGCATATGTAAAAAGGAGTTATAACAGGTTCAATCTCCCATATAGATACTCTGCTCGGTCTATCTCCACCTGTTGATTCATCCCATCCTACCTGTTCAAACCAAAAACCTTTTCAGCAAAAAGCTTCAGAAGAAATGATCAGTTTAACTTACATTACCTGAAGATTACGCCATTGGGAGCCTTTCCATCTAACAGGATCAAGATCACTAACACCAGTGACCGTACCCATATATCTACGGACCCCACAATCTTCTGTCTCAAACACCATCCTGAATCTCATTCCAAGAGACACTTGAGCGTACAACGCTTTGTTGTATTTGGCTAGAGGAACTACAAACTCTGAAGGACTTGCTCTTGGATTGAAGAAGATGGTGAAAGGGCTGCTATTGGCATTGGCATGAGCTGCAGCTGCGAGTATCCCAATGTGCATACTGTCACTGGATATAACCGATGAGGAAAGAGTCGGTGTTTGTCTGTTTGCACGTCTTATACCCAACGTTAGCTGCTGTGACTTCTCATCTCTGCAAAAAAAAAAAGAAAACGGTATTCATTTTTTAAACTACTAGAGTCAGTTTCTGATCTCTAAGTATTATGAATCATATTACCTTACAAACAAAACTGAATCACCAGCGAATAGTCTCTTTGTGCTAACGAAAACACTCCAACCAGTGGTGAGCAAGTGCCGTTTTGGTTGGCCTGATATCAAAACAACAAATCAGTTCAGTCTTATTATAAAACCAATTCTTGATATGGTATTATTCGTACCTCGATAGATATGTCTGAAGGTCCATGTAGTGTCGTGTAAATCTTTAGCTACAATCACTTGTGCAGGCGGTTGCATGGAGAAGTCCTGTTTTTAAGCATATCCTCAGAACTTCAGTAAAAAGGATAAGAGACAAAACAATTTGTAAGAGTAGCTTTTGGTCTCAGAGACGTACAAGAGGAGGGAAGATTTTCTCAGCTGCACGACGTGGTACAGAGAATCCACCGTGTGTGCTTGTGTCACTCGCTGTAAGCGTCTTGCAGAAAAACTCAGTAGGTTGTCTGTTTAGCTTGAGACCCATATCAGAAGCTAGCAATGCTTCTCTATCGTACTGATACACATTTTTAGATGGCCAAGCAAAGTTAAACCAAGAAACCATAAGGTAAGATGATGGAGACTGAGGATTCAGACCTTATTCACAGGTTGAAGAGTCATTTGTGCATAGACTTCATCGGTCTCCGTATCAGCCTGATTCAGATTTTTTTCACAAGTTATGATTAGTTCTTCTTCTTCTTCTTCTCACTGATTATGATTATAACAAGTTGTGGGGGACAGAAGAGGCTTACATGTAGTGTAACACTGTGAAGCAAGCAGATGAGCTTAGAAGGAAGGTTTGGATAATTTGGTATGAACTCAGTTTGCTTCTGCATCGATGCTGCAACCTGAAAAGAGTCCATTGATCATATCATTACTTTGGACTGATGATTGCTGTTATAAAGGGTCCAAATGTTTTGTGTTTGGAACATACTTGCTCGCTGTGTCCTTGAGGGAAGTAAACCACAAGACTTCCCACAGGAGGCAGTGAAACAAGAGGGCCTGCACAAGCGTGCCATAGCTGAGAATTGATTGGTTTCTTCTCTCCTGTTCATCATCACAACCAAAAAAAATTATGAAAAATCTTGCGTATTTTCATGTAAAGTATGAAACTTTTATATTAAAAAATTGCTTCGTTTATTAAATACATTTAAACGAACTAGATTTGTGGCTTTCCATGTTGTAATAGAAAAAATACATACTAAAATTTCAACCAAGAAAATCACAAACACATGAAAATGCAGAAACTCCATATCCAGAAAGCTTGAGAAAACAAAGAACATAAAAGAAAGGCTCGTACCTTCGGTTGAGTTGGGATGAAATCCATTTGATGGAGCTTTCATGGTTTCCAAAAAGAAAAATATTCTTTTTATTGTTGCTTCGGGAACACAGAGTTCTTCAACAAAATGTACTCTAATAAGAAACTATAATGTGATGTTGAAACAAAAGATCATTCATCTTAAGAGAACAACAAACCACAAAAGCTTTTTTTCTTAGTCCATACTAAAAACTTTAGAGCGTGTTAAGCTCTTAAAAAAAATTGGGGGTATATTTGCAGATTCTGGAGTGTTTTTTTTTTGGTTTTTGTTTTTGGGATTTTAAGCCGGGTGGAATCTGATACCTTCGGAAACATGAAATCTTTTCTTTTGCCGTATGACGTGCCACCCCACTTGATTACTTCTTCTTGTCGGTCCCACCTCTTTATTTTTATTTTTATTTTATTAATCTGCTTGTATGTAATTTATCTTTTTTTTGGTGCAAATGTTAAGAGAAGTAATAAAAGATCTAATGTTAAGATCTTTTTTTGTATGTAATTTATCTTGTTGGATAGTCCAAGGTTTTACAAAAACTGTTAATCTAGTTAAATGTAATTTTAATGTACGTTCGTGATTCGGAATTTCTTATGAAGGTTTATCATTTCAATTCGGGTTCAAAATACATGAAAAGCTTTCATGCAGTTGGAGAAGTTCAAGTCCTCGTCGTATAAATTTAATTAGGTTTTTTTAACAGTTAATTTAATTAGTTGAGTATCAGGTTCGGTGGATCCATAAATATCAGCAAGCCAAATTAAGTAATAACAAATCCCAAATTATATAATCTCTTTACTAGAAAGGAGGTCCTACTTTTCTTTATATACAAACTAGATTATGATCTGTTCTTAAAAATATATGTATACTAGGTTCGGCCCGCCCTGCGGGCGGGATACAATTTAATTATAATTTAATTGTGATTTATATTCTTATATTTTTTGTTAGCTGTTGTTATTTGTGTATTTGGTCGAATTTCTAAGTGATGTGTATGATATTGATTTATGTCATAAAAAATGTTTTAGAGTAGGAGTTTTTATTGTAAAGGAAATTTTATGTATTTTTGAAAATTATGTATTTTGTTATATTATGTTTTGTTTTCATTGACGTTTTTTGTTATATCATGTATTCTGGTTATATTATGTATTTCATTAATTGTAAATTGTTTCTGCTTCTCCATTAATATATTTTTTAAAATATTATGTTTTAATCATTATCTTTTGATGTGTGTTTACTATCAAATTTTCAATTTCTGTATGTCTGAATTTTGCAAAGGGGAATGTTTCAGTTAGACTCACTCTTTTATTTTATCTACGTGGCTTGAGTATAATAAAACAAAAAAAATAAAATCTTCATTTTTTTCAATTCTTATATTTTTAATTATTTTTATAATTTATGTATTATTATGTTTTATTTGTGATATTTTTTGGTTGCTTTATATCATTTTTGTTATTTTTTCTATGTTAGAGTTTTATAATCAGAAAATAGAAATCAAGTTCCATGAGATGTACACAATCATATAGTTTTCCTTTTTTTGTTTTTATAAGAAATTTCTATCCATTTTTGAGATTTATGTATTTTTCATTTTATTACTTGAATTTCGTAAAAAAATGTTATCTGCTAACATATTGTTGTCAATAAGTTCATTTTAGTTTAAATATACTGTTTAAGTTTTAATAAAATGTTGTTCAAAAAAATTATCATTTAATTGAAAATGAATCAATTATGAAAATGATTGAGGTATTTAACCTTTTTAAAACGATTTGGTGAAAAAGATAGATTAATAAATATGTCAAACCTAAATTGATGGGGTGCTCATGTTGTCTGAAAGGTATAACTTTCATATAAATACCAATACTGCATAATACGTAGTTTTGAAAGAGGAGATATTATTTCTTATCAAAAGTATAATATTATTAACGTTAAGTGTTAATATTTTTGTTGTTACTACAACTTGAAAGAAATCACACCCATCTTTCAGCAAATTTTTAAGGCTCGTATCTCCAACACCATTGATATGCACTACCGAATATTTGTTTCCTACTTCAGATGTGAAGATACAAAGGGGATTTTATGCAAAATATAAACGGTGCGTAAAAACACCTACCCGAGAATAAAAGTTCAAAGAATGTCTCTAGCCTACAACATCCTAACGTGGCTGGGGCACCAAAAAAAAGGTAAACTAAACAAAAGAGAGAAAGTAACAATCCAATCTTCTTCTTTCATCGCCTCCTCAAGTTTAGTGGGTGTGATGTGTATACTTCAAAGAAATCAAGAACGATTCTCGCGATATCTTCAACCGAATACTTCCAAGTAGTTCAGGGTCTTTTCCACTCTCTATGTGACCATGAACCTTCCAGGAAACGATTTATAAGCCCCGATTCAAATACTCACATAAAGATATTCTCGGCTCATATATAAGCTGAGCATCTGGAACCGACCATGTAGACTGAGTCATGTGAACCACTTCAACATTGTATTAAACGCTTTTAGACTTTCTCTCAATGCACTTATTGATATACCAGAGGAGAAAATCCGACCCACATGTAACTCTTCATCTCTCAAGCTACTCAGTACTCTAACCCATGTCGATCTGGTAGTTAGTAGCTGCCTGTGAGTTTCCTTAAATAATGGTCTCTGATCATTGACCTTAGCTCAGGTGATCCTTTCACTTTCTGAAATATGTATTGAATGTTGTTAATGATGAATGTAAGCTAAAGATGTGTCGCTGTAGTGATGTGACTTCTCTTCCAAGTTGAAATGCAACACCATGTATAAGATGCAAAGCCAATGGTGACTTATCTTCTAGCTCAGTGAAATCCAGAACCGGTGTGTTTGGATCAGTTCAGGTTGAGGGATCCGACATAATGAAATTGTTGAGAGTCTGCTTGGAGCAGTTCCTCCAGGGACAGGAACTACCGAAGGCTCACGAAGAACAGCGTTCTCAAACTCAGACAGTATCCATCTCGCTACTTCTGCTAGTCTTGTCTGCATCTTGGAAACTTGAACATGTACAGCGTGCGATGAATCTGAGTCCAATCATTGATGTTGTAGAGTAGAGAAATTCTTTGAATTTTTATTCCTAATGTGTGAACTCCCGTTTGTATCGTGTTGTACATGATTTCCACGGCCTGCAATATTTCAAAGAGAAGTTCTCATCGTGGTCTAACCATAATTCAAATCTTTAAGACATACTAAGAGTATCCAGAATGGTTAACCGGAGGGATTCCATAAGAAATTGGTGAGTACATTCCAGCAGCTTTTTCACGGTAGAAACAGTACGCTAATGACAATAGCGGGTCGAACTGTTGCAACCTTGGGGATCAGGGTTCATGACTCCAAAGAAGTTATTCTGGTCTTGCTCCTCTCTGTTGTGTTTTTGGGATGAATCAAACACGTTTTTTGGTAAGATGATAAATTTAATAAAATATTAAAATGGCACACATGGAAGCAAACTTACATTTTCGCTCCTGTTTGCCAGGAAACCAAACAAAATATGACGCCACTATTGTCATGAGAAAACGGAATGGCATTGTATTGAGGATCTCCAGCTAGACCAATACTGTTTCAAGATGCAAGCTTTGGCTTGAGTCAAAAACAGCTGCGAATACTTAGTTTGGAAGTAGAGATATTTCGAACCTGGTGCTGGAGTACCGAGCTCTTTGATGAGTTTCTGGTTTCTCCTGAAGTAGACATCAATAGTGAGGTTAGGACAGTGTAAGTAATACTCGGGTCTGCAACTAATAGTAATGTTTGACTTTAACATAACGATGAAGAGAGGAGCTGGTGAATAGTTGAGCAAAGGCCACATACATTTGTGACTCCATTGAAGGAGCAGTGATGTCAAGCATCCACGTTGCAGGGTCATATCCGTTCTAGCACATAGAACTTGGATTCCATATTTCATCAACAGAAACTGCAATGAACAAAAGTTAGTTTTATTCTGCAAAAGAGAGACACAAAGATTTTGACAGGAAACTATAATTTAAGTTCTGAATAAATAGAAGGAGTAACAGACAAAACAAAACCAATACAACCAAAATCATCTTACATCAACAAATACAAATAAAAAAAAAATCTAAACCAAAAACCAAATTAAAATCATATAAACTCAAGCTTTGTAAATTAATAAACGATACACAAATCATCTTACATCAACAAACAAAAACTAAATCAATAAACGTAACCGAAATCATTCCACTGTGAAAAAGTTTCAAGAGCTACTAAGATTTGTAGAGATGATATTTACAAAAAATAAGCTTTCTTCATTCGCCTAGCCTCGACAACGGACGCAGAGGGATGAGTGTTAAGAGATGAATATGAGAGAAATGGATAGTAGAGATAATTGGAGATCGCGATTCGTAGAAGTGAGTTAGGAACCTATTTATAATCAAAATCACCGTCTGAACAACGCAACTGAAGATCTCATAGTGGACTCACGAATTAATACGATTAAAGACAATAGGATTGAAGACGTAGAAACCACAACGCCTTCCGTTATAGAAACTGGATCGGTATCGTCTCCGCCGATCGAAGGGGAACGGAGAACACGGTATCGTCTCTACAGGTTTGCGTATGGCTAGATGATGTATGGGCCGTATAACAGAGCGTGACATCGAGCCCATGTGAAGCCCGAACGAAAGACAAAAAAACCTTTAGTGAAACGGTGAGTTTCTGATGTGGCAGTGCATTAGAGCTTCAATTTCCAGCCTGGCATCCTAGCTGTCACCCTTAGGAGAGATTCATGGTATACTTTATATATAAAGATTTTTTGTTTTATATTTTTTTAGAAATTTATATTTTTAATCATATTTTCTTAATATATTTTTTCTCTTAAATGATTAAAAAGTAGTTTAATTAATATTATTAAAATAGTTGGACCATACATATGTTATTAGGTCATGATCATATTTTAATAGTATTGATTTTTTGGTATTAATAACTAATAAAAAGACCTTTTGCAAATAAAAAGAATTGATAAAAAGAGTTACCAAGAAAAATCATTTGTCTATTAAACGATGTTTTTTTTTTGAAAAATCTATTAAACGACGTTACGAACACGATCATAAAGCTCATTTGTTATCAGTCATTAATTGTACGTTATTGTTTATTCAGGTTGAGACATTAATGCCAGAAAATAACGGGTTATGAACCAAAACGTCGATTTTTTCGTAATTGTGATTATCTGTAAATATTTGGAAATAATTTTTATTTTGTAATGGAAAAGATTCGGGTTAATTAAAAGTATTATTTATCTGTAATTATAATAGTATCCCTTTTGGCTTTTGATACGCAATGGAGCACCCACTCGCCGCAAAAGGAGGAGAACTTAACATGTTTACAGAGCTACGGACATCATTATACTCCAATTAAAAGCTAAGCTTCATGTGTTTTTTTTCTTGTCGACAAGCTTCATGCGGGGTCAATTTTGTTGAATTTCATAAATATAAAGTACGGTTTTTTTTGGAAGTGCTTTACGATTAATCTGGACAGGAGTAGAGGATAGTTCCTTACTTTCAGCTCTCTACGTATACAAATTCAATTGTGGTAGAGCCTTTTGCCTTCGACGCCTTCTTTTATTGTTGATTTAAAATTGACATAGTCATATGATTGAACTTTTGTTTCTAGAAAGCAGGTAGCTTAAGTTATCCACTTATCCCCAAAAAGAATCAGGTACTTAGTCACCAAAATAAAAGAATCAGGTACTTAAAATTTTCCTCTTTTTGATTTTTAACATTTTTTTTATTTTTAACTTTATTTTAGCTGTTCTCAGTGTAATTTTATATAATTATAAATTATTAAAAATCATAATATTACAATAAATATAAAAATTATATTTATAAAATCATATTATTAAACTTTTAAAACTATAGAAAGTATTTATGTTTTAAAGTTTCACAATTTAAACAAAATCTAATATGTAAACATTTTACAAATTCGATTATTTCAATTTAAAATTTTCACTGAATACTTTTTTAAGAAAAAAAATTACTTTTCCACGACCGCAAACTCAACTTGAAAACAGTTTTGATTTTAAGAGGTATGAAATGGATTTAAAATGCCAACAACCGCTATTAACCGCTGCATTTTCAAGTGGTATTGGAAAACCACTCGTATCATTCTAGAAAACAGAAATACTTTGATGTTAGGAAATGGGAATAAAATTTAATGTGTTTTGTGAACGAATCGACTCTTTCTATAAATTAGTACTAGACTCTGAACCGTCCTTGAACGACGGGTACTTTTTTGTTGTTTTTTCAATATAAATATTGTTAATTCTTCACTTTAATTATATAAATTGTGGCATAATCAAATTTCAATTATGCAAGTTTGTTATAGTGTGTACAATATGTCAAATTTAAAATGCGTCATACAACCGTTTTATGTTTGTAAATAAGTTAAACAATTGTTGTATTCAAAATTCGTACTTGGGCTATTATATAATTTTAAAAGAATTATAAACGATATAAAATATTGCTAAACATATAAAGTGGCCAATAATATTTTTGTTTAAGTCTTATCCTTGTGTAGTTACAAAATTCAAATTTTAATATCAACTTTTTAAAATTATTGCAGACTTTAATTTATGTTATTGATATTAAAAAAATATGGAATATGAAATTGATTATATAAAAACATAAATATTTAATTAATTAACAGATTTGGATCATACCTAATTTATTTAAAAACGTGAGCTAGATTCTGACCCGTCCTTGAAAGGACATGTATTTTTTTTTGTTTTTCAATATAAAGATTGATAATTTTTCGTTTTAACTATATAAACTGTGACATGATCAAGTTACAATTTGTTATAGTGTGTACAGTATGACAAAATTTAAAATGCATCACACAACCGTTTCATATTTGTATATAAGTTAGACAATAGTTGTATCTGAAATTCGTATTTAGAATATTATATAATTTTAAAAAATATAAATTATATAAAATATTGCTAAACATATAAAGTGGTCAATAATATTTTTGATTAAATTTTATCTTCGTGTAGTTACAAAATTTCAATTTCTAATATCAACTTTTTAAAATTATTGTAGATTTTAATTTCTGTTATTGATATTTAAAAAGTTTATGGGATATGAAATTGATTATATAAAAGCATAATCCATTTAGTTAAGTTCTATCGAAATAGGCCCACAAAAACAATAATGTCATTAATGAATTTTTTTAGTTAGTCATATCATTAATGATATTTTTGAAAAATTTGAACGTTTCATTAAAGAGTATGATCCATTTTTAATAGTATTGATATATTTTTACTGATTTACGTCAATACTTTCAAGATTATTGCTCATTATATGCAACTGACTGTTTTGATTTATTTTATTTTATTCAATATATGTATATAATTAACAAAACAGTTTTTTTTTGCTAATATACGCTTCGATCAAAACATAAGTCATCACATGATAAAAATGCTAAGTTTATAAAATAAACTGCCAAGTTTATTTGTTTCAAAAAAAACTGCCAAGTTTATAAAATAAAAATGCTTTTGTGATTCTTAGTGAAAACGTAAGACATGTCACAACACTAAATAGACATCGCATGTTGATAATAGGAGGGTTTAATAAGGCGTCAACGTATGGAGGGTTCTCTTTTTTTTTAACAACGTATAGAGGTTATTGAACAAGATTATATCTTATTTTTTTACCAAAAAAAAAAGATTATATCTTATTTTCGTTAAACTAATGATGAGACATGAGTAACTGTAGTAAGTGCGTTTTTTTAAAATAAATAGTTATGAACTTAATTAGTTGTTATATCACACTACAATAATATCCATCTGGTGGTCTTTTTCACATACTTTTCTTTTCAAGGTAATTTCTATATTAGATTTATCAAACATCTATATTTTTGCAAACGAAGAACTAACAGTATGTTGTTTACGAGTTCTTAGATAGGTAAAACATCTGAGAACCTTAATTTTCGATGAAAATAATTTGAAAAAATGGAATGCTACAAACATATATGTAGGGTCAAAATCTCAAAAGATATGGCTCCAAAAAGTAAATCCCAACAAGGATGTAAGGAGGCATGCTTTGTTGGTTTTGTTCCTGTTTGGTCAATATTTGCTGCGCGTGGAGGTATATGTACGTATAACAATTGATATGTTTAGAAACCACTCATCAAAACGATCCTAATTACACTCAATCACTGTTTTGAATAAATTCTCAATATATAAACTTTTTACCTCTGTGAAAATATCAAAAATATACAAATATGCATCCTGTAAACTTAATCTTTCCGCAGATAGAAACTGACATGTACATAATTTTTCATACTCATGCACCGTATAAAATAAAACTTGATTTTTCTTTGAGAATATTCCCAAATCTTCCCTGCATTAATAAAACACTAAAAATGCATGTACACGTGAGTGTGGGTGAGCATGCACGTGAGGTGTGGCAGACGATGTCGGAAGAGACAGGCTCTAGACTCCGACCGAGTCTTTCGGTTTAACCAAAATGGTTTTGCTTTTGAGCGAGTGTGTGTGCCTCTGTGTCTCTTCTCCTCTTCGCAACCACACACACACTCTCTCTCTCGTTTGTTCTATTATTTCCCAACCAGCACTAATACACTATTCTATGTTTCTGTAAACCCGGATTGTAGACGATCTTAAAATTCGTGTTCCCACACTAGTTTATTGTTTTCAGTAGCACAACAGCAAAAATGACTATGTTCTTGTGTTACAACCTTTTATTTTTAAATAGGACTCTCCTGAACCAAAAGCTAAGACTTTTTTTTTTTTTTTTTTTTGTCAAGACCAAAAGCTAAGACTAATCCACAGAATATGTTTTTTTTTTCCTTTCAAAAATCCACAAAATAAAAGGTCGTCAGAAAAAAAAACCCACAAAAATATGTTGAAAGACTCAAACTCTATTCTTAAACACGATACAATATATTATGAATCTTGATTGTCATATATTGATTTAACGACGATATATATTTTTTTCACCAACGAATATATTTCTCTCAGCACATTTCATTTTGACAATTCTCTTTGCAATCATATACACTCATTAATGCTAATTTAGATTAACAGTCCCAGAAATTCTATCAAAATCTATAAGTATCCATTACGATACCATTCTGAATTTCTGATCACTTGTGATTAAGTTTTAGACCACTTATATTTGTTACAAAATTAAGCGCGCGAGACATATCTTGTCAAAACACTGTACACCACACAATGAAAATCCTCGTCGATACACATTTCCCATTCAATCGTTGTCAAGTGAAGGAATTTCGGCCACAAAAGCTAAATATTTTATAGTCATTTTCATCTACGTGATCATGGGTATGTAGGCTATCACTGTTCAAATTATTTGAACAATTATGTTGTGTGATATTCGAGAATATTCTTTGTGGTGTTATTAACAGAAAACACGTGGTTTCTGGTAATGAGTATTACATGATGAGGGATAAAAATTATAGAGGGATTGGTCAAACCTAGACATCTTCTATATATCTAGAGACAGCTGCACATGTATGTCACTTATTGATGCAGAGTGCATACATATTCAGTTACACACATATATAACTAACTATATATATACTCTTATAGTAAATTCCTAAACCCTGGAACACCTTGAGCATGTTGTAACTTCTTATTTTTGTAAACAATAGTATTTTTAGTTTACGTAACAATCTCAGATGTTCCTGGCCGCATAAGATTTTTTTTTTGCATGTCACCATGATCTTTCGGCGTAAGGAAGAAACCTCATGCCAATATTATTCTTTTTATAATGTAACCTCTTGGATTGATGAAACTTCTTTTATCTCCTTACCATGATGATGATACTTTCAAAATCATATGTATGAATACCTTTTTTTTATGGATTCTACAAAAAAAAAAATCTGCTGATTGAACATATGCGCACTTTTTCGTTTGAAAGACTAGCTAGTGTCCAATATTATGACAAGGCTAATGGATTAGTGTTGACATTTTTCCGGGACTTGGTATAACTATATATTATATGTTGTTAAGTATTATAGTAGAAAACTTTATAATGTTTTCATATACACATGTGACATGGCAAAAAAGACGCATAGAAATTATATGGATAAGTTATCGCCTATTGCAAATTGGGTTTATTTCCAATAAGCTTATCATTCTTACTCGGTTACTTGTTCGTAAGAGAATGTCATGGTAATGTTTACTTGGGTAGTAAAATCATAAATCTTACATAGATACGACTATAGAGTCAAAGCTGAATTTTGGTTTCATTTGAAAATATAAAACTTATACATTGCATTTGATTAGTACGTCATGTTAACCAATGTGTATACATCGTGACTACAGATATCAAGACTAACTTTGTTTTCATCTCAATAAATCTGATTATAACAAAGACAAGGAAGCTATACTCTATGAAACACATATGCAGCATAATAGCATGTAAATTTATACGATTGGTATGATCTTTAATTACAAGAATGACACGTATTCACAAATAGCAACCACCACTGAACAACCCAGCCAATAGAAAGAAGGTTTAGAATATATATGTGGGAAACCGACGTTAATAAAACCGACGATTATACGTAAATGCGACAAGACTCAACTACTTCTCCGATTCCTTTCTCATCATCAATCAACATTACACGTTTTTGCTTTCTTCTCCATCTTTTTTCTTGCTTTTCATTTCCTCTATTGTCACTGCACCCATCATCCATGTATAATAGAAAGAGCAAGCAATCAATTCAAATAATAATAAATAAGAATACATACTCGTATATATATATTTACATAACGAATAAAACTTGTGAGTGTATAAGTACTGCAGAATTAGCATCGTACGCAAATTTAAAACAGAAAACTCAAAAAAAAACACAAAAAGAATTGAATAGAAAAAATATCTAGACTATAATATGTATATCCTTGATTAGTACTGCAATACTGCATAATTCACATAGCATGTGATTTGCAGATTCGGTGCAATGCACTTCAAAGTATAAGACATGACTACATAAATTAATGAAATCAAGCTTTCTTTCCATAGTTACGATTTCTAACTTTCTTATTGATAATAATGGGACTTAACAGAAATTGTGGTCATCTTTCTCGTGAGTTCAAAATACTGTTTTCAATAATATGTCATATGTGCGACTACTACGATAATTAACATATCACATATGAATGTATATCATAACATATCACATATGAATATATCCATCATATACATTTTCTCACTGTACTGGGATTTCTCCACATTGTCGATAGATACACACAAAGTTGGTTTTCAAATAAATTTCAACAATTCTCTCACGCATCTAACAAGGTGCCATTCAGTGGTATTGAACTCTAATACGAGTCTATACAGGGATGACACCGTTTGGCGTTTGCTGATACAATGATACACGGATTTTTATGTAGGAGATAAGGGTCAAAAGTAACAGTGCGAATGAAAGCAATTAGAGATAATAGTCGATGGCAGTATAACAAAAATAGTGATACAACCTTTCTATACCATAAAAGTTTTCTATTGTTTCACTGAATGATTACATAAAAGACAGTACATCTTACTTGTAGGTATCGTTACCAATTAAAGCCAACATATTTTTTTGTAAATCAACCACATATTTTATCAAAACATAGAGATAGTGACATCGGCTGGCCAATTTTCGAAAATTTAGGGAGAAAAATACTTTAGTTTTAGCAAAAAAAAATACAGTTTAGATGAAACTAGGCTTAGGCACGGATCGGATATCTGAGTTTTTAAAGGTATCTGTGATTTGCTTCATATGTTACAGATATCAAATTTTTGTATTTGATTTGCTTCGGAGAAATACATATATTCGGAAAAACGGATATCCAGAAAATAAATAGATATTTGCGGATATTTATGAATACTTACGGATATCTCATATGTTTTTAATTAATACAAATAATCTTAAAATTTCGATGCATGTTTGTTTTGTATAATATATTTTTACATGATATATAAGATAAAAATTAAAATAATTAGTAAATCTACATATTTTGTAAAAAAACTAAAATTAGTTAATAATTATAATAACACAAAACTTAAGAAAAAAATTATAATTATCATAAAATATTTTTCTTCCTTTTATACACTACTTTTATATAAGTAATAACGTGAATTAAATTTGTCAAATCATATGTCAGAATAATAATTATATAGTTATATACATATAGAACTTTAAATATAATCAAGATATACATGTACTTATATATTACCGGATCGGATCGGATATCCGCTCCTCAAAATTTTAATATTTGTGATTTGTTTCGTTTTGACGGATATCAAATTTTAGTATTTGCTTCGATTTGTAAAGTTATAGATATCCGGGTTTTTCGGATCGGATTGAAGCGAATAACGAATCGAATCAAATTTTACGGATATTTTGTCCACCCCTAGATGAAACAACATTAATGGGAAGGGTGTACACATACAACCAAGTATATATGATATATAAATGTTTTTTTGACTAAAGTTTTTTTAACCCTAGTGTATTAAAGACAAAAATCTAATCTCCGGATGAAAGTTGTAACTTACGGATAGACAATCTTCCGGATATTCAAATGGACTGTAAATAATGAGTTCATATCTCTGTGGTCACTAAAAATTTCGCATTAAAAAAAATCAATCTCTGGCCTGAACCAACAGTGCAACTCTTTTTTTATTGGAAACCACTAGACCACCACAATGTAGTTACGATATATAATGTTTATATATACATAGATCTATTGGATATTTTGTGTATATGTGGTTTTGTGGAAGAGGACATAAGAGCAAACATAATGATTCGGTGTAATGCATTTCAATAGCTGGTGGCGTTGGAAATGCTATAGGAATGATCCCATGTTAGGTTATTACATGCCATCACTCGACATGCCTTTCTATCCGGTTCTCTCCTTTCCGTTTGAGTATTCATCATCAACTATTATTTGTCTCCTTTTAGTCTCGCTAAATCGTAACATACCAGGCATTAGTTAGTCTCCTTTAGTTATGTTTATCAATGAATTTCTATGTGCAGCTCGGGATCTGGGAATTTAAAGGTTTAAAACATTTAAAATAAAAAAATTCCATGTTTAAATATTTATAACTATTTAATTTTTTTATTAGGTCGTGTCTAGATTCAGCTCTCGTGTGATATTTAGTACTAGGCCGGGGCACAGATCGGATATCCGGATTTTTAGAAGTATTTGTGTTTTGTTTCGTTTGTCACAAATATCTAATTTTTCGATTTGTTTTGCTTCAAAAAAATACGGATATTCAGAAAAACGAATATCCGAAAAATAAATAAATATTTGCAGATATTTACGAATACTTACGGATATCTCATATATTTTGACTAATACAAATAATCTTAAAAGTTCGATACAAATTTGTTTTATAAAACATTTTTTTTGCATGATATATAACATAAAAATGAAAAAAAAATTATGAATCTGCATTTTGTAAAATTTTTGAACTTAGTTAACAATTATAATAACACAAAACTTGAGAAAAAGTTATAATTGTCATAAATGTTTACTCTTCCTTTTATGTAATACTTTTATACAAGTAATAATGTGAACATAATTTGTCAAATCATATTTTAGAATAATAATTATATAATTTTATATATCTAAAACTTTAAATATAGTCAAGATATACATGTATTTATATATTGTCGGATCGAATATCCGCTTCCCAAAATTTTAGTATTTGTGATTTGCTTCGATTTTAACGGATATTGATTTTTAGTATTTGTTTTGCTTCGAAGGCTTACGGATTATCCGAAATTTTCGGATCGAATCGAACGAATAACGAATCAAATCAAATTTAACGGATAAAATATCCAGCCCTATTTAGTACTTTAACAGTTTTTCACATAAATTTAGAAAATGATTAAAATACATTTATGTTTTATTAATTACAGTTATTTGACTAATATTATTTGTGATCAATATATTTTTATAAAATCAATACAGTTTGAAATTAATGTTAAGATGAAAACAAGTACAATTTATATTTAAATTATAAAATGATATGTTTTGTGTAAAAAAATGTCAAATGAATTTTCTAAAAATAAAAATAGAGAGTATAACTCAAACCCCGCTTCTATTTTGTCCCCTTTGGCCGCTAGTTGCCATTGTTTTTTTAACTCTGACAGTTGTCTTTGAATTTAGACAGTCTACGTACTATATAGTATATATCCCCCAATTAAGTATCACTGCTTTATCATTTTAGTTGTAGTCGTGGCTTTTTCAAAAATACTTGTAAATCGTATTTGTATTTATATCATACTCAATCAGTCAGTCTCATTATGCTCTCTGTTTTTTGTATGATAGTCTATTTTCTTTTCAGTTCCAATGGGGAAATGGAAAGAAATATTATGATACCATTTACGTATGATGTTTTTCTAAATGTTGCAACATGATATGACGACAGTTCTTCCTTGATCTTAACTTTGTTGATAGATAGAGAGATTCACCGACCAAGGTGTCGTCGTTTCGACGGTCCAGAAACATTTGCTTAAAGCGTCATCTATCTATTTTAACTACAAATTAATTAGACGTTACATTTATTGCTCTTGTATTCGTGTCTGTTTTGTGCTCTGATCCCAGATTTTAAAATTGTATAGTATACACATACAAAAATGTGATCTACCAGCGATCATATATATAGTTAACAGTCAATATTTAATTTTTGTAATTTTTTTATTGCAATCGCATCAAACCTACTCGTTCGATTTAACTGTAAATTTTAAAGATACTACCAATGCCAATTAGGTAGATAAAACTAAAGTGATTGGAATGGCGATTTACAACTAAATTTATTTGGTTTGGTTTTGTATACAAATGAAAATCAATAATACCAAAACAAACTATTTACAAATTTGGTAAAATTATAGCAATGAAATAGAATATTACTTTGTTCAAAAAAAAAGAAATACTACTATCATATCCGTCGAAAGTACTGTTTTCAGTTCGATCTAGTTTGTTTCCATTTGTAGCTTCCATATGTAATTTACAATAGGAAACATCAACCAATACTATAACCTTTTCTCGATAGGATCTATTGTACTCTCTGATTATATTAAGGATAATAATTCTGTTACTCAAAAGGAAAAATTAAGAATAATAATCCTAAAAACAAGTCGGTACTTTTAAGTTTTAATAAATGTTTTCGGACAACTAAATCCGTTTGGTTTGGTTTAATGCCGTGGCACAGATTCGTGTCGGCAGAAAATTACGTTAACGGATTAGATCATACACTGTTGGTGTATACGGATCACTAAAGGTCCCAATCACCAGATATCTTGTTTTTTTCCTTCTAGTTTCTATTTATTGTTTTTAGTGGGGAGAATTATTGGTTTAAGAATTCTAAAAAAGTTTTAAAATTTGAGAATTCACTATTATTGGTTTATAGATTTTAAAAGTCTTACCAAAATTCATTGTTATTGGCAGTGGCGGATGCAGAAACAAATTCAATAGAGGCACAAAACAATTTTCATTTTATTTTGTTTTTGAGTTGGGGGCACTTATATACAACATATAGTACTTGTTAAAGAAAAATTTAAAGTTAGTAGGGGGTACGTGCCCCCGTACCGTATGCTCTCCGTCCGCCACTGGTTATTGGTTTGATGACTTCTAAATTCGACTCAAATCCTTTGTTATTCATAAAATTTAGTTATTATGAATTTTACTATTCCATTAAATTCTATTGTTATTGGAAGGTGGATTCCTTATTTTATTATTCATGAGACAAAACTTTGAAAATATCACCTATACTCATAATTTTTTTTTGAAATCTGTGAAGTAAGAAAAACATACATATATTGAATATTTATCTACGTAAACACACTAAACCAAACTCAATAATGGTTAAACAACCAAACTCATATGATCTGTAATTCATTATATTTTTTTCATAGTTTCATATTTGACAAAACAACTGTTTGATTTAATAATGGTGAATAAATATAACTCATAGGATAACTAGAATAGTGTTTCGAAAAAATCACAAAAGTCAAAGAAAACAAGACTGATTATTATCACAAAAAAACCAATATGAACATGAACTCACCAAACATAAGGAAAATGAGAAATGTGTATTATTGTATCAATTGGTGTTTATATATATATATGCTTTTTCGAGATTTTATTTTTGGAAAAGTTCTAGAGAGATTGTATACATTGCCTTATAACGAAAAATATTTTGAAAAAAATATATTACGCAAATCCATGATAATTAATAAAATCTGTTGAAATCAATACAAATTATTTGATAGAAATTTGTTAACTCGACTTTTAAAATCATTAAACTCCTTCCAAATTCTGATTCCAATAAGCCCCCCCCCCCCTTTAGTTTTTTGATCAACAATGTATATATTGTATAATATATATTTTCCTTGTGAAGCTCTGAGGATTGCAGCTTCAAGGATATTTTGCTAAAATGCAGTTACTTCTGATACAACCATATAAGTTTTTATTATAAAACATTCTCACTGTCTCAAAATATCGATGTTTTATAAAAAAATATTTCAAATAAATATTTTTACATTTTAATGCATGTAATAATGGTAATTATAAAATTTAACAATATTAATTATGTTTATTAAATTTTAATTTGTTTAAAAATATAGAAAATAGTTAATTTAAAAATATATATATTTATAATCAAAATTTAATATATATATATATATTTTAATATCTATAAAAGTTCTAAATATATATATATATATTATTTGGATTATTGGTTCTAGAATGAGATCAACCTTCCTTTTTATTCCCTCTACATTCATGTTCAATCAAATGCCACTCCTCACCTCCATTGTCTTAGTTTTAGGACTCACCTCCATTGTCTTAGTTTTAGGATTAGGATAGTAATGATATTAATCAATAATATAAGCTTTTACTTTTAATTGCCCTTTGTAACTAGAGTTTTACTTTTGTTACTCAATATAAAATTCCTTAAAAACATGCCCTTATACTTTATGAACGAAAATACACTGAAAATTATTTTTTACTAGCTGTCGATTTTTTTGATCCTAAGTATTGCCAAATTAGCCCAAAAATATATATCAACAACAGCACATGAGCATCGTTTGAGCAAGCCTAATCTATGTCAGGCCCACCAGCCTGATGAAGTTTATTTATTGAGTTGTTTTAGCTTGGACATCTTCATACACCAACCCCTACTTAAACACGAGGGAAAAAGAAAGCGGCGAGGTCTTACTTCTACTGGGTCACAAAGGAGCCAGGATCCGTATTCCGTTGAATGGTTTAGTGGAGTAATGGAGGAAATAACACAAACATTAGTGTTACTTTACCAAATGAAGTATTAACTTGCTTTTAGTTTCTTCTATTTGTAAAGTACAACGAAGGGAGATTTTGCCAGTTTAAAAGAAATTGTTTTTTTTTTTTTTTTTTTTTTTTTTTTTTTTTTTTTTTTTTTTTTTTTAGTCGACAAAAAAAAAAAAAAAAAAAAAAAAAGAAAATGTTTTTGACTACGGTGTAACCTAATGAAATGAAAATACTAAAATTGATATGCCTTCATATATTCAAACAATTACGAGAGCATTTGTTTATTTTTTTATATAAAATCTCATGTAGTCGTACAAATACATGATTATTCAATGACTCACTAACTGAGTTGTTTTATTTTACACAATGTAAGCTCGTTATTTTTATTTGACTGCTACTATATTCAATCAGTTTCTTTCTTCTTGATTGAGTCGATAATCTTGGGAACCATAAGGACTAAACGCTTCAAGGAACAAGTTGGATTTACGTCGAGGATTGAGTCCCATGTCATTACACATATCATCGGCATGCTGGATGCTGAAAGTAGAAATGCAATGACGTTTATAGAATCTGCTCGATCTTCTCATCACGTCCATTTCCTTGGAGAATTGATCCAACATTTTCTCTTTGCTCGGTAATTTGAATTTCTCATCCACGAGCTGGCTTAACCACAGCGAACGTAGCTCTGATGTGTGTAGGTTTGAGTTGCTCTGAACGTATCCCACGAAACCCATGTTTGGTATCAGTGGATGGATTGTTCCCCTGAAATTTGGTTTAATTTTAGGCAACAATATAGGTTTGAACTCATACTAATTAATTAGTGTTTAATTTATAATATCAATTTTATTTATTTTGTTATATAATTTACACAAGATTATATTCATAGCCTTGTGATGGAGATTTTATAAGTGTGTGTACCTGTATAAAGGCATAATACCGCATGGGAACTCAAGCCAACTTCGAAAAGGTTCAGGAACGATGGCTTTGAGCTTCTTCTTGCCATCATAACCAGTTGCAAGTATCACAACATCAGCTTCTAACGTAGTCCCATCATCAAACTCAATCCCTTGATCATAAAAGCACCATTTTGATGTTTTCTTAAACTGGATCATCCCTTTGTCTGCTTCCTCAAAGAAAGTCACAGGCATGATGGCCATTTGGCAAGAAGCATAGTCTTCTTCAAAAGAATGGTCTGGTTTAAGACCATATTTCTCTAGAGGAAGCTTCCACATAATATATGATTCAATGAATTTGGAAACCACCGCACGCTGCATTGTCATATGTTTATACAAACTTAGAAAATCCACATAAAATCGAGAAATTCATAGAGACTAAAGTAATAAATAGGTTTCAAGATCACAAACCAGAAGAGAGAATAGGAGGCAAAAGAAAGTTCTAATGAAATTTTGGTTAGGCCTATCATGGAGATACTGGGAAGCTCGCGTAGAGTAGAACAAGAAGAAGGGTAGGCCCCACACCTGATAATGGGGGACCACCCAATGTGTTGTTCTCACCACCATTGTGCATGCTTGTACACCTTCTCCTGCAAATTTTATACATTTTATTTAGTGATTGGAATCATACCTGATCATACAATTAATGATTCGAATGGGTCATATTGGAATATTTAATGTGTTGGTTCATTACAAAACTTGTGAGCAGCTGTTTGATTCATTCAGAATAACGGTCCAAGTCCACCGAAAATATAATAAACAGATTTTATATAAGAATATGGTTGCTATATACGTATATATTATATTTTGACTTGAGCAAATTGTTAGAGTGAAGTTATAGTTACGTGTTATAATCAGACATTTGTTTGTAAAAGAAGGAGAACATTTTATATATATATACCTTGATTTGCTAGAGCAGACTCTAAAGCCAAATCAATGGCTGATTTCTTGAAGCCAATGACAGCGACTTTCTTCCCACGGAGGAGATCAGAAGCTTCTTGTTTATCTAATTTGCAGTAATCCATTGAATGCATCACTTTCCCTTTGAATATCTCCGGCCCTTTCTTCTCCGGGAAGGTCGGTATTCTTGGTACGTCGCCGTATTTTCCAGTGCACACCACCACGAACTCAAATGCATACCACTGCAAACACATGTACAGAAAGTATCATGCAATGACGATTCACAAATAGACGTACATAACATAAAAAGCACCAAAAAGAAGAAGACGTAAAGTCAAGTTAATTACTGATCGCATGCAATAGTTTACAAAAATGACGTACTTGGAAGTTCTTTATACGTTTTAGATTAAAAAAAATCCTGTACCACAACAAAAATTCCGAATCATATACAATTTTAAGTATTTTTAGCCACAATGGAAGTTACATGCATGGCTGCCATAAAATTCTAAGGAGACTACTATGCTAGTGCTAGAGATAAGTTTAAGATTAATTTGAGGTGCAAAGTTTTTATAAGAAAATTTTTTTTTTTTTATAAGAATGCAGAGGGATCTGCATGCAAGAATACATAAGCAAAATATATATGAAATTAATTAATTAATTTTTACCAAAAAAATAATTAATTAATGTATACAAAATTAAGACAAACCTGAATATCTCCAGCATCACCGTTATGAACAGCAACTTCCCATACAGGTTTTCCGGGCAACAAGTTGCTGTAAGCACCGAGGTCGACCATCTGTGGATCTCCGCCGTTACCGGTGTACCTAACTTCGATGACCTTAGAGCCAAACTTCATGAACTTAAGGAGATCAAAATGTTTAGCATAAGATTCCAAGTAATCTAATATCTCAACGTAAGATGGGAAAGTAGTGTCATCTCTATTGGTCCATGGAAAGTCAGAGAACTCGTAATCGACTCGAGTCGATTGTAACTTAGTCGTCTCGTAAGTGCAGCTCTTCCAAACACCTCCGACTGAATCCGAGGCTTCGAAAACAATCGGGTTGTGATGAGCTAAGTGCTTAGCGGCTGATAAACCGCTAACACCAGCACCGATGATCGCCACTCTGGAAGAAGTAAGTTTATCGTTAGAAGCCATTGGGAGGAGATTGTGAGAGAAGATTGATTTTAATGAAGAGTGTTTTGAGTTGTTTTTTTTAAAGAGTGTTTTGAGTTGTTTTTTTTTAATTTCGAAAAGAGTGTTTTGAGTTGTTTGTGAGTTTGCATGGGACATATTTATAAGGTTTCTCTGGTTGGGTCATGCTTTGCACTCAAGGCAGCAGGTATGAATTTATTAGAGAGCACGTGGTTTTGAATATCGGTTTGGTTTCGAGGAGGTTTGAAAGATCTAAAGAATACTTATGTTCTTTCTTTGAGAAATTTGGAGGTTATTGTAATGAAATTTCTGCAAGCGTGCGTTGCAAGATCAATATTTCCCCATTTTTTTGTATTTGTTCGTGTTAAATTTCTAAGTTCTTTCAAGAAGTCTAATGGAATATTTCTTTTAAATTATTTATTTAACTTGCTTAATTGATTTGTCTTTGTAAATTGATTAAGAGCTTATTAGTACATGGGTCGACTAACTTTATTATATAAACGAGGATTAGACAAAAAAAAAACTCCGTTCGGTTCTCGTTGCTTTCTCGAGATCTCCTCATGTAGAGACGTATTTATCAATTTGAATACCATGTAAGAACATGTAAGAACATTAACTAAAGGAAGTTTACAAAAAAAAAGAGAGAACATTAACTAAAGGAAATAAGATAGGTAGATATATGTTCATTTTCCACTGCGACAAATTTAACGTTTGTTACGTTTCTGGCGTATTTTTCCTCGCTTCCAATAAAATTCCGTTTATAAAACAACAACAGATTTAAACATGACATACAACCTAGATAACAACTATGTAAAAAATGGATACTATACTTTTATCTACTTTTACACATATATTATTTACTGAAAATAAAGATACATTTAAGAGTTAAATAAAAATTATGCTATTAGATCGATTTTTAACAGAGTTTTTTTTAATAGTACAATAATTTTTGATGTAAAAAACGTGAAGGTCACTCTTCGTTTTTTTGCTTGTAGATGTTGTCTTAAGAGGTTTTGTTTATTGCCATAATCTTATAGTCTAATAAGTATTTTTGAGTTTCAGTTATTAAAAACAGAAAATATAATTAATCTATTTTTTTTCAAACCCAAGCTTCTTATGTTCACACTCGTGATCGGAAATATAATGCAGCAACCAAAGGGACTTCAATGATATAAAGATCTAGTCTAACTATTCCAATAAAATATAAAATCCTAAGTTTTGATCAACAAGAAAAACAACCACAAATAGTACTTTTTTTTCACAAAATAGTACATTGCATTCATATACATGGTTTTTGGTGGATATTAGACATTGGAATTTGTTTTTGAATCCTTTATTGGTCTAGTCTTTACTCTGCTATTTTGCCTGGTTAACTGTGTTTGCTATATTTTATCTTCTTCTTGTCTCTAGTCTGCTAATATTAAACTAAATCTTTATTCCTGTATGTAGTATAAAATAAGAAGTCCACGCAAGTTTTGAATTTTAAAACATAAAACAAAAAGTCTAGCCTTATAATAATTTATATTTGACTCTCAAATACTACAATAATTGTGAACTCTCCAACAACAATTTGGCTTATTTATTTGATATCGTTTGTCTAAAAGAGCCAGGGCAACAAAACTACAAAAGTATAATAATAATAATACAATTTGATTGACATTTCACAATACTTAGTCACTAAATTTATATATATTATGAAAGTTGAGTCCGAAAATTAATAACACCATATAAAGCGGCCAAAAATTAATATCATTACAAAATGATTATTCAGTTAATGAAACTAATAGTACATATGTAAAATAATTTGATCAGTTAAATTATTGATAAAAAAAAATAATGTATATTGGATAAAGATATAACTACATGGTGATAAATAAATATATGGATTATCTAATTATGAAATTGACTTACGCGAGCTTGCAAATAAATCAGTGCCCTGTCAAATTAATCGAATTCATTGGCTTTTGGTTGGTTTTGACTTGAAAATGTCTTCAAATTTGAACAAAATTTACATTCATACACATATACAACAAAAATAAGTCTTCTGAAATAAGACTAGTCTTTTGTGTTGACCATTCTTCTGTTATATGTCATTTGCGATGGCTTTTGATATTAATTGGCATTGTTTTTTATTTCACATGGACGAAGAAAACATAATTTATTACCCGTAGGTATTCTATAGAACCAATTCATGCATGACATAGAGAATCACCGCTAACCATTTAGTTAATGATGTTTAGGCGTATACATATGATGGTGGTAATATTAACACGTGTGCCGACTAGCGAGTAGGAGTCTCTGAGTTCCTGCTTTGGTTGTCCACCAACTTTTCAGTTTTGAGTGTGGAAAATCTTGAAGTCAAACGTAAAAGATAGCATCAAAAAGATTAAGTTGATAATCACAACTCACAAGTATAGTTTAATTAGGTAGATGGTCAATTATCCAATGAATATAATACAATCAACATTCTTGGAAAAATGTGAATATAATACTAATACAATCAATATTCTTGGAAAAACAGTAATTAATCTCGCAAATCTACAATTATTCGCGTAAATTTATTTGGATGATTAACGGAGTCGAACTGATCTTTTAAGACTACCCAAAGCATTTAAAATCCAATGAAGTTGAGCATGGTTACTTATATATATATAATGATTAATAGATATATATGTGTGTGTATACAAATATGATACAGTAATGGAAAGAAGAGGAAGCAACAAAGAAAATGAGGAGTTTGAAAGATACTAAAGTATAGAAGAGAGGCCAATGTTAGGAATATGGTTCGAGAAAATTATGAAAGTGAGTCTGAGAGAGTAAATACATTGTATCTTTTTAATTGTTTGGTACGAATCAATGTTCTTATGGTCGATTGATACTTTGTAATATTCTTGTTTTTTTGTTACATGGATATATATACCTTATTCCGGTCCTCAACTTTTTTTTAAAGAGAGAATGGTGTAAACTTTTTTTTATACTAAAAAGGTTAAAATTTTAGAATGATCAAAGCTTAAAGCTAGAATATATGAAAAAAGACTTTTTCATATGACATTTTCTTTTGCAAGATTGGTTTTATACATATACAAATGAAATACATGCTACATACGACAAAAAAGTTTTTGGTTTTATTTTTGGGATGTTCATGCAGTTCCAAACGAATTCTCATAACAAAATATTTATACAAATGAAACATCAAAAATGCCTTTTCTTCTTTTTCTCTAACTAAGGGGAGTGTTAAATTAAGATTTTCTTACACTCACAGACACTTTTTGTCTTTACATTAACAAGATAAGACATTTTTGCTTGTCACACACTTTCTATGTGGTGTTTGTCAAATATACTTTTGTCAAATATACCTTTTAACCACATTCAACTTTATTATCGTAACTAAATAGTTTTTTCTTTATTAATGTTTTAAATTTAAAATAAAATAGGAGAAACTCTGTGTGGAATTTAATCAGAGAAGATAACAGATGAACAAAAAGCGACAAGGTTATGACCATTTTGAAGCCATCTGTGAAGATTGTGGAGATGGAATCGTTGATGGATAGAATATCAGAGAAGATCCACCACGGTGGTGATTGACGATGACGACGACAAGAAGTCTTCGAACTCTCCCCCTTCTATGAAATATAAAGTTTACAGTTTGTTCATATTTCTGAAAGTTCCTATTTCCTCTTTCCTCTGTTTTCAGGTCTGAAATTATGGCTTAAAATCTCTATTTCGAATCTCTAAAATCAATTTATCATTGCAAGGGGTTGAAATTGATTTTGTGATTCAGGTACTAGAAAACTCATTCCTTTATACTATTTTTATTTATGGATTTAAAGTTTTTCATTCCCTCTGTTTCTAGGTCTGAAATTAGGGATAGAAAGCTCATTCCTTTATACTATTTTTGTTTCTAGGTCTAAAGTTTTCCACTCCCTAATTTTCTCAAATGGAGATCCTGCTCCAGTTCGCCTTCAAACCCATGTTTCTTGGCTTTCACAAGCTTAACCAGCGGCGACAAGTTGATCGACATGGAAAATGCGACTTCAGACTGAAGCTGAGAGCGGCGAGCTTTATAGACTTGAACGGAGGGGATTTGGAGAGTTTGGTGATGTCTCAGAGGATAAGTGAGTTCCGACGAACAGCTCCGGTGATTAAAGCAATTAATCTGTTAAGAAGGTTTGAATTGAGACTGATGCTGAGAGCGGTGAGCTTTCGAAACTTGAGTGGAGATCTAGGAATTGTGGTGGTGATGCGGAGGAGATGTGAGTTCCGACGAGACGAATTCCGGTGACTAAAATAGTGAGAGCGTAAACAGAGGCGGTGGATACGGTGACAAAACTCAATCCCGTGGAAAAAGTGGTCGCGGTTTCTGAAATCAAGAGAGAATCAACTTAAAGCTTGTGCTACTGATGAAGCTCAAGCATTGTTAAAAATATCAGAACGTTTATAACTTATTCTTTCAATTTTGTCTATCCACATACTTATGTCCACTACTTACATATCCACAACTAGTCTGATCAGATAATGATTGTCCATGTTTTTCTATCTTTTTTTTCCATCTATTTTAGCTTGTACATAAAAACTTCCTCATCATTCTCTAGCCATTTCTTTGTGTTCATGTTTTCATCAATCATGTTCACACTTTCCTGTTTATGTATTCTCTGCACATGTCAATATTTATCATTTCATATTTTTGTATCCATGTCCACAAATTTAATCATTATCAAAAGAAAAACCACTAAAAGCTTTGTTCAACATTATTATAACTTCCAACTCTTAAAACAAAATTTGTCCACAAAACTTTTTTTTGCTAAGCTTCCTCAATTACGAACACAGACAAATTTTGTGTTGGAGTGTTTTAAAAAAGTTGTTTTTTCATCTATCCACCATGTCCACATCTTTTTGTTTACATAATTTTGGTACATGTTCATATTTTTCCGTCCACATTTTTTATATCCATACATTTTTATTGTTAATATATAAAATATATATATGAAAATGGATCTTAAAATATAAAGAAAAAGAAATTACAATTTATTGTAACAATTGTATTTGTTCTATGTGTTTTAAATTCTGAGAAAAAAAAATATGAAAAATGAAATGAATACTAATAAAAATAAAGCATTGACGGTAATTTCCAAACGGCCTAACTAAATAAAATAAAATAATTACACTATCTTATCTTTTGTAGTTGGACAAATTGTATTAGTGTCGAAAAAACAACCTGAAAACCGGAAAAGTGTGCCTCAAACACATTGTGTCTTATTTTGTCAAAAAAGAGACAAATGTATCTTAAATATAAATCAACTCTTAAATTAAAGAGATTATATGTTGGATTTAATAGTAGGATAGTATGCATTCCTTAGTTGTTGGGGGTCCACACTTGCATGAATAAAAAACAAAAACTATTGTCAAGCATCAACTGGATCAGGCGCTTTGTATGGGCTTGTAATAGTATAGGCCTATAAAAGCCCACCAAAAGTATCAGTTACGGTCTTCCTTGGTCAGTTGGTCATCATAACTTCCGCGAATATATAAAGAAGAATATAGCGGTGACGTCAAGTATCTACTTACCAAATTATATGGTTGGTTGACACGAATTTGTATATACTAAACGATTTATCTGTATTAATTAACCAAAAATGTTTCCTTGCATCTTCTTCATTGCCGCGTAGTTTACACATTCGTCTATACAATGTATAATATATTAATATCTCGTTACGTAGCCGCTTGTGACGTAGACCAAACTAAGGTAACGTGATTGTTATCAAAGAAATAAAAACACGATTAACTCATTGAAAAGTAAAATATTTATCCACATCCAATTCATTGCCTAATTATACTCAGGAAGATTTGGGTTATGTCATTATCTAAGATATTTGCATAAAAAGATTTGCAAACAAGACTTTGACTTTAAAAATTGCGTTTTGATTTCTTTCTATCTCAAACTCCCGCACAGTATCGGAAAAACGTTTAACCTCGAGAAAGAGCTCAACGACCACGCAGAGACTTTTTTTATATACTTTTATTTTAATTAATTAAACTATCCCCTGTAATCTCGTATCCAAAATTCTGGATAATTACTCTTTTATTTTCTTGATAATCTTCATCAGTTACAAAAATGCGACATTTATTTTTGGGTGTTTGCGTTTGCACAAAAAAATTGACTTTGACTTTTTTAAAGCACATTCTGGGTTGATTCGTTTCTAGTACAAGACATTGATTTTGTCAAAGCTTACTCTTCTTATTTATACATTTACAATTTTTCATATTTTATTTCTTCCTTTTTACTCTTTTTCTATCCCATTATTGTATACCAGATTCTTCACCAAATTCTGATTTTGAAGAAAGGAGAAGTAGTTAGATTCTTACGTTTGCTGCAATTTCGTGATTAGATTGTTTCGTCTATCCTCAAAAAGCGGAGGAGAAATCGTGTTTACCAGATTTTAATCAGATTTCTCAAGGTAAAGATTGTTTTTTTTGTTGGTAGATTCAGAATGCTTCTTGTTAGTGAACTAGTGACACAACTTGGTTCTGTGTTTTAAGTCTGAATTTAATGTCTTTGATTGTGTGCCAGGTGAAATTTTTTTTAGCTGCATTGAGTATATGGAGCAGATAGTTTATTAGGAAGAAGGCACTATGGGTTGGTTTAACAAGATCTTCAAAGGCTCTAACCAAAGGTTCCCTGTGGGGAATGATCACGATCATTATGGCTATTACGACAATTATCCCAATGCGTATTCTGAGCCTAGTGCTGATACAGATGCTGATGAAACTCATACTCAGGAACCATCTACTTCTGAGGTTAGTATGATGACTATGGCTATATATTGTTAACTTTGTTTTTATAATTTTTTTTTCTGAGTTTTGTGTCTTTTTTACACTAGGAAGATACATGGGATCGCCAGGTAAATGAAGAAATAGAACGTGCAATCGCAATGTCTCTTCTAGAAGAGAATCAAGGAAAGGCTAATAATAATACAGGGAAGTATGCAATGGTTGATGACGATGAGCAGCTTGCTAGAGCCATACAAGAAAGTATGATAGTTAGGAATGGAGCTACTTATGATAATGTTGGGGCTGGAGATTTCTACGGGAATGGACATATGCATGGTGGAGGAGGAAATGTATATGCCAATGATGATAATTACTATCCAAAACCTATTGCTTTCTCAATGGATTTCAGGTATCTTTAATTTTGGTTGATGTGCTATTATTTTCTTTTTAGGGGTTTATCAACAACCTGTCGTCACTGCATAGGATTTGTGCTGGTTGCAATATGGAGATTGGGCATGGAAGATATCTGAATTGCCTCAATGCACTTTGGCATCCACAATGTTTTCGTTGTTATGGCTGTAGTCACCCCATCTCTGAGTACGAGGTGTGAAGTCAAATTCTCATTCTTTTCGGTTGTAGATTAATCTTTGAATCACAATGTAATAACATGTTTTCCTCATTTTTTAATCTGAATAGTTCTCAACGTCTGGGAACTACCCTTTCCACAAAGCTTGTTACAGGGAGCAGTATCATCCAAAATGTGATGTCTGCAGCCACTTTGTATGTATTATCTTTAGCCTTTTCCATTGTTGGTTTTCTTCGGATATTCACACTTATCTTATGTTGCTTTCTTGTAACAGATTCCAACAAACCATGCTGGTCTTATTGAATATAGAGCACATCCTTTCTGGATCCAGAAGTACTGTCCATCTCACGAATACGATGCGACTCCGAGATGTTGCAGTTGTGAAAGAATGGAGGTGAGTTTTCTTCCTCTAAACGTCCCACACCAAACATCTGATCAAAGCCAAGTTAACAAGTTTTTGTTCTGCAGCCACGGAATGCAGCATATGTTGAACTCAACGATGGACGGAAGCTTTGCCTGGAGTGTCTAGACTCCGCAGTGATGGACACTTATCAATGCCAGCCTCTGTACTTGCAGATACAAGAGTTCTACGAAGGGATTAACATGAAGGTTGAGCAGGAGGTTCCACTTCTCTTAGTTGAGAGACAAGCACTTAACGAAGCCAGAGAAGGTGAAAAGAATGTGAGTAGAAAAAAATATAATTAAGCTTGAGTTATTATTTGAGAATATATCACATTTTTACATCGTGTGCTTTCTTCTTAGGGTCACTACCACATGCCAGAGACAAGAGGACTCTGCCTTTCAGAAGAAAAAACTGTTGGGACTGCAAGCAATAATAGATCGAAGCATGGTGGTGGTATAAGAAACTGGAGTGAGCCTTTCAAGTCCAGATGCGAGGTTACTGCCATTCTCGTCTTGTTTGGTCTCCCTAGGCTACTCACTGGTTCGATTCTAGCTCATGAGGTGATGCACGCGTGGATGCGGCTCAACGGTGAGTTTCTTTGACTCTGCTTCTTCTTCTCTTTGTTTCACATTTGTTGAACCGTTAACTACAATGTGTGGTCTTGAAAAAAAGGATTCCGGACAGTGAGCCAAGATGTTGAAGAGGGAATATGTCAAGTGATGGCTCATAAGTGGTTAGAAGCAGAGTTAGCTGCTGGCAATGCTGCATCATCGTCATCTTCTGCTTCTAGAGGAGTGAAGAAGGGACCAATGTCGCTGTACGAGAGGAAGCTTGGTGAGTTTTTCATGCACCAAATTGAGTCTGATACTTCTCCGGTTTATGGAGATGGGTTCAGGGCTGGGAGGTTAGCGGTTAACAAGTATGGTTTGAGAAAAACACTTGAGCATATACAGATGACTGGGAGATTCCCGGATTAATAATTCAAATTCTTTGGTTTTTTCGATTGGGCTTTGTTTTATAGGATTCTTTGGTAGATTGTTATTACATAATGATCTATCTTATTCTTTGGTGAAAATATGAAATTTCTTAACCATGCCCTCATGTGATTGAATTTAGTGGTAATCATTCATTTTTTTTTTGTATTTATGTGTATTCATCAGAATTTGACAGGAGTGTTTTGGTTCGGATCCAGTTCAGTTTCCTATCACTCATGGTTTTGTATATGTTCAGATTGGTTTCAGATAACCATAAGATTTATTTTGAATCCAAATTCATTTCAGTTTCGGTTTATATTAACTTGAGTCGAATACTTTTGTAAAATCATATCAAAATAAATATGAAACTGAATATTCAAACTATTCTAAATAATCATTTCATATATTATTTAGCTATTATTTAAGATACTTAAGCTAATTTTTTTTTGGTTTTTAGAGTTTTTTGGACATCCATTTAATTTAGATTCGGAACAGAATTTAAATAATTTAAATAATACTTATATCATGAAAATATTTCTTACAATATATTTTCCCAAATCATATTAAGCATAGATCAAGGTTCAGTAAGAAAGACCTAATCTAATTCACAGACACCTAGTAAATTTTTATACTATTATTTTCGAAATGATTTTTCACGACAGAGCTCTCACGTTAAAAGTTAGAGCGGTTAATATTGATATTATCATTAATAAATTTTTATATATCATATTTATATAATTAAAAATGAACTTTATATTAATAATATTAAATTCCTATATTTTGTTGTTATCTTGAAATGATATTTTAGATTTTCAAAATAAGATAATTCTTATATATTGTATTGTTATCTTGAAATAATATTTTTATTATAATAATCAGATATAAAATAATATATAATTAAATATTAATCAAGTAAACACATATGTTTAAAACTATATTCTAAAAGATTTCTAATATGTGAATGTTTTTAAAAAATTAACACAATATTAAATATATATATATATATTAATGATTTTTTATCCTATTTAAATAATGGATATTGATGTTTGATTTAAACAATTAACAACATAAATAATAATTTATCATGTTAGTTTTTAAATTAAAAACATAAATTAATAAATCTTCGTAAAAAAATTATACCCGCAAGTGCAGGAAAAACACCCGGTATTCTCAAATTCCAAAACTAGAAGTGATCCACACTAAATCTAACTTTATTAAATCAAGCCAAACCAAACCAAACCAATAAAGAAAGCATATACCAATTTAAAGGCTTCTCCTACACAAACCAAACGGAAGAACCCTGAGAGGTTCCAAGTTCAATGGGCTTCACCAAGGTTTAATCACACCTCACATACGATTTAACTTCCCTGATGCTCCTACGTTCGCCGGCACGCCATGTCGCCTTTCAGCTCCTTCTCCCGCTTCTCCCTCCTCCTCGCAGATTATTCTCCGATGCCTCCAGAGCCTTACGCCGCGAGCTCCGATCAGCAGGACACAAGCGAATCCCACCCGAACTAATCGAACGAGTCTCCCGTTTACTCATCCTCGGAAGGTACGACGCTCTCCACTCCCTCTCCCTCGACTTCTCCGACCGCCTCCTCAACTCCCTCCTCCGCACCTCCCGCCTCCACCCCGAAGCCTGCCTCGAGGTTTTTAACTTAGCTTCAAAGCAGCAAACTTTCCGACCGGATTACAAGTCTTACTGCAAAATGGTCCATATCTTGTCAAGAGCCAGGATGTACGATCAGACAAGAGCTTATTTAAGTGATCTTATTGGTCTTAACCACTCGTGCTTCGTTGTCTGGGACGAGCTCGTTCGGGTTTACAAGAGCTTCCGCTTCTCTCCCACGGTCTTCGACATGGTGCTCAAGGTTTACGCGGAGAAGGGTTTGGTGAAGGAGGCTTTGCACGTGTTTGATAACATGGGAGGGAGAGTCCCTAGCTTGCTGTCTTGTAATAGTTTGTTGAGTTGTTTGGTTAAGAAAGGTGAGTGCTTTGTGGCGTTGCGTGTTTATGACCAGATGGTGAGTTTAGGTGTTTCTCCGGATGTGTTTACTTGCAGCATCGTTGTGAATGCGTACTGTAAGAGCGGTGAAGTGGAGAGAGGTGTGGAGTTTGCTGAGAGGATGGAGATGGAGATGAATGTGGTGACTTTTAATAGTTTGGTTAATGGTTATGCTGTGAGTGGTGATGTTGAGGGAGTGAGGAGAGTGTTGGGGATGATGTCTGAGAGAGGGGTTTGTTGGAATGTTGTTACTTATACTTTGTTGATCAAGTGTTATTGTAGAAAGGGGTTGATGGAAGAAGCGGAGAAGGTTTTTGAGTCTGTGAAGAAGGAAGAGAAGGATCAGCGTGTGTACGGTGTGCTGATTGATGGATACTGTCGTTGTGGTAAAGTCAGTGATGCTGTTAGAGTTCATGATGAGATGTTGAGGAAGGGAGTGAGGACTAATGCAACCATTGTTAACTCATTGATCAATGGTTACTGCAAAGCTGGTCAGTTAGTAGAAGCGGAGAGAATGTTTATGAGGATGAAAGATTGGAGCTTGAAGCCTGATCATTATACTTATAACACTCTTGTGGACGGGTACTGCAGGGCTGGTCGCGTCAACGAGGCTTTAAAGCTCTGTGATAGACTCAGTGATGTTCCAACGGTTATGACTTACAATACTCTTCTAAAAGGCTTTACTCGTGTCGGTGCTTATCATGAAGTTGTGAGCCTTTGGAAGACGATGGTGAAAAGAGGTGTGTGCGGGAATGAGATTAGCTGCAGCACTCTGCTCGAAGCGTTGTTCAAGCTTGGCGATTTTGATGAAGCCATGACGCTATGGAAGAATGTCTTAGCAAGAGGTCTTTTGACGGATACGGTAACTTTAAACGTGATGATTAGTGGGTTATGTAAAATGGAGAAGGTCAGTGAAGCCAAAGAGATTCTAGATAGTGTGAGATGTAAGCCAGATGTGCGAACGTATCAAGCTCTGAGCCACGGGTATTACAGAGTAGGAGACTTCAAAGAAGCTTTTGGGGTTAAAGATTATATGGAGAGTAAAGGAATGTTCCCAACAATAGAGATGTACAACACTCTGATCTCTGCTGCTTTCAAGTGTAGATATTTGAATAAAGTAACGGATCTTGTCAATGAGCTGCGTGCAAGAGGGTTAACTCCTACTGTTGCTACATACGGAGCTCTCATCACAGGGTGGTGCAATATCGGAGCGATGGATAAAGCCTACGCTGCGTGTTTCGAGATGATTGAGAAAGGGATTGATGTAAATGTGAATATCTGCAGCAAGATTGCGACCAGTTTGTTTCGGCTTGACAAGATCGAGGAGGCTTGTTTGCTGTTGGGGAAGCTTGTGGATTTTGATCTTCTTCTCCCTGGTTACCAGAGCTTCAAAGAGTTTCTTAGTCCTTGTGCTACCACGTGTGTCGAAACACAGAAGATCGCTGATTCTGTTGAGAGTATTACTACTCTTAAGAAGGTCTTAGTCCCCAACAACATTGTGTACAACGTTGCTCTAGCTGGTCTCTGTAAAGCTGGGAAACTCAAGGAAGCTCGAAAGCTCTTCTCGGAGTTGATACTGCGCGAGGGGTTTAGTCCTGACGAGTACACATACACGATCTTGATCCATGGATGTGCTGTTGATGGTGAGGTAAACGAAGCGTTCAACCTGAGGGATGAGATGGCTGTGAAAGGTATTACTCCTAACGTTGTCACATACAATGCGTTGATAAAGGGCTTGTGCAAGTCAGGGAATCTAGATCGCGCTCAGAGGCTTCTGCGTAAGCTTCCACAGAAGGGGGTAACTCCTAATGCTATAACGTATAAAACATTGATTGATGGACTGATGAAATGTGGTCGTTTGGATGAAGCCGTGCGTTTAAAAGATATAATGGTTGAAAAGGGTTTGGTTAGAGGAGGATCTTATAAACAAGGGGATGGTGAGAAGGTAAATGAGGTTTTGGATATCAAATCAGGGATTGCTAGAGAGATGGAAGAGGATTCAGATGACGTTTATGATGTTAGGATAGTTTCTGGAGTATAAGTATGATGTCGAAAAAAAAAATCCACAGCTTTGGTGCGAATCTTCCAGCCATCACGTTATGAGTGATGTGAAACAGGATTTGGACGCTACTAAGAATCATTTGGATTTATCTGGATATGCTTGTATACTTCAAGGAAACAGTGCAATTTTGGAGATAATTTGAAGTGTGATACTTCTGCCAGGATTCTTATCTTATCTCTCTGTTTCCTGATCCTTGACGTTTTAAGATATGAGACATCATATTCATGAAGCGTGAAGTTTCTGAGAAGCTCCCAAAACCAACAAAAGGCCTCAGGTACGCATGGACTACACTTGCTCAAGAATCTTGTTATGAATCTGTTCATTGGACTGTGAAAAAATTAAAGAAGTTACTATTGTTACTTATATTTATCAAGGTTTGGATAGTGACCAAACGATTAGATGTCAGTCACTGGTTTTGATAAGATAAGATGATCAATAGATCAAAACCGGTAAGCTCTCTGTTTCATAGTTGTTCCTTCCGAAAGAACTTGTGGGGGTCATATGTACGATTGTAATGTTTAATGTAACAAATGTAATAAATGTGATTGATTTAATAACTAAGTTGCTTCATACCAACTCAAGCTTACTGTGATTAAATTGACGCACCACCTCTTGTCTTACCTTTGTTGGACGTGAACTAAAAGCACAGACCTACCTTCGATTTGTATTTCTTATCTGCCTAAACCCGGATAACTTGTTCTGGTTTGATTTTGAATAATATTGTCTGGGACATGGTGGGTCCATAGTCTACACCCTTGACATGTGTTGTTTCAGAAAGCTCAGAAATCACTCAACTTGGTATTGTAGACTGAAACAAGATAATCCACTTTTTTTTTTGAACACATAAAACAAGATAATCCACTTAATCTAACATTTTGATGTAAAAATATATTTTTGATATACATTCTGTAATAATGAAATTTAAAAATGAATCACAGTAGCTCCGTATGTGTGGAATGTGGATACTGGATACTAGAATGAAATTTAAAAATGATATCTAACATTTTAATGTACCAGTATCTTTTTTGATATACATTCTGCAGAGTTAAGACATAAAGAAAGATGATGAAAGCAGGCTCAAAGGTCAAAGGAACTTTTACATTAATGTATGATGGGACTTTGCTCGTGCTTTATCACCTTCTCTCGCTAACATCACCGACACTTTTTTTGTCTTCAATTATTTTCTTTGAACGTATCTATCTGAGTTGCTCAAAAAAAAAAAAAAGAAACGTGTGTTCTGCATTATAGTCTCTCTCTCTCTCTCTCTCTCTAGTTACAAGCTTCAAACGACCATGTCCAGGGTTACTATTCAATTGTATTAATCTTATCTACTATTTTCCTACAAAGAGCATTTCTTACTCGAAATACTTACTTACATTATTGTTTTCTAGTATCCACACATAAGGAGCTCATGGAAATATACGTGGAAAAGACATAACTTCCCTAACTTAAGGCACGTGCTTTTGTTTTAAAGACGGACAATAGAACTTGCAAAACGGGGCAACACATGTGCCCCCTCGACCTATGAAGCATCTACACATAGAATCGGTCCATCGGACATCATATTCCTTCTTCCATTTACAATAATACTGCAGTTTTTGTATGGTTGGGCAGAGATCAACTTTCTGTTTTCTATAATGTTCCATTTATCACATATTCATTTGTGGGCTTTGGTGCCTCTTGGGCCATCCTGGCTGGGCTGGTTAATGGGCTTCGACTTAAACCTGCAAGATGAAACAAGATGTACTTAGTCTTGTGCCATAAGGAGTCCTAGTTCAAATTGGAAAAAGCTCAGATGCATATGACGGTGGAAGATAATTTCCTTTTCTTATTAGAACTAGGTCAAGGCAGGTAGTATAAATATAGGTCTCATCTCTTCATTGTAATACACAACACAGAAACATAATCTCTCATAGAACACGCAACTAGTGCGAGACTTGTAATCTTTTCGATTCATAGTGATATAGAGTTATCTCCGGGTTGGAGAAGGACTCACCAAACATATCGGTTCCGCTTATTTGATTCGTTTATTACAAGAGGAAGCCTAGGTCGATTCTCTACAAGTGGTATCAGAGCTTAGGCTAACCGAGATCCTAGTTACAGAGATTCGAAGGCAAGATTCAATAAAGAAGCAAGGAGAATTCTTATCTGGTGTGGTGAAGAAGACTCAGCTCGTTGGTATTGAAGCTTGACGGCGACGGCGTGTTACAGCAACCTGCGAACAAATAAAAACAAGTTTACAGGTTAGTGGAGAGATGGAAGCTATTTCAAAGAAATTTGAAGTAGAGAAATTCGATGGCAAGGGTGATTTTGGTCTATGGAAGTATAAGATGCTATGTCAGCTAGAGATCTTTGGTTTAGGGTCTGTTCTTAAGGAGAAAACTCCTTCTAAGGATGCTGAAGGTGAAGAACAGAAGGATGAGAAACCTGATCCTAAGGAGCAAGACAAGGAATTGCGAACAAAGAATCTGATCAGTCTGTGTCTGTCTGATCTTATCCTACGCAAGGTCATGCAAGAGCCTACAGCACTGGCTATGTGGAAGGCTCTGGAAGCTGAGTATCAGACCAAGACTTTACCTAATCGAATATACATGAAGCAGAGATATGCAGGTTTCAGAATGGAAGAACACAAGACCATTGAGGAAAATTTGGATGTGTTTCTGAAACTTGTGGCAGATCTAGCAAGTCTGGATATTAAGATCAGTGAAGAAGATCAAGCTATTCAGATCTTAACCAGCTTGCCCAAGCAATACGAGTCTCTCGTTGATGCATTGAAGTACGGCAGCGGAAAAGAAACCTTAACAGTACGTGATGTTACAAGCTCAGCTTATTCTAAGGAAGTTGAATTAAGGGAGAAGGGACTTCTTAACAAGTCCAAGAGTAACTCAGAGGGGCTGTATGTTGGCAACAACAGAGGCAGGGGCGAGAAGAAGAATGACAAGACTTGGAGAACTAGATCAAAGAGCAAGAACAGATCACAATCAAGACCTAAATTTTCTAAAGAATGTTGGACGTGTGGCAAGGAGGGACACTTTAAAAAACAGTGTCCAGAGAGGAAGTCATCAAATTCGGTCAACATAGCTGAAGAGAAGGAGCAACCGTTGGTGTTAGTAGCTAGCCAGCAAGCTACTAAAGACGAGTGGGTACTTGATTCTGGTTGTACGTTCCATATCACTCCCAATAAAGATGTCTTATTTGATCTTGAAGACATAGAAGGAGGAAAGGTTTTGATGGGAAATAACACTGTCAGCGAGATTAAAGGGATCGGGAAGATCAGGATCATGAATGATGATGGATCAAGCGTAATTCTCACTGATGTTCGTTACATGCCTACAATGGGCAGAAACCTTATTTCCTACGGTTTATTGGAGAAGATGGGATGCAGATACGAAGGCAAAGACTTCATGGTGCAGTTTTACAAAGGAGATCAGAAGGTTATTTCTGGGAAGTACTGTGATGGCTTGTATTATTTACAAGGGACAGTGTTGAGTGGTGAAGCTGCAGTTGCAAGGCCTGATATCGATTTGACTAAGAGGTGGCACTCTAGGCTCGGACATATGAGTCTAAAGGGCATGAATATTCTAGTCAAGGAGGGATACTTAAACACGAAGGATGTAAAGACGTTGGAGTTTTGCGAGAGTTGCGTTTTGGGTAAAGCACACAAGCTAAGCTTTCCAAAAGGCAAGCATACGTCTAAGGAAGTCCTAGAATACATCCATTCGGACTTATGGGGTTCACCTTCGGTGGTTAAGAGTCTTGGAGGATGCTTTTACTTTGTTACATTCATTGATGACTTTTCTAGGAAAGTTTGGATCTATTTCCTAAGATCAAAGAATGAAGTGTTTCAGAATTTCAAGGAGTGGAAGACAAGCGTGGAGACTCAGACAGGAAAGAAGGTGAAGTGTCTTAGGACGGATAACGGATTAGAGTTCTGCAATACACAGATGGATACTTTGTGTAAGGAAGCAGGGATTAAAAGACACAGAACATGCGTCTATACTCCACAGCAAAACGGAGTATCAGAACGCATGAACCGTACGATTATGGAGAAGGTGAGATGCATGTTGACAGAGGCAGGCTTAGAGCAGAAATTCTGGGCAGAAGCGGCTTCTACAGCTGTCTACTTAATCAACCGATCTCCTAGTACAGCTATTAACTTCAAGCTACCGGAAGAGGTGTGGTCTGGAACTAAAACAGACTTAAATCATCTAAGGAGGTTCGGGTGTACGTCTTATGTTCACGTGACTCAAGCCAAAACCAGTCCAAGAGCGATGAAAGGAGTTTTCATGGGATATCCAGAGGGGACTAAGGGCTATCGAGTTTGGCTACCAGAAGAGTTAAGATGTACAGTGAGCAGAAACGTGATTTTCAATGAGGAAGAGATGTTTAAAGACATCAAAGAAGTCAGCGAGAAGAAGAGGAGAACGAAGAAAGTAACGTTCAATCCGGTGCTGATTCAAGGACCTTCAGGCACAACTACAGACACTGAAACAGAGGATACAGTTCAAGGTGGAGTTTCTCCAGCATCAGAAAACTCGGAACCTGAATCCTCAAGCTCAGAAAGTGAAGAAGAAGTTGTGGAAGCTCAACAGGAAAATCTAGATAATTACATTCTTGCTAGAGACAGAATCAGAAGAGAAATTAAGAAACCTTCTAGATTTGATGATTCAGATTGCGTGGCTTATGCTCTAGCTACAGCAGAGGAAATAAATATGGATGAGCCTAAATCCTATTTGGAAGCAAGAAGGAGTAAGAGCTGGAAGTTATGGCACGAAAGAATGCAGGAAGAGATGGATTCGTTGGAGAAAAATCAGACTTGGAAGCTGGTTGAGAAACCAGAGAAAAAGAAAATTATTGGCAGCAAGTGGGTTTTCAAGCTGAAAGAAGGCATTCCTGGAGTAGAGAAGCCGAGATACAAAGCTAGGTTAGTAGCTAAAGGGTTTTCACAAGTTGAAGGGATCGACTACACAGAGGTGTTTGCACCAGTGGTGAAACATGTGTCGATCAGAATTATGCTGTCACTTGTTGCAAATTATGATCTTGATTTGGAACAACTAGACGTGAAAACAGCTTTCTTATACGGAACGTTGGACGAGGAGATTTATATGGCACAGCCAGAGGGTTTCGTTGAGGAAGGAAAAGAAGATCAAGTTTGTCTCCTGTTAAAATCACTTTACGGATTAAAACAGTCACCAAGACAGTGGAATAGGAGATTTGACAGTTTTATGAAACAACAAGGCTTCGACAGAAGCGCTTACGATCCTTGTGTCTACATGAAAGGTTCAGATTTATCTCATATGGTTTATCTCTTGATCTATGTCGATGACATGCTCATAGCGTCTAAGGATTCTAAGGAGATTAAAAGAATCAAAGATAGCTTGAAGAGAGAGTTTGAGATGAAGGACCTTGGAGCAGCTTCAAGAATACTTGGGATGGATATTATTAGAGATCGGGAGAAAGGAACTCTAAAGCTATCACAAGGGAAGTATCTACAGAAGGTGCTGGAAACTTTTAACATGACAGAGAGCAAAGCTGTGGTTACTCCTATCGGACCACAATTCAAGCTTAAAAGTTTGACACAAGAAGAAGAGGACGTGGAAGCAAGTTTCATGAACGTGATTCCATACGCATCAGCCGTTGGAAGTTTAATGTATGCAATGGTGGGATCTAGACCAGACTTATGCTTCGCAGTGGGCTTAATCAGCCGTTACATGAGCAAGCCAGGAAGAAAACATTGGGAAGCTGTTAAGTGGGTGATGAGATATCTTAAAGGAGCTCTAGATTCAGACTTATTGTTTACTAAAGGAGAAGATTTCATGGTTCGAGGATTCTGTGACGCGGACTACGCGACCGATTTGGATAGAAGAAGATCTGTTACCGGATATGTATTTCAAGTCGGAGGCAACACTATAAGCTGGAGATCAGGTCTCCAACATATTGTGGCACTATCAACGACAGAATCAGAATACATGGCATTAGCCGAAGCTTTTAAAGAAGCATTATGGCTTAAGGGTTTTGTTGGTGAATTGGGATTCAAGCAAGATGACGTGAGAGTGTTTTCAGATTCTCAAAGTGCTATACACTTAGCTAAGAATGGAGGGTTCCATGAAAGGACTAAGCATATAGACACTAGACTACACTTTATGAGGGACGTAATTGAAGCTGGCGACGTTACGGTTCATAAGATTCACACATCTATCAATCCTGCGGATTTCCTAACTAAGTGTGTACCTGGAAAGAAGTTCGAGACATGCTTGGAGATCCTCAAGGTTCTGCCATAGTAGGTCTCGTGTGGCTGCAGGTGACAATGGTGTCGAGTTGTTCACCTCGCGGAAAGGCCACAAAGAAAGTATCAGTTTCAGGAAAAGCAAACTGATGGTTCGACAGGGATTTATAAAGCTTGGGAAGAGGATGAATGTGAGTGTAGAAGATTACCTTTGAAGAATGATGGTTGTAGACAGGAGATGTCTATACAAGGAACCTGCAAAAATTATTCAAAGAATACTAGTTAAAGAATTTTTTATGCAGAGGTTCAAGCTTCAACAGAAGCATGAAAATCATTAAAAGAAAAGGATCAGAAGTTCTACCTGAGGACGTGTGGTTGTAGCGAGGAAACGTCTGCAACAAAGCTGTGAACACAAGATTATTAATTCACAGGTTTATGCTCATAAAGGAATTAAAGCAACAATTCTATTTGGTTACCTAACGGAAGCAACGGAGGTGCAGAGACGTCTACACCATGAGCTGGAAATTAAACAAGGAAATGTGTTTAATTATTTAGCTAAGGAGTTTTCAATACAAGGTGACAAAGGGAGCTTAAGACACGTACAGGAAGCAAAGTCAAAAGGTGATACCTTTTGTCTGATTCAATTTCACATGTCGTGAGGGAAGGAATCTTGCTACCGGAGAATCACGAAGGTCAATGGCGGATTCATCAAAGGGACAAGCTGGAAAAGAATTGAAATCAAAGGTTAGGTCTTTGTTCTATTGTCTAAAGAAACAGACAAGGAAGAACAAAAGGAAACCTGAGATATTAATGGTGGAAGCGGTGGAAGCTGAAGCCGGTGAAGACAAGCGGCGGCGTGGTCGGGATTTTGTCTTGGTCACAGGGAATCGAAGAGAGGAAGTGTTTGGGAAAGAGAGAGGAGCAAGGATCGGAGAGGCATGCATCTCCGGTGGAACGGCGTCGAGGAACAGACGGTGGGGCTCGGAGAAGACGATGCGGAGAGCTCGTGAAGCTTCTGTCTTTCATTTTCGCAGAAAGAAAGAGATGAAGAAGCGGAGAAGCCGAGGAATGACCAAAGAGTCAAGGTGGAGAATGTGGGCTTTGGTGCCTCTTGGGCCATCCTGGCTGGGCTGGTTAATGGGCTTCGACTTAAACCTGCAAGATGAAACAAGATGTACTTAGTCTTGTGCCATAAGGAGTCCTAGTTCAAATTGGAAAAAGCTCAGATGCATATGACGGTGGAAGATAATTTCCTTTTCTTATTAGAACTAGGTCAAGGCAGGTAGTATAAATATAGGTCTCATCTCTTCATTGTAATACACAACACAGAAACATAATCTCTCATAGAACACGCAACTAGTGCGAGACTTGTAATCTTTTCGATTCATAGTGATATAGAGTTATCTCCGGGTTGGAGAAGGACTCACCAAACATATCGGTTCCGCTTATTTGATTCGTTTATTACAAGAGGAAGCCTAGGTCGATTCTCTACATCATTGCCCCATATAATGCAAATGCAAACGCAAACGTAGACTTTTGCGGCTAATAAACATCCAATAATTAAATCATTATTTGATTATTTTATTATTTCACTACTATACTTTGACAGAAAACGTAATTGATAATTTTATCAAGAACAACGGTTAAAATTGATAATTTTATCAGAATCTTGAAACGCAATCGTTATTCAAAAAATCTATTTGTTCCATATACTTCCATATTCCAACAATATTCAAACGCAAACACAGCGTTTTGCCGCCTCTAAACTCTTGCCAAATTTAAACCGATGAGAACAAACAACGGAACATAACCAAAATATTTTTTGTTTGTTTGTCACGATTTATGAATAGATTTACATTGTACAAAAAGAAAAATCACATGTATATTTTGAAGTATGTAGTATATGTACCGGTATAATAATAAGTAAACCAAAATGGTTAAGAATCCAAAGCGAATGGCGTTTGAAGTAGATCGTACGGGGACCAAAGCGCATCCAACGGACAAGGCCGACCAGCGTCGAGTCTAGCCCATGGCTTACCTTTCCCACTCCAATGCAACAGACTAACCGGACCAGGATGCAGATCCCGACACAGTCCTCTAAAATTATCTCCCCCTAAACCGTGCTGGTTCCACCTATGATTAACCGGTTTAATCAAACCGGCGAATACCAATAAAAACGGCGGCAACGAACCTAACTGGTAAATCCTTATTCGCTTTTGCATCGCCATCCACTCCTCGATGCGTGCGGTGTACGCGCCTTCCCGCCACCGCGAGAGGTCGATCACCATGACTCCGGTGTTGAAGTAGCACGCCTTTCGATCGGCGAATGTTAACGAGAGAGTCGGATTCGACCAGAACGCCGAGGTGAAGTAGGAGGTGAAGTTGGCGTTGCAGTACTCCGGCGCGGCGAGGACGGAGTCTCGGCCGAGATCCGTGGCGGCGAGTTTGGCGATGTCGTCGACGAGGATCAGATCGGAGTCTAGGTAGACGACGCGGCGGACGCACGGCGGGAGTAGGTCGGCGAGGTAGCTCCGGGCGTAGTTCAAAGGACAGTCTAGGGCGGAGCGGATGGAGGAGGAGATGAGGCGGGAGACGGAGGAGACGTTGAAGACGTAGACGGCGAAGTCGAGGTAAGGGAACGAGGCGGAGATGGTGGAGCGTAGAGACGGCGCGTCGGCGGAGGCGGAGGCGACGAAGTGGAAGACGATGTTTTCCGGGCAAGAGGAGTGCTGGAGGACGGAGAGGACGGCGGCGACTGAGCCGCGAATGTAGGCTGCGTCGAGTGTCATCGCCACGTGGACGGCTCGACGGGAGCAGAAGATTGGCTTCGTCGCCGCCACGTCATCGTCTCCCGGATCGATTATGGGGCAATCAGCAGAGTTGTAAAACTGTGGGGCTTCTTTGAATTTTTGGATAAATGGAGAGGCGGAAATGGGATTAAGAAGAATGAAGAGAAGCGAGAGGAGGATGAGAAGAAGATGTTGGGACATGTTTGCTCAGACTCTGATCGTTCCGGAAGGTTTCTCTCAGCTGAGAAGAGCTGTCTCTGAGACTTTTTATCATGTGGGAGTATGTTCTTGAGAGAGAGAAGAGAGAGTGAAAAGGGTTTTGCTTAGATTTTGGGTTTCTCTCATAAATTTATATATTGATTAGATTCCAAGCCATTTTCATCTTTTATTATTTTAATATTTTTATTGATTATGATTAGTTGATATAAAGCTCTGAAACCCATATTATTGTGTCAGTGACACCAAATTTTTTTTTGGTCAAATACCATTTACAGATTTTTAGAACTTTGGACTTGTTATATGTTTGTTTTTTAAAAAAATTGATTGAAGAAGTGTGGCAATTTATTACTTCCACATGTTAACCGAAAATCATTGAGATCCACATTATATGATATATATAATATAATGTATATTTATACTAATTGATGACTGGGTGATTTAGTAATATTTTCTAAAAAAAGGGACTAAGTGATTTAGTAATAAGGTTGTAATATTATTGTATTTCCTACAAAATGCATGGAAGTTGATATATGACAATGAAAAGTACTTCTCAAAATCAAATTCACACACGTAATATACATATATTTGTCTGCATGGAATACAAACAAATACTCTTGGAATTCAAATTTTCCTGATAAATATGTATTGGATTTATATAATATACTGTGTGGCGCTATTTCTTAGTACTTATTATGATTCAAAACTAGTACACAAAAATAAGGGGGCGATAAAAACGTGAAATGAATGTTTTTAGAATTTTGCAATCTTTTAAAAATATTATATACATGACTTGGTCAATAATTCTAATGGTTGGGATGTTATGTCTAGTATAGGCTTTGTTAGATTTTCTTTGAAGTTTCTAGTATGATCATTTGTCACTCTCCATGACTACACAATTTTTAGGTGAAATAACATTTTACAATGTATATACAGATTGAATCCTTTTTAAAATACTATTGTAACGCCTATATGCATTTTACAATACTTCTGCCACACTTTTTGTGTGTTTATTAGTCTTCTGTTTTTCAGTCATCGAAAATTTATTTTATCTCTGTATTTTCTGAATATTTTTCTATTTTTTTTACTTCATGAGGATGGGCACATGGTCAGAGAGTGGGCTTCCCTTTTTCCCTCCCTTCCCAATTTCATATTATCTAATGATTGTCACACACAGTAACGAAACTAAACTTGAAGAATAACCGGTACTTTAGTCCATGAATTGCATCACATAATGAAAGTTTTTCACATAAAGAAAATATCCTATAAAGTTTTTCATTTTAATAAACACTTATCACCCATGATCATAAAAATAAATGCAGGAAAAGCAAGACGCGTGGGCCAAACGTGAAGTGGAATAATATCTCAAATCCGAAGGGCACGACTCTTCTTTCATCAGCAAATGTGAAATCGCAAGTGCTTTATTTTTTGTTCTAGTCTTTATAGAGTTTAGTCATGTCTTTTTTCTGTAGTCCTTTTTGCTTTTTAAAGATCATTTTATTTCAATTGAATTCCATTCATATTGTTAATACTCGCGATTAAGACACCTCATCGCAGCTGTTAAAGAGAAAAGGACGCCTCATTGCAATGCACCATAAAAGAAAAAATGCATTGTGTAAGAACCGATATCGAATCTCAGCCCTACAACCACTACTTACTCAACATGTTAAAACGTCTAAGTAAATACGAGAAAAATAATACTAAGAAGCCAAAATTGATCTGTTGGGCCATCGTTTTTTCTTGAAAACCGCTTCACTTATTTCTTAAGGGAACTGGGTGCTAAAACTCTAAGCATTGCGAGAATGCGAGGTTCCTTCTTCTATTTATTTTCATATATTTTAAACAAAACAATTTTCATTTCATCATTATGATTCTCAAATTACTAATATGAATAATATGTTTAGCGACAGCCATGCTAACTTTATTCCTCAGTTTGAAATCATGAAACTCCAAACTATGGTTACTCTAGTTCAATGTCTTATACGTTGAAATGAATTCGAATTCTGCTTTAAATTATTGTTTTAATCTTTGGATTATTAACACCATCGTATGATATAGAAAAAAGCATTTATAACAAACATAAAGTAATGCAATGTATAAAATGAAAATAATAATTACTTTTTTTTTTGATAATCCGGGATTCCCCACTTACGCGGATCATTTCCCCGGATCCGATCAGGCAGCGGTCCACTTTATCCGGAAGGATTATATCTGGACTGAGGACAAAACCCAACATCCAGTACCGCATTTGATGACATGGAAGAGGCAGTTTCCTTCCAGGTGGGTTCGAACCTATGAGCATGACCATTGGCCCCCAAAACTCTTCGCCGTCGAAAATAATAATTACAAACGTGAAGTCTCTGATATCTCTTACTTATTATCTAAAAGTATATATGATGTTGTTGAATTCGGTCGTCTTAATCCAAACTACGCACATATTAAGTCTTAATTCTCTCTATTTTGTCGTAACGTTATATGATCAATGAAGGTATATGGCATACCGATCGAATAGACCATACAGACGATAGAAATAATAAATAAGCATGTGCCATGAGTGGGGAAGGCAATACACGTTCATGTATGTATGCAATGTACATATGTATCATATTTTTAGAAAACTAAAAGAAATATAGTAGTTTTTGGTTAGAAACATCTTTGTAATGAAGGTTGCTTATGTATGTGTGTGAACTCTCTGACAGAAAATATATCTTTCAAAGAAAAATCCATAATGGGTCTCAAAGGTAGATTTCGTATAAGCAATTATAATATACATTCACTTCCATGAGTCCATAAAGCCATAACTTCAGCCTCGTCCTGAATTTTTAGATCGGAATTCCTAATAGTTAAGAACAACTTGGATGCATGGACTTCATGTTGCTTAAATGTCTGTATGTCAGTATAACCAATCGGTACCATACTTATTTTAAATCATATGTTAACGATGTAACCAAATATAATTATGACAATAAATTCATGTTACCAGTATTTTTCCATTCGTGGGCAGACAATCCTTGTGGTTGCTAGCTAGTGCTAACTGCTAAGTAATAGAGAGCATCTTATGTCTTGTCTTACAGAACTATCACACTAGAGAATAATTTACTGCAAAATAGGAAGAAGACAAAGTAAACTGACATTGGGCAGACAATAATGTAGATTGAACCATCGCTTAGATTCATTTCATTATAGTGTCTTGCTAATTCAAGACCTTTCAATAACAATAAGAAGCTCAAAGAACGTGTTTGCTGAAGCCAACCAATAATTCCTCTGAAGGTAGCCCCATGATATGAGCAGTGGCGGAACTATGCATGTTTTGGGGTGGAGCAATTGCCCCCTGTGATATTCGAAATTTTAGTGTGGTTGTGTATCATTTTTTTGATAATGCCCCTGTCAATTTTCAAAATTATGCATTGATATTAAAATTTTGTCCTAGGTAAAAGTAATTTTGTTCTAGGTAAAAGTAATTTCTAGATCCGCGACTGGATATGAGAGTGAGTATAATGATAGAATTGCGAAGAATAACCTAAACAACATGTCTTCAAGACTCGCAAAGCTATCCTTGAAGAAACATCAGTATATTATTAACATATGGACAGTTTTGTTAAGCAGAGGATTACAAGCTAGACTACAGCATATTTTTCACAGGTTTATGAAATCAGATCTCATATAAGAAAGTGACGCAAAGCTATATCTCTAACCAATCTCTTCAATAGCTTAAGATGAGGGTAAACACAACGAAGATGAAAACAAAGAATGTTTTCATATAATAGTCTTGTTGTCCTTGCCTCCCGTGTGCGAGTGTCCTTCATGGAAAGAGTTTGAGAACCCGTGAGGGAATCAACCAGAAGTAGCAACAGCAGCAGCAGGTCCATACATATCTGCATCAGGGAGTCCATGGAAATGGAGGTTGAATAACGATGGTATCAAACCACTAAAGGCTGTCAACAACGTAACCGAATTAACGGATCCATCACAATTCGTTGGGAGAAACGTTCAGTTAAGGGCTAGGACTGGCCCGAAACAAGCAGGATCAATGGATCATCTAAGGTCTTTTCTTGTCTTTTCCTTATCTTCCTTTGAATGTGACGTGTCGTCAAGCGGTCCCCATATATATGTGGGCACATCTATCACATATTGATGTTAGATTGCTAGATTAACTCTAGATTCTACATAGTGTTTCTGTAAAATAAACTCACCGTGGTCTAGTAAGAATAATAGTAGAATAATGAGCTTTGAAGTCAATTTCATAGTGCTGGTTTGACGTTTAACATACATCTCCGTGATTGACCAAAAAAACATGTCTGTGTTCCCTGCACTTCACCGTATCTGATCATTAGTTTGACTTGAAATTTGTATAAGAAATTAATTATCCTCAACTTCGAGTGAAAATCAAATTCATTTTTATGAAAAAGATAAATAATCTACTTGTAATTTCTAAATTGATTGGGATAGACAACCATTCTAAAATTAGTATTTATAAACTATTTTAAACTGATACGTACTATATTTTGATAACTGTTTTGCTATTATTAATAGATTGGATATTTGAGTTTCTTAAATCAAATAGATTACTTTTGCAGCCCTAAACTCTATGTCATGGTCGAAAATACATTGTATTCAAATACATTTTCAAGTCTTCCTGATCTATTTGATTTATTAAAACGGTCTATCTTTTTCAATTTCTCATTTTGAAATATTATTTTATCAAGTGGGAAATAAATTAGATTTTCGAAATGGAATAAGTAAATATAAATATCTATAAACAAACAAAAACGTTGAAAATAAAAATAGTGTTTCAAATTTGGGAAAATGTTTATAAACTTTTACATCAAATTCCAATTTATTATTTTCATATTATATCTATCATGCATGTTTTCTTTTACACTTTTACTTGCAAGAAATAAGTACTTTATGATATATGTATACATATAATTTGTTAGAAAATCAGGATGAAACTCCAACTTTCTTTTCTTTTTGTCAACTCCAACTTTCATAAAATTAATATTTGCGATTATCCTTATTTTTTGTATGAATGTTACGTCAAATAGATAACTTGTACCTAAACTGTGTTACGGAGTGGAATACATTGTATTCAAATATATTGTCAAGTCTCTCTAACCTACTTGAATTTGTAAAGTGTGGAAATTAAAATTTCTATGTACCTTGGCTGGACATTTGATTTCAGGCGGTACCTGCAGCAACTGACCACAGAAAAAACTATAAATAGAGGCATCTGAGATACAAACTTTCATTCATCAATACAACATTAATTAGATCGAAACATAAGATTAAAATTAATGGCTAATTTTTCCGGTTTACACCTTCTCTTCTTCTCCTTCATCATAGCTACAGGTATAAATGCATGCATACGTTTATCTCTTCTCTGCAAACATTTCAAATGAATGATTTTTTCTTACGATTAAAATTGTACTCATGAACATTAGTTTGTTCCATGCAGAGAAAAAGATTCATACAAAAAAAACGTAATTAATAGTTTACAAAAAAAATAACGTAATTAACATTTTTTTAACTGGCCTAACCTTATTTACTTTTTTCAATTGTTTATCTTGCAAGGTGCAATTTCCGTGGTCTCCGGTACAGTGTTTACCATAGTGAACCGCTGCAGCTTCCCCGTTTGGCCTGGAATCCTCACCGGAAACAACGCTGCACAACTCAACGGCGGTGGATTCGCCTTAACCCCCGGAGCTTCAGTCGATGTAGCCGCTCCTGCGGGCTGGTCCGGCAGAATATGGGGCCGAACTGGATGCAATTTCGACGCGTTGGGCTCTGGAAGTTGCCTCACCGGAAACTGTGGTAACAATTTACAATGCTCTGGTGCTGGAGGAGCTCCACCGGCTACACTCGCCGAATTCACAATCGGTCATGGTGGCACGATGGACTTTTACGACGTAAGCCTGGTCGATGGTTACAACATCCAGATGGAAATCAAGACGCAAGGTGGCTCTGGCGATTGCCAAAACGTGGGATGCGCTTCAGACCTGAACAGGATTTGTCCCAACGAGCTAAGCATTCGTAATGGGGGAAGTGTTGTGGCGTGTAAGAGCGCTTGCGAGGCATTTAAAACACCGCAGTATTGTTGCACAGGTGCATTCAATAAGCCGGAGACTTGTCCGCCCACGGATTACTCGAGGATCTTTAAAACAGCTTGCCCCAAAGCGTATAGCTACGCATACGACGATGCTACAAGCACTTTTACTTGTGCCAATGCCAATTACTCCATCATTTTCTGTCCCACCATATAGCTCCCATTATCATTATATATATCAACGACGATTGGCAATTAATATTATTCTGTAATCGCTTAAAGAAATAAAAAAGTTTTGTGGAATGAGATAAATTCCGCAAACTATAATGAATAAAACTACCTGTGTTCTTACTCACTCAATAAAATCAAACTTTGTTACTTTTCATTATACATAACCAACTGGAGTAAATGGAGTTATTGTGCTGAGACAAAACAAAATGTTATTTAGCTTAAATCAATCGGATGTAATTGTGCATGCATTAAAAAAAACTTCTCTGTGATGTGTAAAATGCAAAAACTAGGTTTTAAGAGATATTAATGCATAGTTGAGACAATTGTTCTTGTTGATATCTTTTTGTTCTTCATTCCAAATTCACCATTACATACATCCTCCCGTGGCTAATGTCCTCATCGTCATCTATAGTTATAAACGGGTATTAATTATTGTTCGTATACGCTACTAAAACTCAACTGCAGTGTCTCATATATAGACATAGTCAAGTGAAATTTGTTTTGAATTCCCTAAATTTTAAATGTTATACATATAAGCATAAGCTCTTAACTAAAAAATTATTCTAGTTTTCAGAATGAGCTCGTAAATCTCAGTCTCGAGTCTGCTCATCCGAAGAAAGAAAAAATAGGAAAAAACAAAATGGTTAATAGTAGTTTAAACGTTTCTAAATAGATGAGAGTTGGTGTATAAATTAGTTAATGGCTCGCGATTGAATCTAACTATTGCAAAAAGAAAGATTGAAAATCTTGAATGTGAATGTGTTTTTTCAACAAAAAAAAAATCTCGAATGTGTTATTTATTGCGCAATAATGATGAATTGCTCTGGGCCTCCAGGAACAAAAGTTTTGATCACCTATAGGGGAACCCCTTATCAGACTTGCTCTGAGCTAACTTAGAGGAGCTAGATTCCCCCTGTACGGTTTTTTTTTTTTTGATTCCCCCTGTACGGTTGCTTGTCCAGTTTTAGAAATCTCTCATGTGCATGGTCTTTCAATTTTGTCTTTGTCATATAAAACATATTTACATTCTAACATTACCAATATCTAGGTTAGATCAGAATATATAGTATCAATAGTAGAGAATCATTGGTTTTTGGTTTCAGGGTCATTAGGTTTTTGATGGGGTAATTACATAGCTAAACAATAAAAGCAAGATGAAACAACCCTAAACAATATCCTTTATTTGTAAAGAATACAATTTTTTTTCCAGTTTTATTTTACTTTGATTTCTAGTAGATATCTGAAACTCTTAAATCAAATAGATAACGTGTGCAGCCCTTAACTATGCTACGGACTAGAATACATTGTTTTCATATACATTGTCAAGTCTTTGTAATCTAAAAAAAGTCGTCTGTCGTTTTCAGTTTCTCAGTTTATTACATGTATCATCAAGTGGGAAGATAAATGAATTTAAGTAAGTTTTCAAAATATAATAGATCATTTATATACAAAAATTAAAAAAAAACGCTGAAATAAAAGATTGTGTTTGTATCTGAAAATATACTAATATTTATGAAATTTTATATAACATATTATAATAAATTATATATTATTAAATATATTAATCACTATAGATTTTATATGCATTTAATGCATATTCTTTCTTTAATTTCTATCCATTGATTATGAAAATAAATAATTTTGATATTATATGCACATATATACGTATAATCCTATTAGAAAATCAGGATGAAACTCCAACTTTCAGAAAATTAATATTTACAATTTGCCTTATTTTTTGTAGGAGTGTCACGTCAGATAGAAAACTTATGCAGCCCTAAACTGTGTTACGGACTGGAATACATTGTATTCAAACACATTGTCAAGTCTCTCTAACCTACTTGAATTTGTAAAACGTGGAAATTAATTTTTGTCTATACCTTCGCCAGACATCTTAGTTCAGGCGGTACCAGCAACTACTGACCACAGAAAAACTATAAATAGAGGCAGGTAGGACACAAACTTTCATTCATCAAATCATCAATACAACAATAAATATATCGAAACTTGAGATTAAAAATGGCGAATTTCTCCGGTTTACAACTTCTCTTCTTCGCCTTCATAATAGCTACAGGTTTACATGCATACATATATTTCTCTCTTCTCTGCAAACATTTCAAATAAATCATTTTTCTTATGATTGAAATTGCACATAAACATTTGTTTGTGTGATTTTAGTTAAAACAAACATTTGTTTGTTCCATGCAGAGAAAATGATATAAATAATCTAATTTAACTATTTTCGATTGTTTATCTTGCAAGGTGCAATTTCCGAGGTCTCCAGCACAGTTTTTACCATAGTGAACCGCTGCAGCTTCCCCGTTTGGCCTGGAATCCTCACCGGAGACCAGGGTGTACAACTCAACGGTGGCGGATTCGGCTTAACCCCAGGAGCCTCTATCGACGTAGTCGCTCCCGCGGGCTGGTCTGGTCGAATCTGGGGCCGAACAGGCTGTAATTTCGACGGATTCGGCAACGGAAAATGCCTCACTGGAGACTGTGGCAACAAATTACAATGCAACGGTGCAGGAGGAGCTCCACCGGCAACACTCGCGGAATTCACAATCGGTCATGGCGGCGCGATGGACTTTTACGACGTTAGCCTGGTTGATGGTTACAACATCCAGATGGAAATTAAGACGCAAGGCGGCTCAGGCGATTGTCAAAACGTGGGATGCGCTTCAGACCTGAACAAGATTTGTCCAAACGAGCTAAGCGTTCCTAGCGGGGGAAGTGTTGTGGCGTGTAAGAGTGCTTGCGCGGCATTTGATAAACCGGAGTATTGTTGCACCGGTGCATTCAATAAGCCAGAGACTTGTCCGCCCACGGATTACTCGAGGATCTTTAAAACAGCTTGCCCCAAGGCGTATAGCTACGCATACGACGATGCTACAAGCACTTTTACTTGTGCCAATGCCAATTACTCCATCATTTTCTGTCCCACCATATAGTTCCCCTTATCATTATATAATAACAACGACGATTGGTAATTAATAATATTCTGTAATCGCTGAAGGAAATAAAAAAGTTTTGTGGAATGAGATAAATTCCGCAAACTATAATGAATAAAACTACTTGTGTCTTTACTCAATAAAACAATTTTTGTTTTTGAAATTTGTTAATACTATGGTACATTTTGCTGAAAAGAAAATAAATGTTGTTGTGCACGAACAATTCGGATGTAATTGTGAATGCGTTTTGTAAACTCATCTATGTGTTAAATGCAAAAACCAGCTTTCAACAGTTGATGCATTATGCACAATTAAGATATGTCGTGTTTTCCTTCGTGCGTTTTACTAGAAATTAATTTACCAAACCATGCATCATCTGGTGTTTAATTTTCTCATCGATTTATCTTCGTATACAAACGACTCTTTTATTTTCCAACCGAGTATCCTAGCTCCACTGAGGTGATTCATACTAGAGACTGAAACGACCAAAGACGTTGCCATGTAGGTCGCCGGTCTTCAGTGTCGAGCGTTGGAGTTTCGCGCAGAGGCGGACCCAGAAATTTAAATAGACTATAGTACATAATTTTTATTATAATAAATAAAATAATTAATAAAAAATATTTGTTAAACGTGCGATATATAACTTAAAAATTGAAAATTAAAGTCAAACTGAAATAGTAACTAGAACAAAAAAAACTTTGATATAATAAAACTAATGCAAAAATCTTATAAAGTCATTCTTCGATTTCCCATATCTTGAACTCTTTTTATCACTGCTTCATTTGTCATTTTGTCAAAATGATCATTTTCAGTATAACAAACCATGCAAGCATTCAAAAATTCTTCACCCATTCGGTTGCGTAAGGTAGTCTTCACAATTTTCATCGCAGAGAAAGGTCTTTCGACAGTAGCGGTGGCAACAAGCAAAGTCAAAACTAGCTTCAAAAGTCGATACACAAGAGGATGCGAAAGATGTTTTCTAATCTCCACCATCATACGTGCAAGATCTACAAGACCCTCCAAATTGGCAAACTTTGGATCTTCAGAGATATTATCGATGTAAATACTAAGTTGATGATCAAGAGATATCCGTTCCACAGAGCTAAAATCTTCAGGATAAAACTCTGATAGTCTTACAACTTTTGACTTATCAAACTGGTAGAATGAATCAATAGGGTTCAAAGATGCAGTGCAACCAAGCAGTTCAGTATTTATCTCGTCAAAACGATCATTAAACTCTTGAATTTGCATATCCAATACTGTGTAAAAACATTCAACTTGATAATGATGCAAGTTTGTTATGTTGCTTCTCTGTCTTGGCTTCTTTTGATTAAGAAATTCTTCTTACATAATGAGTAACTCTGTTTTATTTTTCTCGCAAAAGGAGTTCACCTTTCCAATGATTGAATCCCATCCATTATCCTTGAGCTTGTACAACTGTTGCTTGGTAGATTTCACCAAAGACATCGCATTCAAAATATCCAGATCTTTCCTTTGCAAAGCCTTTGATAGATTATTTGTGAGACCAAGAAGAAGTAACATGAACTGTAAGTAGAACACAAAGTCAAACGTGTGAAAGTATTTGAGGAGACCCATAACTTTCGACATGTATTTGATAGACATCTTTTGGTGACATCTGACCCATAGTATTTGATAGACATCTTTTGGTACCATCTGACCCATAACTTTCGACATGCTCAAGCACTTTAACGATGGAAGTGAATAAATCAGCCAGTCTCAATAAAGTTTTGTAGTGAGAACCCCAACGAGTATTACCAGGTCTTTGAATTGAACGCTCCTGGTTTAATCCTTTTCCTGTTTTAATTTCACCCTTGCTAACTCCTTCCTCAAGTATCTTACGCTGGTCTTCTCGAATCATATCTTGTCTCTTGCAAGAAGCTCCAACCACATTTAACAAGACATGAATCTTATCAAAAAAATCACTAATTTAAAAATGTTTTTTAGCAACTGCAACGACAACTAACTGAAGCTGATGAGCAAAGCAGTGGACATAATATGCAGAACTATTTTCTCTTAAAATTAGAGATTTCAACCCGTTGAACTCACCCTTCATATTACTAGCTCCATCATAACCTTGTCCGCTTAGCTTTTTCATGCTTAATCCATGTTTTGCAAACAGTGAATCAATAGCACTTTTTAGAGAAGCAGAAGAAGTTTCTTGAACATGAATAAGACCAACAAATCTTTCTTTGACTATCCCCTTTTTATCAACAAAACGAAAAACCACTGCGACTTGCTCTTTAGTAGAAACATCTGCAGGCTCATCCACCATCAAGCAAAATACATCATGATCGAGCTCTTGGATAATAGATTGAATAACTTCCTCTGCAAAACAATGTGCTAGTTCTTTCTGAATTTTGTGAGACACCATCTGGTTGTTCTTAGGAGCATTCTCCAACACAACTTTACTTACAAGCTCATTATGAGTTGCAGTATATTTCACAAGCTCAACAAAGTTTCCCCTATTGGCTGATTCCATCGACTCATCATATCTTCGAAAAGGTAATCCTTGTCGCAATAAATATCTACAAATATCGACTGAAGCATTCAATCTGATTTTGTATTTATTTTTTGCTGTTTCATTCTGCTTATAAAAAGCACGAGTGATTGATTGATCTTGATTATCAGATTGATCATAGCATTGTTGTGAAAACTATTCACTTGTCTCACATGGTCTCCTAACCTCTCTGGATTTTTCCAAGTATCAAAGCCTTTTGTCACAAATTCATCACTCCCACTTTTATTTTCAGTGTAGTCTCTAAACAAGTAGCAAAATAAACAATATGCTTTGTTTGTTTTTACACTATATTCTAACCACCTACTATAGAGATCAAACCAAGCTGGATTAAATCTTCTATATTTATTATCTATTAGTGTCTTAGGAAAATCATGACCACGAGGTTGACAAGGACCTTTAGTAAGATATTTGTGTCTTACCTCATCTCTTTCGTTATGATGATATTCCGATATTTTTTTTCTGTCTGCGGGATCTGCGGGTAAATCTTCCAAATTGGATTTTGAAACTGAAGGCAAATCCTTATGATTGATGTCGAAGCTGGATCCTTCACATTATTTTTTTGGTACTGGTAATAAAGGATTTGAAGTTAAATTCTCCGGATTCGTGTTCGACTTCGATACACATTGTTTTTTGAAATATCTCTCCATAGCACCTAGTAAAAATATATTAGTATTCAAAACGATAATACACGCTGCAAAGAAAAAATAATCTACAAATCCAATAAATATATAGCAGATTGTTACATATGATATATATGCTTACTTTGAAGAGATACCAAAAGAGCTCTGATAGATAGTGGTTAGAGTCAAAGAAAGAGAAGAACACGTAAGTTTTGTTAAACATGAAAGGAAGTAAAAAAAAAAAAATTTCTGCAGTTTTTTTCTAAAGAGAGAACGTAATAGATGATTAGGGTTTTTAAATTTTTGGGATAATTAACTTGTGTGTTAGATCTAATTAAGTTGTTTTATTTAAAGTGGGCTATTGTACTTTGATATTATTGTTTATTGGGCTGGAACATTTTATCTTATTCTAATAGGGTAATAGAGTTTATTTTAGTTTCTGTTGGGTGGGACATATTGTTTTTTATGTAGTTTTAACTATTTTTTTTTTTGATTATTAAAAGAAAAAAAACAGCATGGAGCAAGTGCCACACCCACTATAGTGCTTGGTCCGCTCCTGGTTCTGCGTGTAAATTCCTCAGTGATCGGGTTTGGAATCCGGGTGACGAAACTCACAGCCGTGAGCTATTTACCACTAGAACTCAAACGACTCTTGATCGTATATATATTATTAAAACTCAACCACATAGTCGTTATGCACCTTCTGGACACAATCAAATGAAACATTAACTTTGAATCTCCAAAATTTCAAGAGTCGGTATATATATAAAGAATTCTAATCTATTTTAAATAACTGTTAAAGTTTTTGTATATGGTCTTCCCTGGAAATCTGTTCGATTCTTTTCAACCGAAAAAAAGAAGAGGCCAGTAAAAATTTGGTGGATCAGAACATATATATGGTTTCAATTGTAAAGAGATTGGTTTCAGGGTCATAGGGTTTCTTGATGGGGTCGTAATTACATGGCTAAACAACAGAAGCAAGAAGCAAAAACATTCTACTCGTTAGCCAAACATCTCCATAAAGAACTAAACCCAGCAGCATAAGCCAAAATTTGCCCAACAAATGGTTAAACAAGTCGGCATTACCGTACTTACTGGACCTGTTATAAAGTCAGGGCTTGTTTCTTTTAGCTGATGCAGTTTAGATCCGTGTTTCTGGCTTCTTTTGATTGCAGCTTGCACGCTTTCTTCATCCTCTTGGCAGGTTGGAAACCCCACAATAACTTGCAGCTCGTCCATTTGCTGAAAAGTCATAGCACAGTTTGTAATCAGAACAAAACTAGAAGAAGAAAAAGATCAAGTAGAAGGCTCATAAGGATACCGAATATACCTGAGTCATAAAGTGTCTCTGAACAATGTTTACTAGTTGTTCCTCTGATGGATTTTTTTTGTTTTTTACCGTCAAGGAATTATATTGATAAATGGGCTAAAACCCAACAGATACAAAGCCTGCACCGGGCCCAACACAGAAAGACAACAAACATGCATCCAGCCCACTAAAAGAAACCCTAGCGATTATGGGGTTCTCACGTCGACGGCCGCCTCGCGTAATGGAGTTGAAAGGGCAGGACACGTGTAACCATCCTCTTCATCCGAAGAAACACGCGTCACACGGCCATCGCGTCCCATCTTTCTTCGCTACCACCGAAGAACACAAACTCCGTTCACCGGCTCCACACCCACCACTGATCTTCATCGCAACGTCAACACGCCAGAGAAATCAACTCGACCCTCGAGATCTTCTCGGCCTTTGAACAACTTCACACTCTAGACTCGCGAATTGAAAACCACTTGAACCTTTTCATCTCGCCGGATAGCTTCACCGTCGCACGAGATCTCAGCCGCGGAAACCGACACCGCCTTGATCACACCACATCGAACTTAAAACAAAACTACTATAGAGACCTAAACCCAAAAGGAGTACCGGGTTCCTTGTCGGCAAAACAGAGCTTTGGAAGCCTCCGATTTCCGAAACCAAAAGTCGGCGAGATAAGTCTGACGGAGACTCCCTTCCCGATAGCTAGGGTCGGTGTCGGTGGATCTGAGAGAGCATCCACCGCCCGGAAAGAAAAAACATCTAAAAAACCACACAAACCACTCCCTCTCCCGATCCTGCATGCGACGGCGTCTTCACTCCACGCACCGAACCACCGCTTGGGATAGAGGCGTTGCCAGAGCTTCGACAAGGCAGTCTTTGACAGGACGGAGGAGAGGGAGCTTTGAGGAGCACAGACAAACAAACAGATTGGATTCCGACACCGGCACAGACGCTCACGCGCCGGCCGCGTACCGGAACCAATCACTCTCTCTTCTCTCTCACTGATGGATTAGAAATTGCATCCACCTGCAAAGATTTTGTGAGTTTATTTAGACCAAGAATATACAAAGTACAAAAAAAAAACTTATTATGAGTTTTACCAAAAATAAAACTTATTATGAGGTTGAAATGTCGCCAATATTAAGCAAATCAGACATTTCCAGTTTGCTAAAATCAACCTTCTGACTGAAAGCATATAATATCCACTTTTAATGCTTGCCCATTTCCCTCACATCAATAAATCAAATTCTTATATATTTTAAAAACATATTTCGAGGTTGTTTTGAACATTCAAAACTAAAGGGTGAACTGGCCCGTTGTGAAACTTTGAGGGGTTGGATCATGGATGGAGAGGAACTCACATATCTTTTACATTTGTTTTGCATTTAAATTTTAAAGCTAAGTTCAAGAAGAAAAACTTGAGGGGTTTATAAGAAAGATTTTATAACCCTGTTTTTGGAGGGTTATGTTTGAAGCAGAGGTAGAAGAGAGTGAGATGCAGTGAACGCATAGTGTTTAAAATATTCAATAGCCTAGTATTGAACGAAACAGAAGAAGAATTTGAAGCCGAGTTTTCAAACCGGAGATGTATAATGCCTAGAACTACATGGTTTGTGAATCTTTCCCTTGACCATCTTACGATTGTCGATGTGTGCTATAGTTCTTTTTTACCGAAACCTTGTTCCTAGTAACTATTGTGCTATAGTCCATTTTGCTGGCTCTGGATGATTGGTCATAAGTCCCTTTTAAAAGGCCAGTCATAGCCAAGGTAGCTGATCGAGCCTAACTACGTATTTATCTTCTTTACGTCATATAACGCTTGACTTTAAACTCTTGGATAAAAACAAGACAATCATAAACATCTTTGGAAATTTTTCGAGGAAACCGGTGATCAAATTTATACTTCAAAAGCCTTGTTCTGCGATTTGCTTCATCAAGATTCTTGCCGCACAAGTTCCCTGATTCAACCAGATCGGTGCCTTGGAGTTATCTGCTAGGGAAATGGCTGCTGGATGGACCTCTTAGGGAAACGAACCACTTCACTTCCAGGGCTTAGAGATATTTCTTGAAAGATTAGTGGGTGCATCAACAGTTTCTACTAGAAGAATAATTGCTTGGGCCAATTTTCATGGTGGGACGCGAGGACAGTGACTCAGTGAGGAGACCTTTCGCAGCGTCAGAAGGTATGGCTTTGAGAAACGGCATCGTTTGAAGGAGCCGACGTTAGAATCAGATGAAAAGCCTGAACCAAATACTGTTAGACTCTCAGAAGTCAGAGCTGTACCATCATATTTTACATACTGTGCCATCAATTTAGTAATATTTTTTCTTCTCCAGTCATCGAAGATGTTTCAGACAAATATGTATACAGTACAGTAAGATCCCTCACTATATTAATATCACAATTCATCATATTATGTTAGATATTTTTAAAACAAAAAATGAAAACTAAAGGCAAAAGCGTGTAAAATGAATTCAATAAGTGACTACTCGTTGGAAGATCACATATCTGCTCTGATGGGTCAATGTGTGGGGCAAATCCACTAATCCCATTTTCCTGTTATGTTCAATGCACTATACAATTTTCAAAACAAACATGAAAATTAAAGAAAACAACGATCAATGAAGAGAAGGGCCCAACAATAATTCCAAGTATAGTTGATTGCCATAGCAACCAAAACATATGATCACAAAATAATAACGATATTATTCCAAACATGAAAGTTTTATAGCTTGACTGAATAATGTTTTTTGTGAATAAGTATTATGATAATGTTATGAAAGTTAAAATAATTTAACGAGTATAAATCCTATTCATCAGAATCTGTATCAAAAACCGACTTGCATATATTTGTTGTCACAATGTTATCAATCAAAACTAATTTGTTAGAAAGCAAACAAATTAGCAATCATTAGATATGCACATGATAATATACACCACTAAGGCACTAACCCCGACAAAAATCTACATTTCTTATGTTTTTATTCATAGTGACAATTAAAATTTTAATTAAAATAAATCATTAAAATACTATGAGGCTTAAACTAATTTGTTTGTCTAATTAACATGTCTGAAAAACCAATCAGATGGTGTGTTCTCCGGTCATACATATAAGGGACCCACGTTAATAAACATGCCCCACATGTCTCCCCCCATCTTTTCTCTTTATAATCTGGTCATTTTACACACATCGAGAGAAACACACATTAAAACCGTACTGACTCAACTGATCCATTGCGCAAAACCACACAGTAACTAACCTACGCCACTGCTCTTCTCACCGTTCGTCAAAACTCATCCCGACACGTGGCGTATTCCCGTCAAATCACCAGTAATTTTCTTTCTTTTTTTTTGTAAAAAGAATGAAAAAGATTCTTTTATAATTCATCTTCTTCATCAGACCGTGCACACAAATTGCAGCAGCGATCGGTTTCGTAGAAGAAGAAAGATGACGTCGGACGGCGCGACGTCGACGTCAGCAGCGGCGGCGATGGCGGCGACGAGGAGGAAGCCGTCGTGGAGAGAGAGGGAGAACAATCGGAGGAGGGAGAGGAGGAGGAGAGCCGTAGCGGCGAAGATCTACACCGGTCTGAGAGCTCAAGGAAACTACAATCTCCCCAAGCACTGCGACAACAACGAGGTCCTCAAAGCTCTCTGCTCCGAAGCTGGTTGGGTCGTTGAAGAAGACGGAACCACTTATCGCAAGGTGAGATTGATTTAGATCTGATCTTGTCTGAATTAAAAATCAAAGCTTTTGATTAGTTAGTTAATGGGAGTTTCTAAAGGTGGATCTGGTTACTATATATAGATCTTAGGTGGAAATGATCTTATTTTTGATCCAAAGTTTGTTCCTTTTTTTTTCTTTTCTCAGGGACACAAGCCTCCTCCTGGTGACGTGGCAGGATCATCCTCACGAGCCACACCTTACTCCTCTTCCTATAACCAATCCCCATTCGAAAGTCCAATCCTTTCTTACCAAGTCAGTCCATCGTCTTCCTCCTTCCCTAGCCCTTCTCGTGACAACAACAACATCTCCACAATCTTCCCTTTCCTCAGGAACGGTGGGATCCCTTCTTCATCGTCGCTCCCTCCTCTCAGAATCTCAAACAGTGCTCCCGTCACACCACCAGTCTCTTCTCCATCGTCTAAACACCCCAAGACGTTGCCCACTTGGGAGACTTTCACCAAACAGTCAATGGCCATCGCTGCTAAACAGTCAATGTCGTCTTTCAACTACCCGTTTTATGCCGTGTCTGCACCGGCGAGTCCCACTCATCATCGCCAGTTCAATGCCCCGCCGGCTACGATACCTGAGTGTGACGAGTCTGATGCGTCCACTGTTGATTCGGGGCATTGGATAAGCTTTCAGAAGTTCTCTCAACAGCAGCAACAGCCGTTCCTTGGCGTTCCTGCTGCAGTGCCGGCCTCTCCTACTTTCAATCTTGTGAGACCGCCAGTACCTCAGCAGTTATCTCCAAACGCTGTAGGAAATCAAGAGATTGGTCAAAGCTCTGAGTTTAAGTTTGAGAACAGGCAGGTGAAGCCGTGGGAAGGGGAGAGGATCCATGATGTGGCTATGGAGGATCTTGAGCTCACTCTTGGAAACGCTAAAGGTCGTTCGTAGCTGATATGAAAGAAACAAAAAGAAGAACCCTTTGTGGCATGGTTTGAGTTGTCGAGTTATTGGTTTTTGTACTAGAATCTTAATATTCATTGTACCCAGTGAGTTTGTTTCACAAGGCATTATTTGTAGATAGAATGTTTAAGATGCTTGTTTCTATTTTATTTCATTCCTTTTAGGTCTTGTAAGAACATTACAATTATTTTAATATTAAGTGGTTTGAACTGCAATATATCATTCAAACTTGAGATAATACCAAATAAGTTACACAAAACTCATAATACAAGAAAAAAAAAACTCTGAAACTTTGGACCCTACTCTGCTTTTTCAGGTGAACTCTCATTCAGAACCATCAGGGAAGCTATCAAGAGCATCTTGCTTACCATTCACATAGAACTCAACCACAGCTCTCATTCTATCAAGCTTATCCGGATGATAATTCACATGAACAATCACCGGCCTCACCTTCTTCCTCATCTCCTCATCCTTCCTCACAGTCTTGAAAAGCACCTTACTGTTCATAAACTCATACATATCCATCACCCTCTTGGAAGCATGCAGCCCAGCGTACCCAGGACGCGAAGGATAAAACAACTCCTCGTTGAAAACCGCCTGGTCCCACAGCTTCGCCTTGGATAGCCTCTCCGCAACACGATCCAGCAGCTCTATAGAAGGAACCGTGGGCCTCAAGTAGAAAAAACCGGAGTTGAAAACCCATATCCTCATGGTGTGAGCGTACCTAGCCCACCCCATGGATGGTTCATCAAAGACGTCGTTGAACCCGTAAGCCGTTAAGTTGCTATGCCCATCGCTCATGGACTCAACGTCAGAGTCTCTGTAGAGATGCTTAAACGGGTTCTGTAAGAAGACGATGTCCACGTCAGAGAGGAGAACGCCGTAGCCTAGCTGCAAGAACTCTCGTAAGACGCGGAACTTGAGGCCGGAGACGGCGTGGTTGCCTCCTGTTTTCCCGACAGCGTCCACGTCCTTGTCCGGATCTCTCTTGTAATAAGCGACACCGTTTTGTTTACAGAAACTCTCTATGTAATCGTCCAACGCCACAACGAGGTAGTTTTTTATAGTTAACCTCTTCACGCTAGCGATCTGGACCTCTAGCATTGCTTTCACGTTAGCGTTTGCGAGAGCAACGATCACCTCTTTGTCCACAGCGATGTTCTTTAGGATCTTTGCGAGTCTTGGGTTTACAGATTCGTCGGAGAGGATTGTTGGGTTTGTTCTGAGGCTCTTGACGGTTCCGAAAGGACCAGGCTTTATCTGTTTCCTTGCATTGTCTGATGATCCTTGTTCAGCTAAACGCAGCTTCTCCGTTAGCTCTTTGATCTGTTTCTTTAACTTGTTGTTTTTCTCTGAGAGAGATGCGAAGTCTGACTTGAGCGTCTTGGAGGATTCGCAAGAGGATGATTCAACCTAAAACGAAAGAAAAGTGATGAACTTTCGACAAGTGGAATTATAAAAATCTGATCTTTTAGTTACCTGGACGTGTTCGTTAACGGTGAGAGAGGAGTTGGAGTTGAAGAAGCCGTTTGGGAACATAACGGCGCATATGCAGCCGATGATGATACCGACGAGGATGGCGATCGCGATTCGTGATCCGCGGAGCTGTTGTGTTCTGTCTCTACGACTCGCCATGGCCGCTCTCTGACTCTCCTCCCTTCACTAAGCTAAACGAGAGAAGTTTGCAACAGTGTGCTGTTTTGTTTGGTGGTCTTTGGGTCAAAACTCCACGGTTTTTTGAAGTGGTTGAGTGAAAGAGAGAGGTTGTTTGGCCTCTTCTACGAAGACAACGACGACGATGAAACAAAGGCTGCTTAAGTTGTATTCCTCTGCTTCACGATGTTAGGTGCTTTTCAGTTTAAGATGAAAGTTTCAGCCGTTGGATGAGATGACTATTTCATTGACTTATATGATAGTCAACATAATCAAATAACGTTATCTAGACTCTCTACTTGTTAGCACGATTACGCATGATAGACCGAGCACACTATGATTGGGGTTAGTTAAGCTGCCAAACCTTGAATAATAGCATCTCAGCTAAACGCATATGGTTAAAATGACGAACGCGATTTCAGCGGTTAGACCGCTTGGGTTGTGCGGTAGAAAATAAAAAGAAAAAATTACTTTGTAAGGATTAAACTTTCTTCAAGTAAATTAACCGTTGATTACTAGTCCAAATGCAAATGCAATATTTTGTTGTTACCAAACAAATGATCTCCTCTATTACCAAACCAGCTTCAATGCTTATAAGATGGACAAATTCTACCCCAATCCCATGCGAGATTCAGAAAACTTTGGTTCGTTTACTGTAACATCAATATAAAAAGAAAATTGTTTAGTGGCCAAACAAAATCGTTTGTGTCGACTCTTTTTGTGTTTGGTCTTTGGAAAAAAGAAATGTGAAATGAGGAGAAAGAGAATTGTCTGAATAGCCAAGGAGACTGCCTAACGACTAACCAATTCAGAGACTGTTGATCAAGTCTTTGATATATATGGTTCAAGACGCAGGCAAGTCATCCTTGGCTACCACACAACTTCTCATCCTTCATGTCACCGTTTCTTGTTTTATGTTCTTTTTCTTTTCTTTCTTATGATGCTGTTGATGAGTACACTCTAATAATATGTATATATAGGCAAAGATCGCATGGAAATTGAGTGGACACAATATATTTGACCAAACTTGTGTGCATGGCAATGTTAGAATATGTTCTTAAAGATTTGGTAATCGGATGGTCTCAGTATAACAAGCTGATGAGCCATATTTTAATATTCGTGTGAAGTCTTAGCTATATATGTATGTTAATGTTGGTTATAGCTTAAAAGAACATTGTCAAAGTTGTCACAACAATGTTTCTCTGCCTCCATCAACTGTCTTCGGTGCAATTAATAAGGAAATGAGGAATATCATCTCTTCTAGGAGAACCTTCAAGCACTTTAGGAGACTAATGATCTTGTGGATTCGTTGATTGTTGATTGTTGAGCTTTAAGCTATCCTCTTGAAAGGATGTTGGTGTCTCATCTTGTTTTTCTTTTTTTTGCCAAGATGTTTCGATTTTAGGATATTCCTTTTGTATTATCTTTTCATTTATATGATATTTACAGTTTAGCAAAAAAAAAAAAAACATTGTCAAAGTGGGAGATCTATATTCAGATGCAATATAATAACAAAAACGATTTATAGTGTATTGGCTTCACATATAATACAATAAAACGATCATTCATTATATATAGGCACGCACTTGATATCTTTCAGTCATCATCCCTACAACTAAGTGTTAAGTTATCTAGATAAATGGACGACATGTGAACGTTGATATATATATATATATATATATTTTTTTTTTTTTTCGTTCGTGGACCACCTTTTACTTATTCTCCAAGTCAGTATTCAAGATCAACATACTAAATACCACAAGATACAACAGTCTCTATATGTTTTATACTCTTTCTTAATTACAAAAGTTTTCAAAATGTCCGAATGGCAAGAAATATGCTTTGAAACCTAATCATCTCTATCGGGCCAATACCCCTTTTCTTACTTGTTAGTTGACTAATGAATACGAGTGTAATTGGGACCATAATAAAGATAAGAACATTTTATAAAAGTCATGATGCCATATGGATATGTGTAGTAAACAAGGAATATATGGCCCTTTACGTGAATACTTATATGGACACACATTTATTGAATCGTTCTTATATCTATCTATTCAAAAGTAGCAACAAAAAGAGTGCACCATCACAAAAAATGTCGGGAACGGAAGCTATCGCCCATATCTAAGTAGAGGTGTCAATTGGTCCGTCCAACTTCCATTTGAATCGTCCATACAGACCATAATTTTGTTGGTTTCCACAATTCCACTTATAACCAATCCAATGGACGATTCTTTATGGATATGTTATTGTTGGTTTCCACTTACATGCATCTCCATTCTCCATATAAAAAAAATGATATTCGAATGTTTGGGCCATATTTGATCAAAACATGGTAAGATTTTACAAATTCCCATATCTACCTACGTGTTTTCCTAGAGCCGTATATCACAAACAATTTACAGAGCCTAACAAAATGTAAACTTATGAACCGTAAAATGAAAGAAAGGAAAGAAAGATAGGAAGATTAAGAACAAAACTCGGATTCACCCCTTGTGGCGAATTCTCAAATTCATTTTAATTATTATCATCAATCGAAGTGTCATATAAAATTAGTAAAAAAGGAAACAAAATTAAAAAGAAAAAAAAAGTGAGAACAAAAGAAGTTGACTATAACTTGTGTTTTGTGTTTTGTTAACTATGTCCATCGCTTCTTCTTCTTCATCACCACATAGAATATTAAAAGTTTTGCTTGTCAAATTAGAGTCTACAGTCCTTTGTTTTTTAAGATTTAGAATTTAATGTTTAGGATTAATGTCGATATTGTTTCTTTAAAATTTCAGATTTGGTTCAAGATTAAGAGTTTGAGTTTAGAATTTATGTTTGGGATTTAGATTTTTGGATTTAGGGTTTAGTGTTAACTTCAACCTCATTTCTTTAGAATTTAAAGTCTAGGGTATAGGATTTGAGTTTGGATTTAGATTTAGTTTATAGAGTTTAGATTTTGGGTATATAGCCAGATGATCGTAGATTCTAATTTGACAATCAAAGCTTTTAATATGCTTTGTGGATGGTGGTGAAAAAAAAACCATGAAATAAGAAGAAGATGTTACGATAGCGTTGTTTGTATTTTTTCTCCCTTTTTCTTTTTTTTTTCTTTTTAATTTGTTTTTTTTACTAATTTTATATTATTTTTTATTGGTGATAAAAGTTGTAGTGAATTTGAGAGTTCATCACAAGAGGTAAACCCAAATATTGTTCGAAGATTAATTAGAGTGCATGTTAGGCAACGACGATGTACACATTAATTATCTGTCTAGAAACTTTGATTTCCTATTGTGATTGCAGTAAGTTGAGAAGTTTTGTTGGTATTTTAAATATCTCTCTATTAATCATGCCAATATTATTTGGTGTTGTTTACGTTTACACGTTAGCCTTTATGTTCATTAGAGATTATAGCAATGTGATTTTTTCCTTACATAAAAAACTATACATCAAATTTATATGCAAACAAAAACACAATAGAACAATGGAGACGTGAATTTCTTTTGGGATGAAGGAACTTTGTATCTCAAAACAAAAGCATGTGTTATGAAGCCAGTTTCAAAAAAAAAACAAAAGCATGTGTGTTCTGTACATAGGTTCGATAATAGGCTGACACTAAAATGGACTGAGGCGTTTTGACTTAATAGCCCATTAGAGGCATTACAATAAAAACATGACAAACCCATTACAACTCCAAAACGGGTTTGGTCAGACCGTATTAGAATATCAGGATTGGTTGGTTTAATTGATTCTCGTAAGGAGTGTTTGGCCACGAAGACTTCTTAGTCCACCGTCTGGATTGTCTATAGTCGCAGCCATAACAAGACGACGCGTTACAAAAGTCAACACGGAGGTCAACTTCATTGTCCCACTTCGTTAGTTAGTAAAGTACGGTTTATATCCACTTGCAAAAAGTCTCTCGATTCACACTGATCCTGGTTCCTTTATCAAGGGGCCATCATCATCACATCGTAAGCAGAAATTCAATTTGAAGATCAAAAATGAAATACGAAGAATCGAAAACGCTCTTACCAGTGAGAAAACCTGCAAACAGCGGTTCCGACCGCAAACGCGCCGGTTACAAGCTGTGGGTTTTAGTAGCGGTTCTCCTCTTGGCGTTAGGTTCTATGTTGACCGGTTCCGTCTCTCTCAAAGGACTCGGTCTGTTTCATTCCGTTGACGGTAAGTTCGGATTCCACGTCAGCAAAGATCTCGACGTTTTGGTACGAATCAATCATCTCTGAAACTGAATTAAAATATCTCGGTGTTGATTTTTTTTCTTTTCTAATTTGAGATTTTTTTTCCGGTATCGACAGGAAATTGAGGAGAGGGAGAAAGTGGTGAGGCATATGTGGGATGTGTACGGACGCTCCGGCGGAGTTAGGATTCCTCAGTTCTGGCGAGCAGCTTTCGAGGCGGCGTATGAGTTCTTGGTCAGTGATTCCGCCGCCGTTCGAGACGGGGCTATTTCCGATATAGCTAAACTGTCTCTTATGCGTTCTCTTAAGCCCGACTCTACTACGGCCCAGCCCAATCGTCGTTGAGCTGTGAAGACGAAAAGGCCACGAGGATAGCATGAGATTCTCTTGTATATAGAAATCAAATAAAATGAAAATGCATAAATAGCGTTTTCATTGAAGTATTGTTGTTGTCTGAAAACAATTATGGAGCAACCAAATTGTTGTTTATGAATTACAAATTTACAAGCAATCAATTTTCAAACCTGTTCGAAATTATTTACTTAGAATCAAAAAGGAAATTTATTTTGAAGGATCTATATATATAAAATAGATTTTTCTCTCTTCATGTGACATGTGGAAAGGGGCATTGTTGACATGTGTCTCTATTTTTTTTTTTTTTACATTTTAACTCATTCAACTTTTATATCATTGTAATTTGTTTCATCACTTTCTAATTATGCACTATTTAATTATTTTCACAATAATCCTCATCTTTTAAAGTTTGATAATCTATTTTATTAATCACAAAAATACACGATGAATTAAAAAATAAGTAAATAATAGAAATAAATTTTTAATTTATTCACAACTAAAAGTAACATAAACTTCATTATTTTATTATTTTTTACAATTTTCTATTATTTCATTTACAAATTATATATTTATTCTAATATTGACCAAGTTAAGAAAAATAAACTAGAAACACAACTTATGATCGAAACATAAAATCTCTATAATCATTGAAAAAAACAAAATGTCAAAGACACAAATTAAGTAAATGTTTAGAACTGAAACGATATCAAGAACACAAATTAACTTAACTCACTTTATCAGAGAATGTTTTGGTTATAACAAAGAGATGTCGGAAAAGAGTAGAAAAATAAACTTTGGAACAAAGCATCTTTCGAATACAAAGAAACACAATCAAAGACCAATACAAAGAACCAAAAAAACGTGTTAGAGCAAGAATATTCAACAGAAGGCAAAAATCGCCATTGAACAAGAAAACAAATATTTAACACACTATAAGCGCATACACCAGCTAAGATATACAAAGCACCTCACAAACTAAACAATCATAGAAAAAACGTTCATACTAGCGGAAAACCACAAAACTCTAAATAAAAAGACCAAAATCCTGAGAATCTAACTTCGCACACTTATACTAAGAAAAACAAGGAAAGTAAACATACAGCCTGAAGGAAGCAGAATAAAAGTTAATCACCAAGAAACCAAAGCCCAAACTTGAGACCAGACACAACATTATAAATCTATAGAGCATACAAGGGAAAAACACTATCTAAACCTGGAGTCGCAAATTTGGCAAAATTGAGAGCCACTAGAGACGCAAGCAGTGATGAAATCAGCAAATTGTGGAGCCAACCTCAAACTATGAAAGAGAGCATAGAAGTCTGATGCTCAAAAACCAGATCTTGAAAACCAACCAAACATAAATTATCGACGGTAAGCTAACGAAGAAGAAATCAACATCAAAGACGACTAGACTCTGATCCAACCTAAGAAGATGCACTTCCTAACATCAACAAAAATCTAAGTAAGAAAAAGAGCAGCCAATATTGACTGAAACAACCTATAACGATGTGAGTAACAACCACACAACATGAAACTTATAAACCCAATATATAACAAATACCAAACAATCCGAAGAAGAACAAACACACAGGGGGTAAGTATTTTTTGGTGAAGGTGAGAAGCAAAGCACACGAAAAAAGTAAACGAAATACATAGATAGTGACGGCTTAATGTCAAAATATGAAGAGAGAACACAAAACATCTCAAAGAATAATGTTCAAATAATTCAAATAAAAAATAAAATACAATTTATAACGTCAAACTGTTAATCTTAAAACAACAAATGCAAAGTTAATGAAATTTAATATGTTTTACATCAGAGACTTTACTACTATATACAAAACATATTAATTAAGGTTTCGATAATACAATTTATCTAACTAGCATGAATTTATCAATTTAAGTTTTAGTCATCTTTACTATCATATCTAATTTTGATATATTTATATAATTTGTAAAGTAATATTTTCACAACATATATATATATATATACACATATAAATATATATGTATAAACTCTAATTTAATATAATCATTGTAAGATGAATTCCACATTTATAAATTATCTAAATCATAATTTAAATTATTAAGTTTCAATCAAATAATAAACAATTCGGCTATTACACTTCAAATTGTCATGCATATATTTAAACTTAAATTTTTTTCATAGTAATTTTGCAAGGACTACAATAAAATTAATAAATTCCATAAGATTATATATATATATATATATATATATATATATATATATTCTAATATACTGTTGAGAAATGTTTTAGCTTTTAAAACTATAGTCAAATCATAACAATATTAGCAAAACCGGCGCGTAGCGCCGGCAAACCTCTAGTTATATATATTAGGAAAGGAATCGTACATGCTATCACTATTTAAAAAAATCTTTTATTTAGAGAACAGAAGACGTGTCTTTCAAGAATTAATGAAGATTGACAGTTAAACCACGCGCGAACATAGATAGTAACCGCCTTTTCTTGTTGAGTTTCATCTGCGCCGTTGATTTATTTACTTTTCAACAATTAACAACCGTAGGGTCTCTCTGATATCTTGTACATATAGAAAGCAGGGGCGACTTCTCTCTCTGATCTTGACCTAAATCTCCCGCGCTGATCGATTCTTCATCATGGTCTCGAGTTCTGATTAATATTCTTATCTTCTTTCGTTTCTCTGATTATCATTAGAATCTCTTTGTTTGAACGATGGGTCACTTCGCTTTTTAGGGTTTGGGCTTTGACTCGTATTGATTCAGGTAACGTTGATCCTTAGATCCGATTTGCGGTTCGTATTTCTCCAGGGATCAAGTAAAAGCGGACGGCGATGAACAAGATGTGATCACTTCTCGTTGATCAAGAAGTCCTGCTCTAATCCTCCTTGTGAGAACGATCTTAGTCGTCCGGGTATAATATATTCTTACTGCGTTATCTCTATCCATAGGTTAAAACTTGCACCGACATTGCGTGAAAAAAAAAGATGTAAAACGGAACAGGGGATGTATATGACCTTTGCCATGACAGGTGCGCTTGCTTGGCAGGTCAAAGACCCTTAATAAAAAAAATGAGTTTTTGGTTATGCGGAGGGATGGGAGATGGTAAGGGATTGGTAAATGTTCTTTCTTTGCCTGGCTCTCCTTCCCTCCAAACTCCAAGTGTGTGTATGCATGTGTCTCTCTCGTTCCTCTCTTATTTATATGCTTCTTGCATACCACGAACCCATGTAGTGGCATCACTTGTGCCCTTTTTAATATGCTTCTTGCGTATGACCCAAACCAGGAAGAGAATCACTGACTCGGTATTGATTCGTACTTGTGATCCTTGATATGCTCTGTGCATGTGCTATCATAGTATCATACCGAGGGAATCATATACCTGACCCGATATTGAGTATCTCTTGTGCATCTTGATATGCATTTTCCATGTGCTATCCTAAGGGAGATCACAATCATGACAATGAGCCTCTAATGACCAAACTCAAGGTAATGATGTTTTTATCAGCTTTTTTTCTTCTTAGCGAAAACAGAATGCATATGGAAGAACCATGGGTAAAAGTAGTCGTCGAAACCTCGGTCTAGTGGCTTTAGGACTTGGCGATTCACGATTGATTGCATACACAGTTAAATGAGGTTTATTTTGCGATTTCCAGTACTTTTATTGCATAATATCAGAATACGTTTGCAGAAATATTGCACATCAGAATACGTTTGCAGAATACAGTTACTCTAATGCAATCATGTAGGCGCACTTACTCTCATAGTTGAGAAGTTTGCAGGATACTATTCTCCATAAATTTCTAAAGCTAACATACTTGCTCAGTTCGGAGTGGCTTTTGGGGTATGTGGCTAGTATCATACATTAATGGTGCCAAGTGTTTGCTTAAGTAATTTTTGTTCTGATGGGTCTGTGGGGTGTACTAGTACTTATTGTAAGCTATGGAGGCTTTAACCCTCAAGATATTTGATAATCCAAAAATGATAGATATGTTCCGAGAGTTGCTTTTTCAGCTGTTGTTGTGCCACCAAACCAAAGCTTTAGAGGTTCTTTTTCACTCTATCAACTTTTCCAGGAAGCAGTCTCCTTCCAAGTAGGACGATGTAATCTTAAATGTAAAAATGCTGAAGAGTTGCAAAGAGGTTGGTCTCTGTATCTGATTTGCATACACTATCTTCCAGTCGTATGGTTTTTGGTAACTACTGTGTATGTTTGATAAGTGGTTCCTCTGATTTCTTTTAACCTCTCTTGGGGATAGGTTATGATGAGTTTTGGTCCTTAATTGCATGCAGGTCCTCAATGGCCATCTAAAATGAGCAAGTTGGCCTTTATATATATGTTCTTTTGAACACACTCAAGAAGGTAGTAATGCTGATACATCAGCTCAAATGGGGGAAAAACATTCTGCAAGGAAATCAGACTTCTTAAGATTGCTGTAATCTGATAATCTTTATATGTATGGGGTAATTCGGATCTTTTTGCTCTGCTTCATTCTCTTAACGACAGATGCCAAGAAAGGCTTGTACACTTTTATGGCCAAGATCTTGGGAAATAAAGGATTTGGTATTGTTTTGTGTAGATTGAAACTTATGGAGGATCATAAAGTGGGAAGCCTGAAAGCCGAAATTGCAGTAAAGAGAAAATGACAAGAGTTTGATGATAAGCCTTTTAGAGTACGAGGTTGTGTTCAAGAATGTAGAAAGATCACTTCAACTCTCTAAGATTTTATTTAGTACTGGTAAATCTAGTAATCATTTATTAACAAACACTAGAATGTAAATATTACACAGAAACAGATGTTTAAGGGGAAGTAGACAAACACAACATGTAAATTACAACATATACCAAATTTTTGAAAGTAGCATCAAATGTTATTCATAATTGCCTTCTTTTTTTTCACACCTCACCATGTGGCACGAGGGAAAAATGGTTGAGCATCTGCATAGGAAGGAGAAGCGGCAGTATTGAAGGCTGGAGCGGTAACACCAACGGTCCATGAATCAGCTATCTCTATCATATTCATTCCTTCTTCCTCTACATCTTCACCATCATCATTTTCAATCTCTACCAATGCATTCTCTGGAGTTGAAGATATCCTCTCTAACTCGGCAAACACTTCTGTCATATATGGCCGCTTCTTTCCCTTGGAATTCAAACATTTCCTTGCCAGATTTGCCACTGCCATTACTTGTTCTGGTTTGCATGCGTCTCTTATTCGAGCATCCATGATATCAAAGAATCTGTTCTCTTTCATGGCTGCTCTGAAATGATCTGCTAAGCCTCTTATTTCTTGAGATCCCTGAAGAGTTATTACAGGCTTCTCCCCTGTAATGAGCTCAACGAGGATGACTCCAAAACTATAAACATCACTCTTATCGGTATACTGGCTGGAACTATAATACTCTGGATCCACGTATCCGACCGTGCCTGAAATGATGGTTGTCCAGTGAGTATGATCTACCGTTACTGATCTTGAGGTACCAAAGTCAGATACCTTGGCTCGATACTTCTCGTCTAGCATTATGTTTGTTGATTTGACATCTCTGTGATAAACAGGAGAACACGCAGAAGAGTGGAGATACGCAATAGCTCCTGCGATATCCACTGCTATCCGCAAACGCACACCCCATATCATTGTGTAGTCGTCAGATTCTTCATGGATATGCTGGAATAGGTTACCATTGGGGATAAACTCGTAAACCAGAACAGGAACTTCGGTTTCAAGACAACATCCTAAGAGTTTGACGACGTGTCTATGGTTGACCTGGGAGAGAATGACGATTTCGTTGATGAACTCTTCTAGTTTGTCTTCATCCACAACTTGGGATTTTTTTACAGCCACCGTTCGACCATCTACGAGCATTCCTTTGTATACAGTGCCTTGACCACCTTGACCGAGTATCCTGTTTCCGCTGAAGTTTTCTGTGGCTTTTTCAAGTTCTTTTGAGGTGAATATTCTTGTCTTCTCGACGTTGCCTCTATTTGTACATAGTTGTTGTTGCAACAATAGTCCACCGTTACGTTTGAAGAACTTTTTTTTCCGCCGAGCCACCCTTCTCTTTTTAAGATACTTGATCAGCAGCCAGATACCACCAACTACGACTAAACTACCAAAACCTGCACCTAATCCTAAAGCCAACACAAAAGACGTTATGTTAACTGTTAAGTCATTATTTGTTTTTATATACTTTTAGGTTTTAACCGAAGATACATCCAGTGACTCACCTATCAATATTGGTACAGTCTTATCGCGCACGCATTTGAAATGTCCAACCACGTTCACGCAAGTTTCGCTTTCTGTACAGGCCAGGTGTTTTCCAGTGGAATCAGTTTCTAGACACTCATTAACATCTGGATAAGGGATATGGCAGATCGTTAGAATCTAATTTCAGTGTCTCTAGACATGGAAAATTTGTTTTCCTAATCGAACATGGAAGAGCTGAGAAACAATGTACTAACCTTGGCATTCGTTCACGAGGTATGGGTTGCCACTATAACCTGGGTTGCATATACATCTTGCATAACTAATCCCAGAAATGGTGATATTTTCGCATGTGCAACTTGTTCTGCGTTGAGCATCAGTTGTAAGATTTTCGAACTCTTTTGCGTTTTTGCAGCTTAACGAGTTCAAGAAGTTAAGATTTTTCGTCTGAATGACCCATCCTAGCGTAACTGTAGTATACCCTTGAGCGAAAAAGCTTTGTGGCTTGGTTACATTCCAGAACGTGTAGTCTTCATCTGTTAAAAAAGCGACGCTTCATTCTCCGCTTGTTGAGTTTCCATGATCAAAGGTCTCTATGCTGACACCGACCACCTGGTAAACGTCACCATAATATAGACTAGCACTGCAGCATCCGTTACCATCACATCTTCTTTTACCCTCCCTTTCGTTATTTGAACAATCTAGAGACTCAATATAGGTAAAGCGATCGTTAGAACACGCTGATTTGACGAAAAAAGGGATGCTTTTTCTATATAAAGTATCTTTGCTTGCAGTGCAATTGAGCATGCATCCCACCATGCTCGGCTCGATGTTAGTCAACGACGCTTTGCTGTTGCAACCAACCGCTACGAGACCATTTCCTCTTCCAAAGAAAAAAGGGCTGCCCGTCAAGTTCAAAGCCGATCCATACTCTTTTCCATCTCTGGAACATCCTACTGATGTTATCGGGCTTTTGACACGAATTGTCCCGAATGACCCGGATGACAGAGAATCGGATGACAGAGAATCGGATATCAGAGAATCTTCCTTTGGCACATGGATATGCACAACTTCCATGCCCGTCTTGAAAAGGATCGAATAAGTAGAGTTTCTGCATATGATTCTGTACCATTCGTTAAGATAGCAACCTTCTTGAGTTCCAAAGGGGTAGGGAATACTTATATTTCCACATTTGGTTTGACACCAGCTCGGGAGAGTGTGGGCTTTCGAATCAAGGATGGGCATGAGTAGAAGAGAGATAAGAATCGAGAAAGTATATTTGTTATAGCACCTCATGATGCTGCTTCTCTTAATGGATTGAATTTGTTTCTTGCTTAACAAGCAAGGTGGAACAGAGGAAAACTCTGGTTACTTGCCACACAAGTTAAACAAGTTTCATAAGAACTTAGGAGATAATATTATAGGACCAGTTTGGGTGCTGCGTCGTTAATAGTTTTCGCCCGAGGGTAAATAAATGGAATCAACCAGTGGCGAATTTCTGATAGCTTAAGTCAATAGTCAACCCCGCGTAGTTTTAATCAAAGCAAAAACCACGCCAACGACCATTTTATTTCAAACATATGCCCTACCAGTCTCACAATTCACAAACATAGTATAAAAGAAGAAAACCTTTGTCAGAAACTTAGAGTATAACTATTGCTAGTCTCTCGACAAAAACTTTCAACATAAGATGAATATCTCAATTTTTTTAAATTCCCCTAAATCTTTAAGATGATTTTGCTGTCTCAATTTTGTTAAGTCTTCGAAATATGAATATAATTTGAGATTGATCAAAAAAAGAAAGAATATAATTTGAGTATAAATTTTTAGTCACACTTAAAATTAAATATTACTATAACTTGTGTTTTTAAACTTTGGTGATTGGTAATGCAAACACATACATATTATAAAATATTATCCAAGATATGACATTAATGTATATATATATATAGTGGAAAATGGTTTTAAAAATAAACTTCAGATTTGGCTAATTCATCAAATAGTACTCCAAAAATATCATAATATCATTGGTAGAAGTAGAACAAATCACAATCCTTGCTTGTTGATCAAGTCATTGTATACCCAACTAAAATCTAGACTGTCGTTTAAGACATTAGCACCCCCTTCTTCCACCCGATTGGGAATTTTGAAGTTCATAAATCCTAAATTACAAAACATATCGAGCTAGATCAGTAAGAAAACCCACTGACTGAGCTCTTGAAAGCAAGCAGACAACAAATATGCAAAATGAACTAGCACACTTGGAGAATGACTTTATATTTTATAAGGCAGTCAATACAGAAAATGAGTCATTGGGTCTTCTAGTGCAACATCCCTATCATGAATATATTACTCGAAAGTAAGGAGCAGACCAGTTACACCCTAAGAATGAGGGGGTGGATATACATATCTATTTCATCCCTTCTACCTAATACCTAACCTGCCTCCTTCCTTTTTGATAAAAGAAGAGTATCCGTCATGACTAAGGCGGATAGCAAGATACAAATTAGAATACGCAAGTACCATTCAAATACAAGAGTACAAGCAGTTCTATACCAACCTGTATTCAGGGAACATGTGAGTTTCTTTCACACTGTACAAAGCTACTTCCAGATGCTGGAGTAATTGTACCATCAATGAGAAATAGTATCTCCCACGCTTGAGGTATCTTCAAACTGAATAACAGAATGTTTGCTAGATGATGCCACATATATAAAACCAGCATCATATGTTGAGCGTTTCCTGTTTAGCCAATACCTTGATCTCATTACGCCTAATGTTAATACCAATATCAAAACCACAAAGAACTTGGGGACGATCATAGCTGGTCGTCTCCTCACACCTTGCTGTCTTTGTGTTGTGGATGTTTTGATGCCTTATGTGAGCGAGCTAGTGTTCTGGTCTTCGGCTTCTTCTATTTAATAAAAAGTCTCTGGGAGAAAGAACAAAAGAAACTCTGTAGACTGACCAAGGAATGTGGGTCTACTTAGTGGGGTCAAAAGAGTGTAACATAATGTTAAGAGTAGCTAATGAATGACCAATATGGGTCTTTCTTCATTTTCGGTATAATTACTCTTGAATGATCATCATCCTTTTTGTTAATTGTAGTTAGACCGAGTAAAGATGAGATATGTGGTTCTCTTTCAAGAACGCATAATAATTCTCAGAAGTCAGAACTGACCTGAATAACTGGAGTTTCGATCCAAACCAATCCAAATATAGTTCGGTTCAATTCAATAACATTTTTCCAAAACCGCTCTTTTCGAGAACCGAACATTCCATCGACGACTTTTGGAAGGCCCCCCATTCTCTAATAAATAAACTAAGCTTTCGCTTTTAGTATGAGGAGTCGAACTCTGGACGGGAGGATAAAGCCTTTGCCGCAACCGTTGTTACTGTCGCCGGTAAGTTCTGTTCGGTCGTTCCTAACTCCTCCCTAGAGCATAAATAGATATTACGACTCGACTCCCTAGGGAGGAGTTTGAAACAGAAAAAAAAAACGGATCGATGAATGAAGAAGAGCCTTCAGGAAGTGGTAATGGATATGTTCCAAGGATTGCTTTTCAGTTGTTGTTCCATTGAAGAAATACTTTAAAAAAATCAATCTTCTCCACTCTATCAATGTGGCCAGGAAATAGTCTCCTTCCAAGTAGGACGATGGAATCTGAATGTAAAATTGCTGAAAGAGTTGTCAAGAGGTTGGTATCTGTATCTTGTGAATTTGCGAGCTTTCTTTGTTTACACACTGTCCTCCAACCGTACGGTTTTAGTTTAGGTGTGATTACTGTAGTAGGATTTTCGGACTTTAATGCATGGTTCCTCTAGTTTCATTTAGTCATTAGCCTCTGTTGGGCTCATTGTTTCATATGATATGATGACTTTCTGTTCTTAATTGCATGCACGGCTATAAAATTTTCTTTTTTCGTGTCAGGTACTTTGTGAGCAAGCCCTCCCTAATGGATATGTTATTTTGAACATACGAGAAAGTAGGAAAGTGGATCCTTCGGCTCAAATGGGGAAAAGAACATTCTTCAAGAAAGTCGGACTGCTTAACTTGATATAGATCTCTTTATATTTGAGGTAATTATTGATGGTATAGATCTTGGGAAATAAGGATTCATGTACTAATGTGAGGAATCATAACCTAGCATTTTGTTGTGTACCCCAAGGATGACGAGTTATAGAGTTATGAAATAATAAAATTAAGAGTTTGATGATAGTTGTAGAAGCTGAGAAAATAGTTTTATTTCAAACTTTCAAGGCGAAAAGGAGAACAGTATAGGGAAATCCATTAGGTAGATATGCAAGAGAGGATGGCAACAAAGACTATGGCGAAAAATGAAATCAGACAAAGACAAACGCAACTATAGCATAGAGATTACAACATATACCAAATCTTTAAAAGTAGCATGAATTTTATTCAGAATTACCTTCCCTTTGTCACAATTCACCATGTGGTACGAGGAAACAATGGTTCAAAATCTGCCGCGGAAGGCGAAGCAACAGTACTGAAGGCTGGAGCGGTAACACCAACGGTCCATGAATCAGCCATCTCTATCATATTCATTCCTTCTTCCTCTGCATCATCACCATCATCATTCTCAATCTCTACCAATGCATTCTCTGGAGATGAAGATATCCTCTCTAACTCGGTAAACACTTCTGTCATATATGGCCGTTTCTTTCCCTTCGAGTTTAAACATCTCCTCGCTAGATTTGCCACTGCTACTACTTGTTCTGGTTTGCATGCATCTCTTATTCGAGCATCCATGATATCAAAGAATTTGTTTTCTTTCATGGCAGCTCGGAAGTGATCCGCTAAACCTCTTATTTCTTGAGAATCGGGAAGGGTTAATACTGGCTTCTCTCCTGTAATAAGCTCAACGAGGATGACTCCAAAGCTATATACATCACTCTTCTCGGTATACTGGCTGGAACCATAGTACTCTGGATCCACGTATCCGACTGTGCCTGAAATGACTGTTGTCCAGTGAGTATGATCTACAGTTACTGATCTTGAAGTACCAAAGTCGGACACCTTGGCTCGATATTTCTCATCCAGTAATATGTTTGTTGACTTGACATCTCTGTGATAAATAGGAGAACAAGCAGCAGAGTGCAGATACGAAAGAGCTCCTGCTATATCCACAGCAATGCGTAGACGTACCCCCCATATCATTGTGTAATCATCAGATTCTTCATGGATTTGCTGGAAAAGGTTTCCATTGGGGATAAACTCATAAATCAGAACAGGAACTTCTGTCTCAAGGCAGCATCCCAAAAGCTTGACGACGTGTCTATGGTTGACCTGTGATAGAATGACGACTTCGTTGATGAACTCCTCTACTTTGTCTTCATCCACAACTTTTGATTTCTTGACAGCAACGGTTTTACCATCGACTAGCATTCCCTTGTATACAGTGCCTTGACCACCTTGTCCAAGTATCCGGTTTTGGCTGAAGTTTTCTGTGGCTTTTTCGAGCTCTCTTGAAGTGAATATTCTTGTCTTCTCCACGTTGCCTCTATTGGTATTTAATTGTTGTTGCAACAATAGTCCCCCGTTACGTTTGAAGAACTTTCTTTTCCTCCGAGTCATCTTTCTCTTTTTAAGACATTTTCTCAATAACCAAATTCCACCTACTAGGGCTAAGAAGGCAAAGCCTGAGCCTACTCCTGAAAAACGCACAAAAGAAGGTATGTTTCACCTGTTCAAATATGGGATATTATCTTCGTGATGTTAACTGAATCCGAAGACACAGTCACTGACTTACCTGTAAGAATTGCCCAAGTCTTTCCATAACTGCAACTAAAAGTTCCAGGCACATTCTCGCAATTGTCGCAAGGTTTTTCTAGTATGCACTCATCAATATCTGAATAATGGATGTTAGATACTAAAGATTATTGAATACGTAAATGGCTGACATGGTAGAGTTGTAATCCTAAAGAGACTGTTTACACATAAAAAAAGAGAGAAAATTATAGACAAAACTGATTAACCTTCGCATCCATTAAAGATGTATGGATTGCCTGTATAACCTCGGTTGCATCCACAGTTTGCATAACTGGTCCCAGAAACGGTGATGTTGCTGCATATGCAACTTGTTCTGCGCTGATTACTATATGTATCATTCTCGTACTCTCCTGTGCTTTTGCAGCTTAAGGAGTTTATGAAGGAAAGATTATTTGTCTGAGTGACCCATCCTATCCTAACTGTAGCATACCCTTTGGCAAAAAAGCTTTGTGGTTCGGTTACATTAGATAAAGTGTACACTTCATCTGTTAAGAAAGCGACTCTGCAATTTGTAGAGTTTCCATGATCGGAGGTCTCTAAGCTGACGCCAATCACCTGTTGAGCCTCAAGATCATTCGGCAGACTAGCAAGGCAGCATCCGTTACCATCGCAGCTTCTTTCTTCTTCCCCTTTGTTCCTTGTACAGACAGGAGTGTAAGTATAAGGCAGTGCGTTGGTTGTGCACCCGGTTTTGTCGAAATAAGGGATGCTTTCCCTAGAAGACGTCACATCTTTGCTTTCAGGTGCAGTGCAATTCAACTCGCATCCCACCATGATGGGCTCCATGTAAGTCAACGACGCCTTGCTGTTGCAACCAACAGCGACGAGGCTGTTTCCAGCCCCCAAGAAAAAAGGGCTGTCCTTCAAACTCAAAACCGAGCCAGACTCGTTTCCTTCTCCGGAACATCCAACGGATGTTATCGGGATTTTGAGACGAATTGACCCGAAAGACGTGGAACTATAAAAACTATCTCCTTCACCTGGCAAAGAGATATTCACAACTTCCATGTTCATCTTGAAAAGGAACGGGGAAGTTGCGTTTTTGCATTCGATTTTGTACCACTCGTCGAGATAGCAACCTTCTTGAATTCCAAAGGGGTACGGGATCTTTATGTTTCCACATGATTCGGTTTGACATGAAGTCGAAAGAGTGACAACTTTTGAAGCAAGGAAGAGCGTAATGAGTAGCAGAGAGAGAAGAATCAACAGGGAGTTGTTATTGTAGCATCTCATGATGTTGCGTCTCTTACTACTGGACAGGAACTGTGTCTTTCTGTGCAAGCAAGTCGACTAACCGGAGAATGTTCCGTTTACTTGCGACATAAGCTACAATTAGCAATATCAAATATCTCGAGTTTCATAAGAACTTGAACTCAAGTTTGGAGCTGTTGTCGGAAACAGTTTTCGCCCGAGAATAAATCAACTAGTGGCGTATTTCTGATGCCTCAAAGGTCATATAGTCAACCCGTTGTTCTAATTAAAATAAAAACGCAAACAGCCATATAATTTTAAATTTCATTTCCCTTTCAAAATTACATTATCTCTTACGCCAACTACTTAATAAAACACTTTAAACCAATTAGTTGAGCACGAGTGTCGCTTCTTTAATTTGTTTTAAAGTAGTGTCTTTATCTTCCTTTGAGTTTGACAAAAAGATATTTTATGAGCATATTTTGGTTATAAATTAAAGAAAGGCACGAAAATGAACGCGCGGTTAGATTTGTTAATTCGAATTTTCAATTTTTTGGTATTATGCACATAAATTTGATCTGAAATTTACTAATTACCGGATCATATTCGTTTCAGTTCTTTCTGAATTTGGTTCAAATCAAATTATAACTAAAGTATGAAATCGTCCAAAAATATTTTTTTTTTAAACTAAAAAATTGACAAAAAATACTCAATATACTACATATTGACAAATCTAGTTAAAAGCTAGTTACTAACTAAACTAACTAAAAATGATTCAAAACAACAAAGAAAACAAACTACAAATTCTTTAAAAATCTCTAAAACATCTAAATTACCTTACAATATATAAAACAATAATATATTTAGTTAAATTCAGATATTATCAGACTCTAATTAGGATTTCGGTTTAATTCGGGTTGTATCCAAACTCTAAAGTAATAAGCTCTTAAATCTTGTTCGGATATTTTTATAAAAACTTTCAGGATTGGGATTTGGCTCTATAGACATTTTGAAGGTTTGAATAAGTCTAAGAACATTATAATACCGCAATATACTTATAATTGAGGTTAACTTCTTGCTGAATTTGTAATTAATTATTAGATAATTCTGGGTAGGATGAACGTTTGGGTATCCGATACTGGTTTGCTAGCAGATTTGGATTTTAGATTTTTAGAAGCAGATTCATAAATCTCATTTAGATATTTTAAAATATTAGATCAGTTTGAACTGATATTTATTCGATCTCTGAAATCTTTTCAGGACACTGCATAGGAGCAGGTGTGTAATGAGAAAAGATAAACGCAACCACAAGATCTAAATTACTACATATTATTATACCAAATCTTTGAAACTTGAAAGCATTAGTTTTATTTAGATTTACCCTTTTCACACCTCACCATGTGGGACGAGGAAATAATGGTTCAACATCTGCCAAGGAAGGCGAAGTGACAGTACTGAAGGCTGGAGCGGTAACACCAACGGTCCATGAATCAGCTATCTCTATCATATTCATTCCTTCTTCCTCTTCATCATCACCATCGTCATTTTCTATCTCTAGCAGTGCATTCTCTGGAGATGAAGATATCCTCTCTAACTCGGCAAACACTTCCGTCATTTTGGCCGCTTCTTTCCCTTGGAATTCAAACATCTCCTTGCTAGATTTGCCACTGCCATTACTTGTTCTGGTTTGCATGCGTCTCTTATTCTAGCGTCCATGATATCAAAGAATTTGTTCTCTTTCATGGCAGCTCGGAAGTGATCTGCTAAGCCTCTTATTTCTTAAGAACCCGGAAGAGTTATTACAGGCTTCTCTCCTGTAATAAGCTCAACGAGATGACTCCAAAACTATAAACATCACTCTTATCGGTATACTGGCTGGAACTATAGTACTCTGGATCCACGTATCCGACTGTGCCTGAAATGACGGTCGTCCAGTGAGTATGATCTACCGTTACTGACCTTGAGGTACCGAAGTCAGATACCTTGGCTCGATACTTCTCGTCCAGCATTATGTTTGTTGACTTGACATCTCTGTGATAAACAGGAGAACACGCAGAAGAGTGGAGATACGAAATAGCTCATGCGATATCAACTGCTATGCGCAAACGCACGCCCCATATCATCGTGTAGTCATCAGATTCTTCATGGATGTGCTGGAAAAGGTTACCGTTGGGGATAAACTCGTAAACCAGAACAGGAACTTCGGTCTCAAGACAACATCCCAAGAGTTTGACGACATGTCTATGGTTGACTTGGGAGAGTATGACGATTTCATTGATGAACTCTTCTAGTTTGTCTTCATCCACAGCTTGGGATTTTTTTACCGCAACTGTCCGACCATCTACCAGCATTCCCTTGTACACAGTGCCTTGACCACCTTGTCCAAGTATTCTGCTTTCGTTGAAATTTTCAGTGGCTTTTTCAAGTTCTATCGAGCTAAATAGTATTGTCTTCTCGACGTTCCCTTCTCTTGTATTGATTTGCTGTTGCAACAAGAGTCCTCCGTTGCGTTTGAAGAATTTATTTTTCGACTGAGTCACCTTTCTCTTCTTAAGATACTTTCTCAGCAACCAGATACCACCAACTAGGACTAAAATACCAGAACCTGCACCAACTCCTGTAAACGGTACAAAAAGACTGTATGTTAGTAGGCATTAGTTTAATTTTGCGAGGGAATCTATATGATATTACGAGCTAACTGAGACGGAAGATACGTTACCTATCAAAATTGGTACAGACTTATCGCGTAGGCATTTATAGTGTCCAACCTTATTCACGCACGTGTCGATGCTTCTACAGACCCCATATCTTCCGGTAGAATCAGTTGTTAGACACTCATTAACATCTGGATAATAAGATATGAAAGATCGTTAGAATCTACTTATGGAAGACTTGTAATCCTAATTTAAGGGGATGTTAACACATACTGTACAAAAATAAATGATTTGAGAAACAGTTTACTAACCATTGCATTGGTTCAAGATGTATGGGTTGCCTGTATAACCTTCGCTGCATTGACAGTTTGCATAGCTGGTCCCAGAAATGGTGATATTGTCGCATATGCAACTTGTACCGTATCTATCATTAAGTCGAGAACTATAGTACTCACCTTCATATTTGCAGCGTAACGAGTTCAAGAAGGAAAGATCGTTCGTCTGAATGACCCATCCTATCCTAATTGTAGAATACCCTTGAGCCAAAAACCTTTGTGGTTTGGTTGTATTCCAGAACGTGTAGTCTTCATCAGTTAGGAAAGCAACTCTGCATTCTCCTCCGCTTGTTGAGTTCCCATGATCAAAGCTCTCTATTTGGACACCAACCACCTGGTGGGAATCAATATGCGACAGACTAGTGCTGCAGCACCCGTTACCATCACAGCTTCTTTTACCTACTCCTTCGATACTTGTACAATTTGGAGTGTTAGTGAGCTAAGTAATCCCTTTATCAGAACACTCTGTATTGCCCAAAAAAGGGACGATGTTTCTAGGTAAGATATTTTTCTTTGTAGTGCAATCCAGCTTGCATCTCACCTTGCTCGGCTCGATGTTAGTCAACGACGCCATGCTGTTGCAACCAACAGCAACGAGGTTGTTTACTCTCCCAAAGAAAAAAGGGCTGCCCGTCAAATTCAAAGCCGATCCAGACTCTTTTCCATCTCTGGAACATCCAACTGATGTTATCGGGCTTTTGACACGAATTGACCCGATTGACATGTCTGGCTCGTATATCGGCTTGTCAAAAAACGACTGAGACATATATCTTTCGTTTGGCGAATAGATATTCACAACTTCCATGCCCACCTTGATGAACGGAGAAGTAGCGTTTCTGCATTTGATTTTATACCATTTGTTGAGATAGCAACCTTTTTGAATTCCAAAGGGGTATGGAATATTTATATCTCCGCATTTGGTTTGACACCAGCTCGGGAGTGTGTGGACTTTTGAATCCAAGATGAACATGAGGTAAAAAGAGAGAAGGATGAAGAAAGTGTAATTTTTATGGCACCTCATGATGTTGTTTCTCTTTAATGGACTGGACAAGTTCAGAGGAAAGCTCTGGTTACTTGCAGCATAGCCTAAACAGCATCAAACTCTTTCGAGTTTCATAATAACTTGGGGGGATGTTATAGGACAAGTTGTTAAGGATATATTCAGATTGAATATATTTAGTTATACACAAATATGTAAAGAATATCGATATGTTAATTGTGATATTCTCATAAGGAAATATAGGAAACGATCGATGTATATATGAGAGGTCATTAACCTAAGAACATAATAAGAAAACCTTTATACGAAACAATTTTCTTGACATGGTATCAGTAATACGATCAAACTGCGTTTCTTTTACTTTTCTTTGATTTGAATTCTCGATCAACAACCTGCTAAACACGGGGAAGAATGAAGAATCTGACATGGACTCCAACACAAAAGCTCAGTCCGGTGGCAGATCTAAGACTGCAACACAAAGGCGTAGAATATCGCCTTATGATCTATCCTCAAGCGACAATCCAGGCTCAGTGATCTCTCAGCCCTTGCTCAACGGACCTAACTACAGTGAGTGGGCGGTAAATCTGAGAATGGCGCTTAGAGCTAGAAAGAAATTTGGTTTCGTGGATGGTACGATAACACAGCCAAATGAAGATTCTGATGATTTGGAAGACTGGTGGACCAATAATGCGTTGGTGGTCTCTTGGATCAAGCTGACGATAACAGAAGGAGTTCGCTCGAACCTATCTCACATCGAGATAGTGAGTGATTACTGGGAACACATACGACGGTGTTACTCGGTAAAGAACAGACAACGATTTCAGAGAATCAAAGCTGAGCTCGCAATGTGTAGTCAACAAGGATCTTCCATAGAAGAGTACTATGGAAAGTTGATGAAGTTGTGGACATCACTGGCTGAATTTCGACAGACTAAGACTTGTTCTTGTCCTGTCGGAGTTAATTTGGAGAAGGAGCGAGAAGAAGATAAACTTCATGAGTTCCTGAAGGGATTGGATGAAACGCTATACAGTTCAGTGAAGTCGAACTTGTTGTCTAGAGAACCATTGCCTTCCCTTGATGAAGCTTACAGTGCCTTGCTTCAAGACGAGGACTCGAAACACACATCGAGGGTTCTTAATGACACAGCGGAGAAGATGGCGTGTGCGGTGAGGACTAGGGCCCTGTTCGTTTCGTAACCGCCAGAGGCTGCGGCAAGAAAAAGTACGGTGACGGTGATCAAAATAATAGAATCCGAGGCTGCGGTAACCGCTAATGGATTTTCGGAGAACAAAAGATGAGACACCGTGCATCGTCGATAACCGCTAATCATTTCAGCGTCCCTTCTGGTGGTTGTTAATTGACACTGCAATCGGAAAACAGGTTGTCGTGCGTCGTCGGTATTGTGTGTTTCCGTGATATCATGTTTAATTTTGATCCTTGCCGCTAGACGCAGCGGTTGAGAAACTAACAGGGCCTAGCTCAAATTCAAGTGCAGCTAGGTCCTATCCGTCGCGAGAAGAGAGAGCGAATCTGCTCTGTTCTAACTGTGGAAACAAGGGTCACACTTCTGATACTTGTTTCCGGAAAATTGGTTACCTGAGTGGTGGGAAGATAATAAACCCAAGGGACGAGGGATCTCTAGTCGTGGAAGAGCAACTGGAGTGACTCAACCACGATCAGAAACCCCACGTGTGAACTCGGGTCAGACACCTGCGGCTGCACATCAGGCAGCAAATACAATCGTCGCAGCTGACCGAGTGGAATTAACATATCGATATTCTTTACATATTTGTGTATAACTAAATATATTCAATCTGAATATATCCTTAACACAAGTTTGGGTGCTGTGTCGGTAACAGTTTTCCTCAAAGAGTAAATGGAATCCACCAGTGGCGAATTTTTGATAGCTTAAGTCAATAGTCGTCTCCGCGTTGTTTTCCATTAAATTCCAAACATACCCTATGAAGTCTCACAATCACACTATTAAAGAAGGTGATATCACTCTCTCTCTCTCACACACACACAAATTTATCAGTGTCCAAAAAGTCATAAAGTTTGCGTGTTGAAGAAGTCATTATTCTCCTTCTCCACCTGAATTCTAATTTTGGAATCTCCTAAATTCATCAGAATCCTTAAAATGATTGCAAAAGAAAACGAGAACTGTCCGTAGTTCTTACCGCTTAAAGAAAAATAAGAAAACCACTGACTTTGAAGTTGAAGGCAACCAATAAGCAAAAATCAATTCGCTCAGTATGAAAATTACTTTGCAAGTCAGTCAATAAAGAAAAAAAATTGTGTCTTCTAGTGCAACATCGCTATCACGAACATATTACTAGAAAGTCGCAAGTAATGATTAGTCTATATTAGAGATGGCAATTGGTACAGCCCGTCCCGCTTTGATCTGCCCCGCCGCGGTCTTTCTCTCGGGCGGTTTTTTGCGGTTGGTCCACTACTACCCGCAGATTCAATCCTTAAGCCCAAACCCGCTCCGCGAATATTGCAGGCCTTTGCGGGCAGCCCGCGGGTAGTCAAAGAGTTGGCAATTGGTACCACCTGTCCCTCCGTGGCCCGCCCCACCAATAGTCCAAGTCTCTCTCTCCGGTGGTTCTTTGCGGCAGTGCGGTCTGCTGATAGTAAATGAAAATCAAGATTAGTTCAACATAGTTAAGTATGAACTTCACTAAAACAACTGTATATTTTGTTTTCTATTAAGGTCCTTTCAATTTTCTAGGTCCACTTAACATGTACATCTTTGTCTTAATGTTTAAAAGTTTGATTTTGTTTGTAACATATCAGTCGTCTACTTACGTTATGCGTGTTTGTATTTTCAAGATTGCTGACTGCATATTTTTAATATTGCCGACTATCATACAAAGCAGTGAGAGCTGATCATGTACCATCCACAGTTTCATTCTTCTCCACATTCTGCAGCTCCTCAAGCTTGTCCTCTGCTCCTCCTCCTTATTCATCATCATACGGACGTATCAATATCATTATGGATACGAGCTCACAGTCACAATAGTTTGTTTGTTATTAACTTCTGGGCTCAGACTTTTGTGTACAGATACAAATAATACTGTGTGAAGTTTCTGACGTTTCAAACTAATGTTTTTTGCAAGCTCCCTCCATGTTTATCTTATTACAAATAATGATTTCAAACAACCACACTTAATTTCATGAAACACTTAAAAACAAGACAGCAAGTTCTCGTTCAATATATAAAAAAAATCTCGTTCAGGACGGCAAATTCTCGTATAAGTATAATGTTGCGGGCTTTATTGTTTACCCGCAGCCCGCATAATCCCGCCCCGCTAAAGCCTAGTACCGTCGTGGTCACGCCCGCAAGACCTGCAAAATAAACGGGCTCAAAAATATGTACCCAACCCCCCCCTGCATGGATCTACAACGGGTCTGCCCGCAGGTCGCGGTCCAAATTGACATCCCTAGTCTATATCTTGCCCTGTACCTACCTTATTGAAAAACGAGTATCCGTCATGATTAAGGCAGGTAGCAAGATAATTGTAAGGAATCAATAATCAAGTATCATAAATTCATAATTACTGATATATTAAATTCGCTATTTATTACCTTACCCAAATCATGAAAAAATGGATACCAATATTTCTACCGCTTTTCATTGTTTTTTTTTTGATTAAAGGCTTTCAAATTAAAAATATAAATGTTTACAAGATATAAGGCTTAAGAACTTAATAGAGAGAAAAAGCTTACATGAATGAACTTCAGGACTAATATCACCTCATACCTTTGAGATATGCAGAAGAGGGATTAACCAAAATAAGATGAAAAAAGCAACTAGTGAGTAGTATCAAGACCACGACGCCCATGTTTATCTCTCCCTTCCATTGTCTTCCATTTTAACTTCCGCACATGGTACAGTAAAAAAATAAAATATTTTTAACAGATAAATATAAATTATATTTGAAAACAAAATTTTATTAATAATGTAATTTTTCTTTCTCTTATCATATTTTAATATACATTTGATTTAATTAAACAAAAAAATTAAGATAAAAATAGTGTTGTTTATTTTAAATTATATATTTAGAATATGCATGTATATATTTAAAATTATAATCTTGGATATATTTTTCTATCTATTTATTTTAATTACATATCTTAAATAAATTTGTAAAAAAAATGCATAATTATCAAAAATTAAAATTAGAAAATATTTCAGAAGAATGACCAGCCTTAGCAAGTTATTTGGACAACATTAATTTCCTGAAGAGAAGTTTCAATAGTTCAGAGTTCATTCGTATTCCACGGATGCAAAACAAAAAGGAATATAGTCTAGTACGCAGTGCAAGGAAGCAACCATCATTTGTCGTCCATATGGATTTAGAGCTACCAGTTTGGTCTACATATTCTGCATGAGTCTGTTGTTGTTGCTGACAATAAAAAATTAAACAATATTTATAAAATTTGTAGATATATAAGAAACTAATGATTTTATGGTTAAAATTTTATTATTTTCTAAAAAAATTGTATACATTTTTGAAAATTATAATTAAATGATATTTTGAAATTTTCAATGCCATATTTGAATATATTTATTTTAATGATAATTGATGAGTTATTACTATATTCAAAAATAATTTTCAAAAATATAAATCGACATTTAATGTAATATATGAGTTATTACAATATTTTTAAAAGTTTACCAACAATATAAATTAACATTAAATGTAATTATTCATGTCATATCTTATTTTCAAAGTTACTAATTAACACGACCGCGACACATGGTAAAATGGTAAAAAAGAAATCATACATATTAGCTGAAACTACAATTTAATTACATAAGGTATTTTTTATACCATTGAAATTTTAGATTTTATTAACATTCATCAATGATTATATTCTCAAATGAATTGGCTTAGAAATTGGTTTTTGTATAGGTTTTGTTAAAACTAAAATTACTATTACATTTTTTAATAAATCGTTTTATCATGTGAATTTTTAAGGTATATAAAGGAAAATTAAAATTAAACAGTCTTTGACATTTTTTCGGGTTTTTATATTTAAAAGGATAATAACGAATATTTTTAGTAAGATTATGTTTTCTTTATTATGAGAGTAGAAAATAAGAAATAAATATTGTTTAAATTTAATTTAGTACATAGGATTTGTATAAAACGAAACTTACTAATTTTAAAAAAAATTAAGATATTTTTACATAAGAAGATTATTTTTTCTTTATTATGAAAGTAGGAAAAGTTTATATTTTAAAAGGATAATTACTATTTTTAATAAGATCATATTTTCTTTATTATGAGAGTGAGAAAATAGGAAAATTAGTGTTAAATATCGTATAAGTTTAATTTAGTATATAGGATTTGTATAAAAGGAAAAAGACGTAAGAATTTAATGTGTTTTTTTTAATATATGTGAAAATCCAAAATATGTATTTAAAAAAAAAACAGAAGGAGTATAATTTAATTTTGACATCTGCATAGATTATGTTGAGGTCAATTTTGGATGTGATAGATTATAAATTTAGATATGGGCATGTGTGTTGTACGGATTTTATTTTATGTTAGAGTTTATGAATTTACAAATATATAATTGTCATGTGTCGCAATCATGTTAATAAAATACGAGACATGACAATATATAAATATACAAGTACGGAGCATTGGCCAACACTTAAGGAACCACGATTGGTGGAATCAGTATGACCTCTCCCAACTGGATCTTAAGATCGACCTCCTTGGTTGTTGTTGTTTTCCATTTAGAGAGAGAGAGAAGTTGGGTTTTTTCTGTGTGTTTTGTGTTTTGAAGATATGGGAGTAGATGTTGTGTTTGGTGTTTTGAAGACAAAGCGTGAGTGAATTATATAAAGAGGCGCGCAAGTGAATTATATAAAGAGAGCGTGAGTGAATTATATACAGAGAGAGAGAGAGAGAGCGTGAGTGGCTGGAAGTTGGGATGGACTAAATATTTTTTTCATCTTCAATTCATATTTTTAAACATAAAAATTAATTTTGACAAAAATAAAAATAACAATTATCAATTATGTTTTATCTTGTTTAAAGCAAAAATATTAAAGAAAATGGTTGTTGTTTTTAAATCATTATTTGTAATATGTAAAGAAAAAAATATAATTCTAAAAATGTTTTTCCAATTTTTATTATTTTCTTCATTTACTTCTTACAACTACATAAGATATATCTACATAAAAAATCATACATGCAAATTCTACAAGAAATTTTGGTATAACTACAACCTAACCATTCATCCACAATATCTATTAAATTTTTTGTAGTATTGAACATTTTTATTTATATTATTTTTCAAGCATTTTTATTTATATTTTTCTTGTCTTTTGCTTGTATTTTACTCTTTTTTTTGCTTATTTTTATTAGCTTCTACAACCTAACTAAAAAAAAATTCTAAGCTAATTGATTTGAGAATATTATCCTTGATGAATGTTAATAAAATCTAAAATTTTCAATGGTATAAAAAATAAGTTAGATAATTAAATTGTAGTTTCAGCTAATACGTATGATTTCTTTTTTACCATTTTAAAAAGATTATCTTTTCTTTATTATGAAAGTAGGAAAATAGGAAAATCAATGTTAAATATTGCACAAATTTATTTTGGTATATAGGTTTTGTAAAAAAGGATAATTACTATTTTCAAAAAATCTTTTTAATTAATCTGACTTCATATTTTAACACATGTGGCAATCTTAAATATATAATTGCCATGTATCGCAATTATGTTAATTATTAACTTTGAAAACTAAGCTTTATATGATAAAAAATCTTTTTAATTAATTTAGTTTAATATTATGACACATGTCGCAATCTTAAATATATAATTGCAATGTGTCGCGATCGTGTTAATTAGTAACTTTGAAAACCAAAACCAATTTGTAAAACTAATTTATTTAATACTAATTTCCCTTACCAAAATTCATGAAAAATATAACTTTAAAGAAATAAAAAGGCAACTTAAACCAAAAAATATCAAAGATTGCTTAATGTTAATTTTCCTTTTATAAGTCTTAATTACAAAAAAAACATAGCCCAAGAGGAACTATGATTATTCACACCTATAGTTTACTTATATATATAAGTAAACTCTCTCATATTTGATCACCAAACATAATTATTGATTCAAGAAAAATATAAGGTGATGCTCTATATCTTCTTTACCGCATTTTTTAATAGAAGTGATTTTTGTTTGCTTTATCCATATTATCATGCAACCTACATTAATTACATAGATAAATCGTTATTGCCATGTTAATTATTTGTACTCATTCCTTACCGTCGCTAATACATAATAATGATAATGATCATTACTTTTCGTTTCATAATATTGCTATTATGATTGCTTATGTGTGTTTGTCCTAACTATAATTTTCTAACTAAAATTAAAATTTATTTTGTTACCAGAAATTGTCAAGAAACGATGATTTCAGTAAGTTATTTAACACTAGATCAGTTAAATAAAAAAGTCATTACTGTCATACCGTAGTTCGTCTTACTAGAAATTGAGAATCAAGAAATTTAAATAAAAACAATGAACTTATATGAATGAATGTTTTCTTACTCGACGAGAAGGTACATTTTTTTAAAAAAATTTAAAAATCTTTATATAGTAATATTATTAAATGTATAATTTGTTTATTATATAGGAAAAATACTATTCAAGATTGTGTGCATCATTCTTTTATTGAAAAGTTTGGAGATAGATTACGCGAAGGAGCCGTTATTGAAATCTACAGTTTTAATATGCAAGATTGCAATAAAATCTACCAAGTCTCAGATCATAACTAAATTTTAGATAAGATTGAATAAGAGAACATCAGTTGAATGTTTGGTTCAACAATTACCTTAGATACCACAAGAAAAATTTTGATTTCGAAATTATGAAGATTTTGCTCAACTGAAAGATTCAACAGCCGATTTACATGTGGGATCTATGGAGGACTTTTGCAACTCGCCTTGGCCTTGATCAGATTCAATCATGAACGGCTGCAGACGCGTCTCGGAGAGAAACTCACAATCGTAGTACATAGTGAACATGACTCAGATGTAGCGAATCGACATCTTAGAGTTAGGCTTTTGGAATTGGAGACGGAGGTTCCAAATCCCGGTGAGGTGGTTGTCGGAGACGGAGAAGAAGTTGACGGAGAGGGAGTTGAGGTAGACATTTGGTAGCCTTTATGGACTTTATTGCAGATTAATTATTTTAGAATAAAATTAATCTTTGACAAAAAAAAACAAAACAAATCCAAAATAAAAATTTATAGGAAAATGATTTTTGTTAATAGTTAATTATAAATATTGTTTAATAGTAATTTTTATTTGTAAAATATTAATATAATTACAAAAACAAAATTGATGATAATTTTCTTTCTAATACTGTGACATGTGTAAGAATATTCCATGAACAAAAATTATATACTACCAAACTAAAAAATGAATTTCTAAAACCAATATTTTTTAAAAAACCTGAAGAAAAAATATTCATAACAACTATATTTATAATAATTTAACTTTTCCAAAATCGTAAAGAAAAGACAATTTTAAAAGAATATTTCATTTTAATTTTCCTTTTAAAATTTTTACATGTGTTAAAATATCTCATTTTTAAGAAAATGAAAAATTAAAATTATTTAATAGTATTTTCTCTACCTTTTTCTTTAATTTTAAACAAAAAAATTCTAAAATTTTATTTAGTAATAATTTACCATAAAGACGAAAACATTATTGACTATTTTAAAACATGAAGCAGAAAAATCATAAATTATATCAAAGTAGGTTTTTAATCCAAAACTGTGTCTCATAACATACACCTAAATTCTAAAATTGATGTAACTAAATTTCTCATTCTTTTTATGTTTTCATAAAATAAAATAAAAATCAAATAAAATCCGTACAACGCACGGATCCATACGTAGTTAATCTATAAAATCATGTCATCAATTTTATTAGTCATATCATATTATATTTGTGAAAATTATTGTAGAAATGACACATTTACAAATCAGTTCGCAAATAATATATAGGGATACTTGATATGAGGCTTCGTCTCTCTCCCATCTCTTGTCGAGTCGAGCAAGCTCATTGGCTCACTGGCGGCTTCATCCACATTATTTAGATTGTAGATTTGATGGAGAGAGAAGTTTCCATAGTGAATTCTGAAATGGGAGTAGATTGGAAATCTACTAATGGTGATAAAGTGTTGGCAGGTTGGCACAGTGCTAGTTGATTATACCTTCTTGAACCCGAAGTAGAGGAAATAGTTTTGTTCCTTGAATTTTGAGTAACTTGGCCTTTGAGAGAAGCATGTGTGGAAACGTGTGGTAGTTGTGGTGGATCTGCTACAAAGTCTGAGTGAAAGCATGGAACATCTTGGGTGTTCTTTTCATCTCTGGTTCAGAGTTAACATATGGGGTCCATATGTAGAAGTTGTAGGGAAACTTCCTGTGACAATTACATCCTTTTGATGTTGTGGGATGAGGTTATTACTATTTGATAACAATCACCATACTAATATGCAGATGGTAGCTAATATTTTGAGGAAGGTGAAGGAAGAAAGTCTATTTATGTTTTTTGGCACAGGAGTTGGACAATGAAATGAAGATGGTAGATGATCAAGAAATGGATTTCGCCCCGGCGCCACCCATGTCTTGGGTTCAAATGCAAGATTGGCTATGCATGGTCATGTCAGCTGCTATGCAAAGCGAACATGGAGCTTGGTTTTCCGAATCAAACGCTCATGTACTCCTGCCCGAAAAAAAGAGCTGAGATACTCTTGCCCGAAACTGCCCGGATTCAGAAATTCATTTATCTTTATTTAAATACGAAAATTTATTAAAAGACCACATGGCCAACAGAAACTTGCATAATTACAACCCAACCATGACCATTTCGCGGACCATCCAGACCCGATCTATGAAATTCGGATATCTTTCTCAATAACTTTCGAAATCTTTGTAAGAATTGGTGTGATTGTAAATATTGGTGAAACTGTACATCGTAATAAATCATCAACAATATTCTGTATCTAATACTAAGTTGAACTAAATTTAACTAAATCGCAATTTTAGATTTCAAATGTTTAATTATGTTATTTTTTGGACAAAGTTGTTGTTATTGATATATTTATGGGAAATTTCCAAAAATACCACTTTCATGATACCACTTTTCAAAATTACACTAATCAATTATACCACTAAATTTTGATTGATCAAAATACCATTATACCCTTAACTAATAAACCTATTATATGTTTTCCCATTCTCTTCGCCCGTGATCTTCTTCACCGTATCCGCTCGAAATTTCCGGCGAGATTGGACCATTCCGGTGTGAACCGTCGTCTTCTCGATCCATCAGCCTAGCTATCGGATCCTTGATTACATCTCCGATTACTTGATCCGGAATCTCCTTCGTCTCCTTTGCAACAACATCTCACCCCCATGGAGGCTCGCTCATCCCTTCGGTAATCATTTTCCGTTAAAACAAAAATCGAATCTCAAATCCATTTTGTGTTGTTATGAATCGATTTTTTACAAGATCATTTGATCCTATCATCTGATTGATATGATAACACGAGAGGATCGAGTTATCTCATCATCGCGTTTAGAGTGTGTTTCCAATGATGGATGACGAGGATTTTGATTTTGATAAAGGGAGATGCCAAGGAGCTTCAAGAAAGGGCAAGTTTGGTGGTGATGACAACAACATGCCTCGGAGTCTCTGTGAGCCCTTTCAAGGTATGGATAAGCTGGTTGGATTACGAGAGCGAGAAACTCATTTCTTGGATGAAGAACAGCTCTTGTGGGAGGTTCCTCTTTTCAGAAGAGAAAGCTTTGATCGAGCATGTAAAACTGTTCTCTCATCTTGTCAACTGCCAAAGGGTTGCGCAATAAGTATACCAAATATATCCCAAGAAAGGCTCGGTCTGGGCTGTCTACTCAGAGACAGATACAGGTCATCAGAGAATAAAGACCAGAGGTTATGAGATTGTCGTGTGTTTGACTATGTATAGTCAATTAAATCTTTACTTTTGAATCGCAGCTGAGAGATTATGCTACAGCTTCGGCTCAGAAAACCAGCAATGTTAAGGTACTACACACACTTACTACATTGAGAATCTCTGCAAAGGATTTGGATTGTTGTATAGGCATGAATGGATTATGCATTGATATGTCCCTTGAAGTGTATCTAGATTTATATTTTCTTGTGGTTTTTATACAATTGTGTAATGTTTGATTTTCAGGTGCCTGTGGCTTTGGTTGTAAAACACACACACAACAATTGTCTTCAAGGCTCAGGAGACAACGGCGGTTGAGGAAGAGATGGTGACGTCTGCGTCTGAGGCTTTTTGTGAATCAGTTGAAGACTCTTTCTTGTGTGAGAAACTTAAGCTTTTCCTCCTAACGAGAAGATCACCAAATCTGCTCAAGCTCATGTGTTTCTCTTCCTCAACTTCAGACAGCAACTTCTTCAGCTTCTTACAGCGTCTTCAATAACACTTTACTTGAGCAAACTGCAGTTCCTCTTCCTTTCAAATTCGAATTATCAGCAGCTCTAACCCTTTTGGTTCTCTGTTTTTAGCCTTGTTGGTCAAATTTCTCAGCTGCAAGTAGTAGTAATCTTATTCCTTTCTGGACCTGCGTCTTAAACGCTTGTCCTTGGCTAGACTCATGAATCTGCAAAGGCAAGCTGAAAATATTATATATATTGAATGAATATAAAGAAGTGTCTAAAGATCATCTTGAATAATTTTAACCTTGTCGTATTTCTTGAGGATTTTTCTAATGGCTACGGCATTGATGAGGGGCCTAGTTAACCAAGTCTATGCGTTCTTGGATCAAACCAAGATGGCCTTGTTTTGCGAGTATTGCCTTTGGACCAAGTAAAAGACAATTTGAAACTAGAAGCTAAATGTAACTCAAGAAGCTTCTAATCATTCTCGTTAAGCCATCCTACTACATCCTCCATTTCCTTCTGAAGCTCCGGGAAAAAAGTTCCATCACAAACTGCACGCCAAAAAAGATTAAATGGTTTATAAAATAGATTTATATTTCATATATATTTGATCAACTCTTTATAAATGGTTTATAAAATTTAGATATTGTTTTTATAACCTTTTAGTTGTTTGGATATCCTTATAAATTATTTTACATACCTTTATCAATTTTTTATAAACCTTTATAAATGATTATATACTCTTATAAATGATGTAGATACTTCTAATTGGTTTCTACACCTATATAAATTGTTTTATAATCCTTTATATTGGTGTATAAACTTTATAAATTATTTTTATAAACTCTTATAAATTATTTACATATCCTTATAAACCCTTATAAATTATTATAAAACCATTATAAATTATTTTATAAGGCTTTCTAAATGGTTATAGACTCTTTAAGTTGATTTATACACTTATACAACTCTTATAATACCCTTTATAAATTGAATATAAGCTTTTATAAAGTTTGTATAAACCCTTATTAACAGTATACATACCCTTCATAAATTATTTATAAACTTTCATAACTTTCTATATATTCTTATAAATGATTTATAAGATCAAGTCACTTCCAGGTGCTAATAGGTTGATTCGGCATCTGAAAGGGCATGGAGTGCCTATGGCGTTGCCTTCTAATTATGTATATATCTTTAAACCCCTTTTTAAAATATGTTACAAACCCTTAGAGATTCTTTTATTAGACTTTCGAAATGGTTATAAACTATTTAAATGATTTAAAGTTCTTCTAACTAATTTAATTTACCTTTATAAACTTATTCAAACCTTTTATAAATTCTATATAAAATCTTCATAAACATTTTTAAACTCTTTCGGTTAAAAGCCCAACACTTTGATACACAAGATTAAATTCATAAAACTAAAGAACACATACAGACTTGTAAAGAGATGATAATATGTGGCATATTCTGAGGCACATGCGGACAGCAAGCAAGGCTCCACCGCTTCATAAATTTTACATACCTTTATAAATTGTTTTATAATCTTTTATAATGGTGTATAAAGTTTATAAATTATTTTTATAAACTCTTATAAATCATTTACATATCCTTATAAACCCTTATAAATTATTATACAAACCATTATAAATTGTTTTATAAGGCTTTATAAATGGTTATAGTCTCTTTTAGTTGATTTATAAACCTATACAACTCTTACAACACCCCTTATAAATTGAATATAAACTTTCATAAAGTTTTTATAAGCCCTTATTAATAGTATACATACCCCTTATAAATTATTTATAAACTTTCATAACTTTCTTATAAACATTTATATATGGTTTATAGATTTTATAACTTGTTTTATATGCCTTTATAAATGGTTTATATACTCTTACAAATAATTTTACATATATAAATTTTTTTATAATGGTGTATAAATTTTTTAAATCATTTTTATAAACTCTTATAAATTATTTACATACTGTTTTAAACACTTACAAAGTATTATACAAACCATTATAAATTGTTTTATAGGCCTTTTTAAATGGTTATAGACTCTTTTAGTTGATTTCTAAACCTATAAGGGTTTATGCATTACTTATAAGGTTTATGATTTGTGTATAAGATATTTCAAATCAATTGTAAAGCTAACTAATTAATATTTTTAAGTTAATGCACAAAAACCTTATAAAATGATTTATAAGGGTTTATAAATTAATATATAAACTGATTTATAAAGGTTTATAAACTAATTCAATGGCTTAGAAGTTGATTTATTAATATTCATAAACTAATTTAATGGTTTGTAAGCTGATATATAAACTAAACCGTAGTCCACCGGTGAAGGTGATGTAGTCCACCCATGGATGCAGTTTAAAACTCTCTCACTATGAGTAGAAATAGATTAGAGGATATAATTGTCTATTGTTTCCTTAAAATATAGGTACTTTTGAAAATAGACATCTTAATAGCGTAAACATGAATAAGGGTACTTCAGATGTGCTATTTTTTGCAATTTTCCCTCTTATAAATGAATTATACTCTGAAAGATATTTAGAAAGCCTTATAAATTGAGCAAACGTCTTATAAAGCCTTATAAAGATATTTATAAATCCTTATAAGTTGTCTAAGCAGAGATATTCTTTATGTTTTATAAACCTTTATATATATATATATATATATATATATATATATATATATATATATATATATATATATATTATTCAAATACTACTTTATTTACAAAATAATTTTTAACCAAAAGCATCATAACGTATGTGTAGTTATAAAATTTATAAACCGCTCATAAGGATTTAAATCAGCTTATAAGAGTTTATAAGAGCTATTATAAATTGTTTTATAATTTTTTATAATGGTGTATGAACTTTATAAATTGTTTTTATAAACCGTTATAAATGATTAAAAGCTCTTCTAACTGATTTATTTTACCTTTATAAACTCTTATAAATTGTCTAAGCAGAGATATTCTTTTTAACCATTTACAAAATCATTTTTAACCAAAATCATCATACGTATGTGTAATAATAAAATTTATAAACCTGTCTCATAAGGATTTAAATCAGCTTATAAGAGTTTATAAAAGCTTTTTTTTGTTTTTCTCGATGTGTTTATGACGAGTTTATAGGAGTCCATAGATCATATATGAAAGTATAACAATCATTTTATAAAGTTTCATAAAATCTTATTAATAGTATACATACCCTTTATAAATTATGGATGATTTGTGAGACTTTATAAATTCTCAAAAAATATTTATACACTTTATAATTGATTTATAAAACTGTAGAAACTAATTTTTAATCTTTAAACCCGTCATAGACCCGAGATGATTTATGAATTTTATAATTACATATACATTCATGATGCTTTTGGTTAGAAAATGATTTTGTAAATCTCTTTAAGTGGTTTAATAATTCATTATATATATACATATATGCCGATATAAATGGTTTCTAAACTTTATAAAACCTTTTATGAATTTTATAAATGTTTTATAAACCCGTATAAATTATAAACATACCTTAATAAACCTTATAAATTATCTTACAAGCCTTATAAATTGTTTTATAAGTCTTTCGAAATGGTTGTAGACTTTTATAAATAATTTAAAGATCTTCTAACTGATTTCTTTTATAAACATCTATAAACTATTTATAGACTTCATAAACGTCTTTATAAGACTTTATAAATCATTTACAAACCTTATAAATGATTTATAAACCCTTATAAATATTTTATAAGTATTTATAAAGGATTTATAAATCTTCATAAATGATTGATAAACATTTATAAATTATTTATAATCCTTATAGAAAACTAAGTTCAAGTTTGTTATACATATCTTTATAGACTGATTTTATAAACTCTTATAAATGAATTATACATCAATTTCACTGCTTCAGAAATTTTATATACCTTTATAAATTATTTTATAATCATTTATAATGGTGTTATAAATTTTATAAAGAGATGATGATACGTGGCAGATTCTGAGGCACATGCGGACAGCAAGCAAGGCTCCACCGCTTTAGAAATTTTACATACCTTTATAAATTATTTTATAATCCTTTGTAATGGTTTATAAATTTTATAAATTATTTTATATACCCTTATAAATTATTTACATACCCTTATAAACCTTTATAAATTATTTACATACCCTTATAAACATTTATAAATTATTATACAAAGCATTATAAATTGTTTTATAAGACTTTCTAAATGGTTATAGACTCTTTTAGTTGATTAATAAACCATTATAAATCTGCAGGAAGATATTTTATAAGTATTTATAAATGATTTACAAAACTTCATAAATGATTGATAAACATTTATAAATTATTTATAATCCTTATAGAAAAATAAGTTCAAGTTTGTTATACATATCCTTACAGACTGATTTTATAAACTCTTATAAATGAATTATACATAAATTCCATAGCACATGCGGACAGCAAGCAAGATTTCACCACTTCAGAAATTTTACATACCTTTATAATTATTTTATAATCCTTTATAATCGTTTATAAAATTTTGTAAAGAGATGATGATACATGGTAGATTCTGAGGCACATGCAGACAGCAAGCAAGACACTACCGCTTCAGAAATTTTACATACATTTATAAATTATTTTATAATCCTTTATAATGGTGTATAAATTTTATAAATTATTTTTATAAACCCTTATAAATTATTTACATACCCTTATAAACCTTTATAAATTATTATACTAACCATTATAAATTGTTTATAAAGCTTTCTAAATGGTTATAGACTCTTTTAGTTGATTTATAAACATATAAAAATTTTATAATTCCTCTTATAAATTGAATATAAGTTTTCATAAAGTTTTTATAAACCATTATTAATAGTATACATATAAGTTCTGTGAGAATGCAGGTATGCCTTATAAATATTCTTTATAACTGATTTATAAACCTTTATAAATAGTTTTTATATATATATATATATATTCTTAGAAATGATTTATAAACCTTATAAATATTTTATAAGTATTTATAAGGATTTATAAATTTTCATAAATTATTTATAAACATTTATAGATTATTTATAATCCTTATAAATCCTTGTAGAAAACTAATTTCAAGTTTGGTATACATATCTTTATAAACTCTGATAAATGAATTATACTTTCATAAGAAATTTATAATGCCTTATCAATTATTTATAAACCATTATAATCTATTTATAAATTATTTATAAATATTTACAAATGATTTTTGTAGACTTTTTACAAACATATATATTATTTATTACCATTTAAAAGTGATCTATAGACCTTTTAGACGTCTATAAATGATTAACAATAATGATAAAGTCTTATAAATTATTTATTATCCGCTTACAAATGATCTACAAGAATGTGTCAGAGCCATACATCTAGAAAGCGCAAAATGTTAACTACCTTCCTGTGAAAAGATTCACATACAATCCAAGATACAAGAGCACATGAGTCTTTGAACGAATCAGCTTGTAGAAATTCATATTGGAGACAGGAACTGCGCCTATTATTCTAGCTAAGTCAAGCATCTGGATGTCAGGGAGCTTTGATCCTATCTTTTTGGTGAACATCACTGGATGTGCAAGGCCACACAACAATATGTTTCTCTCTTTCAAGAAATATATAGCTGCTGGACGCAGTTCGAGACCAAACAACATGTGATTGCCAACATACATGTATCATTAAACCCCCTTCTAAAATATTTTACAAACCCTTATAAATTCTTTTATTAGAGTTTCTAAATGGTTATAAACTTTTTAAATGATTTAGAATTCTTTTAACTGATTTATTTTACCTTTATAAACTCTTATAAATTGTCTAAGCAGAGATATTCATTTCTGTTTTATAAACCTTTATATATATTATTCAAATACTACTTTATAAAAACTTATAAATTGTTTTGATGCATTAATATCACAAAATCCAGAATATCACAAAACCTAGATTTGTAATAATATTATTTTTAAATGTGACATAAACTGATTTATAAACAATTTAAAAAGCCTTGTAAACCCCTCATAAATTGGTGTATAAACTTTATAAATTATTTTTATAATCTTTATGAATGTTTTATAAACCCTTTTAAATTATTTAAATGTTTATATAAGGGGTTGTAAATAGCTGGTATATTCTTATAAGTGATTTTATAAAGGTTTATAAATCATTTATAAGAATATATAAATAAACTATTGATAAAGGTTTTATAAATGATTTCTAAATCTTTAAAAATGATTTATAAACATTTATAAATTATTTATGATCCTTATAAAACCTTATAGACTGAATTTATAAACTCTTATAAAATGAAGTATACTTTAATAATTTATTTACAAAACTTTATAGACTGATTGTATAAACTCTTCAGGCTTGACAAAGAACTCTATATAAGCAATCCGACTCGGCGGCTCAAAATAAAAAAAAAAAGAATTAAATTTGCTGTTTTTGGGTACTGGTCTTGGTGTCTTGTGGATTTTATTATTATTTTTGGTGAGGTCGGACGGATTGTTCCTCTTTGTGAGGTCTTTAATTATTGGATTTCAGTTCGAGCTCACTACTTTTGCCTTATAAACCTTGCATTTGAGATTGTCTTGGTTTTGGTTGAAGCATTGGAAAAGGTGATAATGCAGCCTAGTGTATCTGTTCTCTTAGATGCTCTTGAAGTCAATATCCAGGATCACAAATAATATTTCTGCTTGTTTGGTGTTTCATAAATTTACAAATGTTTTACAAATGGTTTTATAAGCCTTTATAAATAGTTATATAAATAATTATATATATATATATACATATATATATATATATATATATATATATATATATATATATATATATATATATATATATCTAAACTTTTGAAAAAGGTTTATAAATGATTCTAAATCTTCATAAATGGTTTATAAACATTTAAAAATTATTTATAATCCTTATAAAGCCTTATAAACTGATTTTATAAACTCTTATAAATGAACTATACTTTAATAATATATTTAGAAACTCTTATAGTCTGATTATAAAGTCTTATTAATTGTTTTGTAAACCATTATAAATAATCTCTTATTTCTTATAAATAATTTACAAACATTTTTAATAGAATTATAGAAATTTACAACAGCTTTATGAATATTCACTTCTAAAGTTTTGTAAAGATTTATAAACTCTTGAAAACGATTTATTAACTCTTATAAATTGTGCTATGGAGATTATTAAACTCTTATAATACTTTTATAAACCCTTATATATAGATTCATAAACTTTTATAAATATATTTATAAAACATTATAAATTATTATAAATGGTTTTATAAGCCCTAATAAAAGATTATGAGCATGCACGATAATATAAATTATGTGGGAATTGTTATAACTTTCACTTCAATGGTTTTTAGTAAGAAAATAAGGGTTCATAAGGTTTTATAAAACATTCGCAAACTTACAAAATCAGTTATAAACCGTTTATAAACCTTTAATAAATTTTTATAAGACCTTTATAATTTTTTATAGAACTTTATAAACCCTTTATAAACCCTATATAAACTCTTCAAAATCCATTATAACCTTTTTACAAACCATTACAAATCTTATACAAACTTTTTTATAAACCTTTATAAACCTATATAAACCCTTATAAATTATATTGAAAATCTTCATAAACACCTATAACTGGTTTGTAAACCATTTATAAATTATTATAAATCCTTAACAAACTTTTTATAAACCATTATAAACTCTTTTCGGAGAAGGTGACTTTGGTTGTGTCTTTAAAGTATGGGTGGAGGAGAACAGAACGGCTCCTATTAAGCCTGGAATTGGCCTTACTGTCGCTGTCAAAACCTTGAATCTTTATGGCTTGTATGATCCTTTATAAACACTTATAAATTGACTTATAAACTCTAATAAATTGATTTATGAACTCTTATAATTTGTGTTATGAAGATTAATCAATTTGTATAATCTTTGGAATCTATTTATAAATGGCTCTACATCTAAGTTTACCATTACCCTACAATTTGAAAAATGGCCCCACAGGTTTCAGCAGAAATGCGAGATCTCTTCAGTGATCAGCATCCTCTTCCCAAGCTAAACCGAAGCCCACAGCTTGCCCCATCACAGCCATCCCATCCACCGCCGCAGGTGTGTCCACAGAATCTTCAGTCAAAAAGGTTACAAAACCGAACCCTCTTGACCTTCCAGTGTGGTGGTCGTACACAATCTGATGCTCAATTATGGCACCATATACACAGAAATACTTCCTCAGTTCATCTTCAAACATAAAAGAGCCATGTATCAGCAACAGTAACAGACACATACAGAACAAAGAACCTTAGAGAAACTTTTTACCTTCTTCCACATATAGTGAAAGTCCACCAACAAAATTTTCCTAGTTTTTGATACCGGTTTGATGTCAGTGTCCCTGTCTCACCTAGGACCTGTCAGTTTCAGGTCAACCTAACATACAAGTAAGAATTAACTAAAGCATCAAAAAAGTTGAGAAATGAGAAACTTTAGGTGATAGCTACCTTGCGGTCATCTATTACATGTTCTTCCTCCAAAACTTTCTCAGCAAGAGCTGAATCAGCATAAGTCACAAACCCAAACCCTCTTGGCTTTCCAGTCATTCTATCTCTCATGATTACAGAGTCTACGACTTCTCCAAACTTCTCAAAGTACTTTGCAAAATTTTCTGAATATCAAAAATGGAATTAAAATGCAAAGAAAAAAATAAACCAACAGAACAAGAGAGGACCACAATGACTTTTGAGTCTTCCAACGTGTAAAGAATCTAAGATAAAACCATCCATGTTAAGATCCAACGAGCTCAATCACAGACAAAGAAAAAGACACAAGAAAAATATGTTACCTTCAGTTGTTTCCCAAGAAACTCCACCTACAAATAGTTTCCTAACACAACAAAACGTTCCATCAAAATCTTTAGCTTCACATGAAAATCATACAGAACAACAAAAAAACAAAACAAGAATAAAACCTGAGATAATACTAACGCAGGAGAACACAGGGACGGAGAAGAATGGCGATGGTCAATGGATTGCTTCATCTGCAACCCACCAGTATCTACAGCTGCTGAACCACCGTTCTTCCTGTCATCATCAACAGTCATCATCATAACCACGACCTGAGTCATAATCCATCGATCACTGCAGACACACACACAAAAAACCTTAACTTTCCCCTTCTCCCGATGAACCACAAGTAAACAGCAAAACAAGTAAACTTTGATTTTTTTAATTCATGCAAGTGCCAAATTAGAACTGAGATAAAAGATAGGAATTAGATCAGTGTGTACCCGTTTGCCCTAGAAACAACTCAATTTCTCATTCAAATCGTTTGTGAGATTGAGACTGATCTCAATCAAAGCTTCTAGTAACAAAATGAATACTCATCTTCCATACCGATGGTTCTGGCAGAAGAGGAACAGTGGTAAGAACATTCATTCGCCTCGAGAACGAAAGTTTCTGGATTTGATGAGGAAAACGACGGAGAGAGAGAATATCTTGGCCTGATAGAGAGAGAAAATAGATATTAACGGGAGAGAGCGAGGAGAAACAGACGAGGATATTATAGTCTTTTACACATTGATGAATGTGGTATTTGTAAAAATGTCCATTCATTAGTGGTAAAGTTGATTTGTGGTACACAAAAAAGTGTATAACTGAAATTTCCCCTATATTTATTGAATTTTGAATTTAAAAAATAGTTTATATGATATAAATAGATTTTGGCCAAACTTAGAAATGTTGTACATATTTAATAAAAGTAGAAATGTTGTAAAAAGTAGAAATGTTGTAAAAGTTGATAAAATTAATCTCCAAATGGCCAGTAAAGTTTATTTGTTAAAATAAAAGTAGAAATTTGTTAATGATATATTGAAGTTAAAATATACAAAGATTAGTTTATAGAGAGAAACTAGATGATTGAAACTAGAGACATTACATTAAGTCAAACATAGTGAAAGTAGATAAAACTACATGGCATAAACTCGAGAAATAAACACTACAACTAATCTTCAATTGGCCAGTTGGCAGCTGTCAAGTGAATTTCATTGCAGAAGTCCCAAACTTCACATTGCCAGAAACAACGATCGCACTTCCACTGTGTTATTGATCCATTAAAGGAGACTACAAACACCGGTTCTTCTATTGCGGAGCACCAGCAATCATTTGAGAATATGAGATTCTTTATTCTTTCAAGTAGTGACATAAACTCTTGAGGTTTCTCGTAACCCCAAAGGCCTGAGGGTATAGCAGTCCGGATCATGCAATTCATCCGATGAACAAACTCACGACTAAAGTTAGGATAGTTGTGAAACAACCCTCCATCATCTACACTAAACGCTAAGTTCAGCATTCCATCTACAAACTTGGCCAACTCTAATCCTCTCTCAGCAGCAAGATGGATTTTCTCTCTTCCTTCATCAAGTAAATGAAGTTGAAAGAACTCATACATACCTCGTAGGTAGATGGCCTCTGGATTACCGGCTTGGTAGCACCTAAGTCGGAATGTTCTTACAGCATTAACCTCATCAATCCAATCATTAAAGCCAATGAGATTAGCAGATTGGTAGAAGTAGTCGTCTCTGCCTATTTGATTGAACCCGGAGAAAGCAATTCTAGCACTACCGAAGTCCTGGATGTGGTTTGTTGCTACCTTTGATAGAATCTTATGGAGGATGGAAGGAGGGACAGAATCCAAGTTGAAGTTCGACATAGAGTACAAGGATGATGAAAAACTTGAGAGATATTTGTTTAATCGAGTAATAAATGGAAAGATTTACGTGTTATTTATAATAAAGATAAGATTGCATTTACTATCCCACTTAAGGGTGTGATTTGATAGACGGCTTAAGACACGACTTCTCACTGCAAGTACAGGGAATAAGAACAAGTGTGTTTGAATAAAAATAGGTGTGTTTGAATAAATGAAACTATGTAAAAACATTAGGTGAGAAAAAAGTGTCGTTTCAAAGCAACACTACACGACTTCTCACGCACGTTTCGGACTGCAACAGTCGTATGTCAAGGAAAAATTTAGTGAAACTAAGTGATTTTGATTGTCTAAATTTGTGAAACTAAGAAAAATTTAGTCTAGTTATATAGAACTATGTAAGAATTAACAAATTCAGATATTCTATTGTTTTATATTTTGCAAAACTCTAAATAGAAGCAGAATCGAAAAATTAATTATACAGAGTGGATTATTTAATGATAACAAACAGTATAAGAAATAATAATTGAAATATTTAGTTTGAGAAAAATCTGTCATTTCATGATTTATGACCATAGCGTCGTGACCCTTGATATTTGCAACGGTACACGACTTCTCACGCGCGCTTCTGACAGTTTAGTGAAACTAACTGATATTAATTGTCTAAATTTATGAAACTAAGTAAAATTATATTGAATTTATAGTGTAAATATATGGAACTGTGTAAAAATTAAAAAAAATAGGTAATATATTGTTTTATATTTTGAAAATAAATATAATATTATTTGGTAGGATTATGGATTATTTACTGAGCAAGCAATAAAAGAGATCATAAAAATGGTTGAGAAAAATCCAGTAATTAATGGTATTGGTATTGATGGACAGAGGAGAGAGTAATTAATCGATTGAAAAAGTCTCTAATAATAATCATTACACTCGCGACTCTACACTTGCATTGAAACCAAACGTGAAACGTCACAACACTACACCGTCTAGAATCATCACCATTGCATTTAAACTCCAACTCTGCAAATTCTCTCATTTCATCTCATATCCGAGTTCTATCTTCTCTTCTCTCATCTCTGAGTGAAATTCTCTCATCTCTACAAACAAGATGACAGACTACTACAATAAGCTTTCCCAGATTTCCGAGGCTTCTCTAAACCCCGACGCCAAGGCTTGGCGTTTCAGAGTTAAAATACACAGGGTCCACCCTCTCTATTCCTCGGTTGCCAACATTGTTATGCCTTACTATGCCTATGTCCTAGTACATGAAGATGTAAGTGTTTTTTCATCATCTCTCAAGTTTTTCATCATCTCTCAAGTTTTTCATAATCTTTTAACTTGATCCTTGTACTTTATTTATGTAGGGGTGCAAGATGGAGATGACCGTTTATGGGGATTATGAAAGGTTTAGAGGCCTCGAAAACAAGGAGGGAGAATGGGTGGAATTCTTTCGGGTAGGAGTTGAACGTTCTCATCCAGGTTTCAATGCAACTAACTCTCGGTTCAGACTAACTGCTTCGCGACTCACACATGTCCGCTTGATCGATCCTCTGAACAATCGGCTTTTCATGGACTTCAAGAACATCCATGCAATCCCTCACATGTCCCACAGGGAACGAAACTATCCCATAGGTATGAATGGTGCTAAAATAAATATATTCACATATTTAGTTTCAGAACTTTGTATGACTCTGTAGATGTAAGTGAAACTAAGTGTAACTAATTTATATGGTAGATACAATTGGAGTGGTCTTCAATACGGAAACCCTTTTCGATGACCCTGCAAGGCCAACGATGATTTTTTACATAAGGGACAACATGTAAGTAGAAAGTAACATATGATCCAAGCAAAATTTATTTATATTGTAATTGACACATGTTTTCTTTATTCTGAATAGTGACATCCAGATTAAATGTGTGGCAACTGTCAAGCAGGCCTATGCATTCCGGGATGGTCTTGAAAACATGAAAGGTGGACAGGTGATTGTGGCCCTTAAGATGTGGCAGGTCTGCAAGCGTTGGAGTAAGTGTAGTTTCTGTGGCTAGTTTTGAATATGATAGTGGACTAAAACGTTTACTAAAATGATCTATGGCTTGAGACCGAAGGTGGACTTTCAGACTTCAGGTTCAATCTGCTTTTGACCGAGGTCAAGGACTTCAGGCAGTCTCTACTAAACAGCGACCCTTATGTTCAATATGGGATTGAAGGCCTTGTGTAAATCGTGTTGTTCTCACTGTTATGGTCTTGTGAAAATCTTGTTGTTTCAACTTATTTCACTTATTCTCACTTGTTCCAACTTTTCATTTCACTTAATCTCACTTGTTTGAACTTTTGGTTTCACTCAATCTCACTTGTTTCAACTGTTGGTTTCACTTAATCCCTTGTTCCAACTTCTGGCTTAACTTAATCCTCTGTTCGACTTTTTTGTATAAATATGTCAGATATTGTGTTAGTTTCACTTTCTTAATTGTCTAACATACTAAAAATAATACACTTTTTCGATAGATCAAACCACATGGTTGTTCAACTTCGCATAACTTAGAAAAACATAGCTTAGCAATAACAGTTAGTTCTAGGAATTGTAATTCTCTTAGGAATTTCAATTACTTTTTGTACATCATAATTCCTAGAACTAAAACGATGGTAAGAAGAACACAACCTCCTGATATCTTTATCATGGGCATCTTTTTGGGACCTTCGCGGATATCTCCTTCATTCCTTATTGTTGCTATGAGACTCTGAACTTCTTCTTCGAGTATTCGAACTTGGTAGTCCAGCTACTGTATCTCATCGGTGAAGGCTTCGTCAACCCATTTGAAGACATGATTGTCGTTCTCGAGCTGCATGATTTTTTTTCAAAACGAGTAAGCGTGATTCATAAGCGTTCCATATGTAAACAACAAACGGATGTACCCTTTGTGAAGCCGCAAAGAGACATCGATAATACCGGCGATATGGGTTTGGATTACTTCTGGAGATGTTCTCGGTGACGCCCACCCCGCACCAACACCTACTAGGTATCCCCGGAGTTCGTACCCGTCTCCGACCACCGGTCGTGGATGATGAAGCGGCGGACATCTAGGTTTTTGGGAGGTGAGGGAGTGAGGTCGAGGAGAGAGAGGAGAGAGATTAGGGAAGAGAGAGAAAATGAAGATAGCAAATGGGGAAAACCTAAAAAGGAGTCTTTAATACTTCGTTTGAACGATTCTGGGGTTTTAGTAAATTGGGAAGAGGGAAATTAGAAATTCGAAAAGCTGAGCGGGAAAATTCTTCCCAGTGTTTTTTCTGTTGTAAGTTTCACCAAGTACTCAGTTTTACAGAAAGCGTCAAAGTTGCACTTTTTAATTATTTCTATTTATCTTAGTTATACTCTGCTTGAATTAATGATTTTGTGGTTATACCAATGCAATTATGTTTCCTAAGTTCATTTCCCATACGATCACGTACATATAAACTTGATTTCGTGCCATAGAGTTATCAAATCTAACTCAGTCAGTTTCAGCAATAAAGCTATGACAACACTTTGTATTCCCAATATGATTGCTACAAGCAATGAGATGGAATTTTAATAATTTTAACAATTCTTATTAAATCATAATTAACATAAACACTAACAATAAACTAAAAGTGTATTACTTCCATGAATTATAAAATTAAATTACAAACTTTAGAATTTACAATCATATTATTCAGTTTACATAACGTATTTATACCAGTTTCACTTAGTTATACAACACACAAATAAAATTTATTTCACCTCACAAAGTTCCCATATGATAAAAACACCAAAACCGAAATTGAAAGGCAAACATCAAAACAGAAAGTGAAAGGCTTAGAACCTAATTTAGAACCTAATTCACATCAAATCTGAAACCGAAAGGTTTACAACCTACTCTTCTTCTGTTTCTTGTGGGGATGTTCATCGTGCTCCAAACATGTTCCCACATTTTCTTCTTCTCCATATCCACTCTCACGCTCACAATAGTTCCTACTACAAGAGCTCTCTCCAACTCTCGACAGTTGCTCAGTTATTTGAACTATTTGTAATTCTTCGATGTCCTCCACATGCAAAATACTTCTCCTTTCCTCTCTATCCACTGATGTAAGATAAACAAACACATCTTCATCATCCAAAATATACGATTGCCTCTTAGGTTCCACTACCAATGGAATGTAACCCAAATTGAGCCTCTTCGTAAACGGATTTATTCCCATTTTCCTGCATATCCTCTCTTTCAACAACGAATAAGTGATCTCCTCCAACGATGATGTCTTAAAGGATATAGCATACAAACGACCATCGGTTGGAATCCATTCATAACCATCTCCATCTTTAGAATAATGTCCATCATAATCAAAGTGTATGTTCGTCGAAAATGGACACATTGTCTGCAATAAAAACATTTAACCACTTAAAGTTATACTTGTTTTTTCAGTTATACCATTCACGTTATACTTGGTTACACAGTTACATAATTAAAGTTATACTTCGTTATACTTGGTTATACCATGTCACAGAGTTGTGTCAGTAACCAATTGAATTACTGATAAGCAAGCAAGAATGTCTAATCTTCGATTGAATCATCATAATACTCGACATCCAATCATTCCTTTCCGATCCTCGATTAGTTCATGAAAGCCAAATGAATAAGAATTTTTCAAATAAAACTATAAATTTGGAGTCGAATCTTCAATTCAAAACCAAATTGTTATCAACTTTGATTCCCGACATTCAATTATGAGTTCGTCTATGGTGGATTTTATACATCGGTCTTAACGACGATTTGAGATACATACCATGTATAACGGAATTAATAGCTCGATGATCCAGCATCCAAGCGACGAGATCGATAGCGAGGAAGAACAAAGAGGGAGGAAATGACGAAGTAAGGGAAGTATCGAGTATTCTATCGAGTCGATTCCGAGTCGACTCGGGAGGGGCGAGTGGAGGAGAGGAGAGAGATGAGAGTGGATCGATTTGATTGAATTCGATTAATTTATTCATTAAATTGGTCGGTGATGCAGATAAATATTTGGAATATTTCCAAATATCTTGATAATTACCTGTTAATTATATTTTTCATGTTTTAGTATTTTTCCTATTTTATCTAAGATTAGGGTTTTCTATAATTAAAGATTTATTATAAATAGGCATTAAAGCCTAATGTTGTATTCAGACTTTGATTAATAAAAATAGAGCTTTTGCTTATTCCTTGTTCTAGATTTGATTCAATTCATCTATTTCGAGTTGCCTTGTTATTGATTCGATTAAATTCATCAAGACAGGAAGTTGGTCTTAAGGAGCTATCGAAAGAAACCCTTAATCGATCCAAGAACAGGTCTCGAAGAACCCTAAATTTTTAGATCGACCGTTCACCCCTATCGTCCGCTGCATCAGTTGGTATCAGAGCCAGGTTTCTTTGGTTTCTTAATCGAAGACGATTCTGGATGTCATGGTGATTGCGAACAATCCTATCCAGGACGAAAGTCCCTTTGTCGAGAGAGAAGAAGACCATGAGATCTACAGAGAGATTCATGATGATCCAATCTACGACATATATGAAGATGATGTCGTTGTTGACTTCGTTTTTAATAAAGATTATTTTAATCTCGTCCGTGCAAAAATTGGGCAAGATGAGATTCATGCAAAGTTCGTGCAGGACGAGTTCCGTGCAAGTTTTGGGCAAGGAGAGAAGAGTCAGCTTTGTGCAAAATTCGGATTTGAAGATAAAATTTTGAAGATTTCAACTACAAAAAATCGTTTCAAGATTCGAGGACGAATCTTTTTCAACCCGGAGAGAATGATGCAGATAAATATTTGGAATATTTCCAAATATCTTGATAATTACCTGTTAATTATATTTTTCATGTTTTAGTATTTTTCCTATTTTATCTAAGATTAGGGTTTTCTATAATTAAAGATTTATTATAAATAGGCATTAAAGCCTAATGTTGTATTCAGACTTTGATTAATAAAAATAGAGCTTTTGCTTATTCCTTGTTCTAGATTTGATTCAATTCATCTATTTCGAGTTGCCTTGTTATTGATTCGATTAAATTCATCAAGACAGGAAGTTGGTCTTAAGGAGCTATCGAAAGAAACCCTTAAACGATCCAAGAACAGGTCTCGAAGAACCCTAAATTCTTAGATCGACCGTTCACCCCTATCGTCCGCTGCATCAGTCGGGGTATTTTAGAAATTAACCACATTCTTCAAGAGTATGAAAACATATAAGAGTATAGCAGATCACATGAGAGTATGGTAGATCAATTTTTCTCTCATTAAGAGTACTTAAGCACTTCACTCTGGTTTTCCCGAAACTCAATAACCAAGACTATCTTCTTCATATATTGAAAACCGAGTTTGTTGATTGATCAATGGATTTTGTGCGGGTGTATAACCTGAAGGCCCATTAACAGCCCATTCTCTAATAAAAAAACTAAGCCGTCGATACTAGAATGTCAGTATGAGGGGTCGAACTCTGGACGGGAGTCAAAAGCCTCTGCCGCAACCGTTGTTACTGTCGCCGGTAAGTTCTGTTTCGTCAAAGTTTCTTTCTTTCTTTAGATCTCCGTTCGAAATTTTCAAAATTCCTGCTTCCAGATTCCCTTAGATGCAAACTTTTTGTTGCTAAAGCTTGTAAAACCCTAGCTCTTCTCTCGAAATTGAAAATTCTCCAGCGATCCATGTGCTAAAGCTTCAATTCTTGAAACAGTAAACGGAGCTATGGATGAAGAAGAGCCATCAGGAAGTGGTGAAGAAGGATGTAGTAGCATCTCAACGTTTGATTACTCTGTTGAGAATCATTTGAAAGCAGTTGACTCTATCACTGATCTCTGCGGTGAAGCAAGTAATGTTATTGACAAAGCTGACATCAACAGACTGTCATCTTCAGTTACATTCTTAAGGTGAGTTAATATCAGTTCAATTATGCTTGCATTCATAGAACGTTGATCTTAGTTTAGTACTGTACTGAGAAAAATCTATACTTTTAAGTGGTTAAGAATCTGTCTTTGAGTTTTAATTTGTGTTACTAACACTCTTAATAGTGAATTTGCATTGTTAATAGAAAAAAGTTACACAATGTGGCAGTAAAAAGACTACTCATTGATTGTAATTCTCACAAATCTAGTCCCTCGTCTGTAGGGAATGGAGGCATTTAAGTTATGAATCAAAACGTTTTGTATTTTATAATGACGAGGCTGGAAAAAGCTGTGAACCGAAGGGCATCATCAGTCACACTTTGCCTCAGTTTTCTTCAGCACGAGCTCCTAAGGTGCGTCTTTTATCTTTATAATAAAAAGATTTGTGTTTTCTACTTACCCTCCATCTATTTCTTAAGTTCCTAAGTTGCTTAAGCGACACTACTTTTTTTTGACTCTGTATTATTATCGGCACAGGTTAAGATAGATGACGATGAATCATCATCATCATTTGGCCAACCCAGGTACTAAAATCAAAGGTTTATTTTAGCTGTGATTATTAATGTTCAACTGGTTTTCGAGCTAGCAAAACTCATGTACCACTTGCAATTTGAGCATCATCAACGACTTTTCCTTGTCATGTTTGTTTATGTAATGATGATTCATTCACCTCTGCAGCAAGGATTTTATCATGCATGTTGGAGGCTCTGTTTGGGCATTGGAGTGGTGTCCCAGAGTTCATGGAAACCCAGATGCTCGGGCAAAATGTGAGGTGATTAGGTCATTATCTTCTGTTTTTTTTTGTCACTCGATAAAAATTAAAATCTCAGGTATTCATTGTTGTGAGATTTTTACTACACTTGCAGTTTCTAGCTGTGGCTACTCATCCACCTGATTCGTACAGTCACAAGATAGGCGTTCGACTTTCAGGTAGAGGCATTATTCAGATATGGTGTATTATAAATGCCACATGCGAGGACGATAGCATCCACATATCAGGGAAGAAACATGAGTTGACCAGAAAGTCTCAAAAGAAACCACCCGATGGAAGTAATCATAATAATGCAGAACCTAAGAGGCCGAGAGGCAGGCCAAGAAAGCATCCAATAGAGACAACAGAGCCTAAGAAGCCAAAAGGAAGACCTAGAAAGAAGACTACTGCTGAGCTTCCTATTGAGCTTGATGGGGACGTTCTATACGTTGAAGCTTTGTCTGTTCGGTATCCAGATGAGTCAGTTGTTCCCGCAACTCCTCTACGAGAAACTTCAGTAACAAAAGCTAAAACCAACAATGAAAGCTCAGGACAAGTGTTGTCTTCAGAAAACGCAAATATCAAACTTCCTGTACGGAGAAAGAGACAAAAAGCCAAACAAACTGAGGAAACTTGCGAACCCGTGGTGTCAGAAGATGGTGAAGCTGTTGGAGACGTGCCAGGGGGACAATCCTCGGATATCTCTGAAGATATAGCTCTTCCAAGGGTTGTCTTGTGCCTGGCACACAATGGAAAAGTTGTTTGGGATATGAAATGGCGTCCCCCATCTGCAGATGATTCTCTTAATAAGCACAGGATGGGATATTTAGCTGTCTTGCTGGGGAATGGATCTCTGGAAGTGTAAGTCAGCCTACTTCTCTTTTATCTTGTATCCTCCTAATGCATTCGATGTATATAGTCTTTCCTTTACTATGTGAATATAGTTAGTGTTATCATATTTGCAATATGCAATAATCTTAGTACCTTTAAGTTAACTAGTTTGCATGTCCCATGCGGACTGATGAACATCTTTGTGCAGGTGGGATGTTCCAATGCCTCAGGCAGTATCAGCTGTATATTTGTCTTCAAAGAAAGATGCGACTGATCCTCGGTTTGTGAAGCTCGCTCCCGTTTTCAGATGTTCAAACTTGAAGTGTGGTGATACACAGAGGTTAGTAAATGTCTTAGATTCTCCCATTTTGTGTTCTCGAGTTGTACATAAAATTAATTTTTGTTATCATTATTGATACTTTCTCAATATCTGTCTCTATTTTTCTGATATGGTGCTCATCTATTGTCGTACAGTATTCCTTTAACAGTTGAATGGTCGACTATTGGGAACCCTGATTTCTTACTCGCTGGTTGCCACGATGGCACGGTAATTATTAAATTATTTTCACAGTACCAGTTTTATGTGAATTCATTTGACTCTGTTCTCGTGCATTAGGTTGCTCTCTGGAAATTTTCTACAACTAAATCTTCAGAAGGTATTACAACTTATGATATGTTTTTCTCTATGTCAGATAGTTTGCTTTCACATTGTGCCTAGAGAGTTCTGTTGATTTTCCATTTGCTGTCAATTTTTCTGTGCAGATACAAGACCCTTACTTCTCTTCAGCGCAGATACAGCTCCTATCAGGGCAGTTGCATGGGCTCCTGGTGAAAGGTCAGTGACATGAAATCACACCCATAAGATCAGTAGTTCTCGTTTTTTGTTTTTGCGTTCTTTCAGTTTGGAGAAGCTATTTGGCTTTGTCCCTGGCTTTAATTAAAAACCAATGTACACCTCTTTCTTCTGTGAGAGGATTCACTTATTAATAAATGTAATTTCTGAAAACTTTCCAGTGCTCAGGAAAGTTCAAACGTAGTAGCTACTGCTGGTCATGGAGGTATGAAGTTTTGGGACTTACGGTAAGCTTCGTAAATATCAGCTACATTGCTTTTCTTCAAAATTTATTTTGCGTTACTACAAACCGTTGCTTATTGCTTACTTCTTATGGTCTTTCTGTAGTGATCCATTCCGTCCTTTATGGGATCTGCACCCCGTACCAAGATTTATTTACAGCCTCGATTGGTTACAAGACCCAAAGTATGAATTGTTTCTCTATGCTCAGCTGATTATAGTCTTTGAGAGTCCTGACTAAACCATCTTTCTGTTTCAAATTTCTTCTGCAGATGTGTGCTATTGTCCTTTGACGATGGCACAATAAGAATCCTGAGCTTGGTGAAGGTTGCGTATGATGTTCCATCAACAGGAAGGCCTTATCCTAACACAAAACAGCAAGGGTTGAGTGTTTATAACTGTTCGTCTTTTCCCATCTGGAGTATTCAAGTATCCCGGCACACAGGTAAAGGCTCTTGAAATGTTGTGGTTAAATTCAATTGTAACACAATCATATTAATAAATAAACAACCGCGACGTTTAATGATATTAAACCTTCATCAGGCATGGCAGCTTATTGCACTGCAGATGGGTCCGTTTTTCATTTCCAGGTCTGTTTACAAAGTCACTGCATTATTACTTAACTTCTGTTTTGTAGTTTTTTTTAAAGATTTCTTCCGTGTCTTGTTGGGCTTTACAGCTTACGACCAAAGCAGTGGAAAAAGACTCAAGAAACCGACCTCCTCACTTCCTCTGTGGACGATTGACAATGAATTATTCCACCTTTACAGTGCACAGTTCAGTGCCTAACGTACCTATCTTTTTGAAGAAACCAGTTAGTGAGGCTGGTGAAAAGCAGAGATGTCTTCGAAGTCTCTTGAACGAATCTCCTAACCGACACGCATCTCCTGTTTCAGACGCTCAGCCTCTAGGTTAGTTAAAACTTATCTTAAATCTCCTGAGCACTCTTAGTCCTGGACCTGGTTTAGATTTTACCAATGAATTATTTAACTTACATTTCTACAGCTTTTGCACACGATGAGGATCCGGGTTTTGAGTCTGAAACTGGGGGAACTAGCAACAAAGGGTCTAAATCAAAGGCTCAGAAAGGAAAGAACAACACAATAGAGGAGGACGAGCACAGAGGAGCATTGGTCTGCGCTACAGAAGATGGCCATGAAGAAGGAGGAAGAAGAAAAGAAGCAAGCGACAGTAGCAGTTCTGTGAAAGCGGAAACGTTTCCACCTAAAATGGTGGCCATGCATCGAGTGCGGTGGAATATGAACAAAGGAAGTGAGAGATGGTTGTGTTACGGTGGAGCGGCTGGGATCGTTCGGTGTCAAGAGATTGCTTCATCTGGTTTGGTCGGTAAGCAAAACAGGAGGCCTCAAAAAATGTAGTCCCACGTAGAACAAGATACTTTTGATAATTTAATGATCTGAAATAAGTAAATATTGGATCACAAACTCTGAAAGCATGTTAGACAATGGTTTAACATTTGCTCTCGCCTTGTAAAAGAAGTAAACTCCTAAATACACTAATCTTAGATGTGTATAATATTCCAGCTTTGTTTGTTGCTTCATAAGGCTCTCTGACTTGCCAATGTTCATTAACGATATGGCCAATCAATGTGGAACACAGACACCAATGAGTTTGTTTAACTGACGCATCATGGATCAGTTGATTCACGGTAATGATTAAGGTGATAACATTTTGCTTAAAGAGATGGGGATTACATTTACATATACATTGAAGGATGAAGATTAGATATATAGACAAAATCAATCACAGATAGATCAAGCTTTTTTGGCTACGATTGATACCATATCTATAAGTCGACCTTTCCTTGATTCATCCGTTTAGAAATGAATTCTCATTTCCCTATAAAAAAGTAATAATGAGTGATTATTCTTATGTTATGTATGAATAATTAAGAACTACGGTGTAGCGAAAACATATTCACTGATATCAATTAATCTAACTACCTAACGAATCATACCAAACAAATTAAAAATATCATAAAGAATCATAGACATACTTGGCTTTATCACCAAACCATCCGTAAACCCCGTAAACAGACGTCTAGGTGGAAGATGCAGTTTCTACAGCCTCCGTGCCACCGTGTTCATTGAATGCATTGGTGGCGCCTGTCACAGTGGAGTCTATCCTCGTTTAAATAGTAGGTTGTTCCTTCGAAGCACAACTATCCACTGAGTTTATTGAAATAAGTAGCATCACATAACACCTAATATAACATACTTCACTGGATTCTCATATTCTTCATTAACCGGTCCAAAAAAAACTGTTGAGTAATTAAAATAAATAAATTGATAAATATTATATCTTGAGAATTTGTTTAATGAAACCTTTTGAACTCCAATTTTACTTAAATTAACAATTCCACACTAAGTACTTTAGAATTGGTTTTAAATATTTATATATTCTATGTTGATATACTTGACCAAAAAAAGAATATTATAAAATTAGAGACACGCATTATTTATCATACTTATATAAGATTCAAAATAGAAGACAATGTGCATGAGACAATTGACAAGAATAATTAGGTTTCATGTGACTTATTTCCCTTATGATCGATTTATAGGGTAATCTACTCAAACAGTAGATTAGAACATAGTTTAGGAGACACATTTTTATTCTGTTCTTCATATTGGAGTTTTTGATTAGAATTTATATATAATATAATTTACAAGTCTTTTGTTGATGGTATTATTTGGTTAAGCATTTCTAGCATTTTCTATGAAACTTTCATTATTCCGTCCGTTTTTTTCACTTGACATTTAAAATTTGTGCAGAAAAAAAATATTTTCAATTTTTAAACAGAACAATTATTAAATATCTATAACCATAATTCATTATATAACAAAACAAAATCTGTAAAATAAAAATATCATAAAACATAAAATGTTAATAATTTAAAGCAAAACGAATGTTCTCAATCATATTGGACTTATATTTTGTCCGATACATTCGAGGCATTAAAACGGAAGAAATAATACATATCTTTAATAATCATACTGCTTGATAATTATTTTTTTCAAATGTGAAACTTCATATTGCCAAAGGATTTTAGTAAAATATGAGTCACTATAACCAATTGTTGATAATAATATTGATTTGACATTATTATGCAATTAATTTCATGAAATTATCTTACCAATCAATGATGAAATTAAATTAGTTTATAATTTATAGTGTGAGTTATACTATAAATAAAGAATATAGATAAAACATAAAAAAAATATTGTTAAAAAATTGCTTATTGTATTTAAAATGTTGGACTGTCACTACTTTCCTTAAATAAGAACCCCCGAAATATAAGGGTGCATTGCATGTTTCATATTGTTATAGCATTTGATTTACTGATAATTCAACGTTCATCACGAACATTAATATACTTCTATAACAAAACTAATTCCTATTAGTCCAATAACCGTCAAAATTTGAAACAATCTTCACTCAACATTTTTACTATTTAATCGTAAAAGAAAGCACAACATGGATGTAAATTCAAAAGATTTGGCCTTAGCCACGATAAAATTAACAAAAAGACCACAAATTCTAGAGATGTATTCCAAAATGACACAAAGAGCTTATACCTCCAATCAAAGTCAGTGATGCCCATTGATTGACTTCCATCATCCACGTTCTTGTATTTAGGCAAAGGGACTAAGTCTTGTTCTATGTTCACGAGATCCTCGACCAGAATGTCGTAGTGACGTTTGACTTCCTCTGCCGATTTACTTCCAACGGCTTTAGCCACGTTTTGCCAACGGTCGGGAGTGTCTTTATCGTAAACGGCTAAAGCTCTCTCGAACATCTTATTTTGCTTAGACGTCCAAGACGAGTTCGAGCTCATAAAACTTGTGGCCATTTTGTGAGATATATATTTAGGGAAAGAATTTAAGAAAAAGAAAAGGGATCGATGCTAAGTTACGAATACAAACGAATGCCAAGATAGGCTTCTTTTATGGAGGAAAAGAGAGTTGAGAGATTCTGCAAGTTGTAGTTTTTATCAAAAGAAAAATCAGGTTATATATCAAAATAAATAGATAAATAATGTTCTTATGGGACTACGTTTTTTGTGTCCATATGTTCTCTGGGATAGTAGTATTCAGAAGTCAACGGTTCACATAGTTGTTCTAGTTAAATCTGAAATCAGCAGCTCTTTTCTAGGGTAGTTATACTTAGACGATTGTAAATTTTAAAGTAAGACTAGTCAATAAGAGAGAAAACAATTTGATTATATCCTCGATGGAACATATACTTCAGCGGTAAAATTTTGAAACTTTTTATCATATTATTTGTATGGTTATATCTTTCACACTAGTTATTTTCATTTAAAAAGATTTTTAAACTGCATATTAATTACAGATAAAGTACCACAAGCTTCATTTATCTGTTACACTATTTGATGAATGTGCTGATTCGATGGAGATGGACCAATTCTCTGGGGCACTTTGTACTTATGTTCTGCAATAATCTTGTTCCTTTGGAATTTTGGAAATCTATTCACCGAGGCATTTGATTGATATAATACAAAGCATAATTAATAGGTCCAAGAACATTCATTATTTGGCTGACAAGAGAAGATAGACCTTGAAACATAACAACATCACACCAGCTAAACTATAGTGGTGCGGGAATACCTGTAACTAGTAGTTTTAGTAGTGGACCTTGGAGGCCCATCCTGCGATCACATACTTCTTCTCGGCCTTTGTTTTCTCAAAGGAGTGGAGGGAGAACAAAGCATGCATGTAGTTATGAACATGGGTCAAGCTCCCAGGGACAGACCAGCTCTTGAAATGGCCAAGAGCGACCTGGAGATGGTAAAGAATTGGTGCTAAGCTCAGATCCACCGCGCTGACCCTTTCCCCGGCTATAAAAGGACCATCGTGAGACTTGAGATGATCCTCTAAGGCTTGTAGCTCATGAAGCAAAGGACCGTCACTGGAGTCTTTGGTCGTCAAGAAAGCCACGAAAGTACTCATGATCTTGGATCCGACAGAGGCAAACTTGGGAGGAGTCTTGAGAGATGGCTCAGGATACTTCTTCTCGAGAAGGCTGACGATGACGTCGGAATCAGGCACCCATTTGCCGTCGATCTTAAGCACTGGTACTTTCCCTTGAGGATTAATGTCTAAGAACCTGCATCATATATAACCAAAGCCAATCAAATTTCACGTTTGAAAAAAAAGTTTCACCGTTAGCATTTGAACTAAACCGAAAGTCAATCCAGTTTCTGGTTTAAACAAAGCTCAACACATCCGGGGAATTAGTAACTGACCATTTAGGCTTGTCAGAGAGGTTGATCAGATGCATTTTGTAGGGCAGACGCTTCTCCTCAAGGGTGAGAAGAACACGTTGGCTGAACGGGCCTGAAACGACATTAGAAGATCAAAACACTCATCAGTACTTGCAAAATCAGAGCTTAAACAGAGAGAGAGAGAGAGAGAGAAGAGGAAGTTACAGTCGCCAAGAACATCAGGAGCACCAACGGCGGCTTTCACGCAGACTTCGAGAGCCATCTTTAGTTTTTCTTTTGCAGTGATCGAAAGAAGTGTTGAGGTAGTCAGTGGCTTTTATGGACAATTCTCACACTCTTCTCTTTAGTGCTTCGACCAAAACCAGTGGTCCATTATTGCCCAACGTTTGAGAAGGACATGTTATCTTTTCCACGTGTTGCGAATAGCGAGAGACGATTTGAATTTTTTGAACCGTGTCGGTAAAGGTTATCACGTTTTTAGTACAATGTTAACGTAACGACAACAGTATGCAAAATACAGACTATTTCAAAATTTTAATGCATGTGTCGTGATTCAGATTTTTAGTAACTGAATAACCCATATAGGAATCATCGATTCAGAGATAATATTATTAAAATCTTTTAGTGTAACTGCAACTTAAAAATGAGTTCGACTCTAATTTATTATTTTATTACTAAATTAATTGTAAGTTGACTTATTCTTGGATTCACCAACAATAGTGAACCTCTAGATTCATCAGCCAATATAATTGCATCATTTAATATTCAATATCTTTTAAAAATGGAAACAAAATATTATCAAATTAAATTATACCTTCAAAATAAAAATTAATAAAAATGATACTAATCACAAAAACAAGCATTTTAAATCTAAAAAAAGAATTTATTTCAAAATATATTTTAAAGTTTATACTAATCACAAAAAAAACAAACTTTTTAATCTAAAAAAAGAATTTATTTAAAAAAAAGAATTTAAGACTTTTGATAAATCCTAAATTTTAAAGTTTAAGATTTATCCAAGGGTTTCAGATTTACCGAAAGGTTTTGGATTTACCCAAGGGTTTAGGGTTTAGGATTAGGATTTAGGGTATAGTTTTTTGTTGAATGTGTTATAAATAGTTTTTTTTAAACAAAATTTTAGAATTTATCAAAGGGTTTACTAAATTATTTAGGATTTAATATTTAGGGTTTAATGTTTTTTTTGTGGTATTAATTTTTTTTTGAAAAAAAATACTTTTTTGCAATTAGTATTATTTCTATTTATTCTTATTTTTTTTTATTTTAAAAACGTAATATAATTTGGCAATATATATTTTGTTTCCTTTTTTAAAAGATGTCAAATTTGAAATAACTAAATTCTATTGGTTGGTGAACCTATAGGTTCACCCTAAGGGGTGAACCCAAGAATAACTCTTGTAAGTTTATCGATCTTAGTTACTATTTGATATTTATTCTGTATTTATTTTTTGTTATAAAATATAATATATTACAAAAATTATTACTTTTTTGTTCAAAAATTATTATTATATTTTTCATTTCAGTAGAAAAAGTTATGATTTTGTTATATGAAGCAATATAGTTGCCATCTAAAACTTTATTTTTATCATATTTTAATAAAATTTGACATTAATTAGATTCACAAAAAAATTATTTCATAAATTTTTGTGTCAACATATCTATTTAATTTTTGCAGATTTAACTATAGTTTCATAAATTTAATTATGTATTTACTTAATTTTAATAAACTTATTGTTTTCACATATTTGTTTGCATTTAGCCACAATTTTTAGATAAACATATTCTCTAAATATTATTTTTCCTTTTCAGTTGATTTACTTAACCAACAACGGATTTGTTTCTTTTTTGATCTTTGTTTTCTTTTTTTTTTCCCAAGAGAGGCAATTATCATCGATGGTTCAGTTTTTCATTTTACTAGATGTTTTCTCCGCGCTACGCGAGGATTATGTATTTTAATATTTATTTTTTATAAACGTTTTCATATTTTATGTAAATTGATTTGTTTGAGTTTATATTTAGTTTAATAAAACATATTGTACTTTTATTAAGCTTTCTAATACCTAATTTTTATTATCTGGTTAATATCCAAATTAATTATTTTATTTCTTTTAATACACTTAGTTTTCAAACAATACTCATTTCAATACCCAAACTAATTATAAGTTAAAATGAAAATTAAAATAATCTTAAAAATTCACAAAATGTTAAAATTTCTATTTTTTTATTTTAAGTTTTAGGAATAAAAGTTTATAAACTGTGTATAGTATTTAAAATTATAATATTACTTGTAGTTTACCTTTAAATTTATTTTGTTTACTGAATTTTAAAAATAAATTATTTATCTTAATCATTTTAAGTTTATATATGTTATCTATAACTTAGTTACTTTACTCCAAAAAAATTGATTTTTTTTGAAATTTTAAAGATTTTGTTTATTATTTTAGAGATTTTTTTTTAAGTTTTGTTTGGAACTTTTTGATATTTTAATTAAAATGAGCATAGCTTGGGTAATAAAATGAGCATGTGTATTAAAATAAGAAAAATACTTAGTGAACGAATTGAATCGGGTAAACCAAGAAGTTTGAGTATTTAAAAATTTGACGAAATTTAGTTGAGACATTTTTTTGGACTTTTTTCTTCATTATTTGGTGTTTAAGGAAAATATGATAGTCACTCGTTGTAAAAAAAAAAGATATGGATTTAGTGAAAATTCAGATATGATAAAATTTTACATAGATATATTTTACAACTGTGAAGAAATGTTAAACTTTTACATTTCTAACGGATATGATTTTACAATTGTAACAAAAAATAATATTTTATATTTTGATGAAAATATGTATTTTTTATTTTCATGAATAATTATAAACTTTAGTTATGCATGTTTGCTTGCATCTAAATTATCTGTGAATAAAATATATGCCACATTTTCTAATCTTAAATGAATCATCTCAATTTATATTCTGATTTGATTCAACCAATTAACTTCAATAATTTTGCTTTGGTGTGTCAAATTATACATCTGATTGTTTCTCATTTGTATTATTAAAATTCTCATATGCAGTCGGAATACTTGATGTTGCCTTTTTCTCTGCATAACTCTCATATTCCACTTGGTTTGTTGTTACCAATCTCTGCTTCTGTGGCTGAAGAGGATTGCAGCTTATGAGATTGTTATTCCACTTCCAGTAACCTCTGTTGTAGGATTGATGAACAGAGGATTGATGATCTCAGGTAAGACATGAGCTCTTTTTTTTCCTTATCTTGCAAGAAAATTCGATCCACTTCGCATGTAGACAACTCGAGAAAGAGTGAAGCCATTAAATCCATTTTCTAACACAATTTCTTGGGATATTTTAACTTTTACTTCTTTTTTTTATTGTAATAATAATGTGCGAGGAAAACATAATCGAGAAGCCCAATTTTAAGATCTTGAATACAAACTTTGCTACTCAAGAAATAAAGTTCTTTATCAATGGAGCTTTGGTGATGAATCTTCTGTTTTTCTGTCCTAAGAGGTTGATGTCTTATTATTGTTATCTAATCTGTTATGGATTTTCTAACCATTGATATCACATGTGTTCAAAAAAAAAAACCATTGATATCACATTCATTCTGTTATATCTTATCTGTTACCTCTGGTCTTATGCAGAAAAGTTTTACAATTGTTGTTTTGTGATTTCCCACAGTTCATCTCCCAAGAAAGTAGGGGACGAAGAACCCGTTCCATCCATCTTCATCATCAGATTCTTCTTCTTCATCTCAGGAACATCTCTCTTTTTCAGGGTGAAGGTTTTTTATTGTAAGACTTCATGGTGAATTTGAATTTTCTATCACTTTCTCAGATTCCAACTTCCATTCTATCTCTTCACAATCTCTTCATTCTTGTCTATGGAAATCATTTTCTTAGCAGATTCATTATTTTTATCAGTTAAATGTATAGAGCTTGACGTATCAGAGAATATTTTTATCATCTAAAAATTCTGTTGTAATTATCAAATGTATCCACTAAAACCAATAGCCTGTACATGTTCAAGTGAAACACCACAACATCACAAAAGCAGCTTGATTTACTAAGCAGCTGAGAATGAAAACTTTATGAAGCTAAACAAACATAATACAACCTGCTTGAAAGTCGAAAACCATACATCCCATTAGGAGGTTTTATATCAATCTCCTTTAAAAGTTTAACAGTTCAGTAACTCCTCTCTGGAGAAACATATCGTATAGCAACTCTGCCTGCTAAATCAATCCTTACAGCATCCTCTACTTCATCATATATACTGTTCTTGTGGAAGCTCTCTACTTCTGATATTGTGATATTTAGAAGATATTATAACAGTGAGTAACTGAAGATGGTATTAAAATCATGAAGAAGTGAAGATAAAAAAAGGAAAAGAAAATCTAGCTTGGTTTTACTGAGTTTAGTAGAATGATGACCTAACAGCCTTTCAGGTATTAGCATACAGGATATAAATACGACCCTGGTCTATGGAATGTGATTGGACCAAAAACATACGATGTCAGTAATTACAAAAGCATAGACATCTGTCATACTAAAACTGACAACTAAAGAAGCTTAAACATCCTTAAAGATGATTACCTAGTAAGTGGCAGAGGCTCATCTTAACAATTGAATATGTTAACATCAACACTGTAGTTTTTGGCATCTTTAATCACACGGCCAAAGAATTCTCCTTTGACTGATATATAACCTGCAAGGAACAAAACCAATCAAATATGCTTAAACAACATTTAAAGATAAGAATCTTTTTTGAGTTGGAAGGAACTAACAACTGAACGCAAATCTCAGAGTTTAGATCCAAGAAGGAATAACTCTGATATATGACAGTGAAATCAAGGGATGAGAATCACTACATGAACGCCTCAAAAGACCAGATTACACCAAAAATAAGAGTCCAAAGGATGAACAGCAGAACAAAACCTGTTGAGGAACGGTGAGAGGATTTGTAGACCTTTATGTGGTCCGAGTGTGATGTCTTCGAAGAACATCGGTCATAAAATTTTCCGGAAGAAACAACGTTGCGAACGTTTGGCTTGTTCGGCATGGTAGAGAAGGCAGCAGCTTTGCCCTTAGCTTTGATCGATACGACGGAAAAGACATAGGATACAGCGGAGGAGACACACGTTTTGCCAATCGATCCACCGGATGAGACACCGGTGTTCACGATTGGGTTGATCGGATTGGGAGAAGAGATAACGGCCTTGCCGCTTTGTTTACTCGAATTAGGACCACCGGAGACACTGGATTCGCCCTTGGGATTCATCGTGGAGAGCACAAAGAGTTTTGATTGAGAGTAAACTCTGAAGAAGAGTATTATAAATAATTTCAAAGGAATAAAGGGGAGACGGTGTCATTAATGAGGTTAGTGGAAGTTTGATTGCAGAAGAGTTGAAGATGTTTAATCGATCAACGATCGTTAGAGAGAAAGGAATTGACGAAGAGGAAGACGAAAGGAATCGACGACTCGTGAAAAGATATTAGAGTGTTGGGCCAAACAAACAGAATTTTTCGACAGATAAAACGTAACAAAAGCCCAACCGGATACTAATTTGGTGGCTAACGTGACAAAACGAAATGTTTTGATTGGATGTTTTTACCTGCTGACGTGGATAGGCTAGCTGCTCTTCATTTGTTCCTTTTAATATAGTAAGATTTCATTGGTTCAATTAAGAAATAGCGGTTTGCTTTAACCAGAATAAACCAACGTAAATGTCATGGAACTACTTTCGCTCATGTTGTTCCCCTCACTTTCCACCTTCTTCACTGTAGATTCCCTCACCTGCGAACTCTAGGAAGAGTGACGAAAGACCAATGGGAACCCTAGGAAGAGCATTCTACTCCGTCGGATTCTGGATCCGCGAGACCGGCCAGGCTCTCGATCGCCTCGGATGTCGCCTCCAAGGCAAAAACTGCTTCCGAGAACAACGTAAGCTTCACCGTACCTCGATTTCATCGCTCCGTTTTTCGAATTCGCTTCGATTAGGTTACTCAGCTCTTCGAATTAGGTTTACAGATCTGGTATTTGATTAGCAGAAGGGATTCATCGATCAATTATAATAGGATTGTGCTTTGCTGCTTCGGTTTTTAATTTTGTGTAGTGTCAAGGCATCGGACGCTGATGAACGTATTCGATAAGGCTCCGATTGTGGATAAGGAAGCTTTTGTAGCGCCAAGCGCGTCAGTCATCGGGAACGTCCAGATCGGAAGAGGATCTTCTATTTGGTATGGATGCGTACTACGAGGTGAGCCAAGCTTACTAAGCTTCATTTGTTTGGTGTGTTTTGATTGATTTTGATTTCTCATATAGTGAGCCAAGCTTTGTTTGTAGTTCTATCATTTATACATATGTATCCTTAACTAAGTAGAGAACGAGTATTGTGTTCTTTAATCTTCTTTTATGGTTTAGTGATTAATAGCACTGCTCAATGTGGAACTTCTTAGGATTGCTGGATGAGCCTTGGCCTAAAAACATTTTTGGAGTTCTTTTATATAGGGATCGAAATTCCAATTTTTATTTTTATAATTAAAGTTCTTAAAGAAATGTTTATAGCCCCAAAATCTGAGATGCGGCCTTGACTGTATGGTTAAAGCTATTAATTCTTTACCAGGAAACTGTGGAATAACGTAGAGTCTATGACTTGCTCTTGTTTTCTGTGCAGGGGATGTGAACACCGTTACTGTTGGATCAGGAACTAATATTCAGGACAACTCGCTTGTTCACGTGGCAAAATCTAACTTAAGCGGGAAGGTGCCTGCAACCACCATCGGAGACAATGTAACCATTGGTTAGTGGGAATGTATCTTGTTGTTTATTTTTGCAGTTGTTTGATTTTAATGCATCTCCGCGAAGCATTTGGGATTATATAGTTTTAAACCTGTAACAGGTCATTGTGCTGTTTTACATGGATGTACTGTTGAGGATGAGGCTTTTATCGGGATGGGGGCGACACTTCTGGACGGTGTCGTGGTTGAGAACCATGCCCTGGTTGCTGCTGGTGCGCTTGTGCGACAAAACACTAGGATTCCTTCCGGAGAGGTATAGTTTTGCGTCAAATATTTGCATTATCTGAAGACCCCCATAACCTTATATGTTCTGGCATACTTCTACTGCTACCTAGGCAGCATAGGCTATTTCATTAATGATGCCTTTTCTAGTTCTGAGATCAGTGGAGATTGGATCTGAAGTTGAAATACAGTTTAAGTCTATGAATTGTTCTCCTCTGTCTGGATAAAATAATCTATCTTCCTTTTAGGTGAAGTGTTGTAAGAGCTCAACCTTCTTTTAAAGAATAATGACTAAGGTCAATTAGGCTAATTTGCATTTTAAACTATTAGGAATGATCATGACCGATTAAACTCCTTATACCGCTATATTACTGACAGATTTAACTTTCTTTTAAAACATATTGGTCTATAATGACTCAGATATGGGGAGGAAACCCAGCAAGGTTCCTCAGGAAGCTCAAGAGTGAGGAAATTGATTTTATCCCAAAGTCAGCTGAAAACTACTCAAACCTGGCGAAGGTTCACGCAGCAGAGAATGCAAAACCACTAAATGCGATCGAGTTTGAGAAGGTTCTACGCAAGAGGCATGCTGGAAAAGACGAGGAGTATGACTCAGTGCTTGGTATTGTGAGAGAAACTCCGCCAGAGCTTAAACTCCCTAACAACATAGCGGCCGAGAAGCCAAGCGTCCTTAAAACTTGAACTGTTTTTTTCTGGGGTATGTTTTCTGATCGAAACCTAAATAGTATGTATGAGATGTCTCAAGAAGATTATGTTCTGGGCTCTGGTTTGAATGATGTCGGGTAGAGTACAATAAAGTAGAAACTGAATTTACAGCTTTTGAGAAACTCGACTTTTCTTCATGGTTCTTTAGGAACGTGATAAGAACAAATGCGTTTATTGATAAAAACCTCCCTACCACCCTCTCTTAGTCTTCACAGAACGAAGAACTAAGCCTTACTCTTGAATCTCACACACGAGATTCAAGCCTCTCAACAATTACTCTGTAACTGCCTAACTGTAACTGACATAACAGACTCCCTTTTATAGCTAACGCCTTATTCAAAATACGAAAGAACTTCTTTCCTAAGTAACAACTGCCAACTCAGCAATCTTCTCTTCTTCCTCTTGATCCTTCTGCTTCTTTCTTCTCGAAACGTAAACTCTCAAGGGTCTATCAATACCCCCGTTTTGAAGAACCAGCTTGTCCTCAAGTGGGTAACTAGGAAACTGAGCCTTGAAATCCTTCACACGCAACCACGAAGTTTCATGCTCCGGCATATTCTTCCACGAAACCAATACTACAAGATGACCCTCCGAATCGTACCTCGAATCCAACACAGCCTCAGGTTCTACAATCAACTCATCATCATCTGACAACACCGGAGGTAAAGGGATGACACAACGTCCTTCTCCAACCACTGGTTTGAGTTGTGATACATGAAACACAGGATGCACTTTCGAATCAGCTGGCAACCTCAAACGATACGCCACCTTCCCAATCCTCTCCAAAACTTCATAAGGTCCATAATAGCGAGCTGAAAGCTTCTGACACAAACGCCGACTGACTGACTGCTGTCTATACGGACGCAACTTCAGATAAACTTTCATTCCAACTTCAAACTCCAAATCCCTACGCTTCTTATCCGCGTTGTTTTTCATCGCTTCTTGAGCACGCAACAAGTGATATTTTACATCACTTAACAACGCATCCCTCTCCTTAAGCATAGACTCCAACTGAAAGTTCTGTGTCGAGCCTTCTTCAAATCTCAACAATGCAGGTGGATCCCGACCATACACCACCTTGAACGGAGTGCATTGTGTAGCGGTATGAAATGAAGTATTATACCAAAGTTCAGCCCATGGTAAGAACTTGGCCCATGATTTTGGATGCGATGAAGCAAAACAACGTAAGTAGGTCTCCAGACAACGGTTCAAAACCTCCGTTTGACCATCGGACTGAGGATGAAACGCTGTACTAAAGCGCAAGCGGGTACCTGAAGCCTTGAAGCAATCCTTCCAGAAACTACTCAGAAAAATTTTATCCCTATCAGAGATTATTGACTTGGGAAATCCATGTAGTCTGATCACTTCCTGCACAAACTTCAGAGCAACGTCATAGGCAGTAAACGGATGCTTCAAAGGAATGAAGTGACCATACTTACTCAAACGGTCCACAACAACCAATATCACATTCGTTCCTTTAGAAGTAGGTAGTCCCTCTATAAAATCCATCGAAATATCTTCCCAAATACGCTGAGGTACCTCAATTGGCTGAAGCAATCCAGCAGGCGACAATGTCGTATACTTATGAGTTTGACAAATTTCACACAATCTCATCGTCTTCAGCTTCAACACTTTCTTGCGTCAGAATCTCCATTTCTAAACCATTCACTACTGTCAGCACTCTCAAAGACGCATTAGGACAGACTGCAGCATGTTGCCTACTCCACTTCGCATCACATTGAAAGCAAAGTCCCAAACGTTTCTTCTCTGCTAGTTGAGTATCAGTCAAACGAACCGTTGTTTTCACTGTACCACCTTGCTTCACTTGGCTTGTATTAGTCTGTGTTGGTTGACTAGATTGTGTAACTTGCTTCTGTTTCCAGCCCGCGTTGGTGTGATAACTCGAATACGATTTACTGGAATCTTGAGCGTTACTGTGGCTCGTCTTGTTACGCAATTGCATTTCTTTCTTCACAACACTCAACAAATAGCTTGATTCCATTTGATAAGCTGTAGCTACCATCTCCGGAAGGTCCAAAGGCTTGCACATTGTCACCACTTCTTGCATTTCTGGAGATAAACCATTCATGAAGATTCCTTCTCTTTGAGTATCCGAAATTCCCGAAACCTGAGTTGATAAATCCTCAAACTTGTGAATGTATTCAGCTACAGATCCTGTTTGCTGCACCGCGAAGAACGGTTGACTCGGATCTCTCAATTTCACTTTACTGAAACGAGCAATTAGTCGCTCCTTGAAATTGATCCAGCTCAAAAACGGTCTCCTCAACACCTCACTGTTGAACCAACTCAGAACATCACCAGCAAGACTCACCGAAATCAATTCGATCTTCATTGCTTCGTTGTAACCTCCGATCCTGAAAAATCTTTCAGCTAATGCAATCCAGCCATACACATCATCCCCCGAAAACGTCGGAAGTTCAACCTTCTTAATCAAACTATCCCTATCATCCATTAAAGGAGCTATCGTTCGATTATCTCCTCCCCTAAAACTACGGCCAGGTTCCAAGTTATAGTTCGATACCTGAGTTCTGTAAACCGTCGGAATCGGATTCGCAGCTACCGAAGCGTCCTCCGTAGGTCGTACCGATCTCGTCATCAGCTCGATAAGCTCCGAAAACTTGGCATCGATCTTCGTCGTAAATTTCTCCTCCAATTTCTCCATCGACGATTCGATCGTTGCTCGCAGATTCGCATTCGTCTCTTGTTGCTCGGCGAATTGCGTCGCCATGGCCGTTGCTAACGACTCCACACTCGGAAGAGTCGGTCTCGTCATCTTCTTCTCTTCGCGATTGTTCGTTCCGATCACTCACGACGCACCAATTTGATAAGAACAAATGCGTTTATTGATAAAAACCTCCCTACCACCCTCTCTTAGTCTTCACAGAACGAAGAACTAAGCCTTACTCTTGAATCTCACACACGAGATTCAAGCCTCTCAACAATTACTCTGTAACTGCCTAACTGTAACTGACATAACAGACTCCCTTTTATAGCTAACGCCTTATTCAAAATACGAAAGAACTTCTTTCCTAAGTAACAACTGCCAACTCAGCAATCTTCTCTTCTTCCTCTTGATCCTTCTGCTTCTTTCTTCTCGAAACGTAAACTCTCAAGGGTCTATCAGAACGAATGGTCTTTGTTAGAACAAATTATGGATGCTACTACTTTGTTTTTTAAAATTCTGAAACAGACATGAAGATTGAATTATAATAAAAACTCGACTTTTCTTCATGGTTCTTTAGGAACGAATGGTCTTTGTTAGAACAAATTATGGATGCTACTACTTTGTTTTTTAAAATTCTGAAACAGACATGAAGATTGAATTATAATAATAGACTGAAGCATGTGCTGATTCATGTGCGTCAAAGAGCCCTTTCGTATTGGAATTTCTCTTAAGCTTTTTGTTCTTGACAAAGAAGCTTACTGCAAGCAAATGCCTTGTATCTGTGCTGAAGTCACACTTTAATTCAATGCGCATTTTGTTGTTAAAGGCTTATCATGGTTTAAGTATCTCTGTGGATCACAACAATCGAGTGTGTGCTACTCGGCCATAGGGTTACCGTTATTTCCTTCAGGAAGCAGAGGAATGTTATGAAGTGAATTCTGAGTCTGACATGATTGATAGAGTAGTTAGTGTTTAGGGAATATGCAAATCCTATAAGAACCTCGGATAATCCGAGGATAGAGTTTGAGCTCATGAAGTTGTACCAATCAGTAGTGTAAGTTAGTTTCTGTACCTATATCAAACAAGCTATTACCCTGCTGAAGTAGATAAACAGAACTGCGAGACAGCCTCTTATTAGTGGTAACTTCCAAGCACAAACGAAGTTTTATTAGAACCCAAGCTAAAGTAAAGGTTATGGTTTTGTCATAGGGACTATGATTTGCAACCGAACAAAACAAGAAAACAGCGTCACTCTTGAAGAAGACTCGGAGAACTTTTTGCTTGCTTCAGCAATTGAAGTAGCAAAAACATGCGAAACCAGGGAACTGAGCGTGACAAGCCCCGTGTGAAGCACGTTCCCATCTCTTACACTGACTGTCACAGCCGCGAGTGTTGCCACAAAACCCTGTCCATGTCTTGCTTCGCCTCTGGCAAACTCTTCCTTCCACCATCATCACCTCTGAAAAAATTCTCAAAACATCAAAACTGTGAAAAGGGGTGTTTAAGATACATCATGAGTGGAGTGATCTTACCAGTGGAAGCGATGAGGAAGACAGATAGGCAGAGTAAGAGTAAAACTGTGTAAGAAGAAGCCATCAGATTTTGTTATGCGATAATATTCTCTAGCTGAAAGGCTCAATATATATATATATATATATAGAACGCATTCTCTAGAAATGTCTTTTGTGTTATAGTGTGAATGGGGATGAAACCACCTAGCCTACTACTTATCCAAACTCTATCCTAAAATCAGTAAAAGTTTTGACTATGGACTTGGTTATCAAAGAGTTCTGACGTCTAATTTGTTCGGACATGTTACTATGACAGTGTGACACTAACACACACCGGATACAAACATTTGAATTTTGTGTGTATATATATATGTCAAAATCAAAACATATTACATTTAAAACATGGATGCAAACACGTATATATTGGAAGTCTTTTCTTTTTGTGCAAAAATGAAATACATATTTAAGTCAATTGTACGGTGGTCAAACCAGAACTGGAACCTGGCTACGCTTTACAATTTGTTTCTGCATGTAACCGTACAAATAATTAATTACTTTGATTTTCTTTTGTCAACATCTAATTATCTCCCTGATATTGTGGGGGTTTTCTATATAGAAAATGTTGTGATTATGACAAAGATTGTTTGATGGCGACCACAGAATCAGACAGTGTTTGGATCTGTTGTATCATAAGTAAACCAGTCTCAGTCTTTGTCTGTAATTTCTTTTGAGCACCTCTTTATAAAATGTTACATGCATCTCCATCTTTTTTTTTTGAAACAGCATCTCCATATTTATTATGTGGAGTAAACTGTAAATTGCTTTTGAGCACGTGACTCATCCTATCTCACGTGATTCTCGGATCTCGACCACTTCAATTTTCCATGACCCTCGTGAGAGAGATACTATCATCTTGTGTAGTTGTGTGGATAAGTTCGTTCTTGACGGCGCGTGACTTCACGTGTCTGATTCGAAGTGCTTCGAAGTGTATGCTTTATAGTTTATACGCTTTATATATGCTAACCAACTCCTTCATCAATTAATTGATGTTCTTCAACTACTATGCTATACACTTGTGAATAATATTTGTTAGAGATCACGTAACTAATTTGTATATGCTCGAAACTATAACATACATTGATAAGATATTACTTGATGCAAAATATCTACACCCGAACCTAAAATTTAGTTAGTGATATGTTGGATTAAATATTGGGTCTTTTCATATCGGAAACTTGCTATATCGATGGGATATGCCATTTTACAAATTGAACATGATGGCTACGAATTATATATCTACATATGCATATAAAATTGGAAAATTATATATTTTTAATAAAAGAAAGATATCTACCAAGCAATGTCAATGATAGTAGTTTTGGAGTAATATCCTGCAATCTAAAACATATAATTTCTTTTAGTTAATTGTAAATAGTTCTTAAAACAATGATGTGTTGTGTGGAACCATAATACAATATCTATATAGCAGCAACTGCGAGATTTCAATCCAATATAATTGGCTAAAAGCATAATAAACCTTAATTGAGATAGACAGCAAACAACCATTAGTTTATGTGCTAAATAATTCCACAGACTATATTTTTATAATTCATATCATTTAATAAAAACAAAAGAAACAAGCTAACTGAGACATTATCGGTGGAGTGTCGACAATATTATAAAAGTTAAAAGCCCAAGCAAAAAATAATTAAATTAACCAAGTTATTCTTTTTTATTTTAAGGCTCGCTATAAAAGGACCACTCTACTCTCTAGTGATCGTATCTGTCTCAGCATCAGTGCATCTCTTTTCTCCAACATAACATTTCATCCCATATAGAAAATCGTAACTTTCCCGTTTATCATATATCCTCACTTTCCCGTTTCCTTTTCCCGGAAAATCTTCCCTAGATTTCTTTCACCCACACACCATAATCAAGCTCAAGATTCCTATAGACTAACAAATCATGGAACCGCCTAAGAGACACGACAATACGTTTAGCTTACAGAATGTTCTGTTCATTTTCAAAGTCTCAGCTGTCCTAGCCTTCTCCGGTTACTGTGGTTACCCGACGATTATAAATGTACTTGAAGGCGTTGAACTTTGGTTCGGTTGGTTCCGTTTGTTTCTAAGAAACGTTTTCTTCGTCTTCATTATCATTAACGCTCTCATCGGCTCGATATACTTTAGCTTTCTCCAAACCACCGGAAAAACGAAACCGGATCTCTACGATGAATACATCGCCGCCGTACCCTCCGTCGTCCGTCCTTCACCGGAGCCGTCTTCTGCCCTGATGGAGGTCGGAGACTACGGTGGTGAATATAATAATAAGTCGAGTTATTACGAGACTGTGCCGCAGTTTCAAGAGGTTAATAAGGTTGTGGAGAGTAAATGTTATGAACGAGTAGTGATGGAGACGAGCTCTAAGAGTTATAGGAAGACGACTAGTGATACAAGGCCTCTTCAAGGGTCCTAATATGCAAATCAAAGTAGTACTTAAGATGTCAATCCATTCCTAGATGATCTCAATGCAAAGGGAATACAAGTCCATGCTAAATCTAAGTGCAATCAGGTTTTAAAAGTGATTATGAACTATAACTATTCTAGAAATGCAATAAATGATCAAGCTTTCTCAATATGAAGCAAGAGGACTCATGGGGCTAGGCATTTGATCTTGGGTGATATAGATCCAATCTAGAGGTGGCAAGCTATCAATCAAACAATATCCTTATGCCTAGACACAATCCTAAACAAACTCTATCTCTAGATGAATGTTCTTTTGCTAAAGCAACTCAAGCATCTAATATCTTAGGTTGAATGTTACTAAAGCAAACATGGAGAACAAGTCTAATAGCAATCTTAACTCCTTTAACAACTAATCTCTTAGGTAAAGCAAGGTAAAAGCATTGAAGAGCTGGTTCAGGCATTTCATCATACACCTTGTGGGCAGGAAATGCCTAAGGATCTATTTTGATATGATCAAGATCAAAATAGCATTATGAACCCTCAACAAGCAAGGAAACAAGTAAATCTAACACTAAACACCCTAGATCTTCACTAATCACCCTTAATCACCCTAGCCCATGAATCCTAGATTAGTCTACTCACTAATAGACATGAATAACCCCAAAACCATAGATGATTCAAGGCTAAACATGATTAGAGAGCAAGATAATCACACAAAGACAAGAAATAAGAAGAAAAGAAACTAAAGATTCAATCTTTCTTAAAGGTTTCAATGTGTTCTTGAGAGAAAACAAGATAAGTCCCAAAATTAGGTCTAGAGGGTATTTATAGAAGCCTAAAAGTCGAGTTGGGCCAACCCAACAAACCTGGGCCGACCCAATAAAAAGCAGTCCTTTTTGCCCGTAGCGACTTGGTTATCCCGCTACACGTAGGTCGCTACAAATCTGGGAAAACCGTAGCGACATGCTCTGGTCGCTACAGTGGTCGCTACAGACACTCGTGAGGTCTCGTAGCGATGTGGTGAGGTCGCTACGCACAGGTCGCTACAGACACTTGGTCGATTTCAGCAATTCTCCTCTTCTTCTGTAGCGACCGAGCGTGGTCGCTACGCACGTCGCTACGCTGGCTCGTGAGGCTGTATAGCGACTTGATGATGTCGCTACACCGGTGTCGCTACAGGCACTTTGGCTCTATGCTCCAAACACCTCTCCTTTTGTCTCAAAACACCTCAAATGCCTCCAAAGTCACCAGCAAGCATCTCCAAAACCTGATATAGACATATGTAATGCAATGCAACCTAAATGCACCCTAAATGAGTCTTAATGATCAAAATAGAAGCTAAAACAAAGCTTAAAACCATGTAACTACACATGATATCAACTCCCCCACACTAGTCCTTTACTTGTCCTCAAGTAAACTTTTCAAAATCTCAAAGAAGAGAGATATTAAAATGGGAGCTTAAAGCCAAAAGAAACACTCATAACACTCAACTTGACATCCTAAAGAAACATAGCAAATAGCATGAGCACACTCTCTTATTATACTCTAGCTTCTCTAGGCCTATCAATACTCTTATGTCTCTACACAAGTTGCATAGCTCATCAACCAACAAGTCCTCTTAACCAGCCCTCACATTGATTCACACACACACACACACAAAGTGAATTCTCACAAATGGACACATGATCTCAATCATTTGGCTAGGCAAGCAAATGGTCTAATGTGAATGAAGAGGAGGGTTTAAATGCATCATTTTAAGGTGGTTATCACTCAAGAACAAGGAGCTTGATCATTATGCAAAATTTATCTAAGACTAGAAGCAATTTATGCATACATAAATCCATTCTCATCATTCTACCCTTTTCCTAAGTGAGTGCAAGTTCTACCCTTTTCATCCTCAACCACATAACCAAAATAACACCCTCTCACATCACTCACCCAATGAACAATTCTCTTTTTCTTTTGACTCAACCAACTAGGGACTTTCTATTCACTTTTCACATTTCTATGCTCTAACTCTTTTTATTTTTTTCTTTCCCCACTATCTTATTGAATCTTTTTTTTTTTCTTTTTTTTTTTTTTAGGGGGAAGGTCTCAAACAATACAATCTAGAGCTTTCTTTTCTTTCCATTCTAGGTCCCTAGGGCTTTTCTTTTCTCATGACACTTTTTTTGTTCATCTTTCTCATCTTTCTCACTTCCCAAATCCAAGACCTTATCATTTAGAACATTTAGCACACATAACCCCACTCACCATCCTAGATGCCAGCTCAAAATAGGTTCCTATGCTAGCAAGAGATGAGAACAAATCTATGTCGCCTCCAATACTCTCAAGATTTTGCACATGACAAGCTATCAAAAGAGGCCTCACTCATGCAAATAAATGTTTGGTCTCAAAGAATGGTTAGGGTTCAAGGGTGGGAGTGCCATTTGGGTTAACAAAGAGTGGTAAAATGGAACAAGATAACCCAAATGTGTATGAGATCCATGACTAAGTATGCAAGTGCCCATATGCAAGAGAGATTAAGTTCATTAAGCCAAAGTTCAGATTGGAGCTGGTTTCAAGAACAATGTCAATATCAAGCAAGCAAACATGTTTCAAGAAGAGTTTCCAAGGCTCGAAGCATGCAAGGTTTTAAAGAGATGCTTAAGCTACTTGATATGTTTAACTAGGGTCTCAATTTTAGTGCAAGAAAAATGTTCTTTACAAGGTTTGCTCCCAATGCATGAATGCAATTATATGCTTCTAGACTCAATCTTAAAAATGCAAGTGATGCAACTACATGATTCTTTTTGTGATTTTCAAAATTTTCAATTTTTTTTTCTTGGTTTTTATATGCATATAATTATCTACAATGCATGCTCATGACATAAAACACAAAATCATCAGCAACTTATACCTCCCCCACACTTAATTCACACAGTCCCTGTGTTGTTAAGTGGAGAAAGATATCCAAAAGAAAATACTAAATGCAATGGAAGATAATATATACAAGGAAATGTGAAGGAGTACCTTTGGAGTATTGGAGGAGGTAGTGGTGCCTAAGGAGCAATGTCTGGCCGCCTTCCTCTCAACTCAAGGGCTCTTATTCAGAAGATACTACTGATATGTACATGGATAGACATGGGATTTCCTCCCAAGTGAGCTTGTTTTAAGTCCCTAGCTTGACTTTCCTTCCTTTACCTAGTGAGAAGGAGAATCCTTTCCACCTTCAAGAGTGATGGTTAGGACATGAGAGAGAAGCTCTTGAAGCTTGATTGGATCATCTTGGAGCTTAGGAGTGATGATGGCTCTTGCACTTGAGAATGGCTTAGACCTTCCCTTGCACTTGATCTTGTACTCAATAGCTCCATCCTTGAGCTTCATTGGGTGGAGAGTGAGGGTGTGAGGATTCTTATCAAGAGGTGGAAGATGAGGTTCTTTCACTATCTTTTTCTTGCCATGAGAAGCCTTTGTGTCTCCACTCACCTCCTCCTTTTGAGCACTTTCCAAGTGCTCATCACACTTCTCCTTAGAGAACTTTTCACCAAGAGTCTCTTTCCCAATACCACTCAGCTCAGCCTTTGTCTTCTCAATGGAGGAAGCTCCACAAGTTATTGTGCCACAATACTCAGCTTTCAATGGAGATTGGAGGGGATATGAGACAGCTTTGTTCACATGCATGAGGGTGACCTTCTTGTTAGGAAAGTCAATGCAAGCTCCAACTGTTGTGAGAAAGGGAGTGCCAAGGATCAAAGAAACTCTCTTCTCCGTTGCCATCTTCAAAACAGTGAGGTCAATAGGTATGGTGCATGCTCCAAGCTTCAAAGGGAAATCCTTGATGATACCAATTGGGGTTGTAGAAGAGGAATCCCCAAATTGGAGCTCAGATGTGTCTTGTAGCATGTGCTCAATCCCTAGACTCTTCATCATCTCAAGTGAGATCACATTCACACTTGCACCAGAATCTACTAGAGCATCATCAAAGTTAAGCTTTCCAAGGGAGCAAGGCAAAGTGAACATCCCTTGGTGTCCTAGTTTAGGGAGGGACTTGGGTGGGACTGGTGGGTCAAGCTTGAGTGCAGAGATGTCTAGGAGCTCTGCTACTTCAGCTTGGTGGTCTAGAATGTCTTTGATGAGCATCATCTGGACATGAGCAGCTTGCATGTTGTGAATCTCTGGAAGCCTTACTCCAATATCACTCAAGTCTTTTCTGAATTTGGAGACCACCTTCTTTTGAGCTTTGGTGAGGAATCTCTCTGGAAAAGGTAGCTTGTCATAGGGTGATAGCTCAACCTCAGTGTCTTCCTGCTTCACCACTTTCAGCCTCTGATCAGCTCTTCTCTCAACTGGTTCCTCAGCCTTGTGCCCTCTGTTCTGCTCAACCTTTGCTGCAACCATCCTGTCAGTTTCTTGCACAATCTTGGTCTCAGTTATTGCAACAACCACATGCTCAACCTGTTCAATTTCAGTTCCAAACACCAATCTTTCAATCTCATCTACCTCTCTCTTGTAGGTGGCTATCTCAGAAGTGTCACTAGAGAGGAGAACATTACAATGTTCCCTTGGGTTTGCCTCTACTTTCCCTGGTAGAGTTCCCATAGGCTGCTTGGAGGATGAAGACATAGAAGCAACCTTAGTCTCTAAAATCTTGAACTCAGAGGCAAGTTGTAAGAACTTGTTGTTGAGATCAGAGTAGTTGGCATCAATCTTTGTGTGGATGTTCTTGAACTCATAAACCATAGTCTTCTCATTTCTGGCCTGAAATTCCAAGAGTTTCTTGAACATAGAGTCCACATTTGAATCTGGAGCTTGACCTTGAGAGGAGCTTCCTTGAGTTTGAGGAGACTGGTTGGCTTGGTAGCCTCCTTGTTGGTTGTTGGAAGGGTTTGAAGAGTATCCTTGCTTGGGCTGGTATCCACCTTGCTGGTAGTTGTTTTGGTATTGAAAGTTGGGCTCTTTCCTATACCATGTGCCATTAGCATTGATGAAGCACAGCTCTTCTTGGCCTTCTAAACCATCAACCTCATTCACCCTAGGAGGAATCTCTTGACTAGGACCACCCACAAAGTTCAGCTGCTCTTGTTTAGTTTGGTTGGAGAGAATCAAATCCATCTTCTCTTGCAAGTACTTAAACTCCTTCTTTGTCTGTTGATCATCATTTCTGTTGCCTCTATCATGCTCCCCATTGTAAACAGAATCACTCTTGGCCATGTTCTCTACCAACTCCTCTGCTTCATCTTCAGTTCTTCCCAAAAAATGACCATTACTAGCTGTATCAAGCCTGTTTCTGCACTGTGGTAGAACTCCTCTGTAGAAAGTGCTAAGCAAGCTCTCCTTGCTGAAGCCATGATGTGGGCATTGAGACCAGTAGCCTTTGAACCTCTCCCATGCTTCACTGAAGCTCTCAAGATTCTTCTGCTGAAACCCAGAGATGTCATTCCTGATCTTAGCTGTCCTTGTTGCAGAGAAGAACTTATCTAAGAAAGCTCTCTTGCACTCATCCCAAGTAGTGATGGAGTCACTTGGGAGAGTCTTCTCCCACTGATGTGCTTTATCTCCCAAAGAGAAAGAAAACAGCTTCAACTTGAGTGCATCTTCAGAAACTCCATTGGTTTTGGACAAGCCACAATACTTGTCAAACTTATCCAAGTGATCAAAAGGATCTTCAGCAGCTAGACCATGGTACTTGTTGTTTTCTATGGTGTTGAGCAGTCCTGATTTGATCTCAAAGTTGTTGTTCTCCACAGGAGGTGCTCTGATTCCCAACCTATGACCATTGATGTGAGGTTGATCATAGGTTCCAATGGCTCTAGCTTGGCGTGGAGGATGTTGTGGCCTAAGGTTTGCAGCTCCTTGGGCCACTCCATCGTGAGGCTGATGCTGATTGTGCTCCATCTCAAACCTCAATCTCTGAAAATGAGCCTGTTGCTCTTCTTCTCTTCTTTTTCTTGCTATCTCCCTCTCTAGTGCAGCTATGTCTTCAACAATTGGAACTAGGCTTGATGAACCTCTGCTCCTCAAGTTCATACACCTGAAAAGAAAGGGAGGTGAAGAAAGAGAATCAATAACAAAAGAAAATAAAAATGACTTAGTCTCAAGCAAGTGACTAAATCCCAATGTTAAAATCAAACTAGGATTGGCAACGGCGCCAATTTGATACAAGGCCTCTTCAAGGGTCCTAATATGCAAATCAAAGTAGTACTTAAGATGTCAATCCATTCCTAGATGATCTCAATGCAAAGGGAATACAAGTCCATGCTAAATCTAAGTGCAATCAGGTTTTAAAAGTGATTATGAACTATAACTATTCTAGAAATGCAATAAATGATCAAGCTTTCTCAATATGAAGCAAGAGGACTCATGGGGCTAGGCATTTGATCTTGGGTGATATAGATCCAATCTAGAGGTGGCAAGCTATCAATCAAACAATATCCTTATGCCTAGACACAATCCTAAACAAACTCTATCTCTAGATGAATGTTCTTTTGCTAAAGCAACTCAAGCATCTAATATCTTAGGTTGAATGTTACTAAAGCAAACATGGAGAACAAGTCTAATAGCAATCTTAACTCCTTTAACAACTAATCTCTTAGGTAAAGCAAGGTAAAAGCATTGAAGAGCTGGTTCAGGCATTTCATCATACACCTTGTGGGCAGGAAATGCCTAAGGATCTATTTTGATATGATCAAGATCAAAATAGCATTATGAACCCTCAACAAGCAAGGAAACAAGTAAATCTAACACTAAACACCCTAGATCTTCACTAATCACCCTTAATCACCCTAGCCCATGAATCCTAGATTAGTCTACTCACTAATAGACATGAATAACCCCAAAACCATAGATGATTCAAGGCTAAACATGATTAGAGAGCAAGATAATCACACAAAGACAAGAAATAAGAAGAAAAGAAACTAAAGATTCAATCTTTCTTAAAGGTTTCAATGTGTTCTTGAGAGAAAACAAGATAAGTCCCAAAATTAGGTCTAGAGGGTATTTATAGAAGCCTAAAAGTCGAGTTGGGCCAACCCAACAAACCTGGGCCGACCCAATAAAAAGCAGTCCTTTTTGCCCGTAGCGACTTGGTTATCCCGCTACACGTAGGTCGCTACAAATCTGGGAAAACCGTAGCGACATGCTCTGGTCGCTACAGTGGTCGCTACAGACACTCGTGAGGTCTCGTAGCGATGTGGTGAGGTCGCTACGCACAGGTCGCTACAGACACTTGGTCGATTTCAGCAATTCTCCTCTTCTTCTGTAGCGACCGAGCGTGGTCGCTACGCACGTCGCTACGCTGGCTCGTGAGGCTGTATAGCGACTTGATGATGTCGCTACACCGGTGTCGCTACAGGCACTTTGGCTCTATGCTCCAAACACCTCTCCTTTTGTCTCAAAACACCTCAAATGCCTCCAAAGTCACCAGCAAGCATCTCCAAAACCTGATATAGACATATGTAATGCAATGCAACCTAAATGCACCCTAAATGAGTCTTAATGATCAAAATAGAAGCTAAAACAAAGCTTAAAACCATGTAACTACACATGATATCAACTAGTTTGGAGAAGAAGAAGAAGAGGTCGACGGTGGTGGAGTATCGAAGGACGGAGTCGGAGAGAGTGATGAAAACGACGTCGTGGAGGTCGCATGCGATGGATGAGCTGAGTAGCGAGGAGTTTCGTATGAAGGTGGAGACTTTTATCATGGGTTATAAGAAGAAAATGATAAACGGCGGCGTTGACCAGTGGCAGAACTGTGTCCCTCAGTGGCAAGATCAGCCCGATCACAATGGAACTGGCCATCATGGTAGTCGTAGTCCTCGTAGGCTCGTTGGTGGTTCTGGCTCTACTGGCGGTGGTGGTCCGTACTTAGCCATTTCGAATTAGAGCTTGGCGTGGGGACTATTTTAAAGTACAAAATGTTAACCTTAGGTTGTTTTTTTACGGCCAATAATGTTGTATTCTAAATTTCTAATATAGATGAGGCTACTAATCTGTGTCACATGGAAGGATGCCACTTGTTGACTAGTTACGTTTAATCAGCACGTCAGCTGAAACTATCGACCTAGAACACCGAATTGTATTTTGACAAATTTATTTAAGTTAACAGAACAATTAGTCTTGTGGTTGATTTTAGGTTTAAGTGAAGTTATAAGATTTTTGTAGTTGATTCTATGTTAAAGCCAAAGGAACCAACTGTCACACATTTTGACTGTAATGAAACCATGACCATTATGTCAAGATTCAGTTCGTTATTAAAACAAGAAAATGTAGGAAAATGAGAACTGTTACAAGTTCAAGCCAATTAGTTTTTGAAACATTGTTCTCTTCTAGTTCAGCTTGTATATTATGAGACGTACTAAGGACTAACGAGTTTACAATTCTATACATGCTGTTTCATTTTCTCCTGGATATAGACTCGTATAAGAAGATTTCGAGAAAAGGTGTGAACTCCTAAAGTATAAGAAAATTTGTATGTAAATATACGAGAAGCATTGTATATTTAATCCCGTAATATGTAGAATGCAATTTTTACTATCCTACATTTGATTTGGATTGTGGTAAGAGAGAACATCTACTTAACTAAAAAATATATTAAAATTCGTGACATTGTTATAAATAAACAACATACGGTATATGAAATAGATACCAGTTGGTAACATCATTTGATTAGTCTATTTTTTACTGAAGGCTTATATATATATCATTTGATTAGTTGTTGATCTTATTGCCAATAGAAGCTCCTTCTAATCTATTAATAATATTTTTCCAGAAAGTTTGTCCAAAATATGAAGTTATTAGGATATGTTCTTATCCACTACTTTGTTTGTTCTATAAATAATTGACACCAGGTCACCAACATTTTTACTTTTGTTGTTTCTCTATTATATTTTCCTGACGCATATATGATTCCACGTCCTCCCACGGAGCTGATTAATACAATATTATTGATTCCGACATATATTTGTCATTGACAACCAAAAAACATACATAAGCTTGTATCAGTGTTGCAAGGTAAGGTATATATAAATGCTTTCTATTCATTTACGCAGGTTTATAAAAGTTTAATAAATAATAGTAACTAGATTCTCGCCTCCCCTTGAAATGGCGGATATTTATTTTTTTGTTTTTTCAATATAAAGATTGATAATTCTTCGTTTTAATTATATAAATAGTGACATGATCAAGTTTTAGTTATGCCGGTTTGTTTTAGTGTGTACAGTATGACAAAATTTAAAATGTATTACACAACCATTTTATGTTTGTAAATAAGTTAAACAATATTTGTATCCGAAATTCGTACTTAATCTATTATATAATTTTAAAGAATTGTAAATTATAGAAAATATTGCTAAACATATAAAGTGCCAATGACATATTTGAATAAGTCTTATCTTCGTGTAGTTACAAAATTTAAATTCTAATATTAAACTTTTTAAAATATTGCATATTTTAATTTATGCTATTGATATTAAAAAGTTTATGCGATAATGAAATTATTTTATAAAAACATAATTCATTTAGTTAGTTAACAGATTTAGACCATAATATAAGCCCACAAAATCGAAAGACTATAATGTCATTAATGAAATTTTTTAGTTGGTCATATCATTAAAAATATTTTTAAAAAATTTTAATATTTCATTAAGGATAGAAAATGAGAATGATCCCCTTTTAATGGTATTGATAGCTAGACGATAGTAATAACTTTTAAAAAGAACACCAGAAATAAATTGTTGGTAAGTAGTTCAAACTTAACAACTTATAGTTTTTTGCAATAAAAACTCTAACCATTAATTACTATGATCTAGATAAATATTTACAGTATGATCTGATACATTTAAGAAACTACTATTTTAGATGTATAAGATATTTTAATATATAAGTCTATATCAGGAAATTACAGATCCATCAAAACTGTAGCCATACTACTTGATATCTATTTGAAATCACAGCCCATATATTATTGTAACAAAATAGTAATGGTACAAAGAATATATCTCTATATGCCGAAGCTGACATTAGAATAAAACACTTGCTCCTAGGATCCACAACCGGTATTGATATTCTTTAATCAAGCTTTTGTTCTGTCCATGACACATAGTTGGACGTTTCAGGAATTTAATTATTAATTAACCGTATTTTTGGCGAACAATTATCCACTTGCATAACCATTTTTAAAACCAAATAAAATACTACTATACCTTAAATACTAAATCATTATTCTTTTTTTTTGAAACACACTAAATCATTATTCAAATCAATAAAAAAGCAGACTAAATCTTTTCTTTGGAGCCATTCCTTAGCATCAAAGGAATTGAGATAAACCGAAACTTGGTTTTGCATTGAACTGAAAGTGTCAGTGTAGTAGCCGCATTACTGCAGTGATTATCGTTTAACTAGGTCTTATGATCTAACTGATTTTACTAAAAGGATAATTGGCGTTATTGCCTATGATCGAACCTCCATTTTGCTTCATACCCTTTCCATTAAACCGATTTTCTTGATGACCAAAACACCCCTACTACAGCATGTCTAATCTATTCTCTAGCCATGTGTTTTAGGCTACTGACACCTCCTCTTTTCTTTTTATATTGTTTCTTTGTTTTTATTTTCTTTTCTTTCGTTTTTGTTCTCCTTTCATTGTTCCTCTCTTTTTATATTTTTCATTTTTTCCATTATATTTTCAGATTATGATCTTTTTCTCTATCTTATGTTTCTATTTCTTCTTTGTGTTCCCTCCTATTTCTTTTTTTCTCTGCAACTACGTCTTTTTCTTCTCCGATTCAAAATCATTATCCAAATCACTATCAATTTCTTACTATTCCTTTCATCAACCACTTAAATTATTGTTAATTTTACGACTACCGCAAAGATGATTTGCAAAATCCAGCAGCTGAGAGCATACAATTTTTGGGTGAAGCTAAGAAAAAACAGATTAACGGTGAACTTGTCGAAGCCTAAAGCAGAGAAGAGAAAAATGTATCGGTAAAGTTGTTTTACAATTTGGATAATAACAATGTTAACCATTATTTTCTTTTCTACCTGATAATTATTATGTTGTAGCAAAACTCCAATTTACATATTTTTCTTTCAGATACATGTTTTGTTAACTGTTAAAAAGATTGTTCATTACTGATAAATGATTAGTAAGATTTTCCAAAAGAAGTTTTCTAACTGATAAATGGTTTCTTATGGATAAATAATTTGATACATTGTTTGTGTGTTGTTATATTTGTTTTATACAATGATTTGCAAGATGTTACCAAATAATAGCATCAATTGATATATTCTTTGTTAGCTGATAAGTAATTAGTTAGCTGATACATAGTTTTGATATATGATTTGTTATCCGATACCGAAATTGTTACATGATACATATTTTATTAGTTGGTTCATAAATTGGTAGAAAAAAATAAGTATTCTTTACTCTTTATGTTATTGTTTCTTTTAACACTTATACATATATCATAACATGTTAAGAAAATATGAATTATATTAAAAATTAAAATACAATTATATATATTTTGGCATACATTCTCAATCGTTTTCATTATCAGTTATACTATTTGTTAACATGGTAACAATTGTTGTAGCATGCTAAGTTAACCGTTAACTGTTTCACTTCTACATTCTTAACTGTTAAGACTTCATGTATCAGCCTTTATGAAATTGTTGTAAAAAAATGTTTGCTTTTGTGTAAAACAAAAAAGAAACTATATGTCAAATGAAAAGGAAAATATAAAAGAAAAAGTGAGACATTGGAGGGAAGAGAAAACGAGAGAAAAAAAATTGCAGGAAAGAGAGTGTGAGAAAAATAACAATAAATGGTAGCTTAGGGTATATGACCGGTGAAAAGAGGCTGGAGAGACTTGTCAGATAATTCCTCTGACTTATATTGTATTTCAGGAGTTAAATAGTGTCTCAGCTCAGGGTTATTTTGGTCATAAACGAAGAAGGATTGTGTGAGCTGAGCCAAAAACGTCAATCCATGTATACAATGCAAATATAGGTCTCTAATATGGGTAGTCCACAAATTATCCCTTTACTAAATGTAATATCAACTACCCTATAAATATTATATCGTAAATTTTTTTATAGATTCAGAGATTAATCTGACTTTCTATATATATGAATTAGAATAAAAAGTTAGCTGTCAAATAGGCGTACGTCTAGTTCAAAAATTTGAATGTAATATGAAAAATCCTTAATGAAAACAAAATCAACCAACTCAAAAAGACAAGCAATGATCTTTATTCCTTCTTAGCTGATAATTTATGGATTTACCTTGGAAATCTTTTGGTGTTCAAATATTTTTTGATATTATAAATTTATAATCACGTGTTCACAAAACACAAAACAAAGTGGAACTTCCTCTGCTTTCTCTACAGTATAATGACAATATGATATTAATGCAAAGTTGTAAATATTACATTTGGATATGAAACAGCGTATCTAGGAACACTCGCTGAGTCTGTTTATACACATATAAGATCTAATTTGAAACTTCTAAATTTACAATCTACGTGACACACGGATCGGATATCCACTCTTCAATCTTGCAAATAATGTCCACTTCTCGATGCTTGGATCTCCATTTACCACCTCCCATCTTAATCATTATTATTTATGGGTCACAAGCATTGTTTTTATTTTAAACGAAAAAATTACACTTTGTGCATTCATATAAGATAATTGTACGAACCTGTAAGTGGTTATAAAACGGTGGAGAAAAACTACCATCATGGCTTTGGCCATATTAAGTCCAAGACATGTTCTTCCCCCCATACCAAATGCTAAGAAACTGTTTGCTTTTGCTTCCTCCTTCATTTTAAGATTTAAGTTATAATCAGTACAAACAAAATAATGTTACTATGCAGACAAGAATAGTGAAAGGAAATATGGTTTCTTAAGAGTATCATTTACGTACGTCAAACCTTGAAGGGTTGAACTTGTGAGGTTCGCTATATACGTTAGGATCAAGGTGAATGGATCTAGCGTCAATGTTTATATTCCATCCTTTATTAATCTTGTACCCTTTCAAATCAGAAAATAATGTATTAAATAAAGCCAGAGGTAATTTATTTAAACAAATAAACTGAATAGGCGATAATAGTGAAAGCAAGCCTAAGCCGAAAAGTAAAAATGTTTAAAGTAAACCTTCCATTTCACAGTCTTGAAGTACTAGTCTTGGGAACCAAGGCACAACAGACGCCATTCTCAGAGATTCTTTCACCATCTATGTACAAAATTTATATATACGTACATATTTAAAAAATAGTCCATTTGAAAAACGTTCGAACGTTGTTACGTTTTTACCTTTGAGGCATATGTCATTTTAGTGAGATCATCTAGTTCGAGAAATGGTTTATCTGATGCCTGCTTAGCAAGCTGAGTTTGTTCTTCCTGTTTACCAGTATAGTGACATATTCTTAGAAACAGAACCCTTTAAAAATATTCTTTATGTTAATTAAAATGATAAATCAGAAAATAGATGTGATAAATAATTGGTAGTGTGTAGTATATTATATATATATATATGTGAAAATAAATGTGATAATATGAAAAATCAGAAAACAGATGTTATAAACCCTGTGTATCGTATGCCCACAAGAGACTATTTAATTTGTTAACTTTTTAACTGTGTTGATGACAGAACTTACAATTAGAATATCCAAAACCTTCTGATTTTCACCGAGGTATTTAACCATCCACGTTAAAGCACTAGCCGTCGTGTCCTGCCCTGCATTGAAAAAAAAAAATTGATGTAACGATTTCACTTTTCTTTTTTTTTTGGTGTAAATGTTATAGTATGATTTCACTTTTCAATTTTTCATCTCTGGGCTGGTCCAAAATGATGAGTATTAAAAGAAAATAAAATAAAATGGGACCTGCAATGATCATGGTCAGAATATTGTCCTTAATCTCAGCGTCAGTCAACATAGTAGAATGATCAGAAGACGAAGCAGAGCCGTCGTTATCTACTGCAAGAAGCTGCTGCAGAAAATCTTCATGATTATTATTATGACTATTTGTTTCATTTCTCCGGTTTCTAATAATCTTTTCTAACACCTCCATGACTCTTTCTCTTGCCTGGATCATTTATAACACATCTCTTCTCATGAATCAAACCAATCCAAGTGTAATAATCTCTATTACTTTGATCCTAAAACGTCATAGAAGGTACTGAAATTACCATGATGCCCTTGTGAAATCTAGTCCAAGGTAAATTGAGAGGAAAAGCAAGCATGGCTTCACAAACAAAGCCCACATCTCTTTGCAGTGAATCCAACTCTTCTTTGTTTTCTAGACTTATTAACATCTTACACATTGCTTTGAATGTTATCTGCACGTTTAGTTACCATATTCTCATACAATTGAAATTTCAAATATAAGATTGACCTTTATACACAAAATTGATTCAGTTTTTGATTTGACGACTAAGGTAACATAGTCCTTTTCCAAACTTCTTTTTATTTTAGCACATTAGGAAATGGCCCAAGTCGGGCCGAACTTATCTCATTAAGGAAAACGGTTTTCTAAATAAGCCTTTAAAAAAATTAAAACGGCTTATTCTTATTCAAACCATCATGCAACGTGTGTAAAACAAACCTGGAGCAAATCTGTGAGCAAGACCACTGTACCACGGTGCTCCCAACCACTAAGCGCGTCAACGACGAGTTCATCAAAGTGTCTAACCATCAGAGCCGTCGATTTTTTGGAGAACAAGTTGATAAAACGGCTACGGAGAATCTTGTGATGGTGTTGAGAAGCACAAAGAAGGCTCCGGTCACCCACAAGCGCAGCTATGGACTTTATGTACCGTTTCGTGAACATCCCTGACTCGTTATTTAAAACAGCCCTAGCTGACTCAGTCGTTGACAAGAACACGTGCGTCTCTCCAAACAAACTTGTCTTAAAGCAACTTCCGTACCTGTAAATTTAGTATTAATGCCCTAAAGTACTTCAGCCATAAACCTTCTAAATGCTCTGGACGCTTATTGTGTTTATACCTGATACGGCGACCACGAACGAACTCATAGAAGCCTTTGCCGCTGTTTACGGAAAGCATGAACTGGAGTGTTTCTCCGATCACCGGAAAACCATGGCTTCCCGGAGGAATATCAGCCGTTGATTTATCGTGATCGTGGATCACGGTTTCGAATATTTTTTTGAGTGCTAGTATCACCACGCACAGCAAGAGAACTACGAGGGGACAGAGGGAAAGATAATCCATCTAATTTTGTCTCTAAAGTTTCTTTTTCAGTCTGAAAAAGAAAGGATATTTAATTATGATTCTTGAAGTATGGAATCTTGGATCGAGCTTATTAACTAGTCTATATATATAGGAAGATATTTTGTATTGAGCGAGTGGCGTTGCTCTTTTTTCCTCCTCATGATGTTTCTTCAGACTATAAATCTACTGAGTATACATTTATGTTCGCGCAAGTGTGTGCGCACGCATATATACTGTCACACAGAAAATAAATCAATTTGAGAAGCTATACACAACAGGACATTAAAATCAAAACAAAATAAAGTGGGTTATATATATGTAAAATCTCGTATATTATTTTCTTGGCATAAAACCCATCAAGAACTAGAAAACCAGTTACTATGTAGTTTGCTAATGGACATTGTTACTACCGCGCTGAGAGTAGAACCCAACGTTATTGTGCAAATTACGAAAGTAATCACGATCGTTACAAAAACTAAGAATAAATGATGAGCATGCGGACAACGTTTCAACGGCAATGAAAAAAAATGAATGTATTTAAAATGGTCATGGAACTTTGTCGCTCTTATTATAAAATTGTCTTGGTCATCGAATGTGACGTGATGCGCTGAAAGCTGTAACAAAAAGAACAATAAAATAGAATAAAAGCATAAAGTGGTAGACACGTGGACGGTGAAGAGAGGCTGTTGAGCCTATTGCACTACATTTTCACGAGTGGGCATGATTAACTTGTTTTCCACTTGTTAACGTGATTATCACTTTTCTTTTGTCAGCAAGTGATTATCATTTATAACACTCTCTTATGTCACATTCCGCTTTAATCTCTATTCTAATATCATTAAGAGAAGAAAATCCAATAAACGTGTGACTAAATGTTGAACTTGTATATATGAATCACTCGAATGAGTGATGCCTTCTATATGCATCCCATGTCTCTCATCTCAAGTTTCAGCTTCTAGATACTGAATTATTGACAATGCCCAAATTGATTTTGTAAATGTTGAACAATTAAATTCTTATTATTTGCATTTTATATTATTTCTGAAGACGTAAACATTAAAAGAGAGAAACGTTATTCATTTTAAAATCTTTTTAATAGTTGATCTGATGCATGATAAAATATGATAGGGACACATTCTTAGATTTTACGTTGTATATATGATCAGAAGTACAAAATACACTTTATTTCAACTGCAACGCATTCATTTTAGTTTATTTTATTCTGGAAGCAAATGGCGTTACATATACTTCATTAGTTAAAGTACCAAATCATATCACTGTAGGTCTAAAGACATGTAAGAAAGCATGAGTTATAACATGATTAACCCATTCTTAGGAGTGAAACAATAATAATAGTGTATCGAGGCGAGCTCACATACACATACTCTCCCACTAACTTTGCGTATCTTTCGAAAAGTTCGTCCATAACATTTTGACCAAATGTAGGTTCTAGCATCGGCTCTACCACGGCTCGTATTGTCTTTGCCACTCTTTGTCCACTAGCTAGGGCTTCGGGTTTGGAGCGTACTATGTCATAGCTTTCGTCGCTGATACTCCCACCTTCCCAATCAACCGGACATATCTCAAGTCGATCAATCGAAAAAGAACCTTCTTTCTCTATCTCTGTTGTTAATTCTTCGGGGCTCGCAGCATAGTAAGGAGCGTTAAAAGCATCAATATTCTCTTCTTCAATGATACCCTTTACACGAAGAACAAAAAAGGACTTTATTTATGACTAATAGAGTATTTATTAAACTGGATTGGACTATATAATTATATTATCTGCTGATCCAATATTTGTATGACTGGGTTATGAGAAAATCCAGACTACAATAATCGAGTTATTAAATGGATTTCATCATAAGCGTTCTTAGTTATCTACTTGATTTTCCACAATAGTTTGTAGGTATTTTTTTTTCATATTTTGGGGCGGGGGGAGGATCAGGATAGTGGCTTTGAACTACCAAACAAAAATTATATGGTACCAATACTATGTGTATATGGATATATATATATATATATATATATATATATATATATATATATATATATATATATATATATATATATATATATATATCAATCAATTTAAATAAACTGACTAAACTAAATCATTTGAGAAAACTCAACAAATTTGGAAAAGATCGAATCCGTGTGGCGGTAATCACTAGGATATCATAACTGGTCAAGAAACGTGCCACGGCCAGATCCTATAGTATAATATGGGCCATATATATATATATATATATATATGTATGTACAGCCCCAAGAGACTATATACGTGTTGGTTCTAATTAAAGGATTCACAACACTTTACCTCTTTGGCCATGGACATAAGAGCTTGAGCTAGGAGTTCCCACTGGTAGCAACCCTCTTCGGTTGTAGGATCAGGTGAGTTTCTTCCAACGAACGATAAAACCATTCGGCCTCCAGGAACCAACTCTTCGGATCGTGACCTCAGAAACACCGAGAAATCAGTTTGGAATTGAAGAGCATAGGCCTTTTGTGCACTCTTAGGACTTGTCTTCGATAAGTATATTTTCCCTCTGTTGTCTAGATCAGCTGTTATGACCACCCCATCTACCTTGTTCACTTCACCACATGGAACCTTGTATATTGATGATAATTTCATTTGTTAGAACGTACAAATTACCAATACAACATGTGATATTTTGATGAAATGAAACAGTTATATGGACCACATTAGTAGTTTCTAGTGTGATGTGTGATGTATGAACCACTAGGTTTCCCAATTTTTGTTTTGTTTTGTTTTGGTATCTTGAATAAGAAAGATTCCCACGCAATAAATTTCACTTAAAAAGGTATATTACTTGCGTAATTATTTTCTTGGTACCGTATTGTGAAACATCACTTTTTCGTGAAATCTATCTTATCATCATAAATTTGCTCAATAAAAACCTTTTTGTGTATCTTGGTTGTTATTCCAAAGTCCAAACTATCTAATTTCAATATAATAGAATAGCTTTCTGATGTAAAAAAGAAGTTCTTGTATATTAGGTTTACGAACTATAGATTAACTTATTTTCTTAAAAGGATTTTAGAAATATTAATTGTAACTATGATTTCAAGTCATACTAGTATATTAGATTTAATAATTCTTTTTTTTCATAATGAAAGTTGGCAAATGACATTAATTTTTATTTTAAAAAAATAGTATACACTCGTAAATATCATAGTCATAATTGAAATGCCGCATAGAGAAACAGAAAACACACCTGAGACAACCAGTGTAAACTAGAAGAAGAATGAACAAAGTGAAGGCTCCGGCGAGGAAACAAACGTCCGTAGAAAGAGCCAGGAACCGCCGACACAAAACACGGTCCTCCACTTCCGTGGTCAAAACCTAAACACTCATAATTGTTCTCTCTCTTCTTAAGCCGGTCGTAAAACTCCGGCAAAGAAGCAAATATGTAGTTGAAGTCATTGCTAGGAAGGTCATTGAGAGAGAGACTGAGCTCAGGAACAGGACGGTCGAGGTCAGGACACAAGTTTTGGATTGTGTCTACGATATTGTAGATGGACAGGAGACTGTTGGGACCGGAGGAACAGCCTAAGTCGGCGATTCCAAAGCTCAAAATTTCTGAATTTCTTATCATCAGCTTCTTCAAGGCCTCGTCCATTACTCTTCTGCCTAAAGATATTATGTTGCTCTGCGAGTTACATAAACATTTTACACATGTTTTATTATATTTTCTGATCTAAAATAAATATAAATATAGATGGATTTTGAGATTACACTATATACTATATATATGTGTGTGTAAACAAGGTTGATGAATATGTTTTTAAGATAATCTTCAACCTGAACAATGGAGTTTTTGGCATAACTTGTTTCACCGTTTCCTTTGTTCATGTGAAGAATTCGCATTATTTCCATTTCTCTCTCTCTCTCTCTCTCTATGTCTCTTTGTAAGGCAGAAGGTTAGTGAAGAAAATAAGTGATGTTGGGTCGGTATATATAAGGAAAGAGGGTAAGTGTGGTTAGAAAGCAGTTCTATCACAGCCTAAGCCACATGCATCTTATGTACGTTGATTTCTCTCCATGATGTTCTCCTTTTACGAATATACTTTATAATAAAACATATGTTCAAGGTGATTTAAAAAGCAGTATGTCCGGTTACGAGTCATTCTACTGCATTAGAGCTATAATAGAAATAAAATATATTTCTATATCTTAATCCTCATTAGATCAGGTTTTGAAACTCATCATAATAAAACTATTGGAAGATTGTATTTGTTCATTCACATATTTTATACAAAGGAAAGTATTTCCCTTAGTTCGTTTCAATTTAATTTGTACGCTTTCACCCATATTATACGAATTCATGACAACAAACTATAAAGTTTAACCATATCAATCCACACGTAGTTGCTTCAACCTGGTTAAAGGAAAATTGGAGTAGAATATGGTAGATTTGAATGTTGGGGTCTGCGCAAGAGAAATCCATTTGTTGAAAACGTTTTAGATTTTGGTTTCGCCAGATTTATGGATCAAATATCCAGCCATGCAAAAAAAAATTAAAACAAAAATACCCTACAAAATAGTAGGGCAATATTCAATCTTGTGTTAGTTTGTATAAAAGATAGATTCCTAGCACATGCGATTTCACTTGGTTTTTTTTATACCAATGTTTTTTTTTTTGCTATAAGTTTTTATACCAATGTTTTGACAAGTTCTTTATGTTAGGTCTACTTGGTACTTGTAAAAAAGAGTAAGAGAAAAACAAGTACCAAATAGACCAACCTAAAGAGCTTGTCATAACATTGGTATAAAGAAAATTAAGAGAAATTCATATGAAATTGCATGTGATAAGAATCTATCTTTTATACAAACTAACAATTTATGGATCTATTCTTTGTGTTTGTGTTCCTTGGCAGTTAGTATACATACTGTATGGTAAGCCATGTGTACTATTGATTTGAATATTCATACTCAAATGTAAAATCATGTAATTTTGTATCGATCTGCATGGTTAAGACTATAAAAAGGAAGAATCTCATCTACACGGTCAATGGTGTATAAAAAGGTGGACATTGATGATAAGCTTAAGGAAAACAGAACTAGATGAGCCGCCTTTACATATGCGTAAGGCATAACGTAAGAGTATTTGGTATGTTTTGGATATGGAAAGTTTCTTTCGTTAGGTCTGCAATAATTGGTAGCTATGTGATTACGATAGTGTATTATTATTGATTAATAGTAGGTATGAGTAATTAAGTTGTTAACAATCAATTTCTATTTTAGGATCGATTTTGACAGTTACATTAGTTAACTCAAGCTCTCACGTTTTTAATACGAACTTATTAGGACTTCAAAACAAATTTTATAATTTGACAAAACACTAGCAAAAAATGATAAACTAAACATCTTAATCAATGTCACTGATCAATGGAGAATCGTGTTAGTCGGCTGTCAACTTTGTGTGCAGGCAGCTAACACTAAAACTAAGATTTAGTAACATGATCTTATTAACAAAAAACTCAACCCAATGCTGAAATTTTGAGAAATCGTAAACAAGCAAAAAACTACAATTACTGATTGATTTCAACTAATACGCCTCAGGATTTGTCGAAATCGACTGCATGATATCTATAAATTTATATTGTTCATTATGTCTTTTCGAGTTTTTAAGGTAGGCAAGAAAAAACCACTGTAGGCCACTTCACATGTATTTTGTCTTGTATGAACAACATCTTATGGCACTATATCTTTTTGTAAACTATATTAGCGTTTAATATTGTCTACACATTCGTTGAACCGACGGAGCTTGTTAAGATCTCGACTGATTAACACAAGACAGAGGCCACAACTTAGTCCTTCGAGATATACGAGAACAGTATAGAAAGGTCTCAGATCTACGATATTAAAATATACCGAATAAATATCCGAATCAAAATATATACTATATGATTTGACTTCTTATCACTTGGACCACATGGCATATGATTCGTGGAACATATTATTCCACATGATATTCGAACTATTCCTCAAGACAAATACTTGTGAGAGAACACATTTTTTTTGTCACGTTTTATTTTTTATCTGGTTCCACCGTAGAGACATGGTCTATGGTATTCAGGTATGGTGTCTAAAACGAATTTGCGTTGAATATAAACTGAAAATAATATTTCATCTACTAATTTCCAAAAAAATATCAAGCTCTACTCTCTATCCCGTTTCCAATATAGGTATATTTCCTTTTATCATCATACTATTAAAAAAAACAGTTACAAAAATATAGGTATATTTCCTTTTATCATCATACTATTAAAAATTTAAAATATAAATAGAAGCAATTTTTTGGTGAACCACGTGGGTTTTGCTGCCAAGTAATTTTCCAACGCGAATAGATTGCTAGATGAGGTAGTAATTTCACGTGAACGTTCTGCTTCTTGTTAAAACGATGAGCTTCTTTTTGTGTTATATATAAATGGAATATTTACTCATATACCCTGTTCGGAAACTCGCTATACGTAACGCGTGCGGCTGACAAAGGCCTAGCAAGTTAACAAAAAAGCGGGATAAATCCAGAAAGTACGTGGGGCGGAATTTATAATATATTTAATTATTATATGTATTAAAAATATAATTTAGCGAAGAACACAATGAAGTTAATGTACCCTAGCGGTTTTGGATGGCCAAAAGTTCACCCCTTCTCGAGTTCAACCTCCTAAGTCATGAATTTTTTTTTCTGTTTTTATTTAATGAAGGGCGATACGTAATTTCGGCTCATCTTCTATCTTTATTTTCAGACCTAGTTTCACGCAGCTTTTTTATTCCCCAACAATTTTCATCAACTTTTGATATGATTTTCTTCGTTTCAGCTTCGTTTTGTTGTTATAATTATCAATTTATGATAGATCTATGATATAAACATTGTTTCAAGTTCGAAAAGGTCAAAAAAAGATTGTTTTTATCTTATTCAGATTTTTCTGGCCGCATTGAATGTTTTCGCCACGGAGCTCTTCCCATGAGCGTTGCAGCGGCGCATAATCTTCCTCTACGGGCGCGTTTTAGAACAGGGCTCATATATTGTCTTTTTTTTACTCATATATTGTCTTACTTCTGACGAAAAGTGTCACCATTTATTGCTTTATTTTGTTGATATTCCTAGGAAAAGTGGATAGCATGTAAAATACGTTATTTAGAACTGAAACTTGTTGAAAAAAACTAAGGATGATTTTTTCTGCAATGATTAAAATTACTTAATTATTTATGAATACTTGAATGACATTAATTATAAAGCTAATATACATGACTGAGGGATAAAAGGACTCAAGTCTAACTAGTATTTGCTTACCTGTTTGGTTAGTTCAGACGAGAAGAAGAAAATTAGAAAAAGCTATCGAAGAAAAGGCAAAACATGTTTCTGGTGTGATAGTTTGGCACACATTTATTGCACTCCATACATGTAGTTGATATTGAAAATATTAGATAGTAATGAGATTTTTTTTATTTATAAAAAAGTACGCAAAACAAAAAAATCCATGCCCATCCCTAACTCGGACTTCGACCAGATTCCAACTAGAACCTAGATCTAGTTTTCTCCAAAACATTTATGCCATTCAGCATTTTGTGCCAATTTCGTTTTACTCCCTCTGATTCTGAAAAAGTGTTACTCCGACACTTTTTATACAGATTAAAAAAGTTGTTGAAATATATATAAATTATTATTAATTACACTTTTTGACTAATATTTTTTGAGATGAATAAAATTATTTATAAAATCAATGCAGTTTGTAATTAATTTTCAGCTGAAAATAAATATAATTTACTTTGAAATTGTAAAGTTACATTTTTTATATAACAAGAAAAAATAGTTAGAATGACACTTATTATGAAATGGAGGGAGTAATTGCGAATTGAAAAAAAAATTTAAGATAAATTTTCCGCAATCAAATGCTAAGAGCCAATACAGACTACTCCTGGGAGTGAGAAAACACTTGGAAGGAATATTCCACAAGCTTCCATTTCCTTTGTATAAAAGAATGTGTTTTGTCTTTTACTATAGTCGATTAGCTTAAGTTAGAATTTATTAGATGATCGTAATATCTAAATCTAACAATTAATAATGGACATATATACGGCGAGATGGCAACTGAATCTAACCAATGTGCTCCAAATCGTTGATATCTCTCGTAATTACACAACGTGAAGAGTTCGGAAACTAAGATCATCATACGTTTCAAGTACGGTACAATTTGGTTGAATTCTAAACCTCATAGTACAAAGAATCACCTCTTTTATTGTTTTGATCGTTGTTGGAAAATGCACTCTCTTTCATATTCTCTAAGTTTGGTTTAGTTGTATATATCAACTTTAGTTTGATAGACACTTCACATGGCCTAACTAATATTTCTTGTTTTGTCAAATCATATTGTACTATTTCAAGAATCGATTCACATTTTGTTAAAGCTTGACTGAGCCTAATTCAATGCATTTGCAACTCACAGCAAAAAAACACGATTGTTGTGTGGCATTGACATGCATGATTCCTCATTTATAGGGAATGTTGTATTACATTACCAGTAAAAGAGGTGAACAAACTGTACCTGAAACTTGTGACAAGTCCTTTGTTTGGGCATATAACCATGTGTGGACGGTCGATGCGTCCCTTTTTCTAACATTCAGGACCATACATTATACAAATCATCTCACAACTCACTTAAACTTTTTGTTCCTTTTTTTTAATTTTGTTCTTTTTTTCCTTTTAATTCTTGACCTCAATTACAGAATCCAAAGGCACGAATAATTTGCACAATCCAAGAGTATCATCAAGCAGGTTCAACAAAGGACATCAAACTAAAATCTCATTGCAAATTTTGTTTTATTTTTAACGCTGATTTATATTAGGGAAAATTCCTTAAAAATACACGGACTAAATTTCTTTTGCTGAAAAAATACACGAACTTTTTTTGCTTCCCAAAAAATACACAAACTAGTTTTGGTTGTCCATAAAATACACAAACTTTTGAATTTTGAAGGTTTCACACTTCGATTTTAACGGTGTAAACAGTGACTAACAGAATAGTAAGATGCCATTAGACGCTGTTAGACGATGTTAACTCTGATTAAAAAGTTCATGTATTTTATGAACAACCAAAACTAGTTTGTGTATTTTTTGAGAAACCTAAAAAGTTAGTGTATTTTTTCAGCAAAGAAAATTTAGTATGTGTATTTTTAAAAAAATTTCAAATAGAGTTTGGATATTTCATATCCTATTCAGAGGCTAAATATCTGGATCCAATACAGATCTAAAATTTTATATTTGTAAACTTTCGGTTTGGTTTTGGACCAAATATTTTCGATCTGAAAGATCCAGACCCAAAAAAAATGGCCCAAACCTGACCCAAAGACCTGAAAGAAAAACACATTCTCTATCACATGATACATATCCGAAAGGTCTAGACATTTTAGCCGGATTCAAAAACTTGTATCGGAACTGACCCGAAAATACTCGGTCCAAAACCAAACCGAAAGTTTACAAATATAAATTTTTGAATATGTATTGTGTCCAGAAATTTAGCCTCTGAATTGGATATGAAATATCCAAACTTCATTTGAAAATTCCTTAAAAATCCACATACTAATTTTCCTTTGCTGAAAAAATACATGTACTTTTTAGGCTTCTCGAAAAATACATGAACTAATTTTGGTTGTCCATAAAATACATGAACTTTTTAATCAGAGTTAACGTTGTCTAACGGCGACTAACGGCGTTTTACTATTCTGTTAGTCACTGTTTACACCGTTAAAATCGAGGTGTGAAACCTCCAAACTTCAAAAGTTCGTGGTATTTATGGACAACCAAAATTAGTTTGTGTATTTTTCGGGAAACCTAAAAAGTTCGTTTATTTTTTCAGTAAAGAAACTTTTGCCTGTGTATGTTTAAGGAATTTTCTCTTTATATTAACAAGTTTCATCTATTTTTTTAACAAAAATATTATAAAATGACTCTACAAATGACAAATCTATTTGTCTGACTTGAACAACACTCGAATTACACCATGCTAAAATTCTTTTTAAAACTTTATATATCATATTTCCTACAAAATGTTATCTTACCAGATCTTACGGTTGATTCCCTCATTGATGAAACCTCGCGAACATGGAACTCACAGGCTCTTCAGGAAATAATGGAACCCGAGGATGTTAAAATTATCGAGAGTATACCTCTAAACATGACACAAACAATTGATCGGGATGGCTAGCATTTTACAAAAAATGGAAAATATACGGTTAAATCAGGATATCAAGTGGAGAGAACATATCCAGATAAAGAACGAGGGTCAGTAGAATATGGACCCACGATTACTGATCTTAAAACTAATTGTTGGAAAGTGCGTTGTCCACTAAAGATGAAGCACTTTCTATGGCAATTATTGTCGGGATGTATTGCGGTAAAAAAAAATCTAAAGGCAAGGGGTATTCAAGGAGATATACGGTGTGACAGATGTGGAGCATCAAAAGAATCTATAAATCATGTTTTCTTTGAATGTCCACCGGCAGTCGAGGTTTGGGCACTATCAACAATCCCAACACACCCAAATCACTTTCCAGGACAATCTTTGTTTGCGAATATGGATTATTTATTCTGGAGGGTTAAGCCAGCGATGGAGGATCATCATTTCACATGGATACTTTGGTATATATGGAAGGAACGAAATAACAAAGTATTTAGCAATTTAGATATGGATCCGCGGGATACTCTTCAAAGAGCTATGACTGAGTCTTTACTTTGGACAGAAGCTCAACAGGAAATAGTTCAGACACCGACTCAGGTTACACATACGGCTAATACAGTATTGCCGATTAGATCGGGACGATGGTGTTTCACGGATGGATCATGGAAAGCAGATGATATTTTTTCAGGGCAAGGATGGTATAGTACCTTAGAAGGCTTTGAAGGGTTATTGGGCGCCAGGAATACAAGGGTCAGTCAATCCCCGTTACATACAGAAGTTTAAGCCCTTATATGGGCAATGGAATGCATGAGGAATTTAAGGCAATATCACGTTACATTTGCAACGGATTGTTCTCAATTGGTGAAGATGGTTTCAGAACCAGAAGAATGACCGGTTTTCGCAAGTTACTTAGAAGACATCAAGAGTCTGAAAAGAAGTTTCAACAGTTCAGAGATTATTCATATACCACAGACGCATACAACATAGCAGATAGCTTAGCACGCAGTGTGAGGCAACATACGTCGTTTACTGTCCATATGGATACAGAGCACCCAGTTTGGTTTACAGAGTCCACATGAGTCTGTAAAATGGTCGACAAAAAAAAAAGACACTTCATAATGTAAAATTATTAACAGATCCTTATACTATTAGACTAAGATGACAATTTTATGTTCATATACATAAAGTAGGATAAAATTTTTGATTTCACACCTTCATGCTACTTTCAGTTTTCTTTTTTTCATTTCGTCTTTATCAACAGGAATTTACTACGTACACAGTGTAGATAGAGAACTGGTATTCTCCAACGCACAAAGAGATTAATTCTTTTGCAATTTGCAAGTGTCTCTTCCACCACTTTAATCACAGCTTTTAGCAATGGCCTCTTCGTTATTTACAGAATATTAAACAAGCATTTTTGTCTCCGAGCTGGCTGAGAAAAAAACTCAAGCAGCATAAATTACTTGTTTTTGGTTGCGTATAAGCCAAGGTAGATGAGCTTATGTGTTTTTATCATAACTATCATTTGTATTTCCTTAATCTGCGTTTTACTTGGAAGTGGCCAAGCATGTCTCTGTACTCAGCTGCAACATCATTGAAACCAAACAAGATATTGATCTTTCGTTCTTAATTTCAAAAGATTTCAGGAGTCAGGGAGAGCCTAGCCTTACCTGCTTCATCATACCGTTCTTCATCAACAGCTTGCATCATGTTGCTCAATAGATCGAACTCTTTTGTATCAAGACAAGGCTGGCCAATTGGCCTAACACAAAGGAAAAAAAATTGATTCTAGGTTCGTAATCCTAGAGCTGACAAGCAAAAGGATTCTTTAATGACTAGTTTCAATAGCGTTACAAAAATTACCGGTCTAGTTCAGTATACAATAAAAACCATGTGACTCAGGTGTTTGCTTTGATAGCTTTCCAGACTCGATGAACCTAGTTGTCTGGGACGAACATTGATGCAAACAAAGGGTGTTTGATGAAAAAAAATTTAGCATGCAAAACATTAAACGAAATCTGAAAACCCTAACTTGATTCCCAAAAATCAAAATTTTTTGTTACAACTTTACTTGAAAAAGAAACTCACAATTGATCCCTCGCAAAACTAAAAGTAATAGTCTAAATAAACATTGAGCATGAACCAAAAATAAATTTAAGAAATTGAACAACCATATGTGTAGTCTAGGATATATGGATCATCATCTAGTAGCTGAATATGTAAGAAAACCTATGATCGAAATACTTACCTTAATTTTTTGGAAAAAAATATCGATTGGATACATTAACAAAGGAGTTAAGAAAGTATTTCGCCGATACAGATCAACAGAGAAAATCAGGCGCGTGTTCGCTGCAATTGACGAATTTACCCTTAAAATGAGTTATGCTCTTGGAGTTAGATAAAAGATTTTTTTACTCTCTAAGACACATTTTGTCTTTACAATAACATATAGAGACACTTGTGACTGGAGGCACACTTTTTTCATGTGCAATGTCTTAACTGCCCATCAACTACTCTTTCTTCTAATTCTAGTTCTCCTCTAACGACTCATTCTCACCCAACTTTATTATTCATAAAATAATAATTTTATAATTGCAATTCAATTTTTTAATTTCAGAAATTCACCTACTATCTCTCTCCCACTTGCAAATCTCAGATTTACTTTTTTCTTTTCGTGAACTCCTCTTTTTCTTTTCAGAGGCCCTGCTGCTTGTTTGATTTTACAATCTCCTACCCACTTGTTCTTTCATCATATTTCTCCAATTTTATTTTTAGATCTGTTTTCTCCAATTCTATCTAACCTTAATTTCACAAAATCCTCTCCGCCTTCTTCCTCATTTGTCAAAAAACACTTTAGAATCCCGACCCATCGCAGCTTTATTCACCGGCTCAGACTCATTCCTTCGGGGAACTATGAGGAACCCGAAGAAAAAGAAGAAAGTGAAGATTGCAGAGAACAAAACGCCACCACAAGACAAAATGTGAGGTTTCTCAATCATCTGTTCTGTTCTCTGTCTTCTTCTACTTAAGTAGTTTTTAGATATCAAAAGATTTGTCTTTTTAGATCCCTCTCAGATTTGTTTTTAATTCCTTATCAGATTTTCTTTTTTTTGATCCTTATGCAATTTCTCTATTGACTCTTTCTAGCCAAAGTAATTATATATAAATCCTTCTCAGATTTTTTTTCACTGATAACTAACCACCATAATTTATATATATAGGTACATCTCAAACGAACATTTGTTTTCATCCAAGATTAGTGACAACTGACAGGTTTCTTACCAAGCGTCTCAACATATACTTCTCAACGGATCTTCTCCCATTGTTCATTCGCTATCTCCCCTGTTTTCAATCCTATCATCCACACACCTATTGTCCACGATTCCAGTGACCACAACACATCCAGTGTCCACACATCTCCTGACCACAACATCCACAGTGGTCACATCTCCACTGTTTATCTTGGAACTATACATCATCCTCCTCCGGACACAATGCATTAAATCATACAATCATTATGGTAGACTATTAGGTTTACAAATCTTGGTGAGCTTACCTCACATTTTTTTTTTGGTTAATTAGATGTTGTCCACAACATCATGTCCATAAAAATATATTATTGAAACCAAAAGCTCTTATTTATCTCTATTTGAGTTTGTTCACACATTTCTCTAATCAACACAAGTCATCTATTTTTTATGTACAAGGTCCACAAAATAATCTATAACCCTTACGTTATCTACATTTTTGCTGTCCACATCTTTTTTATCTATGCCCACTTTTTTATCCATGTCCACATTTTTAGTATACAACTATACATATTAATATATATAACATATATATGAAAATGGATGTCAAAAGATAGAAAATTTTTTATCTAGTTTATTGGAATTAATATACTTATTTTATATATCTTTAAATTTGGAATAAAAATAAATGAAAACATAAGGTGGAACAAAAAAAGCGATATAACAAAATATTTAATAATTATAAAGAATACTAGTTAACTAAATAATATCTGACGTCTGTTGTTTCTAACTAAACTTAATAAATATCCGTTGTCATTTTTGTTTGAGTTGATTACGAAATCAGACACATTTTTCTTTTTTTTAGCACCATTAGACACATTGCACTTGGGAGACACTTCTTCTCTCTTCCCCTATGTGTATGTACTCATATACCCTTCTGCTCTAGTTAAGTGTTGGAAGAGGTGAGTTTGTTTTAATAATAAACAAATGTATCTGCTTTGTGGGGACCAAACAATATCGATGTACGAAATCTTTCTTTTCATTTGTTTCAAATATTTTTGTTTTTTTTTTGGCACTGCCATGTTTTGTTAGCTATTATTTCATAATATAATATATAAAATCGATATATAATATATATAATAAATTGTCATCTTATTTCTTCTATGTTTTGAGATCCATTTTGTATATATTTATATATATATATTAAAATTAAATTAAGTGGACAAAGTTTCATAAACAATGTATTGTGGATGGCATAATTTATATACAAAAATTGTAGTATCCACAAACAAAATTTGAATGCATTACATATTTGTAGATGGGATGGGGTATATCAAAAAAATATCAGTATCCACAAACAAAATTTGAGTGAATTACATAAGTATAGATGATATAACTGTGGACATATAAAATGTAGATACATATGTTTGTAGATTAGAGAGATGTGGATGTGATGGTTTATATTTCGTTATGTATGTCATATAATGTTGTCCATGAACTTTCTACATGAAACTGCAAAGCTTAAACTAGACAGATTTAAAAGAAAGTTCAATTCCTACAAAAAAAGATAAAGAAAAAGATTTTGTTCACATAAAAATGAGAAAGATGAGGATGGATATAGTTGGTTAAGTTAGGGGTTAGTTTAGATTGTATTTATTTAATTTTTATCACATCATATTTAATTCATTATTATTTTATTTTCTAAATATGTAAATAAATCTCTAATAATCGTATAAAATCTAATTTTTTTCTTGTTGTCATTATATCCATATATATATATATATATACTTTTATGTTTAACTAAAATATTTTAAATTACAATTTATTGGACATGTATTTGTGGATGTGGACAAAGAAAATAGGTTTTACAAATGCTATGTTTTGAGACGAATTTATTAGACATGTATTTGTGGATGTGGACAAAGAAAATATTTGACGAATTTTTTTTTGTTGCAGATGAGATTCCCAGCTAGAACCACCGCACCGAGATGATGGACAAGACTTTGCAGATATGAGATGAGCACGGCGAGAGGGTGACTTGAGCGACAGATCTCATGATGGAGGATTGTCAAGATCTTGATCCACCGTAGCCTCACTGAACTCATCTACGACGATGTTGAGATCAGAATCATGGTGTGTTTCATCGTCAGTCCAGGAGGAGCTGACTCGTTTCTTCTCCGGCGACTCTCTCGTATTCTCTGATGGTTTTCTCGCCGGAATCTCTCGAGATTAACTCGTTCATCGGCCGCCAGCTGAGTCGCATTCAAGTCCTATCAACAAATAACAAAAGTTTGGATCTTGATTCGTGGATTTATATCATATCAGAATTAAACCAAAGTTTGATTTTTGATTGGTGAGTTATATATTTCACATCAGTATTCAATAGCTTACCAATGTTTCAAGGAGAAAAGCTTCCGTAAAAGACACAAACTTTCTTGAACCTGCTTGATTGTTTGTCCTCTAACAATAGATAAACCTACAAATAACAATCAAATAGACTGATTCTCAAGTTATTATCAATAAAAACCAGGAACGAAAGGTGAAATAAAGTGATAAATATGAAAACTTTATTCGATGAGATTATAACACGGGATACAAACAAGGTTATGGAATTATACGATTGAGTTGATAAATTGACTTTGAGTTGAAAGAGAAATAAATTTAGTCACTTAAGAGATATGATTTAGATGGATAGAAAGCTGGAGAGGGAATTACAGAATCAAAACAAGTAATGGCCATTCTGGGTTTATGGTGTTCTTGCAGAGACGGCAAAGGTAGGAGGAAAGAGAAATTAAAGTCTTTTTTGAATTGGGGAAAGTAGATGATAAGAGAAAAGACATAGTGTCTTGTTTTGTCCAACAAGAATTTAAAAATTAAAAAAAAATATTGAACCATGGTTAGTTTTGTTTTAGTTAGGTAAGTCTTGTGTAGTCTAGTTTAAGGGTAAAGAAGACTTTAGACAAACATAATGTGCTCCTCAAGTGGGAAGTGTGTGATGGTGTAATTCTAAAGATAAAAAGTGTCCTAGAAGGTAAAAAAATCTTTTTGTTTCGCTTGGCAAAGGGTATATATGTCCAGATTCAGCCACCTGTAGAAGAAAAGTGTCTCTCCAGCGTAAAGTGTCTAAAGATGTTAAAAAGAGAAAAATGTGTCTCATAGCGTAACTCACTCTAGATAAAAATGATATTTCATATGTATATTGACACGCCGAGTGATAACTCGTAAAGACGGACAAGTCATCAAGTAACCGTAGCCGAATAAACTATCATTCATAATGCCACGTGTAAGGCGCTTTTTCAGGATGACTGTTTCGTAGATTGGGAAGCAACATAAAGAAAATGGGCTTTAGGCCTATTTAAATAAGGTACAGCCCAACATTAAAACAAGAGAGTTTATAAATTTGTAAACTGAAGGCGGTGTTCATCATACTTTTGCAAGTATTTTTTACACCACCGGTGAATCTTATACACACACGTCACACATCAAATATTTGGCGTTAAGAGTTGTACTATGCACAAAAGACAACCTACACATCTACTTCATAAGCCACTGATTTGCGTGTATTATATATGCCTATCTATAAAAATGCAAAAAATGCACATTTCTTGCGCTTCAAGAATCATGTCATATGTTCCAAGAACGGCAGTATCAGACAACAAAGTCGTGCAGGTGATGGCCATTGGAGAATCTGCCGTCTTGTTGGTAATCATCAAGACCAAACCGGTGATAGTTTACTAGAGTGTCGTAATCAGCTGACCGGTTCGTATGTTGTTGTGGGTCATCTTCATTGCCTGAAGTACGGTCTGGTTTAAGTTCTGATGAGACGCCAATGTTGGTCGTGTCTGCAGATGAATAAGTGAGATTGTTATTGTTGTTGTTCTCCTGCTGCTGCTGCTGGGATGAAAAGTCTTCTTGGTTGGTGCTGTTTGGTTCTTGAGAAGATTTGGATATTATTAACTCAGATGCATCACCAAACTCTTCTTTATACATCTCTTCGATCATCGGTTTCCATAGACGAACTCTCGCGTTTATAAACCAATTTGCAACCTAATGACATAGCACAGAGACCAGAGTGATTCAAGCAGAACACAAAGATTGCAACTTAAGTTCAGATAAGCTCAAGTTACCTGGTTTTTGGATAGTCCTGTCTGTTTTGCAAGCATCATTTTCTCAGATTCCTTCGGGTATCTGCATTTATAAAAAAAAAGTAAAACTCTCTTAAAATGTTCTTTAAAAGGATGTGACTTGCGAGAGAAGAAATGCACATACGGATGAAGGAAATGTTCAAAGAGCCAAGCGCGAAGAGCAGAGACAGAGCTTTCAGGGAGACCTCTCTGAGGTCTCCAAGAGGGTCTAACCATTCCAAACTGGTGATGCAAAGCTCTCTGCTGTCTCAACCTTTGATCCAAATACCTCAATCTCGGTATCCTCTCTCCTCCTTGTTGCTCATCTACCGACTCTCCTTTCTCCCCAAGCTTCTCTCGGATCATCTGAATCTGCTCCTTTATCGCGTCGCGAAGAGATCGAAAATGGGAAGAGATTCTGTTGAGAGCTACTGATGTGTAAGGCTTAGCTGATCCAAACCCTGCTACTATCTCGAACGATGAAGCTAATGCTTCTATTTGATGGTAATATTGTTTATATCTTTTATCTACCTACAATCATTAACACAAACCACAACAAGATGTGAGTTAAGTTAATTAACTAAGTTTTAAGAGCTGAGAGTTAGTTAAAACAACTTACCTCATCAACCATTGTCAAAAGCTTGTTCTTCTTGCTTTGAAGCTCTTGACGTTCCATTGTAGATAACTCTGTAGGTTTCCCATTAGAATCATTGTTAAAGTCTTCACTTTTCTTCTTCTTTCTCATGTGGTTTAGCTCTTTCTTGACACTGACCACTTCATCGAGCAAACTCTGAGCCGGTTTCAGATACCGAGAACGCAACACGCTGCTCATATTCATAAACCCTCCTGATGTTTCGTTATACCGATAACCGTTGTAGAATCCAGCAAGGCCGGAGGAAGGATCGGATTGACCTAGCAACAACATCTCTTTGCTAAACGGCGGCGTTTCCTTAACCGAGATTGAAGGATTTGGTGCGAAACTCGATTGGTATTGGTGATAGTCTAATATTTGGGTGCTGAGGCTTAGAGACAGTCCTTGGCCGTCGCAAAAGGTTAACTCGCTGCTCGAAACGGGAACGTCTCCGTTGAGATTTTGAAGACCGGTCACGACGTCTCCTACTCCGGTGGTTGGTGGAATGAAAATCATCTCGTTTCGAACATTTCCGACGAAAGATGCGGCGGCGGAGGAGGAGGAAGGCTGTTGTGGATGATTGTTGAGGAGATAGGTTGGTTCTTGCTGGTAACAATTGACATTACTTGGGTAATAAACCGCCATGGTTTTTTTCGTTTTATTAACAGTAGTTTTGCAGAGATTTTTATTACAGAGATGCTGTCTTAAACTCGATGAGTTTGGTCGGAAAATGAGTTCCTGCAAAAAAAAAAAAAAACAGAGGAAGAGTCGTGTAAGGTGGAATTATTTTTTAAAAAGTCAAAAGACTTTGGAGAAATCTGAGTGGAGAGGTTAAAACATCGTAATCTATTATACTAAACACATTTTTATCATTAACAGTTTCGAAAGCAACAAACTTTCCGAGGATTAAAGTCAAATTCTTGATAAAAGCAGAGTCTTTTCTCGTCAAGAACTGAAGAAACCCAGAAAAGAACCCATTTCAGTAATTGTGTAATATTAGAGTAGTAACACCGATCTATCGAGATTAATTTGGTTATACAGAGACCCTAGTTCAAAGATGAAAAAAAAAGATGCATGAGTACATGAAGTTGTGTAGCAACTCAGTGAGTCAAAATCAGAGAAGACGAATTGTTACATTCAGAAAAAAAACAATAGTCTTTTTGATGATTTCATCTTTCATCTTTATAGGATAATTTTCAAAAAGAATGGAGAAATAATTTTTTTTTAAAAAAAAAACAGGAAACAAGAAATGCAGGGCAAAATAAAAAGGAATGTAGGGCAGATCAACAATAGAAAATCAAGAACCAAGAGCTTGGATTAAACTTTCTAGAGAAATAACCTGCAAGAGAGAAACTGAAACTTTTAGAAACCCTTGAAAAAAAGAGAGATTGTTGTGACTTGTGAGTGTGGATGTAGCTGACAGCTATATCAGGAAACACAAAAGAGAAGAGTTTCCAACAGTCGATGAAAAAAAGAGAGAAGATTTTAGACCCAATCCCAAGAAAGGCGATTAATTACTGGAAAACTCTGAAATATACAAAAAAAAACTCACTCAACAAGAACAAAACCAACTCATCTTATCATTGGGACATTAGACAAATTAACACCAACCCAATTTTAAAAATTTAAGCTGTTTAGCAATATCAACAATACAACACTACCATGAAATTTTGGCAACCGCTACCTGTATATTTTATCTTTCCCGGTAGAAGCTTCTGTATCTTATGCCTAACTATAAATTAATTAAAGGGAAAATTCCTTAAAAATACGCGAACTTAATTTCCTTTGCTGAAAAAATACATGAACTTTTTAGGCTTCTCGAAAAATACACAAACTAATTTTGGTTGTCTAAAAAATATACGAATTTTTGAATTTTGGAGGTTTCACACTTCGATTTTAACGGTGTAAACAGTGACTAACGGAATAGTAAGACGCCGTTAAACGCCGTTAAACGACGTTAACTCTGATTAAAAAGTTCATGTATTTTATGGACAACCAAAATTAGTTCGTGTATTTTTCGGGAAGCCTAAAAAGTTCGTGTATTTTTTCAGCAAAGAAAATTTAGTATGTGTATTTTTAAGGAATTTCAAAAGGAGTTTGGATATTTCATATCCTATTCAGAGGCTAAATATCTGGACCCGATACGGATCCTAAATTTTATATTTATAAACTTTTGATTTGGTTTTGAACTGAATATTTTAGCGTCAGTTCTGATGATTCTTTTAGGTCTAGACATTTTTGCCGGATTCAAAAACTTGAATCAAAAACATACCCGAAAATATTCGGTCCAAAACCAAACCGAAAGTTTACAAATATTTGTTGGGTCCGAAACTCTTCTACTTGAAAGAATTGAAACCAAAAAGAACTAATCCGAATAGACTCGGGCCTAAGAAAATCGACCCGAACAGATTCAATCCGACAAAATCTTTCTTCTAACAATTTTGTTATTATTTTTGCAATATTTTTTTGTTTTGTTTTTGTAACAGAAATTTTTTTAATTAATATGAAATTTTCAATGTAAAATTTAGAGTTACTTGTGAATTTTTAGATATATATGATAGATTTCGACTAAATTGGATCTAACAAATATTTGTAAACTTTTGGTTTGGTTTTGGACATAATATTTTCGGGCCAGTTCTGATTAAAGTTTTTGAATCCGGCTAAATGTGTAGACCTAAAAGGATTCTTTTAGGTATAGACATTTAAGCCGGATTCAAAAACTTGAATTATAATTGATCTGAAAATATTCGGTCCAAAAGCAAACCAAAAGTTTACAAATATAAAATTTCGGATATTTATCATGTGATAGAGAATGTGTTTTTTTTTGTTCAGGTCTTTGGGTTGGGTTTGGGCCGGTTTTTTCGGATCTAGATCTTTCTGATTTAAGATATTTTGATCCAATAAGTATTTATATTTTTTTTATTCGGATTCTGGTTAGTTCTTCGTAGGCATAGGTCGATTCACATCTATAACTAAACTATTTGTAATTTTTTTTTTAATTTTTGGATCCGTATCGGGTCCAGATATTTAGCCTCTGAATAGGATATGAAATATCCAAACTCCTTTTGAAATTCCTTAAAAATACACATACTAAATTTCCTTTGCTGAAAAAATATACGAACTTTTTAGGCTTCCCGAAAAATACACGAATTAATTTTGGTTGTCCATAAAATACATGAACTTTTTAATCAGAGTTAACGTCGGTTAACGGCGTCTTACTATTCCGTTAGTCACTGTTTACACCGTTAAAATCGAAGTGTGAAACCTCCAAAATTCAAAAGTTCGTGTATTTTTTAGACAACCAAAATTAGTTTGTGTATTTTTCGGGAATCCTAAAAAGTTCGTGTATTTTTTCAGCAAAGGAAATTAAGTTCGTGTATTTTTAAGGAATTTTCCCTTAATTAAATGATATTTTTTTGTGCCAAGTGCCAATTAACCATTGCTAGATAAACACGTGACAGCATAAAATCACTAATTCCCTTCTTTTTTGATTAGGGATAATATAATTTTAACATAGATTAGGGACGATATTATGACGACTTTTCTTTAATAATCTTATGGTGAAGACCTATATAACAATAGTGATTACGAAACAAATGAATGATGATGTGTTGCTATTGACTTGACTCATAATTCTGATCATACTTCCAAAAATACTACTATACATTAGATTAGCTAACGTTTTAGATAGTCATTCATTTTCATTTTTCAATATAAATATCAAATATATATATATATATATATGCTATACAATGGTAGCGGAAATTAAACTCCATCAAATAAAACGTAAAAACTTCACTATATGTGGAAACTTTAACTACAAAAGTGCCCCTGAGAAGCTGGTTTAAGGAAGAAGATATTAAAAAACAACAACTAAGGTGGGTGTGGGTGTGGGTGTCTGTCTGTTCAATTGCTTAATTGAAGGATTAAATGACTTAACAACCAGTTGGTGAGTCCTTCCTTGCTCTTCTGTTATACCCATTTTTCTATTTTCTTGTCTTTTATTTTTAGCTAGTTAGACCTAGATATCCGATCTATTATATATTTTATATGTTTGTATTTGCATATTAGGTAATGTAGAATATGTAAAAAAGTTCCTTATAGCTACACTAGTTTATAGTTTTTAATATTTTATTTAGTTGATAAGATTTTTCCGGTATATAAGAAAAACAAATACGTTCCATTTTGGTTTGTTGGAGACTGAATTCGAGCAGCCGACACAAAATCATTTGGGAAAGAACGATTGTGCTGGAAAAATATTCAGTCTTTGAGAGATGATTGATTACATTGACTTTCCTCCCACGTGGATGTTGATTTGTTAAAAAATAAATATCGGCAGTTAGATGGTGATGGATGGATTAAATGTAACGAAATGTGAGATAGTTTATTTCAAAAAAGGTTATGATTACGATTTTGTAAAATGAATTAGTCTCTTTGTTTCTGAAAATAAGATTTTCTAGATTTTATTTTTGTTTTACAAATAATTTTTTTTTTATTTTTTAAAATACTTTTGTATACTTTTGAGGAACATTAATTCTAAATATTTAAATTGATTAAATTTTATTGGTAATTAGTTATTAGAAATTATATAAAAAATAAATAATAAATTAAATTGCAAATATTTATTGTATTTTTAATAATGTGAAAACTTCAAAAATCTTATTTTTAAGAACTAAAGGATACATAATTAAGATGAGTTTTAAAATGGCTTACAATTTTTGGAACATCACATGTCTCATCGAATAGCTTCTGTGCTCAGAGAAGTGTTGCAACACGCAAAAATTCACTCACGAACAACAAATTAGCATTTGATCAAAAAAAAAAACCAACAAATTAGCATATCATTAAACAGATTATAGCAAGTTTCTTCATTTTATTTTACACTCGCTTGTTGTTTCTCTAGATTTTCATATTTATTTGGTTTACAGAAACATTGTTATTCACTGGAGAGGAAACGCAAAGCGGCTAGGCGCGCGCATGTTTATTTTACTTGTAATAAACTGTAAGCATTACGAGGTTAGATGTTGTTCTTGTTTTGAGTAGACAAGATTTTCAGTAGCGCTTGAAACAGGAAGTCCTGTTGATCTGAGCCCTATTGTCACCAAGCTGCTGCTGCATGTGAACTCCAACGGCGTCCAAGTAAGAGCTGCTTCTTCCATGTAACCCCAACACTTTCCCTTGTGTTTTAGTCGAAGTGAAAAACGTCCCTGTCTCTTCACCGTACGGACCGTACTTACCACGGCTCGTGTAGAAACTCAGAGACTTTACAACACTAGATTTGTCTGTATTGTTCAGTGGTCCGTAATACCCTGAAATGCAGGTGAGCGTCTCGTTTGGATAGTCCAGTATATTCTGCAAGATAGATTTGAAATGAATATCATATATGAAGTGGTTGTGATGCATCAAAAAGTAGCACTATGTAGATGAAAGAAGAATCGTTTGTTTTTTTTTAAATCACACCCGTCTCTTACTTAGCAAAGACGGCATGTTATTTACATTCCCTTCACCCACAAAAAGAAATAACAGTCAAGTAAGAGGTGGATGTGACAGTTTACCCTGTGTGTGGCGACTCCACTATGACCACCATGTTCAACGGACCAAACAGATTGTCCATTCTTATCGTACTCGATTTGTAATGAAGAGATAGCATCATTTGCTCTTGTTACAAATATCTGCTTGATCCCTGAAAATACACCATCGTCCCATGGCTTACCTCCGTTGCCTCCCCACGGTCCAGTCACGTTCGGTGCTGGTTCTTTCACGACTCCACGCTCAAACTGTGAGAATTAATTATTTAAACCCCACAAGTAAGCTACTATACTATAAGGGTGTTAATATCCAGATAAACTGAACAAATAGATATGTAACTACCATTTTTATGGGATCACATATTACCTTTTCGCCATGGCCGTTTACTGCAAGAGCTATCTTATTAGCCCCTACGCCAGTGTTATTATGAGGAACAATTGCATTGTGAGGAGATGGCTTAAAGGGACTTATTTTGCATGGCATAACATGAACACCAATGGAATCAAGAAATAAACCCTCTCTTCCATGGAATCCAACAATTTTACCCTCGTCAATTTTATGCGTAAAAGAAGGTCCTTGTTCTTCTCCACAAGGTCCATGTTTGCCTTTGTTGGTGTGGAAAGTCAGTGACTTTATCACATTAGGTCCCATGTATACCAACGGTCCATATGTTCCCGTTATATGTGTTAAGACCTCTGATGGGTAATCAAATACAATCTGCAAATTATGTTCAAACAAAAAAAAACAGAAAAACTGTTATATATGTGTAATTTAGCTTAAACAAACAAAACAAAAAGGTTTCAACCTTATCATGTTTGAATCCTCCCCTGCCACCATGCTTGCTTCCCCACACAGGTTGTCCTTTAAAGTCATAGCACACTTTCATCCATACAATCCCGACACTGCGTGACAAATTGATTTGTCTAATACCAGTATATATCCCATCATCAAACATGATACCACCGATTCCACCCCATGGTCCATGTATTTTCACACCACCTCCAGCTTTTGGCTGCAACTTCTCAGTATCTGTCACCAACTGATAAACACACAAAAGAAAGGTAAATCAATATCCGGACGACCTGAAATGTAATCTCATAAAAAGACTTCAAATCACCTTATTTTTGGAGATCTCAGCTCCTGCACCTACATTTCCATGAATCACTGGGTGCTCGAGTTTCTTATCACCATGGGGGACAATTTGAGGTGAATGCAACAAAAACTTTGACGATGGATTCTCTTTAGGAACTGGTTGAAGGTAAACACCAATAGCATCCAAATACCAACCAGACTTCCCATGGAACCCAATAATCTTTGAGTCTGATTTTGGCATTGAGAAGTATGTACCTGACTCAACACCAAACGGTCCATATCTTTTGCGGTTACTCTCAAAGCTAAGAGACCGGATACATAGATTTCCCCAGACATCAAATGCACTATAGGTTCCCTTTACTGAAGTCAGATACTCATGTGGGTAATCAAGTATGACCTAAAAACAACACGAGAAAAGATGATCAGTTTCTGAAAAGAACGTGCATATAATATTATACTTAACAGGGATAAACAGTCTCTTTTGTCTTACCTTATCAAACTTAATGCCTCCTTTTCCTCCACGTTTTTCAGACCAAACCGAGCTACCATTCTTGTCATACTCAATTTGGATGGAGTCTATACTATAACCATGAGCCACCACTATTTGCCTTATAGTGGTGAACATTCCATCATCCCATGCATGACCACTTTGGCCTCCCCATGGGCCAACTGATGCAGGCTTTCCTTGAACATTCTGCAGCAACAACTTCAAGTTAATCTTGACATAATAATAACTGCAATATCAGCTTGGAAAATCATATTATATAAAAAGAGGAATGATGCTAAACAAAAGAATGTCGCTAATACCATTCTCAAACTAAGATGATCTCAAAAGACTCAAAGCAAGTGTAAGAAAGCTCGTGAAGTGAAGAGATATGTGACTACTGCAAGACATAGCTTAGACACTGACGAGTATTTATGATGGAGGAAAAGGTTACGTTTGTGGTTGCGAATTTTTGGAAATATATTACAGAATTACACATTATTGCAAGCAGCTCATTCTCTTTTCCACTAAAGGGAAGTCGTGGTCGAAAAATAGAATCATATTCATCAAAGAATCATATCTCCGAAGATTATAACAATAAGCACTAATGGACCTTTCCTATACTGGTTTCGTTCCCTACTCCCTAGCTAGCTGGTGGTGCCGATATTAGTAAGTAAAATTTTAACGTAGCACTGGAGTTTAGGAGCTTTCCAGCGTCAACCAAATTTACTCATGCCATGCTACGTACTAACTATCGGTTACCTCTTCCATTAAAGAAAAGTAGAAAACATATGAGGATGACACATTACGTGGTTTTAATCTGGTTAAAAAGACTGCTCAAATCAAGTTTAAGTCGTACCTTAGTGGTTGGCTAATCGCTCGACCAATATTCTTTACAGGAACAATCTCTATTCTTAAAGTGGTCCAAGCATCTTGTCTACTAGTCTACGTCGATCGATTAGTTTAATTTTTTTAACGTATCTAATTCGAAACCGACTACGAAGTACTGGGGGTATCTTATCTCATTAGCTCCCCCTAGCTTTTATATGTCAGTGTCAGCGTCGTCAGTGCGTTGGCAGTTAGTATTTATCTGTATGTAATACTCCATGTTTATTTTATTTTCTTGTAACAACTCCATGTTTATATTTTTCAAAAAAAAAAACAACTCCATGTTTATTCTATTTTTTTGTAACAACTCCATGTTTTTTTAATGGGAAGTATTGATGAACAATGCTGGAGGAAAAGGGTATCCGCTGTCCCAAGTTCGAATCACTCTTCGACTTCCATTCTCTTATTTTCTTCGAGCGAAAAAAGAATCATAACGAATCACTGGTCACATCCACGAATGAACTAAAATATCTTTTTGTCAACAGAGAAGATTTTATTTAAATTACAGTAAATATCTTTCATTAAATTTTAATCTCTTCATCTGTGGCGTGCACTGTCTTCCTCTCCTCCTCAACAGATGATATTTTGTTTAATTTACGATGTATGATCAATGTGTAAAGTTTATAGAAACGTAGGTGCTTGATGGTGGAGATGACTCATATATAGGATCGAAGAGTTTGGATTGATCAAGAAAAATATTTTACTTGATTGCCTCTATGATTAAAGAATAGTCTTGTGATGTTTCTTGAGTTGGCATTTTCATTGAAATTCTGTTAAAATGCTATCGAAAGAAGTTTGTTTAACCGGAGTTCCAATGACAAACCCTTGATTGCCTCTATAATGGTAGGACCACACAGCTGGATGAAGAAAGGAGTTTGCTTGATTGATTGAATAGTTTAGTTATGTTCTTAATACTAATTCATTGCTTCTGGAGTTAGAAGTTTCACTGAAAGTCTGTTAAAATGCTATATTGCTATCTAATTTTTTTTGCTTAATCACAGTTTCAATGCCAAACCCTTGATTGCATGTATGACCATAGGATCATGTAGTTGGATTAATCAAGAAAAGGGTTTTTCTTAAGCCTTTTGTCAAAAAAAAAAATGGGTTTTTCTTTAGGGCTAATTGGCGTAATAGCCATATTTCATAGAGAAATCAAGAGAATAGACATGATTTTGACATAATGTACTCACTGGCTTTTTGGCTTCGTTCCAGCCGGTTATACCCTTCTAAATAACAGGTATCCGGTTCCTTTACATAAAGCAAACAACGTGGTTGATTTGTATCCCACAATAACAATGAGAGAATTTAGGAAGCGTGGTGAATGAAAATAAAAAAAAGAAAAATATGCACATGGAGGAGTAGATGAATATCGTAAGTGTAAAACAATGTTAATCAAACGGCGAATCCAAGAAGCATATTTCCATTTTATATGAGGGCAAATTCCATTCCGCTTGAATGAAATAGAATACAATTTTTCCCTTTTAAGGAGTAGATGAATATCGTAAGTGTAAAACAACGTTAATCAAACGGCGAATTCAAGAAGCATATTTCCATTTTATATGAGGGTAAATTTCATTCCGCCTGAATGAAATAGAATACATTCACTGTATAATTTAGTAATATAATTACGAACAAAGATGGTGAAGTGTGCCATTGGGGAGAGATGATGACGTAGTTACTGTAATAAATGTGCAATTTTGGGTTACAGCTCTTCCAAATTAAAGATTAGGGAAAAGCCATGTAGAAAGATAAATTTTCTGAAGATATTTTTACTGTGGAGAGGTAAATGAGTGGTGGAAATTAGTACCACTAATCTTAAATGGTGAATTTAAAGCAAATCATAAATGGTGTAATCTATATACCTTCTATTTCGGTAATATGAAATGATGCCAATGTCATCTTCTGATAATATATGTCTGTTATAAGGTGAATTAACATTTACAAGATATATTACGTGATTAATTTTATTCCATATAGTATTTATTATATTACATACATGCAAACTACTATTCCATTTAACATATATCATGTTAATTATACACTAGCTGCATTGTATGTCCTGAACAAATTTAAGTAATATAATGAGAGATTGGAGACATGTATTTGCATTTCTAATGAGCCAGATGAAATACAAAATTAAGTGAGAAGGTGATAGAACAGTTGAAAGTAATCACTAAATCCAAATTTGGGGAATATAAACCCCAATACATAGGTAACCAGATCCAAACCTTTTTGAAATTAAATTCACTTGTGTGGCATATTAATAATTACATAGTTTATGGAAAACATGGTGCAACTGTATTTAACACATATGGTGTAAATGTATGCATAGAGGGGAATAATAACAGTTGTAAGTGTACGAAAAACTATGTGAAAAAAAACTTTAACACATCTAAGCAGAAGAGTCAAGCAACTGTATGGATCTCAGATAGAATAGTATAAGAAACAAACGAAGTCGACCATTTCATTTCGCATAGAGTAAAGAGAAGAGAGATATCATGATATGTACAAACACAAACAAAGTATAATGCAATGATATTTCACACAGAAAATTAAATTTTTATAGTGTAATACGTATATCAAAGAAAACAAACTTCAAATATATGACAAACCAAACACAAGCAAACCATAAATCATACCATCTCAAGTGGAATAGTATAATTGAATAATTATACTATTTCATGCCAAGTCGAAAGGAGATTGGAAATATCATACTATGTCTACATACAAAACAATTGAAAGCAATGATATTCAACAGAAAAGAGAACACTAATGGAAATAGGTAAGAAAACACTTGACACCAAACACTAAACCCAAGTTAGGGAAATATAAACCCTAATCCAAATGTAAACCATAATCCAAATGTAACTCTAAACCCAAATATCAAAATCTAATTCCAACCATACACATTCACCTTATAAATACTAAACCATAAATTCTAATCACTAAACTCTAATTCAAATGTAAACTCTAATCCAAATGTAACTCTAAACCCAAATATCAAAATCTAATTTCAACCATACTCTCTTACCTTATAAATAATAAACCCTAAATTATAATCACTAAACCCTAATCCAAATGTAAATCCTAAACCCAAATATAAAAATCTAAAAAGTGCAGAATATTATGTAATAATAAATTATATATTTTGTATTAAGCTATACAATATATCTCATAACACAATTTTTATTGGTTCAAAAACATGTAACAATAGTTAGAACATAATTAAGAAATTTACAAATTATATATTTAAACAAAATATAACACTCTTTTGTAATCAGTTTGGAACATGACAAAATAATAAAATACATAATATGAATAGAACAAACATAATACATGTTGTTTTACATCTCTATTCTATATGTAAACCATTTTTCTGCCAGTGGGTTCACAGCCTGGCTCAAACAATTTATATGAAAGCTCTAACTCGTTCATACCGAACCTGAAGAATGAAAAGATAGAGAAAGAGTGAGGATGGTTCACAGTGGCGTATGCAATATATAAATGAATAATGAATTACACAGAAGAAGAACCGACAAATGAATGGAACATCATAATCATAGTGCGCAAATGTACTATTCCATGTGAAATGGGATATTATGAACATCATATTATTTCAGTTGTTAATAATATAAACAATATGCCGTAGATTAAGATCCTACTAACTAAACCACAACCAAACACCAATTCCAGCAAATCAAACTTGTCCAACAGTTGTGAGACTGATAATCCACATATCTTCCCATAACTTACTACACTAGCTATTGTGAAGGTCCGATGAGAAGAAAATATTGTGTGTAATTCAAAAGGCCAAAAGACTAAACAAAACAAGAAAACACACAACCTATACATCAGAACGAGGACTCAATAAATAATTACAAAGCAGAATAACATGTGAAACTATACTAAGTGAAATAGTTCAGTTGACACAAATACTATTTCATTTCATATGGACAAGAAAGTATACTATCTCTACATCCATAGCTTTTATATACCGTGCTAATCCACATATATTCTCCTAAATTACTACACTAATTATTTTACAGCACCGATAAAAAGACAATTCAAATTAAAGAAACTTTAACACAACCCAGGATCAAATTGTGAAAGGCCGATGAGAGATGACTCGGGACGTAGCAGGACTTTGCAATTAAAAAGACTATAATTCTCTAATAAGCACAAAGATTTAAATAAAAGAAGCACAATCAATGGGACTGTAAAGAGACTTAAGGGAAAACAAACATAGAACTTACAGGAACAGAGAACTTATAGAAGTTTATATAAATAAAGAAGAATTGATTTGGTGAAGTTGGCGGAGCCAACACCGGAACGCGTTAGCGAAGATGGAGAAAACCGAAAAGCAAAATAGAAGACGAAGACGATGTGAAGCGAGAACGACTGAGACAGAGGTGAGCGGGTGGAGGAGATTTGCGAGAGAAGCGTATGGAGTGGGAAGAACCGTAGATGAAGAAAGTGGGAATAGAGATTGTGTGGAAAAGAAAGAGACACGATTTACTTGGATGGTTAAGAGAAAATAATTTTAAATCTTTTTTCATAACAGGAAAGCCGGTAAACTAGAGAGGGTCTTACAGTAATATTATGTATATATGACGGCGTGTATCGATCCGTTAGGGTAAAGTGCTAGTCCTCTAATTAATGTTTTTTTCATAGCTATTGGCCCCAATTTCCCTTTTCTTTATAGCATTTCTGATAAAAGAATAGTCTATGACTCTACTGATGCAAGTATAGATACTTAAAGAAAAAATAATACTAATATTATAATAATTTATTTATTTATTATTTATTTTTAAAAGGTAAAATCAATTACCAACCGACACATATATGAATAGGTTTCGAAACCATTTCTTATCCTGGTATTTAAGAACCTTTTTCCTTGCTCTTTCATAACTTTTCATTTTTTATTTTTATTTTTATTTTGAAAACTTGTGCTAGGAAACTAGCATTAAAGATGCTCTTAATTACGCTTCTCCAGTTGGATTTCATTGAAAAGCATGAAAATCTGCTGTCTAGTGAGGTTTTCTTGATCAGAGTTTCAATTCCCCCATAGCATTTAGTACTGAACCTGTTACAGCAATAATGTATATATAGTCCATGGATAGTGTTAGTTGCTTTGATTTTTTGAATCCATTGACACAGGTTAGGTTTTGCTACTTAAGCTATGCATCAACATTGGCTGCCTCAGTTTCTTAGTCAAGACTTAAAGCTTTAAAAGTTAGGGAGAAGAGGAGTGTTCATTGATTTGAGTATTGGACTGTATTATTTAAATTTGGGGTCCAGTGTAGCTAAGTGCTTTTAAATCTGTAGGCTATATACGCTCATCAGAAAGAAAAAAAGAAGAATAAAGTCTGATGAGTTGAGCGTCATAGAAACAGCGTGTGGACTTATATTATGTCCAAACGCGGTTCTTGCGTTCATTGAGAGTGTAATTTGTAGACTGGAATTTTAGAATAAATTGTCGGAGGAGCACCAAAGGAAACGCCTTTCTTATTTATCGCTCTTGATCACTAATTTTGTCATACCTAAATCATATCAAGAGATGCATTTGGCCTGACAATGATTAGTGTTTGCAATATTAAAGATGTTGTAAGTTTCAAGTTAACAAAAAGTATGCAATATTGGTGCGAAGATGATATCAGAACGCTTACAGAATATAAAAATAACAAGATGGACATGCAATTAAGATATTTTAATACTACTATGTCGAGGGCTGCCAGAATGGGCACCGAGTTTGTCCAATTCACGTAACGTAGAAAGTTGGATGATAATCCCGTAATCTTTATTTCCCATGAGAAAAAGAAACGAGGCAACGAGCAATATTTATTTGTTATTATGTCATTTCCTTAATAATTTCTTTTTGGCAAAGGATTTATTTCCTTAATAATTGGTTTAACTAAAACCGAATCGTAATCTAATCCTGAATATCGTTGACCAGTGACCACACCAAAATAAAAAAAAAAAATGAATGATGAATATCAACCTATCTTTTTGTCGATTATTGCATAGAATTTTGTTAGAACTAGAGAATGATTCATTAGTTTCAACTTTCAACGTATCATTGTAAGTGGTTTAGTATTTTATTGGTGACGACGACGACTGACGAAGCAACGCGGAAATTTTCAAACAACGACGCGTAGACAATGAGCTCTTTTGATTGACCATTTACGCCGCCAAGTAGACCTCTTTTGCATATATATTAATCTCTTTCCTTATCCCAAAACAACCAAATCAATAGTATCATCAATCGCTTCAGAAACATCACAACACAAACCCAATCTCCGACAATACGTTGAACGCAACACAACTTACAAATCTCGGACAATCAGTTCAATCAGTTCCAAACCATGGCTCAGAATCAACAACCAATCTTTCAGACCAAGCCACAAGGTAATAACAATAATAATCATTTTGCTCTTCTTTGGCAAATAATTTGATTATAATTTCTCAATCTTGGTCTTCTCTTTTTGCAGATCATTTTGTGCAGATTCCCATAAACATCGAGCGTGACTCAACCACACTCATAAACCAAACCGGGAACTCAAACCGGAAACCAAACCACTGGCCAACCATCCTCCTCTCGACCATCTTCGTAATCCTAGGCCAATCCGTAGCCAGACTCCTCGAAAACTTCTACTACGACCAAATCAACCGAAGCGAGTACGACGAATCCCGCCAAAACGACGGCGTATGGACCCAAGCCCTACTCCAAACCGTCGGTTTCCCTCTCCTCCTCCTCCCTTTCATCCTCCTAACCGTCAAAAAACACAACCAACCTTGCGACAACTGCCACTACAAATCTCTCACCATAATCTACATCTGCATCGGCATCGTCATGTCGGTCCAAGCGAGACTCTCCGCCATGGGAAAGCTCGAGATCCCGTTCGGCGTCTTCACTCTCATCTACACCACGCAGCTCCTCTTCACTCCCATCTTCGCACGTCTCATCAACAAGATCAAGTTCAACAGATGGGTCGTGATCTCTTTGATCTTAGCCATCGCCACCGGAGCTCTCACGTTATCCTCCGCCTTCGGCGGCGAGCCTGATGAAGCCGAGGAGAATTACGCGAGAGGCTCGTGGGCGGCTCTGTTCGCCGCCGTCTGCTTCTCCCTCCTCCTCTGTAACTTCCAGAACGTCTTCGACAACTACATCTTCAAACGAACCGAATCATCAACCACGAGAAGACCAAGCTTCGCTGCGGTTTTCGAAGTCATCATCTTCTCCTCCTTAGTCGCTACGTTCATCTCCATGGTGGGTTTGCTGATAGCCGGGGAGCAGGACGATTTGAAGCGGGAGATGAACGAGTTCTCCAAGGGGAAAGGCGCGTACGTGATGGCCATGGTGGGACAAGCCGTTGCGTGGCAGGTTTACTGGGTTGGGATCGTTGGACTTGTTTACTCTGTGTCGAGCGTGTTGTCGAATGTGATCAGTGTTGCTACGTGGCCGATCGTGTCGGTTCTTGTGGTGATATTTTTCAATTTCATGGACGATGAGTTCGATGTGTTCAAAGGTGTTGCTTTGATCACTGCCGTTTTGAGCGCCGCTGCTTATTTCTTCAGGCTTCGCAAGGAGAATCGTGACAGTGACGTTATAGCGAATTAAGTTAAAATTTTCTTTGATTTGCTTTTTTTTTTGTTAATTTTTTTTTCTTGTGTGTAATTAAATCATATTTTTTTATTTGTGTTTACATTTAACAGTTTTAAATCCTACTTCTAGGTGTGACGTATGAGTTCCAAAAAAAAAAAAAAGGTGTGACGTATATATAATTTTTGTTTGTGTGTTTCTACTTTCTACAATGAAATGTTTGAAATATGAAAAAAAAAAAAGATCTGTAGACTTTTCTGTTTTACGAGCGTTTATTGTTCAAAAGAAGACTTTGTTTTATATTCTTGCGGTGCAAAAATAATGGCATCCATTGGTTTATTTGTACAAACCGTTAAATTGCTTATTTGTATTGGTTAACTACCGAAATTGGTCATAGTTAAGAAATTGATCATAAGTTTGAATGTATAACTAAGAGGGAGTGGCTAAGTAATTAAAGAAGAAAATAATCCATTGGGCTCATAGAAGCAAGACTGGATCTTATTGCATGGAATAAAGAGCTTCGAATTATAAAAGTTGGCATTGCATGAACCAAACTCGTTTAAATGGGTATCAAAAACATACAATCTTAGTACAAAGGTTTTTGACCTAGACAGACTTCGACCAAATACAATGATGTAGTCTACTATCACCTTGAGTCACTTAGTTGGACCCAATGCTAGCTAACTGAGACATCATTGTATTGTTACACCACTGGGATAAATGACACTCCACGACCCGAAGCGCATCATCTCTTAGACCCTTGATTAGACCTCATGGCACGAGAACAACTATTAACACTGTGACACAAAATTTAAGACTGATAATACATTGCTTACTGAGCTAATGGATCCTAATGATCGGAATGATATGCTTGTCCAAAAGCTTCTACACCAGAGGCGCGGTATCAGCCTAAATTAGGGTCACTGGCTTTCATTGCTCCGGTCCTTAGCCTTAAATAGACAGGCGCGTTCGACTGAAAAGATCGGGCTTCGGTATCTAGCGTGCTCCGGTAAAACAGATCCAAGCTTCTAGTAGTGTGGGTCTAGTACCACCGGTTGTTCCCGGCGCTGGGATGTAGAGGCACCACCACGAACCGTGGATAGGTAGACTCTTCCGGTTGACCGCTCCATCGTCGCCGACCATAGTTCGTGTTATCCCCGAGAACTGGAAGACAAACCCTAACCGCTCGCTGTCAAATCTCTCCTCTGTTAGATTCACCAGAGGAGGCCGGAAACTAGATTTGTCACGACTCTAAGCGAGTCTCCGGTTAGCCCCAAAACAACCCAGAATAACTTGTATATCGATAAAGATACGTCGAGGAAGGAAGCAAAACAAAACGAGGATTGAGGGTAGAAGAGGAACCTCCGGCACCGGAAAAAACCGGACCGGAACTAGGGAAGTCGCCGGTTTTTTAGAGAGAAGTTAACATACTAAATTGTTTTAGAGGGATAGAAAGAACACTTTAATACGGAACAGCACGATAAGTAAAAGAAGAAGAAAAATATAAGTTTCAATTAAACACCTCTCTAATACGTACGAAATAATAATAATACTAATTAAGCCACATCCCATATCAGCCACATCCGCCTTCTCCTCTTGACCACCCTTCTTGTTACAGAAGATCAGAATCGAAAGGCTTAAGACGGTAAGGGCCATTACTATAACGACCACCAGCACTAACGACATTCTCTTCTCTTTTTCTTCTTGCCTGTGTTTTTCTGCAATCAACATTTAAAAGAGAAGCAATGAATTGATTGTAAACTTTTTTCTTGGAAATTTTGTTTTTTTTGAAAACTTTTTATTTTTCAAATTTTCTTTTATAATTCAAAAATAATTTTTGAAATTATTTTCAAATTTTTAAAACTTAATTTTTATTTTATAAAATTTTAAACATTAATCCCAAAATATTTCCATCAAACTTTAAATCCTAAGGTTTGAATAAGTTATCTCTAGGGGTATAAATGTATATTTACCTATTTAATGAAACATTTTGGTTATTTTGATTTTTGGAGTCTATATTTGTGACAAAAAAATTTTAGTATTATCCTAGAATATTTCTCATAATTCTATGTATATATAAGTGTTCTATAGTGTATCTAAGAACATCTCTACTTTTTGAGTCATTTTTATTCTAAATGTATTTTATTTTTCTTTTCATTTCTTCAAATTTTGAAGAATTAAACTTTTTATTTTCAAATTATAAGAAATATTGTTCAGTTTTTTTATTTTTTGAAACTTTATTTTTTTATTTACAAACTAATCGTTAACTTTTATTTATTGTTATTTTGTACTTAGACAACTTAGAAGTGTTAATATCATCTAATCAATTTATTATATATTATTACTTTTATCTAATTCAATGTTAATAACGAAGAACATAAAATCTGATTGAATGCAATAAAATTTTATTATTTTGAAAACTCTGTCAGATGTAATGAATTGATATTTAATTTACTACTAAATATTTCAAAAATGTATGAATGTTTTCAAGTTTTTTTTACGTGATAAAAATATTTATGTTATGATGAAATAATTTGTATAGATTTAATATTTGTTGTTTAATTTATTATTGAAAATTGAATGTTTTTATTTCTAATATTATAAAATTATTATGCTCATATTTGCGGACAAATAATTTCTATGTTACAGTTTTGTAAAGCTTGTTTCTTTAATATTCATTTGGAACAAAAGTAATTATTATTTCTTGGGAAATTATCAAAAATACGACTTTCATGATACCACTTTTCAATTATACACTAATCAATTATACTACTAAATTTTTAATGATCAAAATACCATTGTACCCCTGACTAATAAACATATTCTCTCTCCCACGATCTCTTCTTCATCGTGTTCCCCTAGCTTTTCTTCACCATGTTCGCCTAGCTCGACATTTCCGGCGAGATTGGACCAGTCCGGTGAGAACCGTCGTCTTCTCGATCCATCAGCCTAGCTACCGGATCCTTGATTACATTTCCGATTACTTGATCCTCTCGTGCGGATCGGTGATCCACTTCGGAATCTGGAGCATCTCGAGGACTTGATCGCGAAGCAAGGGTTTCAGATCCCCGAACAGCTTAATCAGATTGTGAATGGAAATCGTCAATTCATTACGCAATTCGAACCGCGTACACTTCTCTCGATTTTCGCTTTTGTCTTTTCAGGTTTTCCCTTCAAATTTTCTCTGTTTTAATCTAAAAACTTACATTAGATACTAAAAAAATTTGATGTGTTAAGGTTTTGGATCCTCTGAGAACTATGGTTGCTGGTTCTCCTCTTGAAGATGCTCGTCATTTTGCTCAACGTTACAGCCGCATAAGACAAGAAACTGAGACTCATGTAATCTTCTTTTGATCAGGTAAAGAAACTGTTCCCCACCTTTGAACCAAGAATCTGATTTTTCTATTGATGAGTTTCTGACATAGGTTTAAACTCACAGATAGTTAATGAAGCTGCAAAGTTCAGATACTGAAGTGGTAACCAATTCAATTGTGGAGGTATGCTTTGTCTTCTTTACTTGACATCAGTATCTCATTTACTCATTAGTTTCTCTTTTTAATATGGATCTTCATAGGACTTACTATAAGAGCACCGTATGGGGTGGTTGGTCATGGACTCATGGTGGACATTACCATTCACAATCCCCTGAGGCTTTCTTCTGCCATTTCCCTGGTATTAAGGTTGTTGTTGTTGTTGTCCTCTATCCGTGATCCAAATCCTGTTGTCTTCTTTGAACCAAAGAATTCTTGTAAATAGTTTTGTAAACCCTTTTAAATATTGTTCTTTCAATCTTAATCTATAACTTCCAAAACACAAACCTTAAATCTTTAGTCAAACTCTATACCTTAAACTATATACATAAACCTTATACTCCAAATTATAAATATAAACACTAACATATTGTATTCAACACTTCTACTGTTCATACTTAAGTCTGAAAATTAAATTCAAAATTTAGTTATTTTCAAAATTTAAACTAAAAATCTTAAAACCAACCCTTAACATTACACTTTAAACTCTTAATTCTACATCCAAATCATAATCTAAATATTAATCTAATATTGTCTAACTTAAACACTAAAAACTTACACAACTATCAACTTATTATTTAAAAAAATAAATTCAAATCTTACCCTAACTCCAAACCCCCTATATGTAAATTCATAAATTAAACTTCAAATATAATATTCTCTACTTACATCTAATATCTTAAAAAATAGCTCTACACTTAAATTTTCAAAATAATACAAATATTAAACCAAAAGCCAATTTTTTACTCAAAATACTCTAACCTAAATATTAATCTTATAACTTTGTTCAATATTCTAATTACTTTATATTTGCTCACATTTTATTCTACTTTAAATTAACTACAAGTATATTTTCTAACTACATATTTTAAATTTAAATTATAGACTGCAAAATATAATTTTTGAATAAACATAACTTAAAAGAATACAAAAAAATCACCAAATAAAGAAAGACAAAACAAAAAAAAATTAAAAAAAAAGATAAAGTTATCTTAGCCAATTAGATCCATATGCAAGGATCACCTTCTCAGCTGTTGGATTACAATTAAATCAAGGGCTGAGATTTATTCTTTTATTTATTATTTTATTTCCTTTCTGGCTCTCTCCTCTCTGTCGACATTGATTCACTTTTTTTTTTCTTCTTTTCATCTTCTCTCTATCCTTTCTCTGTAACTCACCAACTCTCTCATGTCTCAATTTTCAGATCTGGGAAGGATGAAGATGATAATGGAGACGACAAAGACTGAGACTCGCTGGGAGGAAGCGCCGAGGCTCATTGGAGAAGAAGACGCGCCCGAGTCTCTTCTATCTCACCTCTCTCTCTCTGTCTTTCTCTATCTCTCTCTCTGTTTTGATTACTTATGATTTCGTTTTTGTTTTTTCTGGTAAATGAGGCAGAGAAGATGATGTTCGGTGGTGGTCCATAGGTCCGACGAAGAGGTAAAAGAAGAATATATCGATGGCTTTGAGGAGGAAGATGACAAATCCACTAGCATCTCCACCGGAAACTCGCCGCGAAGGAGGATGGCGAAGAGGCTGAAGTTGACGGCTAGAGGCTGAAGAGATGCTTGACTATGGATTAGGTTTAGGTTTTTGGTTTAGTTTAGGTTTGTGTGGTTTAGTTTAAGTTTATTTGGTTTACTTTTACAGTAGATATGGTTTCGTTTTTAATTTTGGGTCGTTTGTAAACCAAGATTTATATGTAAACCAATTTAAATTTATAAATAAAAATTAATTTAATTAGAAATAAATTTCGATTTAAATATTTAATTATTATTTTTGATAATAATATTTACTCTATAACAGCAAACTATTATAAAAGCTATCTTATTGTTTAGAGACAATAGCTTTCAAATAAATGCTATAATATAGAGGGTACCTAAGATAGCTGGGGCAGACATAGCGCTTTCAATAATGCTAACAAAAACATACGATAGCTGTTTTCTTCCGCTAAGAAAAGACATTTTTCTTGTAGTGTAAAATGCATATATATTATTTATAATGGTTTATAAATTAGTTATAAGGATTTATATATAATTTATAACGGTTTATAAATAATTTATATAGTTTATATTTTTAATATTATTTTTTTAGAAAAAAACGTATACCTTAATTTTTATGCACACGCCCAAATACTTGATGTAACATAGATAGTATTATAAGAGGTTTATAGGTATATGTATCATTTATAAGTGTTTACATTATTAATAAAATTTCATAAACCATTTTAAATCATTTATAAGAGTTTATAAACTATTTATGAGGGTTAATTGAATTGCTTATAAGATATTACAAATCATTTGTAATGGTTTATTAATGATTTGTAATGGTTTATAAATGATCTTCACCATCCAGCTCGAAACCAAACTCCCGCATATCAACACCAACACCATCGTCTCCCATTTCCAGAGATTCAGCTCCAATATTTCCTTCTCACGCAAGAAACGTATCGAAAGAGTACAGACCAAAGTTCCTATGATCATAATCAAACTCAACCACTCCAACACAATCCACAAGCTGAGCTTATCCTTCCTTTACTCTTCTGAAAAATTATTTTACCTTATGGTCCTACAAAGGATTTTTGTTTGAATGCATTGAAATATTCACAGAGTTTTTCTGATCATCAGATGATGTAACAACATATGCTTTGTAAAGCATTTTTGTGTTGATTGTATAAACAATTTCTTTTATAAACATTTATAAACAGTTTATAGACTTTATAAACCTCATTTATAAACAGTCTATATAATTTTATAAAAATTTATAAAACCTTATAAATGATTTATGTGTCTTTATAAATGATTTATTAGCAATATAAATTATGTGGAAATTGTTATAACTTTCACTTCAATGGGTTTTAGTATGAAAATAAGGGCTCAACTTCAGGGCTGGCTAAAGATGTGTCAGAAATCTATGGTGTGTTGACTAGAGCAGAAAAGCAGAACATAATGCTTTTAAATCAAAGTGGTTCAGTGGTTTTGTATACCCTTATAAGTTTTTTCAAACTCTTACAAAACTCTTAAAATAATTATAAATTTTTTTATAAATTGATTTATAAAATCTTATTAATTGTTTTATAAACCATTATAAATATATAAAGGTTTATAAATCATTTATAGAAATATATATTAAATATTGATAAAGGTTTATAAATTATTTGTAATCCTTACAAAGCCTTGTAGACTGATTTTATAAACTCTTATAAATGAATTATACTTTAATAATTTATTTAGAAAGTCTTATAGACTGATTTTATAAACTCTTATAAAGTCTTATTAATTGTTTTATAAACCATTATAAATATATAAGGGTTTATAAATCATTTATAGAAATATATATTAAATATTGATAAAGGTTTATAAATGATTTCTAAATCTTTAAAAATGATTTATAAACATTTATAAATTATTTGTAATCCTTACAAAACCTAATATACTGATTTTATAAACTCTTATAAATGAATTATATTTTAATAATTTATTTACAAAACCTTATAGACTGGTTTTATAAACTCTTATAAAGTCTTATTAATTGTGCTATGAAGAATATTAAACTCTTATAATATTTTGATAAACCCTTATATACAGATTTAAAATTTTATAAATATATTTATAAAATTTTATAAATGATTTATAAGTTCTTATAAATGGTTACCCTTATAAGAGGTTTCTAACATGCAAGATAATATAGATTAAGTTGAGATTTCATGTGATTTGGTTGTTATCTTAGGCGCTAGTTAGCCTCTTTGTTCCTTGGCTCTGTTTTATTTTTGTTTATTAGAGAGTAAAAACATTTTTTTTGCCATTATGTTTCTTCATTTCAACACAAGAAACAGAGAAACTTTAGACTATAAATGGTTTATATAACTTTATATCATCTCTGATTCTTTGTGGACAGACGCTTCAAGAACTCATAGGTTGTGATCATGGTTGTTGCAGACATTGACATTGAGACCCACCTTGGTCCTAGCCCTCTGTAACAATCCCCGAACCCACCTCCTTCCGTCATCAAGCTCTTCACCGTCTGCATCACTGTCATTGCTCGTCTCCTTTCGTTTTCCTCCGTGTCTAAAACCTGCAGCCTCGTCTTGATTGTGTCTACCGGCATAGCTCGTCTGCATCACTCAGCGCTTGAACCACCATCGAGCCACGACCTTCTTCCTTACGGCCACTGAACCGAGACCAAATCTTTTTCTGAGCAATACACATATAACTCCTATTCTCTCACTCAGACTCTCCATGTACAGTTTCAATAACATGACTCTAATTACAGAAAAAAATATGCAGTACTCAAAGGTTGATACTCACTAAAATATGTTACAGCTAGAGAGAAAAAAATGTGGGAAAAAAAGTCATCACAGACCTTGGGATTGGGTGGGTTGTCAATCTGTTGGAGCATGTAGGAGTTGGGAGTGTTCTTCAAGATCTCTTCAGCCTTCTGAATAGCTCCAGTCATGCCTTTTGCAGGTTCAGTTAACACAAGCTCGGCTCCAAACGCCCTCAAAAGACCCTTCTTTCCAGACTCATGGAGGCAGGCATTTATATCCTTTCAAAGAAGCAATGAAAGCAAGACCAATTCATGTGTTCCCACTTGTAGATTCCACAAGAAAACTCTAAAAAATTGCAAAAAACGAAGCTTTCGTGTAGAGATCTAATGTGATAGATAATCCACAGAGATTTAAAGTATAAAACCAAAGAAAGGTGAATAGAACTCTCACTCCATTTCGCTGTTGGTTCAAACCACCACAGGTGGCAATTGCCAAGTATCGATCATTTCTCGTCACTGCTTTCGAATCTGCAGATAAATAACACTAATAGTCAATGCCTGATTCAGTAGCCTAATCTAAAGTTTCCTACTTTGATAAGATCAGTGACATAACAATTGAATACTAATAAAAGGGTTACGCACTTGCAGACTTGGTGGTAGCATTGCTGCATCCATAAAAGAACTCAGCATCTCGATTCTGACCTCGATTTTGACCTCGAGAGAATTGATCCTGGTGGACAGGACTCTGGCGAGGCGAGAGGGTTGAAGAAGTGGCATCCAGGCTTGGCTATATGCTCGACTCAGCCCCAACGCTCGACGACACTGACGCTCGCTTGATCGACGCAACCTCCGAGTAGAAGATGAAGAATTAGGATGGACACGTAGAAATTCTTTATCGTCTTCATCATGATTTCCAATCCAATCGATTTCGCTTTCACCGTGAGCCTCTGGATCTATCAGGAATGATGGTTTCACCGTGAGACAGAGATGTCGGAACTCGACGATGACTTTCGACGACGACGACAACGATGGATCCGGAGGAGAGAGACGATGTCTACAGAGAGAGAAGGTTACGGAGAGAAAAGTCGCTGATATCTTAAAATAAGGTAGAGTTAATTTTGTCTTTTACACATTAATGAAAAGTGTATTTGTGAAATGTCATTCTATTGATGGTATTATTGAATTGTGGTACTAAACAAAGTGTAGTTATAAAATTTTCTCTTATTTCTTCTCCTACCATTTTTATAGTTATTCTGAGTTAGGTATGTTGAAATAGATAAATTCGTGTGAAAAGTAGAATTTTGAAGATAACTTAGAATAGAGTTTTTTATTTAAGAAATATAAACTGTGCTTGAAACTATAACTTTAATTATGACACATTTGTTTTAAAACGTATTATAGTTTTCAACTGGTACTTAGAAAAGTAATTATATCATGTTAAATATTTTTTTATAAAAAAAAGAGGGGACAATACATCGCTGAAATATGCAAAATTAGATATAAAACTTATGCAATGGAAAAGTCAATAATTTTCACTCGCACACTTAGCAAAAAATCCCGAACTGTTAAAAGATAAAGATAAAAATAGGATGATTATCCATCTTGGACACTTGTCTTTCTTACAGCAATGGTGTCATCTATCACCTCTTGATATTTTGTCTTCTTCTATTAAAGCAACCGACTTGTATGTAGTATAAATAGCCTCTTCTCTTCTTTATTTTAAGAATGTAAGAAAACAATAATAAAAAGAGCTGTCACTTTCATAATCATCCATTCCACTCTCTCTCTCTCGTACAAGACACACACACCATAAACAATCTAAACTAAAGTGGTCCCAATTCCACTTTTCTCTTGTCCCCTTGTCCAAATATATATATACAAATAGAAATCAGTTCTTTAACCTTTTATTGTACAACACGTTATCAGCACGAAGAGCTCTAGCAAAATTCTACTAGTTTTTCTTATATCAAACGAGGTGATGCCTAAACTTATCTTTTAATATATTTAATTTTATTTTAAATTTTATTTATTCCGGAGTAAGAGGCTAGGCCTTCTCTGTTTATATTTTGGGATGATAGGCGCTGCCTTTCCCGACTGATCGTTATGGCAGGCTAGGCCTCCACGATCAGAGAAACACGTGGTAGGTTTTACCTCCGTGTATAAAAAGAAAATATCAAAATGGAAGACTAAGTCTCCTCGGATCTTGAAAAAATGGTCAAAAATGGAAGACTGAGCCTCCTGGACCTTAATAAAATGAAAAAGTCAACATGGTAGGCTTGCCTCCTCTGACTTTAGAAAATGATCAATATGGTAGTCTTTGACTCCTCGGATCATGTGAAAGGCTAAACCTTCAATTTTATTTATGTTATTTAAATTTCTGCAATTTATTTTCTGCAACTATTTTATGCTTTTATTTTCTGCATTTAAATTTTCGTCTATATTATATATTTATAATATTATTTTATGAATACAATTATCATGTCGAATTTAACAAAGCTCGAAATAAGTGCCCTGGATATTACGGGAAGTAATTATATGACCTGGGCAGTAGGTGCAAAAATGCACTTACGAGGTAGCGGGCTTTTGGAAACCATCGATAATACTAAAACGGTGTCGGATGAGAAAAAGGCTAAAGCCATGATCTTTTTACGACACCACATACATGATGGTTTGAAAGATGAGTATATTACGAAAGAGGATCCTTGGGACCTCTGGCAATCTCTAAAAGAGAGGTTTGATCACCAGAAGTATGTGATCTTACCAAAAGCCAAACACGAGTGGATCCATCTCCGGTTCCAGGACTACAAAAGTGTAAGTGAGTTTAATTCCGCTATGTTCGGAATTACATCGAGGATGATGTTATGTGGAGAGAAAATAAATGATTATGATATGATCGAGAAAACTCTCTCCACGTTCCATCCTGGAAATGTAGTCCTGCAGCAGCAGTACCGGGCGAATGGATATACCCGTTACTCGGAGTTAATGCAAGTACTCCTTGTAGCGGAGCAGAATAATCAACTCGTGACTCTAAACCATCAGACTCGTCCCACTGGATCTGCACCATTCCCAGAAGCGAATGTTGCATCATCCAGTTATGATAATAGGAGAGGACGAGGACGAGGACGTGGTCGTGGTCATGGTCGTGGAAGAGGACGAGGAAGAAGATTTCGTCCATATGATGAAAAGAATGATAAAGACTTCCACGAGAATGAAAGGGGCCGGGATGATAAAAGGCAAACGGATAAGGTTTGCTACAGCTGCGGCATGAAAAATCATTGGGTACGTACTTGTCGTACGCCAAAGCATTTGGTCGATCTGTATAAGAAATCCCTAAAGGAAAAAGAGAAGGGAAGTGAAACACACTTCATCTCTGATGAGCCCGGGCCATCCTTTCATGGTTTAAATGATGATACTCATCTCGACGTATCAGATTTTCTGGTTGAACCAGAAAATATCGATGTGTAATAAGTTTCGATATGATGTGTATTGTATTATAGTATCTATATCTTTTTATTGTAAAATATATGTTATTTTTAAGTTTAATGTTTAATAATATATATGTTTTATGAATATTTTAAATTCAGAAAAATGCCAGAGTTTGAGACTATGGATGGAGATATGTGCTTGGCGGATAGTGCGTCAACGCACACGATTATTAAAGATAAGAAATATTTCTCCAGTCTCAAAATGAGAAATTACGCTGGAAGCGTAAGTACAATATCTGGTAATGCAAAGATTATTATGGGCTCTGGAAGAGCGAAATTCTCAATGCCAGGGGGAACTATATTTGAAATAAGTAATGCATTGTATTCCCCCAAGTCTCAAAGAAACTTGTTAAGTTTTAAGGATATCCGAAGTAATGAATATCATATTGAGACTATGAGTAAAGATGGCATTGAATTTCTTTGCATTAAGTCCAAGAGGAAACATATATTGGAAGAATTAAGAATGTTATCCTCTGGACTATATTGTACGAGAATAAACATGACTGAGTCCTATGCCGTAGTAAACATGAAGTTTACTGATACATTTAAAATCTGGCATGAGAGGCTAGGACATCCTGGTTTAGTCATGATGAGAAAGATAGTGCAAAATTCGAATGGCCATCCGTTGAAAAACGGAAGAATTTTGCAAATAGGCGAGTTTACATGTAATGCATGTTCTCAAGGAAAACTTATAACTCGGCCATCACCAGCAAAGGTTGGCAATGAATCACCAATGTTTTTAGAAAGAATACATGGTGATATATGTGGACCGATTCACCCACCGTGCGGGCCGTTTAAGTATTTCATGGTAATGATTGACGCATCTACTAGATGGTCAAATGTGTGTCTTCTGACCACACGAAATACAGCTTTCGCAAAGTTCATTGCCCAAATAATAAAGCTGAGAACCCAGTTCTCAGAGTATGCCATTAAGAAAGTAAGGCTTGATAATGCCGGTGAGTTTACATCGCAAGTCTTTGATGATTATTGTACGTCAATGGGGATTGATGTGGAACATCCGGTTACCCATGTGCATACACAAAATGGCATGGCCGAGTCATTAATAAAACGGTTGCAGTTGATTGCAAGACCGTTAGTATTGAGAACAAAGCTCCCAATTTTTGTATGGGATCATGCTATATTGCATGCGGCTGCACTGATTCGGTTGAGACCGAGTGCATATCATAAGTACTCTCCATTACAATTGGCATCTGGGCAAGAGCCAGATGTATCCCATCTCCGTGTCTTTGGGTGTGCGGTCTATGTTCATATAGCACTGCCACAAAGAACAAAAATGGGTCCACAGAGGAGATTGAGAATATATGTGGGTTATACGTCACCGAGTATAATAAGGTATCTGGAACCGTTAACTGGTGATATGTTTACAGCAAGGTTTGCTGATTGCCATTTTAATGAGGATGAATTTCCAACGTTAGGGGGAGGAATTAAAGAAATTTCTAAAGAGATTACATGGTGTACACCATCGTTGTTACACCTTGATCCCCCTACCAATCAAAGAGAGCTGGAAGTTCAGAAAATTGTGCATTTGCATAATTTGGCAAACCAGTTACCTGATGCGTTCACAGATACGAGAAGGGTGACGAAATCATGAATACCCGCTGAAAATGTTCCATCAAGAATTGATGTTCCTAAGGAACAAAGTGATGGAAACAAAATTAACGAACCTAGGGTTCAGTTAAAGAGGGGGAGACCAACGGGTTCTAAAGATAAAAATCCCCGAAAGAAAAAGAAATTGGTTGAGCAAAGTGAAAAGGTTCAAGAAGAATCTGATATTGAAAAATGTCTGAAAGAAGCCATAGATAAGATTCAAGAAGAACCAAATAAAGATAAGGATCCAGATGACGAGGAGGGAACAGGAAAGTATGAGATTTCCATCAACTACGCCCATGATCAAAAGTTATTGATCAGAAATAAGATAAAAGATGTTGATGGAACGTTCTCCTTTTCTGTGTCCGAAGAGATCAATCGTGAGATTGATGATCCCGATCCAAGGTCCATTTTAGAATGTCAGAAAAGACATGATTGGGAGGAGTGGAAAAAGGCCATTCAAATTGAGTTATTTTCCCTGAATAAAAGAAATGTCTTTGGACCTATAGTCATAACGCCTGAGAATATAAATCTTGTTGGGTATAAGTGGGTATTCGTGAGAAAAAGAAATGAAAAGAATGAAGTAACACGATATAAAGCCCGATTAGTTGCCCAAAGTTTTTCTCAGAGACCGGGAATTGATTTTGAGGAAACGTATTCCCCGGTAATGGATGCAATTACGTTTAGATTTTAGATGAGCCTTGCGGCATCGAAAAATCTTGAAATGCATCTCATGGACTTTGTGACTGCTTATTTGTATGGATCGTTGGATAATGATATATACATGAGACTCCCTGAAGGATTGAAAAATGCCTGAGGCATTGAAAGAAAAATCCAGGGAGATTTGTTCGGTCAAGTTACAGCGATCACTTTACGGATTAAAGCAATCCGGACGCATGTGGTACAATCGCTTAAGTGAATATCTTTTGAGTAAAGGATATGTGAATGATGCGATATGTCCATGCGTTTTTATAAAGAAATCGTCATCTGGCTTTGTGATCATTGCTGTATATGTGGATGACCTGAACATAATTGGAACTCGAAAGGAGGTTGATGATGCTCGAACTCATATGAAAGAAGAGTTCGAAATGAAAGATCTCGGCAAGACAAATTTTTGTCTTGGGCTCCAGATAGAGCATCTCCGAGAAGGAATATTTGTGCATCAATCAAACTATACGAAAAGATTATTGAAACGTTTTCGTATGGACAAAGCGACTCCTTTGAGTACTCCAATGGTCGGTAGATCTCTCTTGGTTGAGAGAGATCCGTTTAGGCCCTGTGAAGATAGCGAGAAGATATTAGGTCCGGAAGTACCTTATATAAGTGCTATCGGTGGTCTGTTATATCTTGCAAACTGTACCAGACCTGACATTGCTTTCGCCACAAATCTACTGGCAAGATATAGTTGTGCTCCAACTCTTAGGCATTGGAACGAAATAAAGCACTTATTCTGTTACCTTCAAGGTACAATTGATTTGGGGTTAATGTATTTTAGAAAACCCGAGTTTGGTATGGTTGGTTTTGCAGATGCGGGATACTTATCAGATCCTCATAAAGCTCGATCGCAAACCGGCTATGTTTTTACAATTGGTGGAACTGCGATCTCATGGCGTTCACAGAAACAAACTATGGTTGCGACTTCCTCAAATCATGCAGAAACTATTGCGCTTCACGAAGCATGTCGAGAGTGTGTGTGGTTGCGGTCAATGAATCACCACATACAAGATTCAAGCGGAGTAGTTAACGAGAAAAAGCCGACGAAAGTTTTTGAAGATAACTCAGCTTGCGTCTCTCAACTTAAAGACGGTTATATCAAGAGCGACAGAACGAAGCACATCCCTCCGAGATTTTTCTCGTACATCCGGGAGCTCGAGAAAAGGAAAGAAGTGGACATTGAGTATATACAGTCATGCGAAAATCCGGCTGACTTGTTCACCAAAGCTCTTCCAACTACAACGTTCCGAAAACATGTCTACAGTATCGGAATGCGGTCTTTGCGTGACTTGTGAAGAGAAAACTATGTCCGTTATTCTCAGGGGGAGATTACGTCAGTGTACTCTTTTTCTCCTCATCATGGTTTTTATCCCAAAGGGTTTTTCCATGATCAGGTTTTTAACGAGGCACTACGTAATGCAAGATGGAAAATCAAGGGGGAGTGTTAAAAGATAAAGATGAAAATAGGATGATTATCCATCTTGGACACTTGTCTTTCTTACAGCAATGGTGTCATCTATCACCTCTTGATATTTTATCTTCTTCTATTAAAGCAACCGACTTGTATGTAGTATAAATAGCCTCTTTTCTTCTTTATTTTAAGAATGTAAGAAAGCAATAATAAAAAGAGCTGTCACTTTCATAATCATCCATTCCACTCTCTCTCTCTCGTACAAGACACACACACCATAAACAATCTAAACTAAAGTGGTCCCAATTCTACTTTTTTCTTGTCTCCTTGTCCAAATATATATATACAAATATAAATCAGTTCTTTAAACTTTTATTGTACAACACGAACAACTTGCACAACCTCTCTGTAAGTGTAGGACCTACAGGTCGCAGAACAATAATATTGATGTTGTACTGTCCATTCTTCTTTGGATGGCACATTATTTCGCAAGAGGTGTGACATGTCTCTGGAGCAGCTTTTTTTGATGCTTTTATGCATTGGTTTATGATACAATTCTTCATACATTCCGTTCTCAGGATGGAATCAGAAACTTGTGCTGAAAAAAGCACTGTAAATGAAATTACAATAATAAAGGCACAGTAAATATTCTTTGACACTTGAACTGTCATCATGTGAATATGCAAAACTTCAAACAGTATTTTTTGTTTGTTTGTTTTAGTGAGAAACGAGATGTTTTGCTGAGGATGTCTGATCATGATGATTTATATAGCAAAATTGTTTTACCAAATTTTGGAAGTACGTTAGACAAAAACACTTTATTTACTCCGTCCGTTTCTTATATCTGACGTTTTAAATAATTTTTCATTTCCAAACTTAATGAAGTTATCAGTTTGAAGTTAAAATATCATATTTATATTTTGTAATTTTTTTTTGTTGTTGGTTAAATTACAATTATAGATAAATTATTAATATTTTATTAAATTGTGTATGAAACTATATGGTTCCTATTGGCGACTGCAATTTTGAAAAAAAAAATGATGGTAAATTTTCATTTTTCAAGTTTTATACTATTCATGTTGAATTTTTTTTGTTAGATTATTGATTTATAGAACTTACTCTATTCCTCTCATTTACTTATGAATGAATAAAAATGTGAAGAAAAATACTTTTCATCTGATTCCATTGTCATGTACATCAATGGTAACATACGTTACATGGAACCGTTGTTTCAGCTATGATTCCCGCTTCGGAAGCGGAAACGGGTTCGGAAGCGATCGGAATTGAAAATGGAAGCGCAGGGGAAGCTTTGATTCCCGTTTGGAAGCGCATTATCAAATGAGTCAGATTCGTTCAAATACTCGCACTCAGTAAATACTGATGATGTTAATGTGTGACAAAAATATAGTTTTCACGGTGAGTAATGATAGAGAAAAAGCATTTAAGGTTTTCAAGTTACACGTCTTCTTAAATTATAATTTCTACTAGGTGTTCTCTTGTATCATGTGCAGTAAGAAATTTTTCAAATTTTAATTTATATTTACATATAGAGTTTACTAAATATTATAGATTTTTTATTATTACCAATATTTAAATATATATTTGATTTAGTTAAATATTAAATTAAGATAAAATAATTTTGTTTATTTAAAAATATATTGAAGAATATATATATTTAAATTATAACCTTAGATGATATTTTATATCTATTTGTGTTGCTAAATATATTATATCAATTTGCATAAAGCTAACAAAATGATATAAAATTTTATAATTATCAGAAACTTAAACTAAACAATATTTATAAAATTTTTATAAGAAGCTAATGTTTTTATGATTAGAAATCTATTTTTTATTAAATTGTAGCAATTTTTGAAAGCTTTAGCAATATAATTTGTAGAATTATAAAAAAAAAATAGTATTTCAAAATTTGTAATTTTATATATGAATACATTAATTTTATAGATGATATATGAGATATTATCATATTTAAAAAAATTACCAAAAATAAATATCAATATTAAATGTAATATATAAGTTATTACCATATTTTAAAAAGTTTACTTAAAATATAAATCAACAAATAAATTGAATTATCTATGTCATGTTTTTTTTGGTATCTATCGATGTTATATTTCAATAGTATTATTTTCTATTTTCATTTTAGTATTTTTTTTAAAAAAACATCAACATATTTTTGTAATCTTATTTCTTTTGATTTGGTATAACTTTTTTAATAAATATAAATTCCAATAAATTATATATTTTGTTTGTTTTAGTTAAAATATGTCAAACTGGAAAATCAATTGGTTAATTAATATAATAAAGATGAAAATATAATTTAAATAAATTTTAAATACTTAACTATTAATATTTTTATGGATTAGAGTTACTTTGGTTTTGTATTTTTGATGCACATTTATAATTATATTTATACAAATATGATATATAAATTGACGTAAAATTTTATATTTGTAATCATATTTAGCTTATTTTTATTAATTTGAGATATATATATATATATTATTTAACTAGTGGTATATGAATTATTATTATATTATAATAGTGTACCAAAAATAAATATTTATATGTAAAATTAACATTAGTGATGATATATGAGTTATTAGTCATTACCTTATTTAAAATTCCTGCAGAAAAATATAAGTTTTTTATAAAGAATTTTTACATATCATAATTTATATGATGATATATTACTATTTTTTAAAGTCATGTCATTATTTTAGTGCCATGTCATATTTTTTTAGTGTTCATGTCATTATTAGTGTCATGTCATATTTTTTTACTGGCATCTCATTATTTTTTAGCGAAAATAATTGTGGTTACGACATGTGTACAAATCACTTCGCAAATAATATATAGGGTATATTATAATAATTTATCAAAAATAAATATTTATATGTAAAATTAACATTAATGATGATATATGAGTTATTAGTCATTACCATATTTAAAATTCCTGCAAAAAATATAAGTTTTTATAAGTAAATTTTATATCACAATTTATTTGATGTTATATTACTATTTTTTAAAGTCATGTCACTCTTTTAATGTCATGTCATATTTTTTTAGTGACATGTTATCATTTTTTATCGAGAATGATTGTGGTTACGACATGTGTACAAATCACTTCGTAAATAATGTATAGGGGATATATATTTCGTATAGAGGAAATAAGATAACTATTTAGATTTAAGGATTTTGAACAAAAAAAAAGATTTAAGGATATTTACGTGATTTTTTTTTGGGTAGGTCGGATGTTTTACGTGATAGAGAAAATGAATAATATCTTTTGAGTTTATTTAGTATATATATGGTGGAATAGCCTTGAGATGATGCATAATTGGTGAAATAGTATGTTGACTTAAGGAACTGGATAAGCCCATGTTTTATTTGTAAAACGTACTAGACCATGATACGTCCGTTCAGGCGGTGTTTATTTTAAATTTTAAATTTTGGTTTATACGATTATTTTGTAATAGTTACTTGTAATACATTGAGTTCTTTTTATATTTGTAATAACAATAAAATGTGTGAAAAATATTTTGTAATATATAAAGAAAACTTAAAATGAACAATGATAGATTACATACAATATATATAAATCAACTCAGTTAAATAATGATAGATTATATACAAAATAATTTTGTATTATATCAAGAAAATTTGATCTGCACATCTGTGCAGATATTAATTTCTATTTTTTGTTAAAAAATGTTATATTGTACGAATAATAGTCTATGTTTATTGAATTTACTGAATGAAATAACAGTTTAATATGAAATTTTAATTGTTTATATTTTATACTCTTCCATATTTATTATATTTAATTTTTATTAGACTATTATTTATATAAAAATATACACACAGTTATGTATTTTCGTATACACAGGTTTACTAATGTAAATCAATTATTTATTTATTTTAATTATGTATGCATTAAAGGTAGCCGAACATGAAAATAAATATATTTGAGTTATAAAATTATCATGGCGAAAACGATGAAAAAGGCAAAAAATAAACAGATAATTTTCCTTCGATTTCTCACCACGATCATCGTGGTTGATGATGAATTCCTCAATGTCGGGGAGGTTTCTTGTTCGAAATCGACCACGATGTTGTCTCTCTCCACGATTCTGTTTCAAAGAAATCGTGATGAAGCGGTTTTATGGCAGTTACGGCAACAATGGATTTATAAGTGGAGATTGGGACGAGCACAAATCCATCAAATCCTTCCTCTCCTCTTAGCAAAATTACTAAAGTGGTTGTGGCGGTCTTTTCTCTTTCTCATGGCGGAGAACATTCGGAGATCCTTACAAGACATCACTCTCGGTGCTGAAGATGAACCTTTTGTCTTGCCATCGGAAGTGGTGAGACAAGCGGAAGAAGAGAACCACTTCATTCTCATTGGCCGCCCTGTCATGCCGCGGAAACAAAATCTGCGTGCAATTATTGCAACGATGCCCCGCTCTTGGGGATTTGAAGGTCTTGTTCGTGGGAGAATCATTGAGCACAGAAGATTTCAGTTTGTGTTCCCATCGGAGGAAGCGATGGATATGGTGATTCGACGAGGACCATGGGCGTATGCAAAGCGTATGCTTGTTCTCCAGAGATGGACACCAATGATGGATATGGAGATGTTCAACTACATTCCCTTTTGGATCCAAATCAGAGGTATTCCCCTGCAGTACATGAACAGGCTGGTGATTGTCAACATTGCTCGAGAGTTGGGGGAGTACATCCAGATGGACTACAATGAAGAAAACGGAAGCAGGTTGGAGTTCGTGAGAGTACGGTTGAACTGGAATGTGAACAATCCTCTCAAGTTCCAGAGGAATTTCCAGTTCGTGAGGGGAGTAAACACTCTACTGAGGATCCAGTATGAGCGACTTTGAGGCTTCTGTGAGATTTGCGGCCTGATTACGCATGACTCTGGAGCATGTTTGATTCAGAATGGAGGCTCTGCACAACCTGATGACGATAATGATAGTGGAGGTGAGGATGAAGACGTTGAGATGGTCCCCAACAGAGGAGTTGTTATTGAAGAAATCGTTGAAGAAGAAAACCAAGGAGAGGCTACTGCTGGTGATGCACAGAATGCAAGAGCAGCCGCTGAAGATGGTGATGCTGATCAGGAGGAGCAGGAGAGAAGTATTAGAGCTTTGGAATAGGAGAATGATGATGACTTCCGATGGAGTGGTGAAGCGATGCCCACAATGTTCTCTGGTGAGATGGAAACAGAGGAAATGTATAACCCTTTGTATCCCCATGGTCAATACATGCCACGGGAGACAGCGACTGAAATGGTTCACAAGAGGAAAGCTTGGCTTTCAGCTACTGATAATACCAAGTTCTTTCGAGGGGAGGGTAGTGGAACCAATGGAGGAAAACGCAAGAAAGGTAATGAAGCTGAACAGCGTGTGACGATGGAGGAAGAAGAGGATGCTTTGTCTGCAACCAACACAGTGAGAGGCGCGGTGGGCCCTGAACCACCTCTTCCACCATGAGGACAGCCTGCTGGAACTGTCGAGGTCTGGGCAATGACTAGACGGTTCGACGCCTAAAGGAGATAAATCGGAAGTATCTCCTGAACGTTATCTGCCTTTCCGAAACCAAGCAGCAAGATGATGTTATTCGTGATGTTGGTGCTCAATTAGATTGCTTGTCGTATGTTTCAGTTCCTCCAGTAGGTTTAAGTTGTGGTTTAGTCATCTATTGGAAATCACATGTTCAGTTGCAAGTTCTTTTTCAATCCCCTAATGTAATCAATTGTCAAGTTGATATTAATGGAAGTTTCTTCTACTTCTCGTTTGTCTATGGTCATCCTGATCCAAGGTTTCGTTCTCATACGTGAGAAAAGTTAGAGAGACTTGCTGTAAACAGAAGGAACATTCCATGGTTGGCCTTGGGAGACTTTAATGAAATACTAGGAAACCATGAGAAAGATGGAGGACGCAGTCGACCAATAAGTTCTTTCCAGAACTTTAAACAAATGATGAGATGTTGTGAGTTCACTGACCTTCCAGCCATTGGTGATAGGTTCTCCTGGGTTGGACAACGAGGTGATCATTTAGTCAAGTGCTGTCTTGATCGCACAATGGCTAATACGGAATGGTTTGACATGTTCCCGGCTTCTCAAACAGAGTTTTTGGAGATAGGGGAATCAGATCATCGGCCTCTTGTATGTTTTATGTTATCTGAACGTGAAGAACCTCGGAAGTGCTTCAGATTTGATAGTCGAATGATTCCTAAGGATGGATTTACAAAGACAATACGACGAGGGTGGAGAGGCTCTGGTCAAATGCAACTACTAAACATTTCCTTATCATAACGTTTAAGTAGATGCAGGTCACATATATCTCAATGGAAAAGACATAACCGGAGCAATGCAGAGGAACGAATAGGAACTTTGCGAGCTCGACTAGATAAAACTATTACTTCAGCAGCTACGACTAATGAACGACGTGCAGAGATTAGAGCAGAACTAAATCAAGCATACATTGATGAGGAAACCTACTGGAAACAAAAGAGCAGAGTTAATTGGCTTAGGTCCGGTGATAGGAATACAAGTTATTTCCATGCTGTCACAAAAAGAAAGAGGGCTAAGAACACTATTGGTGTTATACAGGATGATCATGGAGTCGTCTATAGAGGACATAAAGAAATATCGACTGTGGCTATAGAGTATTTCCATAACTTGTACTCATCAGAAGGGGTTACTCCAGCTCTGTATGATGGTGTTTTTCATGACTTTCAGAGAAGGGTCACACCAGTTATGAACCAAGAACTTACACGACAGATTACTGAAGAAGAAGTCTACAAAGCTGTTATGGATATTGGACCACACAAGGCCCCTGGTCCAGATGGGTTTACTGCTGTGTTATATCATAATTATTGGGAGGAGATCTAAACTGATGTAATGACAGAGATCACAAGATTCTTTGGTACCGGGCATATGGATCAACAGCTCAGTCATACAAATATATGTCTTATCCCAAAGGTTTATCCTCCTACATGTATGAAAGAGTTTAGACCTATAGCACTCTGTAATGTATCTTATAAGATTATTACAAAAGTGTTGGTTAACCGGCTTAAGGAGCATCTGAGTGGCATTATCTCTGAAAATCAGAATGCTTTTATACCAGAGAGAATGATCTCTGACAACATTGTCATTGCTCATGAAGTCTTTCATAGCCTTAAAGCTCGAAAGAGGCAAGCTACTTCATACATGGCAGTTAAAACAGATATTTCGAAGGCTTATGATAGGTTGGAGTGAGATTTCTTAGCTAAGACAATGAGGGTCATGGGGTTTGATGAGGTCTGGGTTGGATGGATAATGAGCTGTGTTACTGGAGTTAAGTACTCTGTTCTCATCAATGGAACACTGGAAGGTCTCATCACACCAGCTCGTGGATTGCGACAAGGAGACCCTTTGTCTCCGTACTTGTTTCTTCTGTGTGCGGAGGTCCTGTCACATCTGATGACAAGAGCAATGAAGAACAGGTCGATTATGGGAGTTAAAGTATCAAACAATGTTCCGGCGGTTAATCATCTCTTATTTGCCGATGATTTTTTATTCTTCTCATTGGCTAATGAGAAGACAGCGAGGAAGCTTAAAACAATTTATACTACATATGAAGCTGTCTCAGGCCAAGCTATTAATTTCAGTAAATCATCTATCACATTTGGTTCGAAAGTTAACCCCATAGTCAAGACAAGATTGCGGAATCTGTTGGGAATCCATAATGATGGAGGCACGGGGAAGTATTTGGGAATGCCAGAACAAGTGGGAACTAAGGAAAAAGAGATGTTTGATTACATTATAGCTAAGGTCAAAGCAGTCACACAGAGTTGGAAGTAAAGACATTTGTCTACGGGGGGTAAAGAAGTGCTTCTCAAAGCTATTGCAGTAGCTATGCCAGTGTTTTCAATGCACATCTTTCGTTTACCTAAGGAGATTTGTGATCAAATTAATTCAGTATTAGCCAAGTTCTGGTGGGGCAATGGTGATAAAACAGGAATGCACTGGTACTCGTGGGATAGAATCAGTATTCCCAAACGAGAAGGAGGGTTTGGCTTTAAGGATTTGGAAGTCTTTAATCAAGCACTACTAAGTAAACAGGTCTGGAGAATTATGCAGAATCCATCTTGACTGCAAAGATTAAGAAGAAGGATTCTTATGCTTGGAAATCAATCTTATGTGGAAGAGATCTTCTTATAAAAGGTATGCGTTATATAGTTGGAGATGGCTCCTACATTGACATGTGGACTGATGCATGGATCCCGGACCATCCACCAAGACCACCAAGAGCGATTGGATAAGTGCAGGTGGATGAAAAAGTTAGTGTATATCTTGAGGGCAATACAGGAAGATGGAATGAGCAGAAGTTAAGAGAGATAGTTGTTGCAGAGGATGTGGATAAGATATTAGCTTTAAAGATCAGTCCTATGGCACAACGCGACCTGTTGGGATGGCACTATAATGAAGATGGTATTTATACTGTGAAATCAGGCTACTGGTTGGGTACTCATTTCCCAACAAATTAACCTCGACTACCTACATATGGATCAGTGGAGTTGAAACAGAAGATATGGAAGACAAAGATGCCAGCTAAAATACAACATTTTTTATGGAAAGTAATTTCCAAAAATTTGCCTACGGGAAGCAATCTGGAGAGGAGACATATTATTCGAAATGATCAGTGTCAACGTTGCTGCTCTGCAATTGAAACAGAGGATCATATACCATTTGACTGCTATTATGCAAGGCAACTCTGGAGAGCTTCTGGTGTATCCAATACAATAATTAACAACTCATCTTCCACCATTGAAGAAAAGCTAGCAACATGTTTACAGGTATCATTGTCCACTCGCTTATCCCACTTACAGGATTTATCTTTTTGGATATTGTGGAGATTATGGAAAAGTAGAAATACACTAGTGAAGAGATCCTAGGATGCTGCTCTGGAAAAGATGTGATAATCCTTGCAGAAACGAATCAAAAGACTCAAGTTTCTCAAGGCTTGTGGATCGAATGGTGACACAAGAGGCTGCGGAAAGGCTTCTTGATACTCCTAGGCTATAGATCGGATATGACACACCTCTCTAAAGCCCTTAGTCTCTGGATATTACACACCAGAAGTTGGATATTACACACCAACACTCAATCAACTTGATGAACAAGAAGAAAAGAGAAAACAAAGGTTTTTGATAAAAGATTTCTTATTCATGCAAGGGAGGCCACGACCAGATTATAAAGGAGAACCCTTGTACATGCACAAGGTCTCGAAACTTGAAAAGAAATAAAGGAACAGGCTCCCTTGGTACTCTAACAAAGACCAAACATTAAAGAGTTTTCGAAAACTAAATAACATAAAAACCATAGTCTAAAATATATAATGCATCCAAGATGCACCCATGATACATCATCTAGGAGATATGTAAGTGAACTTGATGCCTCATTAAAAACCTTAGTTAGAAAACCCAATTGGGACAAAACCAACCAAGGGAAAAAGAGTACACCAAGCCACTTGCCTAGATGATGATCAGCTTGATGGTAAGGTGGTAAGTGTGTCTTGGTTGATCAAGCTTCGACCAAGACAATCTTCTTGCTTCAAAGATATCATAAGTATGCTTCTGGATCGAGTGCTGGAACCTTCAGGAATGGCTAAGGCATCATATTCTTCAGCTTGTGGAAATTCAGGAAGCCCTTCCAAATCTTCAGGAAGCCCTTCCAGAATAGGAAGCCCTTCCAGATCTTCATCTTGATCAACATGCTGGTCCATGATCATATCAACTAGTCTTTCAACGAAAAGAAATTCGTTGGAGACGGTTGTTGTGGTATGCAAAGGAAGATGCAGCAGAGTGGAAACAATTGGCCTCTAGTACGGTCACATATCAGAGTGGGAGACAACAACAAGATCAAGGAGCTCAGCATATAACTTGGAAGCGACCATCAGTTGGATGGATGAAGTGTAATACGGATGGTGGTTTCAATGCTCAAAATAATCAGTGTACGGCTGGATGGGTTATCAGAGATGATAATGGAGTATATCGAGGTTTGGCTCAAGCTAGAGGTGTGAGAAATCAGGATGCATTGGAGTGTGAATTACAGGCCATACTAATGGCAATGCAACATTGTTGGAGCTTGGGTCACCAAAGAGTAATCATAGAAAGTGATTGCCAAAAAGCTATTGATATGATCACCAATAAGAGACTTCACTTCGCTTACTACAACTGGAAAAGAGATATCATGCGATGGGGAACTCGGTTTCAGTATATCAAGTTTCAATGGATTGGACGCGAAGCAAATAGAGTGGCTGATACATTAGCACGAAGAGTGGAGGAAGGGGTTGATTTTCAGTTTCATTATTATGTTGATGCATATATTCATGCTTTGTTACACACTGATCACATACATTCAAACTAATTAATAAAATCGACGTTATAAAAAAAATATATATTTGAGTTATGTAAATCACCATATTATTAATATAAACCTCCACAGTAACAAAGAACATTTATTTTTGAAAAAATACTCATTACACTTCCGTTATTATATGCATCTTATATTTTTAGAAATTATTTTTTGTTTGGAAGCAATGGTAAACTGATTTGCCTAAATTAATATCATTGGATTTTTTAAGGAAAGTAAAAGAGAATTAAGAAATGATTTAATAAAATAGAAAAATATATAGATTGCTTAAATGTAAGATTATTTAAATCATATAATAATAAAGAAACAACGAAACATGTTAGGGAAAACAATAATAATGATTGTTACAAATCGGATCATTTAATTAAAATCATTAAAAGTAAAATAAGGTTACAAAAAATCGCAGTAGGTTAATTTAACATTAATATGTGAAGGTCAAACTTTAAAATCCACTTAGAAGAAGTTGCAATGTTTCTGATTTAATAAGATAGATCGGGTTTTACGGCGGTCAAATATATTATTTTTTAATTGAGAAAAGGTAACTAGCGACTTACGAGCTAAACCCACATCCTTTTTAGTAGTTTTGTTCGTTTAATCGATAGCTCCTGGATGAATCCACTGAAGGAAGCAGCAAAAGCTTCTTCCATCCATCTTCCTAGCTTGCTTGGTTTCTATTCTCAACGTAAGTTCTCTTGAATCTCACTTGTAATTGCTCTAATTCTAGTTTCGTCTCGAACATATCAATTTGCTCTTACCAAGATCAGTCAGTCAGTATATGATCGTCGAGTTTGAGACTGGATTTGAAATTAACTAAATTATGGAATCTTTAGTTTTCGATGTGGATCTCTCGGTGTTCTGTATTTTCTTTCTTTGCAAACAATTGAAAATTCGATTCTTGGTTCTGGCCTCAAACGCTTGAATATGTCTAGTTTGGAGCTGGAAACTGAATCAGTGAAGGAAGGAGAGACAATGATGATGCAGACTTAGTTGTTCTTGGGGAGTTACCACTACGGGAGGTGCTAAAGGTGTTGGAGAATCCACAACTTCTGCGGTTGTCATGTCTCTTGTCGGAATCTTTATTGCAGATTTTGTGCTTTCTTCCTTCCTTCTTCTTTCAGGGTGCTGGTGATTCTTTAAAGAACTGTGTAACATTTTTTTTTTGTGTCTTATTGATCCAAAGTCGTATGTTCTTTACATATTTAAAAACCCGTGTACATAGCAATAGATACGATATACATAGCAATGGAAACGATATTATACTCTTTTGTTCACTTTGCTTTAGAGAAGAACCTGCTGAGTCCTTTAGATTGTTTCTCAGGGGTAAGTCCGGACGAGGAAGATGATGAGTTTGACTTGGTGTGTCTATGTTTCGACCCTAACGGAGATCTCATTGTAGTCATCGGTGGTGTTTCTTTGTCTGAAGGCGAACTCGATGTTTTGTCTTGAGGATTTGTTGAAGCTGTGTATTCGTTTTCTTCTTCTGTGCTTAGGGCTTGTTCATGGCTTGGAGGAGAAGCAACATGTTCTGTTTGTGGAGACATGGATTTGAGTTGCTTCCCGAGAAGCAATATAGTCTCTTGACACTCTTGTAGCTTCTCTGCAGCAGCTGCTAATTCATTGTCCTGTTTGCTTTTGGGATCAGCTTCAGTTACTGGGCAGGTTTGGTTGTTCCTAAAGTTTGTAGGAAACAGAAGTTAGAGACTTACTTTGTTTACGAAAAAGAATAGTGTTTGGTTTGAATATACCTTTGTAATTGCTCCTCGAGTTCTTGGCACTTGGTTAAAGCCTCACGGTGGTTTTCCTTTTCCTCATGAAGCTCATCTTCTAAGTTTTCGATTTTGACTTTAAGAGAACTCAACTCGACTTCCAGCTCTGCTGATCTAGTTTCCAGAGATCTGTATGATTCCACCATGCATTTGAGCTGTGTCTCCGCCATGCCATTAGACTTCTGAGCAGATTCCAAATCCGACTTGGCTTCAGCAAGAAGCTGCTCTGTTTCTTGTAGTTTTGACTTGGTTGCTTCAAGATCTGCTTCACAGCTTGCAAGGTTGGTCTCTGCTTTTTCCTTCTCCAGTTTCAACCCTTCAAACTCTTCTGATGTAAATTTACAAGCAACTGGTGAGAGCTTGGGTTCGTAGCCGATGCAATCATCTGGAGTCTCGGAATCAGAGCTCTGAGAACAACCACTCTGGTAATGGTCACCTGATAGAGCGACTTTATCAATGCAATCAGGGCTGTGAATCTCCACTTCAGATGCTTTAAGTCCCACCACATTGATTCTCAGCTCAGTAGCTTCTACTAAAACTCGCGAGAGGTCAAACACAAAGTCAGCCAGAGTCTTCTCCTTGCTCAATACTTTGTCCAAAGTGACAGAGAGCTCTTGAACTTTTTGGGAGAATGTGTCCTGAGACAGCGTTGCTTCTTTCGCAAGGTAAGAAACAAAGTGGTAAATCTGAGAAAGAGCATGAGCCAATTCTTGAGAAACTTTATCCTCTGTGGTCTCATTTGACATGGCTATCTCCTTTTCTTCTGCATGACCGTTTACATTAGGTCCACCTGCATCTTCAATGGCACTTTGCACCTCTGCCAAAATCTTCTCGAAGTCAGCATCTTTGGGAAGAGACTCAAGCAAAGTTGAGATTCTTTTCTTCATTGGAAGTATCTCAGCATCAGAATCAGCACTTGGTAGACAAGCAAGCTTCTCCATTTCTAGAAAATCGTCCATAAGCTCCAACTGGTTAGCACTCTCTGCCTTCTTCACCTTCTCGCTGTTTTTATCCTTGTTGGTTTGAGAGAGTTCAGACATCAAAGACCCTGCAATGCTTCTAGCATCTTCATTTCCGTCTTCAGACATTGAAGCCATACTAGGAGGATTACTAACATGCATTTCAAAGCCAGTCTTGCTTGGACTCTTACTCATCATCTGAGCCTCCAATGTTTGAAGCCTGTTTGCTGTCCTAGCACAGAGGTTTCTCGAAACTTGAAGCTCGCTGTTACGCTTTGCCAAAGCTTCTTTAAGCATATTCGTCTCTTCTTCCATGGCAAGTAACCGCTCTGTCAACAAATCATTCTCTTTGTGAAACTTGTCAAGCGAGAACTCGGAGATCTGATGTGACATTGGAGACATGTGGGGACTTGACGACCTAGCCGGTGACCTTCTTTGTCTGTGATCTCCATAGTCTCCTCTCCCTAAACTCTCAACCTCCATTTTCATCTGCGCAAGTGCTGCAGGACCAGGAAGTTTCTTTCTCACGAGCGTGCGTAGCCTCTGGCACTCAGCTTCCAGCTTTGCTATCTTCTTGACACCTTCCAGATGCTGCTTGTTCGCCGCTTCTGTAGACCTCATGCTCATGTTCTTCTCCTCGTTGCGTATCTCAAGCTCTTTGGTGATCACATGGGTTTCGTACTTGAGAGTGTTGATCTCTCTTTCGCAAGACTCTATGTTGTTCTTGAGATGCTCAATCTCGGACTCTGCTTGGGACTTCTCTTCTCTTATCCTCATAAGCATGTTGGAACGCTCTTGCAGTGATCTGGAGAGCGCGTCGTTCTCTGCTCCGGACCGGAGCAGTTCTTGCTCGAATTCCCCGATCTTGGACTCAAACTCGTCTCTGAGCTTGTCCATTTGGTTGGTGTTAGTTACAACGAGATCATGCAGCTTCTGCTCGTGTTCTTCCTTTAGACTCCTCACCTGTTTCATACACTCCTTTAGAGCTCCGTCTAGATGAGCAGCACGGTCTTCAACGGTGAGCTTGGCGAGGGTAACGGTTTCGAGATGTGTTTTCAAAGCAGAAGCTTCTGCTTCTGCTTTTTCCCAGCCTGAAGAGATAAAAAAACACACACAAACCGTTAGGTTCTTTTATAACAATAGCTTTTTGTTGTCTCTGGTTCATGTCATACCTGAGACAGCTTCTTCAGCGACTTTGGAGTGCTGTTTGACCAAAGCCTCCTTGTCAGTAATATCTACATTTGCTGTAGATAGCTTGGAATCCAAATCTTTGATCTGATCTTGTAGCTTGGCAACTAGTTCCTCGTACTTGTGGACATCATCTTTCAAACCATTGAGATGAGAGTATTGATCAAATGAGATCTGGATGTAGTTAGCCTTCTTCCCATTTTCCTGTTTTTTATATTATGAATCAAAACTCAAACTCTTACAGAATTGAATGAAGCAAATCTGAGAGAGTAATGAAGTACCTGGTCCTGGTCTGTAACTGGAGCAGCTTTCTCAGAGGATTTCTTCTTCCATGGCCAACTCTTACGATCCATCTACAGAAATCAACTGTAGTCACAGAGATCCAGAGCAAAGACAGAAAAAAAAAAGATTTCAGAAACGAATGTAAATTCTGATTTTGATGAGCTTAAAACATCTGTAAATGAAACAGAAACAAGAGAAGAAAACAAAGTCAAATCTGAAAGAAACTTACCGGAAAATTCCAAAATGCAGCAGTGAAACAGAATCTCCAGAAAAGCAACAATCAGGAGATAGTCAATGAGCAAACAGATTGACAGAAGAAAAAAAAGAAACACAGAATCAACTCTGTTTCAAGAAAGAGAGAGAGAGAAGAGTGGTGGTGGGTTATGGTGTTTCAGTGACGGTGATGGTGAAAATAATGTATGTATGCCTTCTGTATCACTTCAAAGCCTAAAACGTAGCAGAGGCTCTCCTTTAAACAAATCATCTATACCTTTTTTTTCTTTCTTTCTTTAGCCTCCTCTTCCTCCAATTCTTTTAATATATTTAATTTAATAAATACCAAATAATTCAATTAGTATCCATTTGTTTTTTTTTCGTTTTTATTAATTTTCGACAGTTTCCCCATTAAATACGAAACCTGTGTCAGTCGAAACCATATAAAATACTAAATCCGTATGCACTTGCCTATTTTTTTTCTTAATAGGCTTTTCAAGTTTCTTATCACGACGATAGTCAAAGAGTGACATGTATCACATTCAGATGTGGTTCCTTGCTTCTACGATATCATTTAATAGAAAGACAGAAGCAAATAAACCTACGCATTGACGTCTGTATTTTATATGTATCACGATTACTATGTTTTTTTCTGACGAATATCACGATTACTATTGTTATGTGTAATCTTTACTCTATAGACGTACATTTTGTTAGTGACAATTTATTACAAAACGTAAATAATTATGAAAAAATAGCTATTCCGATATTGTTTGTTTTAAATGATGTAAAATTTATACCACTACAAACCATAGAAGAATACTAAATGTTTTCTTTCTTATCTACCGATCAAGATATAAAAGTGAAATTGTCCAGCACAACGATTAACGTTGGTAATGCAATTCAGCGAGCAATGTGTATATAAAATTATACTTCTTATGTTTCGTATTAAATATTATTTAAAATGTCATTTTAGATTAACGTTGGTAATGCGCTTCACTGAACAATGTGTATGTAAAATTATACTTTTCTATTTTATATTAAATGTCATTTTAATATTAATGTTGATAATGCACTTCAGTGAACAATGTGTATATAAAATTATATTCCATCTATTTTATGTTAAGTGTTATTATAATATTTTTATTGCTACAAAAAAGTGTTTGTTTTATAGTTTCAATATAATTTCCAGCTTAATATTAATTATAAATGTATTGTTTTTATAAACAATTTAATTTTTCTAAAATAATATTGGTTGAATATTTGTAATTAATAAAAACTTAAATACATTTTAATCAATTTCTTAATCTGAAAATATCAAAGTGGCATTTTTTATAAAATTGAGGAAGTAAATGTTATAAAAATGCTTTCGTAACCAATTTAAACCATATTTTTATTTTCAAGGAAATTTACTGGTTTTATTTTAATTACGTTGACTATTACACCGAGAATGGTTAGTTGTGTGAATAAACCTGTTTTAATTAATAGAATTAAATAAATTTGTAAATAATAGAATGACATGGTAATAAGTGATTTAAAGGAGTCAAAGGGGAAACCGAACTACCGTAGAGTGGCGACAAAATAGTAAGTAGATGTAGACTAGAGATATTATTTAGGTTGAAGAGTCGATTTCCACCGCTTAATCAATAATTATCCCTTAACTTTCACTTTTAACGAAATAAAAAATGGACTATCACCACGACTTTTTCTATTAAAAATAGAGGTAGATACTTTTTTTTGAACAAACAGAGGTAGATACAATACGAGTTTTTTGTCACATGCTATGAACAACCAAAAAAATGCATGGAATTGTTTTTTAATTTGACTGAATGAATGTATGGTCCTTACATGCAACATGCAAGTGTATTCATGTAAGTTTCGAGACAAGCCAGCGAACAAAGTTTGTAGTTCACAGTCTGTTAATAGCAATTCCACGGACCGAAAGTTAAGAAACAAAACATTGAATTTTCATTATTAACCTCCTGAAAATAGAAAAAAATGGAAAGGATAACGACTTCTTTTTAAAATGAAAATACTATTATTCTTTCTCGTAAAGAACAATCTGAAGAATAAATTAGTATAAGCCACTATAACTATTGAGGTCATTTTCTCTATTAAAGGATTATCAAAATGCTTCGACTTTACATAATAATCATAATTGATTCCTCTAGGTATATCATCTAATATGTTCACTGTCTACCGACACATTTTATTGATTTTTAAAACTAGATAGGCAACTTATAATTAGTTCTATATTTGAAAAATAATGTCCAGGACAACGCTCAATATTTTTTGTAACTGACATACGACGTCAAAAATATACGCACAATATAGTAAAATTGTGTCAGCCAAGTATTTTAAAATATATTTTTTCTTTTTCTAATTAGCTTCTGAAATTAGAATCGTTGATAAGAAAAAGAAAAAAAAAGTCAACATCCAACTATTGTCGAAATCAAACACAGCAGCTGACAGCTAGGCGAACACGTGGATTTGTCTCACGCGCTTACCAACTTGGTATTGCCGAAGAAGTATAGGCGGTAGAGTATCCAGTCTCGTAATCAATCCGACGGCTGTGATCTGCTTTAGCCATTTATTGTTCTTCGCTTCACTCACCCGTTAACAATTGATAAGATTATTATTTCACATCAATCAATAGTGGATGGGATTCGCTTGATATAGTTGAATCTAATTTATAGTTAGCGCTAGGTATTTTATCTCTTAAATTTGATTTGATTCGTTATCTGTCGTTATTCGATCCGAAAATTTTAGATATCTGTAAACTTTCGAAGCAAAACAAATATTAAAATTTTGGGAGAAAGATATCTGATGCGATCCAGCGGTATATAAAACATGTATATTAGAATTATATTTAAATAATTATTATTTTAACATATGATTTGACAGATTCTATTCACAATATTATTTATATAAAAATATTACATAAAACAAAAACAAAACATTTATGATAACTATAATTTTTTTCCTTAAGTTTTGTGTTTTTATAATTGCTAACTAAGTTTAAAATTTTTAAAAATATATGTATTTTTTATTTTTTTATTTTTTTATCTTTTATATTCGTAAGTATTCGCGAATATCCGCAAATATTTATTTATTTTCTGGATATCGCTTTCCAAATATCCGTATTTTTCCGAAGTAAAACAAATCGAAAAATGAGATATCTATAACATTCGAAACAAATCATAAATACTTTCAAAAATTTGAATATACGATCCGTACCCAAACCTATTTACATTATGCTGGTTATTAGAAAGATATCCATACATTCAAAAATGCGAAAAAATATTTAAAGGGTTAAAAAGTTATGGGATTATAACCAAATTTGGAATATGCTCAGCTGTATTAAATGTTAATCAGAGATGATAACACACATAGGACATTTCCGACCACTAATACTATTTTAGTGTCAAAACCACATTATTAAAAATTTCGACATTAAAAACAAGTTATTCTCTAACCATAACATTTAACTTTACATAAAAACTATTTTATAGTATTATATGTATTAAATTTCTTATTTATTATTTATTTAATTGTATTTTTATTAGTTAAACAAATAAATACTCCATCCGTTTTAATGAAATATTAAAATTTTCTACCAAATTTAAACAAATAAATACGTTCCCCTTTCTAAACAACATAATTGTACGTTTTATATCACAAATTCACTATAATCATAACAATTTAACGGAGATCACTATGCAAGGAAAAACTAAAAAAAAATTACAGAGAAGAAAATACGCTTAATATTTTTTATTGAAAAACGATAAAATAAAGTGTATTTGAATATACACTATTTATACTAGTATTGAATTCATGTTAAAATTGCATAGTTAATGGTGGGTCTAGCTCGGAGGTAAAAGAAAATAAAACATACTAACAGACTATATACACAATCCCTAGAAAATGAAACATACTAACAGAATATATACACAATCACACATCGTAATCCACTCACAAAAATAACTCGTATTACGGTACCTCACCTAATGCCTTAAAGTGAAATGCCCACATCGACCAAACGACAAACTTACACACAAAACAAATAAATATAAGAGAGAAACAAAAACTTGTTAACAAAACAAATTATCACTCACTCTTGTGTATTATTTTATGCGTCCAGTATGTTTTTTGTTTTCCCATCTGTTCTTAAAAATTTTGTGGATAATACACTTTAGATAAATCCTAAGTACTACCCACAAAATAGATTAATACCGCTCCTGTTGATGTCGATCGCTAACCTAAACACGCTTAAGACTTTGATACTGGTTACCGACGTACATCGATCCAAAATATAGTTGGTATATATGTTTATTACAAAGATTCTATAAATTTCGCATTAATTTATATCTTGTTGAAAGTATAATACTATATCAACCCGGACGAGTTAGTCCAGTGGTATCTCTTTGGCTTCGGCTGGAGGAGGACGCGGGTTCGACACTCGGGCGGGGAGGCGTGACTTAGGCCCCCTGAAGGATACAGACGCAGGCTGGCGCCGGGCCCAGGTGGTGAGTCCCCGAAGGGGGCCAACACCAGGTAATCAAAAAAAAAAAAATAAAAAATAATAATACTATATCAATCAGTTCTGCAGTTATGCAATTAAACTTAGGACTAATCTCCACATTTATAATCTCTTAATTAAAGGGTTCCATTTACTTAATCTGGTATCGTGTCGACCCATCAAACCGATATTTATGACCATAAATAATAAATTATCTACGAATCATCCACTGGACCATTCTTATCACAACTACCACTATAATCCGGACCTTGCTATTCAATAAAATGATTAATGGGTTATTTGTTTTAATTAATTTGGTGGTTGTTTAGTGTTATTTAATAATTAACCAATTAAACCTAGATACTGACCTAATACTCTTAACTGTTAGCAACCACATTAAAATGCAAATAAATCTTCCTTTACCAGCCATAACGAAGACAGACCTACATCAACTACTCACAAAATTCATTTAGCGTTTCGTATACATATGTATCCCGTAGTACTTTAATGATTTATTTTGTAGCTGAAACAAAACTCGAACTCGTACACATGTTATTGATAACATTAATTATCATATGCTATATACATTAAATTCCTAGTTATTTTCTGTCCGACGTGTATCAATTTATGTATCACCTCAGAAATGTGGAAAATATAATGCGAAACGAAATTCTAAAAGAAAAAAGAAACATAAAATTATCCGTGAGCTGTACTTTTATCCGGAGGTTATCCGGAGGTTAGGTCTGTGTCATCATTGATCCGAGTTTAAATTTTTTTTAAAAAAAATGAACATAAAATGGCGAAGTCTGTGTCATCATTGATCCGAATTTAAATTTTTTTTTTTAAAAAAAAGGACATTTTGGAAAATCAGTTTAGACTTAAAAAAATGTTCGCGGAAGTGCAATGCACATGCGAATAGCGAGCCATGTATGTATATTTACATTGTCGTGCCATGTGAAAATATCCTGCACGTCGAATTAAGTCAGAGCTTAGAATTCATAAGCAAGTACAGACGCATTCATTCACTATAACAATATAAATAAATAAATTCTGTATGTGAAATGAAAATACAATAATTTTGTTGAAAATTTACTGAATTTCGCTACATATTTTCGAAAAGCAACTTGGTTGTTTCTGTTAAAAAGAAGCAATATCTGATTGTTTTTACAAATAATGCAATATAAGACTTCGAAATATCTAAATATGTGAAGCATGCCAATATATGTCGTATAAATTATCCTAAATCCTCTAAATTTTTCGATATTTACTCTTTATAGTTGATAAAATAACTCTTTATAGTAGCTCACAAGTTCGTGTATTTGTTTGAAGTGTACGTGCATTTTATATTTATGCAAGCGAAGTAATAATCTCATCCTGTTATACCTAAATATATGTTTCTTTTATTATTCAGTTTTATATATCATAATACACAAACTAAAATAGATCGGAATCAGTCTCCAAGAAACATTAACATACTAATTTTACAATAGTATATTAGAAACATTTATTCTTATTTTATCTTTGTATCTGAAATATTTGATTAAGCATATCAAGCGCAAAGCCTAAAAATTGCATGGTTGGGTAACGAACCTTTAGAATGACTGGATGAGATTATATTACATCTCATGGTCCTGTGTTTGGGAAATGTAAGAGCATTTGTCCAGAGACTTTTTAATCATAGAAACAGCAGTAACAAACACACGGACTATGAGCCAAATGAAAAGCATATCTGACTCAGTTTTTATTAAGTTTTATTATGGAAGGAATTTTTCGTTGCAAAATAAAAGTCATTTTAGGTTTTCGATGCAAAATTTATTGATTTTATTCTGCAGATTATTTTTTATTGATTGCAATATGAGTATGTGTATGAGGAATGATGTTTTTATATGAAAAACATGCAAAATGAAATAATTTCTTGATCTGTGTAAAAATGTCAGCGTGACACTTATTAAAAAATGGAGGGAGTATAAAATAAACAAATCTAACTTTTAAAAAGTTAACTAAGAAATACTCTAATTAGTAACCCAAGACACTAAGCAAATATAGAGTGAAAGAGACCTGGCTGTGGTGGACAAGCGATGATTACAAGAGAATGATTTTCTACCTCGAAATTGATCAATTTTGTTTTGCAGCCTTTGCTTTGATCTTACGCTATATTTTGTTATCGGCAATAAAATTGAATTTAAAAGTAACAATCTAAAGACATTCGGAGAATGTAGTTTGTTATCATATTTGAAAGAAATGAGAGCCCAAACACCACCGGCGAACAAGAGAGCTTTACTTCCACTTCTTTTTCTTCAGGAAAGAAAATTTACTTGAGAGAATAATTTACGCATTATCTTTTATTTATTACCAACAACATCATCCAAAATGTTATTTTTATTTATTACATCACATTGCTTAGGATTCTGTTCTGTAAAAGTCACATGATCCAACTTTCATTTTGATCTTTTGCTTCCTCTGTTGTATCATCTTGAGGAACTATTTTTCTTTTCTTTTTTTTCTGCTCACTTTTGTTTATGTAAAAAAGCATGCTAAAAAAATTTCAGCTGACACCCTGAAAAGAGATTTGTGTAAACAGTTATTTCTTCTAAAATTTATGATTGTATTGAGATGTTTACATCCCAATGCTATTATTTATAAGCTCTATTATTTGTTTCAAATATATCATCTAAATAATTTGTATCAACTCTTTGTATTTTATAAAGTTTTTGTATATGACGAATATAAAAGTAGAGGAATAGACTTCGAGGTCATAACTCTATAAACATGAAGTGATGGAGCTGGGCCGTTCTCTTGTCATTATGTTTCTAGTAAACCCTTCTCGTAATTAAATACTCAACTAATATTTGTCCCCCTCCCTTCGTGTTCTGCTTCAAAACCAAAAGAAAAAGAACACTATTCGATTCATGTTACTGGGGCCTCCATGACAAATCATTTAAAATTTATCCGATATTTTTGGTGAGATATCTCAGTAGAAATGTATTTTTTTCCGTAATGGGTTTAATTCGAGGATCTTAAAGGAGTTTTTTTTTATAAGAAACAGTTTATCAACAAAAAGAAAATATAAACACAATATGTCTATTCCCGGTTGTGGCAAGACGCCTAACATCAATGTACTTACTTTAATTATTAGTTAGCTATAACGATCATGATTATACTCAATTCACTTTAATCAAATCTTGTCTTTGAAAATAATGACCGAGATAGAGAGAAATAGAGTAGATTCTTGTTTTTCTCTCATGTTATAATCATGGCATTGGCAGGTAAATGCATTTATTTTTACAACATAGATAAATGCATAAGTAGTTAGTTATTAACATCCAAAACTTGATTAGTGACAAATATTAAAACAAATTAAACACACAATTGATCAAAGCCAACGTTACCATGTAACCGGTTCCAACCTGTTGCACTAATTAACATCATCACATGAAGCCTCCAAGCAGCACAGAAGCACTATATGCATGATAAAAACAAATGAGGTTGATCGCATAACTTTTGTAATGTAAATTAAGAAATTTCAGAGTTTGATCACTATATGTGGTAACACTATCTTAGACTTTAATCAATCATGTAGTTCTCAAGGAAAGTACATAAATCAATTTCGCATGGTTGAATATACTTTTTAGTTTTTACTGTCTAAGTAACACCGTGAATGATTTCACAGAATAGGTAAATGAACAAATGTAGAAAAAATATATGCGGGGAATCTGAAACACTTGGTAACGAGCATGTGCGTCTGGCCTCGTCCGTTCGTACGTCGCAAATCCTCGTAAGACAAAGAACAAAGAGAAACAGAGAAGAGAAGTTAATTGTTATGGACATTTATAGTAATTGATGAAACCGAAATAAAGACTATACATATACACATATATACATTGATGTATGTACGTTCAACGACAACCACTCATAGTCCTTGTCTTCAGGTCATAAGCAATCCTTGTTATCTTTTTTTTTTTGTCAACTTTTCATTTCATTAAAGTGAAAAAGTACAATGACCTATATTCAAAACCAGGTTATTACATATTTTTGATTATTAATCCTGGCTTTATTTGCTAGATGATCAGCGTAATGAACAAAATTTCTTGGAACCCAGTGGAAACTAAAATCATTTGACTGTGCTATTACATGGATGTCTTTGATGATTGGCGTTGCTTCACAAATTTTGAAATCTTTTTCTCCTTTCCCTCTTGTCAAATGATCCAAGCTCTTGAAAACCTCCAAAGAATAAAAGCTACATGGTTGTATCTGAGGGTGTTCATTTGCTGAAGAGCTAACCGCGTGGCCATTGCTTCCGCTACCATAGGTGAGATGGTAGCATCAATTGCAGAGCTTCCTTGAAGTTTGAGAATGCCTTCTTTGCTGAATAAGGACCACCCTATACCAACCTTATCAGTTGCTGACTTCCAGGAAGCATCTGCAATGCAATATAAAGGAGTTTCTTGTGGAAAAATCTGTGATATTGAACTTGGTGGATCTTGATTAGTCAGTGCCTCCGGTAAGGTATTCTTATTAGCTTCTTCCCATAACTGCTTGTCCAATCCTTGTTATCTAATGTTCTTTATTATTAACCAATTTATTTAGGGAAAATTATTTTAAAGAGAAATACATGGACCCATCTGGAATACAAACAATATTTTCGTGATTGATTTTTTTTTTTTTTTTGTGGAATTGTTTTTAGTCCACGTTTTGGTAGACAATTTCATCTTCATGCACACCAAATATTGCCGAAGAAACTTAGGTGGTCCAGTTTTTAGAAGGAAAAGATTTGGATTCACCCTCTGTGGTGAATTTTCTAATCTACCTCAATCTTCTACATCAATTAGAATGTTATGTAGAATTAGTAAATAAAGAGATCATTTTTAAGAAAAAAAAAGAAAACATGTAAAAAAAATAAAAACATCTCTCCTTCTTCTTTATTTCTCACAGAAAAAAATATGAAGTTTTGTTTGTCAAGTTTTTTGAATCTTTAATTTTGTGGTTTCAAATACAATTTTATATCCTAAATCGAAATCTTATACTTTAAGCCCAAACTGTAAACCCTAAACTCAAATCTAAATTATAAACTATAAACCCTAAACTCAAATCTAATACATTTAAATAAGATTTGTGTTTAGAGTTTACGGTTTGGATTTATGATCTACGATTTGGGTTTAGGATTTAGAGTTTAAAAATTGATGCAAATTATTGTTTATCTATCTCATAAGAAAACACGATTTAATTCGACTCCGAGAAGATAAAGTCGAAATTGGATTTGAAATCATAGAATTAGAAACTTAAACTTGACAAACAAATCTTCATATCTTCTCTGTGGAAATAGAAAAGAAAAAGTTAATGAAAATGATGTTTTTTTAGTTTTTTACATGTTTTTCTTATTTTTTTAATTTTTTTAATTAATCTTACATATCACTTTAGTTGGTGTAAAAGGTTGAGGTGAATTAAAGAATTTACCATAGTGACGAATTCAAGTTTTGTTCTTTCTAGAATGAATCATATATATATTCAAGACCCACGAGTTCATCATTTATATAAATCTTATCTTTTTTACACGCTGGTTTTAATCTACCCTATAAAGATTACCAAATAGAGAGGGAGAGATATTACGATCAATAGTTTGAATACCAAGTTACCAGTGACTGTGAGGGAAAAGTCACTTCTTTTCACATACTAAAGTCTCTTATCTCCGATTTGAAAAGTTTATGGTTTCAAAACTCAAGAATTTCTTGGTTACATAAAAATCCACTCAAATACCACTAGATATAACTAGCTCTTGTATACGTCATTTCTTTGCAACATCTAAAAGTCTAGCTTAAAGCAAGGCAACGACATGTCTTATTAGATGAAGCACAATCAACGATCAGCATATTTTCCTTATCATGTATGCCACATAAGTGGCTGATTAGGGCACATAGACCTGCGTGATAAAATATCCATTATAGATGTTTAATTGTTTGTTGTCTGCCTTATATAAACATAATTTTTGTTTACTGGGCCTAGGATCATAGATAACTTTTGGAATGTTTGGGCCGGCACTGTACAACTTCCGAGTTTACGATTATATCTCCCACAAAAATATAAACACAATACTAAGTTTGTAACATGTCAATCATTATATACCATCGAAGAGAGCTGGTCCTCATCATTAAATTTTCTTTTCTTTTGTGTAGTGATAATAACAATATATAATGGCGATAAAACCCAGCGCACCTAACTGATTTACGCACAAGATCGATCCAATTTATTCGCTTGTGTTTATATCTTAGTCATTTTTAGTTATCTTCTTTTAACTCAACTTAGCTTCTTATTTCCAAATAGTCCACCATCAGGCTAAACAATACGATTTAAGTGTGGGGTTATAAGAACCTTTTCTATAAAATAGGTTGAAAAACGAGCGAGCTTTTTGTTGTGACAGACCAGACGCACTAGAACCAGATCGGATCTCTGTGCTGTAGGTCAGACGTTAGACTAGAGCTAATGTCACCTGATGTCCAATCTTTCGTATAGTATGATATTGTCCGCTTTGGACTTTGAGCCTAAGCCTCTCACAGATTTGTTCTTGGATCGTTATTCCCAAAAAAAATTATATTAAATAGCTATATATATTAGACTTTATTATATCTAATATCTATGCTAGACTTGGATAATCTTTTTATTTATTCTGACAATCATTCCCTCAAATTAAAGACCACATAACCTTGATTCTTATGCTAATCTGTTGTAATAAATCAAACACACACCTGGACCAGATGCTCTACTAGAGCTAGACCGGATGCCCGGAGGCCAGACGCTCAACTAGCTAAACGTCCGTCAACAGATATCTAATCCTTCGCTTAGTATGATATTGCCCGCTTTAAGCCTAAACCCTCACGAATTTGTTCTTGGATCGTTAATTCCAAAAATCCTTCTATTAAATATAACTGGACCAGCTATATATATTAGATTTTATTCTGCTTAATATCTAATGTAAGACTTGAATTGCTTTTTTATTTATTTTAACACCTTCTATTGATTTTAATGATCAGAAATTCTTAATGATGTTCTAACATTTTGAGTATCAATCTTTGGTTTAATATGAATACATCATATATTATTATCCAACTGTATTTACTAGTAGGGTTGGGACGGATCCGGATATCCGGGATATTTGGGGTATCCGGATCCGGATTCGTATCCGTCGGATCCGTGATTTCAGTATCCGGAACCGGATTCGTGTCTTCCGGATATCCGGGTTTCGGATATCCGCCTAGATATCTTGATATCCGCGGGTATCCGGATTCGGATTCGGATCCGACAAAATAATTAAAAAAATAAAAAAAATATTTTTTAAAATACAAATTAAACACAAAAAATCTTTAAATATTACATAAATTAAATAATTTTACAAATTTTATGAATGTATTTATGCATATAACATTATTAAAATTAAATGTAATATTATAGAACTAATTTTATATATAAATATTAATAAATTAACTATAATTATTAATTAAAATTAAAAATTTAATATATTTTAAAAAATCGGATCCGGATCCGGATATCCGGACCTAAAAATTCAGATATCCGGATTCGGATCCGGATTCGACGGATCCGCAATTTTACTATCCGGATCCGGATCCGGGCGCTCCGGATATCCTATTTTCGGAGCGGATCCGGATCGGATCTCGGATCGGATCCGGATCTCGGATAATAATTCCCAGCCCTAGTATTTAGTTCAGCTACTTAGAATATGATTTGTTAAATATAAAAGTTAGATAAGACTTCACAGGACGTAAGAGACAAATGGGCCGCTGGTTTCAGTTTTCTATCACATACGTACCCACCGGAAATAGCCTAACTCGTCATTTTTAAAATCGATTCTTTCATTTTCAAAATTTCAAATCAAACTCTATATAATGCATGAACTTGAACTTGTATGCATGTTGGTCTAGTTGAAATAAATAAGGCTGCAAGTAACCTTGGTATTCTAAACTCTATAATGCGTAAACCATCAAGCATGTGTGAAGAACCATCAACCATGTGTGAATATAGATACAGATTTAACGAAATTGGTATTATCATCATAGTTTTACTCGAAGCACTCCTGTCGCATCTAATTATATTCCCTAAACACCCAATTCTTTAGTTTTCCACAATATATATATATATATATATATATATATCTATATTGTTAAAAAGAGTCTGAGAAACAAGAAAAAAAACGAGCGTGATGAAGGGTATATGGTTAAATGATCAGAAGGTAAGGGAAATATAGAAGTTATAAGTTCCGTGATTGGATCGATGGCGCTTCTCTTCTATGTCTTTCCAAAGAATCTTCTCATCATTTTTCTTGTCAAGGAATTAATTATGTTTCTCTGTCAAATAATATTTTCTGTAACTATTTATACGAATCCACTAAAAACGTATCTTATACATAACTCCAACTATAAATCAGACAGACACATGTATTCATGTCATTCCAAGTGGCAGTACAATGGTCGTACACATAGAAAAGGACGTGGAGATGATACTTATCTATTCATGAATGTGTATTTTGCAAACTATTCTCTTTCTTTATATATATATATATAGGGAAATCGGCCAAAAAAACACTGAACTTTGCAAGAATTGCCAAAAGAAACCTGTACACTTGTCTAGCCAATAAAACACTGAAATTTATTATTATTATTAATTTTTTATTTTTTATAGTTTCTGATTATATGTTTTCAGATTGGAATTTTTTTCGAATTTTTCTTTCATTTTTTTATAATCCAAAAAATGAAAATTTTCTTTTTTTTGGAATTAATTTTTCAATTTTTAGAAATTTTAAAGATCTTTGTAAGTTTTAAGATATTTTTTTTATATATAATCAGTACCAAATATAATTAAATAGATTAGTAACTTCATTGATTGAACCACTAGTCTAGTGGTAAAGTACCTTACCATTTGATGCAAACAACATGGGTTCGAACCCAGAGGTTGACATGATTTTATTTTCAAATCATGCAAAACGACGTCGTTTCATTGCATTTCAAAACGACGTCGTTTCACTTAACACTAATATTTAACGATGTCACTTTTTTCTGTTAAATTTTTTAACGACGTGCTAAATTGGCAAGTCAACGAAAACATTGTTAATTAATTCTAAAGTCAATAAAAAGTTTGTGTTTTGTTTGGCAAGCCTATATGTCCAGGTTTCTTTTGGCAATTCATGAAAAGTTCAGTGTTTTTTTGGCCGATTTCCCTATATATATATGTGTGATTTTTAAAGTAGAAAAAATGTTAGAGCATATGCCAGATATCCTATACTAGTGGGGTTTAGGATGGAGACAATGTTATTTTCATACATACATTTATAACATTTTGTAACTTTTAGAGAGTATTATGACATTTTTTTTACTTTTCTCACTAAATGTATTCTTTTCGAGTCTTTATATTATCTCATGCTTAACTGAAAATATTTCTCTTCTTCACATAAACATTAGACATAAGAGACATTATTATGAATAGACTATGGAGAGAGGAGAGCAATAATCCAGATCACCTTTTAAAAGCACTAATTTAGGGTTAGAGTTTATTTATCCAAATAATTTAGAGATTCGATAAACAATCTAAAGTACACAATTTCCGTGAGACACAATTTCCGTGAGAAATCATTCCAATAAATTCGAATGATTATGTGTACAGTGTACCGGAGACTGTACCTTTACTGTGTGGAGAAAGTGACTACCAAAAAAGAAGTTGAACACAGTCAGGCGAATCAGAAAATGGGCTAATAGTCTTTCTTTCACATGGCCTTGGTCGGATACACTTTTTTTTTTTTAAACTAAGGTCGGATACACTTTCCAATTCATTTTTTTTGTCGACACTTTTCATTTCATAAATTACATTTTATCGTTGATTTTTTTTTTTTTTTTAATTTTATTTTCTGTCAACACATTTTATCGTTGTTAACTTCCTTTACGGAAAGGAGATTTGTTTTTTTTGTTACCAAAATGTTTTGATTATAGGATTGGCATTGCAATTTCTCTAAGAAATAGTGATGTTTAAAAAGCACTTAGGGGGGTGTATTGGACTGAGTATTTTAGAAGATTTGAGAGGATTTTATATTTAGGTGGGTTTGGAGGAAGTTTGGGTGATTTTAATGAAACTCAAAAGAAGGAAACGTAAATACTGATGGTTCTAGTAAAATGTATTTCTAAAATGCCAGAGTGTTTTAGATGATTTGATATCTGTATACACAACAAAATAATTATTTCTCTTTAGCTCATCCTTTTTGTAACTCCAATATTTTGCTTTCTGACATCATAACTTTTGAAGATAAAGGCTCTCTAAAGTTTTTTTTTCTCAATCTTCTCTTAACCATTTATTCCCAGATTTTCAGCATATTCGTAACAACTTTGAATTGTGATATTGTTTCTCTGATAATCAAATTCATGGGTTGATCATACTCTCCGAGTTGACCTTGAGGTTTTTGCATCTCTTACTTGATTGTAAAGCTCATTGACATAAGGAAGACGATCATAAATTTTTAAAGCACTGTAATTTTTATTTCTGGTTTTTCTAACACCATCGTTGATTGAAACCCAGTTACATTATTCTCCATGCCAATTAATTATTGGAACCTCAAGAAATCAATGAAACTTTTGTTAATTTGAAGTGGTAGTCCTATTAAAAAATTCAATGGATGCACGTTTGTTTCTCAGAAAAAAAAATTAGGTTTTTGCAAATACCATCTACATACGTGGTATTCTATGGAGACAAATTTTTAACTAAAAGGTGATGCAAAAGATCTTAAAATCCATTTTCTAATTTCTCTTTTAAAATATTGTTCAACTTTGAATAACACTAGATTTGATTTAAGTTTTATAACTTGTTAATTGAATAACAGGAGATTACAAGTGATTTTAAATGATTTCACATAAACTCCACTTTCAATAACACTTGATTTGGAAAAATTATTTAAAATCATCAGTTCAATAACATAGGATTTTAATAAAATCTTAAAACTCTCTAAAATCTTCAGTTCAATACACCCCCTTAAGTTGTTTTAAAAAAAGCACTTAAGCATAAATATTGATTGTAAAAAAAAAATAACGGAATGTACAGAAAGGTGTTAATATTCAAATTAAAAGCCCCTTTTGAAATCAACTCACTTTCTCTCTTTCCCATCTGACCAAATCTTCATCTGTCTAATTTACATTTACAGTTTTATAGTCTTGAACTTGGACTCACCCGGGATGATTCGGTGGAACGACTCACCCACTTACTAACCATTATCTCCTTTTCTACTCAGTGAAATAACTCGTCACTCGAATCAAACCCACCAATATAATTAAATATTTTTAATTTAAATTAAAAAAGTGACCCGAAGGCGATTAAAATTAACACCACCCGACTTGGTGGTAACTCAGCCGAGTCAATGCGATTTTTATTCAAAATTTTGTCTTCTTCCTTCACATGGCGACCAAAGTCGTACCGAGTCAGACCGGGTTAGAAGTCGAAATTCTTCAACCGTCGATCTTAAAATAATCACCAGACAGCTTTCTCGCCAACGCCTTGAAGCAACGGCCGAGATTCGATCAAAAGGTCAAGCTTGCTTGTGATCCCTACGTGGCGTTTCTGGAGATCGTCGGGACAAGTAGTACACCGGTTCGACCGGGATATAAACCGGATGGCTTCCTCGAAAACCGATTCTTCACAAGGGATAACCAGCGGTCCCTGGTTAGCGAAACCGTACTCCTCCTCAGCTTGGACAAGGAGATTACTTATGATCGGATGGTTCAGGTACGACGCGCGCACCACGAATCTCCTGTAACCACTTCCCACGCACACCGCCACGTGTCCTGATGGAACATCAGACGGCACACAGCGGCTGGCTGAAGATAACCGTGCTTTGTTTCGCCATCGCCGGAGCATTTGCCTGAGCTTCACAATGTGGCGGATCTTGCTGCATTTTCCGACACCTTCGGCCATTGTTGTCTCTTTCTTTTTCTTCTGTTCAGTCAATGTTGAAGTAGGAAAAGAACTGCTGTTTTTTTTCTTTCTTCTCACGAGAAAGCAGGTGGAGGGATTTGAGCATTTTGGGAGAGACGAAGTTTAAATAGTGAAGGGAATACAAAAATGGCACCAAGTCTTTGAGATAATTACGAATTTGTCATCTTGTCTTTTCGTATTATTAGTGATAATATATACTATTAGTCAAAAAAAAAAAGAATTAGAGACTAGATTTTAATTATAAACTAAATTATGATCCGCTCTTATAAGAACTGATATATTTTTTGTTTTACATAAAAAAATAATTTTTATATTTGAATTTTAAGTAATATTTTTTGTATAATATATTTCTTAAATGATTAATAAGATGTATAAAAACATTTGGACCACATCTATATCAATAGGTCATGTTTCTAATTTAATATAATAGATTTTCAGTAATGACACCAAATTTGACTTTGAAATTACTTCAATTTTTTTTTGTCTATCTCCAAACAAAATACTAAGTTTTGCATTAAAACTAATATTATATATTATTTGATATTTTCAGTTTTAAAATTTACATTATTATTTATGATTAATAAACAGATATTTTCTCACATTTAGATTTTCATTTGTATTTGTTTATTATTTGTAAGTAATAGATGATAATAGTTATTTAGTGAATTATTTTGAAAATAAAAATATTAATTTTTTAGTTGTGAAAATAATTCAAAATAATAATAAAATAGATTTATGTTTAGTTATGAATTTGATAGTAACTGAACTATTATATTAAATAGAAGATAACAAAATATGCATTTTTAAGATTTGAAGTGATGGATAGTATTATAGATAATTAACATTAATACGTTATTCATATTATACCAAATTTGATGGGATGATCTCGGTTTTGGTGTTTTGTTGGAGATGAAATTACCACAGATGACGTTAGGGTTATAAATTTACTTTGTTAACTATTATTGTTCTCATATTAAAAGTCTTTTTTGGATAATTGTGTTTGTGGACCGATTATGGAATAACTACTCGGCCCTTAATTTATATATATACAGGATAAGATTCGTATTTTGATGTATCTATCACTTTGTTGATTGTACAGTAAACATGAAAAGACATTTAAATTCATTGGCAAAAAACAAAAGGCACTAACTCTGTTGACAAAAAGACATTTGAATATGAATAACTCTACTTGTATTTTGATATATCGATAAGATCAGACTAGAAGATATATATATATATATATGTGTGTGTGTGTGTGTGTGTGAATAATCATTCACAAAAACGTTGCGAAGGTAAAAGCAAATCAAAATAAGTTATTTGTTTTATTTTAAAGGTTTTAAGCCACTTTTATTTTTTTTTTTGTTTCAGATGAAAATTTGAAAGAAATATAATCCAACCACATGGGTAGTAGCCAGCAGGAATTATCAAGGTGGTTAATTAATGTTTATGATAAGCAACTTTTATTATATATTTGTATAAGCTTCTATCTCACCGCTAGCGGTTGATGATAACAGAAGATGTTTCTTTTTGTATCCCAATCAACTTAATTTTATTTTCCAGAAATATATGTTTTGTTAACATAAATTGAATTAATATATCACGGCGTACCAATGCATTATTTTTTGTAGTTTGGAATGTGTACATGCCTCCATGTGCGGCGATGCCCCATCTCGATTTTTTTGTATCTTGCTTTTGAAAAATATTCTCACAACAAGCAGCCAAACCAACAATGCAAAAACTAATCATTATATCTTAAATTTTAAAATGAACCATTAAATACTGAAATCCATAATATGCAAAGCTTACCACCATGGGCCTCATGGTCATGGTCTGGTTTGGATCAAGAGATAGCAGTCAGGATAAATTGTTTTAGATCATTTTCTATTCTAACTCAAACACTTTTAAATAAAGTAGCACTCTGATGTAACATAATCTTTGTTTACATTCATTCAGAAAAAAATGGTGCTCTCGCTTCTCTTATCGAATTATTACAATATACATGGTCGTATATTTTGGTAAATATTTGCAGCAAATAGTAATGCGTTTGCAACTATAATGGTACGTACAAGTAAAAATAAAACATAAAAAGTCTTCAAATTAAATGTACGTGGGTTAACCAAGTGACATGGGAGGGTAGGGTGCCATCCCCCATACGCACGTTCCCCACTTGTTGGATTTAAGGATCTTCCGGTCTCTTTTCAGTTTTCCTAACCAAATCTTATTTGCCTCTGCATACTTCATCATTGCTACAACAATAATTGCATGACCATCCATATATCTAAATGCTATGCATCGGCAATGTAGTGTCTCTTTCTGCCCTCATCCATGATATTGCACATATGTATACATATATGCAATAACAGCTTATCACTCTATTTATTAACCATCGCCTTAAGTATTCTAGATTATTTTCATTATGAGCCGGTGATTAGCTGTAATAAGCAGAGGGGGGATGAACCTAATTGAAAATCTTAGTCTTCCTCTATCTTCCAAGCTAGAAATAACTAATCATAGCTTTCACGGACCATAAGGCATTGATTATCAATCAGTTAGAAATACAATTGAGGTCGCTATCTTACCCTCTAAAAATATAACAAAATAAAAGGTTTTTAAAAACTTAAAATTATGACATAACAGTTAACACATAGAACTAATAACTTCAAGTAGGTAAGAAAAAATGACTTTCCGTTAACAGTTTGCAGTTGTGTACTTTATTAAACCTTAATTTCTATTTAAAAGCGTGAATAAAGTAGAAATCATTAATTAGTACCACAATTAAGTGGTCGTGTGTGTAAGTGTTTGGTCATAGCTGGCACATGCCATGTTTATGTTGGTAAGAACTAAAAAGCATTAAGAGACATACTAATCACTAAGGCACTAATCAGGATTATGCTTTGTATTTAGCAGATATCTTTCCGGCGTCTTCTGACAACTTCTAAGATTTCGCCACGTCTTGACCCCTCCCTTAGATATTTGTTTGAAAAAAATAAGAGATTGTGTTTTTGTTGGTTATTTTATCAGTTTGTGTAACACTAGATTTGATTACATCACGGGACGTACCGAGGTAGAATGGCAACAAAACAGGCCAAAAGTTAAAAAAAAAGTCGTTTTATACTGTAAACAGAAGGAAATGAGAAAGCATGCAACACACAGCCTTGCAAAGCTATTATACAAATAACTGAATAAGGATAACTTTTTTCGCAGTGAAGACATTTTCTAATACTTATAATAAAGAAATCATTTCCCCACTAGAACCAGCCATATAAAATATAACGTAATAACTACTACATTTCTCTATTACTCAGCAAAAAAATGTTAAGATTTACTCGTAAGCTGTTGATTATGGGTGGGTAAATATCGGATATCCGAAAATTTATAGGACAAAGGTATAAACATAATGTTAATTACTAACGAAAAAGAAATAATAAAAGCATAGGATAACAGCCTTGCGTTGCAATTATACAAATAAAGTTTTATAGAATTGATTGTAGGAGTGGAGGAATAAAGTAGGCCCTGACGTATGTGATTTCAAATGTTATCGGGGAAATGATTAGTGGTTTTGATTAAGTCGTGAAGTACGTCAATGGCAAAGCCAGTTCAGAGTACAGCTCATAAAAATTTAGTGTATGAAAACATTGAAAAGCGAAAACTAATATATATTTTAGAAGGCTTCATTTGAATCTGATTTCAATAATTTATTAATAATTAGGCCTCCCGCTATCCTTAACCTTAGCATTTTAAAAGACATTATATGATTTATGATCACCTGGTCAATTTTATTTAATAAGAGACAAAATATTTTAGAATAAAGAGAATGACTGAGTAGAAAATGTCACAACTGAATAAGAAGAAATTATCGTACAATTAAATATTTTTTTTTGAAAAGAATACAATTAAATCTCTTCCCAACGTTACTTTAAACAACATTAAGCGATACAGAAAAGTTGAGATCAACTTTAAACAACATTTAAAAGAAATCAACTTTTTTTTGTTCTAAAAAAAGAAGTTGAGATAGAGCTTTATGCATTATGAGTCAAACTTTATTTTCATGATCATTTGGCCCAATACTTCATTATAAAGGGATTGCAAATTGTTCGTAGTTAGTTCTGAATGTATTATATTCGTATTTATATAAATTTAAATCATATGTTTTTTGTAAACTTTTTATATATATATGTGTGTGCGTGTACTAATAAATCCGTGTAATTAGCTAAATCTGGTTTACGTAAAAATTCCCATTGTGAGATAAGACAAACCATTGCACGAATCAAGATGAATTACGGGAAAAAAAAAGATGAATTACGGGAAGACTTGCGGGTTTCAACTCAGTTTCATCATGATTCCACTTTTAGTTGATTAAAACACACTTCTAAGTTCCAAGCATCCCATGCTAATGAATAACGAAGTGTAGGAAAAGAAGAAGGTGATGACTGATGAGTTCCAAGAAACGAGAAAAATGTGAGTGCCCATACGAAGCAAAGTATTAAGACTTATTTCCATCTTATCTAGCTGCAAACCTGCCCTCAGTTATACACTTTTCATATCATTTTTTTAAGTTGTAACATCGTGATCATTTGAAAACAGTTATTTGTTTTTGCTAGTGGACGAATATGATTGGATCTTGTATGATTGGACTTCAAGAATTGAATTACACCAATATTTCACGAAACCTAAGCAGTTGTATAGCTGTGTCGACATTGTATGTGTAACGGTACCCATTTTATGATTTTATAAGCCAGTCCTGAATTTTAATTATTTTCCCAAATGCTTACGAACTCGTAGCTTATCTGAGTTCCAAAGCATTTGTGCGTGTTCTGTTGGATTTAATTTTATTTGTGAATTTGTTCATTTTGTCATGTAAGATATCGATGTCGTTTTGACATATATATTTACGAACTCGTCAATATTTCGTTTTCTTATTAGGTTTTTCTTTTTCTTTCTTTTTGTTGCTTGCATTGCTCGTTTGTTCTAAGCTAGGATTTTTTATCTAAAGATCGTATAACTGTAAAAAAATATGTTTGAGGAGGTTTCATAGTTCATTTGTGAGTTTGAATCTCGAACTTAGCCTATAAGTATGGGTATTTGACCTTTTTATATGTTTGGTAATAGAAATTTCATTTGGTTCGGTTTCAGTAAGACTACAAAAGAATCTATTCTGAAGGGAATAAGGGATCGATCATAGTTTGCAAATAAAACTACAACTGATTATTTTCTGTACGAAAGGTAAACATGAAAAGGATCTAAACCAAGTAAGGCCGTTTGGTATAGTATTTATAGCAAATGAAGAGGTTTAATGATAGAACACTTTGAGCGACTTAATCATGAGAGTCTAATCTCATAACCAAATAAAAAAGTTATAGATATGTTTCTAACTTGTTAGTAGGTACTTTGTGTAACTTGTGTTAGTATGCTGTACATGAGAATTCAAAATTGTATATGAATGGGGTGATTAAAATATTTTTAATCATGTCGACTTTGCCACATGCCATGACTGAAAGCCACATGATACAATTTTTAATCTCGCAAAGCTGGCACATGCCATATTTTTAAAGCTTTGCGAGAAGATGAACTTTGGCTCGTCATTGCTGACATTTGTCGACTAATCTTACAAATATCACGATTTTTATGTTTTATCTTTACTCTCACACAGTATTGAACAATGTTTTCAGTATGTTTCATATCCTTCAAATGAATAACGCGTAATAGAAAAATGTAACAGAAAGAGAGAAAAAAACCTCACGTAATATATTGACACACACCACAATTCATCCAGCAGTCAGGTACTATATCATTGATTTACTGGATTTGAGAAATGTTAGTTATGCTCGTAGAATACTCATGCTAGTGATGTGCATGGAACGACCTTCACTGAATCTCAAATGAAAACGAAAGATAGATCATCGTTTAATAATGATGAATTTGTCATTGTCGAATGGATCACCTCCGAGAATCTGAAGAGAAGCGAGATCATTGAAGGCAAGGAAAAGAAGAGAACACCTACTTTCTCACTAGCTATATATTCGTATTCCATACTGTTCGTAGCAAATTTAAAAACATTTAAAAATGTTTCAGATCTTCCGGATCAATCATGAAATTATATACAACGATCTCGAAGGTCTTTAACCTCCTTGATTTTTTTAGTATCGTATCAAATATGTCTGCGTAAAAGATCTTCTAAATCCGGCGCCATAACATGCAGATAAAAATTAAGACACGTTAGATGTCAGAGTAGTTAAACACAAGACAAAGTTTTCTAATTAACTATTATATAGATTCTCCCTACCAGAAATATTATACTCCACCCGTTTATAAATAAGTGTCACTCCGACATTTTTCACACAGATTAAAAAACCGTCGAAATATATGTAAGTTGTCATTAATTACATCTCACTGACCAATAGTGTTCTAGATAAATATATTTATTTATAAGAATAATGTATTTTCCAATTAATTTCGAATTGAAAGTTAATAAAAATTGCTTTGAGATTGTAGAATTACACTATTTGTGAAACATAGAAAATTAACTAAAATGACAATTATTCAAAAACATAAAGAGTATAACCATAACCATGAGAATTTGTACCCCATACACACAACTTATGCTATATTTATGTTTTCTACACACAATTCCCCTAATTTTCTTCCCCCCAATCTACCGTTCTCCCCCCCCCCCCCCCTGGTTTTCTACCATTGTCTTTTCACACTATCACTCCCTAATACTACCCGAATCATTGGTGACGAAAATGGACCCGAACCGCGCTCTTTAAAATATTTTTTAAACTTACAGATAGTTATTGAGCCCACTAGTCTTATAATGGGTTTGAATTTTGGCCCAGTTCTTTATTGCAAACTAGAAGAGAGTAATCACATACGGTGGAGTCTTGTTGAACCAATAAGATTATAACAAAAATGGTACAAACAAGATCATTAAAGGACGTCCCTATAGTTTTGTTTTCTACTTCCAAATATAGGACTGATGTTTGGAAGTTTATGAATCGACTTAATTGCTTAATATATTAATCTGAAAAGATAATTAACTAGTGGACATAGGATATATATATATATATTTTTTTTTTGTTCAAAGGGATATATATATATAGGTCTTATAATTAGTAAGCATGGAAATAAAGAGACCCAGGGTAGATCTTTGAATACTTTTGACTAAATAACCAAAATTATGGCAAGAAACATAAATAAACCTACCAATAATTCATACCAAATTTAACTATTTCTTGCAAGTTGCAACTAATTCACCCCTCTATTAAAAAAAAAAAAAATCTAATTCACCCCTCTATGGCTCTATCCACTAGCTGCTTACTTCTATCAAACTAAAGAAAAATATTGCAGCTACTACGTTATGGACAATTACTATAACTTCTTTACATGTGTTTCTGTATGCTAATAACCTCTAATTATCAGTCATACCGTGAACTTTATCGATCACATATCACTGTGTGTATGTAAGTATACACAGAGGTTTTCATAGTATATTTTAATCAAGATCTGATTTCGACAACACTTATATATGTAATATTATTAAACTTTGAGTCTCATTATGCTTATTGGCATTATCCATATTATAGCTATGATGATAAGGAATAGTGCTGCTTTAAAGAAAATAAACAACAATATCGAATAAGATGGAACAAAAGTAACAGAAGAAACAAAGAAATGGAGTCTTTTTACAGAACTCGATTAAAAATAAAATTTGCAGAAAAAAATGTCGGCTTCAAACCCTACAAAGCCACCACAGTATCCATGTTTCCCTCACACCGCGCCCCCTCTCTTTCTTTGTAGTACCTTATAGTATAGATGATTGTATATTTTAGTATTATACACATATGTTTTTATTATGCAATGCAACTGAGGGCGTTCGTATGGTAACCATTTTCATTTTATGGCATTGTATATATAACTAGTGTATCGAGGTGTTGAGTGTGTATGTAGGTTTAAATGCAATATGCATTATAAGTTATGATTGTTCTTATATTCTCTCCTGCTGATTGTTATGATTTATTTATCTGCCTTTTTTTCTGTTGGCATTATTACGCATTCTCAATGTAATAATGTAAGCGTTCTTTTCTTGGTCCCTTTTATTTCCTCTCAAAAATCTTCACCGCTTTTTCGTAACTTTTAGTTGTACAGAACTATGTATACATGTGCTACAAGATTTTGGTTTGTAATTCTTCATCTCTTAAGATCCCTCATCATATGAAATTAAAATAGTATATAATAAACATAGCTTCCTCAGAATAGTGTAGTGATTTGTATTTTTCTCTATTATGTTATCTTATCTACGCCTTGTTATAACTTATAAAATGAGAATGTATGTTCTAGTTATATTTTAGATATAAAAAAAACAAGTAGTACAAAAATTAAAAAAGGAATTTAGTGTTGAAAATTGAAAACTGGGGATGGGTCAAATATCCATAGATTGACTAAACCTGAATCTAAAATTGTTAATAGATTCTGTAAAAAGACCCACTGGTCCATAACCGAATGCTCTACTCTATACGTAAGAGACGTCCCGTCACTCCCACTATTCTGGCTTTACTTTTATGATTTTGGGGTCCATCTATATTCCAATTTTATTCTTTCTTGTTTTTCAGCTGAAAAAAAAAATTCTTTAGTTTAAAATTTGCCGCAAGTCCAAAATCAATAATAAGATTTTTCTTAATGGAAAGTACAATTCGGATAACAAATATGGAATTTATTTAAGACTTATGGATCAACTCGAGCGACTAGATATTTTTAACAGTAATTGATGAGTTATTCTAAACAGTGACTTTCCATCTGAAGTGACCAATTTATTTTATTATAGTCTTAGTTAAAAATTAAATAATTTGAAAACGTAAGAACATAAATATAATGCAGACGTTTAAATGGCAAAATACCTGATTTTTTTCGTACATTAAAATCAAATATACATATTTTTACCAAAAAAGTAAAAATAAAATCAAATATACATAATCAGTGGTAAGATAGAAGATACAAAGTCAGGATAAGGTAAGATATGATTAGTGGTAGACTGGTAGTTTAATGGTTAGAACAGAGGTTATGGTTTTACTGCATTTGTTTTCACTGTTTTAAAAAGCATTGCAGATTACTTACTATATACAGTTGTTCAAAAAAAAAGATTACTATACTACTATATAGTATTTGTATTAAATATTTTGCAGCTTTAAAATTCCAAGTGCCAGAAACCATGCGGCATAATTACTCCTAGCGTTTCTTTTATTCTACAGTCTACAATTTCTTCTTTGCAGTTGTATGATGATCCCACTATCGATATTTATTTCAACGACCATACTAAACCGAAGTTGGCAGTGAACTGATTCCCACTTCTCTGGGAGCTGTAACTTTTTTTTAGTCAACAGCTGTAATTTCAACTAGAATTCTAACCCGTGTTAAAATGCGGATGAAGTTTCTTTAATTATGAATATCAATATTTACAGATCTTTGTTCATGTGTTTGTAAAATTTTAGAATATCTTTTTATGAAGTCATGTTGAAGTTTTTTCCTAATAGTGTCTAATTTGCTATAAGATCTCGACCTTTTCTTATAAGTGAAATATATTTTGTATGAATCTATTTTTCAAATTTGTATTTTGCATGTATATATATACATACAAGGTGTAAATTTTAAGAAAACTTACATTGATGATCATGACTAAAACGTCGACTGATTGACATACATGAGTTTTGATTTTATAAAATGTAATAATGCATATAACGTAACTACACTATAGAATATAAATTATGAAAGTAGTCAACAAAATACATCTTCATTTTAATTATATTTTCATTTGTTAGTGTATGTTTTTCTAAATAAGTATGTCAAATAGTGAACCACAAATAAAATAATGGAAGACTTAAACGATTTATGGTGAGTATTTTTGGTTTAACAACGCGACGGACTGAAGTTATTTCGGTTTGGTAGATAACTGATTAATATAAGTCAGTATTAGGAAATAATATAATACTGAAAGAGGAATATTGTGTAACCGAACTATAGGGACTGTTATATTTATTTCAAATGAAATATGAATAAGTCCAAAATTTAAATGACAACTTTCAACAGTAGATAAAAAATATGACTCTATATTAATAGTATTGATAGGCTTATTGAACCAAAGCCGAAAATTAGATTTTATGAAATTGGACCAAAGGAGTAACGTGGGTTGTGATGTGAGTTGTGACAATTTGGTGGGTTGTAGCAACTCGTAATCGCGTCTCTCGACGACGTCGTAGACCGTAGAGCAATCCTTTACATCGGTGACACGTTTGCAGAATCGACGGTTACGAGATATTCTAGGGGAGCTGAGAAAAAAAACGTGGTATTACGAAGCAGTTGAACGGCGTGGAAGAGCGCGTGCGGTTTGGTTCTTACGTCATTTAAAATTGACCGTCGGATCATCGATCCGTATAGATGCGTGCGCAAAGGCACATGCTGTTATGTAGACCATCACGTGTCCTTCTGGTATTGGATATTACTACTAACTCCGTTTGTGATGGCAAAGAAAATTTAACCTTTTTACCGGTAATAATAAAAACAGTTAATGTCTATTAATAAACGAGCTAATTTATGGTGTCTTTAGTGGACTGGTAACACTTTAGTCAAATGGGCAAATTTCCCATTTTGGAATCTTTTACAAGAATTCGATTCCACTAAATAGCTATTTTTAGTTAACACCTAAATATCCTTAAATAATTTCATATATATAATTTTTTTTAAACACATCTAGTGTAATACTCAACGTTCCTTTGAATTATAATAATTTTATAAATAAGTTTAGTTGTATTCCAATAATTCTTTATTTTGAAATAAAAATATAATATTAAGACATATATACAATACTTTATTTACGAAGTGAATCCATTTTCTAATGTGTTGTAGAGTGAAAAATGGAATAAAGTTTTAAAAACATTGCTACTTCAGATTCCACTTTATAATGAATACGACGAAGGTGGAGATGTTTTTAACTCAAACTTTATTGGAACTGGATCCTTTGTTCTAAGTTCTAACCTGTTTTAATAGAAAGACTCGTTTTTTGATAGCAAGACTCGTTAAACACGTGAAAATGGAAAAAAAATGTATTGAGAAAATAGAGAACATGATTTTTAAAACAAATACTATAGAACTTGAACGGTTAGGAATGTGATAATCACGAAGATGGCATGATATTATAGTTGGAGAGGGTTACTTGGCGAAAGAGTCAAATTGAATTTTCACAAATATGGATTGTGACGTTGCCTTATTTTCATATTATTATTGTAACTTTTTTCTTAGGATTTATTATTATTGTAGCTTTACACATTCGTGATCAACGTATCCACATATGCTCAATCACATTCATTTGACTTGATAACCGAAATAACTCGTTCACTATTTTAACTCATGTAACATAGGTTACTTTAATACTCCACTAGATTTTGACCCGCGGTTTCAAACCGCGGGATAATTTTTCGAAACATTTCAAATTTTTATATAAATTTCTATTTTATTGTATCTACATTTAGATGTTATAAATGAAATATTATATTGAGTATTTTAAAATACGGCCCGCTCCGCTGTTAAATTGTCAAATTTTGTGATCTCATAATCCAGTTTAGTTTTCAAAGAAAAATATTATTTTAAAATCTTATAAAACCCGTAACAACAACTAAAACCAAGAATCTGACTACCGGTTGAACTGATAGATGACCCAATATGCAATCCGGTTTGACTTAAATTATTATAGTTAGAGTATTCTAATATTTATTCGTGAATGTTTAGATGAATGGTGAATATATGATGAAAGTGATGTTCCAATTTTAATACATTTTAGTCAAACTAAATTTTCATCTTGTTTTTGAGATGATGCATACTAATCACAAAAATATATTTGAGCATCAATAATTTGCATACGTCTATTACAAATTTACTGATTTGTGTTTGTAAATATAATATTCATTTATTTAGTTAGTTTACTTTTTGTTATTCACATGTTTAGATTTTTTTTTGATATTTTTTGTTTATGACTTATTTTATATTTAAAATTTAATTTCACTATTCACATTAAAAATGTAAATATTTATTAATTTTAATTTTGATATACATTTTTTATACACACACAAACATATATATATATATATAATTAAATTTTACAACTAATTAAACTATTGATCCATAATCTCTTGCATCAGTTTATGTTAATGTAATGTTTTATGATATAATTGTGTTAATATATTGGTTGAATTAGTTAATATTTGATAAATATATTATATTTGTTTGAATAACCAAAACTAAATTCATAAGAATATCAATACTAACATGTTTCATCGTATATTAAATATTAATAGTATCGAACTATTAATATTTTTATCATATATGTATATATATATATATATATATATATATATATATATATATCTAAATTTAATACTCTAAATATAAGATTTTTTTTATATTTAGTGAGGGTTTTGAAAAAATTGTTTTTTTTTTGCATTTGGATTTATATATAGCTGTATATATACAAATTAATAGACATATATCATAATTTATTACATTAATAACTAAAATATAATTGATTATTTTCTTAATTTCGTATTAATAGAATTTAAATTCATTAGTTTAGAAAACAATAGATTAGTTAGTTAGTTCCTTAATCTTAGGTATAATGTATATTTAATATTAATTAAGTTAAATATAAGTATAAATAATATGAAAGATAATTAAATATAATGGTTCAACCCAGACTACTTGCAAGTAGATAAAAATTGCTCCTGTTTTAATAGTATTGATGGTTATAACATATTAATGTATATACCTAATAGTTTTACATTGAGCTTGATGTACCTAACGTAAATACTCCACGGTTATAAACTTATAATACACGATTATCCGAATTATAAATTTAACTTGATTTGCTGTCCACTTCACGCGTGCCGAGCGGTCAAAAATTTCAGACGTAAAAGCACCCAAAATAATGCATTTCACTTTTCTTGTCACCTTTTTATGTTTTTGTGTTTTTGGTTTCTTGATTTCTAAAACTTATAATTTCACATGATTCCATTCTATATAAGACAAAAAGAAATGTATTGTGATTGATAATAAGAGTTAGTTTGGCTAAACAAATCATGCTTTCTCGCTTGGGGAATGCTGGGAGCTACAAACTGCTGCAAATGCGGGGGAGAATACGGTACACTTCATCTGGGTGATGATGATGCTAGTTCGATAAAAGAACTGCAAGCATAAATTTTACTAAAATATTATGGTATAGCTTATGGGATTTGCTAGTTGTCACAAGATACACTTCCTCTTATAATTTCTCAGGCTTCATGCTAATATACTCCACTTTGTCATTCTCTTATTCCATACGCATCTTCTCTAAACCTTCTTCCAAACATTATCAGGAAAAAGAAAAACATTCTGAAAAGTATATATTTTTTTTGCTACCAGAACAGAAACCTCTTTTGTCATAAAGTTAAATCTATTTTTCTTTTTCGCTTTATTATTTGGTATACATTTTACTGAATCATCCAAAGTGGTTGAAAAAAGCAAAACACTTTTTGGAAGAAAATGTTAATTTATGTAATTATATATGTACAATATTATTAGAATAATAAAATATACTATCATACATGGTACTTATTTTAAAGCTTTATTATTATCTGACTTATAACATAAGCATTGAAAGTACTTGTACAATCAACTACATCCCTGCTCGTTCCAGAGATTACGTGTGCTTATACTACTCTATTAATTTTTTGACGTAAATTGTCGAAACATTATTTAATTTTTATGTATGTAGCTCAACACCAAAGATATCTTAAATTCTTAATTAATGTGAAACAAATAAAAGTATAAATATTATTTCGTTTGAAGAGAACAAAGCTGCAACGGCATCGCCATATACAGAAAGTTTAAGCGCAGGATAAGAGCATGCACACGCTTTCCCATTTCCAAGCAAGAAAAAACACACATATTCATGTTTATACACATCTATAGAGAGAGAGAGAAAAATATGGACTTTTCTTTCAGAAATTAAAAAGAGTTAATTTGCTAAAAATACATAAAAAAACAAGAAATTAGCTATCTACCATGAACAGTAAAACTAGGCAAACTGGATGTATGTAAATTACAGTTATATCCTTAGCTATATACTTGTCCTTTTACTTTGTTGTTGTTAATACCTTCGATCATGTTTGATCGACTTATCTTTTCTGTTTAGCGGATTAATGTTTCTCGCTTTGACGAGTTTTGTTGTGACTTTCAATTTAAAACAGAGCTTCACTTCATATCTTGTACTTTTTTATCTATGTTTTTGGAATTGAGTTTTCTTAGTATTAAGACCTCTTCTCCTGTGTTTTTCAATTAATTTAGGTAACTGGATCTCCCGATTGAGTTTCAAGGGTTTCTTTGCCGGCCATCCTAAATTTTCAGTTTTAATAAGAGTCAATCTTTGCTTGGTGATATAAACTGCAAAGTATCTTTAATGGACTGAAAACTGAGCTTTTCTCGTTTCTCTTCAGTGATTGTGATCGGATTCAGTCGAATTGAAGCTGTCCATAAAGGATGGTGTTTCATATCCGGCGATCTGGTTGAAAACTCAGTAGATTCAACGGCGGCGGCGATGAGGAGAAAGCTCACAAGTCGATTTGGGAAGTTGCAAGGCGAAGGAGGAAAGAAGCTGGGGCAACGATCTGGTGAAGCTCACCACGGCGGCGCACGCGGTCAGTCGGTGACAGCTCTCGTACATGAATGACGCATGTCTTCACATGTGGCCTTCCTTTGAAGAGATAAGCTGGAGTCGATGATTCTAGTATGGAGTCGAGTGCGGCAGAGGTGAGGGACGTGGAGAGGAATGGGGAGATGGTGGGTTTGTTGGTAAACGATGTGTAGAAGTGATGAAGAAGATATGTTTGTGAAATAAGGGTGTTAATGTCATTAATTTTTAAAAATAGTTAGTAATAGTGTCAGAATGGTATATCCTTAATTATGCAATATTGTGTGTGTATACAATGCAAATTCCCAATTAAAAAAAGGAAAGATTTTTCTTTATTAAAAGCTTTTGTCTCTCTCTATCTCAATTCTCTCTGGTTCTTGTTTGCATCCAGAAAACAAAAGAATGAAACTGTTTGCTTCTTGATGTCATCTTTGGTTTCTCTTGTTCATTGAAGGGTCGAGTTTTGGTCTGAGAAAAGTAAAGAGAGAGAGAGAGAGAGAGAAAGAGGCAAAAGCCCCACAAGAGAGACATGCTTGTCTGTGTGTAGTCCCTTTTAATGTATGTTCTTTTATCTCTCACACTCTCCTCTGTTCTGTTTTTGTCATTGTGTAAGAGTTTTTGTCTTTAACCAAGCAGAAAAACACAGATTCTATGAAATGAGTTTGTCTTTAATTCTTCTTGTTTCTTGATTTATCTTGTAGCCTGTTTGCTCAATAGGACCTCTTTGTCTCTTCTTGCGTCCAAGAAAAAAAATAAAAATGAAGACTTTGTAAGGAAAAAAATAATCTTAGTCTAGCTTAAAGACTAGTGTTGAGTGTGGGAGAGATAAAACAGAATGGCTTCATTGGCTTGTGTTGAGGACAAGATGAAAACAAATGGTTTGGTTAATGGAGGAACAACAGCAACAACTTCTCAGTCTAGTCTGCTTGAAGAAATGAAGCTGTTAAAAGATCAGTCAGGTTTAATATTTTTTTCAGATTTAGTCCAATATGTCATTGGAAATTTTGTTAATTTCCCCTGAAATTTTTGGTTTGGTTACATGTTTCAGGAACGAGAAAGCCGGTGATAAACTCTATGCTATGGCACGCTTGTGCAGGCCCTCTTGTTTGTCTCCCTCAAGTTGGTAGCTTAGTGTATTACTTCTCACAAGGTCATAGTGAACAGGTAGGTAACTTTTGTGTGTCTTTAAGAACAACATTGTATATAAGCTCTTGTTCCAAAGGTTTGACATTATACTTTACAACTTTGAACCAGGTTGCTGTTTCAACAAGAAGATCAGCAACAACCCAAGTTCCTAACTACCCAAATCTTCCATCTCAGTTGATGTGTCAAGTCCATAATGTTACCCTTCATGTAGGCCTTTTCAAATCTTTCTCATATGGTGCAAATAGAATTCATTTCTCTTGACAATGGTTTTGTTTCAATTTTAATAGGCAGACAAGGAGAGCGACGAGATCTATGCTCAGATGAGTCTACAACCTGTTCACTCCGTAAGTTCAAGTTCTTGCAACTTCCCTTTTACAACTCATTGCAAAAAGTGATGAGTTTTTTTTTAAATGGTTTGTGCAAAACAGGAGAGAGATGTGTTACCTGTACCAGACTTTGGGCTATTAAGAGGAAGCAAGCACCCATCTGAGTATTTCTGCAAAACTCTTACTGCTAGTGATACAAGCACACATGGAGGTTTCTCAGTGCCACGTAGAGCTGCAGAGAAGCTATTTCCACCTTTGGTAGAGTCTCTCTTCTCTTTTTACCTCGGAAAAAAACTTGTGTGCATATTGCTGCTTTATGTGACGTGTTATGTTATACAGGACTACACAGCACAGCCGCCAACTCAGGAGCTTGTAGTTCGAGATCTTCATGAGAATACTTGGACGTTTCGCCATATCTACCGAGGTAACTCCAACAGAGTTCTCTCTCTCTCTCTGTACAGATTTAGTTGATATTTGAGCTCAGTTCTTGTTGGCACTCTCAGGACAACCAAAGAGACATCTCTTAACAACAGGGTGGAGTTTGTTTGTTGGCTCAAAGAGATTGAGAGCTGGTGATTCCGTCTTGTTCATAAGGGATGAGAAGTCACAACTGATGGTTGGTGTGAGGCGAGCTAACCGGCAACAGACAGCACTTCCATCATCAGTTCTCTCAGCGGATAGCATGCACATTGGTGTTCTTGCTGCTGCGGCTCACGCAACTGCTAACCGCACTCCTTTCTTGATTTTCTTTAATCCAAGGTTAGCATCTAAAACATAACATCTTCTCACATGACTGAAAACAAGAGTTCATGGTGTTTTGTTTTCAGAGCGTGCCCAGCAGAGTTTGTGATCCCACTAGCCAAGTACCGTAAGGCGATATGTGGATCTCAGGTCTCAGTTGGTATGAGGTTTGGAATGATGTTTGAAACTGAGGATTCAGGGAAACGTAGGTAAGTGTCTTCCACTAACCACAATGTATCTGTTTCTTACATATCAATTTTTTGGTTTGGTTGTTCACTTCTTGGTGTATATTCAGATACATGGGAACCATTGTTGGAATCAGTGATTTGGATCCATTGAGATGGCCTGGCTCTAAGTGGCGTAACCTTCAAGTTGAATGGGATGAGCCTGGATGTAACGATAAGCCAACAAGGGTTAGTCCATGGGACATTGAAACACCTGAAAGTCTCTTCATCTTTCCCTCACTGACCTCAGGACTCAAACGCCAGCTCCATCCATCTTACTTTGGTAAGTTCGAAAAGAAAAGTGTTACTTATTGTTATCTTTTTTCCATATGATTTGCAGAATCAATAACTGTTATGATATTTGCAGCTGCAGCTGGTGAATCTGAATGGGGTAGCTTGATCAAACGGCCTTTTACAAACGGGGTTCTTCCTTATGCATCATTTCCAAACATGGCTTCAGAGCAGCTTATGAAAATGATGATGAGACCTCACAACAACCAAAACGTTGGAACATCTTTCATGTCTGAGATGCAGCAGAATGTTTTGATGGGCCATGGAGGTTTACTAGGAGATGTGAAGATGCAGCAACCAATGGTGATGAACCAGGTGGTTCAGGTGCAGCCAGAAAACAACAATCCTTCTGCTTCCAATACGAGTGGCCAAGAACAGAATCTGTCACAAAGTATGAATGCTCCTGCTAACACTGAGAAACCGGCACTTTCTGGTTGCAGCTCAGGGAGAGTCAATCATGGAAATGAGCAGCAGTCAATGGAACAGGCTAACCAGGTGCGAACAGCCACAGTCTGTAATGATGAGCTGACTCAGAAATCAGGTGCCTTGCCTCCTTTACAAGCTGATCCATGTCCTGAAACAAGTCAACAGATATACCCACCACAACAGTCTGATCCAACAAATGGATTCTCTTTCCTGGAAACAGAAGAGCTGACATCACAAGTCTCTTCCTTCCAGTCTCTTGCCGGATCTTACAAGCAGCCACTAATGCTATCCTCCAACGAGTCTTCACCTGTTGTGCTACCTGATTCAGCAAACTCACCACTGTTTCACGATGTGTGGGACAATCAGCTAAACGGTCTGAAGTTTGACCAGTTCAGCCCCTTGATGCAGCAGGACCTTTTTGGTTGTCAGAACATGTGTACGAGTAATACCACCAACAGCAACATTCTAGATCCTACTCCACTCTCAAACACAGTTCTTGATGACCTCTGTGCCATCAAAGAAACAGAGTTCCATTGTTTGCTTGGCAACAACAACAACAACAGCTTCACTCAAGATGTGCAGTCGCAGATCACATCTGCCAGCTTTGCAGACTCACAAGCCTTCTCTCGCCAAGACAACTCTGGAGGAACTGGTGGTACATCTTCAAGCAATGTTGATTTTGATGATACTAGTCTGCTGCAGCAGAATAGTAAAGGCTCATGGCAGAAACTTGCAACGCCTCGCGTCAGAACTTACACCAAGGTAACAATCTCTTTTTCCTTCCAGTAAAGCATACATTTTCTAAAATCATTTGACATTGAACTTTGGTTCTGTAGGTCCAAAAAACCGGCTCCGTTGGGAGGTCTATTGATGTCACAAGCTTCAGGGACTATGAAGAGCTAAAAGCTGCAATTGAGAGCATGTTTGGACTTGAAGGACTGCTCACTCGCCCGCAAAGCTCAGGATGGAAGCTTGTATATGTTGATTATGAGAGTGATGTTCTTCTTGTTGGAGATGATCCATGGGAGTAAGTCTCTCTCATTTTCCTATTAACTTCACCTCAGTTTCTGTGTTATCATTTTTTCCCTTACATGACTTGCATAAACTGGTGCAGGGAGTTTGTGGGATGTGTAAAGTGCATAAGGATACTGTCGCCAACAGAGGTTCAGCAGATGAGTGAAGAAGGAATGAAGCTTTTGAACAGCGCATGCATTAACGATCTCAAGACTTAATTTAGCAAATATGAACTTATGAACTATTATAGGAGAACCATCTTATTGTAAGCATTTGATGTGTTGCTCCGATTTGAAATCTGCAACTGTTTTAAGATTATGTAGTGAGTGATGAATGAATCAATAGTTCAAACAGTCTGAATTTAGAAACTTTGTTGTCCTAACTAGACTTTTCGTTTTTCAGTTATGGAACTCATATTTATTAAATGCATTCATTCATATATCATAGATCTAAGAATTACATAATTATTTACATAGATTTTGATGTTAAGTATCTTTAGTTTGTGTTGATGAGCATTCATTTTTCCTTTTAAAGAGAATATCCCCTAATTATATTATATGATTTGTGGAATAGACCAAGAAATAGTTTCGAAAAGTAAATAAAAACTTAAATAGCAGCAAAGCCAGGCAAAAGAGTAGGAAAAAAAATTGCTCTGCTGCTAACAAGCTCTCTCACACCAAGAGGAGAAGAGCATGGTGGTGGTATGCTAATTCTGCTTCAGTCCCTGTCAAATCTCATTCTTTTTGAACTTTGCATCTCAGGATTGCTGGTATTACCATTGTTTGGATTCCTCGGCTGGTAAGCTGTAGCATCGTGCTGGTATGAACAGTTAGCTCCATTACGACAACCCCTGGAGCTGTTGAAGTACATGCAAGGCTTCATTATCTTTGGTTTCGAATCCCTTGGCCTCTGGTTATTATTATTATTGTTGCTATTTACCATCTCAGGGTTAGGTCCTCCTCCAGGTTGAGGGTTATAACGATGATAACCGAGATGTTGTTGAACTGGCGGTGGTGCCTCTTGTCTCTCCCCGCCATGTTGCTGAATCAGGCTCTTATAATAACTAGCATCTCTGGCTGGTGGTGCTCCGTAGCTGGGCTGGTCTGAAGAAGCTGGAGGAGGAGGATAGACCAAGGAAGGAGTTGGCTGAGGGTAGTATTGTCCATTTGAGGTGGCAGGTGTTGAGGTTACTACTCCGTTTGCTTCGTGTGTCGAAGATAGGTAGAGGCTACTGGCGCTGGAGGAGACTGGACCTGGACCGCCACTATTCGCAACAAGATTCTCCACCAGCGTAGGGTTGCTCAATATTTTCATAAGCAGCTGTTGGTCGATCATGCCGCTGCCTAGCTCTTTGTTGTTTGAAATTGCAGTTAGTGCAGCCATTATTTCTGACGGTGCAGGGAGGGTTGAAGAAACTGATGTGTTCTCATCGGTTCTTGGTGGTTCTGTTCCCACATCCACGCCAGATTGGGTTGGGAGATCAGATGCTGGATCTGCGTCATCATCTTCTACAGGTAGGATGGGGATGACAAGGGTTTGCTGATCATCGTAATCTGAGTTGACAACATCAGCAGGAACCGAAGGGCTGCAGGTTTTAGTTTAAGAAAAGACCAAAGTCAGCAAAAAGGGGGATATGCAAATATATGTGTTGATAGAATATGTAGGGGGATAGGATCTGGACTTTGGAGGAATAGCTGATGCGCCAGGATAGAATGCTTCAAGAACTCTCAATTCCCTCTGACTTTGCGTCTCCACTTCTTTGCTTTCTTCCCCTGCAACCACTCTCCATTCCTCATCTAGCAGAATCTGCAAGAACTCATGTTAATTCCATGTTTAACATACTCGTGAGTATCCCCAGAGCTGAACATATGAACATCCTCAACTATCCTAACCGTAAACACAAAAATAAAGGGTAACCCAACCAAGAGAAGAGCAATTTACGACATATTTAACATACATAATTCCTATGCTCATCATCTCAAAGGAAATATTCATTAAGATTTGGTTAAACAATTAAATTAAATTTCAGAGGAATAGAGAAAAGGAAGATGTAAAGAATAAGTGTAAATATATTGTCATTGTGGGGGAATTGCAATCAGTACTTAGAACGATTTAAAGATTTTAGGTATAAAAAAGAAAGGCTTAAAGAGTGGGATCAGCAAGCTCACCCGGATGGAGCATTCCCACTTTATTACTGGGATATCTGATATATTAATCTGTGACTCATTTGCAGAAAGAGGTCCACCGAAACCAGGTGGCAGATTATCCTCGCTCGGATGTGACTTTGCTTGCAGATGATCTTGAGAGTCTGATCCAACTTGTGAAGGTGAATCCTCAGATATGAAGAGCCGTACCTGATTAACATCAAAACCAGATTGTAAATTGACATGTACGCAAGAACCATAAGGAATCTTGACCAAATCATTCTGGAACCTCAAAAACAGGAATCACTACACAAACACATGAATATTTACCACTGGACAAGTTATTTCAAGCATACAATCCAAAGATAGTCAACAAAGCTTGTCACCATTAACCGCATTACAAGAATCTTGGTAGTTTGAAAGAAACAATCAATGTGCAATGTGGTCATGTATAAGACAAGGACCCCATCGTCCAGGACAGCCTAACTGATCAACTAATTTTCAAACCAAGTATAAATGAAACAACGTGGAAAATGGTGACATTCCACCCAGTAGCTTCATACTCCTCCCTGCCAGTAAGTAACTTAGCTGGATAATTAATCTTCCCCAAGCTATCTTACCAATAAAGATTTCCATCGGCAAAAAAGTTGCCAATGACAGCATCCAAGAGGGTGTAAAACGCGAATCCTCAGTTGAAGATAGTCAAAACCCTTTGGACATCACAAATTTTCTTAGCTCGTTCTCTAGAATAACTCTACACTGATCTCATAAGTGATCAAAAGGCTGACCATCCCAATCCCATGATAGAACTGGTTGTATCTCAGGACTAGACACCCTTATCCAAAAAAGCAAAAAAAGAAAAGAAGGGCAAACAACTTTAGATTACGATGCAGAGTTATAGACACTTATCCCATTGTGATGAATAGCTAGTAGAGCTGCAGACAAACAAACATAAACAGAGGACATATTTGCACTTATATAAGCAATCAGAGACTCTTCTCCTCCTCAAAACATCACCAAAGCACTAAATCAAGTATTATTTCTGCAGTTCCAGTCACCGTATCATTATCAGTCAATTTTTAGAAGGAAAATTAAACAAACATCAACCATCGAAGCTTAAAAGAGCTGCAATCTCTTTTGTTTTTTTACCTGGCAAAGTTTAAAATCTGGCGGCCATGATACCCTTTTCGATTTGTGCAATGCCCTCATAGTTTTAACAGCAGAGCAAACTCACTTCTTTTTCAATCTAATATATAAAAAAACAAAATTGCTTCTTTTTTTCTCTTTATTGATACGTTGAAGGTCCGGTCCAATCACCCTTTTAAAATCCAAAATAATTAATCAATCCAGCAGCAGCAGCATACTCTCTCGATTGCGATTGAACCAATCATCATCGTTTTCATCGAGAAACCCTAAACTTTTTTGAATATCTGAGAACTGAAGAAGAGGAGATGAAGTTGTGAAATCCAGAACATTTGCGTGTTGAATCCGTCGATTGAATGTATGGAGAGAGAGAGATGAGAAGCCCTAGATCCGGTAGGTTATATTTCTTCAGGTCACCATCGTCATTTTATCTGTACCGTACCTTCTTCTTCTTCTTCTTCCGCCCTTTATACACGTGTCCTTGGCAGCCGCGTTACCCTCCTCTCATTTTATTTTTTGCCATTTCTCCAGATACTCCCCCTAGTTTTCTTTATTTCCATAACGGCCCCATTTTTTAATTTCTGTTTTCGACATGATTAATCCTCAAGTCAATAGAAGCCAGTTTGATTGGACTCAAAGTCAGGATAATCGGTCAACCCACTAATAAAGTATTACTACTATTCTTTATCTTATGGTAGATTAACTGAATTTCAGATTGAAATTTTCAATACCCATGCAAAGACTTACGGTAGAAACCATGATACACGTTTAATCACTTTGACATAGTAATAGTATTGTTTATGTCCAATGATTTCATTTCGTGACGTTACAACTTGCAAGTAATGAAATAATCATTTTCTTTTTTTGCTTCTTGATAATTTCATGCATTTTCTTTTTTGTACGTTTATGTCATCCATATAACTGTACACCACAGAGCGAATTGTGTAGGAAATATAGGAATAAACAAAATACTGTATTACATGTCTCTCAACTGATCAGGTTATGTCCAAACAAATAAACAAACACCAAACCCAAACTATATAATCCAATAAAGAAAGAAATAGGAAATTACATAAGACTATCTCCTCCCTCCACTCTCGGTTCTTCCACGGTCACTTTGGCTGTCTCAAATTAGAATCAAGGATTGTCTGAAAACAAACATAGCAAACATCAAATATTATTGCAAATTACCCCAACTCCCCCCTAAGATTTTGTTTCCGATCAGCTTCATCTCTGCCATTTTCTTGTATCTGTAAAAAAAACACAAGCAAAGGCAAAATCAAACTTTTTTTCCTCAGTACCTGATCAAAGTATCAAAGCTACAATGAATGAATTTGTTTACCCTTTGTTCCTGGCTGTGCTTGAGACGCAGACCGTTGGATTCTAGGAGAAGATTGTTTCCCATTAGCAACAACAGGTAATGAATGTCTCTTCTTGACGGAAACCTCTCTTTCCTGAAGATCAGGGCTTGATTTTGGCGAGTTATGTTCTTGAACCTTGAGTTTTGCCGACTGTGTTGGCTGCATGAACCTGGGAAGAGAGTTCTTGCCTCCGCTGCTCTCTCTTGCTTCTTGGTCATACCCAAAAGAGTTTCTTCTCCCGCTTTTCTGTTCTGTAGTATCAGTTTCCTGTTTGGGACTTGATGCTATTTTCTTGCTAACTTTCCTCTTTTGGCTTGAACCACTCTTACCAGATTTTTCCTTTCTTGCATTAACTGAAGAGGATGCTTGGCTTGCCGGCGTTGCTTGAGATTCTGTGATTGTCATCGGAGTTACAGCTTCCTCGGGTAACGAGTGTGCTCTTGGCCCTGATTCATCTTCTGCACTCCTATTTTTGGAATCTGGTGTAGTGATAACCGATTCATGCTGTGTCACTAAAACTTCAACTTCATCCTTAACATTCGCAGCTTTCTCCTTGGAGTCCTCTACAGTAGGCAATGGAGTTTTAGATTGCACATCAATTTCAATCAACTCTGCTTGATCTGCTTTAGGAGTGGCGTTTACTAGAGGGTTAGCTTCAACCTTGGACTCAGCATCCTCAACGTCTGACTTCTTGTCAAGTGAATCAAGAGAAGAAGTTACAGAGAGTTCAGTGCCACACTCAGATCCATTGTTCTCCGCTGGAGCAACCTCTTCCACAGACTGATCCTTTTTAGCCTCTGATGAATCTATATCGGCTTTGCCTTCTTCACCTAAAACACCATCTTTAGAAGAACGCGTCATTGCTTTCTTTGAACCAGCAGTAGATGAAGTTAGCTCCTCAAACTTTGATTTCGCTGCAGCGAAAGAAGGATTGCTAGCCTTACGCTTCAAAGAATGTGTAGGTTGTTCATCCACATATTCAGCTTCTTTGAGCAAAGAATCGGTATCCTTAGCAGTAGGTGGATGCGACGGGATCAAGTCATGATCAACCTCTGCAGATGCTTGCGGTGAATCATATTGGCTCATTTTCTCAGTCTCAGATAGCTCCACATGATGAGCTACTCCCTTACTTGAGAAACCAGTTTCAGCTTCGGTCTCTAAGGTTGAGTCAGAGCACACCAAGTCAGCTTGAGATGATACTTTGACATTGTTGGTTTCACCCAACTGTTGCTCCTCCGTTGTGAGATCCGCTTTTGGAGTCTTCTCAGGCTTTGAAACAGACATCCACCTCTCCAACCAGCTCCAAGCAGAGCTAGGTTTTGTTGGATCACACTTAATGTTGATAGGCTTTGTCTTGGGAGCTGACTCCATTAGCTATATAACCAAATATGCAAAAAATAATGAGTACAAAAATAATGAATAACCAGAAGATGAGTATAAACATACATGTTTAGCAAACTTGTTTTCGAGAAGTTTTTGTGCTGCTGCGTTTCTTTCCACCTTCTCCTGAAATAAGAAAGAGTTATTATTCCGCAGGTTGTAAAGAGAAAACAAAATGATACTGACACACGTCGTTGAGCCAAGCCATCTCAGAAAAAAAAAACTTACCGAGATTGCAGAAACACGGCTGCCATCTTTCGCGGAATGACGAGCACGGACGAGCGTCTGCATTTTGACAATAGCTTGGACACAACGCAGTGATCCCATGGCCTGGTTCCTAACAAGGTGGCCACGTACAGCAGCTTGAAGTTTAACAACTTTCTTCCGCCTCAACAGTTCTCTTCTCGCCTGCAAGTTTAGTAACACCACTCATTCAAAAAAGAGTTCTCAAAACATATCTTACTCAGCCACACAGGTTGGTAAAAAGTAACGTTAACATCTTTGTTCTTTAGCATGTTCATAAAGTTAAGGAAAGCTCACAAAGTAGTGTGTAAGAAAGGAAACAAGAGCATACCAAAAATCCACGTATAGCAGCTTGGATGATAATGACAACAGAATCATCAACTTCTTTTTTGACGATAATCACATCATCTGGTTCAACCTTTTCAACCTCATGAGTAGTGTCTTTCTCTATCACGGATGTAACCTCAGCAGCATTAGCTTCTTCCAATTTAGATTGCAACTCAGCTCCAATCAAATCATCCTCCTCAGTCTCAGTCCCTTTCGATTCCACAGCAACAGCCACCTCCGCTTTTTTGTTCACATCCACAGTTTCAGCCACATAGGTAACAACAGGTAACTGACTCTTCTTCTTCTCATCATCATCATCAGCAACAGAGAACGTCTGCTTTTCAGAAACAACGTTATTGTCAGGAGAAGGAGACTTGAGAAGAAGAGCAGATTCGAGAGTCTCTCTAGTCCTAGTACTAGCATGACTAGTTTCAGAAACAGCAACACTAGTGATCATCACTCCTCTCTGCTTCCCAGATTTCTTCCTGAAACTCCATCCTCTCTTATCACCACCAGAGCTCTTGCTCTACATCCCAAAAACAAAATCAATTAAAAAAAATAAAATAAAAATCAATCCACCCCACCAAATCTTAGTCCACATTCCATAGAAAGACTAAAAAGACACTAAAAACCATTAGAAACCAAACCGATCAAAAGCGTGTAATAACGACTCAGATCTTAAATTAGAAACTAACTAATAATTAAACGAAATTAAGGAGCAAAAATGACAAAACCTCTAGAGCATTAGGCGTAGGCTCGGAGGCGTCGTCTCCACCGGAGCAAGCGATGATACGGAGACAAGAAGAAGCTGGAGATCTTCCCATTCTTCCAAGACGGTGGACCGTCGTTTTATCTTCTTCTTCTTCTTTCTGGTGTTGTTGTCGGATCAGTGAATAATAAAACAAAAGAGAGAGAGAGAGAGAGAGAGTATGTGTGTCCGTTGGGGAAAAAAAAGCAGAGACGGAACTGAAAGGGGAGAGATTAAAATAGGGTTTAGTGTGAGATTTGGAATCCGCCAGTCTTTTTCTGTTCTGTCCGTTGAGGTGCCAATAAAAGCGTTAAAACGTTGTCACTGTCAGTATCATATCTCTCTCGTGACTTTTTTATTATTTACTTTTTATCCAAATACTAAAATATGAAAATTCACAGATACTTATATTATTTGATTTGAGTTGATATGAATGTAGTGGGGATTATTCAATTTATGCCGAGTCGATAAATGTTGGTTTATGCATGTGACTGTCATGTGCACTTTAGATCGCTTTGAGGATTTTCATCCAACATTATTTAATATTAATTGTCTTGTATTAAAAGTCTTTTTGCTTATATCTTGATAAACATATGTTTTTTGCAGAGTAAAGCAAAAAAGAAATGATAATGATGTGTTAACAAAAAGTTTAAGAAGAAGCAAATGGTTTTCCAAAGCTTTCTATATAAGTCTTTCTCTCTTTAGCAGGTAAATTGCTTTTATTTATTCTTTCTTTATTGTGTAATTTGAACAGGTTAAGAAATAGGAAATGTATGTAAAGATGGGTTTTATGGGCCTATCGTGGGCCACCCCAGAAAAAAAAAGAGGTATGGGGTTTCTCTCTTACCAACTGATCGAGTCGTACCCACTACTACTCATTGTAACATTGACATGCTTTCTGTAAATTATTACCACGTACGCATGTCACATCTGCAGTCCAGCCAGTTGGGCAGCATTGTAGCTTTGTTGTTTTTTGCCATTGCGACAAATATAACAAATGAAAGTGTGGGGATTTGAGTACGAGACAAAGAAATCGAGTCGGATATGGCCACCGCCTGATCTGTTCTTAGATTTCTTTTTTCGCTTGCTACCTAATTTGACTCACGTTTGTTCTACTTATATTGAACAGTGAGTAATAGAAATACTATACTCGTGATTACAGAGTAAACTATTACACTGATCATGCAATGAGTAAACTATGTTTATGTGCCCAAGCATTTATTTATAACGAGAACACTAAATGGAGACTAACGAAGCCGTAGTCGATAACAATAACGAAAAGGAAAAAATGTTTTTTGAGTGATAAGCTCAGGGATTGCGTGTGAAGATGAAACGAACCTTTCACGACATTAACCAATATGATTAATCTCGAGACTAAAACCTAAAGTACTGATAGTTAGTATTTAAAAACACTAAGAACCAATGAACCATCACTAGTTGCTTCAATCTCAAGTCATATCTTTATCATCATGTGGATTCATTTACTGTTTTGTCGTACTCGCCGACAGATATAAATCTTAACCACTTTTACAAGTATAAAATTCCCAAGGCTCTATTGAGTCAGTTAAAGAGTATTGAAGGAGTGGATTATGATAAAACATAAACATAATAATTGCAGAACTGTTTGATTGAAAGAAAATATATGATTTATAGCCTCTTGTAAGGAACCAGACAAGCAAATACAATCGAAGAAAAGTTGGCTTTCTTTGTTTTCTTACCTGTTCAAAATGATCAGCAATGTATGTTCTGTCAAATATTATTTCTACAAAATACTTGATGTAAAGAACTTTTTTGATTGAATACAATTGAACATTCATTAAAAAAACTGTGACCATAGAATGACAAAAACCACATGTCACACTGCAGAAATTTACAAAAAGTGCCGAGGTATCTCTGCAGTGAACCCTTGAGAACTCACCCCACTACATGTATTCCTCTCGAGTATATCCACCTTTTTTAGGCGCCGCAGAGGATCTGAAACAAGGAAGAACAAGCATGGTCTTCAATGATAGCCAAAAGATGTGGTGATTAAGCTAAAGCCTATAATGTGGCATTTACTTTTGACCGTTGGGGCCAAAACCAAGTTTTCCGCATTGAGCATGACCCCAGCTTATGCAAGAACTGTCCGCACCAACAAATGAATTATGCTTCATGAATCCATCCAGCGCAAGTTCCAACCACTGTGTAATCCTCTCTATACTAAACCACAAGTCACATGACCACTAAAATTCTGCCACATAATTTGTATTTACAAAATTAAAAAAAAAATCAATTAAAACAATAATGCTTAGAGAAAACAGATGTTACCAGCGTTTTCTCGATATAGCTCATGACCCACGATGCTTAAGAGAAAACAGATGTTATCAGAGGTTTCTCGATATATCCCATGACCCACGACTCGCTATCTTCTTTCTTCATCCAAGATCTTTCTTTTTCATACTTCTATATCTTGATTGTAGCAAACAGATAAGAGGACTACACTCCTTCAATTTTAAAGCGCTATGCACACATGACACATCTATCATAAACTCACGATAAACTGCATTTCATCCTTCCTTTCTCTCCATTGCCTCGCTTGCATCATTGTTATTCTATTTAGTAGGTTATAAGTTGTTTCGGGTACTAGATTCTATGTAATACGTGATGTTTTCCGCAGTAAACAAATTTAAGCTGTCGTTGGGTTACTCATGTGTCTCAATTGAAGCTTTCTACAAAAATGGAAGATAAATAGCTTGAATGTTGTTGGATATTCAACTTATAATTTCCAGGTGAGTTAGGAAAGTAAGTTTACGTACTTTTAACGTTGTGTTGATCATAGTTTCATCGCTTGGTTACATTATACTCATGGATCTCAAGCCAGGTTCAGAACAACTAAATTCATTTTGAGTAGGAAAATATTTTACACGGCTTGATAATTGATCCTTCCTTACTCATTTTCCTCATGAAAACTACAGCTTTGACTAGCGATTAAGTTACTAAGAATATGATTATTGTATATATCAAAAGATATGCAGTTAAAACACACACATATTTGTTAGTATCCAAGTGCGTGGTTCCAACTTTACATCTAATAGTAAGTAGTTTTGTTTCTTATATGCAGGTGTGGTTTGTGACTTTAGGAAAACTAAATCTGGAAGAAAATATGACTGAGAAATAGAAGAAAAAGATAAGTTAAACAAGAGAACAAAATAATACAATTCCTTCACCAAAAGTAAGTCCGGACATGTATAATGTATTTACCATTTTTAAAACAATTCATGGATTTTGCTATACGTTTGTGCTTAACCCTCTTGAGCCATTATACTTCCAGTGTATTGATCTTCATGTTGTGGTTGATATATATGTGGTCTATGCTCTGCAAGTATGTGTTTCTAGGGTTTCATGTTCATAAAAGCCGGAAAGATATGTACGGTGAGAAAGGTAATGTCTAGAAACTCATGAACGCTTAGACCATCCGCAACGGTAAAACGTTGGAATCCTTAAGCCTTTAATCCTTAGGTTTATGCAATATAAAATTAATATTTCAGGGAAAATGGGAAGGATTCATCCTAAGCTAAGGATTAAATCTTGGTGATCCTTATCAACGTGCAAAGGGAGAAGGCGTCGCTCGTGTATCGTGTGTGGGGTTAGGAAAAAAATTCATTTTGTTTCGAAGGGAAAAAAAAAAACAGAGAGAATTATCTCTTGGGTTTTCAACGGATCATGGATTCCGAGGATGATCTACTTGGTGCCCACGATATGGAATAGGGAGAGGAGGAGGATGGCTTCTACAGCGGCGGGACCGATGACTATTACAACGAAAGCGATGGTGATGAAACCGACTACGGGTTCGTGGAGGAAGACGACGTGGACGACTCCGTCGTGACCGCATCCCGTCGCCCTCAGGTGGGGTTCGTTTGAGGAAAGACTCTTTCGTTTGTTTTGGGTTTCGTTCTGCTTAGGATAATTAGTCTATACGACTCTTTGTTGATTTTACTTACATTTGATTGTAAGCTAGTACTTAAAGTTTGGAACTTGTTGCCGTTTTGAGCTCTCTATAGTGTTTAGCTGTCTTAGTTTTCTCAGAATTGCTTAGCTAACAGAAGGTTTAGGGTTAAGAGTTTTGCCTCTTTTGTATCACGATTAAGAGCAATCTGTGAATCTGATCTTGATTAAATATACATTGCTTTGTGATCTATTGTGCTGATAATAGAAAAAAAATGAAATGGATTAGGTGATCATTGAGGGTGGTTCTGGAGGAGGATTTGCTGCCGGAGCTGGTGCAGCAGCTGGAGGAGGCGGGGGTGGTGAGGCCGCCGCAGCCACAAAGGAGGAAGAGAAGAAGAAAGAAGAATCTGAAGAGGAGGAAGGCGACTTTGGATTTGATCTCTTTGGTTAAGTCAGAAAACTCTTTCCAAGGTGTTCTAGTTTCTGAGGTTTTTGATCTCAGATTATTTATTTTGCTTTTTCTGTTTTTTTTTCTTTTTAAAACGGTTTTGAGATTGAGCTCTATGATTATGCAATGTCAGAAATATATGTTTGGTTTCTGGTTATTATGAAAACAGTGAGACGACTCGAGGAGATTCTGGTGTTGGTAAAAGCAGTTTGCTTGTCAGTCAGCTTCATCTCCAACGCCGTTGAAGATCTTGCTCCTACCATGGGTATTGTGTTTTCTTTGAAACTTGTGTTCTCTCTTTTGTTTTGTGTGTTGTTTGATCACACAGTAGTTCACATTATATCTGACAGAGCTTGAATTTGATGATCATATGTCTGCTCTGTTTTGGATATTCTCTGTCTAGTGATCACACATATATTTGATAGTAGTAAGACTAGCTGTCTGGTCTCTTGGTTTGTGGAAATCTATGATTATATTGCTAAATTTTTTTTTTTTAAAAAATGTGTTTGTAATCAGGAAATCTTAGTTTGAAAAAGATTAAAAAATCTTCCATGCACATTTGATCATATACATTTGATCATATTACATGTTTTAATTTTTTTATTCCTAAGGACTTCAAATTAAAAAACACCATTGGACATTCTATTTTGATTAGAGTCTTTAACTATTCTAAAAAATAAAAGAAAAAATAATTTAATAATCCTAAGGATTCCAATGATGATAACACTATTGGAGATGCTCTTAGTAGGGGAATCTCTATAACCTTCTGTTGTACTCAGTACATTTCTAACATATTTTTCAGGCATTAAAACACAAGATGAGCTCAGGGAAGTTCATGGCTTTCTGCTAACACAGACCTGAATGGCATAGTTAATTCACATGATCAGATTTATTAAGTATATGTAAGTGCCAATTAAGTATATGACTTTGTGAATATCCAAGTTTTGATAATTCTATGAGCTTGACTTGATTCAAGTGTAAATTAGGCACATATTTAGCCAAAAGGACATTTTTATTTCGATTAGAGTATCTAATCAATGTTTTATTCATTTATATCATTTTGATTTATAAATTATAGCAGAAAACAGAAATAGTAATAACATATTCTCAAACAAAAATGTAATAGTTTTGTAACTTCGTTATTTTCTATTGTTATGCACAGCTTTGTTTTCATAGAATGATATTTCTGTGTTACATACATGCTGAATTTTTCTAACTGATTATAGTTTTTGACTGAATATGTGTAAAATTATTTGCAGATGTTGAATGAATTACTGGACGTGGGAAGCCAAAGACATAGACTGCTCATAGACCATATGTTAATATAAGAAAAAGGTACTTAAAGGAAGAGCAAGACATATTTAAATGAAGAAAAGCTTCAAACTAATAGTTGTACGAACTAATTTATACAAAATTTCTTTTGTAATGTGCATATATATATAGATATCTAAAAAATTTATTTGTAAATAAACATAATTACCGTGCGTAGCACGGCATCAACACTAGTGAATTATAAAACATTAAAATTAATCATCAAAAGCAATACTCACAATAGGTGGTATGTTGAGTTAAGAAGAAAAACCTTAAATCCATCAGAGGTTTAGGGTACATCCTATCATCACCATTGCTCTTATTCTGAACTGTTCTCCACCTGAAAACCAGAAGAGTTACACTTCAAACTTTAGATGTCGGAACATAAGAATGACACAAGAGGTAGAGGCGGTTCAGATTGAAGTTCACTTGCCAGCAGTACAAGCATAGTTTGCAGAGCCAGGAGAAACAATGGCATTAGGAAGCAAAACATATATTATTCCTCTGAAACACATCAACCAGTCTTCAAAATTCTACCGTGTCAGACTCAGAAATGGGCTAGTACCAACCTTCCATAACCACCAAAGCCCCATCTGCAATATGTTTCAAGATTAACAAATCCATGTATCAGGAATGTAAATCAAAAGAGCAGATCGTTTAAAGTGTCGAAATTTTGAACAGGGAAGCTGCGTACGTGTAAACAAACCCATTCTTATCAAGGGCCAGTGAATAAGAGAACTTTGACAATTTAGAATTTGAAGCTAGCTTTTTTGAAAGACAAATATTAATGAGGGGAAAGTAAAAAATAAAAAGAATTAAGGTTCTACATGTATGATTCGTTCCACATGCAACTTTGACAATCGTTTCCCCCGCAAGAGAGGCTATATATATGACTTTTGGACGTGGTTGAGCTTCGTATGCGAGTTGAGCCATCCTTCATATTTAACTGAAAAGGTACTAAAGTAAGCAAGGAAACCTGGTTTAAAGTAAAGATTGAGGCATCTAAACGTAATTCGTCAAATTCAACTCAGAGTCTCGAGTTAAAAATATTATTCATAGAAGAATTTTACTTGAAAAGATACAAGACCTCAGCTTATACACTTGTTTTGAAATAGTAGAAATTAGAAAATAGTAGCACTTTTTCAATATTTTCTACCTAAGTACTTCTTCGATCTTCTTCATGCACTAGACTTTACATTCTTACACGTCAGTGAGAATATGATATTACCGATCGACATTAAACATTTGTTTTAACCAAGGCCCGACATGAAACAAGAGTATCCAATTAATTAATATCAAGAACACACTTTCTTATTACAATACAACAAATACATTTTTTTGCCAATCAACAAATGTATACAGGTCACTCGTTGCTCAAAAAATAACATATACAGGTCACCCAAACAAACTTTCACAAGTCTCCGAATGATTAAGAAGACATCATTATCTTTTTGTATTAAACACATATGAGAATAAATAAGTCGATGGATGTATCAACATGGATTACCGTAACCTTACCCAAATACCTTCGCTAGGTATGTTTTGATTCACCACAAACATCATATAATATCCAGGAGGTGCTATAAACGCGGATCTTGGAGTCCTCACTTGAACCTCATAGTTAGTAGATTTTGATTTTTTGAACTTAACATTATCCAAAACCAAAAGCCTCTGATTCATTGAAAATGAATGTGTCGTGAACGAAGGAAACACCATAGTCACTTTAACTGGACCCTTGACTTCTCCCACCACCTTAAACTTCAGCTTCATAATCTTTCTATACGTTATCGTTGTCTGCGACTTAGGAGAAACAATCTTCGGACGTAGTTTAGCAAACTCCGGTTCTAGATAAACCGGAGAGAAAGCTTCCAAGCTTAACTCGGTCGGAAAGAGCACTCCGGTGAAGTTATAAAACCCGTGAGGATTGCTTCCTCCGACAAGAACTCTCCCGTCACGGAGAAGAACAGCCGTGGAGTGATACATTCTCGGGATTGTACTCGGGTTTAACGACTCAAATCTCGAGTTAACCGGGTTCTCGGGATGGTACAAATCCGGTACAAAAACCGGTTCACGACCAAGCTCCCATGCAGCTGAGCCAGAAGAACCACCGTTGACTAGCAAAACATCTCCGTTAGGTAAAAGCGTCATGTCTCCCATGACTCTAGCATGTGGCATCTTCTCAACAGTCCATTGAGGATTCTCGTCGTTAATCTTGATCCTCGCACACGTGTCAAGCGCTTTCACGAAAGTCTTCCTTCTTAAAGCGAGGATAAATGATCCTTTCGGTGCACCTCCACACACCAGAACCTCAGCGTCGATTTTAACCGCTTCAAGATTCTTTAACGGTAATAGCACAGCTGAGCCAGTGCTCGGATAGCTCCTCGGATCACCGCCAGGAATCGCCGGATAAGTTTTCACAACGGTGTTTTTAACATAATCAAGTAGTATCGCTCGGTTATTAGCGAATATAAATAAGTTACCATCGGTGTTGAGAAACACGTAAGGATAAAGATTATTCTCTTCTCTATCACTAGTCTCGGCCAAAAACGGTAACGCGATCACGTTGGGAGATGTCGTTTTGGGGTAAAACTCGTAGTTAAACTGTCCTTGACCTCCGATAACGATTTGTTTACCGTCGGGAAGAATATGATTAGAAGAGTACCATCTTCTCTTTGTTAACCCGTTGTTAATCTCGACCCAGTCGCATCGTTTGTTATTGCAAGGAGAGAAAATTCTCGCTTTTAGTTCACCGTCCCGGTCTCCACCGGTTTGGACGAGAACACCGTCCGGTCTAACCGAACCAGAGGAGCACCATGTATTGGATTGTACGGTTAAAGGACGGATAGTGTTTGATGCCACGTCGTATTCGATTGAGTGAGCTGTGCAGTCGATTTTGGAAACGGCGTCTTGTGGGTTGTTACGGCAGTTACCGTTGGGGAGAGAGATGTTCGATGGACCAAAGTTGGTTCTATCAAACATCACCACACGGTCGTTGCGGAGGAGCTGCATGTGCATGGCGGAGATTCCCACGTTAGAGAGGAGGAGATTCCATTTTCCTTTGGCGGCGAATGATATGTGGCATGTTATGAGGAGTTGGACTGAGGTTAGTAAGAGAGCATAGAATGTTTTGAGTTGTGCTGCCATTTTAGGTTCTTGTTTGATATTTGTGCGTGTGATGTAAATGTATCGTGGCGTATTCGTTTATATACTGGTCTATATGACATTATTAAACGTTTTTCTATGTAGTAGTTGAAAATCAACAATTGTATAAATTAGTTATTGAGTTCAAAACTGAAAAGTCCAAAGATATAAATGACGTGATTATTTTTTCTTAGAGCTAATTAATTAAACATGACAAATGGCGTTTTCGTGTATAATGGATATTTTACGGTACCTCATTTTTTTCTGACTTTTCATGTTTTTTATTGTTATAATTTTATGGTACAGGTGGTCTAAATGAGATTTTCGTAGTCTTTTTTTTAACCGAGTATCTTGACCCCACCATAATGGTCTAGACTAGAGACCGAATATTAGAATCGGGTTTAATTATGGACTTCCAACTTAAAATCAATTGACAATTAGTGAAGTGCTTCTAACCCTTTATATAGTAGTAGATTGATTCTTATATTTCCGATGTGAGATGTTTATCATCAGTACCCTCCCTCACACTCAGAAATCTAGGTATGAAACGTGGACAATGTGGGAATAATATCCACAAAGAGCCCAACATCGGTATAGTAGTAGTAGTTGTAGTAAATTAGGTCAAAGGATCTTCTTGCTCTGATACCATGTTAAATTCGGGTTATATTATGGACTTCCAACTTAAAATCAATTGGCAATTAGTGGAGTGACTCTAACCCTTTATATAGTAGTAGATTGATTCTTATATTTCCGATGTGGGATGTTTCTCATCAATACCGAACTTTTACGACGCATACACATATCCGAAGGTGGGTCATGGCTGGATAGCGGTCTTCGGACTCGGGCGCGAGAGCAAGTCCGCGCGAGAGCAAGTCCGCATGTAATTTTTTTGGTGGCCAGTGCGAATCGAATCCGGGACCGTACTTGCAGCCGCAAGCTGCACACCACCAGACTAACTCGTCCTGGTTCGTAGTCTTTTTGTTTTCTTTTTTCCTTTTCTTGAAGTACTTCTATCAGCCTTTTTGCATCTCTAAATTAACATCTGAGGCCGAAAAACTTACACAAGTACTTCAAAAGCAAAACTTGGTTTAGGATAAGTTTTCACTTAGTATATGTTTTGATGTTTGTGTGTTCACGTAGCGAAGGACAGTATGTGAAACATAAAACATTTCGTTATATTTTTTCTTTTAGATTTGATATAAGCTCAAAATTATCGATTATTTGAGACTAGCTAGTTGAGATGTTGTGATAACATCAAACATATTTTTAAAACATTAGACATGCATGAATATATATTATACAAGAGTCCGTTACGTTTGAAGTCAGAAACAATAATTAAAGAGAGTCAGTACGCATTAACTTTCACATATATTTCTTGTGGTTCGTTGCATTGCATGTTACTCCTTCTGTCCCATTTTATGTGGTGTTTAAGGTTTTTGCATTCATATTAAGAAAACACAAATTTTTATGTAATTTATTAAAGCAACCAATAAAAAAAAGATGCAGTATTTTATAATTGGTCAAAAATTTCAAATGACTTTAATTTTTATCTAGAATTGTGAGAACATCACTTATTTTGGGACAAAATCAAAATCCTTAAACACCACTTAAACTGATAAGAAGAGAGTAATAACTTTGGTCGTCCCTATTTTTCTTGTTACAAATGACAAAACAAATATTAAAATGGTAAACAGCCGTGTTAAAGTTTCAGCAAAATATTGATGCAGTAAAATCAGATTCAGTAAACGGTACCGTGAAATAGAATTAATAGAATCAGATATAATAAGATGAATGGAATTTGTTTAAAAATTGAATACTTTCCTTTTATTCATTCGTCGAAGTTGCAAAATAATATTTTGGAATGTTTATGTAACTAATAGAATGACTATTTCGTTCAATTAATGTCAAATACACCGTCGTTTATAAATGATTAATGTTTTAGTTATTTTTTTTGTGTACAAAAGATTGATGTTCTACACTAAACATCAATCCCTTAAATCTGAGTAATTGTGTTTTTAAATGAAATTAATTATTTCACATCATTCGATTCTAAAAACGAACTATATAGTTAAATGTTTATCTTATTATTGCCTATAATTAAAAATTTGCGTAGAACATGTATTAGGTACATAATTTATTCGCACAAGTTTGTAACAAACTCCTCGATTGTTTTGATTATATACAAGATATGTTTTCTATTATTTGACTTCACACCATCCTTTTGAATTAATAGTATGTATTACGATTTTTCGGGATTAATTAGTTCGGTTAGTTGCAAAGACGAATTAATGATGGCGTTGTTGTGTTAACATCAAACATGCAACTATAGATTATACAAGTCAAACTCCGTTACGTTTTAGTCCCTTCCAGGGGCTATTCATCCTGGTTCGTTGCACGTAAATTATTTTGGCCATCCCAGGTTTTCTAATAAATAAAAAGTAATGTAACATTCATGCATGTATACATAGACTTAACTATGTATTGTAAACTTATATACTTGAATTTCCAGCGATGTACGTAAAGATAGATTTCATTTTCAAAACCACTCATAACAATTCTTATTAGTAAACATACATTTATAGTTTTTTTTTTTTTTTTTTTTTTTGAAAAAAGGGCATTCTATTAAAAACATAAAACAGGAATACAAAAGAGACCGCCTAGCCAGGCAATGTTTACGGGCCTCGCCCAATACACACAAACCATAATAATAGTAAAGCCCAAATAGTCACATAATTGAACCACAATTTATGAGATTGCCCAGGAGCCCATCACAGAATTAGCCCAGTCAAGCAGGAGAGGTATGATCAACGGTGCCAGTAACAGAAGATAACTGAAGCAAGGCGGGGGGAGGAGGGTCTGAGGGAAGCGATCTTTGCCTTAATGTACTGCTCTACGGAGGAGATGATGGAGTCTATCGGTCGGAAGGTGTTCCTGTGTAACCGAGAATTCCATTCAGTCCATACGTTATATATAACGCTCTGCCATACAAACAAGCGCAAGAGTTGAGCATGTCGAGGTCCACGACTCGTTAGAAGATCGGACAGTGTTCGGTCCCAGTCCTGCAAAGGCTGAACCCCAGACCGAGTTCCTAGTCTGTTCCATACCTGCCAAGAGTAAGAGCAGGAGAAGAAAAGATGATTTCTGCTTTCTGATCCAGAGTTACACAGTAGACAAGAGTGAGGAGTAGGGAGTCCCCAAGACAGGAGTCGATCTCTAGTCGGACAACGGTTAAGTACAAACAGCCAGGTGAGAAAACCATGCTTTGGAGTGTTTCTCGAACACCATACTACTTGGTACCACGGCACCGGAGGATTATGGTGTTTGAGTGCTTTGTAGACAGTAGCGGTAGAGAAGGAGGTAGCTTTTGTTCCATCAATCATCCACTCGTAACTGTCCTCCTCGTTTGATAGAGAGATTGTTGAGATATGGGCATGGATCCTTACTTGTTCCTCTGATCTAGCAGGAGGCAGGGACCAATTACCATCTGTTGTCAAGCTTGCAAGAGTTGCCGTTCGGGGAATACCTAGCCGAGATTGCAACGGGAGATTCAGGTAGGATGTTAAGCAACCATATTCACTCCAGTTATCTGTCCAGAACCTGCAGGTTTGTCCATTTCCTACCACCATTTTTACCCACGGATATACATTTATAGTTATTTGGTTTATTTAAGAAAGTTGATTTCAGCTATATGCATAAATTTACTTTTGAGGTAATTGGCATTTGGATCTGCCTATTTATCCTATAATAATGCATAACTGATAAAAATATTGATACATACATTTTTTTACTCTAAACTATGTACATACACATATTCGACATGTTGAGTTAACTAATTTGCGTACATATTCATGCTTTCCCGTTGATATGTTTACAGTTGTGAATTAATATTTATATTTCCGAATCACCAAAATCAAATGATTGACCGATGATATTCTATTCATGAATGCGGTTAGTTGACTCTATATTTTTAAGGTTGCCTCCTATTTTTGCGTTATCACATAATTCATACATACATTCATATACACATTTTTTCAGTCTATCATTATTAGATTTTGTATGAAAAAGGAACAAATAAAAAGATTTAGTTTTCGAAGCTGTTCATTTTATATTTAAACTTCCATACCATAACTAATAAATTTTGCGCTTCTAATTATTGTACCTATCCAAAACAATTTAAAAACATGTTAAACTAATTTTTTTTTGTTCAAAAATTAAACTAATTTTTAAAGCATGATTTAGACACTCGTAGAGGATGTGGCATGAATCATGATCTGATCGACACGCTGTCTATGTAATATGTGCCAAGGGACTAGTCTCTAGCACGATGGCACAAGAAATTTAGACTTTCACACATCTTTGTACAAATGTTAAAACTTAAAAGACTTTGACTGTAACTGGTAAACAATTTTATGAATGTATAGAATAAAAGGAATTGGAATAGATGGAATACAATGGAATGAAATGGTTCTAATTTGAGGGATAAAAGGAATGAGATATATATTTTGTATCCAATTATATTTGATTTATCTCATTCCACTAATTCCTTGCATTTCTCTACTTTTCTGATCATGAAAGAATTTAACGTAACTTACAGTTTTTCTTTTCATCCCACAGGAATGGACGAAATAAAAAAAAACTTATCTTTCTTTCTAACTGATAATTTTTTTTTGGAATTCTTATGAATGGCTAATTCCACATGATTTCATTCATAAAAATTTGCATTCCAATTGCAGCCTTTAACACATCATGATAAGAGAAAACCTTAATAATACAACAAATTAGTCACATAATGATGAAAAAAGATCTAAACTATTTAACAATAGGAAAAATACACACAGTTAACTTTCAGTTTTTTTTTTGGTCAAAGTTAAAAGCCTAAATCTCCAAACACATGTAAAAATGAGCCATTAAACAATCATAAAAATTCAGTAGCAAACAAAAACATCACAGACACCTGACACAGTGACACCCACACCAAACAGTAAATCTGGAACGGTTCGGGTTAAATCGGTCAGCTAATTTAAAACCCGGTTTAATTTTACACGCCGGCTAACCGCCAGCAATTACTAAAATATCATGTTTTTTAACACAAGTTCGGTCTCATTCTCTCTCTTTCTCTCGCAAAATCATCAAACAAACAGTCTCTGTCTCTTTGCGATCAGATCTCATCGGAGACAACTATGGCTTCAGGTTTCAGCGGCGATGAAACTGCTCCTTTCTTCGGATTCCTCGGCGCTGCCGCCGCTCTCGTCTTCTCCTGTAACCATCAAATTCATTCACTCACAGATCTCCAGTTCCATGATTTGGTTTTTGATCTGATCCGATCTTTTTTTTGTGTGTCAGGTATGGGAGCAGCGTACGGGACAGCGAAGAGCGGGGTCGGTGTGGCGTCGATGGGTGTGATGAGACCAGAGCTCGTGATGAAATCGATTGTTCCCGTGGTTATGGCTGGTGTGTTAGGTATCTACGGTCTCATCATTGCTGTCATCATCAGTACTGGAATCAATCCAAAGGCCAAGTCTTACTATCTATTCGATGGATATGCTCATCTCTCCTCCGGTTTGGCTTGTGGTCTCGCCGGTCTCTCTGCTGGTATGGCTATTGGAATCGTCGGCGACGCTGGTGTTAGGTAATCTCTGTCAAAGATCGATTCTTTGTTCTTAGATTGACTCTTGGATTCACAAAATGTCACTGCAAAATGATTGGAGTGTGAGTTGTTGTTATTTAAAGTGTTAATCTTGGTGTTATATAATTGGAGTGTGAGTTGTTATGATATGCTAGTTTCTGCTTTATGTTGTTGTGTTAGTGTTTGTATCTAGTTGTACTTACGAGAGATGTTTCTGTCTTTTGTATTGTGTGGTGTGATTTGTGTGTGTGTGTGTTGCAGAGCGAATGCACAGCAACCAAAGCTGTTTGTGGGAATGATTTTGATTCTCATCTTTGCTGAAGCGCTTGCGTTGTACGGTCTCATTGTTGGTATCATCCTCTCGTCTCGTGCTGGTCAGTCTAGAGCCGAGTGATATCAGAAAGCCTTTTGGTTATAAGAAGTCCTTTTGTAATGTTTATGATGTGTTGAACGTTTTATTTTGTGGCATTGTGTGAGTTTTTGAGTTTCTCTCATGAAAAACAACAAGCAACATTGGTGAATAATCATTTGACTTTTGGTTCTGAATTTTTTTTTTTTTCATTTGCACACTATATTGAGTACATCAATGATTAAATAAAACAGTATGATGATTCAATAACTTTTGTCAACTGATGATTTACTGACATGAAGCCTTTTTCTGTCTCTTAAAACAATGATAACATGCGTCTTTTCTCTTATTTTCATCAGTTCTTCAACATTTTAGTATAATGAATACATAAAAGTTGAACCGAACTGTTATCACAAATCCGTCGTAGTCTAGCTGGTTAGGATACTCGGCTCTCACCCGAGAGACCCGGGTTCGAGTCCCGGCGTCCCGGCGACGGAGCTTTTTTTTTCCTCTCTCGTAGTTTCCTGGTGGCCGAAAATAAAGAGCTCTGTTTTACTCAAAATCAGAACTGAGGCTGACAAACGTGTAGAAGTATTATTGAACCAGACCTAAAAGTTAACAATCTTGTCTCTCTGCTCATCAGCAAAAAAAATATTATTTGGTTTCAAAGATTTGAAAACACTCGTGATTTTCCACAAGACAAAAACATGTAACCATTATAACAAATGGTGAAACAAAAGCTAGCAATCACGGACAGTTCAATCCTGGTCCCTGGAAGAGTTTCGATTCTTTAGGTTGAAACAACGGTTTGTTGTTGTTTTGACGATTCATCACTTTCTTGCAAGCTCTCATAGTATTTGACAAGAACATTCCATCCACTCGGACACATAAACCCATCTGGTGGACTCTCCCCTGTTCTTGCAAACGTACGCATCTGAAAGCAGAACATAACACTGAAGTTGTAATCGAAAGTTAAGCAAAATGTTGAAAATAGAAAGACTCAAAACTGCATTTCACCTTAGTTCCAGAAATGAAAAGAAACTCTTTTGCACGTGTAGGATCGAAGAACGCCATCTTCTTCTCAACTGTATCATAAGCTGCAACCTATAGCATAAAAAATCACAGAGAAAAGAACACATGATTAAAGATTTGAAGCAGAGAGCATATTATGATAAAAACAACAAACTTTCATTTACCCTAAACGGAAGAATATTCAGTTTCTCAAGTCCAGGAGCCATGCTCAAAACTTTCTTTCCATGATCAGGATCATACAGATCTCTCTTCTCAGTAGGATGTCCCATCCCCGCAGGATCACGACCCACAATATAAAAATTAGCACCTGCATTGATCCTAGCCTTTGCATGCCACTGAACTTCAGTTGGACCAGCATAGTGCATCGGCGATGGAAATATCGAGACAATAGTAGTCTCCGGGTCAAGAACTCCATCTTCAAGAACCTAACAACACATCAATAAAACAAAATAAAAAATCATAACCCCATCAGTATGACAAAATGATTTACAAAACTCACCTTGCTATGTTGTTCCATTCTAACATCAAGAGGAACATCATCAGCTTTAGTGAAACCTCCCAAAGGATGAAGCAATAGAATAGGGTTCTTATAACCCATCTCCAAAAGCCTTTTCCTTGTATCGTTCATCAACAGAGCGTGGCCGTTGTGCACAGGGTTCCTTAGCTGGAATGCAAAGACAGCATCGGCTTTACGGTTATCGAACTCTTTCCTAAGCTGTTTAGGAGACAGCCTGTAATGATCAAGACCGTCGTTGTACGTAATCGCCTGGAAGACTTCTAAATCTCCACCGATCAACCAGTTTCCTGAAGGAGTAATGTGTTCTTCCACGTAAGGCAATCCAGGAGAAGTAGTTCCCCATGTCCTAGCAATCCTTTCTTCCTTGTTATGTTTGTATATCTCCACACTGCAAAATTCATTCAAAGACTCAATCTTTTTAACATTTAAACACAAATAGAGACATAACAGCATTGAAAGACACCACCTTTACCTGCGGAGAGAGCCAATGATGTCTCCTTGAGGGCTAACGAGAGCAACGTTCTTGGACCCACCGATCGTTTCTTTGGTCTGATCATCGATCGCAAGAACAATGGGAAGAGACATGTTGACAAAGGTCCCATCTTTCAACCTCAGAGAGTTGAAATGAAGACTCTGGAGATACTCGTCTTCTCTCATGAACCCTTTCAAAGGACTAGCCCATCCTTCGCTGATCACGTGTACCCACTCCAGATCGATCTTCGTCAGCTTCACTTTCGGCATGGACTCTGCTTCCTTCTTCTTGAGAAGGATCTCTGATTCGGGTACGAATAGTTCCACTAGCTCACCACCGTCTGGGTCGATCAAGGAGCTCTTAACGGTCATGGTAGAAGGAAAGGAGAGATTTTGCATCGTTGGGTTGAGTTTGTAGACCAAATTGATTAACGGGTTGTGGTTGAATGAAGAGAAGGAGAGTGATTTTGTCGGGACTTGATCGGAGAGAGAGGATCGTTTTGAGTTTGTAGTGTGGAATCGAGAGACGTAGGAGGAGGATCTGATCAGAAGAGACATGGATCTTGGTGAGGAAGCGAGGGGAGTGAAGAGTATGGAGTGAACAACGGAGGTGAGATTTGGTACAACATGTTTGGAGGAAGACGAAGAACAGTGATGGGAGTGTCAACGAGATCCACTCGTAATGCCACTTTTGCCTCTTTGCTTTATTGTTTGTGGATGAAACTGTATTTGCATATTGGTCTGAAATGTCCTTTTCACCCTTTATTTTGTTAATCTGGGCCCTCTGTGTAATATATTGGGCTTGGGTTCGTTACAACTTAACAATACCGGAGGGTGAGGCTTAGAATGCTGAGGACACATGATGTTGCAGTGCAATACATAATCATTTCATTTCGGCCCATCAATATGCAAATCTAAATCTATATCAATTTTTTTTTGTTTTGTCGTGAGGTATCCCGCAAACTTCATTTTTATTTGATGGCTTTGATGTAAACTTGGCCCCCCATTACTTTTTTGGCATTGTAATGGTGATGTGAATATCTACTGATCACCAATATGGACGTTAGTGTGTTGTGTGCTTACTTTCTTTGCTTTAATAATGAAAAACAGTGCCCATAATCCTCTTTTTGTCGACAAACCTTTTTCCGGTTCGGCTTGTTCATGCAATCAAGTTGATCCGGTTTTAACCAGTTATCAGTCTTGTTTAAACCATTTAGGAGTTTGATGTGGGCGTGAAAGCAATTTACTCCTCCCAGAGCCGGATCTCGGCACAGCCGAGTGAAACATTGGCCTCGGCCCCCAAAAATTTTAAGATTTTTTACATAGGTATAAGTCCCCAAACATTGAATTCGGCCCCCAAATTTTTTAGAACCCTTAAGAAATGTTTCAAACCCCTATATTTTCAGATCCGACCCTGACTCCTCCATACTTATAAAGCATGCTAATGTCATGCTTCTTTCTACTCATATATCACATGATGCATTTACTATTATCTCACTTTATAGAACATAAAATCAACGAATTTATGTTCAAATTGCAGAAACTATATAGCTTTCTTTTTGAAACATTTTCAAGGATAAATTAACAAATGACTTGTTTATAATTTTCCAGTTTTCAAACTAGTGTGTATTAATTTTATGAACAGGTATTATATTTTTTTTGATAAACAAACCGATATTATATATGGTCGTATCTTATTGCAGAACATGATGTAATCCAATCACTTTAGTCATAATCTTATAAACAAATGAATTATTTTAGAAAACAACATGAACCGTCACATTAGGAAGATCTATACAATCAAAAGAAAATAAAAGATCAAAACTAATAAAATTTTCTCTAAAGAATTTCCATCAAAGCATCCTAACCGTCAATTTCAAATCCCAAGATACTACTCAACCTACAAAATCATAGTGAACACTAGAGTACACTAGATGAAGCCACAGACGATTATTTAACCCCATCCAAGATTAGTTGAATTTAAAATCAACCGCTGGCATTTCACTAAAAGCTCAATAAATAGATTTCAATTTTACAATTACTTATTTTTTTTTCCTTTACTTTCCCAGTCATTACTATTTTTCAGATTTTGTCTCTTTCCCCCCCGCGCTCTCGTGCTCTCACCGCCGACTGCGTAACGGTCGCCGGCCACATTACGCCGACAAACACGTTCCCTTACGCAAAAAAATCTGATTCCCTCGAAGTTCGTAAGATTCGATTGAGTACTCGTTTAACTTCCCGATACCGTTTCTCAGGAGGTATCGATTCCTCACGTTCTTTATTGTTTTAGATTCTGTTTATCGATTGAGCGATCGAGCTGAGCTCGTCATTATTGTAATCAGATGCGCCATTGTGGTTTATCTTCGGTTTGATTAGCTAATTGATTTCAAATTTTGTGTATATCTTATCTAAGATTTGTAAACTTCGATTTGAATACTCGCCGGAAGAATATGATGTTACTTGAACAAATCGTGTTCGATTTGGCTCTTTACTCAGCTTACCAACCGCATTTTTTTTGAATTTTCGCCGTTGCCGACACTAATCTCACATTCATTCCTCCGGTTCAAGTGCTTCTTGTGCTTATTTTGGTTTGATGATGACTCACATTGGTTCAATTGATTGATATAAGTATTGCTCCCTGTTAGTTGAAATAGTATTATTACTATTATTCTCTGTACTGCTAAAGTTTTGAGATCACCATTTTATTTTTTAGCAGGTGAGCACGATGATCGGATCGTTTCTAACCAGAGGACTTGTGTAATGACTCTGGCCTTTTTTATTGACTACTTGATCTTGTAATGAATCTGTTTTTTTGAGTTTTCGTTTTGTTGGCAGAATGGTGTTTGGATATGCGTATCCTGCTTATGAATGCTACAAAGCGGTTGAGAAGAATAAGCCTGAGATTCAACAGCTTCGTTTCTGGTGCCAATATTGGTTTGTCATTTTGCCTTTCTCATCCGTCATATCTTGAGTTTGTTCTTTTGTAAAAGTCTCATCTTCCTTTTGAAAACTTCTTGCAGGATTCTTGTGGCTGCTTTGACGGTTTTTGAAAGAGTTGGGGATACTTTCGCTTCTTGGTTGGTGTTATTGGTGTACTAATACTATAAGATAGAGATAGATATATACTTAATGTTGTTTCTGTCCTGTTATTATCAAGGGTTCCGCTGTACAGTGAGGCGAAGCTGGCGTTTTTCATATATCTTTGGTTCCCTAAGACCAGAGTAAGTAAACTTTATACAGTACATGAATTTGTGATCCATTGGAGTTCTGTCTAACTACACTTTGTCCTTTCTTTTCCACAGGGAACTACATACGTGTATGATTCTTTCTTTAAACCATATGTTGCAAAGCACGAGAATGAAATCGACCGCAACATAGTTGAGCTAAGGACCAGAGCTGGAGATATGGCAGTGATTTACTGCCGAAAAGCAGTGTCCTATGGACAGACAAGAGTCACTGATATCCTCCAGTTTGTAGCTCTACAATCAACACCGAAACCTCCACCTAAAGTTAATATAATGCACCTACCAAATACAAATAACTATCATTTCACTTTTCATTTTAGTCCAAAGTCTTCTTGATTCTGATTTTGTCCTTATCTAACATTAGGAAAAGAAGCAGACTCCACCGGAAGCAGAGGAACACAAACAACCGGATCTTAAGGCGGCGAGCCAAGTAGCTACTAGTCTTCAAGCACGTCCACAACCCAAGAAACCACAGCTTCAAACCAAAGAAACTATACCGGTGAAGCTTACCATATCTCCTCGTAAGCAGCTGCAGCAGCAACAACAGCAACCAGAAGCGAAGGAAGCAAAACCCAGCGCATCACAAACCAAACTTACTCCACCACCATCATCACCTTCAACCGCCACTAAACCAAACGCTGATCCAGCACAGCCGTCATCAACTACAGAGGCAGATAAAGCGTCAGAGACTGTTGCTGCGTTGCCAGCGTCTGCGATTAAGCGAGCGTCGTCTTCGAAAGAGACAATCAGGGAGACAATAATGGAGGAAACACTAAGGGTCACACGTGGAAGTCTGAGAAAAACTCGCTCATCGGGGACACGCTAAAGGAATAATAGAGAAGGAACACACACGAGTTCAAAACTCGGTCTGGTCTTTAGTGTGGTTTCTTTTTCCTTATTAAATCAAAGCCAAAACAAGAATAGTCGATTTTATTGGAAAAGAGATGTTTGCATTAAAAAAAAAACAAAAGTTATTCTGCTGCCGGGGTTTGAACCCGGAATTCAACAATTTGAAATTAACCTGTGTGCTACAGCAGATTTGTTGTTTATTCTTCTCAATAAATTGTATATAACCAAAACTTAAATGATACGCTGAAATCAAAATGACAGCAAATTCTTTGAGATATGGGCCGGGCCATATGGCAGTGATCCAATTAGCAGTGACCTACGGAGAGAAAAAGATTCACAGAGATATGGCAGGCAGTTTGTAATATCTATACCAAGAACAAACATGTTTTTTTTTTTTTAGGAACAAACATGTTACTTCTTGTGCAATTCATCTCATCAGATTGACGGTTCTTTTGCTCTATTGTAATGATAACGTTTTATCTAATTCTTCTTTCTTGCATTCAATCTTTATGCATGGTGTGGTCTGTTCTTAATAACTAGAAACACGAAAAGAAGCAGAGATCAAAACCCTGCCGATCATAATCCAAAAAATATATTCCGCTGCCGGGCTACAGCGAATCTGTTGCCATTATCTCAGATTTGTTAAGAGATACCAACATATCTCTATATATCATAATATGTTATTCCAAGTTATTCCCAATAGATTTCATCAATAAGAAATTAATCAAAAGCTTCCAGTTTTTTTTACAAAAAATGAACATATGTTAAAACTTTAAAGGACGTCATATTGCATGCGTCATGCTGAGGGTGAAGGCCTCAATAATGGAGATGAGTGGTAGGTTGTGGCGGCAGCATAATAGCTAATGGCTTTCCCTTCTTCACCGTTAGATTCCATCTCTCGAAGATAAGATCAACCAAAACTAGTATAGTACTGCCAATTATTGTTATTAAAGTGATTCCAACGTCAGGACTGATTCTTATTGGTTGCTACAATTAACCATGCCAAGACATTTAGCATTTTACAAATAAAAACACTTGAAAATCTAGAGGGTATAGAGGTAGAATAAAGATTCACCTCCAACCCTGACTATAAATTATCCACTTTCAGTTCTTTTTTTTGTGTGAGCGCTCTTAGCACCAACGAGTCCAAGAAAGACAAAACAAGAACAAAACAACATGAGTGACCCAAGCGGCCAGTCTTCAACAACAACTGTAGCTGGAGACAAGGGCGGCGGCGGTAATGGGGGCGGAGGGGGTGGAAGTGGTGGCTCTTTTGCTAGTCAGCCGCAGAGGGCAAAGGTGAGGAAGCAAGTGTGGGCTGGAATTCTCGGCATCTCTTCCGCCTCTACTAACAGATAATCTATAAATTTTTGTCTTCTTAACTTTTGACAAAAATGTTTAAGTGAAAAGGTGGTGATTACTATGCTTTTGATCATTCTTCTTGTTAAGTTAACTGTCTCTAAATAAGCTAAGCGAGATCATGACCATCTGATTCGTCATTGTAATGAGATTCTGTATATATTCTTTCAAATTATGCAATGAAGAGCCTTTAATTACGATGAATTTCAGAAACTTTTTAATTCTATGATTTGTTTTTGTCGGATTTTGAAGCATAAGCTCTATTTGTTATATATTGCATCGAAGGTTTTTGTACCTATGGACTCAAATAGACCAACCACGAAGCATGGCCACACCCACCATATGTACTTAAATAGACCAACCACGAATATCTCATAACCTTTTTAGCCTAATAGAAAATGCATTGGGCTGTCATTAGCTATTTTTGAGCAATCCACATAAGGTCTCAAATTAACTCACAACTAGATAGATCCTCTTCTTGTGCAGCTTGTAGCTTATGCACCACTAAGCCAATATAATTAGTCTTATTTAAATATTCTTCTTTAATGGAAATAACTAGTAGTAGTAAATTGAGAGGAATGATTAAATAATTGGCCTTAGTTTTGATTATCCAGGTGTTGCTTAATCTCAAAGTAGAAGACACAATCATAACTGTCTTAAGTTAACTATACCAACAAGTATAAACTATGTTATAACCCCTCAGCCATAAATCATTTCACCAAAAGCTGCTTTCTTATTTGCAAAAACACAACTCAATTTTAAAATGAAACTCTTGTTTTGTTCTCTGAACAATGATCATTCTTTGTTATTTTGAAGTTAATTTTTCTGACTGGTCCCAAATCCCCCTGACTAAATAAAACTAGGTCAAAGCCAAAATGTACATGATGCAGGACCACAAATTATTTCAACTCCTGATTATTAGGCTTACTAGTACTACAGCTTTTTAATTTGCCCTAATTATATATATAATCAGCTCATGATTAACCGTTGATCAATTCATCAGCATCATGTTTTTTTCAGCGTGAACGAAAGCTCGACCGGTCTCATGATATTAAATTTCAAATTTTAAATATTATACAAACTTAGTTAAACCTTTTGGTTGGTTTCAAAGTTATCATAGAAATTATGAACGATTCCATAAGATGTTTACTGATTAATCCATCCATGGATATATTTATCCATACCCGAGTTTAATATAAAAAGGAGTTCACTTTGCAGAGGACAAAGGAAGCCCATACAAATGATTTGTTCACATGCAACATCATACACTTAATCTCTCAGCTAATTGTTTCAGTTACGTTTATACTAATCCTTCAAATTTCAATATTTTATTTTTTAAGCCCCTTTATATGTTACCTATCAATAATTTTGAGAATAAACTACATATCAATTAAGAAAAGGCCTAACAACCCCTTACTATGTGTATATATAAGTCGATATAAACGAGAATCAGAAATTCACAATCAAACATATAGCATTTGCAAAAAAGCAAAACATACGCAAGACAGACTATAAGAAACTTTATAGTATACACAAAACTATGCAAAAGCCATCTCAGAGAACTCTTCCTGGTACACACTCCTTCACCATTCATATAAACGATTCATTTAATAATCACCAGCATCATAACCACAGCAACAAGACCTTCATAGGTTTTTCGTCATCCATGAAGCTCTTCAGCAAGTTCCGCAAGATTCTCATGAAGATCATCTTCATCGTTCCCTCCTCCTCTTCCTCTGCCACCGTACGTCGTCACAAAACCACCACCGACTCCCGCAGTGGTGGTGAGAGGCTAGAGACGCCGAAGATATCGTGCAGTAATTCGTACTACTCCTCTCAGTCTCACTACAGCGAAGCTATCTCAGATTGCATTGACTTTTTCAATAAGTCATCGGTTAGTAATATGTCTCACCAAGAACGTGAAGACAAGATTGTTCATGAACAAGACTGTTTTTACGTTTAGTCAAACTTAAAAGAAGCGATGTGAATATGTGATCATGTCCTCTTTTACTTCTTCTTTTGTTATTCTAGATAAATTGTTTTACTTCTCGTGCTCGTGTATCAACAATAATTTTACGTTTTCATTTTCATCATATGTATAAACTGTTAATCTTGTTTTAATATTTGTTGGTTAATTATATTCCTTTAGCATATTGTATACACTTACTAATGTCTTGTTTGTGAGTACGTGACAAAAGGCTTCTAGCTGATTAATTAGTTCTATGTGCACCTTCCCGTAAAATAGAACTATAACGTATTAGATAATGAAGAGGGGATAAGCGAGTTCTCAGCTTATCAACTGTGAGTGTATTCAGTCTCTGCACGTTTCCCTATTTGAGGAAACACTTGTCTATATTGGCTTCACATTTGGTGCTGTCTTACATGAATGTTAGAGAATATGCACGGCGTTTCTCATCTCATTTTGGATGATTTGTTTGCCCCTAAGTATATGATCTCCGAGTCATCATCACAACGAGATCCAAATTGCCATTATTATTATAAAAACTAATTTCTAGCCAAGGGTTGTTTGCTAGCAAAAGTATTAAGTTACATCTCCAAAGTCTCTAGCAAAATTAAAAGTTTAAAACAAGCTCAAGCAATCCGTTCCATAAAAGGTTCTTACACCACACCAGAAGGAAGACGAAGAACGAGCTGTCCACCCATTAAACTGATCACAAGAACATAAAAAAAATAATCAAATCTTTAGGCATTCAATGCTTTTCAATAATAGCAATCTTAAAAAAGGGAAGGTTTACCTCTGAACATAGTAATAGCAAAAATCTGCAAGGATGAAAGTTTGGATAATTTCAGAGAGGAGGACCATTAAAGGCCATAGTCCATACCCTAATGCAGTCAGCAACCTCCCTCTCGTATCCAACACCTACACGCGTTTCAAATCATTTGTTTTCAGAAGCTGTGCCAACGATAAAATAATAAAGGAGTTTATATATTGTGTGACACAACACAAGAACCTGAAGGATCCAGTGTGCACAACTCAAAAACCTAGCAATTCCCAAAGCAAATACGTAATGTGCTGTGAATGGTTCCACGATCTGACAAGAAGACATCAGACTTTGATAGGAAGAATCAGACAGAACATATATTTGTTTTGTCAAGTGAATAATAACATACATACCTTAGTGTTCTGCATGACTCTTAGTTGAGGAAGAACTGAAACAGCTTCAAGATAGACACAGAAGGCCCAAAAGAGCCTGTTTATGATGTGGTGACGTGTTGATGGATGAATCAGCAAAGATACAACAGCACATGGGACTACCTGAAAAGCAAAGAACACGAAACAAATGTATTACGAGGGCGTCAACATTCTAAATGATCAAATAATATTATTACTCCCCTAATCAATCATCAAGATCACCAAGATTCTCTTGTTCAAAGACACAAACAAATAGTAAGGTGGTATAACATACAACGTAGTAGATGGCGAAGTTGTCTTTGTCTTCCATATAAGTGGGTCTAAGGTTGAAACGGATCATATAAATGACCCAAAGGGTGGTGGCCAAAGTAGCGGAATCAAGTAACGTGTGAAGATCAAACTCCATTACAAAGCTACAATACAATCTCACAGCTAGAAACAAAGCCGTTAGCTCCTGCGTCTTGAGAGATATCCCTGTTATATATTGACATATCATCATCAAAAACGTCATCATGACGATTCGATCATTATACAAAGAATCATCAAAACATGTGAATTAATAATACCAGCGCATGTCTTCTCCTTGGTGAGTTTGTAGATAAGAACGGAGATTCCAACGGCATGGACAGCCTCTGACGCGATGAAAAGGTTGTCGTGCTCGTGGACAATGATCCTGAGGAAGACGAGGATCGTCATTGCCGTAACCACACAAAGAAACGCCTTGACCTTGGGAGGCTGCCGGCGAATCCACGACGTCACGGTCTGAATCGGACTCTTCTCCGCCTTCATTTTTTCAGATCTCTCTCTCTATTTCTCTCTATTGGCTCTGATGATATGAGAAGTGTGTGACGATTAATTATTACTAATTAACTTCGTCTTTCGTTTTCAAAATGGAGAATGAATGAATCTGGCATGTTTCTTTAACGCAACCATACAAGGAGTCCATGTCTTTCGCGAAGAAGACACGTGGATGAAGCTAGAGAAGCTGGTAGTTGAGAGGCTGATAGTTTCTGTTTTTCGCAAACGACCTAACTCGCTACGTCTCTCCTTTTCTTTTGCATCTACTACTACTAGTCCGTATTTAATCACCCTAGAACCTGTTTGGTTTACTCCCGAATCGTATCCATACCATACTATGGTTTGGTTTAAATACGAATTCAAATATCAAAATCCATACCATACGCCGGTTTGATCATATCATGTTTTGAACCGAGGCCCAATCAAGAGGGCCCATTAGAGAGCGCGTGTAAGTAAACTAAAAAATACACTTCTAACGGTCTTAAATGTCTCTCTCCCCTCTATCTCTCTCTCTCTCAAACCTCTCTCTCTTCTGCGACATTTGCTTCTTCGATTGGAATTGGATTTTGTTTTTTGTTTTTTTTTGCAGGATGAGTAAGAAAGCAAGGTGTGGAGAATCATCGGACCGAGAAAGCTGGGATAAACTTTTCAAGACTCTGGTAAAGATTCTACAGACGAAACAAGACGAGGTCGAATCGATTCTTAAAGACAGGGATGTTCTCGAAGATAAGTTCAAATCTCAACACGAGGACTGGATCTCTGATGTTCGTTACTACGACAAACAGCTCTCTCTGGTAATAATTATCCTCCCGCCCCCTTTTCCGATTAAAAAGTTAGGGTTTTTAGGGTTTCACGCTCTATTCTCTGTTTCAGATGAATAGAGAAATTGAAACGATGAAGATGATGCAGTTCTTTAAGACATCCAAATGCAATCTCTTGTCTGGATTAAAGGAAAGGGATCTTTCTCTTTGCAATTCGAAATTAGGTAAAACCTGAATTAAAGCTGGCTCCTTTCTTATCAAAGTTTCATTCTTTTTACTTCTTTGTGTTAATGGGAATTGCAGAAAAGACGGTGGGCGAGTTAAATGACTTCAAGTCTTGGTTTGATTTCCTCACTCTCAATACAAATGTAAGTCAAAAGTCTTAATCTTTACCCTCTGTTTGTAGAAAGTCTTAACTAAAGCTTTCTTCTTTTTCTGATTATGCAGAAGGAAAGTGGAAACTCATTAGAAGCAGAGATGAGGAAACTGAAGCTTGAGTACGAGAAGCTTGCTTCCGAGAAGAAACGTGAGGTCTCTGATCTTACACGAGAGAACGGGTTTGTTTGGAGTCAGCTCAAATGTATCGAGAGTGGGTTCACTGATAAGTTGAAGAAGAAAGAAGACGAGGTTGCTCAAGCGAATGCCAAAATAGCTAGTCTTTTATCTTATCAAGAGGAGATTCAGTCGTCTAATCATGAGAAAGATGAGGTTATCTCAAGCTTGAAAGCCAAGGTTGCTGATATGGAAACGAGTTCTAGGAAGAGAGATGAGGAGATCTCAAAGCTCTCTCGGGAACTAGAGTCTCTCAAGAAGTCTCGTAGCTTCACACCGGTTTTAACTCGATGCACAACACGTGACAAAGATAACACCGTGGCTACTAAGAAAGAGAAGCTAGCTGCATCAACACTTAGTCAAGAGGTAGTTTGTGAATCTTTACTTTTGGTTTACTGAAGAAGCTTATATTTACTCTTTTTGAATATTTGATTTCAGGAAATTAAAAGCTCAAAGAGGAAAAGAGGGGACAAGACCACGCCAGCCACAGTTACAGTAATCCCAAAGCTGTTCACTTCCACGTTTAGGCTTCCCAAGTTAAAATCTCCATCTTCTGGAGCCATATAAGAATTTGATCATGTTCTTGGCTGATTCTGTTAGTGTTAGAAATCTGCATGTTAATCTATCTCTGTATTTAGGATCATCATCCCTCTGATGTATGTTAGTTTTATATAGTTCTCGACAGTTTTCACCTTATTTAGTTAGGAATCTTGCATTGCATTGCAACTTGCAAGTAGCAGCTGTTAACTCCTTTTTGATGTATTATTTGTGAGGTTTCACCAGTGTAACGTAACAAAGATTATAAGTGGCTTCAATAGAAAAGTTTTCACGGTTTGATTTTGTTAGTCTAATCTCCTGTTTATCAGTTACTATCAAACTGATGACAAAGTAGTTTTTTCTCTTTCTCTTGCTCTCATTCTTCAAAATTTCAATACACATGTGATTTTATATGATCCTCTTCATCTATATACAGAAGATATTTAGAAGGAAAAAAACAAAAGGGATATATAGCTGGTTCTAGTCAAGTAAACCGTAACCACAAGTTTGATCAATGAAGATACTCTCTTATTCTTCTTCGGATCAAACCTCGTCCTCACAACTTGTCTTGTAATCATCTTCTCTTATCTATCTCCTATTGATTCCTTCTTATAATCCATCCTTTGTAATTCCCTCACAGTTTCATTTCATATCCTCTGCAATGGCGACTACTTTGAATGCTGCTGTCTCCCTCACTTCTTCAAAATCTTCTTCTCTTCCTGCTACAAGCTGTGCCATTGCTCCTGAAAGGGTCAGGTTCGGTAAGGTATAGTCTAAGCCTTTTATTACACTACATGATTATGATTGTATACAGTACAAAATCTCTGTAGCAGAGATTCTAGAGATACTCTGCTTTTATGTGTGTTTGCAAATATGCACAAAGACTGGCTAGTTGTGAAAGATCAGTGTACTAGATTTGGTCTCTGAGTTGTTGTTGAGTTCTCAATTTTTGGAGGATCAATGTCTTTAGTTTCATCTGGTGTTATGATGGGATCTTGATTAGGTCTCTTTGGTTTGATTGTTGCTGTTGTGTTGTGAAGGGTGCTTTTTACTACAAAAGCAACAATGTGGTTACAAGCAGAAGAGTGGTTTCGGTAAGAGCTGAGGTCACAACAGATACTCCTCCTGTGAAGAAAGTAGAGAAAGAGTCAAAGAAGAACGAGGAAGGTGTGATCACCAACAGGTACAGACCAAAAGAGCCTTACACCGGCAAAGTCCTACTCAACACCAAGATCACAGCTGATGATGCCCCTGGAGAGACCTGGCACATGGTTTTCAGCCATCAAGGTTTTTTTTATCATTCCATTATAACTTGTATGAGGTTCATATCTTGGTTGTGATCCATGTAAGTGTTGTTTGGATAGGTGAAATACCGTACAGAGAGGGACAATCTGTTGGTGTGATTGCAGATGGGATTGACAAGAATGGGAAGCCTCACAAGGTCAGGCTTTACTCCATTGCAAGCAGCGCTCTTGGAGATCTTGGCAACTCTGAAACCGTAACAGACCATTTTTCTTGACAAGTCTTATTCTAAAAGAATGGCGTTTTGTTTTGTGTGGTTATCTGATTGAACATGCTGTGTGCAGGTTTCTTTGTGCGTAAAAAGGCTTGTTTATACTAATGACGCAGGAGAGGTTGTTAAAGGAGTTTGCTCAAACTTCTTGTGTAAGTTCCAGTGAAAAGCTCTTAACCTCTTCCTTCTATTCAACTATGGAGTTTCATTACCCTTTTTCTTCTTTTCAGGTGACTTGAAACCGGGGAGTGATGTTAAGCTCACTGGTCCTGTAGGGAAAGAAATGCTTATGCCAAAGGATCCAAACGCCACTGTTATTATGGTTATGAGTAAACCTCTATAAGTTCTGATTCTTGAAACATCTTTAGTCACTAATCTAGAACTTTTTTTCTTCTTGATGGCGACCCCAGCTTGCCACAGGGACAGGAATTGCTCCTTTCAGGTCTTTCTTGTGGAAGATGTTTTTCGAGAAACATGATGACTACAAGGCAAATGAATGCTAATAAGCTATTTGATTCTGACCAAATACATCAAATTCTTAACGTATTTGCAATGATTGTGATGCAGTTCAATGGCTTAGCTTGGCTGTTCTTGGGTGTACCAACCACTAGTTCATTGCTCTACACAGATGTACACACACACACACACTAACTCTTATTCTGTTTCCTTTAAGTTTATTTTGAAAAAGAAAAGAAATAAACAAATCTTCTTTTTTGTTGTTGTGTGAATGAATATTCAGGAGTTTGATAAGATGAAAGCAAAGGCACCTGAGAATTTCAGGGTTGATTACGCGATAAGCAGAGAAGAAACTAACGACAAAGGAGAGAAAATGTATATTCAGACAAGAATGGCGCAGTACGCACCTGAGCTATGGGAGTTGCTGAAGAAAGACAACACATTCGTGTACATGTGTGGGCTTAAGGGCATGGAGAAAGGAATTGATGACATCATGGTCTCATTAGCTGCGAATGACGGTAATAAAAGAAAAAGAATACTTAAATCTTGAAACCTCCATCGCATAATCAAATGTTGTTAATAAGTTTTGTGATTGTTTTGTTTTGTTTGTGTGATGGTTTTAGGTATTGACTGGTTTGATTATAAGAAGCAGTTGAAGAAGGCAGAGCAATGGAACGTTGAAGTCTACTGATCTTTAACATTCCAGTGGAAAGTATAGTGGAACTAAAAGTGTAATTTTCCCATCCAAGTTTCTGTAATTTGAAGATAAGCTATGTTTTAGATGTTTATTATAATACTAAAGGAAAGGTTCTTTTTTAATATTTACCATTATTCACTGCCAGTATGCTGCTCTGATATAGATGTTACATTGACAAAGAGTGAGAGAGAGTTGTCCTCAGTTGATAGCAATCTGTATATTATGAATCTATGATGGTGGATAACCACATACTAGACAATGAGATGAGGCCCAGACAATTCTGATAGGTTAAGAAAAAAATAAAAAATATTTTGTCAGAAGTGGGATTTGAACCCACGCCCTCTTTCGAAGACCAGAACTTGAGTCTGGCGCCTTAGACCACTCGGCCATCCTGACATATTTGCTAGACTACTCCTATTCGCTAAATTTGTAACGTCTTTTGCATTTGCCATCATTGTATTATTAGTGACCAATGATGTTTATGTAACATATGAAGGTTTGTGTTTCAACTTCTTGTATTCTCTTTCGTGTCAAAGAATGTTTCATCTAGAATATTGTTTCTATGTGCAGACAAGATCAGCAGACAAAGAAGAAACAACGTATTAATATATTATACTTGCCCCAACTGTGGACATAGGTTCACTGAAGGTTGAGATTATATTATACAGTATCCAGTATGAGATTTGATTCCCAGAGAAACCAGTTTTGTTTCTTACATGTATATATCCAGTGTCCTCATCAAAACCTTATGTATTATTTCTTACATGTTAGGAACTCTTGAAATATTCAATATATGTAATATTAATAACCAAAATGTGTATTGTTTTCTATGTTTATATTCTAAATTCAACAGAAAATCAACTTTATTAGTATTGATAGGAAAAAAGAGACAACATTCTGGCAAGCTACTTTGAGCCTTTAGAAAACTCAAGGCTTTGCGAATCACACAAAAGGAGAGAGTACTATCACTTTAAAAAACAAGACAGACCCAAGCCCATAAAGTCTGCAATGGGATGATATTATTTGTAATACCGTCAACATTAACGTAGCACTACCTTTCACCGGAGCTGTAAAACTCGCCGGATGTTATCTGATGCCACGTCATTAACTTTCCCTACAGCTTCTACGTTGCAACGAAGCTTCGGTTTGATCGAAAACCTAGGCATGGGCAAACTACTCGGCGGAGGTGATAATAAAATGATCGCTGGACCGGGATAACCATCAAATCCTTTTGGGAAATCACCCGGGTGGTTAGACCGGACCGGAACCGAACCGGCTCGAGTTAGTCTTTGAACGGATTCAACGTACTCTACTTTCTTCTGCTGCGTTTCAGACGTTGCTCTTGCCTGAGCGCTAGGGAGAGTACTCTTCATACGTGGTCGAGAGGTGTTGACGCGTTGCAGAGGGAGAGAAGAGCTGTTGACACGTGGAAGAGGGAGAAGAGGAGGCTGAGAGTAACTAGGCGGATGAGGAAGTTGCGCCGGTGAACCACGAGAACTCCTCCTTCTAGGGTTCTTCAATGGTCTCGAACCCAAAACATGTTTATTCGATGAATGTTGCCTAGATACTGTTTCCATCGATTAAAATTTTGGAAACTACTTGAATAAAATCAAGACTATGTGTTTTTCTCGATTAAATATTTATAAGAAGATATCGAACAATAAAAACAAGGGAAAGCAGAGAAAGATAGTTATGCATGTAAAAGTGTTTTAATGGCAACGATCTACCAAATATTAAGATCCAAAGACTATAAGTTTATAAATTTTCAAAATTAAATCAAAAGACAAATGGAGAAAACAAGGAGTTTCTAAAACATATTAATATTTAACCTTTTACTTCAAGTTCCTAAATTTCGTTTGATAAAATATAAACTCTCTCTGAAGAACCCTAACCTCAAGAGAACATATGTTGCTAGGACTTGGCACGGCTGCTTCCTTTTATAAACGAAACCACCAATAATAATTTGTATTATTTTTAATATGGAAGTTACTTTTTATATGTATTTATTTGTTTTAGACTATATAATGTCATGTTGTAGCCTTCAAGATTACATTGTACTTGCGCAAGACCGCACAAGTCCCGGGAAACATTGTAGGACGGTCACCGCCGATTCAATCTGAACTGTTGGATCACGAAAGAAGTATTACAATAGCCGTTGGGAGAATCTGAGCCGTCAAACACGGGATTTGCTTTAGGTAGATCTTGACCATACGCGTCGGTATCATCGGGTGCTTTCTACCTTGATGACCTCATGCCGCATCCCACCAGCCATTCATTGTTGTCGCAAGATTTTTCTAGAATAGGATTGGCCGGTCTCCATGCATCGTTTGCATGTGCCTGCCATAAGAATAATACCAAGGAAGATTATGTCTTTTTTTTTTTTTTTTGATAAAGGGTTTTCTTGAATTAATAACTGGTCCATACTAAATATTACAGAAGCAAAGATAAGATAGAAAAGATTAAGTTTAGCTTAATCTACTGAAGCTTCTAAGAATATAGAAGAAGTGAGATGACAAAAGAGCGAAGAAATATTAGCCATGAAAGTGAGATCCATGACCACCACGGCCACTTCGACCTCGCTTCCTTGACCAATTTGAATCTAGCATTTTTTGAGAAGGTTTCAAAGGCCTACCACCTCGAGATTTTTGAGGAGATGCATTACACTCGTTATCAATGAAAACTCCATTTTTATCAAATAGGTCACCAAAGATACTTGGCTTCCCATCTGATTTAACATCTGATCCAAAGGAGAAAGGGACTGAAATGATTATGTCGACTAGTTTATATATATGGTGGACATTATAATAGAATTACAGAAAGCATGGAGGATATCACTAATCCACTACGATATTGTCTATTGCGTAAAAATCAATTTAAAACATATTTATACTCTTTAATTGAAATGCAAATGATATATTACCATTCGAACGATTGAGTCCGGAAATCGAATAAACTTATTAATAATCCTACGTACTGTGAATCATAACATTGTAATTTTCTTAATGTTACCTTTTGAACGTTTGAGCCAATCCGCAGTATTGAATCTTTAACGATGGAATTTTCTTTCCATTTTAGAAACGGGAAAATTCACTGCTGATGACGGCTGCTAACATTACAGAATTACAAAAATCTATATTAAAGTTTGAATTTGACCAACTATAAGTGTCTAGTATTTGAAAATTCTTCAATGGTCGGCAATTTTAGTCACGACTTATGATAAATAGAGTCATATACAAGAAAATATGACTTTTCACAAACTTTAAAGATTGATATGAAGCTTTAGTCCATGAAGCGTTGATATACTTTTAACAGGTACTAGGGTCGGCCCGCCCTACGGGCGGGATATACTTTACTTGTGATCTATGTTATTGTTTTTTGTATTATTTTGAAACTTGTATTTTAGGTTTGCAATTGCAAAAAATGTATATTATAATGAATTTTTTCTTACAGAAAATTTTAAGTATGGGTAGATTATATTTGATAAGATATATATTTAAAACTAAATAGTTGTTTTTATATTAAAGAGTTGTGGCATTCATATGTTGTGAATGCTTCAAATAGTCATCATGTTGTTTCCTTTAACAAAAATTTGATTCTATATTCGAGTGGTTTGTATATTTTGGGTTCAAAAGGGCTGGGTTGTGAGTAACTTTTTGTTGAAATCATAGTCTTTTAACGTATTATTGGAATAGAAGTGGTGACTAAAAGTAGAATGTTATAATGAATCTGAAGAAGGTAAAGTGAACCTAATAAAAAAAGAAAACAATGAAACTGGAAACTGGAAACTGTGAAAACTGAATAGCGGTCGATTAGTGTAGAGACATATTAGTCACCGTAAAACCAACTCCACGAATTTCACCATTTGTTTATAGTAATAATAACAATCAATGCACTGATTTTCCAAATGATTGACATAGCGGTTTCTTGGTGGCATTATAAAAATCATATTAGTTATATAACACTTCTTTTCAATATAGAAACGTTCCATAAGGAACGTTTGATCTACTTCATCATTTGTCAGCTTTAGACATGTAAGTTTGCAGTTCAAGACGATTTATATATATATCATGCATTCCTTATGTTTTCCTGTGTATAGCAAAATTATGGCATAGAAATAGTTACCGAGATAGTTACCTTCACCACAATTTTTGTTTGCCAATATGCAAAGATGTTTTAGCCCTCTTGCGGAGTTGTATCATTGCCAAAATTGTTTATTTTCCTAATATTAACTCTTGTCCAGAAAAGAAAACAAAAGTTAGCATTAATTTTTAATAAAATATTTATAGTGCTTGTTGTTAAAAAAATATATTTATAAATGCCTAATTATTACTTTAATATTTAGCATTATAAAATTTTTGTGATGTTGTCATCGGTAATTAGAAAAAAAAGTAGATAAATAAAATTAAATTACTATGCTTAAGCATATTCTATTAGATGCTGCTCTCGACATAAATATGTTCTTTCAACTTATGCTATGCCTTTTTGATTTCTGTGGCAGAAATTAGTAGACCAAGAGTAGAGTGCTTATGGACCAACTGCAGTTATTTCAGTAACTGGCGTCTCCTTCTCATTGTCATTATAACCGACATATATAAGTATATAACCATTATCACCAAGAGTGGCCTAAAATATTAAATCATACGTTCTTTCAAGCTGAGCTACGAAATCTGGGAGCGGTAGACGCTCTCGTTGCAGATGTCTAATGTTAGGAAGTTAAATTAAAATTGATCAACCTCAAGTTCGGAACAACAAAATCTGTGAGTATATTTGATGTAGCTCAATTTTTGTATAGGTTGATAACCTATAATAAGACAATCATATTGTTTATTTATTCCCACTTGATAATGTTCAAAAAGAGTGCCTCACAAGTCACATATAAAACGACAATCCAAGGATGCTTTAATGTAAAATGGTATAGAGTCTATACTATAGTTTGAATATCGGTGAATAGTGTGTTGACATACATAAACAGAAATCACCGGAAAAAAATAATTTAGCCAATCTGCTCATACCAAGGTCTTTGTGATGTCCTTGTATATAGTCTGTGGAAGAACAAAAATCCTTTTAATAAGATCATCTACATATAAAAAAACAATTCACAGTTTGTATAGTTATCAGTATACAACACTCTTATCAGCTTTCTTTTAGAAAATGCAGAACTTTCATATAATCATAAGTTTGTCCAGCAGAATCCCATTTTTGTTTTATTCCACACATCTCAAGTAATTGCAGACGTATTGAAGTTCACCCTTTTCAAGAACTAAACGGTTGCATTTTCAACACTTTACCACTTGGTGAACACTCTTTCCTCTCAGGCTTCTAGTAGCAAGAGCAAATGGTGAACACTCTGAATTCAAGAATCACATCACCTTCCAGCTTAAAGAGCGCTACCCTAGCATCTCCTTGAAACGAACTACCAGTAAGAAGACTATTTTGACCTTCCTCAACTATGCAGGGCGTGTTTCCATACTTTGGCTTCAAAAAAAGTTTTGAAATCCAAAGTATCTACACATCAAAAGCCAAAACCAAGAGAAGAACCGTAGATCATAACAATGGCATCAACTCTATGCAAAACGATCACCTAATCAAGTCCTCCAAATTGAGACAAATCACATACGAAAGAAAGAAATACCATGATCAGGAGGAACAACGTAGCTCAACTCCGAGATTGACGCCGATTCACGTAGCAGTGGAAGCTGTCAAGAAAAATCAACAAAAGGAGAAACACTATCAAATTACAGATTGATGAATCGGAAGCAATCGCACAAAGACGAAGGAAAAAAATTACAAAGTCAAATGCTCACAGCTTTAGAAGGATCCCATGAGCAGATCACAGGAACAGTTACGTAGATATGAGGACTGAGGAGTAAGCTCGCCTTGAACCTAGAATTCTCCATTTTCAGTGAAACTCTGAGAACCCACACATGTTAAAGTTACTAAGTTAGGATCTTTACCAAATCCTTCAAACATGAAAACTATTCAAATCTTATAGAACGTTCAGAATAAAACTCCTCCAAGAACCAAGCTTAAAAGACTGGTTACACTAAACACTTAATCACAAGCTACAAAACTCCAGAGAGATGAATACTTGGAGGAGTAAAAAAGATAATAATCTGCAGTATATTTGTAACCAATTAGATGGAAGTTCTCACTCAAATTTCTGGTGTGTCCCAGAAGAATACGACAACAGATCAGATCCGTCGCTCCGAACTACACTGGAGAACCTGCACCACCGAAAATTCAATCTTAAAGAAATCAAAATAGGTCTACTTCACTGGAGAACCCAAAATTCAATCTTAAAGAAATCAAAATAGGTCTAAGAACAAATAATCCCAGACAATTAAAAATAGAGTAGAAAGAAAGCACAAACCATATGTATCGAGGATCTGGAAGCGTCTCTGTCTATACCTATTATGGAGGTCGTTAACCATTTATGTCGTGACGGAGCAGCGCTCTTCGAGCTCGAAGGGAGACGTTGCGGATGAAAACTTAGCCTTCTACACCACCGATCAAAAGAATGGATTTGGTGGAGTTTCGTGGGAGAAAGAGGAGACGAAAGCTGAAGCAGTCAGACAGGCTTGACGTAGTTTATGCTTCTGTCCTGAGAGAGAGAGAAGTGAGGCTGCTCAGGTTTTGATAAATATGAATCCAATAGCAGATGTGTTCAAAAACAACATGAATATGACTTATTAGAACGAATCAATTAGTATGAGATACAAATAGAGGATGAGTTCAAAGAGAGGAATCTCACACATATTTATACTGAATCAAAGGGGTAAATCAGTGGAGTGAAGACGAAGCCATTAATAAGACAGTTTCGGTCATGAGAAGGATCGCAATCGTCACCGCCACCCACCGCACACGAAGATGAGAGACAACTCTGTGTTTTCGCAGACGCATTAGGGCAAGAGGAAGATCTTTCATTTTCTGGCCTAATAATCACAATGAGAGCCCAGTCAAACAATAAGCGAACAAAGCCCATAACATTAGATTTAAATGAAACGCAGAGTACAATATGTGTCACCACACCAAGAGTTGAATTTCCATGCTGGCATCCAATGTGGCATAGGTAGGAGAGATTCAAACTCTTCTTTATATATAAAGATAAAGATTGATTACACCATAAAAGTTCAAGCATTCAAATCTAGTATAACCAGAGGTATGGGGTGGTTTAATAGTAAATTAAGAAGGTTAGTTCATTTATATTATAGATTCAAAATATTTTAATTAATAAAATTTTGGACCTTTAGATCAAATTTCTATGGATATAAGTTACATAACATATTAACATTTGTTTTAATTGCTGACAAACAAACTAGTATAGGAGCATATACATATTGAGGAGAACATTACACATAAAAATAGAAGATTAAGCAAGAAAATGGGAAACGAGAAGTTCAAGCAAAGCTGCAAAGGTAACTGTAAAGTCCAGCCAAACAACTGGACGTTATAGAGAGACTCCGTACATAACGCTCTTGAATGTTTCTTCTCTAATTAATTGCTCGCAAGTCGCAAGTGAAGAAAAATAGTATGTGACTATGGTTTTTGATATTTCACTCTATAACGTAAAATTCACGGCCAAATCAATATTATTAATTCATATTTAATATCTCCCATCAATGTGATCTCCTCTTTTTCGATTTAATTTTGTTGTAGTTTTAAGTAAAGAGTTTCTTCTTCTTCTTTTTCCTCTACAGAAGATTTTGAATGAGATATGGGAATAATCAGCACAATATTGGGTACGGTTGGTTTCGGTTTTGGAACGACGATCGGAATCTTGATCGGTTACTACTTGTTCTTCTATTACCAATCTACCGATGTTCAGGCATTTTTAATCTTCTTCTCAACTCTTTGGTTTAATCACTCTTTTTTTTGTTTGTTTCATACTTTTACTGATAATGTTTTTTGCGCATGCATGATGCTCCTATTGGATCATTAAAAAACGTTCTTATTATTGGTTAATTTTTAATACTTTTGTATAATCACTGATCAGGATCCTGAGATAAAGCCATTGATGGAGTTAGATTCAGAAGCTATAGCAAAAATGTTCCCTGAAATACCTTTGTGGGTGAAAAATCCAGATTTTGATCGTGTATGTTTCTCTATTTCCTCTTAATTACATGTATGAATATATATAAATATATATTTATATATGGTGTAATTTAATATGTAACAAAGTCTCTCTGTTGTTCTCTTTGAAGATTGACTGGCTCAACAAGCTCATTGGCCATATGTGGCCTTATCTGGACAAGGTAAAGTCTTCTTCTTAGCTTTCATGTTTTTCTTTTTTGCATTCATGGCTCCTTATTATACAATTTTACTTATAACGTTTTCAGGCTATTTGTCACATGGCCAAGTCTATTGCAAAACCAATTATTGCTGATCAAATTCCAAACTACAAGATCGATTCAGTTGAGTTTGAAATGCTCACTTTGGGTTCATTGCCACCAACTTTCCAAGGTCTCTCCTTATCAACACACTCATAAATAGATATTTCTCAGTTTCTTCTTCCTAATTGTTGGTTTTGAATCTAACTCTCATTGCAGGAATGAAAGTTTATGCAACTGATGACAAAGAGCTGATCATGGAGTTGTCAGTGAAGTGGGCTGGGAATCCTAATATCCTTGTTGCAGCTAAAGCATTTGGGTTAAAAGCCACTGTCCAAGTATGTTTTTGATCTCTGCATCACCAAGATAAGGCTCCATTTTTTCCTCCTTCTGATGACTTGCAAGTATGTATCATCAGGTGGTTGATTTGCAAGTCTATGCAACCCCAAGAATCACTCTGAAGCCATTGGTTCCATCCTTCCCCTGTTTTGCCAACATATTTGTCTCACTTATGGATAAGGTATATATCCCAACATCTTTTGTATAACACCTTATAACACACACATCTATTATATTAAAAGAGAAGTCATGACTTCTCATTCATGTATGATTTTTTATAAAATGGACTATTTACTAGAGTTGGTCACATTACATATTATATTAAAATTTAAATTAAATAAAGATTAAATCCTATTCTGTAGGAAAAAAATCTAACAAAATCTTGGGAAACATTTAAATATTTTTCTATAGCAATACATTTCGTATTATAGCAATATATTTATTAATTTCGCTATTAATAGTATAGTTTCATTCAAATCGATGTAATTAAATTTTATTATAAGAAAATAAACTAAAACTTTTATGTTATTTTCATAAACTTTATAATTGTAGTATATCTATTATATTAAAAAAAAGTCATAACTTCTATTCATGTGTGCTTTTTTAAAAAAATGGATCTTCCCTAGAAAGTCATTTCATTTTAAGCTATACATTTCATTTTAAGTTAACATTAAAAAAACTTAATTAATTAAAACAAATAACTTCCCAATATTTTAGATATTTCATAAATAAGAATAACAATTTGTTGAATTTTCTAATTACTTTGATATCTTTTTATTTAATATATATATATATATATATATATATATTAAAATTTCGGAAAATATTCTTAAAAATATTTTAACAAGAACTTCATTTTCAAAAATTATATGTAAATATTTTCATTAATTTTGTGATTAGCTTTGAAATATTATCAGTTATTGTTTATAAAATGAAAAATAAACATTCTATCATATTTTATCAGTTATATAATCACAATTATTCATATTAAAATAAAATTATTCTGTTCAACTAAATATGATAACGTTTTATTAAATTGATAGATTTATAAATATATTTTCATAAAGATAAACTATTTATGCTAAAAATATACATGAATAAATTGACATATCTTACACTTTTGTTTGTATGATAATATATTACCTAAAATGAGTAAACGTAAAAAATATTGCTAAAAAGAAATTCGGGTTTGAAGGTCTGCAGGTCAGAATTAGACATAAAATTCATACAAAATAAATTTGAAATATGTTGTTTCATGCATATACTGATTTGTTTGATAAGCACATACAAATACAATAATATAAATATAGAATAAGAAGTGACAAATACATGTAACAGTTTTAAAGAATTAATTAGCGAAACATAAACTATACAATAATTGTATTTGAAATAGTTACATCAACATTTAAATATATTACCAACATTAAAAATATGTACTACTAATGATTTAAAATAAATAAATATATAAATATATATAACTGAAGACAAAACCCGCACGGTTGTGCGGGTCGAAATCTAGTATAGTCTTAAATGTGATTTATTGTGCAGCCACAAGTAGATTTTGGACTGAATTTACTAGGTGCAGATGTAATGGCAATCCCTGGCTTTTACGGGTTTGTCCAGGTATAACCCTTCAGAAGCTGTATCATTTCCTTCCCCACCTGCCCAAATCTGTAGAAACCGTTTTCTTGTCTCCCTTTCTTATTGTAGGAACTCATTAAAGATCAGGTTGCAAACATGTACCTATGGCCAAAGACTTTGTGTGTACAGATCATGGACCCTTCTACGTAAGTTTTATTTGTAAAGTCTCACTTCTACTAGTACTAATGCTGAGTAACTGCTAAATATTAAGTTTCATGACCTGTAGTGCAATGAAGAAGCCTGTTGGATTGCTTAGTGTGAATGTCATAAAGGGAATAAAGCTTAAGAAGAAAGACTTTCTAGGTGGATCAGACCCTTATGTGAAACTAACACTCTCCGGAGACAGAGTTCCTGGTAAGAAGACGGTTGTTAAACACAGCAATCTAAATCCTGAATGGAACGAAGAGTTCGATTTAGTTGTCAAAGATCCAGAGAGCCAAGAACTGCACCTAATTGTTTATGATTGGGAACAGGTAACAACGACAACTCTTTTTCTGAACTGGCTTGTGTCCCAAGATTCACATTTTAGGTAATAACCACTCATATTGAATGTCTCAGGTTGGTAAACATGATAAGATAGGAGTGAATGTGATTCAACTTAAAGACCTAACCCCAGAGGAACCAAAACTCATGACACTTGAGCTGTTGAAATCCATGGAACCAAACGAGCCAGTAAGCGAGAAATCGCGTGGACAGCTTGTTGTGGAAGTTGAGTATAGACCCTTTACAGAAGATTACATTCCAGACAACTTAGATGATCCAAATGCAGTGGAGAAAGCACCAGAAGGCACACCTTCTGGTGGTGGATTGCTTGTGGTTATTGTTCACGAAGCTGAAGATTTAGAAGGCAAATACCACACGAATCCTTATGTTCGTCTGCTGTTTAGAGGAGAAGAACGTAAAACAAAGGTATATTAATAAAAAAAAATAAGTCTTTTAAACTCATAATCAGAAGACATTAACATTTGCGTTCTTGATTTGCATTGCAGCGTGTGAAGAAGAACAGAGAGCCAAGATGGGATGAAGATTTTCAGTTTCCATTAGATGAGCCTCCCGTAAACGACAAGCTTCATGTTGAAGTCATAAGTACTTCTTCAAGAATGGGCTTGATTCAATCTAAGGTATAAACACAAGACCTGATGTTATTGGATCAAGAACATAGATTTTGATTTAGTGTGTTTTCTTTCATTGTAGGAAGCTCTTGGGTACGTAGTGATTAATCTTGCTGATGTTGTGAGTAATCGGAGAATCAACGATAAGTATCATCTGATTGATTCCAAGAATGGTCGGGTTCAGATTGAGCTTCAGTGGAGAACTTCTTCTTGAGACCAGAGGTTTCTGTTTCGTCTCCTAGGGTTCACCAAAGAACACTTTTTGTTTCGATTATCTTGCACTGTACGTAAACTCTCTGGATTAACAATGAGTTGATGGTTTGTTGCTATGACTTGATTTTAAGCAAAATGAGCTTAACCTTGATTCAAATAGGGGTTTCATAGAAATTACCGGGCCAGCAAACGCATAATAAACTTTAAGATTTATCTTGGAGCTTATTGGAAGATGGAGATAGTCAGATAGCGATCAAAGATTAAGTTTTGCAAAATCATGTTTTCTATTGATGATTTACAGAGTTATGGTTATTGGTACTGTGACTATTGAATGAGATATAAATTGAATAAAAATTAGTTGGAGTTAGTTAATAAAGTAATATGGAATGGTTAATGGTGGTGAGAAAGTTGGTAGGAAGTGCAGGCAGATGTATTAAACTTAACTTCTTCTATTCAATAATTTGATTTAACTCACACCTTCCTCAGTTTCTGCTCTGTTTTTCTTTGTTTAGTTTCAAAAGTTCAGAACTCCAACTTAATCTCTGATACCAATTCAAATCTCAGAGATCTCTAGAAACACAAAAATTATAAAGAACAATTTTTTTATTAGCTTTAGAAACTACTCAAAACTAAAGCTTTCAATGTTTCTCTTAAAACTATTATCTATAGCTCTTAAATCATTGATCTCTAGCTTAGATCTTATCTTAGATTTTATGGAACACCTTTCCATGAAAGACAATTTCTTTTAACATGTGGGATATGCAAAACACAAACTAACCTAAATAGAAAACTTCATTTTTCTATTTCTTTTTGTGTTATCTTCAATATGTTAAGTTTCCACAAGCTTGAAATTATCCAACATTCACCTCCTTAATTCCAACTTGAACTGGGAGGTCAATTTCTTGAACTCCGATTAAGCTCCTCATTTGCTTGAACTTAATCCTTGCTAATGGCTTGGTAAAGATGTCGGCCTTCTGCTCAACACCCGGCACATGCTCCACCTCAATTTGTCCATTCTCCACGCACTCACGAATGAAGTGATACTTCTTGAGTACATGCTTACTCCTTCCATGGAAAACTGGATTCTTCGTTAGAGCAATGGCTGATTTGTTGTCGATCCTTAGTATGACCCTCTTGCCTTCTTTGCTTAGTATCTCAGTCAACAAATCCTTGATCCATATAATCTTCGCTGCTTCTGTTTCCGCCATGAACTCTGCTTCACATGATGACAATGCGACCGTCTCCTGTTTCTGCAACGTCCAAGTGATCAATGATGAACCATAGTAGAATGCATGTCCTGACGTGCTCTTCCCGTCATCGAGATCAATGTTGTGACTGCTGTCAATATAACCAACGACACTCCTTGACTCATTTCTCTTGAAGAACAGACCAAAGTTTGTTGTTCCTTTCACATATCGCAGTATGTGCTTGATGTCCTGTCCATGAGAGTCTCTCAGATTGTGTATGTGTCTGCTTAGAACGCCCACTGCTTAACACAAGTCGGGTCGTGTGTGAAGCAGATACCTCAAACATCCTATGGTTCTTCTGATTTCTGTAGCATATATCTCTTGTTCACCTTCAACTTTTGAAATCTTCAAGTTTGGCTCCATTGGAACTTGAGTTGCGTTACACGCCTCCATCTTCATGTCACACATGATTCTTTGAGCATACCTTTCTTGTTTGATTTTGATTCCGTCTGCTCCTTGAATCACCTTAATGCCAAGGTAATATGTTAGCTTGCCTAGATCTGACATCTCGAACTTCTTGGACATCTCTTCCTTGAATTGCTTAATCACCTTAAGTGAAGTTCCTGTCACAAATAGATCATCAACGTATATGGCTATGATCAAGACGTCTCCTCCTTGAGTCTTGCGGTACACTGATGGTTCCTTCGTGCACTTCTCAAATCTCATCTCTTTTAGAACCTGATCGAATTTCACATCCCATTCTCTGGGTTCCTGGCGTAACACATACAACTCCTTGTGTAGCACACAAACTCGATCTTCTTTTCTTTCCTTCTCAAAACCAGTTAATCTATCTACAATCTCCCATATATTGTTAGTTGTGATAGACTCCATCTCGGCCTCCATAGCTTCAACCCAATTCTCTTCACAAATTAGATTGAACTCATCTGAGGCAAACTCTTCTCATCTATCGGTGTAACCTAGATTGAACATAGCTGAGGCAAACTTGTAAGACCCGATCCTGGACTACCTTAATCCAACCGAACCGCAGTCTTACTTAAGATCATCAGTCAGTTCGTTTGGTTGAGTGACAATCCTAAGGCATATTTTTCTAAGTGTTTTACATTGGTTGAGGTTCATTCATTCGACATGATCATTGCACAGCGGATTAAAGGCAAACGTTATCTTATATATATAAAACAATGTAGTCATACAATCATTCATTCGTTCATACGTTCCAATGCACACTAGGCTAAGTCATAATCACTAAGGTTGCACAATAGGCTACATAAATCCAATGCTACAAAAGACTTGTCTTCCACACACACATCCCATCCGTGGCTAGGTTCCTCACGGTTCCTTGGCTTTCCCACGATCACCTTTGCTATCTGGATCCATCAAACAACACACACAAACACATGATTAGATTTATCAACAACAATGCCAATCAATTGCATGGATGGATCCTATCCTAAGCTATCGAACCGTGTCAGACCCGAAAATGGTCATCTCAAATATACATGGAAAAATACAATAAAATTCATGTAAACTCATGATAATTCACAACTAAGAGATTGGCCGAGTCGGATTCCACAGAACCGGTCTCGATCACCACGATCTCGACCTTGATCCACCAAACCGGTCACGACCCAATCCCATTAGAACAATTCTATCAATACCAATTCTATACATGATAAATCCTTATAAATACTCAATAAGAAGAATCAATCATCGGATCCCCTCAAGTCCATCAGGAACTATGAGATCCGATCACACCTCTCAAACCACGGCCATGGAGGAATTCCTCCAAACCGGCCAAGGCCGAGGTTTGCCTTTACGAGTCTGAACCCATAGACTCGATCAGAATAAAGATGAAGTAAGATGAATACAAAGATTAGACAGAAAGGATGCTTCCAGAACGATCGACCCTTCACACCAGCCCGGACTTAACCGCGGTGAAGGAAGATGAACCATGGAGAGCATCACTGACCTTAGGCGTTCGTTCTTCAGGAACCGGAGTCTTCTCCTTCTCCTTATCCTTCTCGTGATCCCTCTGACGAGTCTCCATGTCTTGCCACCGAACGATCTTGCTCCGGTAACCCCTTGGTCGGATAAACCTTCCCACGGACCGTCTCTCTCTCTTTCTCTCTTTTTCTCTGTTACGATTTTGCCAGGGCTTCGCCTGAGTGTTCTGATACCTTTTTCGAAGTCAGAGACTCTCTATTTATAGAGATCTCGATTGCCAACTTCCAATTAGGCGAACCGGTACGAGAGGAGAGAGATCGGACCGAACGGTTGCCTTTGGCACCGTTTCGCGTGTATCCGCCTAACTGTCCCTTTGGGACAGTTCCTAGGCACAGAGGGAACCTCCCCTTCCCTTGTGGGACGTCCCGGATCAATGCGCAAGACAATGGTCCCATCGTCACATATTTCACATATGTACGGACCGTCGGACCAGTCCGGGTAACCGTCCAGCTCGACCAGTCTGGTCCGGACCCGAACACTCCGCCGAGGTGAGATGAGCTTCCCCCTAGCTGCCCCAGCTGACCCAGCTATCACTTTAGCTCAGGCGAGCTGGACAAACCTCCGGTGAGCTAACCACACTCGTGATCCAGCTGGATGAGCTCGACCCGGGCCACTTTAAGCTTCCGGTTCACTCGTCCAGCTTTCCTTTACCTCTTCCCTTCTACCGATGGTCAAGTACTCGTCCCACGACCCCTTAACCATCCCTTTTGGACCATGATACACCTGGTTTCAGGTCTAATGACCTGCCTTAGTGCATTTCCATGCACCATGGTCCGTCCCGCGGTCCTATCGAGGATCGGGGACATGACAAGTCTCCCCCACCAACAAAGGATTCGTCCCCGAATCCAAATTAGGAGTCTCATCATGATAGAACTGATTGTACCATTCCGGGTACTCAGCCTTCATCCTTGCTTCCGTTTCCCAAGTGATAAGGTCTTTACCATTGTACTCCCATACCACTTTTATCATGGGAACGGTCTTCTTCCTCATTGCCTTCTCTGATCGATCTACGATCCGAACCGGCCTTGTTTCTAAGGTTAGGTTCCTACCCAGATCATCAGGAATCTCAGGCAGTACTATCTCTTGCTCCGTTAGACATTTCCGGAGTTGGGACACATGGAACACATTATGGAAAGCATCCATCTTGGATGGCAAATCCAGTTTGTATGCCACTGCACCCACTCGTTCAATGATCTTGAACGGACCCAAGTATCTTGGACCCAATTTCTTTCTTCCAGAAATTCTAGTCCGTCCCTTAAAGGTTATCATCTTGAGATACACAAGATCACCCACCTCAAATTCCAGGTGTTTCCTACGCTTGTCCGCATAGCTCTTTTGACGATCTTGTGCTGCCTTCATATGGTCCTTAACCATACGTATTTTCTCTGTGGTCTCTTCCACAATTTCAGGACCCAACATGCTACGCTCCCCCACTTGGGTCCAGCATAGAGGTGTCCTGCAAGGTCTTCCATACAAAGCTTCATATGGTGACATACCAATACTTGTATGGAAACTGTTGTTGTACGCAAACTCCACTAAAGGTAAGTGTCTTTCCCAAGACTCACCCCAGTCTAAGACACATGCCCTTAGCATATCCTCCAAGGTCTGGATCGTCCGTTCAGACTGTCCATCCGTTTGGGGATGATATGCCGTACTCATGTTTACTCTGGTCCCCAAGGCTTTTTGAAAAGCTTGCCAGAAGTATGATGTGAACCTCGGATCTCTATCTGAGACAATACTTGCTGGAACACCATGCAACCGTACTATCTCATCCAAGTAGATCCTTACTATTTCATCTACACCATACCCTTTCCGTATGGGCAAGAAGTGTGCTGACTTAGTCAGACGGTCCACTACGACCCATACAGCATCCTTTTTGTTCCGGGTGGTGGGAAACCCAGTCACAAAATCCATTGTGATGTGATCCCACTTCCACTCCGGTATAGGTAGATTCTGAAGTAACCCACTGGGAACTTGATGCTCAGCCTTGATGAGTTGACAAGTAGGACACTTCGCCACCCACTCAGCCACATCCGTTTTCATCCTTACCCAATGGTAATACCTCTTCAAATCTCTATACATCTTATTCAATCCGGGATGGATTGAAAATTTAGACTTATGAGCTTGCCTCATAATCTCTTCCTTCAGTCCCTTATCATTAGGAACGCTGATCCTGCCATTGACTAAGATGGTACCATTGTTTGCCGTTTGATACTCAGTCTTGTCATTGGCAGCAACCTTTTTAAGGTTTTCATCTAAGCCTTGTGCTTGACGGATCCTGGTAAGGAGATCGGCCTGGTTCACTGCCTCCAACCCCAAAGGTTCTTCCTGACCCGTGAGAGTATCCAGGCGCAGTGATCTCACCATCCCTTCCAGATCATCAGCTTCCCTTTCTGCGGATACATCGGCCCGTCTCCGACTCAATGCATCAGCCACCAGGTTAGCCTTTCCCGGATAGTAAGTTATGTCCAGATCATAATCTGCAACAAACTCCATCCACCTCCTCTGCCTAAGGTTCAATTCAGGCTGAGTGAAAATATACTTTAGACTCTTATGGTCTGTAAGTATTTGCACCTTTGCCCCATAAAGATAAGATCTCCATATCTTTAAAGCAAAGACCACAGCTGCCATTTCCAGGTCATGAGTCGGATAATTTCCTTCATGCTTTCTCAATTGTCGAGATGCATAGGCTATTACCTTCCCTTGCTGTGTAAGGACACACCCTAGTCCTGTGATTGATGCATCCGTGTACACTACATAAGGCTGATCCGCCTCAGGTAGTACCAGTACCGGAGCCTTTGTTAACATGTCCTTCAGTGCGGAGAAGCTCTTCTCACACTGGTCCGACCATGCAAACTTTACCTCCTTCCCGGTTAGTTGTGTCATGGGTTGAGCTACACTCGAAAACCCTTTCACAAACTTCCGGTAATAACCAGCCAACCCCAGGAAGCTTCTTACCTCAGTAGCATTCCGTGGTTGAGGCCATTCACGTATACACTTGATCTTTTCCGGATCAACTGATACACCCTTGTCTGACACTATGTGTCCAAGGAACCCAATGCTCTTCTGCCAAAAACTACACTTGCTTAACTTAGCAAAGAGTTTCTGCTCCCTCAAGCGTTCCAACACTGCCCGGAGATGCTTTTCATGATCTTCCTTGGTCTTTGAATACACGAGTATATCATCAATGAAGATGATCACAAACTCGTCCAAGTATTCCCGGAATACCCCATTCATCATGTTCATGAAAGCAGCCGGTGCATTAGTCAATCCGAACGGCATCACAACAAACTCAAAGTGACCATACCGCGTCCGGAATGCAGTCTTCTGGATATCAGTAGGTTCAATCGGAATCTGATGATATCCAGATGCCAAGTCCACTTTGGAGAACCACTTGGCTCCCCTGAGTTGATCCAACAACTCATCAATCCGAGGCAACGGGTACTTGTTCTTCACAGTGACCCGGTTTAATCCTCTATAATCAATGCACAACCTAAAGCTTCCATCCTTCTTTTTCACAAAGAGGACTGGTGCTCCCCAAGGTGATACACTAGGACGTATAAAGCCCTTAACCAACAACTCCTCAAGTTGTTTCTTCAGCTCTGCCATCTCGGCAGGAGCCATGCGGTACGGACTTTTGGACAAAGGAGCCGTCCCTGGTTCCAGTTCAATCTTGAATGGATCAGCCCTATCAAGAGGAACACCCTGTAGTGACTTGAACACATCCCCAAATTCCCTAACCAGCGGTATTCCCTCCGGGTCACCACCCCCCACGCACTCCTTAGTGGTGATGGTAGCCAAATAGGCTTCACAACCATCCAACAGCATCCTTTCCGCACGGAGTGCTGAGACCACTTTCAACCCAGGAGTCGAACACATTCCTTGGAACCAGACCGGACGTCCACACCATGTATCAAACTGCACTCTTCCCCGGTGACAGTTCAGAGTGGCCCGATGCTTCCCAAGCCAGTCCATACCCAATATCACTTCGTGATTCTCAAGGGGGACTACTATCAGATCTACAGGCATCTCCCTGTCCGTGATCAATACCGGGATTCCCTTTACCAGCCCAAGTGAGTTCATAACATGGCCACCAGCCCCTCTCACTTTGCAAGGTTCATTCCCATCACTCAATTGGAATAATCCCTTTCCAATCATTCCTGGACTCACAAAACTATGTGTAGCTCCAGTGTCAAACAATACGTGTGTTTCCACACCACCAATACTTAAGGTTCCTACACAAGGTCCATTCAAAGTATCCTAAACCGTTCTAGATTCCATACCATGCAATCTACAAATTTAAAAGATCAAGTTTACAGAAACTATTACCCGTGATCGATTGGAATTGTCCAGCCTCATCCGTGTCCTTGCACAGCTCGTACACCCTTGGTGCGGATGACTGGTTCCGGTTCTGGTTCGGCTTGCTCGACTCTCCACGACCTTTATCCGTCCCGGGTGGGTTCTTGGGACAATCCCTACGGTAGTGTCCCACCTTACCACACCCATGGCAAGTGGCTGAACCACTGTTGGAAGCCGGGTTAGGACAGTCCCGAGCCGAATGATCCATCTTGCCGCAGCGGGTGCAAGCTCCCATGGCTTTCCAGCACTCACCACCATGGCGTCTACCACACTTAGAGCACTCTGACTTACCACTTGAGGTCTTACCCTCTTCAGTCGAGTCTCTCTTCCTTTTCCGGTCACCACCGGATCCAACCGGAGTTGTGTGGCTCCGTGGCTTCAGCTTTGCTTCTTCAGCAATATTAGCCTCAAGGATAGCCATCCTCTCCACCAGTTCAGACACAGTATGGAAGGTACGGACAGAGCAGTAAGTCTTCAGGTCTGGCCTTAGCCCACGGATGAACCTCCTGACCTGTACAGCTTCGTCCTCCAGTTCCCTTCCCACATACTTTCTGAGCCGGTTAAACTCCTCTTCATACTCACGAACCGTCTTGCGTCCTTGGGTTAAATCCAAAAACTTAGACTCCAAGCGATCCCATGCCTCAGCAGGAAAGTACTTGTGGTTGAATTCAACCTCAAAATCCGCAAAACGCTCAATGGTGCCATTGGTCCTTTTGTCCAGGGCCAACCACCAGTTGTGAGCATCACCTTCCAAGAAGTGGACTGCTATGTCCCTCTTGTACTCCTCCGGACAACGAGTGGAGCTGAAGTTCCGAACCAGCCTGCTCCTCCACTCGTCAGCCTCAATGGGATCCACACTTCCAGCAAAGTGTTTAGTACCCAATTTGGATATATGCTCAAGCACCTTAAGGTAATCGACCATATGGGCTCTTCTCACGGGTGGATCGATTTCCACCACATCTGCGGTACGTCTTGTACGCGTGGCTCTCGTCCGTGTGGCAGCACGAACTGGAGGATTAGCCTGACCCACAGATGAGTTCACCAACGGGGTGAATGTCTGTGTCAAAGCGATTAACTGATCTCCCATGGCCTTCATGGCATCCAGAACCTCCTTCATGGTTGGTCCCGTCACCACAGTCTCAGGTCCGGTCCTGCCCACATCCGCAGCAACCTCCTGATCCTCGTGATCACCAGCATGGGAAGACTCAGCATCTTCCTCCTGTTCCAATATGTCCTGATCCTCAGGAATCTCCACACGCGGTTCACCAGGTAGGATTGGTCCCTGTGGTAATCCGGTCTCAGTGTTCACCATTCCATCCGCGGTAGGTAACACGGGTGTTTCAGTGACTCTTTCAGTCACCACCGTTCCGGATCCACCAGCAGCCTCCTTTGCCTTCCTAGTCCTCTTCTTAGTTCCCTTAGGCACAACAGCACAAACAAGAGATTAGTTTACAACTGTACTACTTGAACCTCTACACGCCTAAAGATAACCAAAACAAGCAATCAATTATTGCTAAACCCATAGCCTCACCGCAAGTACCCTTAGCCGGATGTGTGTGTGCACCATAACCCAACAAATCCTAGAATCAAGCATGCTCTGATACCAACTTGTAAGACCCGATCCTGGACTACCTTAATCCAACCGAACCGCAGTCTTACTTAAGATCATCAGTCAGTTCGTTTGGTTGAGTGACAATCCTAAGGCATATTTTTCTAAGTGTTTTACATTGGTTGAGGTTCATTCATTCGACATGATCATTGCACAGCGGATTAAAGGCAAACGTTATCTTATATATATAAAACAATGTAGTCATACAATCATTCATTCGTTCATACGTTCCAATGCACACTAGGCTAAGTCATAATCACTAAGGTTGCACAATAGGCTACATAAATCCAATGCTACAAAAGACTTGTCTTCCACACACACATCCCATCCGTGGCTAGGTTCCTCACGGTTCCTTGGCTTTCCCACGATCACCTTTGCTATCTGGATCCATCAAACAACACACACAAACACATGATTAGATTTATCAACAACAATGCCAATCAATTGCATGGATGGATCCTATCCTAAGCTATCGAACCGTGTCAGACCCGAAAATGGTCATCTCAAATATACATGGAAAAATACAATAAAATTCATGTAAACTCATGATAATTCACAACTAAGAGATTGGCCGAGTCGGATTCCACAGAACCGGTCTCGATCACCACGATCTCGACCTTGATCCACCAAACCGGTCACGACCCAATCCCATTAGAACAATTCTATCAATACCAATTCTATACATGATAAATCCTTATAAATACTCAATAAGAAGAATCAATCATCGGATCCCCTCAAGTCCATCAGGAACTATGAGATCCGATCACACCTCTCAAACCACGGCCATGGAGGAATTCCTCCAAACCGGCCAAGGCCGAGGTTTGCCTTTACGAGTCTGAACCCATAGACTCGATCAGAATAAAGATGAAGTAAGATGAATACAAAGATTAGACAGAAAGGATGCTTCCAGAACGATCGACCCTTCACACCAGCCCGGACTTAACCGCGGTGAAGGAAGATGAACCATGGAGAGCATCACTGACCTTAGGCGTTCGTTCTTCAGGAACCGGAGTCTTCTCCTTCTCCTTATCCTTCTCGTGATCCCTCTGACGAGTCTCCATGTCTTGCCACCGAACGATCTTGCTCCGGTAACCCCTTGGTCGGATAAACCTTCCCACGGACCGTCTCTCTCTCTTTCTCTCTTTTTCTCTGTTACGATTTTGCCAGGGCTTCGCCTGAGTGTTCTGATACCTTTTTCGAAGTCAGAGACTCTCTATTTATAGAGATCTCGATTGCCAACTTCCAATTAGGCGAACCGGTACGAGAGGAGAGAGATCGGACCGAACGGTTGCCTTTGGCACCGTTTCGCGTGTATCCGCCTAACTGTCCCTTTGGGACAGTTCCTAGGCACAGAGGGAACCTCCCCTTCCCTTGTGGGACGTCCCGGATCAATGCGCAAGACAATGGTCCCATCGTCACATATTTCACATATGTACGGACCGTCGGACCAGTCCGGGTAACCGTCCAGCTCGACCAGTCTGGTCCGGACCCGAACACTCCGCCGAGGTGAGATGAGCTTCCCCCTAGCTGCCCCAGCTGACCCAGCTATCACTTTAGCTCAGGCGAGATGGACAAACCTCCGGTGAGCTAACCACACTCGTGATCCAGCTGGATGAGCTCGACCCGGGCCACTTTAAGCTTCCGGTTCACTCGTCCAGCTTTCCTTTACCTCTTCCCTTCTACCGATGGTCAAGTACTCGTCCCACGACCCCTTAACCATCCCTTTTGGACCATGATACACCTGGTTTCAGGTCTAATGACCTGCCTTAGTGCATCTCCATGCACCATGGTCCGTCCCGCGGTCTTATCGAGGATCGGGGACATGACAAAACTCTCCTCCTTTAACTGTGCAACCTAGATTAGCTGAGGCAAACTCTCCTCCTCTATTGGTGTGAGATCTTTTGAACCGATATACTGTCTCACGATTATTTGCTGGCGTTGGTGGTTTGTTTCGTCCACACAAGTCTCCATGCAATAATTCCAATGGCTTTGATGTACAAACCATGGCCTTAGTCGGGATTGGATCTCTGATTTGCTTCCCTGCGACACATATGTCACAAACGCCATCTTGGTGTGCTAGAAAAAATTTAAACCTTGATCACAATAGTTTATGTTAGAGTTTAAACAACTTTAGTAATTTATACTCGTTTTGAAAAATTCAAAATACAACATATTCAAAAAATCTAAATTATATGGTTACTGTAATTGTGTAATTTATTTTAATAATAAAAAAAAGAAAAAAATGATAGAAAGTATACATATTCTTAGCAGATCTTTATTATTTAAAATTATTAATTTCCATATAGATTTTTAATCACGTTAGGTAATTCCGTAAGTTTTATTCAATGAAAAATTTATAATAAATTTCAATTTAATAAATGAATGGTAAATAATAGACATGCTATATAATATAACATTTCCTAGCAATTTATAATATTTCCTAGCAATTCCTATATAATATAATATAACATTTTCTAGTAATTTAATTTTGATTCTTAAGTTGTCACGTAAGAAAAATTAGCATTCTAATTATGTAACAACTCAGCAAGACATTTTTTAATTAGTACAAACTACATGTTATAAATTTTTAAATGTTTCTCTATTAATATATAAATAAGGGATTATGGAATTTTAAACAAGGTTTGATTTTAAATACGGAAATTGTAAAACAAACAAAAACGAACTATATTTAACCAAACAAGAAATGAAGCTATATTCAGTCGTACATTATCTGGAAACTTTACTAGAAAGTAGAAAGTCTAGATAACATTTCTTATTCACATACTCAGTTAAACTATTTAAGTATTAACTATATACATAATAGACATAAAAAGCATAAACATAACTATATTATTTTTATCGGAGTCCAGCATCTACTAAAATAATTGTTTTTGTGCAGTTAGATGATATGAATGGTGAAAATTAAAATACATGATTAGCTCGGGATATAGATTCCGATCCAATATCTGTTCATTTCGGTTATAAGAAAATTTAAAGTGCTATATACACTAACTATCAGTCTATATGTTTGATGATCTGATCTACTTATAAGAGATGGTATCTACATTGGGTGAGGATGTACAAAGCAGTGGCAGAGCTAGTGAAGAAGTATGTGTGTCAGCTGACGCATATCAATTTTAAAATTTAATCTAGTATGTGTGGCAGAGCTAGTGAAGAAGTATGTGTGTTCATTTCTCTTCTTCATTTTTATATAATTTTTCTTGCTTAGTTTACAAATTTAAAAGAACCCATGTAAATAAAAGACTGATTTGTATGTTTCAGTTTTATATTTTTAAACTGAAAAATATATAACTGAAACATAAAAATCAGTCTTTTATCAAAACTATTTTTGAAAATTTGATTACTTATATATATATATATATATATTTACTCATTATATATTAGTTGTCATAAGATCATATTTGTTTCTCAAAAAAGATCATATTTGTCAAAATTATCTACTATTTTTCAAAAGGCCGCCTTCGCACGGCTCTGGGCATGTAAGTGTTATAAACACTGATTAATTAATTAAATTTCAGTGGTTTGACTTTCTTATTAACTAAGCTATTATATTTTTTTGACCCTTGTAAATTCTTTTCCTAGCTCCGCAACTGACCTTTTCGTCGTCAACTCAGAATGTTTAATAAGTTACTACCTTTGTTATTTGTATGACTAAGAACTAAAATCTTTTGTAAACCTTTTTATTTACTTATGTCTTCTTATGAGCTTTTTAACTGTTTAGTTCTGACTTCTGATTCATATATTTCATCTGTTGTGTAAATACACAGCCAAATCAATATTATTAATTTATATTGAATATCCACCCAGCAACGTGATCTCCTCTTTTTCGATTTTATTTTGTTGTAGTTTGAAGTAAAGAGTTTCTTCTTCTTTTTTTCGTCTCCAGGAATTTTGGATTTTGAATGAGATATGGGAATAATCAGCACAATATTGGGTACGATTGGTTTGGGATTCGGAACGACGATCGGAATCATCATCGGTTACTACTTGTTCATCTATTACCAATCTACCGACGTTCAGGCATCTTCTAATCTTCTTCTCAACTCTTTTTTTGTTTGATTAATATATCTACCGATAATTTTTTTGCATTCATGCATGCATGATGTTCTTATTCTACAACCTTCTCATTCTCTTTAAAAACGTTCTTATTGGTTAATTATTTTAATTTATATAATTTGTTCAATCCCTGATCAGGATCCTGAGATAAAGCCATTAATGGAGTTAGATTCAGAAGCTATAGTAAAAATGTTTCCTGAAATACCTTTGTGGGTGAAAAATCCAGATTTTGATCGTGTATGTTTCTCTACTTCCTCTTAGTTAAATATATGACAATACATATATGGTCTAATACAATATGTAACAAAGTCTCTCTGTTGTTCTCTTTGAAGATTGACTGGCTCAACAAGCTCATTGGCCATATGTGGCCTTATCTGGACAAGGTAAAGTCTTCTTCTTATTAGCCTTCATGTTTTTGCATTCATGAGCCCTTTTTATACTATAAATAATGTTACTTTATAACGTTTTCAGGCTATTTGTGATATGGCCAAGTCTATTGCAAAACCAATTATTGCTGAACAAATCCCAAACTACAAAATCGATTCAGTTGAGTTTGAAATGCTCACTCTGGGTTCATTGCCACCAAATTTCCAAGGTTTCTCCTTATTAATACATACTCTTGTTCTTCAGTTGCTTCTTCGTTTTTGTTTGTTTTTGATTCTCATTCTCATTGCAGGAATGAAAGTTTATGCAACTGATGACAAAGAGCTGATCATTGAGTTGTCAGTGAAGTGGGCTGGGAATCCTAATATCCTTGTTGCTGCTAACGCATTTGGGTTAAAAGCCACTGTCCAGGTATGTTTTTGATCGTAGCATCACCAAGAAAGTGCTCATCATTTCCCACCCCCCCCCCCCTTCTGATTACTTGCAAGATTGTACCTATTAGGTGATTGATTTACAAGTCTATGCTACACCAAGGATTACTCTGAAGCCATTGGTTCCATCCTTCCCCTGTTTTGCCAATGTATTTGTCTCCTCCATGGATAAGGTTATAAATCCACACATGATCAAACTTTTTTGTATAACACCTTCAAACATACATATAGCCTAAATGTGAATTTCTTGTGCAGCCACAAGTTGATTTTGGACTGAAGTTACTTGGTGCAGATGTAATGGCAATCCCTGGCTTGTACCAGTTTGTCCAGGTATGATGCTACAAAAGCTGTATCATTTCCTTGCTCACCTGCCCAACTCTGTAGAAATCATTTTCTTGGCTCCAACTATTGTTGTAGGAACTCATTAAAGATCAGGTTGCAAACATGTACCTATGGCCAAATACTTTGTGTGTACAGATAATGGAACCTTCTACGTAAGTTTTGTTTTTAAAGTCTCACTTCTACTAGTGTTGAGTAACTGCTAAATATTGAGTTTCATGAAGTGCAGTGCAATAAATAAGCCTGTTGGACTGCTTAATGTGAAGGTCATAAAGGGAATAAAGCTTAAGAAGAAATACTTTTTAGGTGGATCAGACCCTTATGTGAAACTAACACTCTCTAGAGACAGAGTTCCTAGTAAGAAGACAGTTGTTAAACACAACAATCTAAACCCTGAATGGAACGAAACGTTCGATTTAGTTGTCAGAGAACCAGAGAGCCAAGAATTGCACCTCGTTGTTTATGACTGGGAACAGGTAACAACAACTTTTTTTTTCTGAACTGGCTTGTGTCCCAAGATTAAAATTTTAGGTAACTCATTTGAATGTCTCAGGTTGGTAAACATGATAAGATGGGAATGAATGTGATACCGCTTAAAGATCTTACACCAGAGGAGCCAAAACTCATGACACTTGAGCTGTTGAAATCCATGGAACCAAACGAGTCAGTTAGGGAGAAATCGCGTGGACAGCTTCTCGTGGAAGTTGAGTACAAACCCTTTAAAGAAGATAACATTCCAGACAACTTAGATGATCTAAATGCAGTAGAGGAAGCACCAGAAGGCACAACTTCTGGTGGTGGATTGCTTGTGGTTATTGTTCATGAAGCTGCAGATTTGGAAGGCAAATATCACACGAATCCGTACGTCCGTTTGCTGTTTAGAGGAGAAGAACGTAAAACAAAGGTATATTAATAAAAAATAACTCTTTTAAACTCATAATCAGAAGACATTAACATTTGCGTTCTTGATTTGCATTGCAGCGTGTGAAGAAGAACAGAGAGCCAAGATGGGACGAAGATTTTCAGTTTCCATTAGATGAGCCTCCCGTAAACGACAAGCTTCATGTTGAAGTCATAAGTACTTCTTCACGAATGGGCTTGATTCAATCTAAGGTATAAACACATACCTGATGTTTTTGGGGAGCAAGAACAAAGATTTTGATTTAGTGTGTTTTCTTTTATTATAGGAAGCTCTTGGGTACGTAGTGATTAACCTTGCTGATGTGGTGAGTAATCGGAGAATCAATGATAAGTATCATCTGATTGATTCCAAGAATGGTCGGGTTCAGATTGAGCTTCAGTGGAGAACTTCTTCTTGAGACCAGACCAAAGGTTTGTGTGTTGCTTCTCCTAGGGTTCAAGAAAGAACACTTGTTTGGTTTTGATTACCTTGCGTTGTACGTAGTCTCTAGATTAACAATGAGTTGCTGCTTGTTGCTATGACTTGGTTTTAAGCATAATGGGCTTATACAAAGCACAATGGGCCTTATGCTAACCTTAATTCAAATGGGGTTTCATGGAAAATACTTAACGATCAAGATAAAGTTTTGCAAAATCATGTGTTCCCGTTGATGATTAACAGAATTGTTGATATTGGTATAATGACTATTGTAAAAATTATTTTGAATCAAATTTAGTTGGAGTTAGTTAATAAAGTAAAGTGGAATGGTTAATGGTTGGTGAAAAGTTGGTACGAAGTGCAGGGAGATGTATTAAGCTTAACTTCTTCAATTCAATGATTTGGTTTAATAATCACCAATTACATTTTTTTTCAAATTATATTTAAGTTGTTTATGTGAACAATTAGAGACTTTTGTTCAACGGCTCAACGCTGTGCTAGTATTGTTTAAGAAAATATGAATTTTTAAAAAAGCTGATAATAACACATGATGCGAGTTAGATACCAACTATGATTTCATCAAATGTAACAACGAAGCTACTGTCTATTGTGACATTTTGTGATTATGATTTGAAGATGGGGACATTCAGTGACATGGGGGATCATTATTGGTTTGGGTTGTTAGTTAGAGTTAGGCACGTCCCTTTGGAGTTTGGACTCTCGTCGCCTATGTTTCGTAATCCGAAAGGAATTGATAGAGAAAAAAATAAGAAGAGAGTTTGATATCTAGGAATCGTGCTGTAACACTAAGTGGCACGTTCTTAGCAAAGAGTTGCCAAATCCAATGATTACCGATTTCATTATCGCATATCCATTTTTAGCTATACTACAAAGTCCTATCCCGTATGTCTTTTTTGTACTCTCTCTCCTCTCGTAGACAAATAAACGAAGAGATAGCTAGCAATACAAAAACATTCATGACATTTGTATTTTTTTTTCAAAAATTCAAAACCCGTGACATACATAAAAAGAAGAAAAAGAGATAATTCAAATTTTGAAAGTGAAAATAAAATAAAACACACAAATAAGTGGTGAATAAATAAAGTAATATTTTTTTAAAAAAATATTAATAAAGTAGGAAGGGTGAGTAAGTATATATATATGCTTATTAGCTGGCACATAGTTGTAATGAAATGACTCTGTCTTGAGTCTTCATCAAAGTCATCACCAAACTTCTTTCTCTCTCATCCAATTTTAAAATTTGTCCCATCCCCTGCAACTTTTTGGTGCTTCTGTGAGATTCACAAGCTTGCGAGTTCGATTTTAGGCTTTTGGTTATTAAGCAGAATGTCGAAGATCTGAGGGAAGAAAGCAACGAACAAACAAGGAAGGGGGCTTTTTTTTCCGATCCAGCAGCGGAGATGAGCGCTTCTAGGTTCATAAAGTGCGTTACTGTCGGAGATGGTGCGGTCGGAAAAACCTGCATGCTGATCTCTTACACCAGCAACACTTTCCCCACTGTAATTAAATCTTTTATGTTGTTTCTAACTACTTTTATTTTTATTTTATTGTTTGGTAACAAATTTCAATTTATTTTATTTGTATCGAATAATTATCTTATAATCGCTTAAGATTGGTTTGTACAAGATAAATTTTAGCATAAGATCTGTGAAATTTATTTGCAGGACTATGTGCCAACAGTTTTCGACAACTTTAGTGCTAATGTGGTTGTAGATGGCAACACCGTCAATCTTGGCTTGTGGGACACAGCCGGTAAAAATAATATTTACTGTTTTGGGAAATTCACTTCTTCTTTTTGTTTCGGTCTTGACTTTGTATTTTGTGTGGTTTGAAAACAGGTCAAGAAGACTACAACAGGTTAAGACCTCTGAGTTACCGTGGAGCTGATGTTTTTATTCTTGCCTTCTCTCTCATCAGCAAGGCTAGCTATGAGAATATCTCCAAGAAGGTTTTTGGCTCTTTTGTTAATAGTCCAATTAATATAAGCTTGTGATGATTATGAGCTAATGTGATTTTGTTCCTTGTATGCTCTCAGTGGATACCTGAGCTCAGGCATTATGCTCCTGGTGTTCCCATTATCCTCGTTGGAACAAAACTTGGTAACCAAAACTCTTTCCTTACCATCTTCGGTGATGTTCATACATTTTCTTACAGAGTTTTTGTATGGTCTTGTTAGATTTTGAATCTTTTCTGTATTTGCAGACCTTCGAGATGACAAGCAATTCTTCATAGATCATCCTGGTGCAGTACCCATTACTACAAACCAGGTACTTTGATTCTTGTAACAGGGTTAGTCTTTCCATGATTAACCAGTTCTTGATAGAATATGGTCTATTGTTGTCATGAATGATGTAGGGAGAGGAGCTGAAGAAACTGATTGGGTCTGCGGTCTACATTGAATGTAGTTCAAAGACACAGCAGGTAAGACATACAAAATATTGCTTGTCCTGGTTCTTATTGTTTGCAGTAGATTCTTAGATATGAGTGACGTTGTTGGATTACTGCAGAATGTGAAGGCAGTGTTTGACGCAGCCATAAAAGTGGTGCTTCAGCCACCAAAGCAGAGGAAGAAGAAAAAGAACAAGAACCGTTGTGCCTTCTTGTGATTTAAAGAAAAACAATTCTCTAAAGAGACTAGGTAACAACTAAAAAGGAAGAAGAAGAAGAAGAAGAAGAATGATGATTTCAACTATTTGATTCGTCCCCATTTTAATATGTAACAATTCCGACGGCGAAGGGAGAACATTTCGAGTAGCTTTTTGTATAGTTTGCTTAAAACAAAGTTGTGTTGTTGTTGTGTCTTTTACTCTTTCGTTTGAGTTAACAGTGAGTTGTACTCTTTCTATGTAGTCTAATCTTCTCTTTCGTTCTTGATGGGGATCATTATGTATTGACATATGAATCTAATTAATATGCAAGTGATCTGTTTGAGAATTATGGTATGAATATTAGTTTGGATCATTCTCCAGCTGCCGATTCAGACTCTAATTATTTGAACAAACTTCTTTGAAAACAACACCTTTCAACATCATAAAAGAGAATTGCAGCTGGAGAACATCATAAAATAAATGATGTCAGAGACCATCACTATTGTATATGGAAGTTAGAATCGGTTATTTAATGGTGTTAGACTTTGAAAACAACAGTAGAAAATTAGTCTCAGAATGAGGGAGGATCATACAAGTACTATTGATTTTTTGTGATAGTTACAATCAGTGGGACTGTACAACAGTACAAGCTAAGGACTAGACTGTTTTTTTTTTGTCACGGTGCTAAGGACTGGCAATCATGGAGGACTTAAAACAGGACTGTGTATGGCAATGAAAAAATTCCCACTTCAGACAATAACTGAGATCTAGGGAAACAACAGGACTCTCTCGACTTCTGCATGTTTATCACCACGTCTTCATCCAGAGCAGACTTGGTAGAAACATCCTCTTGCCGCTTTGCACAAACAAGCCAGCCATCGTCTTCCTCCACGGAAATGGAGGGAAGAGCCGGTTCATCAAACAATGAGCTGTACCGGGATTCTTTGCTTGTCCTGTGTTTCTTTTTCTTCTTTGATTTAGTTATAATTGCAATCTTGTCACTCTGAAGAGAAATGGAGAGCAAATTCTCATCATAACCTAAGACAGAACTTGACGTTTCACTGGGTCGTCTAGTCACTGAGGTAGAGCAAACACCATCATCTAGAGGCGCAACAACCACCTCAGCTTCCTTAGATTTCTTGAAGGTGAAACGTATCCGTAAAAGATTGCCCGCTACAGGCGTAGCTGCAAATGATTACACGTCAGAGCATTAGTACTAGCACAAACTGATAAACATCTATTTCAAAGAAAAGAAAAAAAAACTCAAACCTTTGATATTACTTTCAACAGAAGGAGAAGCTTCTCTTCTTCTTCTTCTCTTGTTACTATTTTGGCTACCATCATCAGACAAATATCCACCAAGATGGAGATGTTCATGCTCGTGTTCTTCCGTCAAACAACTCTTCTCAAGCTGTTCGGCATCATCAAACACTTTCTTGGTTGGCTGTTTAATGGATTTCTCAGTCTTTAATCTCTGTCTATCCTTATTCTCTTTCCGTTGTACCGTTTTAGAGGCGACGATATGGTGGCTTCCGATCTTTTATAATCCATCATAATAAAGGATTTAGACTATAGGGTTTAAATTATCCGGTAGCAACCGTGTGTACAAATCATTCAAACAGTAACCATAACATATCTACCTACAACACGTTTCTATGGTTGACTATTGACTGAAGGGAACAAAACTAAAACAGCATACAATGAATGTGTAGTAAACAAAACAATATGCAAATTAATGAACATATGTTACTGATTAGTTTCACATATCTATTAGCAAAATAATCTAACAAATCAACAATAATTCACCCTAATTTACAATTTAATCAAATCATAAACTTATTTGCAACCTACAACAATCAATCATAAGGTATCATCAAATGAAGAATAAGGATACAGAACATCGTGGCTAATCAATCACAAGAACTGAGAGCTCGACGAACCTTAGTCGATTCAACCAAGTCTTTCTGACCGTTCCTCCTCGCATACACAGGCGGTGGTGACGTGATATATAATCGCGACATCGTGATTTTTGTGTCTCTTTCTCAGATCGAAACGGCTTTAAACAGTAGACACGGACAGTACTAATCGAGATTCAGATCTTTTGATTCTAGCGCGCGAAATCGAAGAAAAAAGACGGAGAAGAAAACCTAAATACAAATTAAGGATTTGTATTGATAAAAATGGAAAAGGGAGAGAGAGAGAGAAAGAACAAATGCGGTTGAGAAATGAATGGTGAAGGTAACAGCATTTAAAGACGCGTGAAACCGCGCGCACACTCGGTCTATTCTGACGTTTTGGAGGGAACAATAAATGAGAAAAAAGGGAAAACCCTACTAAGATACTTAGGCTTACTTTCGTCATTTCATCGTTTACTTCCGTGAAACTCGGTCTGCAATTGCTTACGTCATCTGAAATACCCTTTCGTATCAATATTAGTCTCTTCACTTTGTTATTGGGCTTTAATTTAGTTTATATAGCCCAATTGCATTGTTTTTTAATAATGAGTCTTGTCCCAGTTGTTACGACTGGGGTTTCCTCGCACTTACACAGAAGAAAAATAAAAGAAACAGCGAGAATCATCTGTACTATCCACAGCGCGTCAAAAATAATCTCCAACTACAAATCAACGGCCTCCTATCACGCCACGTGTATTATTATAAAACCTTAACATAGTCCGCGTAACAGACAATCCTCATTCCCCACCCAAAAAAAGTCCCTTGACCCCCGATCTATCTTTCATCTTCGTCCTCATCGTTTCCTCTCTCAGATCGATCAAAATCTAATCACACCGGATCAAAGATGCAGCCCGGAGACTACAATTCGTATTATCACCACCAGCCTCCTCAATTCCCAAACCTTTCCCCTAATCCTTACCCCACCCCATCCCCTCCTCCGCCGCCGCCTCCTCCTCCCACCGTCTCTGTTCCCACCGATCATTCCCAAAACACGTACGCGTCGGCTCCACCGTTCACCGGCGGTTACGGCGCCGGAGACTACTCCCAAAATTACCAATCCTACGGCCAAAACACCGAACACGTCCCTCCTCCTTCAGCTCCTTCCTTCACTCCCCCATCACCGTCGTTTCTAAACCCTAATTCCTCTTATTCGAACCAACAACCTCCCCCGATTCACCCGCCCGCACCATCGTCTTACGGATCGTTTGATTCCACTGCTCCTCCTCCGTATCAGCAACCTACATCGCAGCAGCCGCCCATGTATTATCCACCGTACGATCATCCTCCTCCTCCATCATCGAATCCTAATCCTCCTTACTCATCATCCTTCTCTGCAACTCCTTACACTGGAGGAGGAGGAGGATCTTCCTACGACAAGCCTGTGAAATTCGATCAACCTTCTTACGGCAGATCGGAATCATCAGGATTAGATCTATACGGAAAACGATCTGGGAGCGGAGGAGGAGGAGGAGGATATCCAGCTTTCGATGATTCCTCTTCGTATGGAGATGGAGTCTATGCTTATTCAGGGGGAAAAGTTGAGCCGTACGGGGCTCGTGGTACAGCGCCGAAATCGTCGAATTCGACCTTGTTCGATGACTATGGGAGGCCCATTAGCGTCTCTGATTCCTCCTCTAATGCTGGCGCTAAATCTTCTTCGGCTAAGATCGCTAGAGCTGTCCCCAAGGCTGATGTGCACGAAGATGCCTCCGGTGGTGTTCAGAAGTTTCGTGTTAAGTTGTTGGCTGAGACTTACGGACAGACCACTACCGATGTTCTTTGTCAGGTAATCATGTCCTTGTTAAGCTAAATCGGAAATGGTGTAAAATGAGCGTGTTAGGAAGTTATGCTCGGAGACAAAGTGTCTAGCTTTTTGTGTAATTTTGGAACTGTGTTTTAGTGAATCGGCTTTGTTGTTGTTACTTGTTTGTTAGCAGATTGGTTTGGATGGGCTCCGTATGCTTGATCCAAGTACTAGCCGGACTTTGAGAATATATCCTCTCGAGAACATCACTAGATGCGAAGTAAGAGATTTAGCTTACCTCTATACGTTTTTAATGTTGCTAAATATTTGCATGATTGAAATTGTCTTATATATTTAATTTATTTTTTTTTCATTCAGAAACTAGATTCGTCTATTCTGGCTTTTTGGTCTAAGACTCCGGTAGACTTCGAAGCTAAACGTATCAGACTCCAATCAAATAGTTACACCACCAACACCCTTTTGGACACTGTCACAGCTGCTATGTTTCAGGTTCCCCAAACGTGCATATTTTATATCATCTAGGCCTAGGTTTCAATGCTTTCTGTTCATTAATCCAAAGTTTTGTGATGGTGGGTTTTATAGGCCAAGGAGATTGGGGGAAGTAGCAGGCCTCCTGTCTCTGCTGCCAAACTGGTTGAACAGTCTGCTGAGAAGAAGAAAGGATTGGGTGATTGGATGAACAAAATAAAGCCTGTCAATGAGGAGAAAGATCATTGGGTAATGATTTTTTCGTTTCTTTTTTCTTAATAAATAATCTGCTCTCCTTATTATTGTTCTCAGTCCTTTTAAATTATTCGGCTTCAGGTCCCTGATGAAGCGGTTTCGAAGTGCACATCTTGTGGGTCAGATTTCGGTGCCTTCAATCGAAGGGTATTTATTGTTACCCTCCTGATCCTATAATCTGGAATTTAAGCTCTGGTTATATCTGGGGCTGACAAACCTTATGGATTATTGTTTTTTATTTCAGCATCATTGCAGGAACTGTGGTGACGTCTTCTGTGACAAGTGCAGTCAAGGTAGGATTGCTCTCACTGCAGAGGAGAATGCTCCCCAAGTCCGCGTCTGCGATAGGTGCATGGTAATACTCTGCTCATATTTTTCCCTTACTATTTGTGAACCAAATGTTACATGGATTTCTGAGAATGCGTTGATATTGCTGTAACATGGACAACCTTGGTTGGCTGTTCTAGTTAATTTTAAAGTAAATTTGTACTGGTAGTCTGTTGTCAGGATAGGACTCTTTAAGTTTTATAGTGTTGCTGCTTATATGAATCTGACTCTTGGATATGCAGGCAGAAGTGTCACAGAGGTTGAGTAATGCCAAGGAATCTGCTAGCAGGAACATGAGTCTGCAGAGCCATGAAGACCTCGCTAGAAAGTTACAGGTGAGCTTATCTCCCCGGGTTCTTTATTAGGTTAAAACGATTTGGAAATTGAGTTGATATCCGGCACAAACTATATATTTGTTTTCTGATTGCGGATATGTTTGCCACAGGAGGAAATGCAGAGAAACCGCAAGTCTTCATCTGGTAAATAATTCTTGTATTCTTTATGTTTAATATACTTCATGGTATTGATTTGTTGTTTCTTACATATGGTTTCAACAGGTTCGAGGGAAGGATCTGGTAGGCGGATGAAGGAAGTAGCTTGTCCAACATGCACAGTGCACTTGCAGGTTAGATTCTCTGATAACCCATCTTTCTTTTTTATGATTTTTGGGGTCCTATATGTTCTAGAACAAGAAAAACAAAGTACCCCTCAGAAGTGTACATCACGTTTTGAAATAGAATAAATGGTCAAATGTTGATAATCTTAACATGCATCTATGAGATCCCTTCAATGTCTTCATTTGACATAATCGTACGACTTACTTCCTACTCTATTTTATAAATGTGGGGATATAAATGTTGCCTATGCTAGCTCTAGGTTGTCACTTAATCATCTGAACGATTTGTTAAAGCAAGTGGATAGAGGACTCTGAGCCAGTTTGGAAGTTTGATTTTTGCAGTCTCTCCTGGTACCATGCGTGCACTCATGAGATCATTTCTATTTTGAATTTGCAGGTTCAGGTTCCATCCTCGGGATCAGAGACCATTGAGTGCGGGGTTTGCCAAAACCCTTTCCTTGTTAGCTCGCATTGATCTTCCTACCCGCCTGTTTTGCTCTTTGACATATATATCACGGATTAAACGTATGAGATTTGGTTCATTTGGTTACTGAACTGGGTTTGATTCACCAAAAATAAGTTGTTGGTTGTGTCTCATGTGTTTGTTGCTTCCCTTTTGTGTGTATATGAAAGTCTTTTGAGTGATGGAACAGTCTTACCTTCAAACGCCTCTGATCATGGACGTGCTCCAAAAGTTATAAAACTATATAATATGATTTCATTGTCCCTGTGAATGAGCTCAATACACCTATACAATTAATTGATTTCTTTGTAATGAGCATTAAATAAGTTGTTTTATCATTCTGTCTTGATAGTAGAGAATTAGATTTGTTCTGCAACCGCAGTTAAAGCTAAATATTAGGAAGTTCCAAAATGTGTGATCAGAAAGACACAACCAGCTCCATACACGGTTCACATGCATCGCATGTCTGAATCAATTTGTATATATCGACTTGACTTGAAAGCCAAACACATAAGCATAAAGTGAATTCATTTCAGATACTGATGAAGCAATATAGACCGTTTGTGTTTGTTATCTTCCTCTTAACAATTTATATATGCTTCGTAACAATCCATTCTCAATGCCCACCAACACTACCTTCGCCTCAGCCAATGCCACCACCACCACCACTGCCACCAACTGGCCCATCTTCAAAGCCATGTCCACCACAAGGCACTTATAAATTCCCACCTGTGCCTCAACCGGTTCCATCATTAGCACCTTGCACATGTCCGTGTCCATCTGACACATCTCCGAAACAAGAGCCACCTAAGAACGTAACCGTACCGGCGTTGTTTGTATTTGGAGATTCGCTCGTGGACACAGGAAATAACAATAACTTAAGCACACCTCTCAGGTGTAATTTTCGACCATATGGTATCGATTTCTTACAAGGTGTTCCCACTGGTCGCTACTCCGATGGCAAAGTCCCTTCCGATTTTTTAGGTTCTTTTCTTTGGCCTTTTCTCCTTTTTTTTTTGTTCTCCTCCTTTTTGTACAGTTAACTCTAGAAGGTTGTACTTGTCAAAAAGTGAAAACTCTAGTAAGTTGATTCTCTTTCGTTTTCTTTTAGTGAAAAAGGTTGATTGTCTAAATGATATGGTCAACGTAAACATGCAATACATACGTAAAACGCATGCATACAAGCAATCGGTGGATTAGTAAGATATATATGTCGTTAAAATGCGTTGAGTGAATTTGATTTTAATTAGTTGGTTAATCGATTATATATAGCTATATATATGTCAAATTTGATAATATGGATAAAGGAGCTCGGTGGATCGTAACAACGTATATAATCCTCTTGTTTTATTTATTGAATAATGGGGGTGATTGGTTGAGTGTAGGAGGTGATTTTAGTTTTAATTCCTACCTACAATCTTTAAACTTACCAATCATACTTTATTTTGGTTTTTAAAGTTATAACCAAAAAAATAATAAAAAAATGGTTGTAACTACCTTATTTTCTAAAGCTCTATCTTTTTAGCTGTAGAAAATTTTAAAGCTACAATCCATAAAGCTAAACTAAAAATTTTTACACCCTAAATTCTGTAGTAAATTTTTTACAGCTACAACTGAACCAATTACCCCCGATATCCCAAAAATATTTTCATTTTCATTTGTTTCTACTCTATATTTTTTATATTAATCATTTTTACCATAATTTGTTATATTTATCAGAATATAATATGTGCGGTTGTTTTTTTCTTTCTTAAATACCACTTTGATTTAATCTTTATTTTACAGCGGAGTATCTGGGGATAAAATCGGTCGTACCGGCATATATGGATCCAAAATTGCAACCAGATGATTTACTCACCGGTGTATGCTTTGCTTCGGGTGGTAGTGGTTACATTCCTTTGACACCCACATATTTGGTAAACTCGAATTGATCTCCTCTCACCACCACTATCTCTAACTTAATCATCGTAACCAATTGACCTTATTATATAATAATCAAAATCAGAACGTGATACCAATGTTGCACCAATTGACATATTTCCAACAATACATAGCGAGAGTGAAGAAGATAGTAGGAGAAGAAAAGGGCGATCATATAATAGCCAATGGCTTAGCCATTGTGATCGCAGGCAGCAACGATATGGGCATTACGTATTATGGTCCAGGTGCTCAGTGGGTTAAAGACGATATCTACTCTTTTACCGCTAATATGGTTGATTCTGCCACCAGTTTCGTCATGGTATACCTACCTGCTTATTTCATCTCTTTTTTTTATCAACTACACATATTTTAAACTAAGTTCGAATCGATAGTAAGTTTATTCCAAACCAAAAAAAAAACAAAACAAAAAAAAAAGATTATTCCAAACCTTTTTTGTTCTACATGGGAAAATAAAATGCTTTTCGTTCTAGCTTCCTTTGCTAGAGCATCGGCGCGAACGTTGCAGCTACTAGTAATATGGACCAAAGCTTGTTTCATCTATTTTTTTTTCTACTTTCGTAGCTTATGAAAATGGGTATTCATACTCATGAACATCTACTCTTGGAAACATTTCGAACAGCAATTATATGGATATGGAGCAAGACATATAGGAGTGGCAGGAATGACACCACTTGGATGTATACCAGCACAAAGAACTCTAAAAGGAGGTCCACATAGAAAATGTGCTGAAGATGTTAACTATGCTGCTCAGATTTTCAATGTCAAACTCTCCACTGCTTTAGGTCATTTGGCTAAAACTTTACCGGATTCTAAATTGATTTTCATGGACATCTATTCTCCATTCAGTCAGATTTTAGAAACCCCTGCGGATTACGGTAATCTTTTACAGCTTTTTAATAACTACAGAAGTTTCATGTCTTATATTATATATAGCATATATATGTGTAATATGTTTGTAGGGTTTGAAGTCATAAATAGAGGGTGTTGCGGAACTGGACTAGTGGAAACAGGTCCACTTTGCAACCAAGAGACATCAACTGTGTGTAGAAATATATCCGCTTATCTGTTTTGGGATAGTTTCCATCCATCGCAAAGATTATATGAAATCTTAACCAAAATACTTGTTAAAAAATACATCCCTCTATTATTTTGAGTAGTAGATTACTTTAAAAAAAAAGAATTCGGTGAGGATATAACATTTTGTATATGTATTAATCATGTTGGTCTTACGAAATGGTTGTTGTTTATGATAGTTACCGATTGATATTATTTGTCTTTGAAATGGTTTTCAATTTATTGTTTGATAAATTCGGCGAATTCAGTACTATTTCTCTATGCATAGAGGTTCCTACAGCATGTACTTTCGGAGTCGGAGGATTTCGAAGATAAGAATTTATGTCATTATTAAGATTCTTGAATTAACATCAATAATAAGATAAATAATAATCACGAGGTAGCAAACGAGTGATAGAAGAAGCCTTGAGAAGCATGGAACTTAACATGGCAAATAAATCGCATATCCAAGTTTAAGAAAAGAATACGCACATACGTGCTGACATATAGTATAAAGTATAAACACATGCAAAAACACTTAGCAAAAAAAAACACACATGCAAAAACTATAGTTGGTAAATCCATCAACAAAATTGGTAAAATCCATCAACAAAAATGTAACAGATACCACCATTGCTCTTGACCTTGTCCAAGATGATCCATCAAAGTTCTTGCATAACACAATCTTCATGTTTACCTTCTCTTGATATAGAGTATCCCAGTCACATACTTGCTAACATTCCCAAAATGCATACCTTCAGCTGTCAAACGAGCTGCGAAACTAGTGGATCCGTGTTTATATCATTACATATATCGCTGATCTATCTATAAGTGCCTCAAAATTGAGTGCAATCGTGCTATTCAAAATTATTTTATCGCTGATCATTATCTTGTTTTCTATTATCAAATGCAAGAGAGAAGAAAGAGGGGATGCGGTGGAATCCGGCCCAAAAAGAATAAAAAAACATGAGAGCCTCTCGAAGCCCCATTAGGTTTCTATACGAAAAAAAGCTCCGATGCCGGGAATCGAACCCGGGTCTCCTGGGTGAAAGCCAGATATCCTAACCGCTGGACGACATCGGATAGATGCTTCAATGGTTTACACAACAATATATATTCGGATAGTTGCATTATGGAACTTTAAAAGCTAAAGGAAGTAATTTCAAACAAGTTTGATTTAAATACGGTATTAATGTATAAAATAACAACGAACTATATTTAACAAACAAAAAATGAAAGCTGTATTCAACCGTACATTGTCTGAAATCTTTACTAAAAAGTCTAGATACATTTTTAACTTGCATACTAAGTTAAACTATTTAAGTTTTAACCATACATAATAGACATAGAAACAAAAACATATCTATATTATTTTTATCGGAGGTCTAGTCCCACTATCTAATAAAATAATTTTGTTCTATGCAGTTAGACAATAGGAATGATAAAAAATTAAATATAGCTAGGGATATGGAATCAATCCAAAATCTATTCATTTCGGTTATACAGAATTTACAAGTGTTATATACACTAATTGTGTTTGATGATATGGTCTGCTTATTAGTTATCAGAGCATCTCCTTTGTAAAACTCCATGTTTTCCTTCAAAATGGAGTAAAAATAAAAATAGCGTAAAAATGCTTCAATCCAATTTCATTTCTTTCATAATTGAGTGAAGAACAACAAAAAAAAAACGATTACTCTAGAAATGGAGTAATCTCTATTATTGAGTGAGATATATAGTTGGGTTGGAACAATTCTTACTATATATTCACTTTTACTTTATTTTGGAGAAAAAAATGAGTAGGGATGGAAATGTCTTTAGAAATGGTATCTACATTTTGGGGATGGTATAAGTCAAGTTTTGAGATGAAATTGTTGCTTTCATAAATCACTGGTGTTATGGTGTAAAACTCTACGTAACTCGTATATTTAACCATTATTAAATCATATATTACTACAGCCACATATACTTCTATCTATGAACAAATATATGTACCATATGGTAATAAGCGAATTATTATCCGTATAACACATTATTAATTAAATCATCTGATATTACTACAGCTAGCAGCAGCACCATGACTAGTTCGAATATTATTCTTTCAGATCCTTCGAGTAATCACGTATGTATATAATATAGCATGACTCTTCATACTATGACGTAATAACTACAAATTCTGTTTATATGATAATCTCGACATATACATATTATTATAATCTCTAATGTGTATAGTTGGGTTTAGGGTTTTCAATCTCGCAACTTAATTTTTTAACCAATGATCGACGATAAAGATATACATGCACACCAATGATCGACGATAAAGATATCAGAAAAATTAAAATAACACCCTTGAAAAGAATTATAATAAACTCAAATTGAACAAAAAAAAATCCATGCATGATTTGAACCAAAATTAGTTCAAAAGAAGAACAAGTCCATATTAGATATTTTAATATCTTACCAAAACGTCAAACATCTTAATTGCATGAAGTTGAAAGATGAGAATTAAAAGGTGCCTACTCTTCGGATTGCTTGAGCGTTAAGACTTTGGATGATAAATGTCAAAAACTGTTTTACAAAAGATTAGCAAAAAAGTTAATAATAATTGCGAGAAACAATTTCCAAATCAGATAATATTTGAAACAGGTCTACGTGGCAAACACTCGTTTTGGGAAAGCGTACGAGGAACTCCATACTAATTTCTCGTAACGAATTATGATTTTTAGAATTAATCTTCATGACGAATTTCATTTTTTATCCATTAAACACCGTAAATGGAAACTTCTTCTCCAAAATAACAAGTCATCTTCCATCCCAAGGGCACAACACGTGTTAAAAGCGCAACGTGTCGCTGCCTCTAACTTGCGCCTTAAGACATAGTTCAAAGATCCAAAAGGAAAATCTATAGAGCGGTGCTAACGTACACCATCTCTATAGCTGTCGCTTCTCAATCTTCTCTTCCTTCTCCCTTGTTTCTTCTCTCTCTCTATCTTTGTCTAACCAATCATTCCTAAATATACGCTTTATATATAGATATACTTCTAATCACATAAATAAATCATAAACCGCCATACAAAAAAAAGCAAAGGCATATGTATATAAGAAACAAGAAGCTCTGTCTATTATACACCTGAATCACATCTGCCTTTAAGCTCCATCGAGTATGATGAAAGTGAAGAATCTTCTTAGTTCTAGATTAAAATCTTCCTCAGCAAGACAAGGTGAAGCTTTTTTCTTTATTTGCTCCACTTTTTCTCATGAAAATCGTACATGATCTGTTTCTCTTATTCTTTTACATAGTTCTTGAGATTGTTTTTTAGGTTCTTGAAATTGTTTTTTTGGGTTCTTGATTTTTTTTGATAAAGAATGTTGAAATGTTTTGACCTACATATGTTTAGATATTTTCCTCTAGCAAGAATCCATTAGATGAATCTTAATTATTAGAGAAATGTTTTTGAGATATCTAAACTGTTTCTTTTTGTCAATGGAGCAGAAAATTCTGAGAAGGAATATCGTCGTAGCTTGACGTCCAAGCTAAGTGTTAACGAAGAGTACAAGGAAGCTTTTAGGACAAAGTCCTACTTAGATATTCGGACAAAAGCAGAAGATCAACTAGGCCTTACTTTCTGTAGTAAACTCTCTTCTTCTTCTTCTCCTCCTCCTTCTTCTTCTCCTTCATCCTCAGATCTTAGCTTCCATTCACACTTCACCGATTACTTGCTCGACCCCCCTCAAGAAACCCTAGATGCCCTTATGCAAGACTCGAGTTTCCACAATCTTCTAGTTAACTTCTTTGACTTTAGCTCCGATGCTTGTGATGTATGTGAGTCTCTCCTTCAATGCATCCAACAAATCAAGATCAATCACATCAAAATTAAAAGGGTTATCAAGATTGGGAAAAGGGTTTGTAACGGTGCTAAACCCCCTGAATGTGCTTTGATATTTCAAGAGCTCTCGAGATACGCCTTGCTGAAAAACCCTTTGTATTACATCATCAACCAAGCTCAGTTCCGAAGAGTTCATGACGCAAACTCGGAGTTGCTGGCTAGACTGACATCGAAAAGGAGAAGAATCAGAAGAAAAGCCAGGTTCTTTAACTTTTGCAAGAAGCTAGGAGGTTGTAGTCTAGTGATATCTCATAGTGCGATTGTTATCACATTGCTGATAGTAGCATTACACAGCATACTAGGCGTTTTAGCAGCTCCAGCTATGTTCGGTTTATGCTCGTTAGGTCTTTTGAGGAAGAAGAAAACGAAAAGAAACATGGAGAATAAGAGAAAGACCGATACAACGCTAGAGAAGCTGGGGACACAAATGGATATAGCAGCTAAAGGAATGTTCATAATGATTAATGATTTGGATACGTTGAGTAGACTTGCTGGGAGATTATGCGATGAGATAGAGCATAGAAAAACCATAGCTTCTATGTGCGCTAAGAGTAGGAAGATTGAAGTGCTAAAGGAAGCATTGAGGGAGTTTAGTGGACATGAAGAAAGATTCCTAGAGCAATTGCAAGAGCTTGAAGAACACCTCTACCTTTGTTTCCACACTATTAACAGGTCAAGAAGACTAGTGTTTGCGCAAATCACAGGACCAAGTTCTTGATTCTTTTGATTCATCAAAAACAGAAAAAAAAAACTACTTTTGTAGGGTTTATGAAACATTTATAAAGTAATATACAGTATGTAAGAATGTCTTTCAATGTTTTTCTCACGATTCTAGTGAAACTGAGTCAACAAATAAGGAAACTATCTGATTCTTTTGTTGTTCTTGTAATCTTCACTTGGGTTTTAATTAAATGATTCTTTTGTTCTTGGCATAATCATCGACGTATATACTTTTCGATTAGTCAATTTTAAATGAGCTACAGTATTCTGTTTAGTCATTTTTATTAGATTAATTAAGATTGTCAATCAACTAAAAAGGATTTTTTTTTTGTACAACAGATTGATTAAGACATTACATAACAGAAAATCTCTATTAAATATTCTTATATTATATATATTTTGGAAGTCTCTAATAAGAAATTTTTTTTTCTTTATCCATGTAAATTAGCAAAATTGTTAAGCTCCTTTACATTTCTGTATCATTTACATTATCGCGTCTATTCATTTGTTTCCTTGAAATTGCTTGCATCTTTTTATAGCAATTTTGTTATGGTAATGTTAAAAAATATTGAATGTTTAAACATCAACAGAAAAGTGAACCAGGGTGGAAAACCATCAAATCAGATAATATATAAAGTAGTAATTAATAATAACAAAGCGGGCGGGTCGCTCAGGGAGAAAAGAACAGACTCAAAGCGCGACCACTGCCAATAATCTTTCAGACATACAAAGAAACAAGAAAATACTTAAAACTGAACCCTGGAAGAATAAGTCTGTCCAAAGGACCAAGAAGAAGGAACAACATTGAGGAAGACTCTCGTAGCGCCATCAGTAGTGGTAATGGAGAAAGAGATAGCTTGTCCATCGAGATAAGCGTTTGATTGCCAGTTAGCTCCCCAGTTGCGAGACATGGCTAACCAACCAGTCTTTGATCCTTTGATGGAGACAGATTTTATCGAACCAGCTCCTCCTACGTTCTGTATGTTCACTAGCTCGAAGTAGTCCCTTCCGTTTATTCTGAATCTCACCCCTCCTCTCTTGTAACAGCTTACTCTGTTTTTTTAACAGAAAAATAATTAGGGGTCAAAATGATCAGTTTGAAAGTTAATGGTTCATTTTCGAATTTGTGCTAACCTTTGGAAAACGACGGGAACGATCCCGCCTTTGTAAATTCCGATCTTTTCCCAAGCGGGTTGTGCCATATCGAAATGTTTTAGCGGCGGGTTGCACCAACCACCGTTGTTGCTCGGTAGAGCGAAGTTTGGTGGACAGAAATTAGTTGCCGTAATAACCACGGAAGCTCCTCTCTTGCACCACCTCGAGTCCGCGGCGTAATCACACGTTATCCTATAGCATTCTCCGCAAGAAGCTCCGTTGTTGAACAGAGCCGTGCTTAACGCAGCCGTCATTGTCCCGTACCCCGCCGAGTAGAGATCTCCGTACCCACAAGCTCCTCCTGAAATAAACAAGAATCATCATGATTCGTTACATGATGTCTTTCTTGTTTCAAGAAAATAAATTTAAATTTGTTAAAATTACCCATTGTTCCTGAAGCGTCACTTCCTCCATAGAATGTGGCGTGACCGTTGGTTAAACCAGAAGGCCTAAACGCATTAACCGCCATAAAAAGAGTGGCTAAAAGCGCCAATCCAGCTAGAGACTTTGCCATGAGACTATATGATTCGTAGAAGACGAAAGAGATTATGATGGTGGTGATGATCGAGTGAAGGAGAGATAGTGAGTGGTGTTTAAATAAAGGTGGCCATTGTGTGTAAACTATTAGTACGTAAAAAAAAGCTATGTAGTACGTAGCAACAAAACCTTACATGTGGGTCTTATTATCTAGCCTGTGTGTATATCTCCATTTCTTAATCTTTTTCTTTTGGTAAAACCATTTCTTAATCTTTGACATGTGTATATTTGTAAGTAACACACTATAAGTCCAAAAAACAGTAGATCTGCACACTCTGTTTTTGTAATATGCACTTGTGTTTATATTCCCTTAAAAAGTTCATAATACTCTGTTATGCGGTGGATACCGATACCGATACCTTTTTTGTTTAACTAAATAAAAGAGTAGAAAGAAAGACAAAAGAGAGTTTTTTGTTTGTGATATGATACAAACATGTGCAGGTTGGTTCATCGATCACAGACTCACATGCTCGCTTGTCCTGTATTATTAGCAACATGCCAAATGGCTTTATTAGTTATTATTATTTGGGTTATTCGTTCCTCAAAACTTGATCTCCAATCTAAGTTGAGAAGATCACCGTCACGGAATCTGTCGCCTTTCACAACCTACCTGCCACTTCTTACCAAAAACAATAATATAACATCTTGAAATTTCAGTCTAAAATTTAGACAACACTAACTATATGGAACCAACCTGGTAAAGGACTTGAGGACCGTAGATTTTGATTAGTGTACGAAATGTAAAAGCCAATGACGTTGATGATATTGTTTTAACTAGTTGGTAGTAGTTGTAAGAGCCGGGGAATCTATTACTACTGATTGTCATTATTAGTAGATTAATGAATCACATAACAAAGACCTGTAAAATTAAAGCAGAACATGATATCGTTTTTATTATAAGAAAATGAAACCTAGTTTGGCAGGTACAGACTTATGTTATGTATCAATTATTTAACCCATTATTTAATGGTCATACCACATGTACAGTCTTCATCCTTCTGGTAGTAAAAAGATAAATGGGGACTTAAGTAACATTATAATTTGCCTACCCTGTTGGTGGATAACATTTCACATGTCTATGTTCTTATAGTTAGCCGCCCAAACACAGATAGATAAAAGTATTCGACTCTGAAGATGCTAAAATCATCCAAACACCATTAAACGAAGTTGAGAAGATTCCAATCTTCTGAAACCAACCATACAAATCTCTGTTCTAAAGTAGAAACGAAGTAATAAAAAAGAAACAATATAAAAAAATCCCTAAACTTAGACCAAGGGCAAGAGTAAGAAAGTCTTAACTGTGAGAAGAAACAAGAAACAGAGTGAGAGTAAACAAACTCTCTCTCTAGAAGTCATCATCGTCTTCCTCAGCCATATGCTTAGCCAACTCTTCCTCTTGCTGCTTCCTCTCTCTCCTCTTCTCGTCGCTCTCTTTCTCCTTGTGTGTGTTGGGAGGAAACCTCAAAGCTCTCACCGCCTCGTTATGCATGTTGAGACAGAAAGCGATTCTCGAGTTAAACGCTGTCTGTGGCTCATTCGTAGAGTAGATGTCCCCTGTTTCTTTGGACACCATATACCCGTTCTTGTGATCGATGGTCGCGTCTATCGCCCCGTCGCGTATGGCCTTTGCCACGATGCTCTCAGCATCAGCCACAGGGTTCTCGGAGTTGAGTCTCAGCTTCTTGGCGACATCGGGAAGGGAGATTCTCGAGTATGAGATGCTGATGTTGCGAAGTCCAGTCCTGATGACGTTGTGGCGTAGTCTCACGATGAGATTGTGCGTTCGGTCTTGAGCAAACGTGTCTGAAAACTTCTCCTGCACTGTCCTGAACAGCTCCAAGTCCCCTATCCTCACCGCCTTTAAGAAATGAAACACATTATTACAAGAACTAAAATTATGTCGCAAGAGCAAAATTATGAAACTCACATTGGTTAGCTCGAAGTAAGGTCTCAGGGCCTTGTCCATCCCCTTCTGCATGAAGATTGACCTCTCTGGAATCTCACCAAGTAGGAGACGAACCAAAACCGCCCATTTATTGCACTGGATTCTGAAGCCCAGAGCAGCAATAGGGGCTTTCCTGGCTGCCTGAAGGAGGCTTTCTTTTGCATCTGTGTACTCCAGCTGAATAGTTCTGATCTTCCCGAGGTAGAAGAGATACCTACAGAACTGTTGGTTTGAATGTGCCTCAAACCGAGGTGCCTTTGATCTCAGCTTCTCCGCTTGATCATACAGATTGTAGTGAAGGTAGTTACGAAGCAAAAGGTTCAAAAGTGTTTCCTGCATCCAATAAAAAATATTTATTCAATAAGTACTTCCTCGCAAATGAGTGTAGACTGCATTTGATAACACACATACACATACCTGACCCAACTCATCATGTCGTAGAGTTGCAGAATGATGCAAAGAGAGAAGATTCCTGCAAGTGAACCAGAAAATTAAATGCTGAGCTACTGATTAAACCCTAAAACAACACATCAGTAAGCTACTACTAACCCGCGAATCTCAGCAAGATCACCGGTTTGCTCGTAACTCAAGGAATAGTAAAAATACAGTCTTGAAGCAATCACATCGATGGTCCTCCTGTTTAAGTTCTTGAGACGAGCGATGCTTGCCGAAGAACAAGCTTTAGCCTAAGATATAAATAACGATATTAAAACCACAACCGAGCATTAATCCATGAGAAGAAAACACACAAGAGGCAGCAGCAATAAGTAATAACCTCGTTGTACTTCTTCTGATCAACCAGAAAAAGAAGAACGATGAAGTAACAGTAGATCTCGAGCTCAGCAGGTACGTGCTTAGACGAACCTTGTGAAACCGATGAAGCTGTATCAACTTCCATATCATGTTCAACACCCTATAAAAACCAATTAAAAGCTCCCACGTCATTCAACAACAAAGCTAAAGAGAGAGACTATATAAATCACCACATAACAGGAACTTAAGCATTATCACTAGAGCAAAGTCAAGAACTTTATTAATAACCTTAGGAAGAAAGGAGGAGAGGCGAGTGTGAGGTTCGGATCCTGGAACCAAAGCGAAGTCCAGGAAGGAAGATAGCACTGAGGCGGTTAGCTTACGCCTGAGTCCGATCGTGAGACGCACGGCACGAGCGATTCGGCGAACCTCTTTCGTGTATGAACCAGTATCGATCAAAGAAGCAATTTCCTTCAAATCTGTGAGGGGGAAAAGTGTGAGAAATCGTTGAAATTAAAAAAAAAAGGTTAAAACTTTTCGAAAACTCAGAGGAGAGAGTGTATAGATAGAGAATTACGTTGCATCGTGGAGGTGGTGGGAGGGATGATCGATTGAGAAGGGGTGTGGTTGTTGTCTTTCATCTCAACGTCTTGAGTCATCTTTTTGCGTGAGCTCTTCTGAATAATTGGAAATTGGGTTTAGGGTTTTTTTAAGGAAGTGGAAGTAAAGTGTAGAGATCGATTAGCTGAGAAAGTGGAAGCGAGATTACTAGGTCGACCGGCGAGGAGAAAGTGGGATCAGAGTTGGAAGATGAAGTATTTTTCTTTCCCAAGTATTTTTCTTTTTCTTCAAGACAGCTTCTTAAATTAATTGTTTAAATAAAGAATAAGATAAAATGTTTCAACAAGAGTCGTTGTAGTATAGTGGTAAGTATTCCCGCCTGTCACGCGGGTGACCCGGGTTCGATCCCCGGCAACGGCGATTATCTTTTTGACATGACTTTGACCTACGGGTCTTAGTTTTTGGGACTTCCTCTGGCGTAATCCTAAACAGTCAGCCGGTAATTATCATCGTCTCAATATTTTTTGTTCGTTTTCGGCTCAATGGACTTTTTGTATTATGCTGGTGGTGAGAAAATGCAAGACCGGAGAAGTTGAAGAAATGAATCAATGATTGGTGAAGCTTTGAAACAGAGAACGTGGGTAGTTTGCAGTCTCCATCATGTTTCGTGCAAGTAAATGTAATACCATACTTAACAAATTTTCAATAACTCGGAAAATAGAGACAAAACTGGGAAATGTTGAAAGGTACAGAACAAACCTGAGAAATCACAAAGGAGAAACATTCATAAATGAACATATAACATTACCTAACGAACAAAATCAAAACATCTTGTTCTTTTGATGGACAAAAACAAAAGATCAGACAATCAAGGAAAAAAAACAAAGTCCATTCAACGACATTGCTCACTTAAGCAGCTGCATTGTTCGGTGGTCCATCTGATCTGTTGAATCCACCACGGCCTCCACCTCTTCCACGACCTCCCCTTCCACGGCCACCACCACGTCCTGTTTCAACAACTCATTCACATTAAAAAAAAAAAACTCAAGCAAAATACTGGTGTTACGTATTGAGAAACCAATGGTGTTTTAAAACGTCATCGTACCACCACGGCCCTGAGGAGGAGCATCATATCCATAATCCTGTGGCGGACCAGCATTGTTGTATCCGTAGTCTCCTCCATATTGCTGAGCTTCATGGTAACCGTAACCTCCCCTTCCACGACCTCCTCTTCTACCGCCCCCTCTGCCTCTACCATATGATCGCTCGGTGTTCATACCTCCATCATCATACCCATGATCCCTTGGAGGAGGGGCAGTGTAACCATAGTCTCCTCCCTCGTGTGGAGCTTCATAGTGAGGTTGAGGACCACCGTAACCTCCTCTTCCACGGCCACCACGTCGTCCTCCTCCTCTTCCCCCGCGCCCTCTTCCTCTACGCTCATGATCCATACCTCCATCATCATACTCACGATACTGTTGAGTCGGAGCATTGTGTCCATAGTCCCCTCCATCTTGCTGAGCTTCGTAGTGAGGTTGAGGAGCACTGTAGCCTCCTCTTCCACGACCACCGCGTCCTCTCCTTCCCCCTCTTCCTCTACCAGGTGTCTGCTCAGGCTCCATAGCTCCATCATCGTACTCAACATTCACATACCCGTCCCCTAAGAGAACCGGAAAAAGAAAAACACAATCAAATCCACAAAATTCGAACCAGGTGAAACGAATATTTAGGAAAGGAAATTGCGAAAGCAAATTTACCTCTGCCACCTCTTCCCCTTCCCCTTCCCATTCCTCTACCTCTTCTTGCTCTGCCTCTTGGTGATCCCTCTACAACAGATAGATAAGATTATAATCATATAAAAGACAAAAAAGGCACGGCGCTGAAAACGCTCATTATAAAAGTCAAGATGGTGAATACCTCGTCCTTCCTGATCAAACTCAGCTAATGGCTTCACCATCTCAATTGGGATCGGACACTGGTACCTGCAACATCCATTAATAAAGATGTTATTAGCATTCTTATTGACAGACTAGAGCTTCAGACACAGAGCCTTATCTGGAAACTAGACACCCGAACAACAAGCATTAAAAAAACTCACCCAACGGAGGATGTGTTAAGCTCCTTCTTCGAAAGTGTTATAGTTATCAACGACACATGCCTTGTTGTCTCGATTCTACACGAGAAGAGAACAAGAAAATCAATAACGAGTCGAGATACCAGTCCCTGGACAAAGTAAGCAAAAAAAAATAGACAATCCTCTTACGGAAGAAGGCCTTCCTCTAGAGGTTCCCAGGTATCTGTGATGTCCGTGGATCCAATAGATGTAATCTGGTGAAGATCAGGAATCCTTCTCTGTAATAATTATTCATTGTCAGCATTCTCAGACACAACATAACCCCCTTTCTTGCGATCTGAAACAGACACAACCACAAAACATACCTTAATCAGTTCAACAATGTTGACAGTCTTGCTGATAGCTCTCCCCATTGCCTTGAAAACAACTTCATCGGATCCTTTCTCCTATTATTACAGATAACAAAATCTCTTATACATACATACCATTGTTAACAGCACTGATTCGTATATTCAGATTCAACGCAATACCTGAAAAAGAGCCATCGCGTAGGTGATGCAGTTTCGCGCTCTACCCATACTGGTGATACGAATCTCGTTCTCAGCAATCGGAGTCTCAGCCTTGGGCTTCGCCACTCTCTCATACATATCCATCTGAACAAACACAAACACTGAATCAGAAGAGCGCAAAACGGTGAAACTAGGGTAAAAAAAACACACTGATGATTCGAATCTGGTGGTTTCTCTTAAAAAATCCTAAGTGGAATCGATTTAATGCTTACCTTGTGTGACTGTTTCGGATTAGATCCTCCAAAACCCTGTGAGATTCGGATAACTATTCGATACGGTTTTCTCTTTCTTCTGCTTCTGCACCCTTTTTGAAGCAGGCGCCTCTATGATATATAACAGCCGCACAACTTCCCCTTCCGCTACACACCCGTGTACCAGTGAACTGCCCTAATTGATTTCCGGTTTGTCACTTTGACTCTAAACCGGTTCAAACCGAACCGAAGATTGATCACCATAAAATTACTCAATCAAATTTATTAAAACAGGATCACTCTTATTTTTTACCCCTACTCCTACCTGGAATATTACTTTTTTTTGCCACTGGACCTGCTTTTTTTTAAAACCAACTTTTTCATAATTCTATCTAATCAAATTTATTCTAACTAAATAAATATCCACGATTTTCTTCTACCAAATCAGCGGTTACCATGAACTCCATTAAAAAACTGATTCATGCCTTTTATTCCTTTAATCACGTAAAATCACCACCACTATATTTCCGGAAAAATCTACACACCTTCCATCTTTACAGAAACTGCACTTATAAATATTGCAGTCTACGCATAACTCCACCGCACCTTCAATCCTTACAAAAACTGCACTGCAATCATGGAACTCAGCTTTGTCAACCAAGTTAGACCGTACAAAACTTCCTGGCGTCTACAAGTTAAGGTCCTTCATACCTGGAAGCAGTTCACACCTCTTTCAGGAGAAACCTTGGAAATCGTTTTGTTGATGCATATGTACGTCTCTAAACTTTCTTATTATTCTCTCTTCTATTTCTTCTCACTATTTGTAACTACATCTAAATTAATGGCAAACACCTTTCAAAATCATGTTCTTTTATTTATTGCCTGGCGAACAGATGATTCCTAAATACATCTATATGTAAAACTACTATCTAAGTCGTTTATTCTTATTATATTGAAGGATAACAAGATTCATGCATCATGTAAGAAGGCATACTTTGACCGTTTGGAGAATAAAGTACCTGCTGGTGCTTGGAGAAACATTGACCATTTTTCGATGACTAATAATGGTGGTAGTTACAAGACTACAAATCACCAATACAAGATTGCCTTCATTCACACCACTGACATCACTCCTTCAACACTGCAAGAGGAAAACATGTATGTTGACTGCTGGTGTCACAGAATCGTGTACTCAATCTGATACTACTAATTATAGTGGTGAACAGGTATGTTTTGACTTCTTCATATATAAATTTTTAATATTAATTTTAGGACCGCAACTATTTGATAACTGAGTTTCTTTTGTAGGGTTCATTTTCACTGATGGAAGGTGAAGTTAACGAGGACTCTGTAACAACCCCATCATCTAAACGCAATGAAATTGCCATAACCAAAGACGCAACTGAACTCACTTCGTCATCAAAGAAACATTGCACCCGAGTGTTTGTGAAACTAGAAAAAGGTGTCAAGCAGCAGTCAACCTCGAGAAAAAGTGGCTAAGGAAGGAAGTGTGGAATTGTGCTTTGTTTTCATGATTTCATTATGTTTTCTGTTTGTTGTTTTATGTTTCCCGTAAGTTTGTTATTTTCTCTTTCCAGTATGTTTGTTGTTTTCTGTTTCCAATATGTTTGATCTTTGCAAGTGTTTGGTTTTATTTGAACTTCGATTAGCAATGCAGTAGTGTTATTATCTACGTTTTTTTGTCTTCCTAAAAAGTCTAAATATATTGCAAGACTCTAAACTAACGTTTATATTTAAACCTTAATGACAAAATAAAGATAATAAGAATTCATAATAATAATAATAAAAATTATTAAACCCCAATATATTCAGATATTTATTAATACATTTTAAACAAAGCTTGAAAAAAGGCTTTGAAAGGGCTGGTATTATTTTCTTAGAAGCGTGGTTTGATTAACATATTTACTAATTATGTTATATATATATATGTATATATATATACATGTGTAAAAATAGATGTGTATATCTCACAAATGCACAGTTATGCAATTTGATATATGTAATATAATTAGCAAAAATTATATTTAAGTAATCTTTTTTGTTGAAAATTAAAGTAAATTTGTATTAAACACAAATATAATTAAAAAAACACAAACATAAAATTTAAAATTTTCAAAAAAAATTGAATCAAAAATATATCCGCCCTTTTAGGGCGGGTCACAATCTAGTTCTTCATTAAATTAACCATCTTTATTAGTATCAAACGCAGTTATACTAGCTGTTTTGCCCGCACTCGCAGATTTAGTAATTTTTGTAAACAAATTATAAATAGATATATTATCAATTTAGAAACCATTAGAATAAATTTTTTCATGTTGTTGAATATTTAATAATTAATTATATAATAAATTGTTTATAGACAAGATTATAGATTTATGTAGACTCTATAAATCAAACTGGTTGCTCTTGTATCCATATGGAATGTAAACGACGTTTGTTACTTAACACCACGTGCTAAGCTATCCACCTTCTTGTTTTGAGTCCTTGATATATAAATAATCTTTGAACTATGAAAACTTCTCTTGAGACATATGATGTCCTCTAAGTAACTTGCGAAAGCTGGTCATTCTTCTGGTTTCAAAAATATTCATATATACACAAGACTATATATATGGATTTATATTTATTTAAAAAATATTATGATGCAAAATAGTTTTTGATAATACAATATAAAACATTTTAGATAATGATGAATATCAAATTTTTGGAATTTGTTTTAAATTTATGTAATTTTTTACTAGTAAAACTAATTTAATTATTTATTAAAGGTAGTAAAGACTTTAAAAACTATAACTTAAAATTAAAAGCAAAAAAACTCACTTTACTTTTTTTTTTTTTTTTTTTTTTTTTTGTCGACCATTTTACAGACTCATGTGGACTCTGTAAACCAAACTGGGTGCTCTGTATCCATATGGACAGTAAAACGACGCTTGTTGCCTCACACTACGTGCTAAGCTATCCGCCTTGTTGTTTTGCGTCCGTGGTATATGAATAATCTCCGAGCTGTTGAAACTTCTCTTCAGACTCTTGATGTCTTCTAGATAACTTGCGAAAGCCGGCCATTCTTCTGGTTCCGAAACCATCTTCACCAATTGAGAACAATCCGTTGCAAATGTAACGTTATATTGCCTTAAATTCCTCATGCATTCCATTGCCCAGATAAGGGCTTCAACCTCTGTATGTAACGGGGATTGACTAGCCCTCGTATTCCTAGCTCCCAATAACCCTTCAAAGCCTTCCAAGGTACTGTACCATCCTTGTCCTGAAAAGGTATCCTCTGCTTTTCATGATCCATCCGTGAAACACCATCGTCCCGATCTAGTCGGCAATCCTGCATCAGTCATCAGTGTAACCTGGTTCTGAGTTTGAACTATTTCCTGTTGAGCTTCCGTCCAAAGTAAAGACTCAGTCATAGCTCTTTGAAGAGTATCCCTCGGATTCATATCCAAATTACTAAATACTTTGTTATTTCGTCCTTTCCATATATACCAAAGTATCCATGCAAAATGATGATCCTCCATTGTTGGCTTCATCCTCCAGAATAAATAATCCATATTCGCGAACAGAGATTGTCCTGGAAAGTGATCTGGATGCGTTGGGATCGTTGATAGTGCCCAGACCTGGACTGCTGGTGGACATTCAAAGAAAACATGATTTATAGATTCCTCTGATGCTCTACATCTATCACACCGTATATCTCCTTGTATACCCCTTGCCTTTAGACTTTTCTTCACTGCTATACATCCCGATAAAAGTTGCCATAGAAAATGTTTCATCTTTGGTGGACAACGCACTTTCCAGCAATGGGCTTTAAGATCAGTAACCGTGGGTCCAAATTCTACTGCCCCTCGTTCTTTATCTGGATATGTTCTCTCCACTTGATATCCTGATCTAACCGAATATTTTCCATTTTTTGTAAAATGCCAGCCATCCCGATCCATTGTTTGTGTCCTACTTAGAGGTATACTCTCAACAATTTTAACATCCTCGGGGTCCATTATTTCCTGAAGAGCCTGTAAGTTCCATGTTCGTGTGGTTTCATCAATGAGGAAATCAACCGTAAGATCCGGTAAGAGAACATTTTGTTTTTTATTTGCTGGTCTCGGGCGAGTGGTTGGGAGCCATGGATCATTCCATACTGAGATGGATGACCCTGATCCCACCCTTTTGATTAGTCCTTTGCTAACCAGAGATCTAGCAGAGATTATACTACGCCACCCATAGGAGGACGCATACGATCTGATCGGTTCCAGGGGTGAAGTGTTCCTGAAGTATCGACCTTTGAAGACACGAGAAAATAGAGTGTTAGATTTCTCTATTAATCTACATAGCTGCTTTCCAAGCATTGCTGTGTTAAAATCCGTAAAATCCCGAAAACCGAGTCCTCCATCATCCTTATGCTCACAAACCTTATCCCATGATTTCCAGTGTAACCCTTTTGTATCTCCACTGGGGCTCCACCAGAATTTTGCTACCGCACTGGTAAGCTTTTTCGCCACTGTCTTTGGTATTCTGAAACAGGACATAATATGATTGGGTAGAGCCGTTACCACCGATTTTATAATTACTTCTTTTCCTCCTTTAGAAAAAAACTTAAAGGTCCATCCATTGATTCTGTTATTTAATCTTTCCTGAACAAATCCAAATACTTGAACTTTTGAGCCACCCAGACTTTCTGGGATGCCTAAGTATGTGCCCATTCCTCCCACATTTTGAATACCCAAAATATCCCGAAGTTCTTGGCGGATAGCGTCATCAATTGTGTGGCCAAATTGAATCGACGATTTTTGAAAGTTAATCTGCTGTCCCGAAACCTTTTCGTATTCTTTAAGAATTACCAAGATAGTCTCGCATTCCTCTTTCTGCGCTCTACAGAAAAAAATACTATCATCTGCAAAAAGCAAATGAGATATTGAAGGACATGCCCTTGCCACTTTTATTCCCGTCAGCCGTTTTCCAGTTTCAGCCTTTTTAATATTTGCTATTAAAGCTTCAGTACACATAATGAACAGATAAGGAGATAAAGGGTCCCCTTGTCGTAAACCTCTGTTCGGAATAATTTGTCCTCGTGGTTGTCCATTTAATAAGACTCTGTATTGTACCGAAGTTATACATTCCATCATCAACTGAATCCAATGGGAATCAAATCCCATTTTCCGAAGTAATGCTTGAATAAAATTCCATTCCACTCTATCATAAGCCTTACTCATATCCGTTTTTATAGCCATAAACTTGTTTTGGCAAGCCTTATTTGTCCTCAATCCATGAAACATCTCTTGGGCAATTAGAATATTGTCCGAAATCAATCTCCCAGCTACAAAAGCCGATTGTGTCTCTGAAATCAAAGCCGGTAGACACGCCTTTAGCCTTTGACACAGAACTTTTGATATAATTTTATACCCGACATTACAGAGACTGATTGGTCTAAGTTCTGTCATCCTTGTCGGTCTTTCCGTCTTGGGAATCAAACATATATTTGTAACATTTAGTCTCGCATCCAGTTTTCCTGTGGTCAAAAAATTATTGACCATTTCCACTATATCCTGCTTGATAATGTGCCAAGAGTGTTGGAAAAAGAGTGCCGTCATTCCATCCGGACCCGGTGCCTTTTCGGGATGCATCATGAACAGTGCTTGCCGCACTTCTTCCTCCGTGGCGATCCTTATTAACCATTGATTCGTTTGCTGAGAGATAGTTGGTTTGATTTCATCTAGAAAGTCATCAAATTCTCTAGGCGACGTTGTGCTAAACAGATCATCGAAATAATCCACTGCAACTTTCTCAACCCCCTCATCCTTAACCACCCAATTTCCATTTGTATCATATAACCCCACTAGCCGATTACGGGTTCTTCGTTGTTTTGTTAAGGCATGAAAAAAATTAGTACTACGATCTCCCGCCGTGTTCCACGTATTTCTACTTTTCTGTTTCCAGTATTCCTCCTCATCTTTATAAGCCTCTTGAAGTTTCCGAGAGACTTCCAAAATATCCTCTTGAGATCTATTATCATCGGTTTGTACTTCCTCCAATGCTTTTTGTAATTCCGCTATTTTCTCTTTTCCATATGGTGGGTTATTCTTGCGCCAAGTTGAGAGTTCGTGTCGGCAATTGGTAATTTTTGACACAATATCTCCCACATTGCCAGTTGTGTTCCTCCTTTCCTTAGTCCAGCCTCTGGCAATGGATTCCAAAAAGCCATCCCGTCCAATCCATCTTTTATCAAATCGAAACTGACCCTTACGCTTAGTAATTTTGTCTTCTAGAAAAGCTACTATTGGTCTATGGTCCGAGCCCACCATTTTCAAGTATTCTGTATACGATTGTGGAAACATTGTATGCCACTCTTCATTTGCTAAAGCTCTATCCAATCGACACCGAATCATTGTCGCTTTCCCGTTTACTTTCCTCCTTCCTTGCCAAGATAATTTGTTTCCCTTAGCCTGAAATTCCAGGAGTCCACTATTACGGATCATATTATTAAATGATACGAAGGTTTCTGGACTCCGTAACGGGCCACCTTCTTTTTCATGGTTCCCAGTGATCTCATTTAAATCTCCAATAATAAACCAAGGATCGTCTCTTGAAATGCCATATCTTGTTAATCTCTCTCAGACTTGGTCTCTCAGCTTCTGGATTGGTTCCCCGTATACAAATGTCATAAATATTTTCTTTCCCAAAGCATCTGCCTCCACATCTATCATTCTGTTACTTGAGTATAGAACATTAACCTGGTGCTCATTATTGTAGTATAATGCCAAACCTCCACTTACTCCATTCGGGTCTACCGTTATTAAATTATCATATCCAAAATGTGATTGGAATCCTTGAACAAAAGCAAAATCTTGCTTTGTTTCCGATAAGAAAAGAAAATCTGGTTTGTATTGATGCCATATCTCTCTAAGATAACTAATTGTTCATTTGCTTCCCATGCCTCTACAATTCCAACTTATGATCTTCATAAAATAAAATCTTGAGAAAGCTCTATTGAGCTGAGAGATGCTGATTTAATGTTATCAACATATCTCATAATTCCAAATTTGCCTAACGTCCAAAACCCAAAATTCCGACTGATTATACCAACCGAAAAATAATCCTCATGAGAAGCACCGAGCAAACCTCCTTGCCAATATACCAAAGAGAAACTGAGAAATAGGAGTTCAATTCCTCTCGTCCTGATGTAATTTTTGTATAAGGTCATAGACAATGCAAGGTTTAAAGAGACCCAACATGTCCTGAAGTCGCACACCATTCGTATATCATGCCCATAATATAACCAGGGACCTCTAGACCAATCAACCAGCAAGTTCTCAAAAGTAGTCCATCTTTTATTTAAGCCACAACTTAATACGAAGTTTAGGTGCAGAACCCATACCATTACTATCTCCAAATAATACGTATAACAAATGATGGACCATCCAATTTTATTCTGTTCATTAAACTTAGGCAATTTCAAAACGCATGTCGTCAATATGAATTGGAAACAAATAATCAAATACACAGACCAGCCACCGTGTGCTTGTCGACAACACCACATCCAAATAAACCTTAATACACCAAGTATCCACCTAAAAGCATTCAACAATAACCAAAATAAAATACCATACCCTCGCCAGCATATCAAACAGAACCAGGTAAACGAAAATACATAAAATTTCACACCAACCAACTGAGACCAAGACTCATGAACCAGAACACCAATATTATTCCAAAGTTTATTCATTACCATGCCTGCATTATCATTACAGACAGGAGCCATACAAGAAATAAACAAATCCCAAATACTCTGATGATAAAAAGAAATAACAATGCTCAAAGAGCTTAATGTAACCTTAAAAAAAACAAGAACAGAGACCCTTCTCTGCTTATAAAGCACTACTTCCAGTTCACTTAAATCCATAAACTATGGTTTAGAGTGGGCAGGGATAGAGTTTGACGAACCCTTACTCTCCATGGGATTCTTCCCCTCTCCTTTACAAATAGCCTTTATCAACCAAGGAATCCCAAAAATAATACCTTTAAAACCATCGGATCTTGTCATGATAACAATCGAGATCGAAATCAAAATCCAATCTCCCGACGATCTTCTTCTGCCAGATCGGATCTTGTCATAAAGACAACCGCAAATCCGGATCTTCCCCTTTCCAAATCCTCCAGCGAGTTTTCCTCGATCCGAAATAATCCTCTCATAAACTCCGTAGAAACCTTTGTCTTGATTGACGAAATCCCCAACACACATCCCCTCATCGATCCCCGGATCCCAAAATCGTGAAATCATGAAACCCTAATAATCGCGTTCGCCGTCGCTTTGAAATTTTCTACAAAAGCTCAAACAATTACACATTTCTAGTTTCTAGTTTTTGACAATTGTAAAAAAAAACTCACTTTACAAATAATAGTATATATAATTTTGAATTTTATCAGTGTTTTCAATAACTATCACAATGAGTGATTTGATTGTCATAAGAAATTTATCTTATAAGATATATATATATATATATATATATATATATATATATATATATATATATATAAAGAAGTCGGTTTAATATTCTTAAAAAATATAATATAAACATATATGTAATATTTAATATTACTAGAGAAAATATAAATATAAATTTAACTATGATACTATCATTAGAACTTTTATTATACTCAAAATAATGATAAGTATCAGTTAAATCAGTAAAATTATTTATTAATATATATAATTGAAATGAAATATGACTAAATTTAAAATTATGGAGAGAATGACACAACAGCAAATTTACTTCTCAATTAATAATTTTAGTATTTTAATAATAAATAAATTTAATAATGTTAAAAATAATTCATAATATATTACATTTAAAAACAAACGTAAATCAATATTTAGTTATTTTATTATAAAATTATCACTAAGATTTCAGTATAATGATAAATATAATTATATGTGTATATATACTACTAATTATAAATTCTAACAAATAAGAAAGAAAGATGTAAATAAACACAAAATAATTATATGGAATTATCATCTTTTTTGTTAAACACATTTTCTATTTTTTTTAGATAATTTTATAATCTGTTAAAGAATTAATTATAATATTTATTAAAGATATCAAAAATTTAATTAGTATAATTATTTTCTTGATTAAAATTAATGATTAAGCATAAAATAATGGAAAACATGACAAGTAAGAAAATTCACATATGTGTATATATACTAGTAATTATAAATTCTAACAAATAAGAAAGAAAGATGTAGATAAACAGAAAATAATTATATGAAATTATCTTCGTTTTTGTTAAACCTGTTTTCCATTTTTAGATAATTTTATAATCTGTTAAAATAATTAATTATAATATTTATTAAAGATATCAAAAATTTTAATTAGTATAATTATTTTTTGATTATTAAAATTAATGATTAAGTATAAAATCATGAAGCAAATTCAAATTCTCAAATTCAGTTTTATTACGTATCGCTGAATAGTCAATTAGAATAGAGATTATGAACCGAAATAGTATATTTGCTACGACAGTAAAACAATAAATATTACAAGAAGGAAACCATAGACATACAAGCACGTCTAGCTCAGTTGGTAGAGCGCAAGGCTGATCGTCGGTTCGAAAACCCACGGTGGGCTTGTATTTTTTACGCTCCGAAAAATAATTTTTTTTTTTTGGGGAAAATAATAGACAAATAATTAGTAGAGGTCAGATATATCCTCTACCACGTTCAACAACACATCACAAATCGCAAATCCTCCTCTCCTCTCTCTCTCTCTCTCTCTCTGCTCTGCTTGACTCGATTCGTTCCAGGTATCAGATCTCTCTCTCCTCACACTCCGATCACGTCTTCCTCCTCCTCGTCACATCTTCTCTTTCACTTGCTAGATTTGAATTCTGTAGATCGAATTTTTTCATTTTCATTTCTGATATCGCTTTTGTTCCCGCCACTCGTTCTGACTTTTTCCTCTCCCTCAGGAACGGTTTTGATTTGAGATCTTTGATCTGCGACAATGGTGGCCGATGGAATCGACATGGACGAAGGAGCTCTCGAGATCGGAATGGGTAAGCTCACCCGATCACTTCTCTCGATATCGTTGGTTTGACTAAACGGATTAAGAGATCTAGCTTGTATCAATCTTTGTAAGAGACTAATTTTGAAAAGATCTTCGAATTGTGTGTAGAGTACAGGACTGTCTCAGGTGTTGCTGGACCTTTGGTCATCCTTGAGAAAGTGAAGGTAATTTATAATACACATTTTGATAATGAAGAAGCTTTTGCCATCGATGAATTGGATTCTATCTTTTGGTAATGTAACTGCAGGGTCCAAAGTACCAGGAGATTGTTAACATTCGCTTAGGTGATGGATCTATGAGACGTGGTCAGGTGCTGGAGGTTGATGGCGAGAAAGCTGTTGTCCAGGTTACTTCTTGAATCGAGATGTACATTGCTATTGTATCTACAGGTTTGATGTCCTCAATAACTTTATTCATCTTATGGTTGCAGGTTTTTGAAGGAACATCTGGAATTGACAACAAATTCACCACCGTTCAATTCACTGGAGAGGTGTTTACTATTGAAATTTTCTTCTTTTTAAGCGTTTTCTGAGTACCAAGGATTTGCTTATAATTGTTTTGCTTTCAGGTATTGAAAACACCTGTATCACAAGACATGCTTGGGCGTATCTTTAACGGTTCAGGAAAGCCAATTGATAATGGCCCTCCTATTTTGCCTGAGGCGTACCTTGATATCTCTGGTGAGTGTGATTGTGTGATCTGTAGAAAAAACAAAAAAAAAAAATGTTGTTTGTTTTAATTGTGTCGGTGAATGATATTTTATAGGAAGCTCAATCAACCCCAGTGAAAGGACTTATCCTGAAGAGATGATCCAAACGGGGATTTCTACCATTGATGTCATGAACTCAATTGCTCGTGGACAGAAGATTCCTCTTTTCTCTGCTGCTGGTCTACCTCACAACGAAATTGCTGCTCAGATTTGTCGTCAGGCTGGTCTTGTTAAGCGGTTGGAAAAGACTGAGAACCTAATTGAGGTAATCATTTGCCCCATTGAATGTAAATTGAGTATCCTACTTTGCAAGGATTTCAGCCTTCGAATTTCTATTTAGTTTTGTTTGCTGTGTAAAATCATTCCGTATCTTACCTTGTGTTTCTCCAGGATCATGGAGAGGACAATTTTGCTATTGTTTTCGCAGCTATGGGTGTTAACATGGAGACAGCTCAGTTCTTCAAGCGTGATTTTGAAGAAAATGGATCTATGGAAAGAGTTACCCTTTTCCTGAACCTGGTAACTTACTTCTTTCTATGCTTCTTCTTGTATCTTACTTCATTGATAGTACTAATATATTATATCAGTGTTGGATTGATATTTATTCCACTCCAACAGGCAAATGACCCGACCATCGAGAGGATTATCACTCCTCGAATTGCCCTCACGACCGCAGAATATTTAGCTTATGAATGTGGGAAGCATGTGCTTGTTATCTTGACAGACATGAGTTCTTATGCAGATGCTCTTCGTGAGGTAAAAATATCTTTCGTTGGTCTGTCTTTCGTGTCATGATTCATAACTTGATTTAAGTTTTCGCAAACCTCAACCAGCATGGATATGTTTAATGACCTCTACATTCCACGTTTTGATGAACTGTAGGTCTCTGCTGCTAGAGAAGAGGTACCTGGAAGACGTGGATATCCGGGTTATATGTATACAGATCTTGCAACTATTTATGAGCGTGCAGGGCGTATTGAAGGAAGAAAGGGTTCCATTACCCAAATCCCTATCCTGACTATGCCTAATGATGGTAAACAAAATCACATCATTCTTGGATCCTCTTCTTTTTGAATGAACAAAGCTCACAATGTCTGTTGTTGTAATACTCAGACATCACTCACCCTACTCCGGATCTTACTGGTTACATTACCGAGGGTCAGATATACATTGACAGGCAACTTCACAACAGACAGGTGCCATATGCTTTACTCGTTTTGCATATCTCTCACTATTATTTTCCAATACACATGAATAAAAAGGTTTCTCTTCTATCTATAACAATCTCTATTTTTTTTCTGGTTCTTCCTTGAAACAGATATACCCACCCATCAACGTGCTTCCATCACTTTCTCGATTAATGAAGGTAGCAGAGCCATTTCAATTATATACTCCTTATGAATTCAAACATAACTTATTAACTTGACAATCTTCCAACTCTGCAGAGTGCTATTGGTGAGGGAATGACTCGCCGTGACCATTCTGACGTGTCTAACCAGGTTCGCTACTTATAGGATCTTACTTTACTAAAGCATCTCACAATTGTCACTTAGTATCATTCATCACACCCAATTCATAATATATCTTTATTAATTTCAGCTGTACGCAAACTATGCCATCGGTAAGGATGTTCAAGCCATGAAAGCTGTGGTTGGAGAAGAAGCTCTTTCTTCAGAAGATTTGGTACCTTCCTCTACTCAATCACATTATGTTCATATCGATACTCATAACAATAAATTACTCATGCCGTTAGCTTCTTCTTGTGTTGTGGATTTGCAGCTGTATTTAGAGTTTCTGGACAAATTTGAGAGGAAGTTTGTGATGCAAGGCGCGTACGATACAAGAAACATCTTCCAGTCACTTGATTTGGCATGGACACTGCTCCGTATCTTCCCACGTGAGCTTCTTCACCGTATCCCTGCCAAAACACTCGATCAGTTCTACAGCCGCGACTCCACAAACTAAACCTTTTGAAGGAACTCTCTATGTTGCTCCATTCTCATCTTATTTGGAACGTAAATCATGTCGAGAGAAGAAAAGACTCAGAGAATCGTGAATTTGGGATTTATTCTTTTGCTTTTTTTCTTTCATTTGTACTTACAATAAAGGTTTGTGTAGGGAAACTTCGTACCAAAACGCTATTTATAAGCCTGTTTGTGTGTTTCTGTCTTCCAAACTGGTGAATTATGTCTTTTTGCTGTTGTGTAATAAAAGATATTTTCCCTCACATTTTTATTATATCTATTCGCAATCAGTTTAACGTTTTCTTATATCTGTTCAGATCTCTTGATGTACCATAGAGATTTCATTATCTGCTCATGAAACACCAACAAAATGAGTCAATGACATGGTCCGATACCTTTGATCATTTTGGGTGTTAGTTAGTAAAAAGATAAATCAGCTTTTGTAATAAACATAACAACAGTTTATATTTGTAATGTCATAACTAATTCACAGTGTCTACTCAAATGAGTGACACAAGCTGATGGCTCGTACACCAATGAGCAACAGTCTCTCTGAGCCATCCTAGTCTAAAGAACTCCATATCTTTTACTATTCTCTACTGATATATGTATAAACCATCTGAATCCAATACACTGAGCCGCAGGGACAAAAAACAAACATCATCTCTCTGTAATTTTTGGTTCCGAAGTTGCATTTCATCCACCATCTGGAAAACAGTATACTGTCCTGCCCAACAACAAAAGAAAATGTAAAAGTCAAGTGCAAACAGACGCTACTTTATCTTGAATGCACATTGATGAAACAAACAAGCTTTCCGCGGTCTATGTTGGATATGTATGTTTGTGCCCTATGGCTAGTGGATAGGCCTAGGATAGGAAATTAAGTCGAATTTCAGAGATTAGTTGTTGTCTACAACATTTCACATCAACAAAAGCCTTAACAACTCTATTGCTCAAAGCCTTAACAACTCTATTGCTCAGACAATGATAAAACATAACAGGCAGATTCTTGTTTGAAACTTAAGGGCGGGTCGTTACCAGCAGTCAGACACAGCAGTCAGAAACGCTAGACTTTGTACTCGCCGACATGCATCCATTTGGTAGATGACCATTTGTTCCCTTTAATCACAGGACATCCACCTAGAACCAACGAAGCATATATTATCAACAACACGCACACTCAATGGTATCAGGAAAAAAATGTACAAGTGTGTTTCATATGATTAGTAGTATACCATGCAAGCTGGAGGGATCTAGTGTAGCATCAGGCCTCATGCTCCAAAAGAGCAATGCATCACCCATTCTCGGCTTTACGGAAAGTCCCTTTTTCCCACACTCAGAGAGCTCATTGTACCATGGTACAGAACTGAAATTCATTTTGGCAGCAGGGAACACCGTTTCACCGCCTTCTTCAACATCCGACCTGTATAAGAGAAAGAAGACAATGATTGGTAATACTCGAACTTGGCAAACCCTTAAAAGTAAGAGTTCAGAAGATCTTACAGGTACATGAGCATTGTAGCCATGCGTTGACCTCCATTCTTGGTGTTGAACTCGTCAACAAAGTAATCATAGTGTGGTTCATACTTTTGCCCTTCTTCGTAATGAAGAACCTGAAGTCCTTCTCCATGATCTGCACATTCCACAATCAATCATCTTAACCACAGTACAAACTGAATAACAAATTCGTGGACATATGATCACTGAAAAAGTCTCAAGAACCTGCTGGAATAAAGGTGTAATCAGCAATTCTCTTCTCAATGGTCTTAATGACTTTATCCCTTCCTCTCCTAAGGAAAGTCCCTGAGCTTGTTCTCACCCTGAATGTGATGTATACAATCATCAGAACAAATACACAACGAAGCATAGCAGTTCATGATCCACAGAGAAAGACAATGAAACCAAAACCTGCTATCTTTGCTCTTGCCGGTTTGGCTATCAACAACAGTTGACTTCACCATATGTGGTTTAGCAAGACTGATTAAATATTCACATTCTTCCTTCGACTGGGCAAACATCAAATAATACATTTTGATTTAATACACTCAAAAGATTCTATTTTTTTAAAGTTCAAACATGAATCAACACTAAAGCTTGAATAAAGATCAAATACAATCTTTGAGTTAAGAAGACAAACCAAGAAACCGTGGTAGAGGAAAGCTCTAGGTTCCCAAGAAAGAATCTCAGTCCATTGATCTCCTCTCTTCCCAATTCCCTCACTTCTGCATTCAATCAAAAACATATTAAATCAAAAACATTAACAAACAATGAAATAAATAAATAAATAAAGATTTTTGGACAGGACTCATTGCCACCTACCTCTCAGTTGCAGCTCGTCGGAAAGAAGAGAGATCCGCCGGAGAAGCGTCATCGAAAGTATCAACCGGAAGAGAGAAAACCCCGAAAGACAGAAGCATCAAGAGAACGATCGTTAACATGAACAGCATCAACAGAACCAGCATTAGCGTCGACCATCTCTTCGTCTGAAATCGCTGCGACTGTCTCAGCTTCGTCGCCATCCCCGCGAAAAGATCCAGCCGAAAACTTGTAAACGAAGAGAGATTAGGAAACGATAGGAGAGGAGCGAATCACAAAACCTTGTTTCCTTTCTTCTGTCTTCGATCTCTGTTCTCTTCTTCTAACGCCTTGTTCTTACAAATTTAGGAAGTGACATTTATACCCTTATGAAGAATGGTCGGTGGTTGTGTAGATATGGATATTGCTGTAATTTCAGAAGGACTGGTTTTATTTTCCCAGCACAATGTTTTTTACTTTTCATACAACTGAAATGAAATCAACCAATGGGCTATTAGTTGATTATTATTACATTTTCTATAATTAACTACAGTATCATCTTTGACTATAACCAATGTTCGAAAACTCGCTAGGCGTAACGCGTGCGGTCGGGCAGGGCCTAGCGCCGAATTCATTAATCGAAGATTATACGTAGATTAATCGGGGCGTAATTTTATAGTTTTTATATCTGTTTTGGGGATATATATCCGAAATGTGCCCAATAAACATTGTTATCATGTGGCCTGGTGGTTATTGCCATGTACTTATTAGAGCTGGACCCGGGTTCGAATAGACTAAATGTCCATTTTGTTGTTTTTAAAAGAGAATTAGGTTAAATGAATGAGAAAATACCAATTTACCCTTGTCTTCAACCTTCCTCTGCGATTTTTTCTGTATATTGCAGCCGTTTTTCATTTTTTTTTTTGACGGTTTCGATTATTTTTCTTCTTGTTCTTGTAAGTTTTAATCAAACTATATTATATCTAAGACAAACATGTGATTTCAAACTTAAAATCTTCTAAAACAACAAGTTTTTTTTATTTCCCGATTTATTGTCCGATTACCACCAATCCGCCACGGTCGTACCCCGCATCACGTTTTTCCGGCGAGAAATCGTCCGCCTAACCCGCGTTTTCGAACAGGGACTATAACATATGACATTTGTCTTATTAAAAGTAACTATATTTTCTTTAATAAAGTATAGAAAGTATGTATTCTTAATCTATTAATCTTTCAGGCTATTCCTAGTTATTTTCTGCTTACAGTTTTCTAAAATGTTGGCTAGTGATCTGTAAACATTTATCATACAAATGTAGTGTAATTAATTACTAAGCTTGATTTGTTTCCAAAATTTAATAGATAAAAGAAAATACATTTTTACAAATTTATTGACGTACTTAAAATGGTAAAAGAAAATACTGTAAATGTTTTGAATCCCAAAATCATTATGCGGAAAGTCAAAACGTCAACGGAACGTTTACTAAGTAACGTCTCATTTTTACTAACGTCATTACTACGTTTTAGCAAAATCTAAAATTAAAATTCCATAAAAATAAATCATCAATGCTGAAATTGATGGTAGTTTTTCTGCTGTCAGAAAGAAAAATGCTGAAATTGATTAGGGCTTTTGTGAGTAATGTATTGGGCTTACTTATGTGAATACACAGGCCAATCTAAGCATCTGACCTCCTGCGGCGAAGCAGCTAAACGAAAAGACAAGTAAACCTCCTTTTGGTGAAAAACTTTTGAACCTCACAGTCATTATTAGTTTCCTTGATATATGCAAGTGCAATCCACTGTAATCAGTATATTGTTTAGTACGAATGTTTTTGATGCTGAGTTTAGCCTTTTAGGCAAACAATAATTATTATTATTTTTTATAACTCTGATATCTGGGCAGTCACATTCCCAACTATCCTTCGAAAGAGGTCCAGCGCCCCAACAGAAGGGATGTTAAATTCGTTGTGGCCAAGACTCGAATCCGGGTCGAACAATAATTATTGTTAACTGAGTTGTGAGTTCTTACATGAGGTTATTTGGTTTAAAAGGTTTTAAAGGATTTATACATATGAATCTGGATGAATTACACTTGTTATAGCTAGTTTTACACAAGTTAAATTTTGATAGATGTCGCAAATGGGGTGGTTTACTGTTTACATATGAGTAAAACTGAGTTTATACATGCTATAATAACCGAGTTCATGCATGATAAAACTAGGTTTATATTTGTTATATAAATGGATTCTAACATGTTGTAGTTCGGCTTATACATGACAAAAACTGAATTTATACATGCTACATACAACCAATTCTATGCATGATAAAACTAGCTTTATGTTTGTTATATAAATGGATTCTAACATGTTATAGGTCGGCTTATACATGTCTTAACTGAATTTATACGTAGTGAATCTCCACAACGTGTGGTCACCGGAGCTTTCACATTCTCTCTTTAGAGAATGGTTTACCATTTTTTTTATACGTAGTGAATAGACACTTTGCAGTTAAACAATTAAATTCATTCATGTTATGGCTTGATTTCTGCAGTGAACAAATGGATTTCTACACTATCTGAAATTCAAAACTCCACGGACTTTCGATTCATGTAACACAAACCCCCTTATCTCTAACATTTATCTTTCCAACTTAATTTATCATAATCTTAAAAAGCTTTATAGCCAGACATAAATCTACAAATAATTTATAAACCAATAAAAAGCCATTCATGGATGGAACGAACACTCTCATTATAACAAATCAATGTCCATTTGATTCCAACACTCTTTAAAAGTAGTACAAAACAACTTATGTAAGTAAAACTGAAAGAAAAGTCTCTACTTGGACCAGAGACACTCTTCCGCTTTTACACCACACAATTTATTTAGTTAACGGTGACTTTACCGACCATACCAGCACCCTGATGAGGCGCACAGTAGAAGCTGTAGGTCCCAGGCTCGGTCAAAGCAACCTCGTACGTCTCTCCAGCAGCGTTGAGCAGATCCTGCTCGTCCATGGAGATCTTGCTCGCGTCAACACCGCTTGGGATCTCGTCCTCGTCGAACACAACGTTGTGCGGGAATCCAGCATTGTTCTTGAACACAATCTTCTCTCCTTTGGCTATCGTGAACTCGTTGGGAACGAAAGCCAACGCTCCATCTCCTGATCCCAAGAGAACATCGATGGCCATGGCGTTTCCGGCCAAAGCGATGGAAGCTGCAGCCGCTACGGCAGTGACACCGAAGTCCTTTAGGGATGACTTCACGGTGAGGTTCCTTGACGCTGTGGTGGGGAGTCTCACGATGGCTGAGGGTTTGGAGACTGTGGATTTGAGACCGGTGAACGATGGGATTGCGACGGTGGCTGAGGTTACTGAGGCCATGATGAAGTTTCTTTCTGTGGTTTTTTTGGTGGGTTATCCTTTGGTTGATTGAAGATTGTGGGACTTGTGAGTTTTATGAGTGAGGGAGAGAATGAGATAGAGTAATGAGTGGCTCTGGAAGCAAACTCCATAGAAAGGAGTTATCTGGAGAGACGCGTTGTTATTGGTTGGTTTTAGATTCTGTGTTGTGAAGTGGCAGAGTGTTCGTCACATATTTGGTCCAAATGGATAAGCCTATTAGATAGACATAGACATGTGTTTGTACTTTGTACATGTCCTGAATATTCTTTTATACTTTTTTTTTCTTTCAAATAATTATATGTTTGCAAGAATGTTTAACGGATACCATAAGTAATAATTAAAAATAAATTAAACCAAATTTAACTATTACTTGTTTAGAAGTTGATTGATTTTTTTACCTCGTTCAGAAGTTGATTCATAGCTGAAAATAGAAGTTACTTCTAATTCAAATTAGTGGTAGTTATTTAATTTTTCGAATTTTCTAAACCCTTTCTGCAATCCAAAATTTATATACCAGATTTTAAAAGAAAATATCTGAGAGGCAATCTTATGTGCAAAAACAAATTAGTAACTTGAAAAATGATTGAAGGTAAAATATATAAAGACTATCTCAGGGAATCAGAGGTCACAGCAAGTCGGCCGGAGAGGAGAAAAGAGAAATATACTATCAAAGGCTCTGTAGTACACTGCCGGCAAGAGGGAAGAAGAAAAAAGAATCGTACGACAGAATCACAGACTCTTACCTGATTCATCTTCTTCCTAATCGTAAGGATTCAGATGACGTTGTCAAATAGTCAAAAGGCATGGCTTCTTTTTTTCTAATGTCGTCGCTGGTCTGTTTTATATGTTTGTACATGGGTCCTTTATGCAGTACAAATGGCATTAAGCTGTAGTACACAATGATTATCAGAAAACTGTAGTACACAAAGTTTAACCCGAGTTATGGATGAGCTAAAAATATTCGTTTACCATCAGTTTGTTTATTTTGCTATTTCTCACAAAATTATGTGATTATTTCACTATAAATTATTTTCATAAAAATCTATTTGTTTGATATATTTTATTGTTTGTTTATTTTGTTTGTGATAATAAGCTGTTAGGACCAATTATTACAAGGGTGAATTAGTGAAATAACCAAAAATAAATAAATTTAGGAAACTAATCATAGAAACAAAAAGAAAGAGAGAGAAGGGAAATGACGACTAGTTTTTAAATTTTAGTTTTTAATAATCATATTGGGATGGACGTTCGGATATCCATTCGGGTTCGGTTTGGATCTATTCGGATTTCGGATTTTCGTGGTCAAAGATTTCAGCCTCATTCGAGTGTTTCTAAATTTTAGTTCGGATTCGGTTCGGATCCTTGCGGGTTCAGTTAGTTTTAAAATAACCCATTTAAATTATCATTTAAATTTTAAAATTCACTATATACTTTAAATTCCACAAAATCTATAAATTATATAATTATTACATATAAATTTGAATAACATATGTCAAGATATCTAAACTTAACATAGAAATTAATAAATATATTAAGTATTTTGGTGTTGTGAATATAATTCAACTATTTATACATTTATTTTTAACTATTTCTATATATTTTCAAATATTTTGAACAACTTAAAAGATTCATATATATATATTTGGATGTTTTTTATTATACATTAAATTTAAAATTAATTGATATGTATAGGTATATTAATCTATATCGGATATATTTGGGTACCCGAGATATTTCAATTCTGATCGGGTTCAGTTTTGATTCTTTAAATCCCAAAAATTTAAACCCATTCGAATTTTTAATCAATTTCGGTTCGGGTTTGGTACTACTTTTTCGATTGAATTCAGTTCAGTTTTTCGAGTTCGATTTTTTGCCCAGCCCTAGATTATATGACCAAATTTCTCTTATTAAAAACCTAATAATATGTTGAATAAGAAATAAGATATGTGAAAGTTTTTTTTGGTAAGTTCAATGGGTTAAGTAAAACTTTGATTTATGTGAAAATATATGAAGATTGTTGGACATCTTTTGTAAGTAAAACTTTGATTTATGTGAAAATATATGAAGATTTTTGGACATCTTTTGTAAGTTTGATTAGATTTTGATCTGCGCGTTCATACATATGTATTTTTAAAAATATATTGTTATTTATTTTTCATTTCACTGTTTAGGATTGGAAAAAAAATTCAAATCTGAAAAATCTAACCGATCCTGATCCAAAAAAATAGTACAAAACTCAAATCGAAATTAATCAAATATCTAAATTATTCAAAAATTTGTTATTTAAAAAACTGAAACCTAGTTCGATCAAAACTAAAATATTTCAGATATCTGAATGTACATGAAGTAGATTTTTATACTTATATATTAATTATTTTTATATTTAATGTATATAAAAACATCCAAAATATATATGATATTTTTAAGTTGGTTTAAATACTTGAATTTATATACAAATAGTCAAAAATAAATATCTAAAATAATCAAAGTAATATTAAAAACATCAAAATATTTAAAAGAATTATTGATTCTCTATCCAAATATTTAAACCAAACCAATTTATATGTTAAGTTTAGGTATTTTGACATATGTTATTCAAATTTATATGATATTTTAAAAACTGAATTTTACTAAAATATTTGAACATTCAGATATCTCTGCATTCGGGTCTCATTGGGTTTTTGGTTTTCGGAATAAAAAACTTCAAGATTTGGATATTTTTAAATTTTGGTTCGTGTTCGGTTTGGATTTTTATGGGTTCGATTTGGATTGATATAACCTATTTAATTATTTTTAAAATTATAAAATTCATTATAGTTTAAATTATTTAAATATATATATATATATATATATATATATATATATTACTAATCGATTTTTGGATTGTCAGTGTTATTCTCATAAGTGTCATTCGGTTTTTACTAATTATTGGAGCGGATTCGGCTTAGTTTCTTCCGGATTTGGTTCGGCTCAGATTTTAAACAATGTCTAAAAATTGTCTAAAAATATAATTTTTAAAACCTCGAAAGTTAGCATTTTAAAATAAAAATATATAAATTATTTACTAAACTATTAAAAATAGTTAAACTATCTAAATTAACTAAAAAATATTCAAAATAATAAATAAAACAAACTAAAAAAATATTTTGAATACTCTAAAATGTCTAAATCACCTTAGTATATATAAAAGCACTAACATATTTAATTAATTTTGAATATCTTCAGATCATAATTCATATTTTGGTTCGATTCGAGATATAGTCAAAGTCTAAGATATAGTCAAAGTCTAAAATATTAAGCTCATAAGTCTCATTTAGATATTTTTGTAAAACAATTTGGATTCGATTTCAGTTTTCTGGTTCGAGATTAAGATCGATACTTCGGGTTGAGGAAAAAACTCCGAGGTTTAGTAATATTCGACATTTTTGAGTTTAGTGATGAGCTTATTTAAAAAGGACCTATTCAAGCCGTACATATTTTTAAAATCTTGGGGAACACGTAAATTCACCTTTCCATTTCTTTTGTCGACCTATCTTTCCTATTTTCGCAATACTTTTCTTTCTGTCCACTTATAATTTCTTTTGAAGAAAAAAATATAGGGTTCAGTGGTTCTTCTATTCGACTTTCTTTTCACAGAGTTGTAAACGTGAAGGAAAAAAAAAGCGAAACCGATGGCAACTCCAGAGACTACAAGAGAGCCATGTCCCGACCGGATCTTAGATGATATCGGCGGTGCGTTCGCCATGGGTATCACCGGAGGATCCATCTATCACTTGATCAGTGGTATCTACAAATCTCCCGCCGGCGCTCGTCTGGCCGGAGGCGCACAGTATGTACGTATGTACGCTCCTAAAACGGGAGGAAGCTTCGCGGTGTGGGGTGGTCTGTTCTCGACCATGGACTGCGCCCTGGTGTACGCTAGACAGAAGGAAGATCCGTGGAACTCCATCTTCGCCGGCGCCGCCACCGGAGGTCTTTTAGCGCTGCGTCAAGGCTTCCTGGCGAGTGGTAAAGCGGCTTTCTTCGGAGGTGCGATTTTGGCTCTCATAGGAGGAGTCCAGCTCGCTTCGGATAAAATAGTGATGGCTGCGCAGCAAAAGCAGGCTATGATGGGTTATGAGGCCTCGTTTCCACCACCTGGTCAGGTTTATGGACAGTCCGAGCCGGAGACTTCTTCTTCTGCTTCGGAGGCAGGTTCGGGATCTTGGTTTGGAGGTTTGTTTGGGAAAGGGAAGAAGAAGGAGTCTGAGGGTGAGTCAGGAAGCAAAACTCAGGTTCTTGAGAGCTTTGATGCGCCTCCTGTCCCAACTTACGAGTTTAACTAATCTGTCCTGATTTATTTTACTAAGTTTTTGAGCTTAATAATTAGTTCTTATGACTGTTTTTTTTTGTTAAAGATTTTTTATGATTGTTATTCTGCAGAAACGATCGGTAAAGTTTTATGATCTCTTTAGTTGTTGACTTGGATTATTATAATGTCTAGTTGTTTGTAAAACTAGCAGTTATTATAACGTTTTGTCTGCACTCGTTCTGCAAACTATGGCTCAGTACGTGTTTTACTGAAATTGAGAAAACTAAGGGGAAAGTAAACTAAGTGTGAACATGTCTTAGAATATATAGTTAGTGTGACCAAAGTAGATCGATAACAAAGTTTTTTTGCTAAGTAAAAAGGTGGTTTCACCTACCTCTTTGTCGGAACCTATTCCTACCGTAAATTAAATCCAAGTGACAGAAGTTACAGCCGCAACTCATTTACCACTAGACCAACACATTGGTGATAACAAAGTTAGTAAAACTAAGATAGATATACTAATACATCACAGATAGACGATACAACTGTAGTTGTAGTTTTAATTTTTTCTTAAATATGTTTTCTTTTAAATTGCAACGTATTTTTTTGCTGTAGAATTTATGATGTATGTTTTTTTTGTAGCTGTATGATGTTAGGAGTTTTCAAGGCTCATAAGGCAAATGATGTAGTATAGGGAAGTTGTCGAACCAATTCCAAGGGATTCAAAGCAGTGAGAATGCAAGTGTCTATTTAATCTAAGTGCAACCAGATATTTGAATGATTTTAAACTAATACTAGAATGCAATAACAAAATGATAACTTTCTTAACTATTGGAAAGGAGAACTCATGGGTAAAGAGAATTTTGACTTTGGGTGATCAAGTATCAAACAAGGATGGCAAATGATGAATCAAACAATTAACCTTAAGCCTAAACACAATCCTAAACAAGCTCTATGTCTAGATGAATGCTAATTTGCTAACATATCTCAAACATCAAATCTCTTTGGTTGAATGACATGTAAGCAATCATTAAGAACAAGTTTAATAGCTATTCTAACACTCTTAACAACAAATGTCTTTGGCAAGATGCATTAAGAGCCTAGTAGAGTTGTCTCAGACATTTCATCAAACACCTTTTGGGTGAGAAATGTCTAGAGATCAACTTTTGAATGATCAGTACAAAAGAAGCAATAAGAACACTCTACTAGCAAGGTTTGAGATTGATCTACACTAAAAACATCTTTGATCTAACCTAATCACCCTAATCTCCCTAACCCATGAATTCAACAAGGTGATTACTCACTAATCTCCATGATTCCTCTTAAACCCATGATGGATTTCAGATTAATCATGTAGAGAAATAGATAAGAAATCAACAGAAACACAAGAACATAACAAATTAAAATCCAAAAGAGATGAACTTTTATTGAGAGTTTTTTGTGTTCTTCAATAGAAAAAAAGATAGATCTGCCTCTATAGGCTTTAAAGTACTTAAACTTATGTTTAGAAGTCTAAAAACGTGCTTAAAAAATTGCAAAAAAGTCCTTGAAAAATATTAAAATCGTGCAGCAGATAACCTGGAGTGACCTCAGAGGGTCACTCCAGCAAGTCACTCTGGGTTGGGAGCGACCTTGGGGGGTCACTCTGAGAGGTCGCTCCAGCCTCCATTTTTGTGTCTCCAAGACGTCCAAACGCGAGCGACTTGGGTAGGTCGCTCTGGTAAGGTCGCTCTGGTTGGGAGCTACCTTAGGGGGTCGCTCCGGAAGGTCACTCTGCGGTTCTCGGCCAGGATGTATATGCCTCTAGTAAATTGATCATAACTCCTCCATTACATCTCCAAATGACTTGAACCCACTTCCATTAGAAAGCTAACTCAATTTACTGTGTTTCCACAAAATCTTAGCAACATAAGATTTCTCTAAGGCCTTCATCCATGCTCATCTTTCACCCTCTTTTTGATCACATTGCTCCCAAATATCTCCAAGAACTCCATATGGTATTCCCATACCTGATAAAGACTTATGTATGCAAAATACAACCTAAAGATGTCTAAATCTTATTCTATATGATAAAAATGCATATGAATGAATAGCTAAAACAATGCAAATATGCAAGATATCAACTCCCCCACACTAGTCCTTTACTAGTCCACAAGTAAACTTTCAAGAACCAAGGAGAAGAGGTTTGAAGATGGGGACTCATAATCAAAAGAAACTCTTCTTAGTTCTCAACCTAACAACCTTGAATAATCATACCAAATAGCAAGAGCAAAGATTTTATCCATCTCTAACTTCTCTAGGCTTATCCCAACTCCTTTGATCTCTACACTCATTAATCATGCATCCACAAACCACAAATCCACATCTCTCTAATATTCATGAAGCAAACTCAATAAAAATCTCACAAATGGTCAAATGGTCCAAGTCATTTGGTTTGGTAAGAAAAATGCTTTAGTGCAAAGTGAATCAAGAGGTTCAAAATGATCTTTTAAGGTGGTTTACTCTCAAAACAAAGTAGCCTTGACATTACACATAATATATCTAAGAAAGGGATCAATTCATGCATACAATGCTCAATCTCCATTGTTCTACCCTTTCCCAAACACACAAGATATTCAACTATTTCTCAATGTCAAACCCAACTCACATCTCTCACCAAAAGATCACAAGAACATTTTTCACTTCAAACTCTTTCCTTTTGAAATCAATAAGGGATTTTTCACAACTTTTAAACAAATCTTAGCTCCTAACAACTTTGCTAGCCCCCTTTTTCTTTTCTTTTTTCTTTTATTTTCGATTTTTTTTTGTATTCTTTTTTTTTTTATTTGGGGGCCAAGACTTCTCACAACAAGAGCTATATACTTCTCTACTTATCTCATAAAGACTAGTCATTTAAGCACAAAGAGTCAAACCTTTCATATTCCCAAATCACAATCACAACACTCACCCCCTTCCTATAGCTAGACAATAGAGTGACTAATCTAGTAAGAATTGAGACTAAGCATTGTCGTTCCCAATACTCTCAACATTATGCACATGTAAAGCTTTCTAAAAAGGCCTCACTCAACAAATAATGATGGTTTAAAAAGAAGGTATGGGTTTAGGGAGTGAAGTACCACTTGAGTTTGTCAAAAAGATTGGTAAAACAGATGGGACAACTCAAGTGTGTATATCCATGACTTAGTACACAAAAGACCATAAGCAAGAGACATCAGGTTTAGTTAAAACAGGAGCTTGCTTCAAAGAGAGAGTTTCAAACAATCAAATGAGTTTCAAGAGGAGATTTCAAGGCTTGAAGTCTACAAGCTTTCTAAAGGGTGCTCAAGCTACTTGCCATGATTACAAAGGTCATCAAATTCAGTACTTAGCATGAGCTCTATACAAGATTCATATTACCCTAATGCATGAATGCAACCTATATGCTTCTAGACTCAATCCTAAAGATGCAAATGATGCAACTAAATGATTCTTTTTGTGTTTTTCAAAATTTTTAATTAATTTTTTTTTTGGTTTTTCTATGCAAATAAGAATGTAATATGCAATGCATGAGACTCAAAATCATCAAAACAAACATGATCAAATACTTGGTACCTCCCCCACACTTGAATCACACAGTCTCTGTGTGAGTGAGAGAGAGATATCCAAAGAAAACAAAAATGCAGAGAAAAACTGGTATATACAAGGGAAGGGTTGGTGGAGTGGTACCTCAAATGGAGAGTGGAGAAGGGGGATCCTTCCCACTATTAAGAGTGATGGTGAGGACCTGACAGAGGAGCTCTTGAAGCTTGATTGGATCATCTTGGAACTGAGGAGTGATGATGGTCCTTGCCTTTGAGAATGATGCAGTCTTTCCCTTACATCTGATCTTGTACTCAATAACTCCATCCTTAAGCTTCATTGGGTGAAGAGTGAGATTGTGTGGCAGTGTATCAAGAGGTGGAGGGTGAGGTTTTTTCATCATCTTCTTTGTGTCATGAGTAGCCTTTGTGGCTCTACTCACCTCCCTCTTTTTAGCACTTTCTAAGTGCTCATCACACATCTCTTTAGAAGACTCTCCAGCAAGAGTGTCTTTCTCAACACCCAGCACTTCAACATATGGTTTCTCAATGGATGATGCTTCATAAGTGATTGTTCCACAATACACAGACTTCATCTCTAGGGGCTGAAGTGGATATGAGACAGCTTTGTTCACTTTGAGGAGTGTGACCTTCTTGTTGTCAAAGTCTATGCAAGCTCCTACAGTTGTGAGAAATGGAGTGCCAAGGATGAGTGGGAACCTCTTTGCAGCTGCCATCTTAAGAACAGTGAGGTCAACAGGGATGGTGCATGCTCCAATCTTCAAAGGAAAATCTTTGATGAGACCAATTGGGGTTGTAGAAGAATAATCTCCAAACTGCAGTAAAGATCTGTTTGGCTCCATGCTCTCAATTCCTAGAGTTTTCACCATCTCCAGGGAGATCACATTCACACTTGCACCAGAATCAACAAGAGCATCATCAAAAGTGAGCTTACCAAGGGAGCAAGACAAAGTAAACATTCCCTGGTGTTCTTGTTTGGGGAGAGACTTTGGTGTTACTTGTGGGTCAAGTTGCAGAGTAGAGAAGTCCAGGAGCTCTGCTACCTTATCTTTGTGAGTTAGAATGTCCTGGATGAGCATCATTTGTACACGAGCCTCACGCATACCCGAGATGTCTGGAAGCTTTACCCCAACATCACTAAGATCTTTTCTGAACTTGGAGATGACCTTCTTCTGAGCTTTGGTGAGGACCCTCTGTGGGAATGGGAGTTTATCATAAGATGACTGCTCAGCCTCAGTGGTGTCCTCCTGCATGACCATCTTAGCCTTGTGTCCATCTCTCTTCACAACCTTTGCTGCAACCATCTTGTTTACTTTCTCCATAATCTTTTCCCCATTTGTGGTCAGAATCTGTTCCTCAACCTGTCCAATCTCAGTTTCAAACACCAGTTTTTCAATCTCATCTACCTCTTTCTGGAGTTCACTCAGCTCAATCCTTGAAGGAGTAGTAGAGAGGGTAACTGATGTAGCGTCATCATCCTTGGCGCCAACTTGAAGATTATTCAAAATAACCTTCCTTCTTCTTACGTACTTTACTTTAGTTAAGAATGATAATTTTCCTTTTCTTTGTTTTAGTTATATTTCCTTTTCCTAGCTGATTTGTGGCTTGACATAACTATATAATGGAGCTAAGGCTCACATATGGATTTCACGTTTTGATTTAATAAGAAGAGCTTTGCTTTTATCCCTTGTTTGATTCGATTCAATTCATCGACAAGAAATTGGTCTTAAGGTGCTATCGCCAAGAAACCCTTAATTGATCCAAGAACAGGTCTCTAGAACCCTAGATCGACCGTTCACCCATTCGTACGCTGCGCCAGGTTGGTATCAGAGCTTTGCTACGCTCCGAAACCTTCTCAACCACGTCAATGGTTCGAAAAACATGTAGTCAGCAATATCAAGCTGATGATGATTTTCCTGCTACCCAAAGCTCCGTGGACAATCTCCAACAACAGATTGTCGAGCTCACCGCTGCAGTAGCTTCTTTGACGGCTAGTCGAGCTGCTCCTGCACCTGCACCATCTTGCAGACATAACCAACTCTCGACCCATGAAGATTCCGACGCCGAGGACGACAACCCGTTCGCTTCTCTCCGTCAACAACCTCGACGACAGCAACGCAATAACAATAATAACTCCGACTCAGATGAGGAATTCAACGACTACTCCTGGAAAAAAAGCTTCAAGCTTAACTTTCCTGAGTATTCTGGTTCCACAAACGCAGAGGATCTTTTGGACTGGTTTGTAACCGTAGAAGAAATTCTCGAATTCAAACAAATCCCATTGGATCGTTGTGTGCCAATTATTGCCATTCGTTTCCGTGAAAGAGCAGCTGCGTGGTGGTATCAGGTTAAGACAACCCAAGATCGACTTGGTAAACCAAAAATCACCACGTGGGACAAACTTAAGCGTGAGATGCAGAAAAATTTTTTGCCTTACAATTACGATCAGTTGATGTTTCAGAAGTTTCAAAACCTGAAACAAGGATCACGTACTGTGGATGATTATGCGACAGATTTCTTTAAGATGATAAATCGTGTGGAGGTTCGAGATACAGAGCAACAACTGGTCATGAGGTTCATTGGAGGGCTTCGACAACAAATTCAATTCACCTTGAATCTTTTTCGCCCACAATCAATTTCTGAAGCTCACCAGCAAGCTCTCACAATTGAAGCTCAGGCTCGTAATGGTTTCCCATCTTGGGGTTCCAGCAGACAAACACGATCAGCAACAACAACCACAGCACACAACTCTTCCGATACCACTTCACCAAACACAGAAACCGCCATTGTTCCTGTCGACGCACAGAAACAATCCCGTCCCGGAACTTTTCGTTGTTTCTCTTGTGGCGACCCAGGACATCGCCAATCGGCTTGCCCAAACAGAGCACGTCGCGGCCTTCTTCTCGACGAACAGAACACAGGGGATGACTCACCTATTTACGATGAAGAGGAACCCACGGAGGTTGAAGAACTCGTTGCTGATACAGGAACTTCATTAATGCTTCGTCGATCTTGCCTAGCTCCGCACAGCACTCAAGATCCTCAGCGCAATAACTTGTTCCATTCTAAATGTACTATCAACGGCAAAGTCTGTAACTTCATCATCGACTCAGGCAGTTCGGAAAATGTCATATCATCTGATGCAGTCAAGAAGCTAGCTTTACCCGATGAACCACACCCTTCTCCGTACAAGTTAGCTTGGTTACAACAAAACAACGACTTCCCCGTAACGCGCCGTACGTTGGTCTCGTTCTCTATTGGAGATTCCTATCATGATAAAGCTTATTGTGATATTGTTCCAATGGATGCTTGTCATCTACTTCTGGGACGCCCATGGGAATCTGATCGTCGTGTTACACATGACGGGTTTCTTAATACTTATAGTTTCAAGTTCAACAATCGTACCTTCGTCTTGAAACCATCACCTCCAGCGGCAATCACAGCCCCACCAGCACCAGTACTTCTTCTGCAACGAGCTCCTTTTGAATCATTAATGAAGGAAACTGGCATGTTCATGCTTTTACTCTTGTCACCAGTTTCTCATAATGTTCCCACACTTCATCCTCAACTACGCAGTCTCCTCTCCGAATTCGAAGACGTCTTTCCCGATGATCTTCCATCAGGTCTACCACCTCTCCGAGATATACAACACCAGATCGACTTGGTTCCTGATGCCTCATTACCTAATCGTTCTCATTATCGCATGAGTCCCGCAGAACACGAAGAACTTCGCAGACAGGTAGAGGATCTCCTCTCACGCGGATTTTTACGCGAAAGTCTTAGTCCTTATGCGGTTCCCGCTTTACTTATCCCCAAGAAAGACGGATCTTGGCGAATGTGTGTTGATAGTCGAGCTATCAACAAAATTACAGTACGCTACCGGTTCCCTATTCCGCGCCTTGATGATCTTCTTGACCAGATTGGCTCTGCGTCTCTCTTCTCCAAGTTAGATTTGCGCAGCGGCTATCATCAGATTCGGATTCATCCCGGCGATGAATGGAAAACAGCATTCAAAACTCGGGAAGGTCTAATTGAATGGTTAGTTATGCCTTTCGGATTATCAAATGCCCCTAGTACCTTTATGAGAGTTATGAACCAAGCATTACGACCTTTCATCGGAAAGTTTGTGGTCGTGTACTTTGATGATATTCTCATCTTTAGTTCATCCCTGGAGGACCACATTGGTCATCTACGTGCTGTTCTCTCTGTGTTACGACGCGACCAGTTCTTTGCCACAAGAAAGAAGTGTGCTTTTGGCGTTAATGAGGTTCACTTTCTCGGATACGTTGTGTCTGCTAATGGCCTGTCCGTGGATCCAAGCAAGGTGGAAGCAATTCGGACTTGGCCCACACCTACTACTTTAACTGAGACTAGGAGCTTTCATGGCCTCGCTTCTTTTTATCGACGGTTTGTAGCTCAATTCAGCTCGCTTATGGCGCCTATAACTGATTGTATACGAGATGGGAAATTCACTTGGACTCCGGCAGCTGAGCATGCCTTCGGGGTCATCAAAGAAAAATTGTGCACTACTCCCATCCTCGCTTTGCCTGATTTTAAAACAGTTTTTGCGTTACATACGGATGCTTCTAAAACTGGGATTGGAGCAGTTTTAAGTCAGAACAATAGACCCATCGCCTTTTATAGCGAAAAATTGTCTAACTCTCGGCTGCGTTACAGTACTTACGACGTCGAATTCTATGCAATTGTTCAGGCCATTAAACATTGGCGTCACTATCTCTTTCACCAGGAGTTCGTCCTTTACACAGATCATGATGCTTTAAAACATCTCCATACACAGGTCAAGGTTTCTTCGCGTCATGCCTCTTGGATTGCTTATCTTCAACAATTTACATTTGTTATTAAGCATACTTCTGGAATCTCTAACCGAGTTGCTGATGCTTTGAGCCGACGCCACTCTCTGCTCACAACAATGCATGTCTCTGTTCCTGGATTTAGCTCCTTTGCTGATCTCTATCCCTCTGATCCATTCTTTGGTAAAATATTTGCTGATACAACGGCAGGTCTCGTCACTCCTTACACGCTTTGTGATGGTTTCTTGTTTCGAGACAACAGATTGTGCATTCCTGAATGCAGTCTACGCCTTCAGTTGATTTCTGAGGTCCACACAGAAGGACATATTGGCCGAGATCGAACATTACACTTGATCTCTACCTCGTACTTTTGGCCTTCTTTACGTCGCGACGTTGAACGCTTTGTTGAGCGTTGTGTTGTCTGTCAACAATCGAAGGGAACTACTTCTAATGCTGGGTTGTATATGCCACTTCCTATTCCCACTCAACCTTGGACTGATATCAGCATGGATTTTGTGCTTGGGCTTCCACGCACACAGAAAGGATTCGATTCTATTTTTGTCGTCGTGGATCGATTTTCAAAAATGGTTCACTTTATCCCATGTAAGAAGACTACTGATGCTTTACAGGTCGCCATTCTTTTCTTTCGGGAAGTCTATCGCTTACATGGCCTTCCATCGTCCATCGTGTCCGATCGAGATTCCCGCTTCCTTGGACATTTTTGGCGTTCCCTGTGGAAACTACTTGATACAAGTTTGGATATGAGCTCAGCTTATCATCCTCAAACGGATGGACAAACGGAAGTTACCAATCGTAGTCTTGGTAATCTTCTCCGTTGCTTGGTTGGCGATGCAGTAAAGTCATGGGATTCTCGTCTTCCTCAAGCAGAATTCGCTCACAATAGAGCTGTCAACAGAAGTTCTGGCTTTTGTCCTTTTCAAGTAATTTATGGTCTTTTACCTCGGGGACCAGTTGACTTGTCTTCTTTGCCGGATCGAACGCGTATTCATGGTGATGCTTCTCAGTTTGTTGACAATCTCATTGAAGTTCATGCGCAGACTGCTCAACATTTGGAATCTTCTTCTTCCAAATATAAAGCCGCAGCAGATTCTTCTCGTCGTCGTGTAGTATTTGATGCAGGTGATTTGGTTTGGGTGTACCTTACAAGGGATCGTCTTCCAGCCCGTGCTTACAACAAACTCAAGTCTAAAAAGATTGGTCCGGTTCGAGTTGTGGCAAGAATAAATGATAATGTTTACCGCCTTGAGCTTCCTTCGCACATTACTACGTCCGATGTTTTCAACGTTCGTTACTTATCTAAGTACAATCCTCCGGACTTGCTTCCTGATTCGCGGTCGAATCCCACTCACCCCGGGGGACCTGATGTAGCGTCATCATCCTTGGCGCCAACTTGAAGATTATTCAAAATAACCTTCCTTCTTCTTACGTACTTTACTTTAGTTAAGAATGATAATTTTCCTTTTCTTTGTTTTAGTTATATTTCCTTTTCCTAGCTGATTTGTGGCTTGACATAACTATATAATGGAGCTAAGGCTCACATATGGATTTCACGTTTTGATTTAATAAGAAGAGCTTTGCTTTTATCCCTTGTTTGATTCGATTCAATTCATCGACAAGAAGTTGGTCTTAAGGTGCTATCGCCAAGAAACCCTTAATTGATCCAAGAACAGGTCTCTAGAACCCTAGATCGACCGTTCACCCATTCGTACGCTGCGCCAGTAACATTGCAGTACTTTGTGGGATTCTGTTCTGGTTTCCCTGGTAGAGTTCCCATTGGCTGCTTCGAAGTGGAAGCCATAGAAGCAAACTGATTCTCTAAAGTCTTGACTGTAGAAGCAAGATGTGAGAATTTGTTGTTTAGATCAGTGTAGCTCCCATCAATCTTAGAGTGAAGGTTCTTCAACTCATAACCTATGCTTCTCACTTCTAGTCTGAGACTCCAATATTTGTTTCAGCAAGGCATCAGTGCTGCTCTCTTGAGGGGCGGAGGAGCTAGGAGAAGGGTTTTGTTGAGGCTGATAGTTGCTCTGCTGGTTGTTTCTAGGTTGATAACCACTCTGCTGATTGTTGGAATAGGGCTTTTGTTGGTAGTTGTTGTACTGAAAGTTGGGATCCTTCTTGTACCAGCTACCATTGCTTTTGATGAAACACAATTCCTCTTGCCCTTCCAGACCCTCAACCTCATTGACAGTAGGAGGTATCTCCTGGTTTGGGTTCCCAACAAAGTTCACATGCGCTTGTGTGGCCTTTTTAGCAATGAGTGTGTCAATCTTCTCCTGCAGAGCCTTTATCTCCCTTCTTGTCTGCTTGTCTTCTGATCTATTGGCTCTATCATAATCCCCACTGTAGACTGCATCACTCTTAACCATGTTGTCAACCAGTTTCTCAGCTTCTGTCTCGGTTCTGTCCAAGAAGTTTCCATTGCTTGCAGTATCCAATCTGGCTCTGTACTCAGGGTGAGCACCTCTGTAGAATGTGCTGAGCAAACTTCCCTTGTTGAAACCATGGTGTGGACACTGGGCTAGATAACCATTGAACCTCTCCCATGCTTCACTGAATCCTTCCAAATTCTTCTGTTTGAAACCAGATATCTCATTCCTGTAGTCAGCTGTCTTAGAAGTAGAGAAGAATTTTTCTAAGAAAGCATTATTGCAGTCATCCCAAGTGGTGATGGAGCTGCTAAGCAGAGACTTCTCCCACTGACGTGCCTTGTCCCCCAAAGAGAAAGGGAAAAGCTTGAGCTTAAAAGCATCCTCTGATACACCATTGGTTTTAGATAGGCCACAATACCTATCAAAACTGTCCAAGTGGTCAAATGGGTTCTCTGCAGCTAGACCATGAAACTTGTTGTTCTCAATCTGGTTCAGCAACCCTGACTTGATCTCAAAGTTGTTTGCTGCCACAGCTGGTGCTCTGATTCCTAACAGTTGACCGTTGTTGGTCGGGCGGTCATAAGCACCAATAGGGCGAGCTGGTGGTTGTGGGTCGGCCATGTCAATGTTCAACCCCTGTGTGTGAGCTAGCTGCTCTTCTTGTCTTCTCTTTCTAGCACACTCTCTCTCTAAAGCTCTGATGTCTTCTACTCTTGGAACTAGGTTTGTTGGACCCCTGCTCCTCAAGTTCATACACCTGTAAATCAAATGTGGGTGAAGAAAGAGAATCAGTAACCAGCAGAAATAAAAATGACTTAGTCTCAAACAAGCTACTAAATCTCAATGTCTAAATCTACTCAGAATTTGGCAACGGCGCCAATTTGATGTTAGGAGTTTTCAAGGCTCCTAAGGCAAATGATGTAGTATAGGGAAGTTGTCGAACCAATTCCAAGGGATTCAAAGCAGTGAGAATGCAAGTGCCTATTTAATCTAAGTGCAACCAGATATTTGAATGATTTTAAACTAATACTAGAATGCAATAACAAAATGATAACTTTCTTAACTATTGGAAAGGAGAACTCATGGGTAAAGGGAATTTTGACTTTGGGTGATCAAGTATCAAACAAGGATGACAAATGATGAATCAAACAATTAACCTTAAGCCTAAACACAATCCTAAACAAGCTCTATGTCTAGATGAATGCTCATTTGCTAACATATCTCAAACATCAAATCTCTTTGGTTGAATGACATGTAAGCAATCATTAAGAACAAGTTTAATAGCTATCCTAACACTCTTAACAACAAATGTCTTTGGCAAGATGCATTAAGAGCCTAGTAGAGTTGTCTCAGACATTTCATCAAACACCTTTTGGGTGAGAAATGTCTAGAGATCAACTTTTGAATGATCAGTACAAAAGAAGCAATAAGAACACTCTACTAGCAAGGTTTGAGATTGATCTACACTAAAAACTTCCTTGATCTAACCTAATCACCATAATCTCCCTAACCCATGAATTCAACAAGGTGATTACTCACTAATCTCCATGATTCCTCTTAAACCCATGATGGATTTCAGATTAATCAGGTAGAGAAATAGATAAGAAATCAACAGAAACACAAGAACATAACAAATTAAAATCCAAAAGAGATGAACTTTTATTGAGAGTTTTTTGTGTTCTTCAATAGAAAAAAGGATAGATCTGCCTCTATAGGCTTTAAAGTACTTAAACTTATGTTTAGAAGTCTAAAAACGTGCTTAAAAAATTGCAAAAAGGTCCTTGAAAAATATTAAAATCGTGCAGCAGATAACCTGGAGTGACCTCAGAGGGTCACTCCAGCAAGTCACTCTGGGTTGGGAGCGACCTTGGGGGGTCACTCTGAGAGGTCGCTCCAGCCTCCATTTTTGTGTCTCCAAGACGTCCAAACGCGAGCGACTTGGGTAGGTCGCTCTGGTAAGGTCGCTCTGGTTGGGAGCTACCTTAGGGGGTCGCTCCGGAAGGTCACTCTGCGGTTCTCGGCCAGGATGTATATGCCTCTAGTAAATTGATCATAACTCCTCCATTACATCTCCAAATGACTTGAACCCACTTCCATTAGAAAGCTAACTCAATTTACTGTGTTTCCACAAAATCTTAGCAACAGAAGATTTCTCTAAGGCCTTCATCCATGCTCATCTTTCACCCTCTTTTTGATCACATTGCTCCCAAATATCTCCAAGAACTCCATATGGTATTCCAATACCTGATAAAGACTTATGTATGCAAAATACAACCTAAACATGTCTAAATCTTATTCTATATGATAAAAATGCATATGAATGAATAGCTAAAACAATGCAAATATGCAAGATATCACTGTAAGGTTTTGACTGTATGTTCTTTTAAAAATGAAAGACTAATTGGTAAATATGAATAATAGAATGTAGATGATTAATATGGTGATAATATATTTAAATTTGTGCATTTGCTATATAGAAGAAACTGACTGTGTAGTCTAAGTAAAAATAATTTTATGTACTTCTGGATATTGCTGACAAAAAAAAAGAACTTATGTATACATATGCGACTATAGTTGGTAACATGCAAATATTATGAGGACATTAAAAATTATATTGGGTTTAAAAAAAAAAGACATTAGAAATTATATTAAGAGCTTCCCAGAGCAAAAATGTGGGTAAAAATGTGCGTACAGCTAGAAAATGAGAAAAAAAAAAGAGAAATTGCATTTTAATTTTTTAAGAAAACAAAGCAAACCTTGATTGTGATTGTAGAGATATATTTGGCTGTCTACGGCAACCACATCGCCTATCAATCAACCTGATAATAGAATTCAGCAATGTAGATTTGTAACTCGTTGAGTTTGAAAGGAAAGTGATGGTCTTTTCATTTGCTATTCTCCAAATACCTCTTTACTTCCTTGTTGTTCCACGGCCAATGCTGTTGTACTCATTAATTGTTTCGTTGCGTTTATGGAATGCTTTTTTTCTGAATCAGACTAAAGACAAGAACTTATTAATATTGCGGGATACTCATTGTTTCATTGCGTTTATAGAATGTTTCTTTTTCTGAATCAAACAAAAGACAAGGGATTAGGCCTGCGACTTTTGTCCGAACCGAATGGGCCGAACCGGACCGAACCGGTTTTTTTCGGTTTTCGGTTCGGTTCGGTTTTCCATTCGGTTCAATTCGGTATGGTTTTGAAAATTAATTCGGTTTTCAGTTTAATTCGGTTCGGTTTTCGATTTTTTTTTTTTTAAAAAAAAAACCGAAATTATCCGAAGATAACCTAAAATAACCGAAAAATCGAACCGAAAATAACCAAATTTAACCGAAAATAACCGAATTTAACCGAAAATTATACCAAAATTAACCGAAAATTAAAAAATTCGGTTATTTTCGGTTATTAAATTGAAAACCAAAATTAATCGATAACCGAACCGAACCGAACCGAAATTCGATTCGGTTTATTTCGGAATTAAAAAAAAAATTGGTTAACCGAAAATCGATAATTCGGTTCGGTTCGGTTTCGGTTAACCGAAGTCGCAGGCCTACAAGGGATTATTAATATTGCATGTAGGTGAGGATCATAAAAAAAAAGTAACTCTCTAAAAATATGTTAAAGTTACAAACACGTCGACAGAAGATGATGATGATGCATTAATAGTTAAGTTGGGACAATGTTATCATTCCATTTTCGCAATACTTTTCTTTCTTTCCATTTTTATTTTCTTTTAAAGAAAATAAGGTTTGAGGGTTCTTTAACTTGTCTTTCTCTTACAGTTAAGAAAAAGGGCGAAACCGATGGAAACTCCAGAGAGTACAATTGAAATATGTCCCGAGCTGATGATCTTAGACAATATCGGTGGTTCGTTCGGCGTGGGTATTGCTGGAGGATCAGCCTTTAACTTCATCAGAGGAATCTACAACTCTCCCGCCGGCGCTCGTCTCTCCGGCGGCGCTGAGTATGTACGTATGAACGCACCGAAAGTCGGAGGAAGCTGCGCCGTATTTAGTGGTCTCTTCTCGAGCTTTGTCTGCGCTATGGAGTACGCCAGACAGAAGGAAGATTCATGGAACTCGTTCTTTGCCGGCGCCGCCACCGGAGGTCTTTCATCGCTTCGTCAAGGCTTCCGCGCGTCTTGTAACAGGGCTGTATACTTTGGTGCGCTTTCAATTCTCGTAGAAAGAGCCATAACCGCTGTGTACAAATTCGAGAATGCCGAGCAGAACGAGGAGGCTTTCATGGGTGATGCAGCCTCGTTACCACCTGGTGTGCACATGGGTCAGGTTCTTTGTCAGTCCGTGCCGGGGACTTTCTCTGCTTCGGAAGCAGGCTCGGGATCTTGGTTTGCTTGGGAGTGGGAAGAAGAGGGAAACTGAGGATAAGTCAGGGAATATCACTCAGATTCTGGAGAGCTTTGATGCGCCTCCTGTTCCAGCTTACTACTCTAACTAATCTGTATGGATTTATTTTATTAAATACAGAATACTCTATAAATTAATAATGAATAGAATATTTTGTTAATTTATAAAATTATTAATTTACGAAAAAAAATATTTATCAGATTTTTTCTATTTTAGAATATTTTATTTTTTTGTCAAAAATAATACAATAGGTTATTTTACTTTATATATTAACCAACTTTTATAAACTCCATTTTCATATTTTATTATATTATTTTTTGTATAGAAAATATGTTTCAAAGAATTTAAATACAATTTTAGATACAATTTAAATTATTTTTGTCAAATTATATTGAAGTGTTAAAAATATGAGATTCACTGTGATATTAAAATTAAATAGGTCTAAACATTTCAAAATTTTGATGAATATTTTGAAATTTTAGTTCAAAATTTTAAATGGATGTAAATAGATCTAAACAAACTAATCTAATTAATGCGGTTTAAATAGACAATCTTATCTAAACTATTAAAATTAAATAGGTCTAAACGATTTTCAAAATTTAAATGAGTGAGTCCTAAATGAGATGATTTTGATTGTGGCAGGTTGACTTATTTTAATATATCTACGACAAGGTATCAAATGTTTTTTTTTTTAATTTATAGAACTAGTAGAAGCGACCAAAGTTTCTCTTTACCCATGGTCATCTAGTTAAGCTGCATGGCCATACAAATCAACATATTTGAATATTATTATAACTATTACTGTATTTTTATAAAAACTATATAGATGGAGCTGTATTAGATCTTTTTTCTTTACTTGATTGAACCTTGTCGTAGATCTTAAAAGTATCATTACAAACAATAATATGGTTTTTATTTCATTGGTCTTAAAATCTGTAATAAAAAAACTTTTTAAGAATAATTGTATTTTTCTAAAAATATACAATTACTGGCATACAAGTATCAAACTCGAGAACTTTGAACTTTTTTTGTCTATGTGAAAAAAAGACCACAGACAGTTTGACGGATAAAGATGACAGTTATGCTCACAGCAGGGGACACTTAGAGCTCGAGTCATGCCAGGGTGGCTTAGCCTGGAGGTCTTAGGCTTTAGGGGTTGTTAGAGACTGACAATCATTTTTTTCTGATTAGCATTTGCAGTACTCTGAATAGCAAGATCCAGTTTATTCAAACTTCTAGAGATGAAGTCACTAACCAAATAAACGAGTTCACTAACGGTGACGTACGAGATAATGATGGTGGACAAAGCTTCCTGCTAGAGTTTTGAGGTTGTGAGCTTTTTAAGTTCTCTTCTCAAAATCTTGCCAGATGGATTTTTGGGGATTGAACTTAAAAATACGACTTTACGTATCTTCTTGTACCGCGCTACCTAAGCAACCCAAATAAAACTCCGAATAAATCCAAGGGACAACAGTTAGATTAGTGACAAAACATGATCTTAGCATTGTTGGACAAAAAAAAAATACCTGTTTGGCAACGAAGCCCATGATTTCACTTTCGGATAAGTTACTTCCAGGTTTTCTTACAATATATGCCATTGGATACTGCCCAGCTTTCTCATCAGGGATGCTTCAAAAAAACAAACTTAAAAAGCTTCAGCAAAAAAGGTCATTAAGAAAAAGAAGAGTTTAGTGTGGGTCATGTTAAAAGCAAGTTCTCACGGTATTACTGCTGCGTCATCAATCTCAGGATGAGCAAGCAACACTGCCTCTAGCTCAGCTGGAGCGACCTAACCATCACCAAAAACACCAACTTCAACAAAAAGATCAAACTCAAGCTGATTATACTTATTTATTTTTAAGTTACCTGATAACCATTGCATTTGATCAGCTCCTTTAACCTATCAACAACAAAGACAAAACCTTCACTATCAATATAACACAAGTCACCAGTCTTCAACCACCCTTCTGAATCTATAGTATCTGCAGTAGCTTCCTCGTTCTTGTAATAACCTTTCATCACAGTGGGGCTCCTGAGCCAGAGCTCCCCGGTCTGATCCACACCCAATAACCGACCCGTCTCCGGATCCACAATCTTAGCCTCCACGTTCGGAGAAAGCAAACCAGAGGACCCGAACCTCTCCGTCTCCTCTTTAGTAAACATAGTAGCAACTATAGCCGTCGTCTCGGTCAAACCATACCCTTGCAGAACCTTAACGTTCGGATAATTCTTAACGAACTTCTCGATCACCTCTCTGCTCAGCGGAGCTCCTCCAGCTACCACTGTGTGCAGCGAGCTCACGTCGTACTTAGCATTGATCTCCTTCGCTCCGTTAACCATGCCCACAATCATCGGCGGGACGAGAGTGAGGTGCGTGGGACGGTGAACCTCCACGGCGGAGAGAAGCTTGGCCATCTCGAACTTGGGGAGAACCACCGTCGTCCATCCTAAAGCGATATAGCTCGTCGCGAAACCGCCGAAGCTGAACACGTGGCACATTGGGATAGTGCAGACGGTTCGCTGCTCTAAACCGAACCGGAGCCGGTACGTGTGTACCAAAGCGATTAGGTTGCGGTGCGTTATCATTACTCCTTTGCTTTTCCCCGTCGTGCCTGATGAGTATAGTAGAGCCGCCGTGTCGTCCTGGTTGACTCGTTGCCTGACTCGTGACTCACTCGTTTCACTCTCCATCATCGTCTCCAAGCTCCCCACTATCTTCACTCCTTTCTCGTCAGCTTCTACTCCGTCCATGAGAACCACCGGGAGGTTCGAGTTCACGGCGGCGGCGGCGGCGGCGGCGGCGGCGGCGAGTTTGGAGACGAGTTGGCAGGTGGTGAAGGCGAGGACAGGGAGAGAATCCTCGAGCTGTTTGGAGATTTCGCCGGAAGTACTGATGGGGTTCGCCGTGGTGATGACGGCGCCGAGAGACATCACGGCGAGGGAGACGACGGGGTAGAGGATGGAGTTCGGGGAGAGTATAACGACGACGTCGCCCTTGCGAACGCCTAACGAATAGAGACGAGCGGCGACTCTCTTCACGCCGAGCCAGAGCTCGGAGAAGCCGAGACGGCGGCCGGTGACGGCGTCGACGAAGGCGGTGGTGCCGCGGTGAGGCTGCGACGAGATGAAAGTCGTGACGTCGAGGTATTGGTTTGGAGGGGGGAGGATCATGGGGTCGCGTTTGCTGTAGAAAATGGAGTTTGACTCGCAGAAACCGCTTTTCCGATCTAATGCCATAGTTCTTTTGAATCGCCGGTCGTGCGTGCCTTATAACCGTTGAGTCTTGGTTGTATCGTAAGGGCACCTCCAACCTATGTTATGACAATGAAAGTAGATAAACTAAACAAAAACATTGTATTAAGATAATAACTAACCCGTCCTTGGAGAATCTTTATACGATAATAAAAAAACTTTAGTCCTTTAAATCTCTATAAAACATGTTGCCTAAAAAAGTCCCTTTGAACCATAATTTTTAGTGTGATATTCTTAGTATTTGGTATTGTTTATTTTAATGTTATTTTCTCATTAATATTAATCTTGAAGGCTATCTGTTTTCAAATGTTATTTCAGCCACTCAAAACTAAGGGACAACATCTAGTAAAAGCAACAATCAAGCAAATTGATCGGTTCAAAGTACTTAGACTATCTCCAATGGGGTTCACATTGGATTCTAGTGTTCTACCCATTACAGTTCTAAACATTGCATATATACATATATATATATATATATATATATATATAATTGTGTGGTATATTATTTTGTAGAGAACTCCATCCTAAAGAATCTTAAATTAGAGTTTTAATAATTTTTACGGTGAAATTCTCCACAAAATAATGGACCTCACAACTATATACACATATATGCGATGTTTAGATATCCAACGAGCAGAACTTCTATTAGAGGTGTTCCTACGTGGTCATAAACGCGTTATTATTTGTTGTTTCCTTTCTGTTTTTCCTCTCTTCTCTCTCTTCTCTCGAGTTCGCCCCTCCGCCTCTTCTTTTAGCCGGCCGACGGGGTGGGCTTTCCATGCCACCGTCGGCCCGGTTCTCTTGTGGTTCCCTTTCTCCTCCTCTTGTTTATGGCTTCTTTTTTCTTTCTTCTGTGTAGATCTAAGTTTCCGGTGCCGCGCTCCCATCGAGGCGGTTGTCCGGTTCAGGTATCCGTCGTGGCTCCTTCCACAGGGGGACGGTCGGCTTTTGCAACCGCCGTGGCTCCTTGCGCAGGAGAACGGTCGGATCTAGGGTTTTGGAATGTGGAGGCTCTTTATGCTCCGGTGCTGGTGGGTGGTGTCTCGGTAAAGCGTTGTGTGGTCGATGGGGAATTCTCCCCGGGAAAGTATCGACGGTTGGGTTATGTGTTGGGGTCTGTTTAGTCCGGTTCGCTCCTCTGTTGTCTAGGGTTTGAAGTGTTTCAAAGGCCGGTGGGATTTCGTTAGATCGAACATCCATCACGGCGTGAAGACAATATCGGTTCGTACGGAGGTGGTTTTGCTGCGGGCTCGGTTTGATTTCGAGATCCGACGAAACGAGGTTTCGGTTTGGGTGTATAACGGCGGCAAGTTGGCGGAAAGGATCTAGATGATGCGGTTGGTTTGAGTGTCACACTCGCCGAGCAGATTTCTTCTTGATCAGAGCCTCCCTGGTCCTCATCCGACTTGACCGTGCGGTGGTGACTGGAGTTGCGGCAGCGGAATTAGGGTTTCCTGCGCAGTGGGCCTTGGGCCGTTGTTTAATGTTTGTAATGTTTGGGCCCGGCTTGTTTAATAGGCTTTTGTTTTCGTGGGCTTTGGGCCATTTCAATATATTATCTTTGAGTTAAAAAAAAAGAGGTGTTCCTACGTGGTGTGTTTTTAGTGATCACATCGGAAAGTACCTGTCAATAGATGAAAAGTCAATAATTTGTTTGTCAGAGAGGTTTTTTTTTTTTTTTTTTTTTTGACTTTATTGTCAGAGAGGTTGGTCTAATAGGATCTCTTATGTGCCATGTAAGCCATTGGATATTGTCCTGCTGCTTTATCACAAAACATTACATAAAAAAGAATATGTTGTCTTAAAGGGGAAACAACTACTGAAAAAGTTAACGTACGGAATAACGGCGGCATCGAGAATGTCTGGATGAATGATTAGGAGAGCTTTTAGATCACTTGGCGATTGAAGGCCCCTGATTGTGCAGTTAAAACCGTTATATGCTCATATGTTCTGAATTGTTTTTTTTAATCTAAGAACATATTTTACTACTTCAGAGTAAGTTTGGAGTAAATGACAATCAATGAGATACATTGCAAAAAGTTCCACTTACTATTTCTGACTTAGTATTTTTTTGTTGCAGTAGTATTTGCTTGTTCTGAGGCTGAAAACTTGTTCTATTTCATCAAACTACAACATGCTATATAAACAACTTGAATCAATATTACTCGAGAGACTCGGGAACTGTCTCCACTAGTTCAGGACGAACTTCTTAAATAAACAAAGACTCGATCAAACCGACTTCTCCTTTATTTTCGGACGTGATTTGTTCCACCATTTTTTCATAAATTTTTGTATTGTCAATCAGAAAATCAGCAAAAGCAAACAATCAAAGTATACTGAAAGTGTTTTTTTTTCATTCAATTATTTTTTTTTTTGTAAAGTTCGTTGTTTTAGAATTTTCTCCTTTCTTTAGTTGTCGTGTTTCAACATTTTTCTAGATTATTGTATGTACTATTACCTAACAAGAAAGAAAAGTAGTTCACGTTTTAAAATTTGTTTTCCATGGACAAAACAACTAGAATCCTGAAATTATTAATCCTCTAACAATTGAGATCCACAATGCGAACGTCGTGCATGCTGATTAATAAGGGCTTTGGTGGGACTGCGATGAGCTTGAGTTTGGTGAACAAAGCTTTTGTGAAAAGAAAAAAAAAGGTAAGCTTTTCCGAAAAATAAACAATCAGTAATAATTCGAAGCTAAGCGAACAGTTCTGTTGTAAAGGTAAATAATACGACATTCTACAAAAAACCTACCGAAGTAAAAATAATAGTTCAAGCTTTCATTGTTGTAACGTATTACATGTTCCAATTATGAAGAAAGAATCTGGACAATAAAAGTTAACTATAACATGTAGATTCAACTAACAACGACATCAATGATTTAATTAGCGGTGTTTACATCCAGCGATATTACAATAATATATGCAGATACATTATCCAGATGCAACATCCAAATTTGTTTATTGCAACTTTATCTCTTGTTATGTCGAATGAAACATACAAATAAAAGTGAGAGTGTAGTGATTTTCTTAAAGCTTAGAAGTGGCTAGGTTGATGAGAACCTTGCGAAGTGTTTTGCCGGATGCAGTCTTTGGTACGGAGTCTATAAATGCGACCTTTCTTATTCTTTTATATGGTGCCACCTGATTATCACATCAATATTTTTTCATCCAAGTTACTAAACTTGAAAATAAACCTGAAAATTGTTATATAATTAAATGAGCTACGATTGTGATTAAAGATCAAGAGAGAACCTGTTTGGAGATAAAGTCGATAACTTGTTTCTTAGAAAGATTGCGCTCAGGCTTGCGTTGCACGAAAGCCATTGGACATTGACCTGCTTCGTTGTCAGGAATCCTTTGAAACAGACAAAGACAACACAAGAAAAAAAGGGTTTTGTCTTTATGTAGAAACCTTGCCAATATTTTAAAGCAGTCCAAAGAACAAGATAGAAAAAAATTGCACAAACGATTGTAAAAGACTTTACGGAATAACTGCTGCATCGAGAATATCCGGGTGGCTTAATAGAAGAGCCTCTAGTTCGGCTGGAGGCACCTATTATACAATCCAAAAGTGTTTTAGAGTTTGCTTGTAACATTTTTTTTTTGTATTTGTAAGCAAATCCATAATCAAGAAATTAACAAACCTGATAACCTTTGTATTTGATTAGCTCTTTAAGTCGATCAACGATAAAAACAAACCCATCATCGTCGATATAGCAAAGATCTCCGGTTTTAAGCCATCCATCTGAGGGAAAAGTGCTTATTCCTACCTGAACAATTTGGATCGTGCCAAATACAACCCGAACTAATGGTTAGTGCCAAATACGACCTGAACTCAATTAAAACTTTAAAAACCTACCCGAACTTTTTAAAACGTGCCTAAATCTACATTGAAATATTATTAAAAAGTTGAAATTATATAAACTACTATTTTTTCATTGTATTAAATTTTAAAACTTTGGTGATAATTTTTTCTGATTTACATAAATATATAACATGTTTTTACTTATTATATCTTCAATAAACTTATATCTTACTAAAATATAAATAATAAAATATTTATAACTACATGATCTTAAATATACTTAAAATTTTGAAGTTATTTATAAAAATTTCTTGTATAGATTATTTTTATTTTTAAATCTTAAGTGAATTTTTTTCAAAGTTATTATTATATATTTTAATATTTTGTTCAATTTTGAAAGGGAAAAGGTTCAAAATATAAATAACTTCAAACTTTTTGAACAAAATATCAAAATATATAATAATAACTTTGAAAAAAATTCACTTAAGTTTAAAAATAAAAATAATCTATACAATTCTTTTTATAAATAACTTCAAAATTTTAAGTATATCTAAGATAATTTAATTATAAATATTTTATTATCTATATTTTAGTAAGATATAAGTTTATTGAAGATATAATAAGTAAAAACATGTTATGTGTTTATATAAATCAGAAAAAATTATCACCAAAGTTTTAAAATTTAATACGATGAAAAAATAGTAGTTTATATAATTTCAATTTTTTAATAATATTTCAATATTGATTTATGCACGTTTTAAAAAGTTCGGGTAGGTTTTTGAAGTTTTAATTGAGTTCAGGTCGTATTTGGCACTAACCATTAGTTCGGGTTGTATTTGGCACGATCCAAATTGTTCAGGTAGGAATAGGCACTTTTCCCTCCATCTGAATTGATAGTTTCTTTTGTAGCTTCTTCGTTCCTAAAATAACCTTTGTCCACAAGTATATGTACATTTGTTTTGCACATTATGCTTTTTTAATATTTTGAATATATGTAGATCAGTAACAAATACTATATTTCACCTCTAGCAATAGAAGGCCCTTTGAGCCAAAGCTCGCCCGTTTGCTTCACACCGATGATCCGACCCGTATCCGGATCCACAATCCTCCCTTCCACACCGGACGACAACAACCCTGCCGCACCGTATCTCCGACTCTCCTCCACCGTATCCACCGAAGCTCCTGCGCCGTTTGATTCAGTCAAAGCGTACCCTTGAAAAATATCGACCGTTGGATATGCCTTTAAAAACCCTTCCGTAACTTCCTTGCTCAAGGGGGCACCACCACACCTAACCGTTCTTACAGAACTCAGATCGTACTTGGACCTGATCACATCCGAGCCGTTGATCATAGCTACCAAAACAGGCGGCGCCACAGCCAGAGATGTAGCTTTGTACTTCTCGGCTGCCGCCACCATCTCGTGGAGCTCAAACTTCCGGAGAATCACCACCGTCGAACCCAAAGCTACGGTGGCCATGGCGTAGTTCAGCAAACCGAACGTGTGGAACAACGGAACAGTACAGAGGAAGGTCTGGTTCGGCTCCCATGGCTCGGCGATGTATCTCGCCACGTGTGCTATTAAGTTTCCGTGAGAAATTATCACTCCTTTGCTTCGCCCCGTGGTTCCGGACGAGTATAGAAGCATCGCCGTGTCGTCCTTGTCAACTCGGTCTCTGACTCGGCTCCCACACGACTCCTTATTCATCATCTCACTCAAATAACCAGCGACTCTGACTCCACAAGTGGGTCCCATTCGTTCTAATACAACGGAGATACCTGAACCGGCGAGTTTTGGAGCCAGTTCAGGCGTTGTGAAGGCGAGCTTAGGGTTGCTGTCTGCCATCTGTCTTGAAATCTCACCTTCCGTGTTGAGAGGATTCGCGGTGGTGACGACGGCGCCGAGAGACATGACGGAGAGGCAGAGGACGGGAATGGAGATGGAGTTGGGAGATAGGACGAGCACGACGTCGCCTCTTCTTACTCCAACGTCGCGGTGGAGACAGTCGGCAACACGGTTTACGGCTCTCCATAAATCGGAGAAGCTTATGCGGTGGCCCGTGGCAGCGTCGATGAAGGCTGTTGTACCGCGGTGAGCTTGGGAGGAGACGAAAGTGGTGACGTCGAGTGAGATGTTCGCTGGAAGTGGCAATGGGTTGCGTTTACTGTAAAACGTGGAGTTTGCATTGCAGAAACCACTTCTTGGATCGATGAGAGATGATGATGGTGTTGATGATCTTATGGAGTTTGTCATTTTTTTCTTCAGGTGGGGATTAGATCATCTAGTTTAGATGGATGCACAGAGATATGTCAAAGTATTTATATTATGGAACTTTAAGTTGACACATGACACATGGCACGAACTTAACAGCTCAGCGTCTCTTACTTAGACAGTTGTTAACAGAATCAAATGTTTAGTTGAAAATTCGCGGGTAATGTATACAAGAAGATGTACGTATAGTGTTGTAATCAACCCCCAAAAAAAAGTGTTAGTTCCAGTTTAATTATGTTTCCATGCTAAAGAAGTTTATACAAGTAATTGACCTAACTACAATTTGTCATCGCAATTAACATGATTATAAGTGTACATATCCAAGAATTCCCCGACAATTAATCAGGTACACACGTTCTTATATCATACACTTGGGATATCCGTAAATGGCATAACAAGTTAGCTATTGTACAATATCACTAATTAAGTTGTAAGTTTGGCTATATGGTGAGATCTTAAATTTGGTCACATTGTTAGATTTGCCATACACAAAGTTTTACATCTGTCTTGTTTATGTTTATACTATTTTGAACTAGGTAAGGAACCCGTGCGATGTCGCACGGAAACTCATTTTATGAAAACAAATTTACGAATTGTAATAGAAAATTTTATAAAATGTATCAAAAATTATTCAACTTATTTTGGTCCTAAAAATATATTCAATCATTTTCGAGTCTTTATAGCATTTACATTATTTATTTCCAAGTTATTTTGTATCTAATATTTCATAATTAATACATAGATATATATTTCCATATATATTTTTTTCAAAATGGGTGAACAAAAAATTATGATTGTTAAAAAATAATTCCATCATTTTTTAATATTTTTGTTTTTATAATAAGTTAATATATTGATGTATATATATAGACGAAAAAAATAATGAAAAATATAAAAAATAGACGAAAATCATTCCCATAAAACTCTATTTGAAGTTTATTTTCTATTTTAATTAATATATATAGTAATATAAAAAATTATAAGACTATGCAAAACAATCTTCTTTGTTGAAGAATAACGAAATAATAGATCTTTGATGATGCAAAAATTTATTAGACACTCTTCGTACTTTTGAATATAGGTTTATTATACTGAAAATTAAAAGTGAATTATTAAAGTTTTATCTACATTTACCGAACGTTCACTTATTTGATAAATGAAAAATATAAGATATGTTTGTTTAAGAAATAGAAAAACAATGGAGTTTTAAACAAATACTATATATAAATACTGAAAAGACACAAGTAATTGATACAACCTTTCATATCAATGTTCGTAACTATTAGATGCACATTTTCATAATAAAAATAACAAAAATGAATACAAAATTTTAAAATAAAAAACTAACAAATACATCCACAATTCAGTTAAAACAATTATTTACAAGTTTAGAAAGTTGCAACCGTATACAAACAAAATGATGCAACTTCTTGTGACATTTTTCACAACTCTTAAATTAAAAAAATACAAATCTTCACATTAATTGAGATTGCGATTATACAACAATCTACTTCTCTTAAGATAAAAACGACATACAAACAAATCTTTTCATCTAGTAGAAGAAAATTAAGACTAATAATTTCATTGTTCCGTTTAGGATTTTTGGCCATCCAAACACGTAAAACTCTTCCTAATATTTTTTTTTGATAATGTTTCATTTGAACATCTTCAAAAAATTTGTAACCAAGTAACTTCATAGAACTATTTTTTTCACCATTTTACTATCAATTGGATTAACGAAAATTTTACTTTCAGAAGTGTATAAACATAGACTATTTATAGATTTTGAAAAGTTCTCTTTGAAAAGTCACATCTTTTCAATTTAAACAGTTACAACTTTTATCAAAGAATAGACACAACCTTTTACGTAGTCGCATATTTTCATAAAGAAGAAGCACAACTTTTTAACGAACAATCGCAACTTTTCACAAGATTTAAGTTACCTATAAAAATATACACCCTTTCAATTTAACAGTTGCAAAATTTATCAAAGAAGAGACACAACCTTTTAAGTAGTCGCATTTTTTCATAAAGAAAAGACACAACTCTTTAACGAACAATCGCAATTTTTCGCAAGATTTAAGCTGCTTATAAAAACACACACTTTCAAAAAAAACAGTTGCAACTTTTATCAAAGAAGAGTCACAACCTTTTAAGCAGTCGCTTCTTTTCATAAAGAAGAGATGCAACTTTTTAACAAACAGTCACAACTTTTCACAAGATCTAAGATACCTATAAAAACACACACTCTTTAGAATTAATCAGGATTCTTATTATTAATAAACATTACTTAATAAAATAATACAAACATATTTATTGAAAATGTATAAAACCAACCGTTAAATTGTTTATTTGAATTGGCTAACAATCGAAATTGATCATAGTTAAGAAATTCAAATTTCTCAAAATCAATCAAAACTTGTGGATCATTGATAATCTCAATTTTTGATTGATCATTGATTTGTAATTGAAACCTATGGTTTGTTATTTTATAATTTTCTGACGATTTCCAAACTTCAAAATCAGTGATCAGTAAAATGTTTCCCTCATCTAGATACTCTTCAAATTGTTGAATATATTTACTATTAATAGAACCAACAATCTTATCATTATGCAACAAAATAAAATATATAATTATACAACTATCTACTCCTCAAAATATAAAAAAGACATCAAATCAAACATTTTCATCTAGTAGAAGAAAATTAAGGCTAATAATTTCATTGTTTCGTTTAGGATTTTTAGCCATCCAAACACGTAAAATTCTTCCTAATATTTTTTGTTGACATCGTTTCATTTGAACATCTTCAAAAAATTTGTAACCAAATAACTTCGTAGAACTATTTTTTTTCACCATTTTACTAACAATTAGAGTAGCGAAAAATTTTAGTGTCAGAAGTGTATAAACATAGACTATTTATAGATTTTGAAAAGCTCTCTTTGAAAAGTCACATATTTTCAATTTAAGTAGTCGCATCTTTTCATAAAGAAGAGACGCGACTTTTTAACGAACAGTCGCAATTTTTCACAACATTAAAGCTACTCGCATCTTTTCATAAAGCAGAGACGTAACTTTTTAACGAACAGTCGCAATTTTTCACAACATTTAAGCTAGTCGCATCTTTTCATAAAGAAGAGACGCAACTTTTTAACGAACAGTCGCAATTTTTCGCAACATTTAAGCTACATAAAAAACACACACTCTTTCAATTTAAACAGTCGCAACTTTTAACGATGAAGAGACACAACCATTTAAGTAGTCGTATCTTTTCGTAAAGAAGAGACACAACAGTTTAGCGAACAATCGCAACTTTTCACAAGATCCGAGAGACCTATAAAAACATAAACTTTTTTGAATTAATTGGGATTCCTATTATTAATATGTGAGCATAATAGGAATCCTGATTAATTCGAAAGGGTTTGTGTTTTTATAGGTCTCTCGGATCTTGTGAAAAGTTGCGATTGTTCGCTAAACAGTTGTGTCTCTTTTTTACGAAAAGACACGACTACTTAAATGGTTGTGTCTCTTCATCGTTAAAAGTTGCGACTGTTTAAATTGAAAGGGTGTGTGTTTTTTTATGTAGCTTAAATGTTGCGAAAAATTGCGACTGTTCGTTAAAAAGTTGCGTCTCTTCTTTATGAAAAGATGCGACTAGCTTAAATGTTGTGAAAAATTGCGACTGTTCGTTAAAAAGTTGCGTCTCTTCTTTATGAAAAGATGCGAGTAGCTTAAATGTTATGAAAAATTGCGACTGTTCGTTAAAAAATTGCATCTCTTCTTTATGAAAAGATGCGACTAGCTTAAATATTGTGAAAAATTACGACTGTTCGTTAAAAAGTTGCGTCTCTTCTTTATGAAAAGATGCGACTACTTAAATTGAAAATATGTGACTTTTCAAAGAGAGCTTTTCAAAATCTATAAATAGTCTATGTTTATACACTTCTGCAACTAAAATTTTCGCAAATCTAATTGTTAGTAAAATGGTGAAAAAAATAGTTCTACATAGTTACTTGGTTACAAATTTTTTGAAGATGTTCAAATGAAACGTTGTCAACAAAAAATATTAGGAAGAGTTTTACGTGTTTGGATGGCAAAAAATCATAAACGGAACAATGAAATTATTAGTCTTAATTTTCTTCTACTAGATGAAAAAGTTTGATTTTATGTTTTTTTTTTAATATTTTGAGAAGTAGATTGTTGTATAATTATATGTTTTTTTTGTTGCAGAATGATACAATTGTTGGTTCTATTAACAGTAAATATATCCAACAATTTGAAGAGTATCTAAATGAGGGGAACATTTTACTGATCACTGATTTTGAAGTTTGGAAATCATCAGATAATTATAAAATAACAAACCATCGGTTTCAATTACGAATCAATGATCAATCAAAAATTGAGATTATCAATGATCCACAAGTTTTGATTGATTTTGAGAAATTTGAATTTCTTAACTATGATCAATTTCGATTGTTAGCCAATTCAAATAAACAATTTAACGGTTGGTTTTATACATTTTTAATAAATATGTTTGTATTATTTTATTAAGTAATGTTTATATCATATAACAGATGTAATAGGTGTTATAGAAGAAGGAGGACTCTTGAATATAGATGATATGGATATGAATTCAAAAGTAGTTATTGACATTATAATAGAATGATGAGTATTGACATTTTTTTAAGGAAATTAGTATCTTATAATAATATTGACATGAAAAATTAATGTTCTGATTAATAAACATAGACTATTTATAAATTTTGAAAAGCTCTTTTTGAAAAGTCACATATTTTCAATTTAAGTAGTCGCATCTTTTCATAAAGAAGAGACACAACTTTTTAACGAACAGTCGCAATTTTTCACAACATTTAAGCTAGTCGCATCTTTTCATAAAGAAGTGACGCAAATTTTTAACGAACAGTCGCAATTTTTCAATTTAAACAGTTGCGACTTTTAACGATGAAGAGACACAACCATTTAAGTAGTCGTATCTTTTCGTAAAGAAGAGACACAACTTTTTAACGAACAATCGTAACTTTTCACAAGATCTGAAATACCTATAAAAACACAGACCCTTTCGAATTAATCAGGATTCCTATTATTAATAGATATAGAGACGGAAATACCAAGTAAACATTCAGCATCTTACACAGAACGAATAAAAATCATATCTAAATCTGAATATTTCAAATTAGTTTCAAAAATGTATACATAAAACTTTTACCAAATAAAAATCATACATACTAATTTCAAAAGTTAAATTATTTATGCAAGTATATGATATCCAAATCCAATTCCATTCCATAACCATACTTGTTGATATATATTGCACGGATCCAAATAGATAATTCAGCTACTTTGATTTAAGAAATTTTGGATGTCTGAATCAATACATATGTAATTAATTGGTTAATCCTAAGCGATATCTAAATTCATTTTATCCACGCCGTGACTCCATGTTCATATATATCCACATGACCATTGACCACATGAATGCATGGAGATTGTTATTTATTTTTTTATTGTTCCAGAAAGGTGGAAGATCTTATAATTATGCATAGAAATTCGCTCTCACTTATAGTCCTTTACGGTTTTAAACTTTGGAGTCGGAAGTTGCGAGCTTGATGAGATCTGTTGTGAACGGCTGCGAATTATAAGAGAAGAACAGAGAGCAAAACGAATTGAGGCAAATACCCGTTTAGGGTTTCTTATTATTGTGCGAATGAATAATTTACAAACCCTTAGACCCATATTTATACATGCCTCAAAAACCCGATTTCCTTTTCCCAATAAGAAAAATACAACAGAAAAAGTAAATTTCCTAAACCGAAAAGGCATACCGTACCAACGAGTGCTGGGCTTTTACTGGTGCACAGAGATTTAAGACACACAGATGCAACAAACACCACCTTGACGAAAAATCTCTACAAACTCCTTATCCCGTCTATCTTCTGGGGGGAACCTCCTTTGCTCCTCAGCATTGGTAGACATGGAGCAGTTCCAAGCAATGCTTGAACTTCTCCGTGGTAACAGGCTTGGTCAGCATGTCAGCTGGGTTCTCCGACGTATGCACCTTCTCCAATAAGACTTCTCCTGAAGCTGCTAACTCCCTTATCTTGTGAAACCTTATACGAATGTGCTTCGTCCTCCCATGATACACTTGATTCTTAGCCAAACATAGTGCACTTTGACTATCACAGTGTAGCTGAACTCCTTCCTGATCAACACCCAACTCGGATACAAGACCTTGTACCCATACTGCTTCCTTAGCTGCTTCTCCAAGTGCCATGTATTCAGCTTCCGTGGTCGACATCGCTACAATAGGTTGTCATAGTGCACTTTGACTACGTCCGACCAACGAGTGCTGGGCTTTTACTGGTGCACAGAGATTTAAGACACACAGATGCAACAAGATCCTTGCGCAGAATCTTTCCTGAAGGATTTTTTGGTATAGAAGATACGAAAGCAACCTTTCGTACTCTCTTGTATGGTGCCACTTGTTTTGCTACAAACTCCATCAATGACTTCTCTGATAACAAGCTTCCTGTTTTCCTTACAACGTACGCCATCGGAAACTGCCCTACTTCTCTGTCTGGAAATCTGTAAGAACCCAAAATGTTATTCAGCTCAAGATTGTTTCTGATAATAAAATACTTTGCAGTGTTATTGTTGAGTTGGTGTCACTTACGGGATCACGGCAGCGTCAATGATTTCAGGATGAGTGAGCAGCAAACCTTCTAGTTCCGCTGGAGGGACCTGCGTATCCAATGATCACCCAAATAAATAGTCGATGGTTGACTGTTTTTTTTTTCTAATCTAAAGGTCTAGAAACCTGAAGAGGATGTATTTAATTCGAATATACACAAAACATTCATAATTTTGACCATAATTAATCAAAAACCTGGTAAGCTTTGTATTTGATTAGCTCTTTCAGTCGATCCAATATAAAAACAAACCCTTCATCGTCAATGCAGCAGATATCTCCAGTTTTTAGCCATCCTTCTGAATTGATTGTTTCTTTTGTAGCTTCTTCGTTTCGAAAATAACCTTTTTAAAAATAAAAAAACATAAAAATTAATTTATAAAAACTTTGATTTGAATTCCTTGCCGCGCACGGTAATGTATTTTTTTTTAGTTTTAACCTTTTGTAATGGCGGGACCTTTGAGCCAAAGCTCCCCAGTTTCGTTCACACCCATTACCCGACCCGTATCCGGATCCACGATCCGCGCTTCCACACCAGACGACAATAACCCAACCGCACCGTATCTTTTACTTTCCTCCACCGAATCAGTCGAAGCTCCTGAGCTGTTCGATTCAGTCAAAGCGTACCCTTGAAAAATATCAACCGTCGGATGCTTCTCCAAAAAACACTCAGTAATCTCTTTGCTCAAAGGAGCTCCACCGGATCTAACCGTTTTCAGCGAGGTAAGATCGTACTTGTCCTTGATCGAACCCGAGCCGTTGATCATAGCTATCACTATAGGCGGCACCAAGACCAGAGTGGTGACTCTGTGCTTCTCCACCGCCGCCATCATATCGTGGAGATCAAACTTCCGGAGGATCACCACCGTCGAACCCAAAGCCACGGTGGCTATGACGTAGTTCAGTAACCCGAAGGTGTGGAACAGCGGAACGGCGCAGAGGAAGGTCTGGTTCGGCTCTAATGGCTCGGCGATGTATCTCGCCACGTGTGCTATTAAGTTTCCGTGGGAAGTTAGCACTCCTTTGCTTCTCCCTGTTGTTCCAGACGAGTACAGAAGCATCGCCGTTTCGTCATGGTTAACTCGGTCTCTGACTCGCCGCTCCCTCGGTTTCTTTTTCATCATCTCGCTCAAGTTCCCGACGACTCGGACTCCGAGAGCTGATCCCACGCCATCTCCGTCGTCCTCTGTGAGGACGACGGAGATGGCACCCGAGGCGGTTAGTTTGGGAGCAAGATCGGGAGTGGCGAAGGCCAGCTTCGGATTGCAGTCTGCGACCTGCCTGGACACCTCCGAGGCGGTGTTGAGAGGATTCGCGGTGGTGATCACGGCGCCGAGGGACATGACGGAGAGGCAGACGACGGGGATGGAGATGGAGTTGGGAGAGAGGATGAGTACTACGTCCCCTCTACGTATTCCCATGTCGTGGTAGAGACAGTCGGCTACGTTATCTACCGCTCTCCAGAGATCGGAGAAGCTTATACTGTGGCCTGTGGCGGCTTCGATGAAGGCGGTGGTGCCGTGGTGAGCTTGAGAGGAGATGAATGTGGTGACGTCAAGGGAGGAGTTAGCCGGGAGTGGCAGTGGGTTGCGTTTGCTGTAGAATGTGGAGTTTGCATTGCAAAAACCGTTTCTATGATTGATTGGAGATGAAGATGTTGATGATGACCATCTTTGAGAAACTGCCACTTTCTTCAGGTGGTTACATGGATGATGCAGCCCTGAGATTGTTAATAACATATAAAACTAATTTATAAGTCACTGAAGCATTTCAAAGTGACTGACAAATTGATTATTTTGAATAAACAGGGTGCATTAATGGAAAATTTGTACTGGTTGGTTAAACAAAAAAAAGGCAAAAAAAGAAATAGCTGAACCACAGAGTCTTTGATGAACTATCAAACCTGGACTTGCCAAACTGGTTTTTGATGAAGCGTTAAATGCATCTGAAGAGAGCTTCCGGGGATTAAGCTGTGAGCCAGCAAAGGGATGAATACGAGGAATAGCTAGGCAGGGCAGCGAGTCAATTGAAAAGATCCTGCTTAAGTGTGCATTTCCACCAGACCGCATAGTTGATACCATATGTGTTACATGAGTCATTGTGAATCTTCCAAACCCGACCGTAGATACTGCAAGAGTCATCTCAAAGAACACCCCAAGAACTAAGACAAATATTTGAGTGGAGGTTGGTCTCTTATATTCAGATTGGCTATTTTTCTAGACGGTACGTTTACATTCAAGTAGTCTAAGGTATGCCCACCCTATTAGACCCAAATATATTAGTAATACTCTTAAAAGCAAAATAATTCTAGTATATATAGATACAAGACCTCTGTGAATGTAAAGTGCAGTTCCAGTTTGTTCATTTTCCCATGTTAAAGAACTTCTATTACCATTTACCAAAACTACGTGATGTCCCATACGAAAAACGTGATACTGCCAGAACAAATCCAAGAATTACCTGACAATGAATCAGGCAATACTATAGGAAAATCTATTACATATTGTACAAATAAGTGTAATCTAGTATTAGTTCTTCTTAGCTTTAGCTACACACATCGGTCTTAAAAAATTTGGCCCTGAGCCAATATTTGATGATAACATTGGTTTGAAAGTAGGCTCGATATTTTAAATAAACAACATTGTTTACCACATTATACATGTGTAAATCATCTTCAGGGTTATATATTTTACAGAACTGACAAGAGTTACTACAATACAAGTAACAATAATGGACGGAGATTGGCTGACACTTGACAGCATAGGACTCGTAACAATTTCAAAGCTTGGAGTTGGAAGTTGCGAGCTTGATGAGATCCTTGCGCAGAATCTTTCCTGAAGGATTTTTTGGTATGGAAGATACAAAAGCCACCTTTCGTACCCTCTTGTATGGAGCCACTTGTTTGGCTACAAACTCCATCACTGACTTCTCTGACAACAAGCTTCCTGCTTTCCTTACAACGTACGCCATCGGAAACTGCCCTACTTCTCTGTCTGGAAACCTGTAAATTCCCAAAATGTTATAAACTCGAATAGAAACACAAAAACTAAGTGATGTTACTACTGTGACTTACGGGATAACTGCGGCATCAGCAATTTCAGGATGAGTGAGCAACAAAGCCTCTAGCTCAGCTGGAGGGACCTATGCAATGATCCGAACAAAACAAGTTTATTATCATATTCACACAAGCACAATATCAAGGCTTGATTCAACAGAACAAACCAGGTCATTTGTCTAGCATTTTAGCCAAACCAAACACATTACTAAAACAAAAAGGATGATTTGACTCATCAGCATTTCACTATGCTGCACAAGGACTACATTCCATAGCAGCAATATGGATCATCATATATGTTACCTGGTAGCCTTTGTACTTGATGAGTTCCTTTAACCGATCAACCACAAAAATGAAACCATCCTCATCTATATAGCAGAGATCCCCAGTCCTTAACCATCCTTCAGAATCAATAGTAGAGCTCGTAGCTTCCTCATTACTGAAATAACCTGCCAAGAACAAGAACCAACATTTTAAAGGAAATCCCACCTTTGATGCTCTCCAACATCAAGAACGACATAAAAGTACCTTTCATAATGGAAGGACCCTTGAGCCAGAGTTCACCGGTACGGTTCGGTCCAAGAGCCCGACCCGTAACCGGATCCACGATCCTCCCCTCCATGCTCGCCGACAATCTCCCCGCAGTCCCGTATCTCCTACTCTCCTCAACAGTATCCGTAGAGGCTCCTATACCCGTTGACTCGGTCAACCCATACCCTTGCAAGATCTTAACCATCGGATACTTATCCATAAACCCCTCCGTGACCTCCTTGCTCAACGGAGCTCCTCCGCACAAAACCGTATGCAGAGTGCTCAGATCGTACTTGGCACTGATCTGCTCCGCGCCGTTCACCATGGCCACGAGGATCGGTGGCACGAGAGGAAGATACGTCGCTCGGTACTTCCCTATCGCCGACAACATCTCGCCCATCTCGAACTTGGAGAGAACGATGATCGTCGACCCGTAAGCGAGGAGTCCGGTTGCGAACGCCGCCAAGCCGTAGATGTGAAACATGGGAACGGTGCAGATGAACCTCTGCTCTCCCTGAGACCCGGCGTCGGATCCGAACCGGTTCACGACGGTTTGCACCATCGCGATCAAGTTACGGTGAGAGGAGACCACTCCTTTGCTCATCCCTGTGGTTCCGGAGGAGTAGAGCAGAGTCGCCGTGTCGTCCTGGTCAACTCGCTCGGCGACTCGGGTCCCCCTCGGCGGCGTCTTCATCATCTCCGATAAACGCCTCACCTCCGAGTCGACTCGCTCCTCGTCCATGAGCACGACCGGGAGCTTCTCCGACGCGGCGGCTATTTTGGGGAGGAGCTCCGACGTGGTGAAGGCGAGGACGGGGTTCGAGTCTTTGATCTGCTTGGCGATCTCGGCGGCGGTGTTGAGAGGGTTCGTGGTGGTGATGACGGCGCCGAGAGACATCACGGAGAGGCACACGACGGGGAAGAGGATGGAGTTCGGGGAGAGGAGGAGGACGACGTGTCCTTTCCGGATCCCCATGTCGGAGAGACAGTCGCCGACGGACTCCACGGCGCGCCATAGCTCGGCGAAGGTGAGGTTTTGTCCCGTGGAGGCGTCGATGAAGGCGGTGCGGCCGCGATGAGCCTGAGAGGAGATGAAAGTCGTGACGTCGAGGGAGGGATTAGGCGGGAGAGGGATCGGAGTACGTTTGCTGTAGAAAGTCGAGTTCGAGTTGCAGAAACCACTTCGAGAATCAACTGAAGCCATCTCTCTTTTTTTTTTTGCTGCGGACACAATCTAATCTGGATGCGTTTCTCTGTAGCTGTGAACTATACTTTTAAAATGATTTTGTCTGAAGAGAAGAAGTCTGACTACTCTCTCTCCTATAACAACTTAAAAGTCATTATTATAATATTAAAAAAAACAACTTTAAAAGCCATCGCCGCGGACCAACCAGCGTGTTTTATTCCGCGATATTTTTAGTTCGTTGGTGACACGTGAAAGTTATGGTTTTAATAAGCTTAAACTAGATTTTGACCCGCCTTGAGAGGGCGGGTATATGTTTTGTTTTGTATGTTTTTTTGAAATTGAATTTCTAAGCATATCCTTTTTTGTTATTATATATATATTTTTGTATTAAATATGTGTGTTTTGGGCAAATTTTTATTTTTATTTCTAATTTTACTTGTGTATTTTTTTTCTCAAAATGATTAGACCTCTTATTTTGAACATTGAAATGAAATTATTATTGGACGAAAGCTTACAAAGAAATAAAAAAATCCCTAAATAAAAAAATAGTAGTTCAAAAAAAGAGAGCATTATAAGCATCTTTAAAAGTTGGATACAAAAATCCATTAACAGTTCGTAAATCTGTATAGTTGGTCGAGTTTTTGTTATGGTTTAAAAGAAAATGCATATAATCTAATTCACTTTGTTTGGAGTTTGTAAACAGGTTACTCATTCTTTTATCTTTGTTCTCTCTATTAATTTCCATCCAATCTTGATATTCTGAAGTTTGATTTGCCTTCTTTGTTGAGATATTACCAAAATGATGTTCTTTATGTGAAGCTTTTTTGTCATATTTTTTCATATTTTTTCTCTTCATCTGTAACAAATATGATAAAAGACAATTTCAAAATCTGACCCGCCCTTCAGAGGGTGGATATATTTTTTATTGAAAAAATTAATTTTATGTCATGAATATTTTTATCCTTGATAAATTATATTTTGTTAAGAATTTTATGAAATTTATCTAAAATTATTGAATAAATTATTTTTGTTATTTAAATATGACCAAAATTTTGAAAACTCCAAATAATTATGACCTGTATTATGATTTTTTTTATTAACATGCTGTTAAACTTGTGAATTATTTCACAGTAATTTTATTTTCAGTATTTTAATTTAAATAAAAAGTTTAATATTTTTAAACTATTGTTTTTTTTTTGTCATAGACCCGTTATGTATTGATAAAATCTGCTTTTGTGTATTTTAAAAAGTTAATATATAGATATTAAATTTAGAAATAATACATGAATAAGTGAATCTTCTTCAGGAGAATTAATATAATAGATATTGATTTTAGAAATAATATATAGATATTAAATTTTCCACTGTGGAGTTACATCTTTTTTACAACAAATAAGAAATTATGATTTTTAACTTTAAAACCAGAATATTATATGTAGTTACATAAAATAAAGAGTTATATTTCAATTTTGAAAATGTAAAACATGAGAATAATTAACTGGGCATAAAATTTATCAAATAGTCATGATTTTGATTTAATAGAATAATTTAAATTTTAGTATATGATTGTTCAAAAAAACAGTATAGGATTTAAATAGACTAATATAGACCTTAACATTCACTTTAACTATGTTGAAATCAGTATTATTCTTAGGACTGTGTTGATGCTGTTCATATATTCATATGGGTCGTAAGTTAATATGGTCTCTAACAGATTAAAACGATAATTTGCTTTAATAATAATAATTTAAATATAGAACAGTTTAATATAGTCAAAAAGAAAAGAATCATGTCAGAAAAAAGAAAGGGATGACTATTGTTATATGCAACTGTCGACTTTGACGTAAGTGGGTCCTAAAATTACGATCAAATGGACGTTATAAACAAAATCAAACTAATAATAATTAACTTCTAAATATAAGAAAATACATAAGTGGACAAAACCACATATCAATTGGACATGTTGAAGAATTAGTAGAATAGATATAATTTTATAAGTATATTAAATAAATCAAATTTAATAAGCATGCATTTGTGTCATATACATTTGGGAAATTATTTTTAATCGTTATCATAAAGTTTTGCAATATGTGATTTTTTTTGTAGTATCATATATGAAAAAGTTTCAATTTCTCACATTTTTTATTAATGGCACAATCGTAATTAAACTGTCTTCCTCCTCAAGATAACTTTTAAATTCCTACAACTTTTTCCATTGTTGTCATCTGAGTTTCTTTAACAATGGCTATGACTTATCCTTTTTCTTATTTATTTTTTTCATCAAATATACAGATTTGCTTGCCAGTATTCGATTGCAATGATTCAAAAATAGAAAAAGAATGATTTATTGTGAGGAAACAATTTGTTAGCCGAGACTAAATTGATTCAATAATTTTCTATGGTAACTGCCTGTGTGAACAAATCGGTAGGAAGGAATAACTGATTGAAATTTGTTATTGGAGTACTGAACGTGGTTAGAGTAGTTGTGATATATTAAGATACGATTATTAAATATTTGATTTGTTTTTTAAGTAGATAAAGTTATAAACATTAGACCACACATATATCAATTGGTCATGCTGGAAAATTAATAGAATAGATAACGACGTTGACCGTTTTACGATTACATGGGCTATACACTGGGCTTAGGCCTTTTTCAATAATACTTGGGAACTTGAGAAAAAAAGTTACAATGGAACTGAATTTATGTAGAGTTTATTGATTTTAAGAGATGAGAAATTAATTAAATTAGTCAAAAGCTATAAAGACTTTTGAATGTTAGAATCTATAAAAACTTTAACTTCAGTCATTTTTAAGAAACTAGCAGATATATGAAATATTCTAAAAGTTTTGTTTTGCGACTTGTGAGTTATGTTTAGAATTCAAATGTTGATACAAATTTTAATATAGGATCAGTCACAGAATTATTAAAAGTCATTTTCTGAATAATATATTTACATAATTAATATAAAACCAATAATTATTCAAATCTATAAACCAATAACAATATAATTTATCATTACCAATTCAGCTCCATTAACATCCACTTATAATAATGTGTTTGTTACTTTCTGAATTGATTTATGTTCACAACTTTATAAGATGATAATGTCTCTGAACTTGCTAATCATTCTAATTCTTACAAGTATTACACAGCTTTTGTCTGCCTCAAGTTGAATCAAACAGGAGACATCTTAGCTGTAATAATATTAAGAAGCGAGACTCTGGTCTGTATCAGTCGCCGGAAAATACATCCCAATTCGGTCTCAAGCTCCTCAACAGCGATCTGTGCACCCTCCAACCTTGTACTCGCGCTCTGCACCGCTACTTCGTCCCACACATCATCCAAACAGCAAAACCGCATCGTAAAGACAGAAGAGATTGACCTTTTGCTCTGTTTTCTCTCGAGCCACGGAATACACACGAGAGATAAGAGAGACTCAACCATAGTCACAATGGCTCTTCTCACTTCTTTCAAAACCTCTGCAACGAAGAGAAGGTTCTGTTCTATCCTCTGCATCACCAACGTCCCTCTTCCTCCTCTTTTAATACTCTTTAGAGTGTTCAGGCACTTCAGTGTTTCCTTCTTGAGCTTGTTCCTATGCCGATTATACGCTGCGATCTTCATATTGATGTTTGATTCGTTGCAGCGTAGAGTTAGTTGAAGCTCTTTCAGGCTATATCTCACGAGTGTCATGACATCTTTGGACACGTTGCAGACGTCTAACATTGTTACTGAAGCCTCAGAGACTTGTTCGATCCATTTCTCTTTCCCTTGTTGACACAGAGACTCTCTTGCTTCTGGACAGTGATCGAGGAGATAGTTCGCGCAATCTTGTAACTCTCTCAAACCTTCCAAGTCCATTTGCGCCATTTGATTGAAACCTAGAAAGGGCTTTGCTTGGTTCACAAGAAAAAGTGAGGAGATTCAGATGAGAGATTGGTTGTGATTAGGGTTTACTGAAATTTGTAGGGAGACTGAATATATTTGTAATGTATAGATTGAAGTGGAGGCAGGTCTGAGAATGATGAGGAAAGTACGAGGAAGGAGCCTTGAGGTGTTGTTTTGTACGGACGTGAAGACATAACAGGTCATTTTAGGTTATATTTTCAAACTAGTTGAAGTTTAGTGTATTAAGGAACCTTCCGTATAATACCAGATTAAGCTACGTTATGGATTTAATCAGATACTGTTGTCTACACAACAAAACAAAATTTACAATTTTAAATCTAAATTATAATCGAATACCTTTTGTCAGATCATACATGAACCAAGCCAGCCAGTGTAAATTTGTAATCATCTGAATTGTAAGGGTATCAATAGAATAAATAATTATTTATATATTAGTTATATAATATATTATGAGATGCTCAACAATTTCATTTGTATTGCAGTGTCGGTTTAGTAATGTCATATACATTGAACGTTTGAAACTAAGATTTAAAATTTCAGCAATGTATGTTTTACATAAACCAAGTCACCTGGAACAGGTCTAAAAATATATAGAAATATGTACGCACGTGCAAAAAGATATTGATCAAGGATGCTAAATGTTATTGAATATTATAACATTCCCAAAATCTTGATTATTATCCAAGCAAATTCGAAGCAGATTCTTGTAAACAGAATAGCACCTGATATGTTGGAAGTCACTCCAAATTTCCAACTATTTTGTTCTGTTGTTCGAGCATAAATCTAATTATTCATTTTACCAAACCTTGATTATTGTTTTACAGCTTTTCCAACCCTTGATTATTGGTCAAGTATATAACCTAATCTTGATTATTAAATACCTTCCAGTATGCCCAAGTTTTAGTGAAACTAAACATGCACAGTGGCTTTTTAGAAAAACTTGGCGCCTAACATAACAAAAGCTTTCATTTAGGTTAAGGATTTGATCAAATGTAATAAATCTCAAACCTAACATTCAAAACGAACACCGTCTATGATATGATGAACCCATTTTCGAGGCTTTGTGCACAACTGTGTCTCTTTAGTCAAAGCTAATTGAAGTGAAGTTTTTTTTTTTGCTAAATGGTAAATATCATTAGTGAAAATGAAGGTTTGGTTGCAAAATTAATCTGAAACCACAATCTGCTTAGGAGCTGATCTGATTTTAAAGGCTGCAAAAAAATTAAAAAACCCCTAGAATACACAAGATTAATTTCAAACTTGTAACAAGAGAAAGTTTGAAAGCAATAGGAAATAAGATCAATATAGCAACAATTTAACACCTTAAACAAAGCCTTCTCGCTGCAACTGAACGTATCAAAAGAACAAGAGAAAAGTCGGGGTAAGTTCAGCCGAGAACTCACCGAAGTGGCTCCGAGCAGGCATCGACGGAAGCGCCTGGCTTACGCCCCGGAGCTCCGCTGGAGGAGGACCTCTGACCAACAAACCCAACTATCTCAACAGTGAGGCAAAAGTTCTGGACTGAATCTACGCTGATAACAGGAAGCGCAAGTTACGGTCAAGCGTAGGCGGTATAACAGGCTCCTTCACCACCCACGCGACACAAAGGATACAGCAAAGACCACTAGGAACACTAAGCCAAACTGTCGGAGCTTTGAAGAAAAGGACATGAAGCACAAAAGGAGGCTTGAAACTCCTTTAACGCAGGCAACCCAGAAGCGGTAAAGAACTTCACCAACAAGCAAATGAATCACCACATCGGGTTGTTCTCAAACCCTAGCAGACGATTTCGGTAGCACGAAGGGAAGGTAACTTAAACCACCAAGGGAAGCCATGGCTGCTGCCATTTGAAATAACAGAGAGGTTCCCAACGAGATCCTCAAACTCGTCGATTCGTCTCGGACCTTGAGAACAAGACGGGAAAGCTCTAAGATTCGCAGCCGATAGTAGAGACAGGGGAGAACAAGATGGGGAAGCTACCATGTTAGATTCGGGTTATATTATGGGCTTCCAACTTAAAACCAATTGGCTATTAGTGGAGTCACCCAAGTCTCTTATATATTACTAATGTCCCTTTCATATTTCCGATGTGGGATCTTCTCTCCAATACCCTCCCTCGAGATAATGGTGGGTCTAACCATTAATCTCGCAGAATCCATCATACCCCTCCGAAATCATGCTTTATCTTCTAGCGATTTCGGAGAACTGAGTCTTCTATGGACCATCATCTAATGGGATGATCGGGCCACTGTCCGGGCCGGATTAATTAATAGGTCAGGGTATTGGGCCTGCTCTGATACCATGTTAAGTTTCTTGGGCTTCCACTTAAAACCAATTGGCAATTAGTGGAGTGGTCCAGGTCACTTATATAGTAGTACATTATTTCTTATATTACCGATGTGGGATGTTTCTCATCAATAATTACTACAACTACTACTACTTCTACTTCTATACCGATGTTGAACCCTCTGTGGATGTTATTCCCACATTGTCCACGCTTCAGACCTAGATATCTGAGCGTGAGGGAGGGTATTGATGAGAAACATCCCACATCGGTAATATAAGAAATAATGTACTACTATATAAGTGACCTGGACCACTCCACTAATTGCCAATTGGTTTTAAGTGGAAGCCCAAGAAACTTAACAGATTCGCAGCCTAAGTTTTTAAAAGACATGACCAGAGTTCAAGTGTCAAGAGTATAAAGAGAACTCGTAACCAAACCAAGCTTCTAGGCTCTAGCTAGCTCTTAAAAGCTGCTTCATACAAAAAGGCAACGCGGTCTTGACAAAAAGCACAATAAATTACAAATTACCTCGTCACCGTCCTGACAATGCGATCTTGACCATACAAGTGCTGAAGTTGCTTGAAAATATCTCGTGTACCGTCAGTACTCCCATCATCCACAACAATGATCTCAAAATCAACATCCCTAAACATCATACAACAAGTGCCAAAGCAAATCACTTTCTTGTCTTTTTCATTTATGATGCAATATGGTAGATTACATGAGTATTGGTTACAAATATTCTCCGACCAGACCAGAGGTGGTATTAACAACATGACTTGTACACGGGTTCGAGGGATCATTAAAGTGATCATGCGCACAATCAAAGTGTGGATCTTTATGTAAGGAGTACAGGACTAAAATGCATTACTTAATTAACAGGCTCAATGTAAGGCCCAATTAATTAATGTCTAGCATACTAGTGAACATGATCCAAAAATAATTAATGGGCTCAATGTAAGGCCCAATTAAAATTATAGGATCTGGAGAGCTTTAAAGCAACTAATGTCTCTCTCTCTCTCTCTCTCTCTCTCTCTCTCCCTCTCCTCTCTTCCGCCATTTTTGTTTAGTTTTGTTATTTGGGTTGCAGATTGAAAGGGAAAGGTCTCTGAATTAGGGTTTAACAGAGATGAGCCGAAGTTTGGGGATACCGGTGAAGCTTCTTCACGAGGCGTCGGGTCATATAGTGACGGTTGAGCTAAAAAACGGGGAGCTATACAGAGGAAGCATGATCGAGTGTGAGGATAACTGGAACTGTCAGCTCGAAGACATTACCTTTACCGCTACGGTCAATTACACCTCTTACCCCATTAGATTTGAGACTGTTTTTTTTTAAAAGAAATAATAAATATCATTGCTTTATTTGCCATTTTGCTAGTGACGTGAAAACCCTAGATTTGGCTAAGTCTTAGGGGAACTTGATATGAATCTATGATGGTGATGTACAATTTCGATATGGTACCCTAATTAGATTAACTCTTGGTCCATGACTATTAAGGGTATATGTGTAAACATGGTATTCAAGTTTTGCACTTGTTAATATTATTTACATTCAAGGTGTCTTAAGTTGCTCTCTCTAGGATCATAGTGGTCAAAGAGGTGAATTATTTTGATGCTAATGTTATCATTGATTACCTTGCGTTTGCGATTTTGAATAAAGCATGTTATATTCTTTGGGAAATAGTTAATGCAAGTCCCTTGGAGTTTCCTTCCAGTTTATGAAATTCAGAATCATTTTATTTCATTTTTAGAGTGTTGTGTCACTGAACTTTCGTTGCGGGTTTTCGGATGTTGTGTCACACAGGATGGTAAGGTATCACAGCTTGAGCATGTCTTCATTCGAGGCAGCAAAGTCAGGTGCTGTATAAACACTCCTTGTTTTGATGACTCGTGCTTGTTTCCTGTAATACATGGGATCATTCTGTTATTGGTATTTGACTTTTGGTTGGAGAGATGTTGACAGGTTTATGGTCATACCGGACATTCTCAAGCATGCTCCAATGTTCAAGCGCTTGGATGCTAGAATCAAGGTATGTGCTTGATGAAGAATGATGTTAAGAGTCTTTATGTCTAATCTTCAATACATAATAATAATTTGCTTGCTTACTTGATGCAGGGAAAGAGCGGATCACTGGGTGTTGGCAGGGGTAGAGCTGCAATGCGAGGAAAAGTAAGTTATCTCTCTCTCTCTGCAAGCTACTTACTTCATCATTCAACTCTCAAGACACCATTGTTAGGAAATTTGATGAAGTCCTTGTTTGTCCTTAATGCTTGTTTTTTTTTCTCTGTCATTACTAATTGTTGGATCCATGATAAAGGCTCCGGCTACTGGGCGTGGAACTGGAGGAAGGGGAGCGGTACCACCTGTGAGAAGATGATTGAATCTATGATTATAACATGTAAGCTTCGATTCTGAGACAAAACCAGCCTCTCTTGCCTTTTGTTATGTATTGCTTTAAGGTTCACTTGTGGAACCAATGTTTTTCTCGAGGCAAACAAGCGTGAAATAGTGATATGTCCAGATGCACTATTAGTTCTGTATTTTGGGGTACTAAGATGCTAAAATATTGCAAGTTATCTTCCTTATATCCATTTTCTAGCAGTAGATGAATGAATAAAACAACGCACATGCTTTACCCCAATTGACTGTAACTTGGAAATAAGACAAATCTTTGGCTTAATTAAAACAAGACAATACACATAACAAGTAGACGACAGTGACTAAAACTGTGAGACATGCATTTGAATCAGGACGATTACCATAAGTACCATGACTGTATAACAATGGCTTGCAGAATGTTTGAAGCGTTCCTGAGTGGCATTTACCAAAATGAAGCATATAAGATTCTATACATGTACGTTTAAGCGTGAAGGCGATTCCTTCACAAATTGAATGTTATATATAAAGCATGGTATTAGGAAAAAAAAGAAATATAGTTTCTTTTTTTTTTATTCTCTCTCAAGAAAGATCTAAAGAACCTTAGAAGAGAAGAACCCAACCAACAGTTGCACATCTCATATTTAGATTCTGTGTCATTCAATTTTATTATTCCTATAGTTTTTCTCCTCCACTAAAGTAGAAACCCAGCTGGTTCAGTTCTTGCAACATAAGAGAACTTTGATGTGTTGTACTTCCTGTGAACTCCTGTTAGCTTCCCTGTTCCTGCCTTGTTATGGAATCCAACCATCTTCCTTGCGCATGCCCTGAAAAAGAAAAATCAAAACCCCATTTTCATTTATCGGTTTTGAAACTACATTCCAAATGTATGTTCATGACTTGTGATCCCTTACAGTAGCTCTTCTTCCTTGTAGCCTGTGTGAAACTCACATGTTTTGCTCCATTCCTCAAACCCATTAAGTGTACACTGAGCACTGTAGATTGCCGAGGCTGCTAGCATAGATGGAGTATACTCCAGCATCTCATACTCCACGAGACAGAGCTCGATGATGAAAAACGAAAGAACCTCAAGCTGAAACCACAATTTCATATCACACAGCTTTAGATACAAAAGGCCAGATAGCTTCATTGCAAACAAAAAAAGATTCAAGCTACCTTTTTGTTAGATTGAGCAGCTTTGAGGAACCGTCTCATGAACACATACGGAGTAGGCAAAGAGAAATTGAACTGCAAAGTGTTGGCCATTAGCTTCTCCTGCAATACAAGGCAGAAACAAGGTCAAATAAAACTGAAACTCACCATATATTTGGATAAATGATCAAGAGAGATATGATTACTCACCATATCCAGCACTTCTCTTCTAGTGTAAGCTTTATCAGAGATCAAGATGAGATCATCTACCACTGGAACTGAGACTTCCTCGTACTTGCAAGCTAGCAACAAAGCGGTAATACCAACAAGCTGAAGCTTTTTCCTCACGATTTGATGAACCGCAAGGAATCTATCGATGACACTGACTGTGAGATAAAGTGTTTCCTCCATCAGTTCAAACTTGTAGTGCACCTGCTCCAAAAAACCATCATGCACATTGAATAACAACAACAACAAGAACAATAAAACTAAAATGCATTTTTGGTTTGGATATGTACCTCAATCAACCAGTCAATGAGGATTCCTCTCATCCTCTCGTTAAGATCTTGCTGATTGTCCATGTAGTTAGGAGGCACGCAACTAAGCTCCTGCAGAATCATAAGAACCGATCAAACATAAACTTCAGGATATCTTTGAAGCTCAATAATGATAAAGAAGCGCAAACTCACCTCAGTTTTCTTGAAAAAGTCGTATATATCATTGATATACTCAACTACGGCTAAAGGATTGTTCTCATCACAAGCGTCAATATTGATCACTCGCTCTTCTTCTTCTTCTTGTTCATCTTCATCTGCATCTTCCATTTCAATCTCCTCCATCATTGCTTGGGTGTGTTGCACAAACAATGGCTCATCAAAGTCGTCTCTTTCTTCATCAACCCTTTCTGCTTCTTCACTTGGAACCGAGTCTGGTTTCTTAGTTTCCTAAGATCAAAAAAGAGAATGCAATATAAAAAAAAATGATATATGATCACTGTTCTAACTGAAACACATATTGAATAGTGTCACAATAAAGTACCTCTTCCTTGATTTGTGGCTTATTACCAGCTAACTGAGCAGCAAACTTCCTGAACCAAACAGAGAGTGGTACTAACTAGTTAATTAACTCATTAACCAGACAATGAAGTAGACAAGGATGAAAGTTCTAATAATGTACCTAGTAACTGGTCGGTGCGGAGGTGGTTTGTTACAGGTTGCATTCCTTCTGCAGAATCAAACCAAATATTAGATTCCTAAGTAAAAAAGAAAACACTAATCTCGGATCTAAGTATTCATGTTATTGTGTCAGTGGAGACACACTTACTCAGAAAGTGATCTCTTGTTGTTAACAGCATAAGGGTAAGACGGATGCTCATTGATGTTCTTGTTAATTGCACTTAGCGCTCTTCTGGTGGGACCAGTATTCGCCGCCGCCGGCATGATCTTTCCTCCTCCTCCTCCTGCAAAACCATGTAAAAATCTCAGTTTCAGAGACGGTTTGATATTCGATTTAAGAAGTTGTTCGATTAAAAAGGGTATATACCTTGTGGAATCGTTGATCCAATTAGTCCAACGCTGTTCTCATCTGATTTACCCATCTGGAGAATTAAATCAAAACACACCCAACTTTAAAAACACTGTTTTTAAATAAATTAAATTGGGAAAAGGTCTTGACTTTGAACTTGACAATCAAAACCCTTTTAGATCCGGTTTACTAATCAACCGATCAAGAACAACAAACCCTAATAATCCCAAATGACGATAACCCAAGAAAAAAAGGTTTCACCTTTCGCCGTCAATTCGAAGAAAAGATTAAGTCAACTTCTGATCTTGGGGAATCTCTTAAGAAGGTTTGGTCAAGCAAAGGAGAGAAAGAGAGATCCTTCAGTGAAACCCAGAAGAACAACCGATATCGCTCTCTTTCTCCCCCTCCAATCGAAAGATTCTCACTTTTACTCGCTCACTCTCTCTTGCAATATAAGGGGCAAAGAAAGGAGACGAAGAAGAAAATGAAAAAAAAAAAGAAATTAGAAAACAAAATAACTCGAACCCTCTTTTCTTTGGTAATAGAAATTTGAAAAACAATGAGTCCGCTTAAGAATTAACGGCTATTTAATCTTAACCGTTTACTGGATGCCACGTGTCTTATAGCAACGCTTGCCTTCTTCTTCTCAACTCATTTGCTACCATTCAAATTTTTCAGTTTTTCCTGTATGGGAAAGACACCCTAAATTTAAATATTATAGAGAATAATACATTGATACTTACAAATCAACATAACAATAAACACTGCTTTTTGTCAAGAAATAAACGTCTCTGTTTTTAAGATAAAAAACTTTAAAACGAGGTATGAATTTTGAACTGTTTTTTTAACCAAACGACAAAAGACTCTTTAATGTTAATCTCGTGATTATAATATTTTTTTGTAGTAAAGAATCAAATAATCTCAGATCTAGAAGTGTGTCCTGTACATGTATCATTATAAATTTTGAATAGTGGAATATATATTATAGGAATAAAATATATATACACGATTTACTGCCTCTGGAGTGCTTTTCAAAAGAATGTACTTTTGTGACTACATTAGTATCGCCGACCACATTCATATCATTGGATTTACTATCTAGAGTTATAACCACAATAACTTCTTCTTTTCTACATTTGTCTTCACATTAAATAACATGATATCCTTTTGGTTTTAAGTTTGAAATTGTGCCATGACTTCTTCTTTATTGGCATCTAAAAATAGCATGTACATTTCTCCAAAGTGCTTCGGGTATATATTAGCGTATGAGCTTCCTCCATCTTTTGTAGGTTCTTTTGTTTATGGTCTTCTTCTTGCGGTTTATCTTCTTGTACAGCTTTTGATTTCTTGTTTGTGGACTGCTTGACACATGGCTCCACCAAGCATACACTATCAAGAATCCCAAAGTTCCAATGATCTTTGAGTGTTTATCCCGTAACCAAATTGATCATGCTCACAAGATGCAGAATGGCAAATCTATACGCATTAGAGCAAGCTTCTTCAAAGGATGGTACGGTAGCAAGAGAAGGATCCAGGTTTTTAAGAAATGGACAAGGTTGGTTCAAGAAAAGGGTCTCTCCAAATAGCGATGAAAACAGGAATAGCTGAACGAAACACGATGGAAGTGTCGACGTTTGAGTGAAAGAGAAGCTCACTGTTTGTTTAAAATGACGAGTAGGAATGGCTGCTGCAGGAAGAAATCTCCACATGGTTAAGAGGTCGAGAGTGATTCTGCTGAGTTTGATACTCGCTCATGCTCGTATTTACCCTATCCAAAGCTATAGTTGAGAGTCCATGCAATAATCAACGCAATCAGATTACATCATTACATCAATATGATGCGACTCTTATGAAAACATACCAATTAACTTCTTAGAAGAACATAATAAACCTCCCAAAGTTAGATACAAAAGTCAATCAATTTGATCATTAACCACATCTAGACAACCCAACCGCTTTGATGATGAAACATCTTGTTATTCATGTTGCTCTAAAGATCAATCTCTTTAAAGACCAACCTCTATGATGATACTTACTCAAGGAACAATCTGACATTTTAGGAGTTTTAAATTTTTTTAAAGAGTTTTAGTAAAAAAATTTCCACAATTTAGGGATTTATATATGTTCATGTAAAATAATTCAAAAATTTTAAGAGTCAAGACCAATATTTCAATACATTGTACCCTGATTCGGCCATGTTGATATTCGTTTATGTGAGGCTTTGGTGCCTCTTGGGCCATCCTGGCTGGACTGGTTAAATGGGTTTCGACTTAAACCTGCAAGATGAAACAAGATGGGCTTAGTCCTGTACCATAAGGAGTCCTAGTTCAAATTGGAAAAAGTTCAGATGCATATGACCGGTGGAAGATAATTTCCTTTTTTTATTAGAACTAAGTCCTCATTAGAACTAGGTCAAGGCAGGTAGTATAAATATAGGTCTCATCTCTTCATTGTAATATACAACACAGAAACATATTATCTCTCCTCATAGAACACGCAACTAGTGTGAGGCTTGTAATCTTTCGATTCATAGTGATATAGAGTTATCTCCAGTTTGGAGAAGGACTCGCCAAACATATCGGTTCCGTTTTGTGTCGATCATTACAAGAGAAAGCCAAGGTCGTTTCTCTACAAGTGGTATCAGAGCTTAGGCTAACCGAGATCCTAGTTACAGAGATTCGAAGGCAAGATTCAATAAACAAGCAAAGAAAATTCTTATATGGTGTGGTGAAGAAGTCTCAGCTCGTTGGTGATTGAAGCTTGACGGCGGCGGCGTGTTACAGCAACCTGCGAACAAAGAAAAATAAGTTTACAGGTTAATACAGAGATGGAAGCTATTTCAAAGAAATTTGAAGTGGAGAAATTCGATGGCAAGGGTGATTTTGGTCTATGGAAGTATAAGATGCTGTATCAGCTAGAGATTTTTGGTTTGGGGTCTGTTCTTAAGGAGAAAACTCCTTCTACATATGCTGAAGGTGAAGAACAGAAGGATGAGAAACCTGATCCTAAGGAGCAAGACAAAGAGTTGCGTACAAAGAATCTGATCAGTTTGTGTTTGTCTGATCTTATTCTACGCAAAGTCATGCAGGAGCCTACAGCACTGGCTATGTGGAAGGCTCTGGAAGCTGAGTATCAGACCAAGACGTTACCTAATCGAATCTACATGAAGCAGAAATATGCAGGTTTCAGAATGGAAGAACACAAGACCACTGAGGAAAATTTGGATGTGTTTCTCAAACTTGTGGCAGATTTAGCAAGTCTGGACATTAAGATCAGTGAAGAAGATCAAGCAATTCAGATCTTAACCAGCTTGCCCAAGCAATACGAGTCTCTCGTTGATGCATTGAAGTACGGCAGCGGAAAAGAGACTTTAACAGTACGTGATGTTACAAGCTCAGCTTATTCTAAAGAAGTTGAATTAAGGGAGAAGGGACTTCTTAACAAGTCCAAGAGTAACTCAGAGGGGCTGTACGTTGGCAATAACAGAGGCAGGGGCGAGAAGAAGAACGACAAGACTTGGAGACCTAGATCAAAGAGTAAAAGCAGATCAAGACCTAAATTCTCTAAAGAATGTTGGACGTGTGGCAAGGAGGTACACTTTAAAAAGCAGTGTCCAGAGAGAAAACCATCAAATTCGGTCAACATAGCTGAAGAGAAGGAGCAACCGTTGGTGTTAGTAGCTAGCCAGCAAGGTACTAAAGACGAGTGGGTACTTGATTCTGGTTGCACGTTCCATATCACTCCAAATAAGGATGTCTTATTTGATCTTGAAGACATAGAAGGAGGCAAGGTTTTGATGGGGAATAATACTATCAGCGAGATTAAAGGGATCGGGAAGATCAAGATCATGAATGATGATGGATCAAGCGTGATTCTCACTGATGTTCGTTACATGCCTACGATGGGTAGAAACTTTATATCCTACGGTTTATTGGAGAAGATGGGATGCAGATACGAAGGCAAAGACTTCATGGTGCAGTTTTACAAAGGAGATCAGAAGGTTTTTTCTGGTAAATACTGTGATGGCTTGTATTACTTACAAGGGACAGTATTGAGTGGTGAAGCTGCAGTTGCAAGGCCTAATATCGATTTGACTAAGAGGTGGCACTCTAGACTTGGACATATGAGTCTAAAGGGCATGAATATCCTAATCAAAGAGGGATACTTAAACACAAAGGATGTGAAGACGTTGGAGTTTTGCGAGAGTTGCGTTTTGGGTAAAGCACACAAGCTAAGCTTTCCGAAAGGCAAGCATACGTCTAAGGAAGTCCTAGAATACATCCATTCGGACTTATGGGGTTCACCTTCGGTGGTTAAGAGTCTCGGAGCATGCTTTTATTTTGTTACATTCATTGATGACTTTTCTAGGAAAGTTTGGATCTATTTCCTAAGATCAAAGAGTGAAGTGTTCCAGAACATCAAAAAATGGAAGACAAGCGTGGAAACTGAGACAGGAAAGAAGGTGAAGTGTCTTAGGACGGATAACGGATTGGAATTCTACAATACACATATGGATACATTGTGTAAAGAAGCAGGGATTAAAAGACACAGAACATGCGTCTATACTCCACAGCAAAACGGAGTATCAGAACGCATGAACCGTACAATTATGGAGAAGGTTAGATGCATGTTGACAGAGGCAGGCTTAGAGCAGAAGTTCTAGGCAGAAGCGGCTTCTACAGCTGTCTACTTAATCAACCGATCTCCTAGTACATCTATTAACTTCAAGCTACCAGAAGAGGTGTGGTCTGGAACTAAAACAGACTTAAATCATCTAAGGAGGTTCGGGTGTACAGCTTATGTTCACGTGACTCAAGCCAAGACAAGTTCAAGAGCAATGAAAGGAGTTTTCATGGGATATCCAGAGGGGACTAAGGGCTATCGAGTTTGGTTACCTGAAGAGTTAAGATGTACAGTGAGCAGAAACGTGATTTTCAATGAGGAAGAGATGTTTAAAGACATCAAAGGAGTCAGCGAGAAGAAGAAGAGAACGAAGAGAGTTACGTTCCATCCGGTGCTGATTCAAGGACCTTCAGGCACAACTACCGACACTGAAACAGAGGATACAATTCAAGGTGGAGTTTCTCCAGCATCAGAAAACTCAGAACCCGAATCTTCAAGTTCAGAAAGTGCAGAAGAAGTTGTGGAAGCTCAACAAGAAAATCTAGATAATTATATCCTTGCTAGAGATAGAATCAGAAGAGAAGTAAAGAAACCTTCTAGGTTTGATGATTCAGATTGTGTGGCTTATGCTCTAGCCACAGCAGAAGAAATAAATATGGATGAGCCTAAATCCTATTTGGAAGCAAGAAGAAGTAAGAGCTGGAAGTTATGGCACGAAGGAATGCAAGAAGAGATGGATTCGTTGGAGAAAAATCAGACTTGGAAGCTGGTTGAGAAACCAGAGAAAAAGAAGACTATTGGCAGCAATTGGGTTTTCAAGCTGAAAGAAGGCATTCCTGGAGTAGAGAAGCCGAGATACAAAGTTAGATTAGTAGCTAAAGGGTTTTCACAAGTTGAAGGGATCGACTACACAGAGGTGTTTGCACCAGTGGTGAAACATGTGTCGATCAGAATTATGCTGTCACTTGTTGCAAATTATGATCTTGATTTGGAACAACTAGACGTGAAAACTGCTTTCTTATACGGAACGTTGGACAAGGAGATTTATATGGCACAGCCAGAAGGTTTCGTTGAGAAAGGAAAAGAAGATCAAGTTTGTCTCCTGTTAAAATCTCTTTACGGATTAAAAAGTCACCAAGACAGTGGAATAGGAGATTTGATAGCTTCATGAAACAGCAAGGCTTCAACCGAAGCGCATACGATCCTTGTGTCTACATGAAAGGTTCAGATTTATCTCATATGGTTTATCTCTTGATCTATGTCGATGACATGCTCATAGCATCTAAGGATTCTAAAGAAATTAAAAGAATCAAAGACAGCTTGAAGAGAGAGTTTGAGATGAAGGATCTTGGAGCAGCCTCAAGAATACTTGGAATGGATATTATCAGAGACCGGGAGAAAGGAACTCTAAAGCTATCACAAGGAAAGTATTTACAGAAGGTGCTGGAAATTTTTAACATGACAGAGAGCAAAGCTGTGGTTACTCCTATCGGACCACAATTCAAGCTTAAAAATTTGACACAAGAAGAAGAGGACATGGAAGCAAGTTTCATGAACGTGATTCCATACGCATCAGCCGTTGGAAGTTTAATGTATGCAATGGTGGGATCTAGACCAGACTTATGCTTCGCAGTGGGCTTAATCAGCCGTTATATGAGCAAGCCAGGAAGAAAACATTGGGAAGCTGTTAAGTGGGTGATGAGATATCTTAAAGGAGCTCTAGATTCAGATCTATTGTTTACTAAAGGAGAAGATTTCATGGTTCGAGGATTCTGTGACGCGGACTACGCGACCGATTTGGATAGAAGAAGATCTGTTACCGGATATGTATTTCAAGTCGGAGGCAACACTTAAGCTGGAGATCAGGTCTCCAACACATTGTGGCACTATCAACGACAGAATCAGAATACATGGCATTGGCCGAAGCTTTTAAAGAAGCACTATGGCTTAAGGGTTTTGTTGGTGAGCTGGGATTCAAGCAAGATGACGTGAGAGTGTTTTCAGATTCTCAAAATGCTATACACTTAGCTAATAATGGAAGATTCCATGAAATGACTAAGCATATAGACACTAGACTACACTTTATGAGAGACGTAATTGAAGCTGGCGACGTTACGGTTCATAAGATTCACACATCTATCAATCCTGCGGATTTCCTAACTAAGTGTGTACCTGGAAAGAAATTCGAGACATGCTTGGAGATCCTCAAGGTTCTGCCATAGTAGGTCTCGTGTGGCTGCAGGTGACAATGCTGTCGAGTTGTTCACCTCGTGGAAAGGCCACAAAAGAAAATATCAGTTTCAGGAAAAGCAAACTGATGGTTCGACAGGGAGTTACAAAGCTTGAGATGAGTTCAGAAGATTACATTTGAAGAATGATGGTTGTAGACAGGGGTCGTCTATACAAGGAATCTGCAAAAATATTTAATACTAGTCAAAGAATTTTGTATGCAGGAGGATAAGCTTCAACAGAAGCTCACAAATCATTAAAAGGAAGAATCAGATGTTGTACCTGAAGGAGTACGTGTTGGTAGCAAGCAAGCTGAAAGCAATTAAACAAAGAAAAGTTATTGCTTTACTTGGTTAAGCTCATAAAGAAATTGGTATTAAATATATTAATACCTAAGGAAGCACGATGGTAGAGACGTCAACACCATAAGCTAAAAGTCAACAAGAAAAATATGTTAACTAAATTCTTGTTACAAGGTTCCAAAGGGCTTATTGGAGACACGTATGTGGGAAGCAAAAGAAGTCAAAGCAAAAGAAGATACCTTTTGTGGTCACGGCATAACTGGTTCGGTTTCACATATCGTGAGGTTAGCAAAAGGGATTTTGCTACCGGAGAATCGCGAAGGTTGAAGGATTTGCTGAATTCATCAAGGGACAAGCTGGAAATTGAAATCAAAGGTTATGGTTTTGTTCAATTGTCTAAGGAAACAGACAAGGAAGAACAAATGGAACCTGAGATATCAATGGCGGAAGCGGTGGAAGCTAAAGCCGGTGAAGACAAGCGGCGGCGTGGTCGGGATCTTGTCTTGGTCACAGGGAAGAGAGAGGTTACAGCCGGGGTGAGAGAAGAGGAGCAAGGATCAGAGATGGCATGCAATCTCTGGTGAAGAAGACGTCGAGGAACATACATGCTCGGAGAAGACGATGCGGCGAGCTCGTCGAAACTTCTGGTCGCCAAAAGGAGAGAAAGAGAGAGACGGAGAAGTCGATGGATGACCCAAAGAGTCAAGGTGGAGAATGTGAGGCTTTGGTGCCTCTTGGGCCATCCTGGCTGGGCTGGTTAAATGGGCTTCGACTTAAACCTGCAAGATGAAACAAGATGGACTTAGTCTTGTACCATAAGGAGTCCTAGTTCAAATTGGAAAAAGTTCAGATGCATATGACGGTGGAAGATGATTTCCTTTTCTTATTAGAACTAGGTCAAGGCATGTAGTATAAATATAGGTCTCATCTCTTCATTGTAATATACAACACAGAAACATATTATCTCTCATAGAACACGCAACTAGTGCGAGGCTTGTAATCTTTCGATTCATAGTGATATAGAGTTATCTCCGGTTTGGAGAAGGACTCGCCAAACATATCGGTTCCGTTTTGTGTCGATCATTACAAGAGAAAGCCAAGGTCGTTTCTCTATAGTTTATATATGTATTATGCACAGCATCCAACATATTCCATTTTAAAAGCTTCTAATGATAATTTAGGAGTTTTGGCCGAGACCGAGGCATTTCTATAGATAGCATTAGACAATATTCTCCAAGTAACATGCACTACACCTTGTTACCATTCGCAAGCTTCCCATCTAATGAGCTGAAAATGAATCTAAGACAAGGCCTTTTGTATAGATCACTGGTTAAATATATTTATTCCATATGTCATGCACCATCATCCGCTCCTTTCTCATTCAGAAGCTGCGAAGGAGTTTTAACTGACTTATGGGGTTAAACCATGTCGATTGTCGAGGATTAATATAAACAGAGGGGGTCGTTTCTAATTTATCATGCACCACCATTCACCCCTTCGGCCCTTCCGCTCGTAAACTTCGAATCGGCTTAGCCACTTTGTTAAGGCTAAATATCATGCACCACCGGACACTCTTCTGCATTCAGCTTACAATCGATTTGGGGTATTTTGTAGTGATTCGGCCCATTCGGAACTAGTAGCATGCATCACCAACCACTTTTCCTATACGTAGGCTTATAGGTGAGCCCATGTATTTGAATAACGATTCAGGACTAGTATATCATGCAATATCGCCACTTTTTGCATATTTCCAAGTTTATTACTATACCGAAGTATTATTATAGCGACTCTGGACTAAGTATCATCCACCACCCGCCACTCTTTCCCTATTTATGAGCTTGCATAACCGTGTGGAACCATTTGTATAGTGATCATAGGCTCCTAGCCATCATGCACCGCCAGCCACTTTAACCACATAAGTTCACAAATGGGCTGAGGCATTTGTATAGTTATTCAGGACCTGTATTGCATCACCAACTACTGTTTTCCATTCCTAAGCTTATAATCCAATCAAGGCATTTTTGACGTTTATTATATAGTGTTTTCGGACTAGACATCATTTATCACAGCTACGGTTTTCCTATTAAGCCTACAACCGAGCTAAATCATTTTTATACTGTTTACTGTATTATTTACTGGAACTAGAAATCATGCACCACCAGGAACTCCATCTATAAGCTTATAACAAGCCGAAATATTTGTCTAAAGATTCCAGACTAGTATCATGCACCAGCAGCTTCTCTTTTTCCTATTTCTAAGCTTATAATCGAGCCAACACATGTATTTTTAGCAATTCAATATTTAATGTCGTGCACCAAACGCCACACTTTTTCTATTTATAAGTTTTAACAGAGTCAAGACATTTGTATCGAGTAGTATTTCTTCATGACTAGAATCATATACACCGGCCACTATTGTTCTACTATTTCTTAATATCATGCACCACCAGCCACCCTATTTATATTTATAAGTTAATATAACCGAGTCGGCGAGTCCACACATTTGTATAAGGACTCAACTTAATAAGTCATGCATTACCACTCACCAGGTCCTCTTTTCCTATGTGTAAGCTTGTATAAATTAATTGGTAAGAAAACGCATCAGACTTTAGATTTTGATTTCTAAAAAGAATCACGTTCTTACCTTCCGTAACCTTTTCTAATAGCAAATCTTAGCTAAAATCTTTTTAACATTTGCACCCAAAAAAAGTCTTAGCTAAAAAGTTTATCTATTTAACTGGCTAACTAGTATCCTTAAATTTATAAGCTATAAAAAAAATTTCTATAAAATAACTAGAAAAACAAAAAGTTACAAGTAAACTCAAAGATTTTTGCACACACAAAAGAAAAGTAAAATGAAAGCAATCATATAAAATCATGAAATCAAAGTCAGTCTAGTCACCATCAGAATAAAAACAGAGGGTACCAAAAGATTTGAGTGCTAAACTTCGTACTCTTTTGATTGATTTTTCCAATTGCATTGACAAAATTTCCAGTTCCAAAAATAAAGAAGTAGAGAAGATAAGGTGTAATCCCGTTTTTTGTCGTGTTGATCCACTAAAACGCATTTAGAAATACCTGTGTTCACCCCCTAAGTTCACCAACCAATAGGATTTAGGCATTTAGATTTAATATCCTTTAAATAAGTAAGCCAACTAACTATAATTTTTTGAAATAAGATTATATTTTAAAATAAATAAAAATAGTATTTAATTACCAAAAAAAATATTATTTTTAATATTGATAAACCGTCAGCAAATACTAAACCCTAAACCCTAAATTCTAAATACTAAACCCTAAATCCATAGATAAATTATGAATCCTTGGAAAATACTAAAAACTAAACCATTAATCATAAACCATAAGCTAAGCCCTAAATTCTAAACCCTAAACCCTTAATCTTGAACCCTAATACTAAACCCTGAATTCTAAAATAGTTTATGATTTATGATTAATGTTTTGGAATTTAGGATTTGTCATGGGGTTTAGGTTTATTGTTTAGAATTTAGGGTTTAAGGTTTAGATTTTAATATTATGGTTTAGTATGAAGGGTTTAGAGTTTATGATTAAGGATTTAGTAATTTTTCGGATTTATGATTAACGGTTTAGAGTTTAAGATTTTCCCAAGGGTTCAGGATTTATCCAAAGATTTAGGGTTTAGTATTTAGAATTTAGGGTTTAGGGTTTAGTATTTGTTGATGGTTTATCAATATTAAAAAAATATTTAATTTTCGTAATTAAATACTGTTTTTATTTATTTTAAAATATAATCTTATTTTCAAAAGTTATAGTTATTTGGTTTCCTTATTTAAAGGATACTAAATATAAATGTCTAAATTCAATTGGTTGGTGAACCTATAGGTTCACCCTAGGGGGTGAACACAAGTATTTCTCGAAAATTAACTCTTATAGTCTTATTTGCTTTGAATATATATGTTCTTTTTGAGAAATTACTTTGATTATATTCATCCATTGATAATTTTTGTTGTTTGAATCATTGAATCATATCTTGTGTGAATAGTGGTTATACTACGTAACTGGGTGTTGTGCCCGCTCAAGCGAGCCTAATCATTTTACAATAACTAACTAAATATGCATTAATGATTCAAACACTATCATGATAAGTTATTATCTGTGATCTTAAATTTTTTTTAGAGAATATCATTTCATATAAATATGAAAAATTTATTGGATAAGTTTTACTATTATTACTTTTAATCAATATATGTGTTATTAATTACATGACTATATTATTATTTTTTTGTTTGAAGTTCTTAAATATATATATTAACTATATATTTTTAATATCTTGGTACACATATTTATCATATAGAATTAAATCTTAAAAGTCACTCAATATTCTCTATTCAGTTATATATAATTAAGAATTTTATTTGATTAATATTTAGTTATATACTTTATGTATTTTAAATTTTTATTGAAAAAATTCAGATAACAACATAATATATATAGGAATTATATTTTAAATGTATGTTAGATTTTGGGTATAGAATTAAATCTTAAAAGTCACTCAATATTCTCTATTCAGTAATGTAAAATTAATAATTTTATTTGATTAATATTTAGTTATATACTTTATGTATTTTAATTTTTTATTAAAAAAATTCAGATAACAACACAATATATATAGGAATTATATTTTAAATGTATGTTAGATTTTGGGTATAGAATTAAATCTTAAAAGTCACTCAATATTCTCTATTCAGTAATGTAAAATTAATAATTTTATTTGATTAATATTTAGTTATATACTTTATGTATTTTATTTTTTTATTAAAAAAAATCAGATAACAACACAATATATATAGGAATTATATTTTAAATGTATTTTAGATTTTGGGTATAGAATTAAGTCTTAAAAGCCACTCAATATTCTCTATTCAGTTATGTAAAATTAAGAATTTTATTTGATCAATATTTAGTTATATACTGTATGTATTTTAATTTTTTTTCAAAAAAAATTCAGATAACAACACAATATATATATAAGAATTATATTTTAAATGTATTTTAGATTTTGGGCATAGAAAATCTTAAAAGTCACTCAATATTCTCTATTAGGTTATGTTAAATTAAGAATTTTATTTATTAATATTTAGTTATATACTTTATGTATTTTAAATTTTATTAAAAAAATTCAGATAACAACACAATATATATATATATATGATTTATATTTTAAATGTATTTTAGATTTTGGATATGTCTTACTATTAGTACTTTTAATCAATTATCTAATCAAATTTCGTTTTTATTTTATATATAATTTATAATTTTTTATTAAGGATATAAACGATATTAACCGCTCTAACTTTTAACGTGAGATGTCGAATGCGAAAAATCACTTGCAAATAATAGTATAGATATGTTTTTTTGGGTTCTATTAGACTACTATCACTTAACCTTAAGAAGAGTTAATTTAGTGTTGTGAACTCGTCAAAATTATTATAGAAATCTCGTTATGGATTTACCAAAATCCCAATATTTAATAATTAATATTAGAAATCGAGTTATATAATAAGGCTGAATTATGGAATTCTCCACTACAACAAATTGTCAATATTGGGATGGACTATGAACAAACTTGCCAGAAACTTTGATCCCTCCGTGACGAATATAAAACTTATTACACACAGCCCTAGAAAATTACATGCATATGATAATGCTGGCTAGTATTCTACCTTTCCGAGGTCTGTGGCTCTTTTGTCGTCACCAAACGAAGAATTTTCTTTCTTGATTTTCTTATACGACACGAAGACTTTTCTTACGTAAGATGATTTATACAACTTTTATCTGATAAGAGAGGGACTATGATATTTTTAACCAGTAACCAGACACGCACACGCCATCAGTATATGATCATTTTTGTTTCAGCATAAACGATGATGTGAATTTCATTTGTTAAACGGAATAGATTAGAGATGTTGTTGTCGTCTAGTTGTTGCAATTTTCTGAGAGAATATATAGTGTTGGTCCTGTTGGAGTAGTTTAGCCTAGTTATGATAATATCAACCGAAGTAACACGAACAACTTGTTCACTCTAAATGGACCCAAGCGTATGGTCCCCAATCAAAACTTGGATCGATTCAGCATCAAAGTAACGTGCTAATAATCGCCACATGCTATCAAACATAGACTCCCCACCATACCCACTCAATAATTTCATTTGCTTAGCTTTTTTTTTCTTGAATTTTTCAACCCGTGAATTTAGATTCATGCTTATTAATATTAGTAATTATTATTCCAGTATAAAACGCCTAACCGGATAAGGCTAATCTTCCCTCGTTGAGCGATCCATTATTCAACCTGAATTCTTCTATCATAAAACATTATTGGAGGATAAAGTTTCCAAGTTTGAAAATAAATCCCAGGCAGACCGATCCAAACATCATATAATCTTGGAAAAGGGAAAATTATTACGTAGAAACCTCAGCCTACATTATCCAACATGTGTCTGACACATGCTTCCTCTTTTGATAAGATAAGTCATCAGACCAAACATATGTGATGAAATGTATTATGCTACTTTACTCTTATGTACACAAACAGAGATGGTGAGATCGAAAATGAAAATGATTACGGCTCCAAATGGTGATCAAGGGAATGAGTGAAAATAGCTAATTCCTTAACATTTCTTACAATTTTCACCATTTATAAAGAATTTTGTTACATATGATTTTTTAACATTCCTTAAGATTTAAAGAACAAAAAACTAAAATAATTCTTTGTCAAACTAGAAGAGGAATGAATTTTCTTTTTATTTATTTTTTTTCATTCATTTTTTTCTATTCTTTGTATTCTTTGTGTGGTTACCAGTGAGACCCTACGTGTTTGGAAACAAACAAAATTTTTCTTTAGTTAAATATAATACTCGTTTTTTTTTCTTCTTTTTTACATCTCAGGAATAATTCTTAATAACTAATCTATACAAATTAAAACCAAAAATGTATTAAAATGATCACGGGAAAGTATAAAATTTGTTGAACTAATGACCATACTTGTTATGAGTAGTCATCGTTTATTTCTCTTAAAATGATCATACTTATTATGAGTAGTTATAGTCCCGGCTCTACCCCATGGCAACATGGACAATTGCCATGGGTCCATGGATCCAAAAAAAATGTTAGTGTTATTTTACTAATTATATAAGTATTTTTATTTGTTAAATTATCAATTGTTGGTGAAATTACAATAAAAATATATGATAACTAAACATAATTAAAATACAATAAAAACAAAAAAAAATACTTTTAACGATTCTCAATTTTTACTAACAAAGCCTAATTTACACACAAGAACTCATTTTTAATTTTTTTTTTGAATGCCACAATTTTTTTTTGTTTTAACTTAAGGAAATGCAATAGATAAAATTTGAAAAAAAATATAAATGGGTCTTTAGTTTATATTTTGCCTAAGGCATATAATTTTTCTAAGACGGCCCTGAGTAGTTATCGTTGAACTAATGAACATACTTAAAAGAGTTTATGTATCAGATCACATATATAAATATAGTCTTATTTCAGATAACAATTCATCTTTTATTCAAGGTTTGTTTATGAGATTTGGTGATTTGTTTTTGTCATAATAATTGAGTATTTTCTCCCCTCGAGCAATACTGACTTGTCAGGATCAAAATTATTGTTCATCACCAACTGATAGTTTTTTTAGGGTTGGAGCCAAAAACGGAAAAAGAAATATCTAAGTGGTGGGGGCGGGAGGCCATCGAAGACAACCAAATCGTGAGGGCATTATTGTTATCCCAAAGGAAAAGTAAACACATTGTCCCGGTTTTACTGTACCGATAAATTGATTTCAAAATGACAAAAATACCCCACCACTGGGGCGCACTACTATGCATAGCACACGCGATTCACTCTATATAACGAACAGGATCTCATCTCATCGCTCTCACTAAACGAAAACCTCAACAGTTATATTTGGGGATCATCAGCACTTCTTCTTCACCATGGATCCTTACAAGGTATCTTCATGTTCTTATTGCCCACTTTTTTGTATGCGTCTCTGTCTTTAATCAATCATGTTTCATTATGATGTTTGAATCACTGTTTTTAATGAAGAATGTAAGTGAAATCCCGTTGCTGCTCTTCAATCCTAGTGTTAACATGATCATTAAAATTTTGCTTCAACTCTATGATCTTGAGCTATAAGTTGGTGATGTCGATTTTTTTTTGGGGCTGGCTATCTTTAAAACGTTGTTTGATCAAAAAACCAGTGCATGTGGATTACCAAAAAGAAAAAACCAGTGCATGTGAAAACCCCCGCATGTGTTTTGTTTTTTTCCTTATAGTAGAAGCTGTTTTCTTGTTTGTGTTTTTTATTAGTCACATGTGTTCTAAAAAAGTGTTTAATCATTTGTTTCTACGTATGATTTAGCCAAATCAGAATATTAATCAGTTGAATGATTTCTCATATCAACACACCTGAGAAATAAAAATCTACGCGATTGATTAATCAAATTTAAATAATCTGATAACATTAGTTCGAAACATATGATTAATCCTTTTAAACATTCAGTTAATCAGTAACAAGAGTAGGTCGACCAATCAATATTTTTGTATATTATTTTCTCGTCTGTAAATACATATCTCTGACCATCCGATTAGCACCTATATTGAATATACAAAAAGTCTTAAATTTTTGGTTTATAATGAAATCAATCTAATCACCCTTAATACATAATACATTTTATCAAAAATTGGAAACTTTCGTTGTCAACCGACGGTCTGGATCCGACCCAACAAACCGGGTTTCGCTTTATTCGAATGGCGTTATTAAATTTTATTATTGTGATTGGTAAGGAGGCGGTTAGTAGAGAAAGTGATATCTTGTAACTGAATTTAGGGTTTCGTTTCACGTACGAGTGCTGTTGTCAAATCAGTTCAATTGTTGCTAGAATCTTACCATGGCATTTTCCTGATAATCAATCGAACTATGGTGTTTACAGTATCGGCCTTCGAGCGCTTACAACGCTCCGTTCTACACCACAAACGGTGGTGCTCCAGTGTCGAACAACATCTCCTCCCTCACCATCGGAGAAAGAGGTATATATATTAACTGTCTTCTTCTTCTTATTGATATTCTAGTATGAACTCAACGAATCAGAACTGTAACCTTTTGTTATGAACAGGTCCGGTTCTTCTTGAGGACTACCATCTGATAGAGAAGGTAGCCAACTTCACCAGAGAGAGGATCCCTGAGAGAGTGGTTCATGCCAGAGGAATCAGTGCTAAGGGTTTCTTCGAGGTCACGCATGACATTTCCAACCTCACTTGTGCTGACTTCCTCAGAGCTCCAGGTGTTCAAACTCCGGTCATCGTCCGTTTCTCCACCGTCGTTCACGAGCGTGCCAGCCCCGAAACCATGAGGGATATTCGTGGTTTCGCCGTCAAGTTTTACACCAGAGAGGTATAACTAATTTCCATTTTTTATATCCTCCAGCTTTTTTAGAAACAAAGATAAGATTTATAAAACCCCAAACATTTTTAGATTAGTTCTTTAAATAAAGAAAAAAATCGAGAATTTGGGAGCCATACAATTTATATATAATATTTTCTAAAAATTTGGGGGAATGTTTCATTCAGTTGTGTCCAGAACTTTAAAATCAGTACTAATGCATGTCTTTCATACTACTATTATGATAAACTCAGGGGAACTTTGATCTTGTTGGTAACAACACTCCAGTGTTCTTCATCCGTGACGGGATCCAGTTCCCGGATGTTGTCCATGCCCTGAAGCCAAACCCAAAAACAAACATCCAGGAATACTGGAGGATACTGGACTACATGTCCCACTTACCAGAGAGTTTGCTCACATGGTGCTGGATGTTTGACGATGTTGGTATCCCACAAGATTACAGACACATGGAAGGGTTCGGTGTCCACACCTACACTCTAGTATCCAAATCCGGAAAGGTTCTCTTCGTGAAGTTCCACTGGAAACCAACTTGTGGGATCAAGAACCTCACTGATGAAGAGGCTAAGGTAGTTGGAGGAGCCAACCACAGCCACGCAACTAAGGATCTCCATGATGCTATTGCATCTGGTAACTACCCTGAGTGGAAGCTTTTCATCCAGACGATGGATCCTGCTGATGAGGATAAGTTTGATTTCGACCCTCTTGATGTGACAAAGATCTGGCCTGAGGATATCTTGCCTTTGCAACCAGTTGGTCGCTTGGTTCTGAACAGGACCATTGACAACTTCTTTAATGAAACTGAGCAGCTTGCTTTCAACCCTGGTCTTGTGGTTCCTGGAATCTACTACTCAGATGATAAGCTGCTTCAGTGTAGGATCTTTGCTTATGGTGACACTCAGAGACATCGTCTTGGACCTAATTATCTCCAGCTACCGGTGAATGCTCCAAAATGTGCTCACCACAACAATCACCATGAAGGTTTTATGAACTTCATGCACAGAGATGAAGAGGTACGTCTTAGTATCACTACTAGAGCTACAAGTGTTGCTCTATTGACTTTAAAATCAAAATGTTTATTGAGTGTTTGCTTGTGGCAGATCAATTACTACCCATCAAAGTTTGATCCTGTCCGTTGCGCTGAGAAGGTTCCCATCCCTACCAAATCATACACTGGAATAAGAACAAAGGTATGTGATTCACTCCATGCCTTCATTACATCATCAAAACTTTATATTTTGAATAGGTCTCCTAAAACAATATTTCATTGTTAATGTCTTAGTGTATCATCAAGAAGGAGAACAACTTCAAACAGGCTGGAGATAGATACAGATCTTGGGCACCAGACAGGTAAAGAAAAACTCTCATCTCATCTCTCTCTTACATAACCCTCACAAGACAAAAGCTTAATTTATAATCTTCAAATGTTTACAGGCAAGACCGGTTTGTTAAGAGATGGGTTGAGATCCTGTCAGAGCCGCGTCTCACTCATGAAATCCGTAGCATCTGGATATCCTACTGGTCTCAGGTAAGACCAAAATAAACATAAAATATCTACTCTTTTTTTTTTGCACTATTATCAGCAAAACTAAAAATTCTTTAATCTCTCTTTCCCAGGCTGATCGGACTTTGGGACAGAAACTGGCAAGCCGTCTCAATGTAAGGCCAAGCATCTAGAGATCAATAGATTTGCTTGTCTCTCAAAGGCACAGTCATGATATTCTCATCGATCCATCATCGCTGGGTCGTTAAAACCTTCAAAAGATACCATTCCATGCACGTATTGTTGTTTCGTGTTTGTATAATAATGATGCTTGTAATCTTATAAACCGATGTGTTTTACTATCACTGTCTTTGTAATCTCCTTCACAATAAATCAATGTTTCTTGAGTAAAAGTTCATTCGACGACTAAATATTTTATTTCAAAAGAGAATCTTGAGATGAAAACAAGACTTGTCTATATTATGGTTTGGTAATTTGGTACAGTATCAATCAGCAAAAGCAAAGACGTGACGATATTATTCACACGTAAGTAATTGGCAGGACAGTTAACTGGAAAATAATTAACTGGTAATAGATCGCTAATGTAAACAGTGACAATGAAACACTTACCTAAGGGTACTGGTTCATGTTTTTGTAATCTTTCTGCTCACAATATTAACAAATACTAGCTGAGGCATATTTGTGTTTATCTTTTGCTCTTGATTTAGGTGTTGACTGGTTTTCCCGCTGCCACCCGCAAACGCAACTTTTGTGGTTGGTAGCGATTGTTGACGTTTTGCAACAATCACTCAAACCGCTCTAAACCGCTCTAAATCGCTTCAAATCGCTTCAAACCTCATAAATTCAAAAGCTGGTTTCAGGTAGCGTTTGCGGTTGCGGGCGGTTGTGGAGGAGTAAAAAAAATTTTTTTTCTCAAAAATAATATAAATACAAAAATAAAAATATTCAATAAAAATTTTAAATTAAAATTATTAAAATTCTAAAATATATCTATTATATTTCAATTAATACTATAAAATTTTAAAATATTTTTTTTTATATTTTTTAAAATTTTAAAACTATAACTTTCTAAATATAACTTTGATATTTATTATAATTTTATGATTTTTGGTATTTTTATAATTATAGAAAATATAAATCCTATTAATTTATTGTTCAACCGGTGGTTAACCAGTCATAAGTATCCCGCAAACGCACAAATTTCTAACCGCAGTACCAGTCGTTCAAATCGCTTAAAACCGCTAGAAATCGCAACCACCCGCATCCGCAAACTCCCGCAACCGCAACCGCAACCGCAACCGCTGCGGTTAAACCAGTCAGACCCTTAGTGTGCTTGTTAATTCTTCCGGATTCTTTCAAAAAAAAAAAAAATCTTCCAGATTTGCATCTATGTCTTGAGCTGACAGTTGGAGTTGTATTGTGGTCTAATGTCAGACGCACGACCATAAAAATATTTTTTTTTTCTTTGATTAGCATAATACAATTTTGAAATTTCTTAAAGGCATTAATTAGCTAATACAGTCTGCCAAATCTGATGTCTTGGCAAGTAATTGAAAATGTTTGTTTTCTATATTTCGTATTATCATGTGCGTAGAGGTTAGACACTAATTCACTCACCAATGTAAAATATATTGGCCACATATATTAGTTTCGAAGGGTTTGGAATTGGATGACCCGAATATTTTTCTTTTCCTCGTTAAGTTACAAGGATTTGTTTTTTCGCATCTTAAGAGATTGTTTAATTATCCAATGGTGTGTTTTTAATTGTTTTTGCTAGTGGTCCAAAACTATTATATGGTTTTGCGGGGAGATCTCAAAAGGTGTTGTCGTTAACAAGATCTCGGATCCATGTCAGGGAAAGTCAATTTCTTGATGACGAAATCTAGGAGACTTTACTTTGATTGCATGTGACGGAACTTATGCACTATACTAAACCATAAAATGTAAATTAATGTAAATATCTAAAGTTCTGAGGTGTATAACCTCGTGAAGCTGGCAGCCTGGCCTTAGTCTATAGGTCTACCAACTAATGTACTCGAAACATAAATAATATCGTTCGTATAGTACAAACAAAGAAGTATAAAGGTTTTTATACCTAACGAAGACGTGCAAAGATTTTATCGCAATTATTTGACCTGGAGTTAATAATTCAGCCAACCTATCTTAATCTTTCTTTATACGTTTCATTACCCTATGAAAAGAAATTCTGTTCATCCGGATAATAATTAAAAAATATGTAACCAGAATCTTCTTTTGTGTTTGCAAAGTTTTCTTTTCTTTTTGCCCCCCCCCACCCCACCAAAGTTTGATTCTCCACCAATTCTATAAGAAAACCATCAACTAATTTTTTTTTTTTTTTTTTTTTTTTTTTTTTTACCATCAACTAAATTTGTTATGTAAATTTTTAAACTAGAACTTAATGTAAGAACTTCTCAACTTACATTATTAATGAACTAGATCATTCTTTAATAGCACCGGAATGACAAACCATTGGTACCATTTCTTTACACTAACCAAATTTATTTGGAAGGTTTTGGCATTATCTTAACCCATCTCTTACCAATGCCCCAACCCAAGTGGAGGAAAGCTAAGTCATGCACCACTTGTTTTGATTAGGTTACGTTATCTGTGTGTGTATTCCCTTTGTTTCGAATTAGATATCGTTTTGGAGTAAAATTTTTGTTTCAAGATAACTATTGTTTTATGATTTCAATGCAAAATTTATTAACTTTTTAATCTAATATATTTTTCTGTTGATTAAAATCTGGTTAGGTGTATTGGTAATAATGTTTTTATCTAGTAAATATACAAAACTAAATGTTTTATTAATCTATGTAACAAAGTCTAAAATGACAACTAAAGTAAAACGGAAGGAATCTTAGATAGAAAGTATAAACACTTACGTGTATGTACGTATATCTTTCATTTAAAATTGGCGCCTATACGTATTCTTAATTAGAGTCGCACATATTGAATAGTCGAGCCATGAAACATTCTTTTCCAAAAAAACATAAAGACCAATTACTGTATATATCTACATAACGTAATACCATGACATTTTGTAGAAGAACTCAATAAGAATGGCTCATAGATTTGGCTCTCAACATCCTGTGTTTTATCAGAACTCCGGTTTGAGATTTCTCTCATAAAAACTATATACTATAGTGTTGCACTGTTGCCTAACATATTTATGAGGCGAAAACGTTACTGGTAACAAAGTAGTATCCACTATACAAGAAACTTTTGTTTTACTGAACTATTTTATATTTGCCAATTTGAATAGAAAAGATATATATATATATAACCAAGTTAAAGGGAATAGCTTACTCCCCACTCGTTTCTTTTTCTTTACTTTTGTTATAAAAACTGTAGCGTTTTAGAATCTTTGATTTCTATAGTTATTAAAATAAGAGATATATATCAACATGTTGCAAAATGAACTATTTCGATGGACAACTATAAACATTGATAATTGCTAACTTGTCCCCCATTTAGCAACAAGTGTCTAAAAATGGTAATTGATTCGCTTTAGTCGTCACCCCAATGAAATGTTAGAAGAATCATTTCACTATATATAAAAATGTTGAAGAATCATTCTCCAAACATATCATCTTTTAAATATATTGGCGATATTAATTGGATATGTCATATGGAACTATATGCTAAAGATACTATATCAGCCATTTAACTTTGAATTTTTTTCAAAATCTGTTGAATATCATTCTACCACTGATTTAATCATTTAACTAACATAAATATAAACAAGCAGTGTATTTCAGCATTGTTTATTTCGCTAAATAAAGACAGCATTGTTGTCAAATCAAATGAACCCAGATATTCCAGCTAAAAATCCCTTTTTCTTTCTAATATAAAATAGTTATTGGCGAGATTCTGATTCTCTTAGCGTGACGTTTGCTAAACCAAAAATAAGTTTTGCATAAATAGAAATCCACTGCACAATTGCTCTTTTGTTTATTCCCTACTCTCTCTCTCTTTCTCCCTACAAAGTGGTAGAAGAATCTCCTCTCTCTCTCTCTCTCTCTCAATAAGATTCACAAAGATTCGTATTTTCATTTTTATGTTTTTTAATTTGTTTTTTTTTTCATTTTCCGTGAAGAAGTACCTTCTTCTTCATCATAATCAGAGAGACAACCCATCAGACTTCTTCACAGCTTTCTTTTCTTTTAGTCTGAGATTTATGTTCGTTACTAATATCTCAGACAACAAACTGCAAGAAACTTCAGTTTATAAGAAGAGGGAGTTTCAAACCCCACTGGAGGAAGCAATCTTCGAGAATATCTCTGTCCTGTAAGTTTTTTTAATCTATCTTCTGAAAGTGATTAGAGCATGAAGCAAGTTTTTTCATTGGTGGGGTTAAATCAGTGTATGTTATCTTTCTTTATTGTAAGTTTGTGAAACTTTCTTGAAAATGGATGCTTCCTCTTTTTCTTTCAGATGATGCTTCATTGATACTGGAAGTAGCTCAACAAAAAAAGCGTAATTACATATCTATGGAAGATAGTTTTCTCCAAAACGAGAACACGGTTATGGACACTGACTTCATGGATGGATTGCTACTAGATGGCTGCTGGTTAGAGACAACAGATGGATCTGATTTTCTTAACTCAACCTCTTCCGCTAGCCCTTTTGATCCATCTTCCTTCATGTGGTCTCCAACTCAAGATACATCAAAAGTAGTATTTCAGGATTGTGAAAGTCTTGATGAGTTTCAATGGAACAAAAGGTGGTGGATCGAACCGGAAGGTGGTGGTTCTTCAATTACAGAGAGGCTAGTTCAAGCAGTTGAACACATTAGAGATTACACAACAGAGAGAGGCTCACTTATACAGTTATGGGTTCCGGTTCACAGAGGTGGTAAGCGAGTTTTGACCACAAGAGAACAACCTTATAGCCACGATCCCTTGTGTCAGAGACTCGCAAACTATAGAGAGATCTCTGTGAACTATCACTTCTCTGCTGAGCAAGATGATTCCAAGGCCTTAGCTGGTTTGCCTGGAAGAGTTTTCTTGGGGAAGCTTCCTGAGTGGACTCCTGATGTTAGGTTTTTCAGAAGCGAGGAGTATCCGAGAGTCCAGCACGCTCAGGACTGCGATGTCCGTGGAACGCTGGCCATTCCTGTGTTTGAGCAAGGGAGTAAGGTTTGTTTGGGTGTTATTGAGGTTGTAATGACTACTGAGATGGTTAAACTAGCACCTGAGCTTGATAGCATTTGCAGAGCACTTCAGGTTTGTGTCCTTCTCTAAAAACTTTTTGCTTTTGCTGTTGAAATGGTTTCTCTAAAAAGGTAATTTTGTTTCACAGGCAGTTGATCTTAGGAGCACTGAAGTTCTGATTCAGCCTTCTCTTAAGGTAATCAAAGAAACTATCCCTTATCAATTTAAGATTTTAAGTGATTCAGAATGATTTGATTTGTAATGAGTTTTTAGATAATTTTAAGTGAATTTGAGAAGTTGGTATGTCTTTTGTTAAATCAATTTAGATACTCATCCAAAATCAGGAGACATGAATTTTATGTATTTTATTAAGAATATGCACTAAGAATATAAACACTTAAGCACCCTAAAATTTATTAACATAATTTTTTAATAACAGTAGATTTCACAGTATTTTGTGAAATAATAAGTTCTATAAAATTCATGTTTGAATAACAATTATTTGTCATTTTGATATTATTCACCTTAAACTCATTGTTGAATACATCCCATATGTTCTTTAGAATCTTGTTTTGGTATAAACCAGATTCTTTCTTTATTGCAGGGATGTGACTTATCCTACAAAGCTGCATTACCTGAAATCAGAAACCTCTTGAGATGTGCTTGTGAGACGCATAAACTCCCTCTAGCTCAGACATGGGTCTCTTGTCTTCATCAAAGCAAAAGCGGGTGCCGTCACAACGATGAGAACTACATCCACTGCGTGTCAACCATTGATGATGCTTTCTATCTTGGTGATCCAACTGTCCGTGAGTTCCATGAAGCTTGCTCTGAGCATCACCTCTTGAAAGGCCAAGGAGTTGCAGGACAAGCCTTCTTAACCAACGGACCTTGCTTTTCACCTGATGTCTCTAACTACAAGAAGTCCGAGTACCCTCTCTCTCACCATGCTAATATGTTCGGTTTACATGGCTCGGTTGCAATACGACTACGCTGCATCCACACGGGATCTGTTGATTTTGTCTTGGAGTTCTTTTTGCCTAAAGACTGTAATGATTTGGAGGAACAGAGGAAAGTATTGAATGCTCTTTCAACTATAATGGCTCATGTGCCTAGAAGCTTAAGGACTGTTACAGATAAGGAACTAGAAGATGAGAGTGAAGTGATAGTGACGCCAAAGATAGAGATCGCATCAGAACATACCTCATGTAACGCCTCTCTCCAGCAGAGTTATAGTAGTAGTGATCAGAATCTTGGATTGGTGTTTGACATGGGAGACAAGCTAAGTGATGAGTTCGGTTTGAAAAGAGGTTTTGGTTACACCAGAGACTCTAATATCGATGAGAGCAGCACTTTCTCTAGTAAGGTGGCCGAGAAAAAGCGTACAAAATCAGATAAGACAATCACATTGGATGTTCTTCGACAGCATTTCGCAGGGAGTCTGAAAGATGCAGCCAAGAACATCGGTGGTAAGCAGCATTGCTCTATTGTTTTCGGTTCAGTTTATTCATAAAGCTCAAAGATTAATCTCTTGTTTTCTTTTGTCAGTTTGTCCAACGACCTTGAAGAGAATATGCAGGCAACATGGTATACAGAGATGGCCTTCAAGAAAGATCAAGAAAGTGGGACATTCTCTGCAGAAGATCCAACGAGTGATTGATTCTGTTGAAGGTGTTTCAGGTCCTCTTCCCATAGGCACCTTCTACTCGAGTTTCCCTCACTTAGCCTCACAGGAACCATCCTCGCAAGGCAAAACCTTGCCTCCTCCACAGCCAATGCAGCTTTCAAAGTCACCTGTTTCCCCATACAGTCACAGTTCAAGCTCCAGCCAATGTTGCTCCAGCGACACAACAACAACAAATCTTTCTCAAGCTGATGTAGGAGGTGTAATGACTCTTTCTAGTTTAGAAAACATCCCTCACTTGTTGTCATCATCTCAACATGATGACTTTCTGAGGATTAAAGTCAGCTATGGAGAAGAGAAGATCAGATTTCGTATGGGGAACTCACGCAGGTTAACTGATCTATTGTGGGAGGTAGGGAAACGGTTTAGCATAGAGGATATGAGCAGGTTTGATCTAAAGTACTTAGATGAAGACAATGAATGGGTTTTGTTGACTTGTGACGAAGATGTAGAAGAGTGTGCAAGTGTCTGCAGAACCACACCGAGTCATACAGTTAAGCTTCTGCTTCATGTTTCTTCTTATTGTTACAATTCATGGCAATGACCTTTTGTTAGACCTTTTGTTATGTTTACAAATGTTCATAATTGTTCTTATACATTATAGGAAATAATAAGTGTAAGAGTTTTGTTTAACATGTATCAAATTATGTATATTCTTTAAAAAATCATTTTTACAGAACACCAACTTAATAAGAGGATTACAATACAAAGGAGCTGAGGCAACATACATGGCGATTTATGCAAGAGATCTTTTTTTTTTTGCAACATATTTTTGCATGAGATCTTATCCAACATATTAGTTGGTAATACATCCATTTTTTTGCTGTTATTGGTGTATACCGATACCGGTTTAATGTATTTCAGTATTTAATTGTACCAATGGTTAAGTTTCCTTTAGCTTACCATTGTATATATATTGAACCGTATGTACATTTTGGAAGATTAAGAAATCAAATTCATTTGTTTCAATATGGTATCAGAGCCATCAACGGCTTCTCTTCTCTGATTCAAGATTCGAGCTTCGTCTTCTTCGATTTCTCGATCTCTCATGTCGTTAAGCTTTCAGAATCTTCGAATCGTAGCTGCTATCTTCGATCTAATCGCTTCCGTTATCATCTTCTCTTTCCGTTTCGTCATTCTCCTTGCGTCTCTGCTCTGAATCTCGTTGTTCTTCGGCGAATCGCGACGTATCTTGGATTCTATCTTGCGTTGAGCTCCAATCTTGTTTGCGATGGCTTCTGAGAGCTTGAATCAGCCATCGAACCAATCTGTTCCTGGATTTCAAGATCACTACGCGAATCCCTACTATCTTCACAACTCCGATCACGCTGGGTTGATCCTTGTCTCCGATCGTCTTTCTTTCGGTGCAGAGTTCCATTCATGGCGTCGTTCTGTTCGTATGGCCTTGAATGTGCGTAACAAACTCGGATTCATAGACGGTACAATCTCTAAACCTTCTGAAAATCATCGTGATGCTGGTTCATGGTCAAGATGCAATGATATGGTCGCGACTTGGCTAATGAATTCTGTTTCTAAGAAAATTGCTCAGAGTTTGTTGTTCATGCCTACTGCTGAAGCGATTTGGAAGAATCTCATGACTCGTTTTAAACAAGATGATGCTCCGCGTGTGTATGAGATTGAGCAACGTCTTGGCAGTATTCAGCAGAGATCAATGGATGTAACAACTTACTACACTGAGTTGATCACGCTTTGGGAGGAGTATAGGAACTATGTGGAGATTCCTATCTGTACTTGTGGGAAGTGCGAGTGTAATGCGGCTCAATCTTGGGAAAATCTGCAACAACGGAGTCGTGTTACAAAGTTCTTGATGGGACTTAATGAGTCTTTTGAGTCGAGTCGTCGTCAGATCTTGATGTTGAAACCTCTGCCTTCTATTGAAGATGTGTTTAACCTCATTACTCAGGATGAGAGACAGAGATCGATTAAACCATCTACTAAGGCCGATACTGTAGTCTTTCAGACTTCAGGACCAGATGCTCCACCTCTCATCTCTAGCTCTGGTGATAATCCTATCCCGGCTGCTCAACATCAGAATACCTATCGTCAGCGACAGCGTCCCTTGTGTACTCACTGTGGTCAGCTTGGTCACATTGTTCAAAAGTGTTTCAAGCTACATGGATATCCACCAGGCCACAGGTTCCATGACGGTTCTGGTCAGTCTAAAGGATCGACTCATTCTCAGGCTCCACAACGCGGTCAACAGAATAATCAGTATACTCTTCCACTTCAACAGCAACAAAATCCTGCATATGTGAAGAACAATACTGTGGCCAATGTTGTGAGCTCTCATCCAGGATTTGATATGGTTAACTTTGATCTGAATGCTATGAATGTCGATCAAGTTAGCAATCTCATACAACAGCTTCAGCGTCAAATTCATCCTTCTGCGTCGGTAACTCCTGCTCATCGTGCTTCTATAACTGAGAATGGTTACATGGATCCTAAATCTTCCTCTGGTAATATTTCATCTCTTTCCTCCAACCTTCGTTTTGAACACCAAACTTTAACCTTTCATCATCAATGTCTTTCCACTTTATACAACTCTCTTCCTAGTGGTTCTTGGATTCTTGACAGTGGGGCTACTACACATGTATGTTCTGACTTGGCACGGTTCAGTGGTTTTTCTCCGGTGGTTGGTGTGACAGTCTCATTACCTAATGGTGTTAGAGAAATGATTAGTCATATAGGCACTGTTCATATATCACCAACTATTATCTTGCATAATGTGCTGCATGTTCCTTCTTTTCAGTTTAATCTGATTAGTATAAATACTTTGATACGTGATTCACAGTGCTCTGCTCATTTTTATCCTGATTCTTGTTTTCTTCAGGAGTCTATTCAGGGCTCGATGATTGGTAAAGGAACTCTTACGTGCAATCTCTATATTTTTGATGTTTCTGCTTCATCTTCTGTCATTCATGCATCATCATCTTTTGTTAATCTTTGTGGAACTTTGCAAGCTGATGGACATATATGGCATCAGCGTCTTGGACATCCTTCTTTGGTCAAATTACAGCACATTCCTGGTATTTCAAGTGTGTCTAAGTCTAGTTCTATCTCTATTACTCAGTGTCTTGTTTGTCCGTTAGCAAAACAAAAGAGATTACCATTTGTGTCACATAATCGTCTTTCTGATAAACCATTTGATCTTGTTCATCTGGATACATGGGGTCCTTTCTCTGTAGATTCAATTGAGGGGTATAGATATTTTTTAACAATTGTGGATGATTGTACTCGAGTCACATGGATATATTTCTTACGTAATAAAAGTGATGTTTTGCAAGTTTTTACCTCGTTTATTGCTTATGTCAAGACTCAATATCACTCATCTATCAAATGTATTCGTTCTGATAATGCACCTGAGTTGGCGTTTCCTGGTTTGATCAAAGAACATGGCATGATTCATCAGTTTTCTTGTGCATATACGCCTCAGCAGAACTCGGTTGTGGAACGTAAACACCAGCACATCTTAAATGTTGCTCGAGCTATAATGTTTCAATCGAACATTCCTATCTCATATTGGTCTGATTGCATTTCAACTGCTGTTTTCTTGATTAATAGAACTCCTTCTGTACTGCTTAAGAACAAGTCTCCTTATGAATTGTTAACAAACAAAGCTCCTGATTACTCTTTTCTTCGTACTTTTGGGTGCTTATGTTATGTTTCCACTCATGATAAAGATAGGAATAAGTTCACCGCTCGTGCTACATCAGGTGTTTTCTTGGGTTATCCCACTGGTGTCAAAGGTTATAAGGTGTTGAATATTGATACTAATGTCATCTATGTTTCTCGAAACATTATCTTTCACGAAAATGTGTTTCCTTTTAAAGACTTGCATCATTCTCACTCACCTGATTACATGTTTCCAACTACAATATTACCTCTGTCTACACCTGTTTCGCTTGATTCTTCTGATGATACTCCCTGTGCATCTACTATTCTTGTTTCATCTAGTGTCCCTTCTGCATCTAGTTCCACTAACACATAATCATATGAGACTGTTGCACGGACTACTGGACAAGCTCGCTTAATCAATGCCAGGCCTCAACGTACATCTAGAGCTCCAGGTTATCTTTCCGATTACCACTGCTCCTTTATTCATCAAACAGAACCCGAAACAAATTCTTCTAAACAAACTCCTCTTTATCCATTATCTTCTGTTGATATCTGTTCCAATTTAAAACCTCTTTACCAATCTTATCTTTTATCCTATTCTCTTGAAAAAGAACCTAAAAACTTCAAAGAGGCCATGGCATCACCTTGGTTTAGAAAAGCGATGGCAGATGAGTTACAGGCAATGGAGGATAATGAGACCTTTTCTGTTGTTTCTTTACCACCTGGAAAGAATGTTGTGGGCTGTAAGTGGGTTCACACGATCAAGTACCGTGCTGATGGTAGTGTTGAACGCCCAAAGTCCCGTCTCGTTGCCAAGGGCTATACGCAACAAGAGGGAGTTGATTTCACTGATACGTTCTCTCCGGTTGCTAAACTTGCGAGTGTTAAACTCCTCTTGGCTCTTGCTGCAATCTATGGGTGGTCCCTTCATCAGATGGATGTGTCAAATGCTTTTCTTCACAGTGAGCTTGATGAAGAAATCTACATGACTCTTCCTCAGGGTTATACTCCAGCGACTGGTATTCTTCCTTCTAACCCTGTTTGGAAATTGCATAAATCCATCTATGGCTTGAAACAGGCCTCTCGTCAATGGCACCACTGCTTGTATGATGTGTTGCTCAAAGCGGGTTTTATTCAATCTCCTGCTGACAACACCCTCTTCGTCAAGCACTCTGGTTCTCACTTCACAGCGATACTCATCTATGTTGATGATATCATGATTGCGAGTAACTGTGATGCTGAAGTTCTAGCTTTGAAGACAGCTCTGCATTCAAGCTTCAAGATTAAGGATTTGGGTGATTTGCGGTTCTTCCTTGGTCTTGAGATTACTCGGTCTTCAGCTGGAATATCAGTTTCTCAACGCAAGTATGCGTTGAATCTTCTTGATGATGCTGGTTTGCTTGCGTGTAAGCCAAGCTCTGTTCCGATGGATCATGTGGTGAAACTTCGTCGTAATTCTGGGACTGTTCTAGCAGATCCAAGTTCGTATCGAACTCTCATTGGTCGCTTGCTTTATCTTACTATCACTCGTCCAGACATCACCTATGCGGTACATTCTCTGAGTCAATTCATGTCAGCACCGACGGATGTTCATCTCCAGGCTGCCTATCGTGTACTGAAGTATATCAAGAACAATCCAGGACAGGGCCTATTCTACTCAGCCACATCAGAAGTGTGTCTCAATGCGTTTGCAGACTCAGATTGGGCCACTTGTCCCGGATAGTCGACGATCCATCACCGAGTATTGTGTTTATCTTGGCAACTCGTTGGTGACTTGGAAGTCTAAGAAGCAAGATGTTGTTAGCAGAAGCAGCACTGAGGCTGAGTATAGGAGCATGGCACAAGCAACTTGTGAACTCATTTGGCTGCAACAGCTACTCACGAGTCTTCGGCTTCGAGTCTCCTCTGGTGCAAAGCTCTTTTGTGATAACAAATCAGCTATGTACATTGCCACTAATCTTGTCTTCCATGAGAGGACCAAGCATGTGGAAATAGATTGTCATACGGTGAGGGATCAGGTGAAGAATGGGTTCTTGAAGCTTATGCATGTGGCTAGTGCTAACCAACATGCTGACATACTCACCAAGCCTCTACATCCTGGACCTTTCAATTCATTGCTTGGGCGTATGTCTACTTCAAGTCTTTTCACTCCACAAGAAGGTTCTGATTCAAAGACTTGAGGGGGGTGTATTGGTGTATACCGATACCGGTTTAATGTATTTCAGTATTTAATTGTACCAATGGTTAAGTTTCCTTTAGTTTACCATTGTATATATATTGAACCGTATGTACATTTTGGAAGATTAAGAAATCAAATTCATTTGTTTCAATAGCTGTGATAAGTTTAGTGACTAATTTCGCCCGCGAGATCTCAGTTTCATATTTATAAAAAACCGTTAAGTACATAGATTTTATTCTTTTAAAGTTGATATAATATACATATTACATGAGATGAGACTCATATTTTATTACAATATTTGGCGTATACATATCTTCTAATACCAAACTTGAATGATAACTTGGCTGAGAAAAAAAAACAAAAAAAAAACTCAAATTTCATAAACCTTATTTAATTTTTCTGGAAAACGAAAGGAAGAAAAACACGTTAAGGGCCTAAGGCCTATCTTTTTCCCATCTACTCACTATTGTCATAGGTTTTGTTCCATTTCTTTCAAGGTAAATTCCATCACTTTTAGCAATCCATGTGCGTAACCCATTATTACATGGAGGTTTCGGAGCTGATAAGTCCATAATCAACTTATAACCACAAGGGCAACATTATTGGTAGAACTAAATTTAAGATTCTTAAATTAGTTTACGATTATTTTGTTGTTAAGAGTTTTAGTTAAGGATAAATCCAAAAATGTAGATTATTGGTAAGATTTTTTGATGTTTCTTAATAAATTAATTATTTTAACAACTAATGACATACTTCATCCGTTTCAATATAGATGATGTTTTATAAGGATTATTTTGTTTCAATTTACATGAAGTTTTGAGATTTTAAAGTTACTTTAACTTTATTGGAAATTGTTCAGCCAATTAGATTAATCTGTCTTTTTTATAATTGGTCAACTGACTTCAAAATTATATTATATGAAATACCTTTTTAGAAAAATGCAATTTTCTTAATCTTTGTGCATTGAAGCATAACATCAAGTATTATGAAACAGAGGGAGTATAAAAGAAAAGTTTAAAATAAAACATATAAACATTAAAATTGAAAACATAACAAAATTACAAAGTAGGGAAGAATTTTTTTTTTTTTTTAAATTACAAACATCATAAACATTCAGTTGCAAATCAGCTAAATTTCAAAAACTTTTCCCGGATACTATAATCTGTAATGCGTCACGAAGCTCATCATGCAGATTACAAGAATTTAATAGGTCAGCCAGCTTCCTAGTCGATTGCTATTGTAAGTGTAATGTAGCACAAGATCAATGGAAGCAGCGTTATGGGATTTGACTATAAGAGAGCAAGTAAGTGAAGCTACCTCGTTTAACATCCTGTGAAGTTCATCTCTTGCTTCAACAACACGATCTCTGTCACTGCTATCCACGACGAAGATCAGACCTTGAGTGTTCTGGAAGTAGTGCCTCCACAAGAGACGGATCTGTAAAAAGAGAAGCCACGTGAAGTGAGCACACATTTTCCTATTGAAGCCGTTGTGAAATCCTCATGCTTGAGCTGGGAAGAGCTTTTGACGAGGCCTTTTTACTCAGAACAGTTTCTTGAGACAGAGTCAGCAGATGACATAGTCTTCTCTTCTGCACAGCTCTGTGATGATAAGGATTTCCTTGACGACTGTATCAATGAAGTTCTGATGGACTTTGTTCCTAAAACCTGAACTCCAGCTAATCTCAGATATGGAGATCGCAGCTAAAGTGACGAAAGAAGGGGTTTACAGGCATCTCCTACCTTTGCCTTCTCCTCACACTTTAAACCAGATAGCGAAGAAAGACATGGCTAAAACAGGAAGATGGATGGATCTCAGGTTCGATATTGGCTGGATTGGTTCCGGCACAAGTGAAATGATCATTGATGAGCTAGTAGAAGAGATCATCACAAGCTGCAGACATGGTTCAAGCTGGAACCAAAGCAGGAACAGAGCTGTAACAACAATCTGGGGATAACCCTTCCATAGAAGGCCAAACCACCAAATACACAGCCTCTCACAGAGTGCTTATTGGAGAAGACAAATACACAGCCTCTCCTCTTTGACTCGTTTTTGAATTGAAGCAGCAAAGAGAAGGAAAAGAGATCTTTGACTCGTTTTTGAATTGAAGCAGCAAAGAGAAAGAAAAGAGATCTCGTTTCTGAATCGTCGTGACGGAGTGTAGCTCCTTCCCTTCATTGCCGCAAGCTACACATCAATACTATTAAAACAGAAGGTCTTTTTTGAGGTATCCTTCTGTTTCAACAATATTTATCATCTTTTGCCACTGGTTTTATTTAAACATATGATTTTCATTAAATTATAGTTAAATATATTTAATTCTAACAAAATCTATTTAATCCAACAATAGATTCTCATATTTAAACTAACCCTTAATTTTAGGATGGATTTGTTTTTCGTATAACTGTTTTGTCTTATTTTGTAAACTTAAAAATATTTTATTATATTTTTAATATACGAAATTAACTTATTATTAAAAATGTGAAAATATTTTCAATATCTTAAAATATTTATGTGTTGCAACTATCATTTAAAATGACCACATAAATGTCAATTCTTAATTTAAACAAAAAAATATAATATGGTATTTTCTAAATAAATTTGTAAAATTTAAACAAACTATTGTAAAATAAAACAGGAGAATTTTCTGAAGTTTAAAATAATAAATAACTAAACATAAATTATCATAAATTAGATTGAAGTTTAAAATAAACAAGAAATGCAAACTTAAATAGATTATCAATAACAAAACAAATTAATGATGTCATATCAAGAAATTGTCTACTGTGTGATTCTTTAGATTTTAGGTTTTTTTGTCGATATTTTTCTGATAAAAATTTAAAGAATCACACAGTAGACAATTTCTTAATTTTCTATAATGTTAAATAAATATGAGAAATTTATTTGATTATTAGATAGTATTAGATTTCTTTCTGGATTTTTACCGGGTCAACCAATGTTGGATCATGGGCTACTGGAATGTTTTCAGAGTTTACTAAATTTTATCCGATTTTTAATTAATTAGTTTTTAATAACTCCAAACCAAATTAAATATGGATCACATGGTTTTCGGTTCAATCGCAGGCCGAGGTCAGGTATAAAAATGAATAAAATTTAAAATAAAATTTTCTGATGATTGTTTTTCATCGAATTTTAAATATTGAATGAAAAACTTAGTGCATATAGGTAAATAATTTGAATATTTTTTTTAAAGTTAAAAAATAAATGATATGTAATGTCTAAATTATGATATTTTTTTGAAACATATATATTTAAAATTATTTTTTTCAAATATTTTTAAAATTTTTGTTCGGTTTACGGTACAGATTGGATTTGATATTAATTCTCGAACAAAACACTTTAAAAACTGTTTGAATATAACATTGAATATATATGTTATGTCTAATAGACTAATGGAGTATGAGATCTTGATTTTCATGTTGCTTCCAAATTGGATTTTCAAGATATGAATTTTGTTGACTATATTAGGTAACTAATAAGTAAATACAATATGTTGTAAACTTAATTTCCGAATTGCATATGTCACAAGTGTATAGTTATTCAACTTGATATATTTAATACAATTACCAAAAATTATACTAAATTTATATTAAACATAAATATGATTATAAAAAAATTATCAAAGAAAAAAACTTAAAAAGATATATACCCGCCCTTTAAAGGGCGGGTCAAAATCTAGTTAGTAATTAAAAAAGGTTCAAGTTTTAAGACAAAAAGTGAAAGACGAACCAATTCAATTTTGTGAGAGTATATACATCAATTCATTGATTATGATTTAGAATCAAGGCAACCAATTCAATTCTGATAGTCTTGATTAGTATTAAAAGAGCAAAATCAGAGCCAATACACCATAAAGTTTGAGACTTTGGATCTAACCAGATTGGCAAAGACAGCGAATGACATCCCCAGAAGAAGAGCCAAGGCACCGAAGGGTTTCGCAACCTATGAGCCACTCTCAAAACCCTTTTACTAGAATTGGGATTAGAGGCAGCAGAAGATGAAGAACAACAAGAGGAGGAAGAAGCTTTGTCGCTCTGGTTCTTCTTTGCATTAACAACACGAGGAGGAAGGGGAACGGAGGAAGTGCCACCTGTCCTTAAGGACTTGCTCAGAAACTTCTTAATTACTATATGTTTCTCTCTTTTTTCCCTTAATTTGATTTATTTTTTTTTGTTATTAATGCTAAGATCTGGCACTAAAAATGCCGATAATGTTGCCCTAAGCATCCGTTTTTGGTCCTTTATTGAAATAACAAAACCAAAGTTTGGATGTCACACCAATGTAGTCAAATATGAATTTCTCACTAAATTTTAAAGACCCCTGCTTCCCAGTGTGAAAGAGTGTTCTTTTGCCACAGCTATATCTAAGAATCTGACCAGGATCGAATTTGTTTTGAAATTCTAACATGCGAAAGTTGCAATCTTTATCTTTCGTTAGCGCTTCACTCAGTTATACACAGCAGTAACTGACACAAAAAGTATGAGATACTTCATATTTTCCTTTTAAACAAAAAAAAATTGAATAAGAATGAACCTGAAAACATCAAAGGTATAATATTTAAACAGAAGAAATAGCATGACAAACGTGTTTTTCGCTTAATTATAATTTTTTTTGTGGCTTTATCTAAATTTAAGCACAAACATAAACCAATTACTTCAATGACCAGAATAGAATTCAACTGTAGAAAAGTAAGGCTGACCAATGAAATCCAACAAAATATAAATTAGAGATTGTTACATAAGTTATTCATCAATTTTTTTTTTTTTTTCATCAATTAGTTACATGCTAAAATAAGTAGTTAAAGAAAAAATAACCAAATCATAATTAACAGTTATTACAACATGGCCATTATACCATATTTCTTTCTTTTGGTCAAACATCATGTTTCAATTTAGTAAGCAATTAAAAACTGCTTTCGAATGAGAAAGTTTAAAACACAAATACTTTTACGAAAAAAAAAATACTAATTGTAGAATTCACAGACGATGGAGTTCGCCCAAATATACTTCTTGAAAATGGATGCTTCGTCTTTTTCAGATGATGCTTCATTGGAAGTAGCTGAACCGACAAAGCACATTATATCTATGGAAGATAATTTTCTTCAAACTCAATATACATCGTAGGAAAAATAACTAAAAACACATTTACCAAATTATTTGTGCCAAAAGACAACATTTTTACAGAACATCAGACTGAAAGTTCTCAAAGAGCTCAAGATCCTTGTGTGTGTGTGTCTAGTCTCGTCGCGGCGTTCTTCTGACCTCAGGTGACGTGGTGGAGACGTTACGAGCTTCATGAGATTGACTCTGTGCGGCCAAGTACTCAAGTGCCACCACGATGTCACCTATGAACGGTCGGTAATGAGCTTCCTCGTTCAAACACATTGCGATTATCGCAATCGCATAGTTTAAACATCGTCTGGGGTATTTTCCTCGTAGAGACGGATCCACTAAGTGTGCAAACTTCTTCTGATCCTTAAGGTACGGACGTGACTGCCATGCAGAGAACAGTTAAAAAAATTAGGTCAAAAAAAAGTCTGCTTTAATCCGGTTTACTTACCCAAGCAACAAGATTTTGCTCGCCTTGCTTTTGACTCAAGTCAATGGCTTTCCTCCCAGTAACCAGCTCGAGCAAGACTACACCGAAGCAGTAAATATCCGATTTAACGGTTAGTTTCCCGCTCATTGCGTACTCGGGAGCACAGTAACCGTAAGTTCCCATGACACGTGTGGAGACATGAGTTCTATCTCCTACAGGACCGAGTTTAGCTAGTCCGAAATCAGAGAGCTTGGGGTTGAACTCTTTGTCTAGCAATATGTTTGCTGATTTCAAGTCGCGGTAGATCACTGGCGGGTTTGCCGTGCAGTGAAGATACTCTATCCCCCGAGCCGCACCTACCGCAATTTTCATGCGTGTGTTCCAGGTTAATGGTTCTTGATTTGAATCAAGATCTGAAAAAATAAAATAAATAAATAAATAAAATATTCAAGAACTTTGTAAACATTTTGTAACAATAATAATGGAGAGGAAGTTGAGGAACTAACCAAAGAGGTGATCTTCTAAGCTGCCCATTGGCATGTACTCATAGACAAGAAGTCTTTGATCACCAGAAGTACAGTAACCGATCAACGTAACGAGATTCGGGTGATGGAATAAGCTAAGCATAAGAACTTCAACTATGAACTCTCGATTCCCTTGAAGCCCATCTGGATTCAGTTGCTTTATAGCAACCACCTGCTTTCATCAAATAAACTCAAATTACTTGAAAATTTATAAATCATAGTTCTTTTTTTTTTCTTTTTGAACCAAAACAGAGTTGGTCTTAAAAAGGAAGATGGAAAGAGAAAGAGAGAGATCTGACTTGTCCTGAATCTAAACGACCCTTGTAAACTCTCCCAAAGCCTCCTTCTCCTAGCAAATTAACTTCACGGAAGTTTCTTGTCGCTTCAGCTAACTCTTTAAACGTGAAACTCCTAGCTCCACCACCAGGCTTAGTCGGACTATTCACCTTTCCGTTAACTGTTCCAAATTCCGACAGGAGTATTAACTCAAAAATGTATGAACTACAAAGAAACAAAATATAATTAAACGCACCACACACCTAAAATACCCGAAATGGACCCTGCTCCTGTTGTATCACTTCCATGAACTGTAATCTCACAAAAGCATAAAATACATTATTAAAAAAAACAGCTTTCATGTAAAATAAAGACAATGAAAGTGTTGAAAGCAACCTGATGAATCGGTTGTTGGGCGAGCGGTATCAATGTCGACTCTTATGTCCTTGGTTCGAGGATTCAAACAAGAGAAGCAAGTCATCTCTTCTCTTTCTGTATTCTCAAAGATAGAGTTGGTCTTGAGGAAAAGAGAGAATGGATTCAAGAAATGGAGCTGAATCAGCTCCACAAAAAAGCCTTGACAAATTACAAACAAAAGGGAAAAAAAGGAAAAACCTAGGATTTAAAGAGGTTGATTATTAGTCTGGATAATTCCAGAAAACAAAAGAACAAAAACTTTTGGATGAGTTTATGGAAACCCTCCCTCCCACCAAAGAGAAGATCCAAATCTGTGATAGATTGCAAGAAGAGAGAGAGAAAGGAGATAGAGTTTTAATTTACTTTATTTTATTTTATAAAATAATATTTTTTTCTAATGAATAAAAAAGAACTGAAGAGTTACAAATTCCATCTAATCACAACAGAAAATGACAAGGATCATATGAAAACAAGGAGAGGGAAAAGAAAAACAAAATTCAGCACAGGAAACGGGGGAGAGTAAATCACGGAGTTTTTGCAACCGCTTTTAGTTTTGGGTTCTTCTTCTTCTTCCTTCTTTTGTATAATTAAACTCTTTTCTTTTTTAGTTGGAGCTACTAAAATTTAAGTGGTAGAAGACGACAAGTTTCGTTTCGTTCTTTTCCCAAGTAGGACCCTCTTTATTTTATAAATTAATATTTTTTTCTTATTTTATCGTTTTCAAAAAATTTAAAATCAATTTCCGCCCAAACAAAATCATAATATCTTCTCATCATCATCTTCAACTCTCTTGCTTCTCTGGCATTTAAACGGTCAGGTCCACCCTCGTGTACTAATTTACAATCATACCATTCTTCGTGTTCCCGTAATACCCCTCGGCTTGACCCGTCGCTTAAATGAAAACAGTACAGTGTCTGATGAGGAAGGAGAAACCACGAGGCCGACAGTGAATGTTCGGTTCTTATCTCTCAACAAATGGACGGTCCAGATTTTTAAGCTTGACCTTACGTTCTTATTACATCCTTTTTTGGGTCCTACTAATTTTCTTTATTTCGTGGTCACACTGTCCTCTCATATTCCATTTTGACTTTATTTACCGCCGTTTTAGATACATACTGGGTTTCTTTGTTAAATCATATTTATTTACATTAGTGTAGATATTCTGAAATTAATTGCTGCTAATTACTCTGTAACAGCTACTGGTAGCATTTTTCTTATTAAGCTATCTACCACTCAAAAGTCGCTAAATGGTGGTGAACGGGTATAAAGTAATATTCGGTTTTGATGCGAGATGATATCCAACATAATTAAATTTCTCTGTTTCTAACAAAATGTTGAATGTGATAAAGAAGTACCAAAATAATGTAATTGTATCTTTGACTAATATGCAAGATATTACCATATCTTGGGAAGAAAAAAATACCTGATCTTCCTAATAAATATCACTTATTTTGTTTTATCTGTCATTTATTTTGATCTTTACGAAAACATGTTTATTTTATTTATTGAAAGTGGATGAACAACTAACAAACCATGTGTCTCTTGACTGTAGAAACAGCAATCTGACTCAGAAATTGATCCGCAAAGACACACAAGTACAATTGAGTCTACGTGTAACGCACTCTATATAGATAATAGACTCACCCCTACAAAATTATTTTCTTATGATTTACATACAGAACTCTTTATGACACCGATATTCACCAAAAAAACCTCGAATGTTGTACTGACTCGGACACATGCATACTCGACGCTATCTAAACACGATAGAGCTGTTCCGCAAAGAATCTATGACGTACGGTACGAGACTACGATTAACCATATTATTATCGTTGGATAATTGATAGCTGCAATTTGTGAACATTATAATTTTGACGTGTATTTTTCAAGTAGAACGTATAAATTATCACTTCTCAACTTTTCATAATAAGTACAGTATTGAGTTTATATCTCAGACAATAATTTTCTATGAATTTTTTAAAATATGTGAATATATAGAGCGATATGGTTTCACCAAAGGAAATTAAATATCACGAGACTTCAAGACCTACCAAACAAACAACACGTTCATGCAAGTCCCGTGATGTGCGAGTCCCTCTTCAACTTGAAGCCTTGAAGGCATAAACGAATAAACATACAAGCAAACACCTTGTTAAAAACTTACTAGTATCATTTATTGAGTTATATACGCTGCGAATTTTAAAATATAGTTACTTTTTTTTATTTGTAATCCCAATAAACAATACGTTGAGTGATAGTTGTAAGTTGCATTTAATATATTCGTGATTAAGCACGTGAATCATTCCAACTGGTAACATTTGTCAAATAATTTCCCATATATACCATTTATTATGTCAGGTGATTCCAATAATAAACATATACTACTATACTACCCAGGAACTAAGCCGGGAAAGTCTCACAAGAAAGAAACTGATGATAATAATCTTTCCAAAAAGTCAAATGGTGGAGACTTTTTTGTTGCATCTTCATTAATGGCCAAGGTGTATAATCTTACAACATTACCATATTTGAAAAACACTAATTAAATTAAAACTATTAAACTATATTATATTCTACAGCTTATGTGTTTTCTTCATCTCCTTTTTTTTTTGATCAAACATCTCTTTTTTTTTTTCTCTTTTTACCGCTAAAAAATATGGATGTTGCAACAATCTGTACATTAGAGAGACTAGTCACATACATTTTCATGTCACAACAAATAGGACATGACCTTCTTCCACAACCGATTTTCATACCAGAAAAATATATATGCCTATGCATAGCCAATGGAAAATGCCTCTTCTTGTTACTTCTCCGTCCTTTTTTCAAAGATCCAGTCCATCTTCAAAGCTGTAACGCCAGATCAGGATGCTGAGACGAGGACGAACCAGTCTGCTGATTCGGGCCGGGAGAGTTTGGTGACACAAGCCTAGCGTTAAGGTCCGGTGGAAACCGGTCGAACTCCTGTTTGTTATAAGGAAACAACAACCCTTGTTGTTGCGAGCCTTGCATGGTCTCGTTGGTTAAGTTCGGTTGTTGCTGTCTCGTGACTCCGATCATTGGACTTGGACTATGGCTGAATCCACTGAAACCGCGGGTCAGACCGTTGCTGCTCTCAGGTTTGATCAGCGGGCCTGTCTGGCGAGAGGAGGAAGCTGATGGGAAGGCACGAGAAGGTGCAGTGGTCTCTTCGATTCCTTGAGAAGAAGAGGAATGTCTGTTTCCTATGAAAGCGCTTGAGACTGAAGCGGTTGGAGACAGGATTCTGTTTGTATGATCATCAGACGCTAAGTCATTAGAACACTTTTGCTTTCCCAGCACGGCTTGTTTTCGAGTTTCATTCTCTTCAGTTCCTGCTGGATTCTCTTCAACCCAACCTGGACCATACTTGATTCCAGGCGGCAGCACGGTTTCAATTCTCTTCGATGCAATTTTCCATGCAGCAGGACCGAGGTTCGCAGCGTATCGTGCTAGACTCCTTGCGTAACCGTACTCAGTGGTCAGTCCAACCTGATGAAAAAAAATAAAATAAATGATGAGACTCTTGTTTCAATATACAAAATGATGCCAGTAACAAAAAAAAAATATACAAAATGATGTATAATAGAATTGGTAATAACGTACTGGAATCAACTGTTTTAACTCGTCTTCAAGCGTTGTTAAAACCGATGGCTCCTGAGTTGAAGTTGGGAGGTGGTTGTACGTATCGCGTCTGTTCTCATCGACATTGAAATGTTTCATCCCATACTTGTTAACCGCCTTCACAACCGAAGCTGCAGAGAAACCGAAAAAATATATTTATATTTGGCAAAAGAAAATAATGTCTAAAAGAAGGTAGAGATTGTTGTTTTTTACGTGGAAACTCGTTCTCCCAATCAACCGACCAGCCACTTTGCGTTTCGCTGTTATGGTTGATCCGGACCGATGTTTCTGCTTGTCGGAATTTATGTGACGGAGGAGTCGTTCTTAGATTGTAAGCACCAGAAAACCTATTAGAGCTATCTCCACCAGGAATGAGCGCATCAGCTGAAATTTCGGAAGCAGTACGGTCAATGGAAGATTGTTCGAGCTGTTTCTTTGGTGGACGGCCTCTTCTGGCAACCTTTGGCTGCTGTTGCTGCTGTTCTTGTTGGCTTTGTGGTTCTTCATCGTCACTGTCTCGCCTTAAATTTTCAAAGTCCTTTTTAGCCAGTTCTTGTATAGCCCGCGCCTACAAGCCAAAATGACAACACTATTTCAAGAAACAAAGAATTACGATATATCGACAAAAGAAGATAAAAATTTAAGACATACCTGTCGATAATATACCGTGTCTGATGAATTGTATTCCATTGCATTGCTACATATTAAAAACACATCTCCCTGGCAAAAATGAATTGGGCGAGAAGCAAGATTAATCAGATAAGGTAAACAAGAGCTGTTCAAACACCAATCTCGTCAAAAATTCACATATATTCAAAATGGGAGACCAATTTGAGACGAAACAGATCAATAGTCACTTCGAGTGAAACAGAACTTATGAATCAGCCTTAATCTGCACCCTAACATTACAAATATACAACATCAAGTGCACCGAGCAAAAGAGGAACCAGCTCCAACTCATCAAAACTACGAAGGATATGACTCCAAAAGAAAGTTCAGGGAGATGCAATCCGAGGAGGAGTCTAGTGCAAGAGACTTACCTCGAATTGTTCTAAACTGGCATAAGCTCCAGCGTCCAATTTCTTCCGAAGTGTGCTAAAATCCATCGGATTCGTAATAATCTCATGATAGTCAGGAAGCTGTAAAACACATATCAACCAGAGATTAGACAAACAGAACGTTTTAACGAGCTTAAACATCAACCGAAGGGAACGATAGTCACCTCCTCAGGATCAACTGGATCTGAGTAAACGCCATAAGTATCTTTCCTACAAGTATTAGTAAAACAACACCGATCAAAAAAACCATTAACCCAGTTGGTAAGCACTTCACGCAAAATACAGAGACTATGTCAGAGAGCAAAGGAAACGAACACCTACTTTTGAAGTCTATCGAGGATGAACACCAACAACTGTTTGTCTGGCAAAGGCGTAGTGGGCCCGCCAGACTCCACGGGTGACCCTGTCCACATTTAAAATTAAATCATCAGAGAAAAAAAAATCTCGCTTTTTAATCCTCGTACGAATTTTTTTCCCCAGTTTATTGCCTTTTCAAGAATTAAATAAAAGAAACCAAAAAGGGTTTATATAAATAAATATACGGTACCTTGAAGAATGTCTGTCGCTTTCGAAGCCTTTTCACCCTGCAGAGGATTTACCATCATCATCGTCATCAATTCCAAGAATCCCATTTTAAAAAGGTCAGCTCTTTCCGTAAATAAAATTAGATTTGCTCTATGTTTATGCAATTAATCGAACAAGACGCACAGTACAAGTGGGAAGAAGTAAAACTAAAAGAAACAGCTATTACAGAAAAGACAAACTGTAACTTGTTGTGTCTGAGAGACATGATGGTTTCGGTGTTCAAAGTAACACAACAACGGTTTTTTTTAAATACCAGAAATCAGACAACTTTTTAAATACTATAAATATTCACATTAAAGCGAGAATAAAAACCTGATTAAACACCCAATAATTAACGAAAACAAAAAGGAAAATAATTTACAAAAAAAAAAAGCTTTAACCAATCAAAATCGAGACTCGGTCAAACTCATCTCTATTATTCCTTTAAGCACAAGACGAACACTTCACATAACAAACGCGCGAAAATCCCAACGATATTTAAACCTAATTTATCATTATCCAAACTCGAATTAAAAAAAAAAACGAACCGTGAATCCAGATCCACCGCCGCCGCCGCCGATCTTCCGTCTATTGATTGGAGACTCGTCGAGGTTCGGATCGGAGCCGCGCGATTGCGAATTAGGAGAATGGCGATTGGAGTGGGAGTTTAAGCCGTACAGGAGCTTGTGTTTCTTCTCACGCCGCTCGTCGTCGTCTTCCTCGCTCAAGGGGGAACCGGAGGAAGAGACTCCGTTGGGATTAGGGTTCCGGCGCTTGGATCGGGCGCCGGAGTTGGGAGAATTAGGGTTTTTGGAGGCGGATCTATGGTCATCGCGATTGTTTCTGTGGTGCTGTTGCTGTTGTAATTGTTGCTGTTTGATAGCTCGCTTCTGAAGGTCTAGAAGAGATGGCCTCCCTTTCTTCTTCTTCTTCGTCATTGTTTCTGCTACCTCACCCATCCTCTCTCTCTCTCCTCGCTTCTCTCTCTCTTTTTCCTTTCTCCTAGAGGCTAGAGAGGCGTTTGGTTTTGTGTTTTCTTACGTTTTTTTTTTAATTATTAAAGATTGAAATTAAAAATTTTACTTGTGTGAACTCGCGCACGTGTGGAAAGTGTAACGTAGACCTGGGCTAGTTCGTGATTCACCTAAGATTTTACTGGACATAGGCTGCAAGCCTGTAATGATGTTTCTGATTATTTGGGCCTTGACAGGCCCGACGCAATTTTTTGTGATGTTTGCATACTTGCAAGTGTTGTTATATGACCCACTTCATTTTTTTTTTTGATGTTACATGTGTTCCCATGGAAATTGTATCTCTGATTGGACTTATTCTTCCTCTTGTGTGTTATTATTGCTATGCATATTCTTCATTCACCACAAAGAAATATCGCTTGGGTATTAAAAACATTGGTGCTATACAACTGATATTGTAGATTCAATATACTTAAAATATGAGACTGAATCAGACTACCACATGGGAGACAGAAAAACAAATGCCAACCACAAACAAATCATTGCATATTATTCTTCCTTGATTAGGGAGTTTGTTCATAAAAAGATAATTACTCTTTACTTACTACCCCATGAGCAAAATCACTGTTGAAACAAACGAAAATAATCAATAGGGAAGTGGTAGTAAGATTCTAGATTTCCTTAATGCCCTTGACTACCACATCCAATAAGCCATATATTGCTTTAATCATGCCAATATTAATCTGAAACCTCTTTCGGTCATGGTGCTTTCGGGATAAACGAAGTGAGAGTCATTCATATGTCATGTGAAAGAGCTCGACATCAGGCTACTATATCAATCTAATCAATTGAATTAGTGCGTTCTGGATTATTATTTTCTCATATATATAATACTGATGGAGCCGTTAAAATTACTTCTTTTTTTTTTTTTGATCAAAGGAGTCGTTAAAATTACATGGTCGTCTGTTTTCTGTATTTTCTTTCACTGAATACTTGGCTTAACATGCATTGCATATTTGCATATATGTGAAAAGTACTCCAACTAATTGCTTCGAAAACGTTTAAGCCCAAAACCTATCTACCTCACCTGTGTATCACTACAAACGAAGTAATTTCTGAAATACAAAATAACAGCTTCTCAGAGTAACAAATCATTTACATCCGTAGCTTGAACTAAAATATGGAATTTGAATGAAATGTAGAAGAGCTAACTCATTTGTAGAGACTGATGTTAAAAGGAAAATCAAAAAGAAAGAAAAATATATGGATAGAGTTGACTCATGCTACTGTCGTTACAAGTAAGAAAACAACACTTGCTTCCCATCTCTCCCTGATTACTTAAACCAGTCAAAAGAGATTTTACAAAGATTTCAAAATCCTGTCATTTCCACAGACCTTACATTATAGCATAGTGTCATTTACAAGGATTGGTCAAGTTTCTCTCAGGCATTTCATCGAACAGGTTCACCACATTTTATAAATATCCTATCCTGATGCATTTTTTTCAAAAAATTCATGTACAATAGAATCATTCAACTGATCTTTAGTCATGCTTAGTGTAGTCTAAACTTAGACTGATACTAACTAGACATCTATTTCTTATATCATATCACTTATATCAACACACATCATAAGAAATCATATCGGCTGCAGAGTGAGAGAGAGAGAGCATCAGCAGATGAATTGTTGTCAACAAGAACTTACCTGTTAAAATTCAGAGATCAAGTGTATCCCATCACTTGCTCCCTCCCTCTCTGCACCATCATATAGTTCTAAACTTCTAACCCTAACTCTAATCGGTTCATCAAAACACTTTTTTTTCTCTAATTGTAAACTAGAAGTTCATGAAAACAACCTCTAAAACCCAAACTCATTAGAATATACAAAGATTATATGTAAAATCGCAAAGAATATTAATGGATGATTTGATGGATCAATCAATCAATCAATCAAAGTCCGCCATAGTTATGCGACGATGATGGAGGAGCTCATATATACACATCCACTTTCACCCCTAAATCAGAAACCCTAGAAATTAAACGGCAAACCGACGCAGACCGAACTAAATCGAGGTGGTGTTAGCTAAATATGATAACCGGATGACCGACGCAATAAACCGAACCGAATAATCGAGGGAGACATATTAATGCGAATAATATATATCGTAATTACTGCGATGATTAATTAGTATGATTAAGGGGAAGGGCAGCACAGAGTCATATCACTTGCCGCTGAACACGAAGAAGCACATGAGAAAACACATAAGCGAGACCAAAAATTAAACCTCGAATACTCGAGAGCCAATCATAACAAATCACTCGGATCGATGACGTGGCGATATATATTTGAAATCCCGCCTAAACCCCTCGCTTTTTTTACATCTCGTGCGAAATTCAATTTTTTTTGCCCTTTATTGACCAAAGATATTTTTACAACTCTCCCCACTAGCCCCTCTCTACATCTCTTGGCCTCTCACTTGAATCTCCTCACAAACACGTACGATTCCTTCCGCTCTCCTCTCTCTCTCTCTCTACAAACCCTACGATCTTCTTCGTCAAGGTGAGAATCAATCCTCCGATCTCCTTCGTTTTTCTTGTTTTTGATTCTTCTCAGTTCCTCTCTCGAATTCGTTTTGATTGTGTGGTGTGTTCTGAGGCGAATATTCTCTCTGTGTTGTTGATTGATTTCGTTTACCTGCTAGGTTTATCCTAAATAAGCTTCCGATTATAATCACTAGTTGACTAGTTTCTCGAAATATTCACGATGTTTTGTATCGATCTCGTATGATAATCGCTTTGGAACTGAATAATCTCCAGGTTTATAGTTGTAGTTTCATCGCTGATCTCTTTGATAATACGTTTGCAGATCCGAGTATGAAAGGAGGTAAATCAAAGACTGAAACCAGGAGCTCCAAGTAAGTTTCAGTCAGATCCACTTGTGATTTTGATTTTAAAAATTTACCAACAGATCTAATCGTTTGCTGATGTGAATCATAGGCTCTCTGTGGCTAAGAAGCCAGCTAAAGCAGCAGGTCGTGGCAAAGCGGCGGCTAAGGATCCCAACAAACCTAAGAGGCCAGCCAGTGCCTTCTTCGTTTTCATGTAATCATCCCTTTCCTAATCTGTAGTAGGCCTGTGTTTGTTGTTGATGTGATCCTTTGTTACTCTACTTGCGTTGACTGTATCGATTTGACTTAATTTTTATGTGCTAATAACTCTTTTTGGCTTTATGATCTGAAGGGAGGATTTCCGTCAGACTTACAAGAAGGATCACCCCAACAACAAATCTGTTGCTGCTGTGAGTGTTATCTTCTTTTTTTTTTTTTGGATTATGTGTGTTGTACCATAGCCTTTTCATGCTTTATACTGATGATGAGCTTTGATGTTTAACAGGTTGGTAAAGCTGGTGGAGAAAAGTGGAAGTCGTTGTCTGATGCTGTGCGTTCTCTAATCTCAGTTGATTGTTGCTGTGCATTTACATGCTTATATGAGTATTTCTTAACCTTTTGAGTGATAAAATTTTGTAGGAGAAGGCTCCCTTCGTAGCTAAGGCTGATAAGCGCAAGGTTGAGTATGAGAAGACCATGAAAGCCTACAACAAGAAGCTGGTACGTTTTTGTTTCCAGCATACAACAGATTATAAAAATTTTAATCTGCAGAGCTTGTTTGTGGTTATTCAAGAGTGGTACTTGTTGACCAACATTGATGTGCTTGTGTGTTTTTAGGAGGAAGGTCCAAAGGAGGACGAGGAGGAATCCGACAAGTCCGTGTCCGAGGTGAATGATGAGGATGATGCCGATGATGGTAGCGATGAGGTTAGTTCTTGATTCTTTTAAAGTTATTTTGCATCATTATTTATGAATTACAAAGTCTGTTTAGTTCTTTCTTCAGTTTATTTTGCATCGCTATCATCTAAAACAATCTCTGTTTTATATATGTAGGAGGAAGACGATGACTAAAGAAGTTGAAGCTTGGTAGCATAATAGGGGCGCTACAAGGATCTCTGGGATGTTTTTTTTTCTTTCTTATTTACTGATGTTTCAACTTTAGTAAGCTTGCCACTATCTCTCACTGAACATGATTCTACGTGTAATGGAAAAAGTGTGTAGAATGTTTGAATGAGAGATTTGCAGCTCTATGTAACAATTTAGCTTTTCTTATCGTTCTATAATATGTTATCATCTCTTTCTAATCTCCGCTTCTACATCTAACTAAATGTTTGATTTAGATAACTATTATTAAATTTCATGTGATATCTTTTCGTTAACTCAAAGTTCCATGTCTTCACATGGCAACTAAAAATGATACGTGACAGGTTCAACAGCCACTCCGCGATAGAACAATTATCAAACTAGAGCTAGATATTTATTTCTTCGTCCTCTATACTTTTTGAGCCAATGACAAGCTTAACTTGCATGTCAACACCGGAAACATTATTGGTATTTCATCAGAATAAATTTAGACCGCCTTTCATAATGGGAACGAACAGCCTAGAAATACACAGAGGCAACATTAGCTGGAAATGTACTCGCATCTGTAGTCACTTTATACACAGACGAAGATTGCAACCCAATGTTGTAGTTCTCTTCATTGTGAAAATAGACCTTAAGTGGGCTTATAAAAAAGCCCATTAAATAACAAAGAGAGCAAAAAACACACAAAGATATCTCTCTTAAACATGGAGAAGACGATTCAAACCTTCGCTGTGTCACAGTCAATTTTTCGTTTTCATTTTTAATGCCTTTTTTTTTAACCTTTTTGTTTCCGAATCGGACAAGGAGAATTCTGGTGCAGATTGAAGAAATCCGATCGATTTTGAAAGCTCTGATCTGAAGGGTTTTGGTTGATATAACCTCAAAAAAATGGCGAACATGGATCAATTCGAGGCGTACTTCAAAAGAGCAGATTTGGACGGAGATGGTCGGATCAGTGGAGCCGAAGCTGTTGGCTTTTTTCAAGGATCTGGCTTACCCAAGCCTGTTCTCTTCCAGGTTAACCCAAAAAAAAATAAAAACTCTTATTCCATCTCTGCAGATTGTTTCTTCCGAGATTTTTAAGTTAATCCAAAGAAAATATCTGATTTAGGTTTTTCAAATGAGGATGTCTTTTGTTGCATCGCATGTCTGAAATTGGAGAATTAATTCATTGAAAGTCAGTTAAGCTGCATAGAATATTCCTTCTAGAGGTTCTCTATTAAGTGACATTCGCTATATTAAGCTGTCTATTGATCAGTTGTGTTCTGCGTTTGTAGATATGGTCGCTTTCTGATCGATCAGGCAGTGGTTTCCTTGGTCGGCAAGACTTTTATAACTCTCTGAGGCTTGTAACAGTAGCACAAAGCAAGAGAGACCTGACACCTGAGATTGTTAATGCAGCACTCAATACTCCTGCCGCAGCCAAAATACCAGCTCCCAAGATTAACCTTTCAGCTATTCCTTCTGCACCCCAACCTAATCCTCCTGCTACCACCACACCACGTCCTGTTTCCTCAGCAGGTCAACAGAATGTTGGGTTCAGAGGACCAGGTGCTCCGAATGCGAATGTCAACCAGAGTTATTTTCCACCTCAGCAGAACCAGCAAGTGAGACTTAATCAAGGAGTTTCTGGGCTGACTTCACTTCGACCAGCTGCTGTACCAAATGCCTTACCAGGTCAGTTTCAGTCAGGTCCTGCTGGTAGTCTCGCTCGTCCTCCTCAGGCCGTTCCCACTAGTGCACCTGGTCCTGGTGGTTCAGGATATAGACCAAGTGGCGTACCAGGTCAATTTCAACCAAGTCCTGCTGGTAGTGTCTCTCGTCCTCCTCAGACCGTTCCCACTAGTGCATCTGGTCCTGGTGGTTCAGAATATAGACCAAATGCCTTACCAGGTCAATTTCAACCAGGTCCTAATGGTAGTGTTACTCGTCCTCCTCAGGCGGTTCCAACTAGTGCATCTGGTCCTGGTGGTTCAGCGTTTAATCTTAATAGTTTGTATGCTGGAAACACCAGCGGATACTCGTCAGGCTTTGGTGGGGGCAGCTTAGCAGCACCTTCTCCTGGTTTAAAACAGGAGTCACAGATTGATCCAAAAGCGCTGGTTGTATCTGGAAATGGAGGTGAAATGTTTTCCTCCTTGCAGCAAAAACCACAACCCCCTCTGAGTAATTCGTCAATCAGCTCAGCCATTGTTCCTGCTTCTGGTGGAACCCAACCACCACCGAAGCCTAATGCTCTCGACTCTCTACAGAGTACTTTCTCAATGCTGCCAGCAGGTAATCAACCTCAGCAGCCGAGGCCTGCAGCAAGCTCACAGCCGCCTGCAGTGTCTTCACAAGGTCCATCCTCCGGTTTGCCACCTGGAAGTGCAGTTGGACCTGGCCATCCAACTCCTGCTGGAAATAATCAACCTCCTTGGCCTAAAATGAAACCATCCGATGTTCAGAAATACACAAAGGTGTTTATTGAAGTTGATAGTGACAGGGATGGGAGAATCACTGGTGAGCAGGCAAGGAATCTGTTTTTAAGCTGGAGGCTACCCAGGGGTAAGGATCTTCTATCTTTCAATTTACTTCGTGGGACAGACTATGCTGTGTTATGTTTTGCTACCTTCCTGAGACTGATATCTGTAAATGATTATGCTAACATTTTTCTTTTGCTCGGTTCCAGAGATATTGAAGCATGTGTGGGAACTGTCTGATCAGGACAATGATATGATGCTTTCTCTGAGGGAGTTCTGCATTTCGTTGTATTTGATGGAGCGGTATAAAGAAGGCCGTCCTCTCCCACCAGCACTTCCTACTAGCATCATGTATGATGAAACACTGTTATCTATCTCTGGTGCACCTAGTCGTGGCTATGCAAATGCTGGATGGGGATCTGGTCAAGGTATTGCTCAGAACTCATGCATTTTGGTGATCGTCTCACTTTCCCTGATACTTTGCTATAAGTCGAATTTCTCTGTTTCAAGGTTTCGTTCAGCAACCAGTGATGGGTAGGCGGCCAATCACTCCACCGACTGGCATGAGACCGCCAGTCCCCGCACCAGCTCCTCAGCCTGGCAGTGGTATAGCTTCTAACCAGCAAAGGAATCAAGCGCCAGCTTCGGATGATCCTTTTGCTAGCCACCTAGGTAACGGACATGCTGCGAGCTCGAGTGTTCAAGAAACAGCAACTGATGGTGAAAAGGTAATCATTTACATTTCCACTCTGATTATAAAGAAAACAATTACTCTCAAGCTTAGGTAAGTTACAATTTCATGGGATGCTTGTGAAACAAAATTTTCTAATCTCCGTAGGTTGATGAAAAGAAGAATGCCTATATGGATTCCAGAGAGAAACTTGATTACTACCGGACGAAAATGCAGGATATTGTGAGTACTCCATTATAAATTACTCTCTTGGTATTTGGTTATATAAGTAACGGTGATCATCTGTCTCACGATGCTATTTTTTAGAGTAGGGTTGCTGTGATATCCAATCCTTATGATGCTACTTTCTTCTTGTATTTTTCCTCTCTGTCAGGTCTTATACAAAAGCAGGTGTGACAATAGATTTAACGAGATCTCTGAAAGAGCTTCCTCTGACAAGCGTGAGGTACGTTTCACATTTAAAAATCAGTTTACTCAGTTCTCAGAGGCTATCTCTGTCTAATTGCAGAACAATAACTGTTGCAGGCTGAAACGTTGGCAAAGAAATACGAGGAGAAGTATAAGCAGGTTGCAGAATTAGGATCGAAGTTAACTATTGAAGAGGCCAGGTTCCGCGAGATTGAGGTATGGCTTATCGGTCCAGTTCTTTCTTCATCTGCCTTTGTTGGTGGAAAAGGCTTTGAGTAATGTTGTAAAAGTTCCCTCACGGAATTTTCTTTCTTACTCAAAAGTTTTACTAACCCAATCCAGGGGCGGAAGATGGAATTGAGTCAAGCAATTGTGAACATGGAGCAAGGTGGTAGTGCTGATGGTCTACTTCAGGTGCATGCTCTCTATGATTGTGTGATGCCTAAACTATTAAGTGTCTGTTGTACATGTCTGATTTGATGCGCCTTTCTGGACACATATAGGTCCGAGCCGACAGAATACAATCAGATCTAGAGGAGCTGATGAAGGCTTTAACTGAGCGTTGCAAGAAACATGGGGTGGAGGTTAACTCCAAGGCCCTTGTAGACCTTCCAGCTGGTACCACATCTTGATTCTGTCGCCTTATGACTCCTTACTTTCCCTGTAGATGCATACATATCATCTTGAAACTGTTAATGTTTGTGGCTTGCAGGTTGGCAACCTGGAATTCAAGAAGGGGCAGCTCTGTGGGATGAAGAATGGGATAAGTTTGAAGATGAAGGTACAAAGTTTCATTGTTACACATTTATATATCTATAGCTAAGCCTAAACATGGACGTTGACTGATATTCCTCACACTGATAGGATTTGGCAATGAGATTACTTTCGACAAATCAAAAGAGCAAAACTCGTCTGGTGAGAAGGAAAACGGTACGGTGGATGATGGTAGTGGACCACCTGATTCTCCGGCTCATTTAGATGAGAATTACGGACCTTTTTCAGAAACTTCAGACCGTCACCATGAAACACACAGTGAAGATGAATCAGGCAGAAGTCCTAGAGACAGTCCTCTCTCTAGGAGTGCTACTGAGGTCCCGTCTCCAGATTATTCTCGTGAAAAGAGTTCTGAGTTCTTTGATGACTCCAATTGGGCAAGTGCATTTGATACTAACGATGATGTGGATTCAGTATGGGGATTTGATGCATCGAAAAGCCAGGTTAGAACACAATCTATAGTGTCTCTCGCTATAACAATAAATCACACTATCCATCAAAATACGTAATCTTCTTCTACTGAGACTTGAAGATCTCAAAAACTTTTCTCTCTTGATTATGTTCATGCTTGCTACATTTGCCTGTTGTATGCTAAACTGCTTAGTTACCTTTTCACCGCCTTCCAAGCTTTACCATTATAATATTTGACATTTTCAGGATGGAGATTATTTTGGCTCTGGTGGAGATTCTCCAAGTTCAAGAAGCTTTGCTGGTCAGAGGAAGAGCACATTTGGATTTGATGACTCAGTCCCCAGCACTCCACTCTCGAGATTCGGGAACTCACCTCCTCGGTTCAGCGACGCATCAACCAGAGACAACAACTTTGATAGCTTCTCCAGGTTCGACTCCTTCAACCATAGTGAAGCTGGCGCCGGTTTCTCCTCCTCCTCACAGCCCGAGAGACTGTCACGGTTTGATTCCATCAACAGCTCTAAAGACTTTGGTGTAGGAGCTGCCTTCTCCAGGTTTGACTCAATCAACAGCTCCAGAGATTTTGCTGGAGCTGAGAAACTTTCGAGGTTTGATTCCATCAACAGTAGCAGAGACTTTGGTGGTCCTTCGCTTTCGAGATTTGACTCGATGAATAGTACAAAGGAGTTCAGTGGGAGCCATGGGTACTCGTTTGATGATGCAGACCCGTTTGGTTCCACAGGTCCCTTCAAAGTCTCCTTTGATGATAAAAGCCCCAAGAAAAATTCATTCTAGCCACAGTTGCTTATAAATTCTTTTTTTTAAAAACTATATTTTTTTGCATACATTCTTTGATTGATGAACTTGTGGTTGTTTCATAAAAAATCTTGTAAAGTTTTCCCCCAAATATTTTGGTTGTTAGACGAGGTTTGTCTCTGCATGGGTTCTCTACTGTTATCTCTATTCTGTTCTTATGAATTCATTTGTTTTATATAAAAGAAAACTATTTGTTGGGATTCTGTTTCTCCACAGTCCGCATGTCTCTGCTTTAAAATGTTGTATATTATTTGATCTTTCTTAAGCTCAATGTCTGTAAATAATTCTGATCAAAACAGATACTGTGTGTATACAGAGAATGTGGTCGTTACAAAACTGAAGAATTGAGCTAACGCAATGGCACACATTCTGTCTTTTACTTCTTTGTGATCCGCTCAAATGCAGCTAACATGGATGATCGTGTGTTGGCTATTTCCACAAGAGTTTCAAGAGCTGTCCCAAGACAAAACAGAAATGATACATATTTCAGCTGAAATGTGGAAATTTTTTTTTGTAATGTGAGTATAGTTGTGGTGATGAATAGTTACCGGTCTCAAATGAAAGTTGAGCACCACGTAGCTTAGGCGAGACAAGACCTCCGAATACCGACAGAGACTTTGCTCGTTCTTTCTTAATCTGGAGATTATTAACGCGCATCAGACTTTAGTAAAAACACATGTTATACTTATAACTGTCTTAAGATTAAATGATTTGATAATACCTCTTCATCAGCTGCTAACACGGTCTCACCCTTGGCTGATGGTTTCTCTTCCAAACAAATCACATAAACAAGAGATAAGACAGAGACACACACAAAGGGCATGTAATAATCAACAGATGATTCTTATTTTTCTTATTACCAGAAACGCCTCGATGCCGTAGCTGTGGGCTACGAGGAGAACCTATCTCCGAATCTGCATCAGTAGAGAAGTCTCTGCCTTTCCCACTACCCCCCTTAGAAGCCCACTTGGACAAAGCAAAACGAGGTACTGATCCCAAAGATTCAACTACAAGAGTTCCGCAGGTTTTGTGAATATAAATAAGTAAAGAAGCTAAAGACTACATAATAAACTCATAACATATAAATGTGACACATCGAACTATCAGATAATACTTTTGTGAATTTTAATTTTGACACCAAAACTTACCCTCTTGGTCTGACACTTGCAGTGTGGAAGCAGCGGAATGATCCTTGAGGTCTAAGAGAGTGCTGGTGATACGCAAAGTTCCCATAGAGTGTCGAGCACTAGCTAAATCAAACCATCCCTGCAATAAATAAATAAAACACATTTTTCAACAAGTTTATTAGACAAGTATCACTCAACATAACTGTGAAGTAGATAATTTCTAAAGTTAAATTTATCACGCCTTCCTAATCTATCTAAATCAACCAAACGTGAAAGAGCACAAGAATCTAACAAATGTAGTCATACTCAATACAAAAAAAAAAAATCTAAACTTTTAAAATGATATTGAGAACCAATTAGCCCACTAAGCGCAGCCTAAGTACCAATCTTGCTTAAATAGTAATCATCGACACATTTAATTATAAAGTCACGATCTATGCCAAAGTTGGAGTTTTTTAACGATCAAATGTACAAAAGACATTCTCTTTACCTCTCTTAGCTTTGAACTGAGAGAATCCATAAGCGTTAGATACTCATCCAACGAATCTAAGAACTGCAACACCTTCTCTTCATCTCCTCCCTCAGTTTTCCCTTCTGCTTCGTTATTCACATCCGTTGATTCCTCCTCCCCTTCTTCGTAAATCTCAATCTCTTCATCTCCCGCCATCTCGATTTAGCTTCCAACAAACACACACGAGTGATCCAAAATCAAAGCTTACACAAGAACGTGGTACAACAACAAACGATCCCAGAGAGAGAGAGAGAAGCAGAGACCACGGAGGCTAATTTCGTAATATTTTGCTTATACTAAACCCATTAAGGCCCATTAGTTCATATTATAAAGCCCATTAAACTGGTTATACGGCTGGCTGGTCCGGTAAGGAACCTTACCTATATAGTGTGTACACGGCCAGGCTGTTTGTCAAGTTGGTGGCTCCACGTCTCTCTCTCTCTCTCATAGACTTTTCGATTTAAGTCAGCGTCTCGTGCTTTCATATGTTTCCACTTTCCATTTATAATAAAGTTTCGACTTTTATTCATTTTCGTTCAAAAACCCATCTCTTTGTCTGTTCATTCCCCTTATCTTTGCCTGTCTCTCTCGCGATAGACAAAGGACTTTCCGTTGAATCCAAGCTCTAGAAGAGAGTAGGCACAAGCTTTGACTACTTGCTGTTGGATCCATGGACCACGGAGAAATCACACTCTCTGTCTCGTCTTTTACTCAAAGAGATTAAAGAAGCTGTCATCGTTTTCTTGCTTTGTCTCTGAAGCGCTTCTGTGATCGGAACTTGTTGTGGTATGCTACTTTCTCTGTTAGTGTTTTGTAATGATTTTCCTGAAATGTTTGCTCTTTTTTTTTTGTCGGTCTCCATGAATAGTTACTAAATTTGGTAATATGTGAATTGTTTTACAAAAATTTCATACTTTGGTACTTAACCTTATGTTTTTTTTGTTTCTTTTGATGTGAAAGAACCAAACTGTGTGAAGGAACTTAGCTAAAATCTGGTATATATTGCCCCCCTTTTGTGTTGTCTGCTTCTTACCAAACTCTCTTTTTTTTTGATAAAGTTCTTCTTACTTAACTCTTGCATTTAACAGTTCAATGTCTTGATTCTAGCTGTTTTTTCTATTACTCTGCTTGAGTCAATGTTCAAGAAATCAGTAGATAGGCATATTAATGTTTTGAAAAAGACCAGCGACTAGGCATATTATTTGGGCATATCACATATGCAAGGTCTAGATATTATATTGACATATTTTTATATATATGCTGAGTCTTGAGCCAACGGTTATAAGATCGAATTCAATAATCATGATGCATTTGCAGTGAGTGTTTAGGAGTAAGATGGCTGGAAGCTATGACGGAAGCGAGTCAGATGAAAGCTCTCAATTCGAGCGAGGGGTAGACCACATCTACGAAGCATTCATCTGCCCCTTGACAAAAGAAGTCATGCACGACCCCGTCACGTTAGAGAACGGACGGACATTCGAGCGTGAAGCCATCGAGAAATGGTTCAAGAAATGTAAAGACAGTAATAAACCTCCCTCTTGCCCAATAACTTCACTGGAGCTGAGTAGCGCCGACGTTAGCCCCAGCATAGCTCTGCGCAACACCATAGAAGAGTGGAGATCACGTAACGACGCCGCGAAGCTAGACGTCGCTCGTCAGGCGCTGTTTCTAGGGAACGACGAGAGCGATGTTCTGCAGGCGTTGATGAACGTGAGGCAGATTTGTAGGAGCATACGTTCGAACAGGCAAGGCGTGCGTAACGCTCAGCTTATACGTATGATCATCGACGTGTTGAAAAGTAACAGCCATAGAGTGAGGTATAAGGCTTTGGAGACGCTTCGAGTTGTTGTCGAAGGAGATGAGGAGAGCAAGGCGATATTAGCTGAAGGGGATACTGTGCGTACTCTGGTTAAGTTCTTGTCACACGACCCGTCGAAGGGGAAGGAGGCAGCTGTTTCGTTGCTGTTTGAGCTCTCAAAATCTGAAGCGTTGTGCGAGAAGATTGGTTCGGTTAATGGAGCGCTTATCTTGTTGGTTGGTTTGACAAGCAGCAACTCGGTGAACGTCTCTATTGTTGAGAAAGCTGATAGGACGTTGGAGAACATGGAGAGGTCTGAGGAAGTTGTTAGGCAGATGGCTTCTTATGGTAGACTACAGCCTCTTCTAGGCAAAATCCTCGAAGGTGATTTGATCAAATCCTTTTACTTTCTTTCCTTTGCATGGTTTTTGATAATGGAAACCATTTGTTTTTTTGATAAGGAAACCATTTTCTTAAAATTCGATTTATATAACTTTAATCGTTCTAAACTAGTCTAATTTCTTTTGTTTTATATATACAATAATTTATTAATGGCTAGGCTTCCAAATAATCTGCCTAGTCTCTTCCACAAAGTGCATAACGATTTTTTAACATTGGTTTCGATCTAACGGTCCTCTGCTTTGTGCAGGTTCACCTGAAACAAAACTCTCCATGACCACCTTTCTTGGGGAGCTTTCCTTGAACAATGACATGAAGCTTCTTGTGGCTCATACGGTTGGTTCTTCTCTAGTCGAACTTATGAGAAGCGGCGACATGCCTCAACGAGAAGCTGCCTTGAGAGCTCTCAACAACATCTCATCTTACGAAGGAAGTGCCAAAGTTTTGATCAGCAAAGGGATACTCCCTCCGCTTATCAAAGATCTCTTCTACGTTGGACCGAACAACCTCCCCATTCGATTAAAAGAAGTCTCAGCCACTATTCTCGCTAACATAGTCAACATCGGATACGACTTCGACAAAGCCACTCTCGTCTCAGACAACAGAGTTGAGAATCTACTCTACTTGATCAGCAACACTGGTCCAGCCATCCAGTGCAAGCTCCTGGAGGTTCTCGTCGGACTCACCACCTGTCAGAAAACAGTAGTACACGTCGTCTCCGCGATTAAAACGTCCGGTGCGATCATCAGTTTGGTTCAGTTCGTCGAGGTCAGAGAGAACGATGATCTGCGTTTGGCTTCCATAAAGCTTCTCCACAACCTCTCTCCCTTCATGAGCGAGGAGCTAGCAGAAGCCTTACGCGGCACTGCTGGACAGCTGGATAGCCTCGTTGCCATCATTTCAGAGAAGACACCAATCTCCGAAGAGCAGGCTGCAGCAGCGGGGCTGTTAGCCGAGCTGCCGGAGAGGGACTTGGCGTTGACTCGTGAGATGTTGAGCGTCGGTGCTTTCGAGAAAATCGTCTCGAAAGTGATCGGGATACGCCAGGGGGAGATCAAGGGGATGAGGTTCGAGAGAAACTTCTTAGAAGGGCTCGTGCGTATACTCTCTAGGATTACTTTCGCCTTCAGCAACGAGACTCGAGCTGTTACGTTTTGCCGTGAGTACGACGTCGCTTCTCTCTTCATTCAGCTGCTTCAGTCCAACGGTCAAGACACTATCCAGATGGTTTCCGCAATGGCTTTAGAGAATCTTTCGTTAGAGTCTATTAACTTATCGCACATGCCTGACCTGCCTCCTCCGAGCTGCGGGTCCATCTTTTCGTGTATGAGCAGACCGCCCGTTGTAACCGGTCTATGCAAGATCCACCAGGGAGTATGTTCGTTGAGAGAAACGTTCTGTCTCGTGGAAGGAGAAGCGGTGGAGAAGCTAGTGGCGTTACTAGACCATGAGAACGATAAAGTGGTCGAAGCCTCGCTCGCGGCTCTTTCGAGCTTGTTGGAAGATGGGTTAGATGTTGAGAGAGGGGTGAAGATACTCGATGAAGCCGACGGGATAAGGCACGTGCTGAACGTTCTGACGGAGAATAGAACGGAGAAGCTGACGAGGAGAGCGGTTTGGTTGGTGGAAAGGATCTTGAGGATCGAAGACATAGCGAGAGAGGTGGCGGAACAGCCTAACGTGAGCGCTTCGCTTGTGGACGCTTTTCAGAACGGCGATTTTAGGACAAGGCAGATCGCTGAGAACGCGTTGAAACATATAGACAAGATCCCAAACTTCTCAGGTATATTCCCAAACATGGCATGATAATAATAGGTTGGTGGGAGATGTCTTTTTGATATAGTCCAGTGAGTTTTTAGTGATTTTAAAAAAAAAAACTTTTGAGGGTATATGCTGTAAATTTTGATTCTTGTTTGCGTGTGATGTAAGCTATTTGCTACTAGGCTATTTGATTTGTTTGTTTATATCGTACGCTGGAAATGGAATCATTTGATCGGTCTGAGATCTGATTGAGTATGGAAATTACTAATTTATACTGTACTAGGTTTTAAACGAAGCAAAACTGTTAAACTAGCGGGTCAGATTAACGTAGAGATGGTCACTAATCTTGGGCCTATTAAGGTTCTTCTTTGGATTTAGTATAGTTAATTATTGTGTGTGTGGGCCTGGCCTTATATTCTTAACTATATTTTATTAACGTTGAGCTTAATACATTTCACTACCAGATATTTATAATCTTGAAAAAACAGAGCTAAGATCCTCATGTTTGAAGAGAGTGAAATTGAAGATCTGAATATTAAACAGAATGCATAAACATTTTATTCAATGTAACCAGTTATGAGATTACTTATTTAAACAAATTCAAAAGAACTGGAAGCAAAATGCAGAATTGGAAAACATAAACACAAACAAAAACAAAAGAAACATAAAGCAGAAACGAAAACAGCGCCCGCCCTCATCACTTGTCTAAATCAAAGGATTTAGATTCTGATATGACCGTGAATCAGCTCCATAATGCCCTTTACAGCGACTTCACGTTGGGATCTAAACATAGCGTCGAAACTTAACATGGACCCATTATTCTGATTCTGTAGTCCGATTACAGAAGACCACGACGGCTTGAACTGATAAAGATCACGACCTAAATCGCACCAGTCTGGAACCACGCCCATGACACCCCATGTGTTCGCTCTCACGTCATAGCCATGAATTACTTCCTTTGTTTCATTCTGCGCACTCACCAATACATGCCTACCATCGAAACCCTCCACGCACCAGCGCAATAGCATTATTTTGTGCACCGGCTCGTTCTTGATCCGTCTTGTGAGGATCCATTTAGGAACAGTGGAGATATTCTCGAGGGTATAAAGATATACCAGTTTATCTGTTGCCGATATCAATGTTAGATAGTTATCGTCAGCACTGAAGAATTGCGGCCCCACTTGCTCTTTGAATTTGGTCGGAATCAGACGTGCTTTCTCTGTTTCGGGATCAAAAGCTATAAGGCTTCCGTCGCTTCTAAACCAGTAAAGACATCCTTGGAAGTAAACCGGTTTCATATCCCTCTCGAGACTGCTCGAGAGACAAGTGATCTTGGTTTTTGATGTTTTCCATGAATTCCCTGCGTTAATATGAAATCCATACATGGTTGCACCTCGATTTGAAGCAGCGACCTCTGTTATGCAGACGATTTTGAACCTCTTGGTGGTTTCATCGATTTGATCAACCGCAAACCCGATGCTCTTCTTTGATTCCAAATAACAGTAATCAAGGAACTGGTACTTCTTCATGACGGGATTGGCTACGCAGAAACATCCATGAACGTACGTAGATTAGGATAAGGCCAGAACAGTAACCCAGGATGAAGCATACGCACTTTGAGGGACCTCTGCTATGGAATGGCCTAACATGACCAACAGGGTAGAAACATGCCATGTTGGAGCCATGTACCCCGATGTGAAGCAAACTGGATACGGTCTGAGACCAGTGAGACCAGTATAGAGATTTGAAAATCGGATCTTTGGTTATATGTTCCATAGATTTATTCGTGCATCGCATCGTCACAAAAGATTTGGGATCTAACCTTAAGAGAATCTCCTTTTGGAGATCCTGATGTAAGGTATTCATGATTGGAGAAATAGATTTTATGCTCAGTTTTTTAGATGATTTTCTCTTGTTTTTGCTTCAGCTATGTATTAAGTGTATGTATATATAATCTTTTCAAGAAAATCTAGTTTAGAAATAAAATCATTAAAAGACTCTTAAATTAGTAGAAATCTGAATAATCTCAAATCATATTAGTTCATATCGTTGACTATCTAGTCAGTATTAATTGATTTAACCGTCGTTTATAATAAACAAACGGCAGTTTCTTCTGTTTTTTTTTTTCATTTCACACTAATTTATTTTATATGAATTACATGGTAAGTAATAGCAAATAGGAAGTAGTAGAATGTAATCAGAATCAAAAATTTTAAAAATGGTATTTAAAAATTTTGTATCTTTATACCGTGTCATATTGACTGCCGTTACAACTAACGATTGTTAAATGATATTTAATACTAAAGAGAATAAAATCTAATGTATGGTCAACATATGATTTGTATATTTTTGGATTACCAAAGTATATATTTTGGTAGAAATGCAATAATAGTTCACTGTTGTATCCCCTATATATTAAAGGAAAAACATTTGAAAAGTTATAACCTTAAATTTATATTAATTAAAAAAGAGCCGAATGAATGTGGTGAGTTTATTCACTTAAAAAGCTGACGTGTCATGTTTTTAGACACTATCCTTTATTATATAGTCTTGAATCATAATTCCTAGGGGAAATTTTAAACGGACCTACCCTCTTATTAATTAATATTATGAAGGCTATAGTTGGTCCATATATTTATTGTTTTACAGACTTTCCTTAAATAAAACCTACGGAATTACCTTATGTGATTAAAGTATATATAACAATTAATGATTTTAAACAATAAAGATTTGATAACAATATATACACTTTTTATCATTTGTGTGTATTTCTTTATTATTAAAATAAATTACATAACTTTATTAATCATAAAATAAAAATATAGATTTTTTTGTATATGTGGTATTTTGAATTTTTTTAAACGAGTATAAATAACTAAAACTGTTAAAAGTTTCACATAAATTTTTATGATCAAGGTTTAATTTTTTCTATATTAATGTAAAATTATTAGTAGACCATATGAAGAAAAAAATATTTTAATAGGTTTTTATGTTAATATATATATATATATCATATCGTTTAAATTAAACTACTAAACTATACATTATATTTTGATATTTATATTTTGATATTTGCATTGAACATAAATTTAAAAGTTAATATTTTAGTTTTGAAATCGTCATTTTTTATAAATAGTTAAAAATTATAGAAACTATCCCACATTAAAAAAGTTATTGGTGTACATTATTCAATTTTATGATATATATATATATATATATATATATTATTTTTATTTATAGATTTTGAAAAAATTAAAGTACATAAGAATCAACCCGAACCAGACCTATAAAGATTCGATCCAACCCAAACCAAACCAAATCTGTAAAGATCCACGTAAATAGTTTGACTTTTTTCGATATAAAACATTCCTAAGAACAGCGTGTCTACCAATTTCTCGAGTGACATTGCTTTTTCGCTCCGAACCAAGGGATCCATAAATTTCAGAATTATATGTATGTCCAATTTTATGATTTGTACAAGTTATACCTTTCGTCACCAATAATCAGATTTTATAATATAAAAATATAAAATTTTAATAAATATTTTACCATGCGCAAGGCGCAGGTCTTATCCTAGTTCAACACTATTTGACAAGACAAGTTGCGCATTCTTTAAGTTTCCGGATATTTGCATTGTTATTGGTGCTAAATTAATTACATAGTTGAACTAAAATACGTTTTGACTATATGAAAATGACATTTTTCATCAAAGTTTGATAGAAATTACCAATTTTTTCTTCTTTTTCGGCCATGGATAGTTTCTTTTGCTCTTTTTTTTGTTGCTTCCTAATAAAATAATTTTGGAATATTTTGATTGTTGTTATATTGATGATTTTATATAATAATGAAATAATTATTTTTGAGGCTGTTTAATAACACTATTAAATCCAAACTATGTCCAACACCATAATTTTGTGAGTCATTTGATCAAAATAAAGGGAAATTGTTGAAAATAAAAGTAGTTTTAAAAGTTTGTAAAAACACATATATAAAACACATGTTAAATTCATTAACCAGATTAGAACCATGACAACCTCAAATGACCGCCTCTTCCGCTCCTATTTACTTTGTAATCAAAAATATAAAAACTATCTTATGCCTATAAATCACTAAAGTTTTGAAGTTCTTAAATTTTTATATTTTTTTTGTTGCAAACTTAGGCCTAGGATTATCCCTTAACTTCCTCATTGACTCATACAACTTTGTCTATTCAACTCGAAAAAAAAAATTCTACTTAACTTTCTTTTGTTGGTTCGTTTGTCTAAGAGATTGAAAGATTTTCATTGTCTTGAACATTATTTTGTAGCTTTCTCTGCATTAGTTTTTTTCCTTTCACTCAACTTTCTCTATGCTGTGTCACATTTATTAAATTAGATTTCAAATCTTAAATTCAATAATCAATCTTACAGGAGATGTATTTATAATCAAAAAGTTTTAGGTTATCATCTTTCCCATCTAGTATTATAACAGAGGAATACAATAAAAATCTATGTTACCACTTAGAAATGATCCAATGACCCTGCACTTGTTAGCTTTCAAATCCTACTGACAAACCAAATATTCTTTTAAGTTATGAGCACTCTAAAGGATTGAGTGCGCAAACATAAATTATGTATACCATAGGCTATATCAGTGTTTTTTGTTAGCAAAAGAGGCTAAAATGTCTCCACACTCAATTCTTGGAGGAATTTGATCGGAATCAGCCATGTTCCTCTGTATAGTAGTGATTTAGAGCTACAATGCTTCACGCCTTCCGCGTTTCTCAGCGAAGAGATTTATTGACATATATAAGTTGCATATATTAATATAAACTACTCGAGTAAATGATTAGAAAAATTAATTCAATTTTGAGGCTGATTGGTAACGAAGTTGGGTGAGCGGACTGCTTAAGTATCCAATCACATATAAAATAATAAAGCAGTTACGAGAGCATTAGAGGCTCATATCTGCTCCATATCATAAGAGCAACCGCATTAACAAACCTTCACTTCCCGAATTCCAACGAATTTAATTTATTATTTTAACTTTTTTTTTGTTTGACTATTAAAAAAAAAAATATATATATATATATATATATATATATATATATATATATATATATATATATATATATATATATATATAAACGAACCTATCGCGGGCCGCCACATGTCATGGGGCCCGCGGAATAGTGAAGACTCGGCTTCATCCCAGCGAACCTGAAGGAATTAGGTTCATCACTGTATCTTTATTATATTATTTTTTTTGTGAAAAAGCGTGTGAACCCAATTGAAGATCTTTCAATGTGGTTGTCCTAATGCTCTCTTGTTCAGTTTTTAAAAGAGCATTTACCCTATTAATCTATAATTACAAATATATCCTTCTATACTTGAATAAAAATTGTAAAGATACACTATATTTTCTAATCCTAACCACGTCCAAATCTATTATATATTTTTAGGTTGTTAACAAAAGTTTTGTCTTCTGCAAAAAAAAGCCGTCAGCAATTGAAAGCAAGATATGTGTTTTTTTCTTTGATCTTGTTGAAAATTACACTTGAATTTGTGTTTTCAAAACACGTATGCAGGTCTTTTTTATATCGTAGAATAGTGTTTCTAATCTAATGTCCTGCACGTATATTACTTTCATAAAAACTATGCACGTGTGTTTTAAATTTATTATACGTACATGTTGTTTCATGCTCTATGCTCTGTATAGTGTGGTGTTCATAATGAATCGCTCATTTTTTTCTCTAATTTAAAATACTACTTTTTTAACAAAAAATACTACTTTTATATCCTAGTATTTGTGTAACTTATCAAAAACAAGAAAATGTAAGAAAATGTCTATGTGATTTTTTTCTTTGGTTTTATTAATAATCATTTGTTGTTTAATTATTATTAGTCAAGTCATTTGTTGTTTTAATTTTTATCATGTCTATTTTAGTAATTTGATATTTCAAATGCTACAGCTTTACTAATCATATAATGACATTATAATTAATGTAGCATTCTGCTTCTGCTGCATTATGCGCTTACTGCGTTGTATTCTGCGCTTACTGTTACTGATTGGTAGATCAAAGCCTTAGTTGATATTGGTAAGACATCCAAAAAATATGTATAACTTTCGAAGGATATATAGACTATCTAATCAATTTTTATATTGGTGTTGTTTATTCACGTATAATGATGTTAGTGACTGTAAACTGTAGTTTTATTGGATTATGACATGCATGTTTTGAAATATAAAGGGATGTTTATTTATGCTACATGTTTTAGGTGGTTCTTTTGTTTGTCACAAAGATACTTAGAGCATCTCCAATGTATATCTCTATATTTTCTTCTAAAATAGAGATCTCTATTATAGAGGTGGAATTGCTCCAATGTATGCCTTTATAATAGAGTTCCTCTATTTTAGAGGAAAATATAGAGGAAAGTTACTTTTTGTCTCTATATTTAGAGGTGAAAAGTGCATATCTCTATATTTTCCTCTATAAATAGAGGAACTCTATTATAGAGACATATAGAGGTGGGTTGGAGATGGTCTTAGAACATCGTTATTGGTAGTTTCTCTAGGGGAGTATCTCAAGAAAATTTTAGTACAATAATATAAAGTATGAAAGAGAATGAAGAATTTGAAAGGTAAGTTTCGTTATAAAGAGACTTTGAACAATTGGGAAGAGCGGATATCTACAGATGTCTTTTTGTTATTAGTGGAATTATTTTTTCAGTATTTAAATTTAATCAGATAAAAAATTTATAGTAATATATTGATATAATTACCTAAAGAATTGTGCCCAAGAAACTTGTGCGTTGATGTCTTGACGATGCTCTTATAACCGAGTACCCTTCTCTGTTTCTCGAATGTCTTGGCTCAAGGTCTTAAGTCATAGGCTGTTGTACTTCACTTGTAAGTCATATACCGAACTTCTTATCATCATATTCTGAAATACTAACTGTTTACAAGCTGGTATGTCACATTCTTCATAATAAATTTCGATAAAAAAGGCATAATATAAATCGTATATATATGTATACTATGATATGATCCTTAACGGAGGTGCTCAAAACGTAATAAAATTATGAACCGAACAAGAAAATTAACTTAAGACTTAACTATCAAACTTCTTTTCGATTAACCAAAATAAGCCACATACTCACATGTTCCTCGCATGATATATTATGTATTTATCTATATGAATCTTCTTCTTTTGTTGATTCTCTCCACGTTCATGAACTTGTCAGAGGAATAAGGCACCTTCATCTTCGGCGTCGTTTCATCTTCGATCAACGATCTTTTACCAAGTAGGGTTTCCGTTTTCTTCACCAGCTTATAAGCATATGGTGAGATTTTACCAATCGCACTCATGATCATGCTTAGATTGAAGATACACTTATCATCATGACCCACCTTCTCATCTATGTCCATCGCAGAGGACGAAGCCTGTGTAAACTCGTAACAGTCGTCGTCTCGACTACTATCCCACCTCTTTGGAGTCGAACCCTTGACATTGGAATTGAAATACTGATCGTTGGATACGTGCGAGTTGATAGTTTTGTGAGCGCATTGACTTATAGCCAGAGATTTGGGATCCAGCTTTGAGAGAATTTCATGGAGGAGATCAAGAGGTAAACTATCAAAAAAGCTATCCATGATCCCGGTATAATAGAGGAAGATGTATTAGGATCTTTATATAATCGTGTTTTGATGCGATTCTTATCTCTAGTAGGTAATGTGCTGCTTCTATTGATGATTGTTTATATTTATAGAGACGTAATCAATCATTCCGGAAAAAAAGGAAACTAAAAATTAGGAGAAATTTGATAGTTTGTTTCAGAAAAAAAAAGAAAAAAAAGAAGATAACTATGCATTATTCTCTCCTCTTATCATATCATATGTTTCCAAAATAAGGTAAATAATGAAACGTCAGCGTTTTTGTTTATTTATGTTTCGGTCTTATAAGTGGAGGGTATAAAGGTCATTTCAGTAGTAGATATGAATAGCATCCCTCGAGTTTCGTCTCTGTCTCTCTCTCTGTTTCTCTGTTTCTTCATCAATGGCTGCCATTAGTAGCTTACGCATTGTATGTGCATCTGATCACCACTATCATCTCCCTCGAATCTTTGAAAGCTTAGAAACCTAGACACAATCAAATCGAAAGTTTCTCACTTCCTGTTTCCAGAAGAGACGCGAATCTTATTCTCCTCGGCTCGCTTCCGTTGACGAGCTTCTTCGTTCTACCGCCGTGTTCTTCGGAGGCGAGAGAGAGAGAGAGACGGAGTAGAAAATCTATCCTTCTCGAAGAGCCGTTAAGTCCCTCGCTTTATAAAACAGAGTCGAAACCAATTCTCTGGAGAAATTAAAGTTCTTTCTTCTTCACTATGATGACACTCTGTTTTTGAAGCTTGTTGCTCTGTTTTTTTTTGCAGATGAAGGGTTGAGATTCTATGACATTGAGGAAGGCAAAGGTCATGTAGCTGCACAAGGTTCAACTGCTCAGGTCTCTCTAACGATACAAATTGAGAAAAAACCACTCTTTGATTACAGTATGTTAGATATCAAAGTTATCGCCTTTATATTGTTTTAGGTGCATTTTGATTGCCGTTACAGAAGCATCACTGCAATCTCCACCAGAGAGTCCAAGCTTTTGGCTGAGAACCGTAGTATCGCTCAGGTTACTAGCTAAACCAATCTCTTATCGCATTCTTTTTAGAACTTTATATGAATTTACTTAGTCTTCTTTCAGCCTTACGAGTTCAAGGTGGGATCTACGCCAGGAAAAGAAAGGAAACGAGAGTTTGTAGATAATCCAAACGGGTTGTTCTCTGCTCAGGCTGCACCAAAGCCTCCTCCTGTAATGTATTTCATAACTGAAGGAATGAAAGTCGGTGGCAAGGTTAGAAAAAAAACAGTATATTGATGTGCTTATGAGAAACACTTTGTTTTACCTTGCAATGTCTTAAAGTAGTGTTTGTTGACCTGCAGAGAACTGTGATTGTTACTCCTGAAGCTCGTTATGGTCAGAAAGGAATGAACGAGATACCAGTGAGGACCTACAAATTGTTTATGAGGAAAGCTCCTTTTTTTTGCAGAAAGTGTTACAAAAATGTGGTGTAATGGTTCGTGTCTAATAGAAAATAAAAACGTGTATGTTTGGTGTTGCAGGCTGGAACTACATTTGAGTTAAACATAGAGCTGCTTCAAGTGACGCTCCCAGAAGAGAAGTGAACAAGATTCTTGCCAACACTGATAAGAGAAGTTCGAAGCTTTCAAAAGCAGTGTCTCATCATGTGTCTAACGATACATTAGAGAAGATAAAATGAATTATTCAAGTATATTCGGTGATTCGACTCCGGTACACTAGAGACCCGGTATTCTTTGTTGGAATAGAGTTTACGTGTGGTCTTAAAACCCACTTCGTTGCGGTCTGCAATATTTTGGGTTTTGAGTTATTTACTTTGTCCACATTCCTATGAGCCGCACTGAGCAAATAGGCTCCCTAGCTAAAGAGCTCAGGAGACGAAGAATTTTCTTCTTACACACAAGCGTTACTTGGAATGTTGATTTCATGGATTGATTTGAGAAAGTGGGTTGTTGACAGAAAGAAATGGTATATATGGTTTATTATCTTGTTTATAGCTGATACCCTGTAGTTATTTAAAATATGTTCAGTTTTTTTGGTCAAAGTGTTCAATTTTATTAACGGAGATAGTTTTGACTTTTATGGTGAAATTCTCGACGCCGTTTTGAAAGGTCAGACATAAAGAATTTATATATTGGTTGTTAGACAACGTGGGAAATTGCTAACCGAAGATGGCATATAGAAATTTCGTGCCCACAATTGATTGAATTTGGTCAACAATGCATTTGCTTTGAGGTTGCATTATTTTTAAACTCACAATTGATTAATATATATATTACTAATGGTATATGATTATAGGCTTACCAATCATCATGTAATATATGATCCGAAAAGAGTTTGTATAGTGACACGTTTAATTAGATGTTCTTCCAATTAATTATCCAAAATATTATAACGAAAAAATAGAGCATGTGTGGATAAAGAAGTGGACGGTGATAAAACAGGAAGTGGAGTGTGCACTGAGTTTAGAAAAAGAGTGAACCAGAGAATTAATAAGATTTTTTAAAAATTGATTTACTATATTTATAAACTCCATAATCACACGTTTCCTCCTCACATACCCTCTCTGTTATGCCATTATCTATTGTGTTTAGTATCCTTCTTCTTCATCTTAAAAACTATTTTGGGGAAAGTTGTATAAAATGTGTTAATTAATTTGTGTAGACTATAACCTAAGATCTAATTATCAGCAACATTCTTGTTATATGAAAATAATAAATTATTAGTAAGCTCCATATGTATATTGCATTTTAAGGTGTTTCCATTTTTCTCTTCTGCAACCAAGATTTTAGTAAACAAGTCCTAAAGTTCTAAGCAATAATAACAAATAAATAAATGCATAAACCTAGCGGAAAAAAATGAACAAAAAAACTAACGAAATTTTGACAAGTGTCTATCCGTTTTTTTCAAAGTTCTTAAAGACCATATGCACTGACAAGTAACACGAGAACGACCATATATTCGGCCGATTCTGGCCTTCTCCACATAATTTTGTGTTATTATTATTCATAATCTAGCTCATTTCTTACAGAACTTGGACTAACGTCGGTACTACACATTCATATTAACGGGAATGGGCAATATATATTCGAATCGAGACCGACTGCTCTAGCTTAGCGAATATGATAGAAAATCCGGTAAACTGGCTAGTCTTCTCCACGGAGTTTACCTCTTTTCATATACTATATTCCGATTTTGAGTTGATTATTCTTCTCTCCATTCCTAAGAGCCTTGGTGAGCAAGTAGATTCTCTAGCTAAGGAAGTTAAAAGTATCACAATAAAATGGTATCACCTTCTTATATACATCCCTTCTTTTAACTATTTCACATCACTTATAAGTGTAGTCTCTTATCACTATTTCTAATTTTGAAAAATGTTTTGTGTCACGGTTTGCGCAATCATAAATTTCTTAGGTATGTTGTTGACATGTATCTATTTAGTGTTTAGGTGCATCATTCTGATGGCGAAAGATGTTTTGCGCCTTACAAAGTAATGTTTCCTCGAACAGTCTCCAAACTTTATATCTCCTTCGGGTAATCAATGAGCTATCAAAGGTAAGATAGTAGATACGTTAACAAATCTCGAAGAATACTTATATTAAACTAAAGTAGTTTAAGATGTTTTCACTAACAAAATATCTATACTTAAGATGTTTTCACTAACAAAATATCTATACTTTTGTATATTAATCATCTAGCATTAACGATTAAGAATCATTCTCAACGTACAAAAGGCAGTCGTCATTAAGTTCTCTACTACCAAAATCATAATTGGGCGGATACTTGAACTATCAAATAATTAGTTAGTTTAGCCTAACTAAAGTCCTTAAGAAAATGATTAACTGATAGACTAGTAGATATTAAAAAGTTTCTTGAGTGCAAATTTTAGGATCTTACTATGGACGGTTCGAGTTAATTCGGCATCTATATTAACATATTGCAATTCCCTTTCTTTTCCAAATGGCATCTTTAGATTGATCTTCACAAAGACTCAACCTTCTTTTTGGACAGACTCTATTATTGAACTTCTAATTATTATTTTTCATAGTTGTTGCATTTTACAACCATCCATGGATTTTTATATTAATTTTTATATAAATTATGCAAGAAAAGGATATTTGCTCCACATTCCATCGTAATAAAAATATAAAAATGAGGTGGTTCCCATATATTATAAAGATATTAGCTCAATAACTCTTTAAAGCTTAGTCTGATTTTAAATGGCAACGAACAAAATATACTTCAGTTACGTTTAGTTTAATCAAACCCGGATAATTAACAATTACTTTGTCACGTTTCTATGTGAGTGTGCTTACGAGTCAAAGGAAGGGAATTATTTAGAAGTGGACCAAAGAATCTTCGGACGTTATTGTTCCAATAAACATGGTTACGCTGACACCACATGCATGCAGTATCTAGCATAGAAACCCGTGTAACATTTTCTGAGCCGTTGGAAATCATGGGACCGGAAATCATTCATCTAAAGCTATAATACTTATGTCGACCATTTATTTTCTCATTCAACAATGAGATTATGTTAGACTTATTTTCCTGTTTCTAAAAGAACGTAATTTTAGAACTTTCAAAATGAACATTCACCAACCAAATACCAATCTAACATTCAACATTCAATCAGATTAACGAATTTAAGTTTAATTAATTAATTTAGCGAATAATCTTTAAATATAATGATAACCTGGGCATACATGATTAACTTATCAGTACGGATACGTAGCTTGGGAAAAAAACTAATGCCAAAAACAAATAAAATACCAACTATTTTCATTAGACTTGGATAGAAAGCAACAAGTGTAAAGTGTACACTATCAAAGAATAATAATTATTCAAAACAAAAAAGGCTCTACTGTACTGTAAATGACTTAAGTAACCTTAACCGATCGCTCTATAAAAAGGTCTGACCCTCTTTGCTTCTCCAAAAACCGCTCAGACTCAAAATCAAATCCTTAATAAAAAAAATAAAAATCTCAAAACTCAAAAATGGCGCGCTTTCTCTTCCGTCTTCTCGGAGAATCCAACACTCCGTCGCCGGCGACGGATACCTCCACCACCGCCACTTCGAATTCCAACCTCGTCGTCATCGTTGCTGCTCTCCTCTGCGCCTTTACTTGCGCCTTCGGTTTAATCGCGGTTTTCCAATGTCTCTGGCTCCGACGCCTCGCCGCCGCTAACAGAACCGCCGCCGGATCTCAAGGCGTCTCCGGCCGATCTCCTCCAGCGGCGAACAAAGGACTGAAGAAGAAAGCGATCCAGTCTCTCCCTAAGCTGACTTTCACGCCGGAATCACTCTCGTCGGAGAAGTTCGCCGAGTGCCCGATATGCCTGACGGAGTTCTCCGCCGGCGACGAGCTCCGTGTTTTGCCGCAGTGCGGTCACGGATTCCACTTGTCTTGCATTGACACGTGGCTCGGGTCTCACTCGTCGTGCCCTTCTTGCCGTCAGATCTTGGTGGTTGCCAGGTGTCATAAGTGTGGCGGTTTACCCGGTTGCTCTAGCTCCGTACCTAAACCCGAACCCGAAATCGTGATCCGAATCGAGCAAGGGGATGATGATCCTAACTCCTCCTTGCCATAACTTCTTTTTTTTTAGTACCTTCGTGTGTTAGACAACTCCATAATTTAAAGCTGGTCTTTTAGTACCTTCGTACTGTAACTTGTAAATGTTACTATATGAAATCAAAATTTTACAATTTGTGTTTTTTTGAACCAAAAATTTATTAATTTCTAGCTAGATCCATACACATGTGTAATAGCGATTATTAGTATTTGAGAACAAACAGTTTTTTTTTTAATTTACTTTGTCATTAGTTATTACAAACTTCTCAAAATCAAAAATATATTTCAAAATCAGTGTGCTTCCTCTGAAAATAACCCATCGGATATTTCTTGCTAATTATGGGAATACACCCTAATAAATTGGAAAGAAAATCAGGCCAGTGTGCCACAAATGGTATGTATGTATTGGGTAAGTTTTACAGTTTACTATATTTATAACGAAGAAAATTGATTACCATCGTATTTCTACAACCTTTTAAGAAAATAAATTAATTGTAGTCTTATAAAATTTCGGGAACACGAGTTTATGATCCAAGAAATCAGAGGAATCTTATAAATCGTGTATTACTGTAGTGAATTTTGAACAAGAGAAACGTTTTTTTTTTGTGCAACAACAAGAGAAACGTTAAAAAATGTAAATTCAAACCATCCCTCGTAGTTGACGTCTCCTTGCTTCTACAACTAATAATCATAATCTAGAGTTAGTCAAATTGACTACCGAAATATCATACAATTGAATATACTTTAACTATATGGATAGTATAACTGAAAGAGTCAGGATGACTCCAAGAAATCGTTTTTCTTTGTGATCTTGCTTTTGAGTTTTGACCTAACAAACATATTGCAATATTATCCCACATGTATTTAGAGTTTAAGTATAATGCTTTAAAAATTGTTGATTTATGGTTGAGTTTACATTATTTTTTTGTACACTGATTCAATTACTTGGATTGAATATTATTCGTTTCTTATATGAGCCATTGAATTAAATACGGCAAATGGTCCACCATTTACTCCCGTCACAAGCATTTCCACTACGGAAAAGTGCGCCTTTGCTTAGTGCTGCTAAGCATTTTTTTGTTTTTGACCAAAAAAATGCTTAGTGCTGCTAACTATATTATATACATATTTATATTGTAATTTAATCCATTTCTGGCTCAACATATACTTAAGACCGTTAACCAGAAGTGCAACAAAACTTACGACCATTAACCTAAAGATCAATTTATAGTGGTTCATGGAATATTCATGTGTGCGAATAATTTATTAAATTTACTAGAAATCATACTTTATCTAAAACATAAAAAAAAAATCCAATAAAATAAACAAATCGATAAGGTCATTTGTTGTAGGGAATTAGGAATTACACTCTTCTCACTGTATTATTTCTATCATTACAAAGTATAACTATGTTAGAAATAACATTACCAATGCCACAAAGAGTCGCAACAAAAAGAAGAATACACAATACTAACAAAGAGAAGTAGAAACTGCAAATTGAAGAGGAGATGCTTTGTGTTTTGTCGAAGGACTAAATTCGCATACTAAAATGATGAGGCAAAGTTATACCAAACAAAAAAATGATGAGGGAAAGTTCACCAATGAGGCTGGAAATTTCACTACAAGAAAACACCGGGATTCTGACGACCATTTTCGTCAGTATTTCCTCGGTATAACGGTATTCCGAGGAAATACTGACGAAAATGGTCGTCGGAAAAAACTCTTCGGAAATTCATTTTTCCTCGGAATTTCTTCGGAAAATTCTGAGGAAATACTGAGGACTTGAGTTTCCTTGGAAAATTCTGAGGAAATACCGAGGACGGGAGTTTCCGAGAGAATTCCGAGGAACAATTTCCTATGACTGTTTTCGTCGGTATTTCCTCGGAATTTTCCGACGACTTTTAAAAAAAACAAATTTAAAAATAGTTTTAATAAATATAAAATGAAAAAATATTTAAAATTATTTTTAAAAAATATAAATTTTAAAAATCCAAAAAATAGTTTTTAATGACAAAAATGTTTTATAAATATTAAAACCTTTTAATAAATAGAATATAGTTTAAAAATTATAAAAATAGTTTTAAATCACAAAATAAATTTTATAAATATATAAAAACCTTTTGGTACATAGAATATGGTTTAATAATTACAAAAAATATTTTTTAAACACAAAAAGTTTTATAAATATAGAAAAAAATTTTAATAAATAGATTATAGTTTAATAATAAAAAATTTAATAATTACACAAAATAGTTTTTAATCACAAAAAAAGTTTATAAATAAGAAAACCTTTTAATAAATAGAATATAGTTTAATAATTACAAATTTAATAATTAAAAAATTAGTTTTTAATCACAAAAAGGTTTTATCAATATATAAATAAAACTTTTAATAAATAGAATATAGTTTAATAATTACAAATTTAATAATTTTAAAAATAGTTTTTAATGACAAAAAGTTTTTATAAATATAAAAATCTTTTTAGTAAATAGAATATGGTTTAATAATTACAAAAAAATAGTTTTTAATCACAAAAAACTTTTATAAATATATAAAAAAATTAATAAATATATTATAGTTTAATAATTACAAAAATAGTTTTTAATCACAAATTGTTTTTTATAAATATAAAAAAAATTTAATAAATAGAATATAGTTTAATAATTACAAATTTCATAATTACAAAAATAGTTTTAATATAGAAAATTATAAAAAAAATTATAATTTGTTAGTATACATGATTTATACATATATATATATAAATGTATAAAAAAAATTATAAATCGTTTATAAATAGAGAAAAAAGGTTTACAAATTTTTTTTTAAATTTTAAAAAAACGTTTTATTATTACTGGAAACTTTAAAAACATTTAAAAAAAAAAGAAAATCGTTTTAAAAATCAAAAAACGTTTTCATATTATATATAAATAATTATTAATTCGATTTTTATAATCACAATCAATAAAAACTTTTAAATAAATTGCAAGTCTCCTAAATACAACAAATAATCACAATCCTAAACCATAAAACCATAATCAAACTCTCAAATCACAACCCTACCATTCACCCTAACAAAAATCTATAAAAACCCTAATTTCACCATAGTGAAACTCGATTTTGAAGAAAATAGAGAGGGATAGGTGGTCTTACATGATTTGGGGATGAAATAGAGGAGAATTATGCTTGAATCGCCGGAAAACGTTGCAGGAGAAGAGAGATGCGGCGGAATTCGCGAGAGAGAAAGAGAAAAATGGGGAAGAAGATCTGCGGCGTGACCTAATAAAATGAAAATTCCGACGGAAAATGTCCGTCGGAATTTCCTCAGTATTTTTAATTGGGTCCGTCGGAATTTCCTCGGAAACCACTAATTTAATTTTCCTAAAATATTTGGCGGTTTGGGTTACCGGGTAAATGAAAATATTCTGAGGAAATAACTTCCTCGGAATTTCCTCGGAATATTCTGAGGAAATTCCGAGGAAACATGGTTTGGGGTTTCAAATTCCGTTTTTGTTTGCCGTATTTCATTTTTTATACAAATGTAATGCATACCATTGAAGATTCTTTGTTTAGATGATCATAAACCATTAAATAACAAAATTTCAAAAATAAATATTTGTAAGTATTCCCTTTAACGTTTATTAAAATGTATAAGTGTTTCTCTTATGATGTGTGGTGTTCGTTCAAGCAATCGTAAAAGTGTTTGTTATTGTGTAAAACACCAAAGTTTGACTTCATAATATGGTTAAAACACTTAATGAAGGTTATATATGTGTTATTCAATCCGCAAACCGTTGTTTTCGGTTTAAAACCCCAAGTTCCTCGGAATTTCCTCAGAATATTCTGAGGAAATTCCGAGGAAATACTGAAAATCAGTACTTTCCTCGGAATTTCCTCGGAATTTTCTGAGGAAATTCCGAAGAACAATACTTTATTATCAAATCTCTAAATCGAGAAGATAAATTCCAAAGAAATTCCGAGAAAACCCTAAAGTCCCTCGGAATATTCCGAGGAAATGTGTTTTCCTCGGAATTTCCTCAGGAAATTCCGAGGAAATTCCGAGGAAACCACATTTCTGGGTTTCCTCGGAATTTCCTCGGTTTTTCGTCAAAAAATTCCGAGGAAATCATTTTTTCTCGGAATGTCCCTCAGAATACCGATGTTTTCTTGTAGTGTTCCCACATGTATGTTCTGCATTGGTTTGTGCATTACTGAATATTGTTTCCGTTCTATTTTTAACACAATTTTCATTATTTCTTAAACATTGGGATTACAAATAAGAAAGGCGTTTAAACAAACTCTAATACTCCATCTGTTTCATAATAGATGAAGTTTTTGTATTGTGCATAAATATCAAGAAAATTGTTTTTAATCTTTAAAATATCAATAAAATATAAACTAAAAATTATTCAACCAATCATAAAAAAAACTTTAAAATATCATTGATTACACAGTTTTTGATAAAGTTAAAATGTACATTGATATATAAAAACATCATCTATTTTAAAACATCAAAACTCTCTAAAACATCATCTATTTAGAAACGGAGGAGTAGCAAAAGACAACAGAATATATAGTTTTTGATAAAGTTAAAATGTACATTGATATATAAAAACATCATCTATTTTAAAACATCAAAACTCTCTAAAACATCATCTATTTAGAAACGGAGGAATAGCAAAAGACAACAGAATATATAGTAGATATATATATATATATATATATATATATATATATATATATATATATATATATATATATATATATATATATATATATATATATATATATATATATATATATATATATATATAAAGAGAGAGAAAACTCTAAAATAAAGCAACAACGAATTCAAAGCAAAGTTCAAATGCTTCAAATCAAGTCTCACGACTGCGTTGGAAACTTGAAAAATAGTCAGTTTGAGTTGTGATATTGACATCCAATCCACACCTCCGTAAATCGCCATAACGAAATCCGCTGTTTACACTTAACAGTCTATAAAAACAATTTATTAAAAGCTAAAAATATGAATAGGCAGTATAATTGATATAAAATTAAGATAGTTTCAGATAGACGCCAGAGAGAAAAGAGAGAAAAGAGAGAAGAGAGCTTCTCCGGCCGGCGGAGTGGCTTTCTCACTCATCGTCCGTCGGTCGGGTTTCCTTTTTTCAGTTCCCTTTCCATCCTTTCTTTGGGATTTAGTGTAGTCTTTTGTTTCCGTCATCGCTTGTACCTTTAGAGGATGGTCGGGTTTGGTCCGCCGTCGTTGCTCCTTTTCTTCAAAGGTGAACGATCGACTTTAGGGTTGTTTCGTTTGGTGGAGGCTCTGTTATGCTCCAGTCTGTGTTTCTTTTGGTGTCCCGGTGGTGGTTGGGCTTTAGATCTGGATGAGATCCAGATCTGTCGAGGGTTGGTCCTTGATATTGGAAGCGATGGTGTTGAAGATGCGGGCCGTGATGTCTCGCGATGAGTACTTGGGTGAGATCCGATGAAGCTCCCTGTTTCGCGGTTCGTGGCTCGGTTTCTTTGGTTTGTGGCTCGGTTTCTTACGGTTATCGGAGCCCCGACGGCGACGATATACAAGATGAGGATGAGCAGTGTTTCTCAAGTGCTGTCTAGGATTTGAGGCGTTACAGAGGCGTACGAGATCTCGTGAAATCGATCGATCTCTACTGCGTGAAGACAGAGAGGACGAGAAAGAGGTAGGGTTTCGGTTGGAGGCTCGCTAGTTCTCGAGCTCCGGCGAAACAAAGTTTGCGGCGGTGGTGGTTGCATGCGGCGGCTCCACTTCGCTTCTAGGGTTTTCCTTGTTTGGGCCTTTGGGCCGAGATGGGGTTGGCCTGGGTTTGTTGGCCCGTTTGGTTTGTGGGCATCAATCTTTTGTAATCTTGTTGGGCTTGGTCCGTTCTTTTATTTCAATAAAATTTAGACGGAAAAAAAAATTGATATAAAATTAAAATAGCAAAGACAAAGAATCCATTAAACTATGTAGTTTGTACTGAGTGTCGACCTTTTTTAGTACAGAACTAGAAGATCCATCTGTAGTGGATGGTTCGACGATTTCGCCTTAGACATGTATACACACATTTTAATTGATCCCCAATGTATGATTATAAAAATGTTTGTTAAAAAAAAATGATCATAGAGGCTTTTGCGAATATTGATGATAGTGGGAAGAAGTAAAATGGATTCTGACTGGGCACCAGTGGGAATTTCAGGTGGTCAGAGCATTTTGACTGAGGAATATATTTGGGTTCCGTTGTTTAATTGGATGCACTCCTAACGGGCTCAACCTTGTAACTAAGTGACCACTTTCTTTGTTAAACTGAATTTTCCTAACGACCATGGGCATGCATGCCGTTCTGCGTATTTGTACTCGTCTTCGTGCCGTTTCCGTATATTAATTACAAAAAACAAAATTATGAGGAATTCCGAAATATTTCGGGAGTTTGAACCCGACGTGAATCGAACACGCAACCTTCTGATCTGGAGTCAGACGCGCTACCATTGCGCCACGGATCCCCATGCTATTAGATTACAATTATATATACATAAATGAGAAATAATAAGCCGGTCGAATAAGAACGCGAGTGCTGTTGGTTCTTCATCATCCCTCAGGCTCAGGCATGAAATGGCATCCATTGATTATTCTCTCCAATTCAACTCTCTATGCAATCTCCAGGTAATGCCGATTCATCAGCTCTTTCTCCATCCTCCACTTACCACTGCCTTCATTTTTTTTTTCCGGTGATTGAAATCTCAAAGCTCGCGACTTTGTGTTGTTGTCTTTTGATAACCATAGTCGTCGATTGGAAGACCGAAGCTCCAGATTCCTTCAAGCTTGGTTCTTTTCAGACGGAGACACAAAAACCTGAACTGGGTTCGATTCGAAACCAACACAAGGTTCGTGAGCAAATCAATCGGTGATGATTCCTCGTCTCAGAATGATGAAGAAGAAGTTGATGTTACCACGACTCAGAGTAGCACCGCTCGTGGTTCCGAGAGTTCGATTTCGAGATTCCGGAGTATGATTATTACCACCATTGCTCATGATTCCGAGAATTCAGTTTCGAGATTCCGGAGTATGATTACCACGCTTCCTCCTGTCATCTTCGTGGTATGTATTTCTCTGATGCTGCCCAAAGTTTGAATCTTTGTTGACTTCTCTGGATAGTTGATTAAGTTAGTAGTACTATGCGAAATGCTCTAAGCTTTCTTTATTTTGGTTTAGATTGTGAGGTTCAACGGGTAATGGCAGGTTTTAGATAAACCGTTAGTGTTTCTTTGTTTGATTGATTACTACTACTACTACACATACATAAATCTTTCCTCTTTTAGATGAAAAAGTGCTCAGGGAATAGCATTTGGATTGGGATCAGCATCTTAGCTACTGTTTTTGTCGCTTCTATTCGAGCTTATGCAATCAGAAAGTCGAATGATAACCGTCCTACTGGCTCTGTTTCTGATCTCGTGAGACGTGGCCAGCTTAGATCTGGTGATAGAAGAGGCATGTATGAAACTCTCACACACTCTTTTCATCTTGTTTTCATAAACTAGTTGCTTTTGGTCTAACTTCTCATGGTTGTTTTTTCATTTTTTTCTATCAGCTCAAAGGGTTTTAACTACGAAGACCCGTTCAACAACCCTTTTGTTAAAGTTGGTAAAGGAAGCTCAACGGTAGAGATGTGCGGGAAGGTTTATAAGCTAGCTCCAGTCACGCTTACAGAGAAAGAACAAAGTATTCATCAGAAGAGAAGGTCAAGAGCTTACCAATGGAAGAGACCAACGGTTTTCCTCAAAGAAGGACACTCTATACCCCCTGATGTTGACCCTGATACTGTTAGATGGATCCCTGCCAATCACCCGTTTGCAACTACAGTTAGCGACATCGATCAGGATCTTGCTCAGAACAATGTGTACCAGAAGCAAGGTGTTCCTTTCCGGATTCGAGCTGAGCATGAAGCTATGCAGAAAAAGCTTGAAGCCTTACAAAATGTAAGTTTTTATTTCCTTTCTTGGATAGCTAATTGTTGCATTTCGCAGGTAATCAACAAGTTTCGAGAAATAATGAATGTTGGATTGTGTTTGTATAGGAGGAGAAGTTGAATAATGTGAGAATTGACAGTGAAAATGCTAGAGATTTTCACAGTCCGTACAAGTTCTCAGGCAAGCTTGAAGATGAGAATGTCCAGAAGAGTTCTCAGGAGTGTTATACTGGCGATTCATCCTCTGAGGAGACAGACAAGTCCTGAGACGCACTAAGCTTTGTAAGTACAACTTTGGAGATCACACTTGCGTTGCAAGAAACTTCAGATACTTTTTTGGAGCGAACATTCAAAACCCCTAAACCTATGTTTGTTTTCATTTGCTTTCAAGAGTTCAAATATCAAATTTTCAAGTCAACGTGTTAATGCCAGACTCAGTGTTGGAAAGTGTCAAAGAAAGAGAGAAAATTCAGTAATTATTAGATTAATTTGATAACAAAAACAGAGGAGAAAAAAGGTGTCTGAGAACCAAAAAGGAGAATAAAATCTTTAAGTACAGAGAGCAAATGAAGAAGAAACAAGGTTACAAATCATATATCTTTGGAAGGAGCAGAAGCTTGAGCTTGAGCTCCAAAGGCAAAGTAGTCTGTGATAACCTCCAAGGGCATACCTTTAGTCTCCGGGACCTTCATGTAAACAAAGATCCACGAGATAACGCAAACCGCACCGTAGATGATGAACACACCAACGAGTCCTATCGAGCTGAGGAGAACAGGAAGGGAGTAAGTGACGATGATGTCTCCAATCCAGAACACCATAGCGCAGATAGCAATGCAGAGACCACGGACTCTCGTCGGGAAGATTTCAGAACAGAGGATGTTCGGAATGGGACCGTAACCCATCACGAAGAAGCAGAAGTAGAGTATCACACAGGCCGTGGAGAGCGCTGCGTTAACGACTTTGCTGATGTGGACAAGCTCGCTGATGACTAGGACGATGAGTGAGACGATGAGAACAGGGATGGTCCAGAGAAGCAATGCCCTACAAAGGAAAAACAGAGGATGGTGTGAGAAACAGAGGATGTTTTGAAAACAGAGGATCTTGAGCACAAAGGTTATGGCTTTTTTGAGTATTTACCTTCTTCCGGAGACATCCATGAGTCTCATGGCAACAACAATAGATGGAAGCATGAGTAAAGTAGTTAACCCACTGATGAGGAACGAGGCAGAGATGGAGCTTAGCCCAAAGCTTGAGAGAAGAATGTCTACACCAGCACGTTCAAGAATCTGAGGAGTGTAGTAGAGAACACCATTGATACCCGAAAACTGCTGAAGTATCTGAATACCAACACCAACAACCAACGCACGCTTGACACCAGGCTCAAGAAGAGCAGACCAGAGTGGTCCTGTAGGAGCGGTTTTCTCTTGAGGAACCATGGCAGATCCGTGGATAGATTTAGGACCAAGAACTGATTTGCTGACAAGTGCTGAAGCGTGAATGTAGCTGCCTCCTCCATCATGACCACCAGGAAGAGAAATGATCGATCCACGGCGAGACTCTGCATTGTCTTCCTTAAGGTAATACCTTTTGTATTCACCATTGTCATATCTATATCCCATATGCCATCCACCACCGATTCCCATGTTGGCTTCACCAGTAAGCGTACTGTGGCGTCTCATGCTCAGCGTGCTTCCACCTGTAGGATGCGGGATCATGTCCTTGTCCATGCTCGTCGTCTGGCGAGACATCAACGGGCTACGGAGATCGTTGTCAGAGTCATCATCAGCCGCGTTATCATCGGTTGCGTAGTCATCATGGTCTTTGTTGAACTGGCTCTCAACGTCTTTCTCCCAGTGAGCTGGTTTCCCGTGAGGCGGCACGTCTGCGTTGGTGCTGAACATGCTTCCGAAGTGAGGGAAGATCCCGCTCCTCGTGTTTCCGCCGCCTGCTTCAGGCATCTTCTCGTGGAGACTGCCGAAGAGATCCACGAGAGGGTCTTTGAGGATCATGCTCTGGTTTGCTAAGCTTCCGTGGCGAGAGCGTAGGAACAGTGAGCTTTGTTGTTCGGGGACTGGTCTAGCAATGTAGGATTGGTTCTCGTGCGTTCCGAGAAGCCTCATTTGTCCGTCTTCGTTGACGGTTTCAAGTGCTTCATGATCATCTAGAGTTACTAAGAGATCCTCTAGAGTTTTCTCTCCTCCTATGTCTAGTCCTTCAACAAGCAATGCCATCTCATCTGCAAGAACATGAACAAGAACCGTTAATAACAGCAACCAAGTGAGACGATTTGAGCACAGCCTATTGAAACATTGACATGACTTCTAAAACATTTAAAAGTTGTATATGTATATATATATATACACATAGACCCGCTAATTTATGGAAAAAAAAAGTTTATTAAATTTTTAATAAATGTTTACGGTCTCCAAAATCTCAGATCCGGTCCTTGTAAGTGAATAAACCAAAGAAAGATAGTGAGAAGAAACCTTACCGGTAACATCTTCTCTACCACATAACTGTTGAAGCACCTTCTTAGCCTCATCCATTCTTCCTTTACTAACCAGCCAACGAGGAGACTCAGGCAAGTAAAACACTGTGAAAAACAAATACACAAGAGAAGGTATCGAGAGGACACCAAGCATCCCTCTCCAGCTAGGAGCATCGCTCAGGGACATAGTGAAAACCATACAGTAAGACAAGAACATTCCACCGGAGCCAAGAAACTGAGGAAGAGTGTTGAGCTGTCCTCTGATCTCCGGAGGAGCTGTTTCGGAGATGTAAACAGGGACGAGGGTAACCGCGAGACCGGCGCCAAACCCATCAAGAAGCCTAGCTAAGCAGAGGACATAGACATTTGGGGACCACCACATAATCAAACCGCTGAGGAAATACATAACAGAGGATAAAATGAGCATGGGGCGTCTCCCTAGCCAGTCAGAGATGGGTCCTGAGCAAGTGGTAATGACCGTTGCACCGATCAGTGACATAGCTACAACAAGACCTTGAACAGAGGTTGGTAGATTCATGTCTTTGTTGATATAGATCATAGCTCCTGCATTCAAATCTCAAAATGAGAAAATGGTCTGATTGATTCAAAACAAATTCAAATCTAGAGAAAGAGTTACAAACCAGCAATGGTGGCATTGTCCCATCCTTGCAAGAAGTTGCCGATGGTGGCGGCGAGAGCAACAAGGGTCGCTCCCTTCATTGTTCAACCAACCTTAAACACCAATCAACATCAAAAACAGTAGGATTCAGTGATACAACATTGAAAGTTTCAAACTTTTAGTCCAAATCTTTCTCAAACCAGATCTAAATCACTAATATGGTAAACCCACAAGATTCAGTTAGAGAATACTAAAAGACCCTTCACCAAAGGATTGATTTTTTAGTTAAACAGTTAAGTGAAAGCGAAGAGATAAGAATCACCTTTTTTTTTCTTTCACAATTCTCCGACAGTAACGAGGAAGTAAGCTCTTTCTTTTTGCTTTGCCTTTTCGCTTCTGATTTATAAAGTAAAGAGGCGTTGAAATAGGGATGAGTGATTTGGACTTTGTTTTGATTATTTGCCAAGTTTAGAGATTTTTATTTTTTTTACATGTACAAACAGAGGCTCCAGTGATGATATCTACAAATAAGGACAAGAAAAAATGAATGGTTTATTGCTACAAAAAATGATGTACAATTATTGCCACCAAACAAAAAGTTTTGTTACTCTTTTATCCTTTTTTTTTTTCCTTTGTTCGTTCCCGAGAGAATATTCTCACCGCCGGGATCTAACTCTATGTTCTTGGGAAAGTGAAAGCAAGGTAATAATTGAATTGAATTGAATTTTAGAATTTACATCACTAGTTCTTCAGGGACATTACACAATCTAAGAGTATTGTGTAATGTTTTTCAAATTAATGATAATAATGTACATAAAATAGATTGACAGTATGGTTCAACGGTAATAAATACATAAAACACACAAAAATTATATTCACAATAAAATATTTGAAATTTGTAGTTATAGAATGTAAATGGTAATAATAAAATTAACCAGTAGCGTTTAAAGGAAATAAAAATCTAATACGGCAAAACTCTGGTTTAATTCTTTCTGGCGACCCGAACTTCATTAAATGGTAAACATACATGGATAATACTATTCTTGTGATTATCCAAAAAAAATTATAATAAGAAATTGAATTAGTGGAATGAATACAGATAGAATAAGACGAATAAAATTGGTAAGAAATAAGAATACATTGATTCTATTTACTCATTATCGAAATTATAAATTTTATCTAAAAATGTTTCATTTGTATTATTTTGGAAATAATTTTGAAATTTATGGAATGGGTATTCCATTCTCGTTCCATCCATGTTAAATGGTAAAAAAAGTTATGAAATAGAATAAGTTATTCTACATCATCTCCTTCCAAAAATTAAAATTCAGTTGCAGCCGTAGTAAAAGTAACTTAAGTAACTTTTGATATAAAGTAAATATTTATTTGATAAATTTAGCTGCAGTAAATATTTTGATAAATTTACTATAATAAATTAAATTTATTTGTCTAGTATTTATAAAATAATAGATCAAAGATTTCTCAATTACTTTAGTTTTATATCTTCTTTAGGAACTTCTCTATTTTATCTCAACAAAAAAACTACCTAAATGACCTTTATCAAAACCTTATGACCAATAACAAAATTCAGTCATTTGTTTGCCATATTATTCCTGAGCTCATACTCTTTACAAGGCTTATTACTAATATTTTTTTATCAAATCTATATTTTATTTTAAGCCTATTTTATCTCTAATTATCAATTTCCAATGATATAAATAATATATATGTTAAACTGCAGTCTATTTTTACTAGAAAGTACAAAATATGCTGGTTTTTTCTCTAAAATATTTTTTTTTACTTAATGGTTTTGAACTCTAGTAATTATCTGCCAACACTCGTAGTATATATATTGGCTTATATTAAGATCGAAAGTTCAAATCAACTTCCACATAATGTATATATTAATGTTAAAGAAGAAATTTAATCGCATAGTTTCCCGCGTTCAATTCCAATAGATACAATGGGGGTGATTGGTTCTGCTGTAGCTGTAAAAAATTTACTGCAAAATTTAGGGTGTATGATTTTTTTAATTTAGCTTTAAGGGTTGTATCTTTAAAATTTCTTACAGCTAAAAAGATGGAGTTTTAGAAAATAAGTTAGTTATAGCCATTTTTTTTGGTTGTAGCTTTAAAAATCAAGATAAAGTATGATTGTTAAGTTTGAACCGACACAACTAGAGAGGTTCCTCTCATGCAGAACAGATGCGGCTTGGAATGCCTCGACTTCTACGGCAGGATTAGGATGGATTTTCTCTGGACCTCCCCTAACTACAGCGATCTCAGGAGCGACGATTCAACCCTTTGTAGCCTCGCCCCTTATCGCGGAGGCCTTCGCTGTTCGATCAGTCCTCTGCGTGGCGAAGACTCTAGATTCCTCGACTCTAGATTCCTCAACACTAGAGGTCTTCTCCGACAATTCAACGCTCGTTCGAGCTATAAACGGTAAAATCCAGTTCAATGAAATCATCGGAATCGTTCACGATATCCGATCGATCTCCTCTGGGTTTTCACAAATCTCTTTCTTTCATATTCATAGATCGAAAAACTCCACCGTTGATGGACTAGCCAAAGCGGCTTTGCGTTCTGTTCCTCGTGTACTGGACTCGTGATTTGGGTCACGTTTTAGGCCCATTTCATCATTTTCTTTTGGTTTTAATGAAATCTTTCAGTGACAAAAAAATATGATTGGTAAGTTTAAAGGTTGTAGGTATGAATTAAAGCTAAAATCACTTCCTACAACCCAACCAATCACCCCCAATATCAATAGCACAGTTTATAATCACTAGTTGGAATCTTCTTTCATATCACGAATTGGAATCTTAAGATGTTGACACAATTACCTTCTTCGTTTTTTGGACAAAACACAATTGCCTATATGTATAGAGTATTCTTTATGATATCCCAATAGCAGAAGAGACCAAAAATAAACAGCAACGAAGGTGATTTTTTTCCAATAATTTACGACCAGATCAATGTGGAACATGCAAATACAGAGGATCCACGTTATAAGAAAACATTTCAGTTGTTGTCGAAGTTAATAACAATACAAAATAAACAGAAAAAAAATCTTTACAACTTTACTGTCTTTGTAATATTTAGTTTTCAGATGTCACACTCTAAGTCGTACATTGGTGGGGAGCCAACAATTCATACAAATAACGATTCAATTTGCAGGAAGTCACAAGTGAAAAAAAAAAGTCACAAGTGATTATGTGGCTTGATTTGTTATATATTAGCTCATACTTCTTACATAAAGAATGTATACACGCACGCACAATGGTTGGATGTACAGCAAAATTACGGTAAAAAAGAAGAAGATTTTTTGGAGGAAAATTGCTACTCTCTCCGTTTCAATATAGATGATATTTTAGAGAAAATATTTTGTTTCAATTTAGATGAAATTTTGATGTTTTAAAGTTAACTTTAACTTTACTGGAAATTATTCAGCTAATTAAATTTTACAGTTTTTTTTATAATTGGTTAGCTGATTATAAAATTCTATTTTTAAAATACATTTTTAGAATGATGTAATTCTCTTAATATTTATGCAATAAGGTAAAACATCAAATATTATAAAACAGAGGGAGTATAAAATAACGTTAAGTTACTACTATTAAAAAGAAAAAAGGTTATAATCAAGAGACAGATGGGGTAAGTGCAATGGGAGATGAACATGGCGTTAAGTGAGAGAGCACATGATATTATACTATTGGTGCTTTGTCACTTCCTCACGTATCTTTTTGTGCCTTACCAATTACTTCTCCTCTACTACTCCACTATATTACAAAATAAATATGAAAAGTTTAGTCGACAATATGATACAGTACTACACCATTAAAATTTCAAAATTCAATAATGATAACACTTATGTATGTTTTTCTCGTTTAGCGACAAGTTGGTGATTTAATTTTTCTTTGCGTAACGCAATTTGAGAAATAAATTTAAACGTTTTTTTTTCTAATAATAGATCTCTGTATATATATATGACCTAGAGAAACATAGACAACGGTCTTATTCTTGGTAGAGTTCGTGCTCCCAAATCATTCGAGCATCTCCGACCACGTGTCTCCACCTCAAACGGATCTTAAGACATGCTTTTTGTTTTTGTTATTCATTTCCATAGTATTTATTTTTTATTTTGTTCCTACAAAGTACAAACGAACTACCAACTATTTATTTTTCATTTTTATACCAACTATTTATTTCGTTCATACAAGTAGCTAGATGTCCTGTAAAGATAAAACCAGTGAGTTTTCAGTGTGAACTTTCACATGATTCATGTTTTAAATGATCAACTACATGGTGTTACTTCATAGTGCTTGGTGGTCATCAAAATAAAGTAAGTTTTAAGTACAAAGATCTGATCCTCCTGACATTGTTATCAGATATCTTGGTGGATTGACAGGTCAAACTATGTTCTTTACAGCATAATAGTCTTATAAAAAGACAGGAACACTTCACTGTAATCTCATGTTTTATGAATTTTAGACAGCTTGATTTAAAGAATTCTTGTTAAAAAAAATTAGATCAGTGGACAAAAAATGAGCTAACTATAACGTGGGTTAAAGTTTAACACTCGTTCCCACGATACTGTACTTGACAAAAAAATACTAATCAATGTAGTAACTAATATTCCAACTTTAACCACTCATGAAACGGGTTTACGACCAGAATGCCGCGTTGTTCGGGTAAGGGAAGTATCGGGATCGTATAACATCATGGCGTTTTTCTACAATGGGGGCGGGTCACTTCTTGAATCCTATGGTGATACAAGAGGATATTGATGCAAACCATGTAACACTCATTGTCAAAATTGATTTTCAAATACTCCAAGTCCACCACCTCCAAAAAATGTGGGCCTAGTATGGACTTGATTAGGAGCATGACCGTATATCATTCCAGAGGCCTCTCAGATGATTTAGCCCAAGTAGAGGGTTCTGGTGGGTGCTGCAGAGAACTTACTAAACAAACATATACTACATTACTTGGAGTCAAAGTTTCCTCAGGGGAGACAACACTAAGCTTTAAGACACAGACTTTAATACAAGATTCAGATTCAGACAACTTTACTCTAAAGCAAAAAATACCATCTTCTATCCAAACTTCAGCCTATATAAACTGACCCTTCTCTTCCAATTACTCCATCAACTTACAAAGTACAAACATCTAGTTACCCTAATTATGGCTCTCTCTTCTCCCACAAGAATCCTCTGTTTTGCACTTACCTTATCTGCCGCATATCTGTCCCTCTCTTTCGCTGCTTCCCACGACTTCTCCATCGTCGGATACTCCCCCGAGGACTTGAAGTCTCATGACAAACTCATCGAACTCTTCGAAAACTGGATCTCCAACTTCGAGAAAGCTTACGAAACCGTTGAAGAGAAGTTGCGTAGGTTCGAAGTTTTCAAAGATAACCTAAAGCACATCGACGAGACCAACAAGAAAGCGAAAAGCTACTGGCTTGGTCTCAACGAGTTTGCGGATTTGAGCCACGAGGAGTTCAAGAACAAGTACTTGGGGCTCAAGACTGATATAGCGAGACGCCAAGATGAAAGATCTTACCAAGAGTTCGCTTATGAAGACGTTGACGTTGAGGCTTTGCCTAAATCTGTAGACTGGAGAAAGAAAGGAGCCGTGAGCTATGTCAAGAACCAGGGCTCTTGCGGTATGTGTTAAAGTCTCTTGGACTCTGATGTATTATAGTTCTAAAGAAAATTAATTTAATTTTAAGTTTTTGAATTGTTACGCAGGAAGTTGTTGGGCATTTTCAACAGTAGCTGCAGTGGAAGGTATAAACAAGATTGTGACAGGAAACTTGACAACATTGTCTGAACAAGAACTCATAGACTGTGACACAACCTTCAACAATGGGTGCAACGGTGGTCTCATGGACTATGCTTTTGAGTACATTGTCAAGAACGGAGGGCTTCGCAAGGAAGAGGATTATCCTTACTCCATGGAAGAAGGAACTTGCGAGACGCAGAAGGATGAATCTGAAACGGTGACTATCAGTGGGCACCAAGATGTGCCTAGGAACGATGAGAAAAGTCTCTTGAAGGCATTGGCTCATCAACCTCTTAGTGTCGCCATAGATGCCTCTGGCAGAGAGTTCCAGTTCTACAGCGGTGTAAGTACATTATTAAAACACATGATCAAGTAAATGATGAATCTTCTTGATGTTTGACTCATTGTGTGTTTGGTTATATGAAGGGTGTCTTTGATGGACGCTGTGGGGTCGATTTGGACCATGGTGTGGCTGCTGTTGGGTATGGATCAAGCAAGGGTTCAGATTACATCATTGTGAAGAATTCTTGGGGACCAACATGGGGAGAGAAAGGTTACATCAGGATGAAGAGGAACACTGGTAAACCAGAAGGTCTCTGTGGAATCAACAAGATGGCTTCTTTCCCCACCAAAACTAAATAATGAAATTATTTTATCTTATCTGTGTTTGATCATTATCTTCATATCAATATGAATGTTATCATGAAATTGGAATATTAACTATGTTCTCTTTTGATTTATGAATAGAAATATTGTAACAGCTATGAGCAATAATAAATTGAATACAAAAGGTGACTTTTAAAAAACTTCAGAAAAACAAAGGAATGCTAGAGTTTCATTGTTAGAAAGTACAAAAAGATAACAGAGAAAGTGTACATTAAACAGTTTCTTGGGTGAGAAGTAATTATAAAAATAAATATCAAAGATATCAAAATAGGAGGAACTAAACAGAAACATAAAAGTAGCTTCCTTTGTCAACTAAACATGAAACTGATCATTGTGTCTGAAGCAAAGTGCTTGCCGACGACTGCCTGCCAACATCCTGTGGATCATCTTCGCTCTCATCATTGTTAACTCGTTCTTGTTCATGCTCGTTCTCCTCTAACGATCTTCCCACAGTTTCTTTGGTGAAGAAGTAAGTGACAAAGATTCCAGCAATGCAAACTCCACCAAGAATCAAGAAAGCAGCTCTCATACGGTTAACATCGGGATAAACCTTGTTCTTATCATCATCGTTGTCTAACTTAGTAGCCCACAAGAACCCAACGGTGCCCACAATTGCCCCAAGCTTACCCGCTGCTCCGGATATCCCGTGGCAAGTCGACCTAAACCTAGCTGGAAAAAGCTCAGCGGGAATGATAAAAGTTGTAGTGTTGGGACCAAAGTTACTAAAGAAGAAAACCAAACCGTAGAGAACCATAAAGCCTTTCTTTGTCTGCTCATGCTTCGACCAATACCAAGTGTAAGGAATCCCTGCGACCAAGAAAACAACGGCCATGAAGAAAAACCCCATTATCTGGATCTTAACACGACCTATCTTGTCGATAAAGTAAACTGTGAACCAATAGCCGGGAATGGTGGAGCAAGCGGCTATGATGGCTCCTAGTTCCGCCACTTCGAATGCTGCGTCGTAGACGTTCTCAGTGGTGGAGGAAGAAGGTTTGTCCGAGTAGTGACTGAAGATTTGGGAGAGGAGGAGGTTGCTTGTGTAGAAAACAACGTCTACTAGGAACCAGTTAACAGATGCGGCAAAGAGGTCGCGGCCGTGGAGTCGGAGGAAGCGAAGGGAGAAGAGTGTGTATGAAGGCGGCAAGGGAGGAGGAGGAGGTGGTGGCTCCGTCGTTGTCTCGTCGGAGAAATCAGATATTGACATGACTCTTTCCATGTCTTTAGCTGCTTGGACAATGTTGTTTTCCACAAGTGCTGTGTATCTGCATGCATCAGTACCACTTTTATTAATTAATAATCCGCAATTTTTATAACATTTACAAAATCTAGTTTTTGTTAATCTTGACTTTTTATTTGTAAACTAATGAATGCCGTAGAGACTAGAGTGTTGGAAGAACAAGAGTACGTGTGGGGATAATTTTAAATACTTGAAATGAAAACTAATTAGTTGATTAGCTGGAGCTTATACCCTGAGTTATATATAAATATTAGATGAAAGAATAATAGAGGATTAAAAAATAATGTAAATATATGATTGGTGAAGACTTTTTTTAGTTAAAATGATTGGTGGAGACTTGGGATAGCCAATCTTGAGTACGTATAAGGATAAGATATATATAGCTGGTAAGGTATATACCACAGTATTTGGTATCGATCCGAGTATCCTTTGCAAAGTCAATGAATCATTTGAAACAAATCACTAATTTGCAACCTTCTAAATTATTGATCTATCAGTAAACCCTAGCGGTTAAAATATACATATAGCTACACTTATTTTAAGGAATCTGATACTATATAGAAGATATCTAAAACACCATAAAACTATGGTCCCAAACCTACAACCATCACTAACCTTTTTCACAATAAAAAAATCCTTTTATGTCCTCAGTTAATTAAAAATCCACTGAAAGCTCTTGAATTCGATCATAAGTCAGGAGTATATATATATATATATACATGTGTGTGTGTGCCTGATCGGAAAAGTTGTATAAAATAGTCACTTGCAAGAAAATATTCGTTAATGACAAACAAATGATTTTCTTTTGAAATGCAATGTATCTACTATCTAGCTAGAGAAGCTTTCACAGGAAAAAAAAATGATTGGTTCTAATTCTAATAACTCGTATGTATGATGACAACTGACAAATGCGTCTTAAACATCAAATACAATACTATACAATTATATTTTCCAAGAAAAACTAACAAATCAGGGTAGCTTTAATCCTATATAACGATATTAGAAAATGATCTAGTAGCTTTTCAAGAGTTAAAATGTGAGTCAAGTTGCCAATAAAAAAAATAATGAGACAAGAGAACGTTCTGCATTATGCCCTTTCTGATTTTTGATTGGATACATAAAATTTATTAACTTAATTAAAAGAAAATTTAAAATAATAATACTAATTAATAAGATAAGTGTTGGACCGGACCTTGCGGTTTCAGGCATCAGCATTCGCCAGTAAAACGTCAATGCAGCAGGAAGAGCACCGATCATCAGTATTAGCCTCCACGCCACGTCAGCTTCCCACGGAACCTCCTCCGCATCCGAACCACCACCACCGCGACCTCTTTTAAACGCCACGCAAACAGCCATCGTCACGGCCGAGCTCACAAGAATCCCCAACCCTTGCATCGAGAATACGGCAGCTATAAACGCGCCACGCGTCCTCTTATTAGCAAACTCCGACATAATGGTCGCCGAGAGAGGATAGTCACCACCGATACCCAAACCGAGAATAAACCGGAAGAAACCGAGGCTGGCCATAACGCAAGACGTACGAGTGGTGCACACGGAGAAGCCGCAACCGAAGGAGCTTAAGATCATGATGACGAGACAAAGGCCGTAGACACGTCGGCGACCGACCCGGTCGCCGAGGTAACCGAACACGAGTTGACCGGTGGCTGTCCCGAGGAGAGCGATGGCGTAAGAGGTGGAGAGGACGGCTGTGTTGATGGAGTCGCCGTGGTAGTAGACGTGGCTGATCATTTTCATGACGGGCGCGATGCAGAAGAGGTCGTAAGCGTCGGTGAATAGTCCCATGCCTGCGACTATGATGGCTTTGAAATGGTACCATTGTATTCGAGCTGCATCGAGTGATGACAATAACCTTACTGGCATCGTCTTTTTTTTCTTGATCTGTGATTCTGAATCCAGAGCTTTTTTGTGTTGGTATTGTTTATCGTTTCTTTTGGAAGATGAAAGTGAGACAGGATAAAGACTATTCTTATAACATGTTGCTGTCTTTTTTGTTGGATTATTGTATAACTAGAAGCATGGAATATGCTTGTGATTTGACTCCGAGGAAGACTTGGTCAGTTGTTCCTTTATTGCCTTTTGTGTTGTCACGATGGGCACAGCATTACATTACAATGTTTGAAGTCTTCCAGCAGACTAAACCGGTATAGTTGAATTTCATTTGGTTTTCGGTTTGATTCACTGATGAAGAGTAGTGACTAGTAAAACACCAACATATATTAGTGCTTCGTTGAGTTTACTCACACTCTTTCTGTAGCATTTATCCAAGCCAAAAGTTTTTATGTAACGTGACTTGAAACCTGTATAAATCAGGTATGAATTGAACATATGTTTGGGTATGTAATGGTTGTTTTCCCTCGGTTTGACTAGTTCTTGAATCTTTCATCTCCAAAACAAGTAGTAACCGAAGAGATTCTAACAAGAAATTTGGAGGAGTTAAAAACAGAGGAAATTCAGCAGAATAGTGAGTCGAAGACAGAAACAATAAAAAGATCTTGAGATAACAATTAATCGGTCTAGAAACTGTACATACATGGGAAAAGAGAAGATCCCTGGGAGTTAAAATATATGCATAGAATATCAAGCTAAGTGAGCTCAACAGACTTTAATTCTATTTACAATGCAGAGGACTCGACTCAATATGGGAATATGACATAAAAAAAGAGCTCCTAACAGACTTCTTACTAACACTCCTGTGCCTTAAAGAAAGTGTGAAGTAAGAAGACTACTTAAAAATACCAAAAGAATCAGATTTTGATTCCACCATTCTATATGCATATGTATATATCCTTTACTGTATGTATAGTATGCTTACACCAAGCTTTGTTACTACCATTCATATGTAATATCTGATGAGAGGGTTAAAATAACAGAAGCACAGCCCCTGAAACTTCCATTGTCCTTAGCCTTCAATCCGCTTCCCCGAGAGCAACACTTATTTACATCTTCATTGAGTAAAGAGAAAACTACTCACAACCTGCAACAACAGTAATGTGGTGAGATCGAAATGTTTGTAAGTAATGAAACATAAAGGGTGCATTTGTAAGCAACAAGCTCTACCTCTAATATGTACACATCAATAATGCGCAACGGAGTAGCTTTTCCGCTGCCCGTTAACTTCTTTTGTCTTTTTTTTGCAGCCTTTTAAGAATTATTAACAACTGCAGTCGAATGAATAAATGTAATTCTGAGTATGTATCATCCCATACCAAGCCAATTTAAATCGTTGAAATAACCAATTACTACTTACGTTGATCGAGTTTTTTTTCACCCTGTTGTTTGATCAGAACCGCTACTCTGCATATACTGAGGAGTCTGGACAATAACATGGGACTGCGTTGGGGCAGGACCTGCTACAGCTGAAGGGTAGGGACTTCCTGGAACTGAATAGCCCTGTACCGCTGTGTAGCCATGACCAACTGGGATATTTTGACTCAGTTGCCCGTATTGGTAGCCCGGTGAGTTAACTGCCCCATAAACCTGAAGGTACTGTTGCCCAGTGTAAGGACCATATAAGCCCTAAAACACCATGAAGAGTAGCAGATGAGTTATATAAACCAAATTTAAAACAGATGCTCAAATCGAGACTTCAGAAGCCTACCTGAGAGTGTGAGTACATGTACTCAGGTCCATACGGTGTAGCCCTGAGAGAACACCAAAAAGAACAACTAAAATTAGAGACAGATGAGTGAAAGTTCTTGCTAGACACTCAAAGAGTGGCAATTATACAACCATGGCTAAAATTCATATCCTAGCAAAAGAATACATTCAAAAAGTGTTCATTCCTAAACTTCCAATCATTTTGGTCTTATCAGAGTTCAACTACACTCCATGACCTTGCCTGTCCAAAACAAATTGAGGTCTACCAACTATCCTCTGGAATTTATTTGTGTAATTACCAATCACATCATGTAACATCCCAGTGCTACACTCAAGAACCCTATGTGGCAGAAGCTAACTATCAACTCCTAGCCAGTTGGAATATTCTAAGTGATTGCACATGCTGTGATTGGTAAAATCCGACCTGATATCAAAGTGACTTAACAATTGCTCCACCTTTGTGAAGCAAGTAGACAATACAACTGACTAAGCTCGGCACAGCAGATTTACAACAGCAAAAAAGGTTTTGTAAACTCCAAAATGTGGAACTCACCCATAAGGGTACATCAATCCTTGCTGGTAACTATAAGCAGGTGGTTGTTGATATGGATAGCTTCCAGAGAGTGAACCGCGAGGACCCTGCACACTTCCAACATAAGGGGAAGCAGGTCTTATCCGTCCTAACAAAAAAAAAACAACTTAATATGAAGTTCTCAGTAAGTAATGCAAGAAAAAAAAAAGGAACAGGAAGCAAGACTAACCAGTAACATTGGGTATAACCGCATACTGCATTGGTAATCGAGGCCTCCCAAGAGAAGCAAGATTGCAATTCGCACGTCTGCCATCTATAATAGGTGTTGGATCGACACAGGCTCTCCTAGCAGCCTCCGGATCTCGGAAAGTCACCTAAAAATCCCTCCATACAAAAACAATAACAGAGCCCTAAGTCATTCAACAATCTTGAAAAATGGCTCTCATCTTATTTCATTTATCCAGGGAACTATATGATCCTAGGCCTAAGTATCTGCAAGCCCCTAAGATGGTACTATGGAAGCAGAGGATGTAATGTTCACTACAAGCAGCAACATAGAAACAAAAAAACAAAAAAAGCATGAAGAACATTCAACAAAAGGATAGTAGGGTTACTCACAAAGCCGTAACCTTTGGATCTACCAGTGTTCTTATCGTAAATAACGACGGCCTCAAGGATATCACCGTAAGGTTGGAAATGACGATGAAGAGTGTCGCTTTGAGTCTCCCAGGCAAGGCCGCCAACGAAGACCTTTGTGAAGGTTGTATCGCCAAAAGGAGAATTCAAGTAATGAAAGCCAGAGGAGCCTGGAATCGAATGGTACGCCATTGATTAGAGAGAGTAGCTAAAGGTATGTACAAGAACCGATTCTAACCAAGTATAAGTTTTTGACTAAAACTTAACCCAGTAAACCCTAGACACGTAAATTTGGATGCTTGGAGCTTAAGAGAGAGTAAAGGTGAAGAAAGAAACAGAGCAGATCGAATTGGGATTGGAGATTCTAATTCTAGGGTTTGCTCGGGTCTGCTAAGAGAAGAAAGAGAGATCAGCCCCTAACGAAACCTAATAAAGGATCATACTAACAACTAATGATCATGATAGAGAAGAAAAAAAAAGTGAGAATTTTTCCCGGGAAAAAAAAACAGAAAATGAGAAAAGGTTTTGAACTTTGAAAGATCGGGGGAACGAGATCGGTAAGTAGAAAGGTTGAGTCTAGGGTTTCTGAATTGGTGAGAGAAGAAGAAACGAGATAGAGACGATTCGCAGAAGAACTAAGATCAAGCGTTGGGGTGGGGAGATGAGAGAAAAAAAAGTGGGAGAGGGAAGAATCAGTGTGTAAAGGAAAAGTAAGGTTTGTTTCACGAATTTTTTACATTTGATGTAATGGTGACGACCATGTTGCGTGTGTTTACGATTCACGAATTGCTCGAGCGAGAGAATGAGAGTTGTTAAGTTCTTTTTTGCGGATGGGTCCCGCTCATATGTTAACTGATGCTGTAATTACTGGAAAAAAAAACTAGTGTTTCTTCTCTGGTGAATTGATCAGATTGTGAAATGGGTAAACTTACCTTGAAATAACATACATTTTCACTTTTAATGTATTTTAGTTGTTTTTTCTTTAAAACTCAATTTCAACTTTCATTTGCCAAAAATTTAATACAACCAATTGTGACCACAGTGTCTCAATGGAAGCTTTAACCACAATGTGATCTATGGATAAATATATAGTAGCATCATCTAAGATCACTCATTTGAATCCTAAATTACCCTATCTAACAACCAATCACTTTGACCACAATGAGAATAAATTCATCGTACCAACCGTAAAAATGAACGCTCTTACACCACACTTTACAAAGACATTGACCAAATCTAAGAGACTGGGACCTAGCTAGGAACATCAAATATAAAGCTGTTCAATTTCTTTTTTTTTTTCTAAGCAAAAAAAAAAGAAATAAAAATCTCTTTTGAATTACCCCAACTCCTTCAAAAGATTATATACCATGTTGTACTTTCTAATTTTTAGTTTTATTTTCGTTTTCATATTTGTTGGATAGAAACTGAAATGGATAAGCCTTATTAGACCATCTACCTACTAAATTATACTATTCTTTTTTTTTGAACAAAACTAAATTATACTATTCAATCAGATCAAATAAGTTAGGAAAAGGACTTTCCTCGGCAATGGTTATGTGTCCTTTTCACATCTATCAAAATCATTATAAATTGTATGTATGAAGTTAGATATTTTACACACAAAAAACTAGACTATCTTGTTCTCAATAATATACCCGCTATTTTTTTTGTAGATTCTTTACGCTTTCTTACTATGGTTTGTTATTGTAGTTTATGCTTTTTATTTAAGAGGGTGGATAATTCCCTCTCTTTGTGTTTGTACGGAAGAAAGTTAGATGAATGAAATTTGTGTTCAAAAAAAAAGTTGTCGTAAGAGTCTAGACATATACATATTGTCCAGCAGTCAAGTTCGACGAGAAACAAAATATCCAAAATAGCTATATATAACTCATATTCATATGATACACACAACTCAATATAAACCGATTTGGATGAACAAACATCTGTTAATAAACCATATGCATCTGCTTATTAATTCGGGAGAGGCCTTTTAACGGTCACGATCAACATCTAGAGGATAAGATGGGAGAAACCGGGACAGCTAGAGACCACGAGACACAAAGTCACACAATACTATTAAAACCACCAGTGACCACCCTTAAATAAACAAAGCTCACTAAGCACATGGCCATTTTCCTTTTATTAATTAAGTTGACCCGTAACACAATGAAGAAGACAAACAATTACGAATGGTGGTTGGAAGGTGGATTATATAGAACTCAAGAACACACAAACTCTCAAACTTTCACTTTCGTATTGCTTTAGAAAAATCTCTTAAAAACTAAAGCTTCAAACAACTCACACAATCCGTGAGCTATCTTTAATCTTACACTTTTATATATATAGGTTTAGATAGGCATATTATTGAGAACAAGGCATACCGAAGTCCAAAGTGAGTACAGTGCAAGACATGGAAACGGTTTAGATCCGGTAGATCAGTCATCTCAGTCATCAGAGCAAGGTCAGAGTCAGTCTACTGAGAGGATGGAGCTCGTTGATGATTATGTGGGTTACAAGAGGATGGATGTTCGGTACAGGCAGAAACTAAGCGAAATGGGGGTTAGGGAAAAGAAGGATGAGTTGGAAACTTACCTTAGAGAATCTGTGGAAACCCCTGACCTGATGATTGGAGTGGAGTACGATATACTCTCATGGTGGAGAAAGAATGCATCTAAGTTCCCTATCTTGTCTGCCATTGCCCGAGATGTGTTAGCCATGCAGGTTTCTTCTGTTGCTTCGGAGAGTGCATTTAGCACTAGTGGAAGGCTTCTTGAACCACATAGGAGTTGTCTAACACATTACATTGTTGAGGTTCTAATGTGTACTGAACAGTGGCTGAAGCAAGATATCAAGATGGAGTCAAGAGTGCTTTCAAATGCGCAGATACTTTCTGATCTTGAAGAAGTGGACAAGCTTGAAAGAGGTAAAATCATATATATTATAAGTCTTCTCTTCTTATAATATGAATGTTAAGTTTTAGTGATTGTTTTTAACGTTGTCTGTTTCAGATTATGGAGACACAGTAGTTCCAGAAGAAGAAGAATAAGCCTCTGTTGCTTAAGAAGATGGTGAACACTTTGTTTCTTTTTTGTCGGTTTGAACTTTGAAGTTATGTTTTTTTTTTTTGCAATTTGAACTTCTTTTCGGCTTGGATGTTGTTTTAAAGTTTAGACACAAGATATCTTGTTTTGCTGTGTCTAAAACTCATGTTTTTTCTAATGAAATTTTCGGATGTTTGGTTATATATGATTATTTTCGGTTTATTTCGGTTTTTTTGGTTATATATGATTGTCTTTGGTTGTTATAAACCGAACTCGGACTGAACCGATGGTATAATCGGACTGTGTCGGATTTTATATGCTACACCGGAACCGATCCGAAACCGGTTGGTTCCGAACCGATACCAAACTGTAATTACAGAAAAACCGAATGGTACTTGTACTTCTGGATCCGAAAGTTCAAAATATCAATATAACCGAACCGAAACCGATCGGTATACCGAATGCCCAGGCCTAGGTTTAGACATCTCCTAAACCTATAAGAGAGAACTCTTTCATTATTTCCTAATCCCTTTACAAGATAAACATACAACCATTAGGATTAGGATAGCTTGTTTCTCAAGCTAATCTTTCAAGCTTATCAACATTCTCCCTCTTAAGCTTGATCTCACTTTCACTTACGTTTTGAACTCCGATAAGCTTCCTCATCTCTTGAAAGCGAACTCGACTCAACGATTTGGTAAGAATATCAGCTCGTTGTATAACTCCCGGAACATGCTCCACCATAATCTGATCATTCTCCACACATTCTCTGATAAAATGAAACCTCCTATGGATATGCTTGCTTCTCCCATGAAAAACGTGATTCTTAGTAAGAGATATGGCAGATTTGTTGTCAACTTTTACGATCATCTTCTTACAGACCTCGCCCACTATTTCACTCAAGAGCTCTTGGAGCCATATGGCCTGCTTTGCAGCCTCTGTAGCAGCCATAAATTCGGCTTCACACGATGAGAGTGCCACGATCTCTTGTTTCTGCGAGCAACACGTTATAGAACTCTCTCCGAGGTAGAAGATATGACCAGTCGTGCTCTTTCCGTCGTCAGTATCCACGCTGTGTGAGCTATCACTGAAACCTATCAGTTCGGACTTGGTACCTGATGGGAATCGTAGTCCAAGTGATGTAGTCCCACGAAGATATCTCAATACTTTCTTAAGAGCTGCACTATGAGACTCCTTTGGTTCTTGCATATATCTACTCAACACACCCACACTAAATGATAAATCAGGTTGTGTGTGCAAGAGATAGCGAAGACAACCGATGTTTCTTCTGTACTCTCTTTCATCAACTCCCCTTTCATGAGCAGACTTCGAAAGACTGATATTCAAGTCCATAGGTATAAGAGTGGGGTTGCAATCGTTCATACTTGTTTCCTCAAGAATTTTCTGGGCATAGCTGTCTTGTGAGAGTACTATCCCTTTAGCCGTTTGTCGTACCTCAATGCCCAGATAAGAAGTTAGTCGTCCGAGATCACTCATCTCAAATTTCAGAGCCATCTTCTGTTTGAACTCTTCAATGGCTTTCAAATACGCGTCTGTAACGAGTAGGTCGTCAACATATACACATACGATGAGTAGGCCTCTCTTATCTTCCTTTTTATACTCTGAAGGCTCTTTAGAACATCGGGTGAAACCGAGTTGCTTCAAGATCCCATTGAGTTTCACATTCCATGCTTTAGGAGCATGTCTTAAGCCATAAAGAGCTTTATGTAGCTTATATACTTTATCCTCCATTCCTGCAATCACGAACCCTTCAGGCTGGCTTACATAAACTTCTTCTTTCAATTCTCCGTGTAGGAATGCCGTTTTTACGTCGAGATGGTGGATCTCCCACTCTTTAGACGCTGCAAGTGCAATCACCATTCGAATTGTTTCAACCCGAGCTACTGGTGCGAACACTTCGTCGTAGTTGATGTTGTGGCTCTGAACGTACCCTTTTGCCACTAACCGAGCCTTATATTTGCTTATGCTTACATATGCGTTTCGTTTTATCTTGAACACCCACTTCAAACCTATAAGTTTAAATCCCTTAGGTAAGTCAACCAAGATCCAAGTGTTGTTTCTCTCGATTGAGGCAATCTCCTCGTTGCAAGCATCAACCCAAACCTTCTTGTCACACGCCTCAGCATAGTCTCATGGTTCATTATTAATAACCATAAGAAGTCTTTCACACTCTACTTCTGATAGCAGCACATAGTCGTTGAGATAGGAAGGTCTTGATTTTATTCTCCCTGACCTTCTAGGTTCGTTTTGTGGAGATTCATCTTCACTGTCGTTCTCGTCCTCATTAATGGTTTCTTCGTCCTCGTCATCACTTATCACTCGTGTCTCTGAAGTCTGTTCGATGTCCTTTATCTCAGGCAAAACAACTTCAAAAGAACCTTCCTCTGTTTCAGTCTTATCACTCCAGTTTCAACTCTTTTCTTCGTCAAAGTACACATCTCGGCTCACTACAATTTTCTTGTTCTTTGGATCATATAGACGATAGGCTTTAGATCTTGGCTCGGTCCCCAAATGCACCAACATCCTAGAGCGATCATCAAGTTTTTTTCTTCCTGCAACCTCTGTTCTTGCGTAGCAAGTACACCCAAAAACTTTGATATGACTAAGGTTCGGTTTCTTCCTGCGCAAGGCTTCGTAAGGAGTCAACTCGATCAAAGTTCTTGTGCCAACCCGGTTTATCAAGTAGGTCGCATGTCTAACTGCCTCACCCCATAAGCTGTTTGGTAGATTCATGTGTTTCAACAAGCTTCTTGTCATCTCCATTAAGGTCCGGTTTCGTCGCTCAACAACTCCGTTTTGTTGAGGAGAGTATGGAGCTGTGGTGTGTCTGTTGATTCCATGTAGGCTACAATACTCTTGGAATTCATGTGACATGAACTCACCACCTCTATCTGATCGGAAAGTCTGGATTGTTGCCTTTGTTTCATGTTCCACTATCTCCTTAAAGTTCTCATTATCAAATCACTTGGTTTTACTTTCTTTTCATTAAGAAACACGACCTCATGCATCATCAATTGATCTGCGACACTCATGTCTTCCTCCTTCTTCTCAACAGTTTCTTGCAACTTAAGTTTCGCGTCAGGACATTCAGAGGCGTAATGACCTGCCTTATCACACGAAAAACATGTAATGTGACTTTTATCCCTCGATGGAGCTTGGTGGCCTTGCTTGTAAGCATCCCTTTGAGAGTAAAATCCTCCAACACGTCCTCTGCCTATGCCTCCTCTCCAATTACCTCGACTGCCTCGACCTCTTCCTCGTCCATACCCGTCTTGTTGAGATTCACTGTTGGCATACATCAGTTTGCTATGATCATCGTTCTGTTCATCTTCTTCTTCTTCGTTAATTCTTTCCTCGAAAGCTTTCATTCTTCCAATTATATCTTCGAAGCCAATTGTATTCAAATCCAACACATGTTCCAGAGAGGCGACCATATGGATATATTTCTTTCTCGGTAGACTCTTCAAAAACTTCTTTACGAGTTTTGATTCTTCAATAACTTCACCAAGAGAAGCTGTCTTCGATGATATTTCAGTTAACTTGCCAACGAAGGCATCAATGATGTCGTCTTCCTTCATCTTGAGCTTGTCAAACTCTGTCATTAGGGTCTGTAGTCTAGCTTCACGTACTCTCTCGGCTCCGACATGTCTGGTTTTAATAGCTTCCCACACGGCTTTAGCTGTCTCAAGGTTACCAACTTGCAGTGTTAGTGCTTCTGGTATGGATTGAACTATCAAAGCTATAGCTAAACAATTTTTCTCCTCGTCTTTGTTCCCAGGATCAATGGTTTCCCACGCTTTATTGACCCTGAGAGCTATCTTCATTCGCATGGCCCATACTGTGTAGTTTGAGGCATTAAGCATTGGATACTTGATGGCTGATGATCCAGCCCCCTTGCTGTTAACATTGGTCTCCGGTTTTATATCAGACATGGCGGTCGCGGTTTAGGTGTATTATTTCTTGCTGTCGTCGTTCTCGGTTTGTTAGGTGCTCTGATACCAATTATAGAACTCAAGAACACACAAACTCTCAAACCTTCACTTTCGTATTGCTTTAGAAAAATCTCTTAAAAACTAAAGCTTCAAACAACTCACACAATCCGTGAGCTATCTTTAATCTTACACTTTCATATATATAGGTTTAGACATCTCCTAAACCTATTAGAGATAACTCTTTCATTATTTCCTAATCCCTTTACAAGATAAACATACTACCATTAGGATTAGGATAGCTTGTTTCTCAAGCTAATCTTTCAAGCTTATCAACAGATTACAGAGTTTTTATTGTATTGAGTAAGTTAACTTTTTAAAAACTTCCCACTTGAACAATTTATTCATAAAATTAATCACACAAAGAGAATCTATATGCAAACACGAGCCTTAAAAAATGAATTCTAAAGTCACTACAAGAAATGTGAGTAGTAATAGCGAACGGAAATTGCTATGATTTCTGTTTAATAGCGTTTCTATGGACGCTCTGACATCGCCCGTTATAATAGGTCCGGCCCTTTTAATAGCGGTTTTCCATTGTGCTATACTTAAGCGTACAACAATAACGCTTTTGTATACGCAATTTTTAATATTTAAAATAACGTTTAGCAAATGTTATTATAACCTAATAATTTAATTTTTCTCAGTAGCAAAGATAGCAAATGTTTCCTGTTATTAATTAGATTTTAATTATTCAAAAATTAATTAATAATAATTATGAGTTGAATTTTTTATAATAGTTAATTCAAAAATATGAAATAAAAACAATTTAATTTATTAAAAATCCAAAAAATTATATAATTATTTAAATTTCTAACACAACATTATCACATACAAACCATCAAAGCTTAATCAGAAGAAAAAATAATTAACTAAACCAGAATACACTAAACCAAAAAACTAATTAACCAAAACATAAACCTAATTAACCCTAAACCTAACTAAACTCTCGGCCGCATATAGTGACTTCTTGTTTGGTAGTGGAGGCTGTGATCTTTGAGCTTGGATACAACTTCCTCGTGAAGAGGAAGAGAATGACGACAGCGATGAGAACTGAGACAATGGCTGGAGCTGATGCGATGGAAGCAATCCAGCCGTGAGATAGAATCTCCCATGGGGCCTCAGGGAATCTGTAGAGAAAAACACACAGATTTATCATCAGCAAAATCTCCAACTTCAAATCAATTCAACTTCAATCAGAAAAATGAATAATTGAATTAAAATGAAAAAGACAACCCTTTTGCAGAACCAAATACTGAACAGAGGTTCATAGTAAAGAAACTAAATTTATCTTCAAACAGCCCGAATAATCAAGTTCTTAGGATGAATTTACAGAAACCCCACCAATTACTATCGAGTTTGACACAAACCCAAAAAAAAAAATCAAGCAAAGAACAAAACACAGAGAGAATGATAACTCTGCTACAGAGTCAGTAGATAAAATCGAAACTCTGAGAAGAAGAAAGTATCAGTTTTTACCCTCACGATACCTTCAAAGGATGCTCTTGGCATTCCAGTGAGAGGCTGCAACATTCGTGTGAGTCTAGACGGAGGCGATTTCGAGACATCTCCTCAGCACAAGACCAGCTCTTCCTCACGAGTCACGACCACCACCTTTACAAGGAACAAAAAATTAAGGAAACAAACTTTAACTTCAAATCAAACCAAATAAAGCATAAAACTTTACTGTAACAAGACCAAAAAAACACAGAGAGAATGAGAGGCATAGCTTGAGAGACAGAGAAGTGTCAGTGGTGGTTATTATGAGCGTGAAGGTGGTGGTGGGGGCTCCGGTGAAGACAGATCTAAGAAGCGATGGTGGTGGTGACGAGAAGGAGCCGAGGTTTGGCTATGGCGTCGATTTCTTTACCCATCGCCTCTCTCTCTCTCTCTCTCTCACGCACTAATCTATTCTCGGAAAATAATTGAAAAAGAAGGAGACAAATCTCAAGCGTTGATTGATTATCATCTAACGGTCTATAAGGTGATCCGAGTCCAACCAATAGAAAACAAAGACGAAGATAGATACTAGATTGATTTTGGACCTTTGATTGAAAAATCAATCAATGGCTCAGAAAAAAACGTAAATATTATCTTTCTTTGTCATTATAATTGTTGTAAATTAATGAAACTTTAAATAATTTGATATCATAATTTAAAAATTTTAATCTGTATTATATCTGTATTTTTTATTTGAATTTTAAAATTGTGTGATTGACTAAAATATTAAAAATTTAGATTTAATGTTTTGTGATCAATATGAAGTATGTGGTTAGGAGTTTAGGGATTGAAGTTATATTATGAATATACTCATTTCTTTACATTCTATAGTTTGTATAATTTCATCATTTAGTATAAAATAAATGTTGTAAATTTAAAATGTTATGATTCAATACTTCTTGTAAAGAGTTTGGAATGATATAGAGTTTGGAGTTATAAGTAGGGTTTGTGGTATATGTAGGGTTTGTATTATAATGTTTAAAGTTGAATATTTATGTTTTATATTTTAATGTTTGGATTAAAATGTTTAAAGTTGAAGATTTATGCATAAAACGGAAGTTAAGATATAGGGTTTGAGATAAATACTTAGGGTTTAGGGCATGTTTAGGGTTTAGAACATAAGTTAAATTTGTTTTTTTCTAATTTATTATTAGTGTTGGGTTTTCTTTTTATCATATTACTTTTTGTTATCTTTAGATTTTGTGATGAAATATTATAAATTTAGAGCTTACTCAAATTTTATTTATTAATTATTGCTTTTAAAATCATTAATAAATATAATTCATTATAAAAAAACACAAGTAAATCATTAATAAATTTAATTTGGATGTAATACAGAGATTTGATAACTAATTAGCCAAAAATATTTATTTCAATAAATATATATTTGATATGAATACATCTGTTGATTATATGATTTTTCGAAGTAAATGTCTTCTCTGTTTTGTTTGATTCGGTTCAAACTGGTTCAGACTTGTTGGTTTCATCATTACCAGTCTTCTCCACAACATCACCATGTCCTAAACCAATCCCTCTTCCTTCATGTCCACGCAAGTACCTAGCAAGAAAGCAAGAGAACTAATCTCAGCGATTCTGCTGTTTCACATACAAAAAATAAATGGCTCAGCACTTTCCTACACACAGAAGATAACGGCGAGAAACATAAAAGAAGGAAGAAGATGAAATTTTTTGTTAAAGGTTGTGACTTTACCTCAAGTGAAGTGAGAATAATGATCTTCTCTACCGCTAAGAGAACAAAGATGTATACGTTCAAAGAATCCATTATCGACCAAACACCAGACTATGTTCCTCCCAACAGTCACATTTTTCTTACAAGACACCTGACTAAAACCATTCTAGTTAGTTAATACAGACAAAAAAGAAGTGAAGCCTTTAACAACGCAATAAGACTCCCCATATCAACGAGCTCACCGTTTCCAGCTGAGATCGTAGCCACGGCTGAAGTTAGTTACCTCTGATGTCACTACCACCTTTCACAAGTCTAGCTCTCTTCTCAAGCTCGAAACCTTTATCACACCAACAACAACAACAAACACAATAAATCAATCACCAATTTTCAGAAATAACAATAAAGATAAAAGCTCTCTCACAAATGACCACATTTGTTATGAAATATGAAGCAAAAATCAGGACTTACAAGCATGGGTGAGAACACGCTTTGTACACTTGAGTAGGCACTGGCGCTCAATGTAATACTGAAGCGAAGTCCTGACTGCATTACATCAAGTATGAAACCCAAGAATAATACATAACAAATGTATCAGGTCGAAACAAAAACTCATCAGCTAATATCAAAAGAAAGAGAGAGATAAGAACTTACATAACCAGACTGTCATCTGAGAGAGAGGAAAGAATACGTTTGACAGCTACTGGTGTTGCTCTCCAATAGGCTTTTACAATCTCACCAAATGAACCCTAACAGAATGTGACCAACATCCACATCAGAAACTCTCCATTGCATTGAACTAAACTAACTCAAAGACTGTGGATTACTAAACAGGTTCAATCTCCCAGTCATAAGAAATTTCTTAGGAATTGGTGGTGGCACAAGCTTTGGTTCAAAGTGACTCCCGTTTTGACCCTGAGTAAAAGAATTCAATCAGCCAAGTTTATAGACTAAGGGATCGAAACACTAAAGTGTCTCTCTCTGAATCTTTGAAAACAATCATTAAGCAGCTGCTTCACAGAGAGATAAGAAAAGTTCCTAATGTTGCAGCAAAAAGAATGAAAGATTCAAACTTTGAAGCTATACGAGATAAGAAAGAAAATCACATAAGTCAAACCGCCATGAGATTTCAGAAGCTCGATCACCAACCAGGCTGACTTGAAGCGTTTTTTCTTTGATGCCGGGCTTAATCACCAACCGGTGCTCCTTAATCTTGACTACATCCGAATCTAAAACATCTTTCGATTTCCCACTCGGAGGTTTGAACATCTTGACTACACAGGTTTTCCTCCAACTTCTCCGCCTGGATTTGAGATACCAAACCAATTCAGCACACCATTAACAGAATCTCATATGAAGAGGGAAAGAGAGAGATGTTAGAATGGGCTGAGGGAGTTCATCCGAGAGAATGCATTCTCGAGCTTGCTCGGAAGAGATCCGAACGAATCCCACGAATCCCACCGATTGCTTTCGGGAACTGATTGATTGGAAGACGATCGATCTGATAACTACGATTAGCGTATTAGTTTTCGAAATAGAGAACCAATTTGAAAACCTAGATAGGAGTGTTACAGAGAGAGATGGTGAGTTCGAGCATTTCAGCCAATATGATAAGTGTTTTGCGGTAAAATATATTTGTTTTTAATTATTGGAACCAACACACAGTACTTAAGTTATTTTTAGTATTTTTTTTCATATACGATAGCATTTATTTTCTGATTTGCAATGGTAAAACGCCTCTATTTACAAAGTTAACGCGGCTAAATTATTTTATTTTCCCGCGACTATAAAGATAGCTTTTACATTTCTTAAACGCTATTATAAATGCCCAAGTTGGTTTACAATAGCAGAAATGTCAAAACCGCTATGCTACGACGCTATTAATACCCACATTTCCTGTAGTGAGTGGAGGGAAGACATCTTCTCAAATCTCAATGTACTTAATAATTTAAAACGTAAGCGAAGCTTAAACAAAGCTATATGTGCATGTATACACATCCGTGTATAATATCATCACATGAACTCATTTTTTCTTAATCTAGTCAACCACACCAACACAAAAATGATGAATCCTATGTTTTACTTCTTTTTTGTCTTAACTGCTGTTTTGGCTGTGACCGCCGGACCAATTCTCGACGCTGATGGTGATATCATATTCGACGGCACTTACTACGCGATCCCGCTCCCCTCCGACTCTAAACGTGGTGGCCTGACTCTATTGCCTGACCTTGATCACTAATGTCCCCTCTATATCACTCAGAGTATTTCAGAGGCCGACAAGGGTATTCCCGTAAGATTCTCAAACTGGAAGTCTAAAGTTGGGTTCGTCCCCGAATCAGAGAACCTCAACATCGAGATGGACATCAAGGATACGACCTGCGGTGTCCCAATCTATTGTAGGATCTCTGCGGGCGACGTGGATGTTGAGGCGTCGTACGTAACGGGTGGTCCTAAGCCAGAACATGGAAAAGATTTGTCCAAGAGTTTCTTCCAGGTCAAGAAAGCTGGAGAAAATCTTAAAGGTTACAAGATTGTGTTTTGTCCTGACGATGACGAGTGCATGGATATTGGGATTGTTCATAAACCAAATCATTTTCCGTGTTTAGGTTTTAGCAACTGGGCTAGGTGTTCGCCATTACAGGTTGTGTTCGTGAAAGCAAATGGGACAGAGACTTCGTCTAAGCCTATGTCTATAATCTGAGAGAGATTAAATACGACAAAACTATATGCGTTCCTTGTTTTCTTTGTTCATCATCAATTTTACCATATATGGAATATAAATATATTTCCTTTGTTTCTTTGACTTTTTTCAGTTATCTCTATAGTATTTCGTAATAGACAGGTTTTAAATCTCTTCACCTGGTTTAGTTTCAAATCCACTCCACCGTTCCTCAATAGTTGCAGCGAGACGAGTCTGGATCTGTTACCATAACAAAGGATGAGACGTTTAACAAGCACCAATAAAATTTCGAAGCAAAAGTTTTCAAAAGCAAGAACAAGACATACAAAAGCTTGGAAACGTAGGAGATATTGACTTCATATCAAAAACTTGATTTAAGCCCTTCTAATTTGTAAACTCGAGATCACTCATAACCTCATATCTATTGCACCAATAACGAACTAAAGATTTATTTTCAAGAACACAAACAAACAAGTTCTCATGGCTGTAACAAGGCACATGCCGATAACACAAACGAGCAAATAGCATTCACATGTTCACATAAGCAACAAGCAAATAACACTCATATAACTAGAAGTCATCAAGAAGAATTGATTCAGTTAGTGTTATTGGGCTTACACTTATTAATAAGCTTCATTTTAAGTGGACAGCCTTAGGGTCCAATTAGTTACCATATAAAAGCTTGGATAAGTGAAGTAACAATGTATCCTGACCAAGTTTCAAAAAGAAAACAATGTATCCCGACCGTCCATGTAAAACGTGGTCCGATAGTAAGAACATGATTAGTGGAGATTTTTAAAATAAAAATTTTAACTGAATATAAGAAACCATCTCTTAATCCCTTATATAATAAAGCACAAGTCACTTAACCAATAAAATAGTGACATGTGGAAAAAAATTTAAAAATCAAAATACAAAAACTAACTAATAATCCACGTAATGGTTTGTGAGGCAGTTACCAAATCAAACAATTGTAAAAAAAAAACTTCATAACACTAACGAACTCCATTTTGGTAAAATAAATAAATAAAAGAACTCCACTTTCTCTAAATTTATGGCACGATTCAAACTGTTTGGTTTTCTTTATAATTATCTAGAAACTGACTTTTGTATGTGTTCTCTATCTTCTCTTAATCGTTTTGATCTCTGCATCATTTTTTTGGGTGTTGAGTATTTGTCATTTAAGTGCAACAGAAAGATCGAGATAGCTGTGTGACTATTTTCTTTCAGGTTCATTTTTTTTCTGCTTCTCAAAGTAAAACTATATTACTAACTTTTCTTTTTGTATAACTCACCATGAAGTTTCCTTTATAGAGACTATCCATAGAAAGAGGACGGGACAACGAGACTACACAAATATAAAAATTAGACCATGGAAAACTTAGGTATATATTTCTACACTTTTCTTTTATTTAGCATGGAAAATTTTAATGTTACTAAGTTTTTTTCGGTTAGTTATTGATATTATGCATATTAGGCAAAAAAGACTACCTCATCTTGACATTAAAGAACATGAAGATGGCATATGGATAGAAATGTGTGGATGAGATTAAAGTCATATCGTTAATAGAGATACTCTGCTTTAGCTTATTGTCGCTGTAAGTTGTTATAATTTCCTACAAAAAATTATCCACAGACCACAATCTATGCCTTTACAAATACAAATTAGTAGTTTTTTCTGAACGTTTAATTCATTTAAATCTATACAAATAAATAGTCTTTCAGTATATCTTAGTACTTTTTTTTTGGCTCAACATAAAACTTTCCATTAACCAATATTGTTCAGACCTACATCATAGTTCAGTCCTACTTCATACTTAGAAATAGTGGGATACTATCTTCGTATATTTTTAACCAAGAAATGTAGTACTAATACATATTGTTTTACCCGTACGCAGTACGGGCCCAAATACTAGTTTTTAAGTAAAAACTAATCTATCTATCTATATAAAGATATGTTTGCCTCTCTCCCATGAAGACACGTCACTAATTCGTTGCACCATGTCACAACACGTGTCCTATTCATAAAAACGATGCGTTTCATTAATCATTTGTCGTTGTGGGCTTCATCTGGATACATAGATTGGGCTGTTTCATTTGAATGAGTCCAGGCCCGACGTGAGGAGATCCCACTAATATGCTGCATCGAAGATACAAAGGGCGCCTCTTCGCTACGTACGACGGCGAGGCGGTAACGTTTGCGATTCTTCTCGCGACCTAAAACATTCTGATTAATGGTTCCGTCTTTAATCACATTGATTCACACCTCCACGATGTGTCTTCAAAGTGTTGCTGAGATCTGAGAGGTGGTGTGATTTCAGTATAAATATATGTGAGAATCGCTCACCTTGAACCCATGTTTTCTTTGTATCTCTTATATCCCATCCTGATTGATTTGATATGGCTGATTCGAGGGTTTTTATCTCCGATTTGAAAAGGGATCGTTGATTATTCAGAAAGAAATCAGAACTGAAACGTTGGAGATGATGAGGTTGTTTGAGAATGATGATCACATTTGGTTGATTGGATTGAAGGAAAAAAATCTTTCTATCTTCAAATCGTAATTAGGTTGAGCCAGCTATTGTTGATTCTTTGTGCTATTGATAAGATAGAATTCTGCTCATGAAACGTGTGTTTCTGTTTCTTATTACAGAAAACCTTCAGGACAAACAGAAACATGATTTTGCAAAGCTTGCTTTTGGAAAGAGTTGTGAGGTTTCAACTCTTGAAGCCAGATTTGTCTGGTATGAATTCAATCGCATCAATGGCAGAGTGGATCAAAACTCATAAATACAGCATAGGAGAACAGCAGGAAGATATTCAATGAACTAAGGTAAGCAAGCTGCACAAGCTTACTTCGTTTTTCCTGCCTGCTCTTTTCCTTTGTTGATTAGCGATTGAAGTCCACGCTTTTCAATCATAAGGGTTATGTCACTATCCTTGACCGCTCTTTTATCTGTGAACTGGCTACAAAAGTTGGAGCTTATGTTTCCCTATTTATGTGGGTTATAGCAGAAACTTGAGAGGCCCCAATAACATAAAGTCATGGAGAAAGCAATTCAGCGGGAACTGATGAAAATTCGGTCTCCATAGCTCGAAACAAGTGGAATATTGGTAGCCACGTTAAAAATGATATTGCTTATGTTTGACCCTGTCAAAATTTTTATTTTTGCAAGATATGTTAAGAATAATATATGGTCAGTTTTAACACGAGAATTGAGTATGGGAGGACGAAGAAGACAAGTGATATGGCTGGTTATGCTTTCCTTTGGTTCGGGTGAAGAAAGTAGGTTCAGAACTTACTTCAAGTTTATACACAGATTTTATTCATGCTTTCTCTGTTAGTGTGTTGAAGCTAAGATGCAAGGTAAGAACAACGAGTTCTGAAAATACAAGATGAACCGCCATCTTATAAAAAGACAAGAATCTTAGTGTTTTCAAAGTCATTGATCTATATTTTAAACCATTATTGAGTGATATACATTTGTAAGTTCATGTAGATATGACCATATATGCGAATATACTATTAATAATAATATAATATGCACAAAACAAAAGTATTGAGAAAAAGCAGAGTGAAGAAAGAAGTGAGATTTCCTTAACTTCTCAACGGCCCTTCTGCTAATTACAGCCCGAAGAAGCAATGCCTACACATGACAACTTATAACTCTGTTTTACATACATATTCTCTCTGGCATAAATACTTGAGCTCCGACCAGTCCTCCGATTATTCCAACTACTTTTAACATCCCTCTCATCATCAGTTGTCAACAGAAAACTACAAGAAAAAATTTACCCACAACAGACCGAGATGTATCACAATTAACAAAAAAAAGAAAGAAATATGACACTGGTAATCATACGTAAATCAAACAGACTGCATATGATCTCCTCCTCACCCCGCAAAAAAAAAAGAAAAAGGAAAACTATTTTCATCGTTAAGATATTAATGAAACATGACCCGACTGTCTACTTGAATTGTTTCAGCAAACTTCTTGACACTGAGCTCATATTGTTTTTCATTGTGATACTTTCTGCTTGATGCAATTTAATTTTGTTGCAGTTAATATTTTTTCAATTTTAATTCATTTTCTAATATATTTTATCTAAATTACATGCTAGCACAAATTCTCAACCAATAAATTGAAAACAGTTATCTTATCAAAATTTACAAAACCCACAGATATTTAGGATTATAACACAACGTATATCAAAGACCAAGAAGAATAAACCACAAGCTATAATGTAACTCCACGCCTAAAATATGTAGTATTGGTATCATAATGTAACCTAAAAAGACACCAAACTGGAACACAGTCGCAAAATATATAAAAACAAACAAACATCCAAATGCAAACCCGAACAAACAAAAACTGCTTACAAAAATAAGTAAATTTATTTCAAAATTATATTTATAACTTAAATTTATTTTACCAAAATCGCGCACACCCAACAATAAACTTAAGAAATGAGACTGATGGATACCGGGAACAATATTCCCAATCCAAAAACACCATTTCCAACCCAATTGAATGGTTAATGTTTTGATTGCCAGATTTTCACCAAAATTGAGATTTTCCTTTTGGAAAATTATGCAAAGATCTTACAGTTAGCGAAGACTTCAAAAAGAATCATATACATTAATTGTTAAATACAAATGATTAAATTGAGAATGACATAACAAGTCATTTATGATGATACCAGAAAAGCAAAAATTCAAAACAAAAAATACTTACAAACAAACAAATCAACAACTTAAATTAAAAAAATAGTATCTTTTTATACACATTTCTTACAAGTGTAAACCTAAAACACAAAACCATATAAAAAAATAATGATCTAGATCATAAATAAAGTTATCCCGCCCGTAGGGCGGGCCGACCCTAGTAACCGATATTTAAAAGTCGGATATTAGATTTTAGATTAAAAATTAAGATATGGTTTCTTATATTCCAATTCTACCTTAAATTTTTTTCATTAATCATATACTCTAGGGAAAATTCCATTTTAATACCCGAACTAAATTTCCATAAGCTTTTTAATACCCCAACTATTTTTGTTCCCAACTAAATACCCCAACTAATTTTTTATCCCACTTTAAAACTCAGAAAGTGTTTCGTGTTCTCACTTTAGATTGAGACATTAACAGTAATTGACAGAACAATAAACGATGTTAATTAGCTGTTAACTCTTTAACCATGGTTTAGCATCTACGTCTAATTCACAAACCCCGACAGAAAAAAATTCACAAATCGAAAAAAACCCTAAAATCTCATGAATCAAAAATCAGAGCTTTTCGACTGATTCGATCAAGATGAGGTTTGAATAGCTTGTTTATGTTTGATTTCGGTTTGTTTGATTAGTTTGTTTGTGTCTTTTCGTTTTGTTCTGTCTGAAGATTCCTTTGTTTGCGATTTTTGCAGTGACGAAGACGACAAGCTGAAGATGCACATCCACTACGGAGGTGTAATGTCGAAGGAAGGGGGAAATCTAAGCTATGTAGGTGGTGAGGTTGCTCCAGATATGCTAGTTGATCCCGACCTCCTTACTTTCTCTATATTTGAAGATTTCAACCGAAGTCAAGTTGTAAGTGATGTGGAGAAAGTATGGTACAGACTTCCTAATGAAGAGATGTCATCAGCAAGACTAATATGGGAAGATAAGGATAGTGGAATTTTGAAGATGGCAGCTGAAGCACAAAAATGTGGAGAGGTATACATATATGTTGAACACACTGCTTCTCCAATAGATGTTGTTGATGCTGCTGGTTTGGTGAATGATTTGAGTCGCAATGAGGTCACTGAACCAGATGATGGTGAGAACGCTGATGCGGAAGATGGTAGTGAGGGAGACGAAAGTGAAGAAGAAAGCGACGAAGAGAACAAAGAAGAAGAAAGCAATGACGAGAATAGAGAAGCAGAAAGCGATGAAGAAGTGGTTGAGCAGGAACGTCATGAAGAGGTACATGAAGAAGAAGAGGGTGAAGATGGTGGAGTGCAATCAGAGGATGATAACCAGATTTTAGGGGAAGGAGATGCTGATCCGCGGTTTGGAAACCTGTTTGCAGCAATGGCATCTGAGGCTTCTAAAGTTCCTAGTGAGGATAATCAACCAAATGAAGACGCTGATGAGGCTGTTGATAGTGAAGTTGAGACTGAGAAACCACTTCACAATGGGGAATATCCTGACTCTGCAGAAGATACAGATGAAGAATGGCATAACTGGCAGAAGAAGGATGACCATGGAAGACATCTGAAAAGAAGAAGCAAAGCTGATTATGACAAGCCTCCTTACTTATGGCTGATGCAAACTTTTAACAACGCGGATGAATTCAAGGATCAGTTGCTGAGGTATGTTCTGAAAACTCAGTTCGATGTTAAGTTGAATAAGTGGCAACCGACGAAACATGCGGCCATATGTTCTCACAAGAAATGCACATGGAGGATATATTGCTCGTTGGAGAAACCCATAAGAAAGTGGATGGTGAAAGTGTACGAGGACAAGCATAACCACTTGCCGACGGGGAGAGTTAGGATGCTTAAACAGAGTACCATTGCAATGTTATTCAAAGAGGAAGCAAGACGAAGGCCTGATATTAGGAGTTCTGACATCAAAGATGAGTTAATGCATAGGTACAACATCTCAGTCTCTATATATAAATGTAGTAAAGCGAGGAGGATTGCATTGGATATGGTGTTAGAAACGCAAAAGCAACAGTTTGCTAAGCTTTGGGACTATGAGGCAGAGTTAATTAGGTCCAACAAAGAGGTTACAACAGAAATCGTGACTGTTGAAAAAGAAGGCAGACAAGTATTTGAAAGCTTCTACATCTGTTTTGAGCCGTTAAGAAGAACTTGGAAGCAGTTTTGTCGGCCTATAATTGGTCTTGATGGAGCATTTTTGAAATGGGAATTGAAGGGAGAGATATTATCAGCAGTTGGAAGAGATGCTGAAAACAGAATTTATCCTATAGCATGGGCTGTTGTCAGAGGGGAGAACAAGGACTCTTGGGAATGGTTTATCAAAAAGTTGAATGCTGACTTGGGCCTGGGTGTAGGAGACGGAGTGACCTTTATATCTGACAAACAAAAGGGTTTAAAAGTAGCTCTTGCAACCGTACTTCCAAACGCAGAGCATAGGAATTGTGCAAAGCATGTATATGCTAACTGGAAAAAGAAGTATGGCGATATAGACTACAAACCCTTCTTCTGGAATGTGGCGTATAGCAAAACTGTGGGAGAGTATGACGTTCACATAGCTGATCTCAAAGCATTTGACTCCAACGCACATGATGATTTGTTGGCTCTTGATCCCAGCACTTGGTGTCGTGCTTTCTTCACCGGAAACGCGAGGTCTGCTCATGTTTGTAACAGTTTATCAGAGAGTTTCAACAAGACTATAAAGGGAGCAAGGGAGCTACCTTTGATTAACATGCTGGAAGCCATTAGAAGACAAGCAATGACACGTATTTCTCGCAGATTCAACAAAGCTAGAGACTGCATACTTCCTTTTCCCAAGAAGGTTGGAGATGTATTGGAAGCTCATAGAAAAGAGAGCAGAGATTGTACTATACTTATAAGTTCAGACAACTTGTTTGAGGTGGACTTATACGGTTGTAGCTGCGAGGTCTCTGTTCGTCTGCGACATTGTGCATGTAGGGGTTGGGACCTTACTGGAATTCCTTGCTCACACGCAATAGCAGTTATCAATGACAGACACCAGCAGCCAGAGAAGTAAGTTTGTATGTTTTTTGATTTTACAAGTGATAATTTTCTGACTTGTTAATTCTTTCTTTTCAGCCATGTTGATCACTACTACAAGACTGAAGTTTGGAGGCAAACTTATGAATCCAATATAAAACCTGTAAATGGAGAGATATATTAGGCCAAAACTGGCAAAGAACCTATTGGAGTTCCAGGATTCAGAAAGATGCCAGGAAGGCCTAAGAAGAAGAGGATAAAGGCAGCACATGAATCTCCTTCGAAACCAAATAGAGTGACACGAGATGGTAGAAAAATGACGTGTAGCAACTGTAAGCAGAGTGGACATAATTGTGGGACTTGTACGAATGAGGCATATGTATTTCAAGGTCCACCACGTAAAAGAGGAAGACCTCGAAAAGTACCTGTAAGTATAGTTTTTTGTGTTCTTTTTGTGTTCATATATTGTAAGAATGAAGCATATTTATTAGATTTTTTTTTCTGCAACTGCAGGAAGATGGCAATCCAAATCCGCCAAAGAGGCGTAAGAAAAGCCTTTCTCAACCTTCTAGTGTACCAGTTACACCTAGTCTATCCCAAGCTTCCAATGCACCTTCATCTACTGCACCTCAGCCAACAACACTGTCACAAGCTCAGTCTCAACCAACATCGTCTAATGTGGCTTCTGGTCGTGGGCGTGGACGGGGTCGTCGTGGTCGTCCTCCTGGAAGAGGACAAGCTCGAAAGGTGGTTGTGCCAAGAGGGCAAGGTGTGTACATGTGCCCCTTCTCGGATCGAGTGTTCGAATGCTTTGGTTCTACTTCAAGAGAGATGGGAGGAAGCTCTTCCAAGGGTTCAAAATCAAAAAAGTAGTTTTGATTTTTCGGGTTGCTTAAGATGTTGTGACTGGTGTTGAATGCTTTGGTTTCTTTTTGTTGTGACTGATGTTGAATGATGTTTGTTTCTTAAGTTTGGTTTTTATTGTCGTGATATTACATTGTGAGATTACATTTTCTTTTAAAAACTAAGGTTATGTAATGAATGATGTTTGTTTCTTTATTGTGGTTCATGATGGTGAATGCTTTCTTTTGTCTGGAAGCAAGCCAAATGAGGTTACAAACTTAACTTAGTTCCATAATATTTCATTACAACCACAGCAAATCACTAAGAAAACTACTTCAAAGCATTGACAATGACAGCAGTGACACAAACAAATCCCAACCAAGCAGCAACGCCTCTGCAAGCTTCCATTGTTTCTATTTGAAGCAACGCCTCTGCAAGCTCTTGCTTGAGCTTTGTTCTCAGCTTCCATTATTTCTATTTGAAGCAACACCTCTGGATTCATTGTGTGACCTTCATACCCGACCATAGCCCTCAGCTTCTTCCACTCTTCTGCTTGCTCACGGTTTAAGTCTCTGGCTTCCAACAAAGCTTTTTTTTTTCCAACCGTGACGATCCTCAGCATCGCACCACTTGAAGAAATTGCAAGACTTCCACTTTGGATACACACGACAGTAGATCTTTCTTCATGGATTCTTGTCCGTCCAAGCCTGCTTCACCTCTGAAATCTGTCCACAAAGACATATCACTTCACTTGTCATTCCTCCACCGGTCGCGTTGGAGACAACACCAGAAATCGAGCTTTGATTCATCTTCTCTTCTCTTTTTTTTTGTTCAAACATCTTCTCTTCTCTGGAACTAAAGCTTCTGAAAGTTTACGGCTTTAGGATTTCTTAAATTGGGGTTTGTGAATTAGATGTAGATGCTAAACCATGGTTAAAGAGTTAACAGCTAATTAACGTTGTTTATTGTTCTGTCAATTACTGTTAACGTCTCAATTTAAAGTGAGAAAACGGAACACTTTCTAGGTTTTAAAGGAGAATAAAAAAATAGTTAGGGTATTTAGTTGGGAACAAAAAAAGTTGGGGTATTAAAAAGCTCAGAGAAATTTAGTTAGGGTATTAAAATGGAATTTTCCCTATACTCTACGTGGGCGATTACTCAGAATTTATTTTGTCCCGTCTTGTGTGGGGTCTCTTTTATGGGCCCAAACTTTCGACACAAACTCAGAAAGTCCAAACGGTCACGTGGACATGTGGGCCTGTTACGAAACCAATTTGGCAACTTGCCCATGTTGCCAAACCAATTTAGTAATGTCTAATCTAGGGCTGGGCAAAAAACCCGGATCCGAAGAACCGAACCGAACCCGAACCGAAAAAGTAGTACCGAATCCGAACCGAAATTGATTAAATATCCGAATGGGTTCAAATTTTTGGTATTTAAAAAACCGAAACCGAACCCGACCCGAACCGAAGTATTTCGGGTACCCGAATATATCCGAAATAGATTCATATACCTATATATATTAATTATTATTTAGATTTATTGTATATTAAAAACATTCATAGTATATTAATACTTTTTAGTAATCCAAAATACTTAAAAAATATACAAATAGTCAAACATACATGTCTAAAATAGCTAAAATATACTCAAAACACCAAATATATTTAAAATATATCTATTGATTCTCAATCGAAATTTTCAAAATAAACCAATTTATAGGTTAATTTTATATATTTTGACATAAGCTATTCAAATTTATATGTAATATGTATTTTGTTTATAGATTTTGAGAAATTTAAAGTATATAATAAATTTTAAAATTTTAAAAATTATTTAAATGGGTTATCCGAACCCGAACCGAACCCGCAAAGATCCGAACCGAACCCGAACCGAAATTTAGAAATATCCGAATGGGGCTGAAATTTTTGAACCCGAAAACCCGAAACCCGATTGGACCTGAACCGAACCCGAATGGGTATCCGAACGCCCACCCCTAGTCTAATCAATAAATCACCATTAATTTCACTATAAACAGATCACATTATAATCAAAATTTTGTAGTTTAAGAAGATTACAATAGCATTAAATATTTTATATTTTCTACGGTTTAATAGATTTTCCTTGGCCTCTTTGATCATGTGATTTGACTAAGGGTTCATGTAATGCTTCTACACCCGGAAGTCTGGAGTTCAAACCCCAGAAAATTCATAATTATGCAGACCATGGAGAAATAGGCTACAAAATATCTTCATTTTGGTTCATGACGTATCATCGAGCATGGATCTCATAGGACGGCTCGGAGCGGTGCAGTCAGGCGTGGATTCTTATATGATGGTAGAATTGTCGGCTGTAAAATCGTCTATGTAATATTCTCATCGTTGTAATAGCATAATTAACCAGACGTTAAAAAAAATAAATAGATTTTCCTCACTTTAAAAATTATATATGCATATAGCATAATAAGAAAGCTTGCTCAAATTCAAAACGAGTAGAAACATAATGAAAGAGACTTAAAAGTTTGAAAAGACCTTTGGTTTTGTTTTATTTTCCTGCCTTATAATTTTATTTTAAACATTGGTGGATGGGGTAGTGGCAGATAGGGCTGGGCAAAATATCCGTAAATTTTGATTCGATTCGTTATTCTCTTCGATCCGATCCGAAAAATCCGGATATCCGTAACTTTACAAATCGAAGCAAATACTAAAATTCAATATCCGTTAAAAACGAAGCAAATCAAAAATATTAAAATTTTAGGAAGCGAATATCCGATCTGATCCGACAATATATAAATACATGTATATCTTGATTATATTTAAAGTTTTATATGTATAAATTATATAATTATTATTCTGACATATGATTTGACAAATTTTATTCCAATTATTACTTATATAAAAGTAGTACATATAAGGAAGAATTTTTTTAATGATAATTATAATTTTTTTTAAAGTTTTGTGTTATTATAATTGTTAACTAAGTTTAATTTTTTTACAAAATATGTAGATTTACTAATTCTTTTATTTTTTTTATCTTATATATCATGTAAAATTATATTATACAAAACAAATCTGCATCGAAATTTTAAGATTATTTGTATTAATCAAAACATATGAGATATCCGTAAGTATTCGTAAATATCTTCAAATATCTAATTATTTTCCGGATATCCGTATTTCCGAATATCCGTATTTCTCTGAAGCAAAGCAAATACAAAAATTAGATATCCGCAAAGTACGAAGCAAATCAAAAATACCTTCGAAAACCCGGATATCCGATCCGTGCCCAGGCCTAGTGGCAGATCACAAGTCGCCAAAGATGTGAGAATGGGATTGGGCATTATGGGAAAGGTGACCCGTAAATTCTGATTAATCACAACTGCTTTTGAATTTGTTTATACAGTCTAGTGGAGACCACTAATTTCATTGATTTTTTACTTGCTCCTCTTAAGTTGTGATCATCATTACATAAGTAAAAAAAGGTACTGTAGTATACTCGTTATTTTTATAATACATTGGTATTCTTGGGATATAGCAACTTTCTCCAAATTGATAGGAGGAATACAATACAGTTTCATCCTATGAATTATTTATGTAACAGAGTGTCGTGTCAAAGTCGGCTGTAAGAATTAACTTCTTTATGTTTTCCTTAAAGGCTTTTAATTTTTTATGTTTTTTTTGTTACTATGATCAAAGTGAAGTATGTAGCAACTAGCAAGCGATTTTTCTTTTGTCACGATAACTAGCAAGCGATTATTCTCATGTATTGTAGTAATAATATAATCTCATTTATAGCTTATTACTATTGTATTTAACCAATCATTCATTTCAATAGTCTATTCGTACAAAGCAATGGAGCGGGACATGTTAGATTCCGTGCGACAAACCAAATAAAGTATGGTTTGATTGATAATTTGATTACCAGCTGGATTAGACTTGTTGATAGATCTTTTTTTTCTAAACATTTTTATTCAAATGTAAATTACCATATTTAGTATAGTTCGATAAATAATTACTCTCTAAAAATTCTTTAGTCGATCAGTTGAACTATTAGTACAAAAACTATTTTTGGAATGTAAATGTATATTCAAATGTAAATATATTTTTCCGTGGTAATAAAATACATTGGGTTAAGATTTTTTTTTTCCTTAATTTGTCTGAAAGAAAGTATGATCATATTCGTACCTTTTTAACAACAAATCATTTTCAACTGAGATGTCAATTAAGGTAGCATTTTTATGTGTTAATTTACGATGCTAGCATTTTCTTATATGGAGGGCAGGAGGAGCTTCATGCGGATTACGATTGAGATGTATTTTTTTGTAATTGATACATATACAGTGGTTATTGGAATGATATCCACGGGACTATCCCATTATATTTGGCGCGTGGTGCTATGATTTAATAAGAAAATAAGCAGATTAAATAAAATAAGCGGACCAAGTAATGGGTGTCACGTAATCACATAAGTTTTTGGCCGGCTTATCATTTTCCAGATATTTAATTGAAATGTTGTCATTTCGGGTAGCGCTATGAACTATTGTTAAAGTGGGTAGGAGATTTAGCTTCGAGATTTTAATGTTTTCCCGGCCTCAAAATATATTATACGAAAAACCCTCAAAATATATAGTATTAGAATTTGTTCTCCAAAAAATCTCTCAAGTTGCATCCTTATCACCATAAATGATTATTTTCAGTTTATGTCGGGAAATATTACAACTGATTTATTCCATGTTTGTTGATATAGTTATACTCTTGCGGTAATCAGGAACACAAGGATCGATTTATATATTATGAATATATAGCACATGTGTGGCGAGTTATAACTTTCACTCATATATATGACTGATTAGAGAGAAAGAGTTTAGTTTTATATCAGTAGCCAGTAGAGTCATATATAAGTCATGACTCATAGAAGAACTTACTTTACTTAATTTGGATCGTCTCATATGTAGTTTAATAGTTACTGGGACTTGCATACTGTAATAAATTTAGCACGTAGCTCCATGGCCTTTTTTTTTTAACTCAGCTCCATGGCTTTAAAAAGAGCTTTACAAAGGATAAGTACAAAGTATTAGCCCATTTGAATAGACTGAATTATATGAAAGTACTAAAGAAACAAAAGGTGGATATCCACCAAGGTGAATCGTCCGACAATTTACTCTCATCAACGAAAAATCAAGCTTTCTCGTGCTTGACTTGATCTTCTGTCCCGGACTCAGCGATGCTCATACGGTAAAAAATTATATCACCGGATTTTCAAGTAGTGCAAACCGATAAACATGTGCATGTTTTCTATTATACTATACTCTCTTAGTTATTTGTATACTTTTAAAATTAATTAAAATATTTAAATTGATTAGGAATTGGTATCAAGGTGGAATGACGAAAAATTTGAAAATATTAAAATACTCTTAAAAAATGGAGGATATGTGATATAGACTAACTATGTTAGAAGATATAGAAGTTAAGTTATGGAGTAGAGATCTTCAGAGTAGGTCAAAGTAACCTTTTGATTGATAGTACATGAAATCTAATTCTTATTAGCGTGAAGCATTTTAGAAAGGAGTGAGACGTAAATTTATGTGAATTTGTATTTTAGTCTCGAAATGATATCATACTAATCAAATAATATATAAAAAAGGTACAAAATTAGACATAGACTAAATAAATCCCAATAGAGTGTGGATGTTAAGCCCTTTCCATTTACATTCATTTATTTTGGTTTCCAAATTCCTATGGCATTGGCACATAAAAATTCACATTTTTTATTTTCGAAAATACGGCAGAAGTGAACCCAAGTACGAAACCTTAAGTAAAAGTGATTAATAATATATGGTGAAGCTGGATAGATTCGGAAGAGGTGCGATTGGATAAGCTATTGACCAAGTACCGATGTTTCCGACCGCTTCCACGTGGTCACACTGCTTGGCTTTCACTTTCATACTCTGACCTTTTGACTGCACGTGACTTTTGTCTGTGCACGTGCGGATCAAGCTACCGTGTCCGCTTCATGTACATTGCACCGATCCCTGATGACTCGGCAGGTTGCGCCAATGAAAACGACGGTCCGTGGGTCCTTGCGCCATGACGCTAGACGGTTCCAATCTGTTTTCAGGGGCCCCCACATGGTTCAGTGCACATGTGTCCACGTTGAGGAGCTTTAGGTGTTACTATCTGGTTACTATATGGGTGCAGTGCAGTTAAAAACCACGATGCGATGAGGTCCAACCGTCCAAAAACAAATGGGTCGGATCAACTTTAGTTACTTCAATAATTACCATTATTTGAATGTCTTATATCATGGTAACTATTTTTGGAGCTATCGACGTTTTCAGGTCCAGCAAATTAGTTATCACAAAACCTAAGCTTTCATTTTAATTGAATGGAAATGATATATCAAAAAATTCTGTTCAGTTTAGGTTGATGAAAATGAAAAACTTATAGTTACAAAATGGAAAGTTAATCACAGTCTCAGACATTTGATACTTGATGAATTTTAATTTTTTTAAATAAGTATATTTTGATGAAATTACGCGTAACCACTATTATATTGACTGTGGAGATCAAACTATTTGATTGTTCATTTACAGACTAAATTATTTGTATAACCTGGCCGCCCAAACTATAGCTTTGATAGTTTGGTACTATTAGATTAAATATTTACACTAAACTTAAATTTACTCTTTTATTCATCCAAAAAGATTCTAACCAGGTTTACTATTAACTTTTACTAATTCATCTGTTTATTCTGTATGAGGAGTAAAACAGTCTCTACCTCTTATTCTAGAATTTATAAGACAAATATATTTTTCGTTGGATTTAATTTTTCTTTCTACTTTTCACTTTTTAGTTTTCTCCCATTTCCATCATTTTATTTATTCTATTTTATTATTACCTTTACGAATCACAACTTATATCTCATTTTATACTAAACTTTTTTATTTAATATATACAAATATTCTCGTACGAGAATTACTTTTAAAATATTTTTGTCTTTAAGTATTCATTTTGAAAGTTTCCCAATTTGTCTAAATATTTCACATATATATCAAGTATTTAGTTTGAAAGTATATAATGGTTTTGTTACATTACTGAATTCTTACCATATTCACTCGAGTTTTCCTCAGATATCATTGTAGGTAAATAGGTATTTTATATACACATTTAAATTATTGGATAGAATGTGTATTATAGTACTTTTTTGCTGATATTACTCAGTGTTCGAAGATCAAATTAGTACTGCGCCAGATTTGAGGTAAGGTAAAAAGACAATTAATGATTGAAAACCAAGATTATCAGCTAATTGACATTGTGAGAACACTAGAGTTATTAATTACAATCTCACACAATTGAACCATCAACTTTCTGCAAACTTATCATTAAAAAGGGTCAACTCTATTTTATGATAACTAATAACAGTTGATTTGCTTAGTTATGCAACTTATACCCTCTTACATGAAAATAAAAGTAGATATATATCAAATGTACCAAATGGGAAACTTTAATAAGAACAATGATTTCTATAATCTAATTAACTAGGTCGGGTTCAACAAGATCATATAGTAATAGCAAACACGCACACACATGTAAATATATAGAGAAAACGGGTTAGAGTTCAAATATATATTGCTGACAGGATTGATGACTACAGTACGTGAGTTAGATATGAATATATCAGCACTCATAAAAAACAATAGCCTATACAAACCACTAGTAATAACAAGGTCTCCATACTAAAATGTAAGGAATTTAATACAAGATCAGCTTCACTTAGCACAAAAAGATCATCCTAGCTAAGTTAAGTTTTTAACAGAACTATCAGATTTAATATTTTCTCAAGTTAAAGGAACATTCAATAATCTTACCCAATTTTCCTTTCACCCAACCAAAAACACTTGTTTAATACATAAAATAATTAGCAACACCAAAAACTTAAGTAGTCAAAATTTAAAAGTAATTTCCACGCGCCTAAAAGGGAGTGTGGCGTTGTGAGATTCGTTTATTATCTTTGTACCCAACTTCCACTTGACATTTTGTGTTGAAAACTAAAATTGATGCATTTTCTATAGTTCGTCTATAGTTTAAGATAAACAAATTGTCCTTGTACCTTTATTATCATGTTAATCTTATCTCAGTCTTTCAAATTATAAAACTTCTTCACAATATTTCCTTCTTTCATTTCATCCCATTGGAGCCAAAGACTGAAGCCCTAGTTTTCTTTTGGATCTCATGTAAGGATAACTAGTTACATACATATTTTTTTTCGGCTCGTGTGCGTAGTATATAGTGTTTTTTTCTACGACATATAGTCTTAATATTAATATATTATATACTAATAATGCTGATATATATTATTAAATATAATACATGACTATTTCTCCTCTAAATTCTCGGTGTATGTCTGCTTTTACTTTCCTCGTTCAAAGAGAGGACCAAAATTTTATTTGCAGAGTTGCACATGAATGTCAAGCTTCTCTCTCTTTCTTCCAGACCACAGCAGAACTACAACGTGGTCTCGTAGACAAAGAGGAGCTGCTTCGCCCTCTTGCCCTAATCAAGCTGCATAGCTAGGGTTTCCTCTTACCTTTCACCCACCTCAGAGAGAGAGAACAGTTTTCATAAGTTACCTTTTTTCTTTACTTTGGTCTTTGGTTTGGTTCTGTTCTTGGTCTGTTTTAGTTTTGTCGGCTTGTGTAACTAACCACCCCTTCTTTAGCTAGTGGCTCCTCAAAATCCTGAGTTTTGACTTCTCGATCTGAGCTCTTTTTCTTTCTCTCTTCACGCTCTTCCTCAGCTCTCAATATATCAGTGAGAAGAACCGAGAATAATTCAAGAAACCAAGTATCAAGATTCAAGAACCAAGTATCAAGATTCAAGAACCAAGAATCAAGAAAATTTATTTGAGCTGGCGAATAAACAGTGGTGGGATAGGGAATTAGTAGATGCGGCGGCGATGGAAGGCAGTTACGAGCAAGGAGGTGGAGCTTCTAGATACTTTCATAACCTCTTCAGACCGGAGATTCACCACCACCAACAGCTTCAACCTCAAGGCGGAATCAATCTTTTTGACCAGCACCATCATCAACAACAACAACACGAGCAACATGAGCAGCAGCAGCAGCAACCGTCTGATGATTCAAGAGAATCTGATCACTCAAACAAAGATCATCACCAAACGGGTCGACCCGATTCAGATCCAGCTACATCAAGCTCAGCACCTGGGAAACGTCCACGTGGACGTCCACCAGGATCTAAGAACAAACCTAAGGCACCGATCATCGTGACGCGCGATAGCCCGAACACGCTTAGATCTCACGTCCTTGAAGTATCTCCTGGAGCTGACATAGTTGAGAGCGTTTCCACTTACGCTAGGCGGAGAGGGAGAGGAATCTCCGTTTTAGGAGGAAACGGCACCGTTTCAAACGTCACTCTCCGTCAGCCAGTCACTCCCGGAAATGGCGGTGGTGTTGGGGCAGGAGCTGGAGGAGGAGTTGTGACTTTACATGGAAGGTTTGAGATTCTTTCGCTAACGGGAACCGTTTTGCCACCACCTGCACCGCCTGGTGCTGGTGGTTTATCAATTTTTCTAGCCGGAGGGCAAGGTCAGGTAGTTGGAGGAAGCGTCGTGGCTCCGCTTGTTGCATCAGCTCCGGTTATACTAATGGCTGCTTCGTTCTCAAATGCGGTTTTTGAGAGATTGCCTATTGAGGAGGAGGAAGAAGAAGGCGGTGGTGGTGGAGGCGGAGGAGGAGGAGGAGGACCACCGCAGATGCAGCAAGCTCCATCAGCTTCTCCACCGTCGGGAGTGACCGGTCAGGGACAGTTAGGAGGTAATGTGGGTGGCTATGGTTTTTCCGGTGATCCTCATTTGCTTGGATGGGGAGGAGCTGGTACACCTTCAAGACCACCTTTTAATTGAATTTACATATTTATCAACGGATAATTTTATGTGTGTTTTTATCATTTGTGGAGTCGTCTTTCATTTGGGATCTTTGGTGTTTATTTTATAGTTAATATGCATATTTGGGCGTTCGTGTTTTTTTCTTTCCTCTCATCTTGATAGTAGATCAATGCTAGACGCTAGAGGAATGCGTATTTGTCTTTCATGTTGTTACTTCTTAGAAAAAATCTCTACATATATGTCTTTCTTTTCTTCATTGCTAGGGTTTCGTGATGTACGGTATAACTATTATCATACTTAGCTGTTAGCTCGATTTGATAGATGTATATCATAGACAGCTTTTAATAACGGTTCCGAGTTCTTTTAAGAAATTTTGAGGTTTACGACATATTCTTGATGAATATATATATGTACATCTCAGAAGTTGCTCTATTTGAATATTTTATACCATACGTTTTCAGTCACAGTATAATATAACACTTTTTAATGTTTATATCAAGGTATGTAGGCCGAAAGTATTACCCAAACTATCTGTCGTATAATGCACATTTATTCCAAGTTTTTCTTAAAACTTATGTAATACTACATGTTTAAGAATAAACACTAACTTACATATACAGAGATTGATCAAAACGTTTATTGCTTAAATAGATAGTCCTCGTTTATGCAGCTTTTTTTAACTTTATTTATGCAACAGCCTTTTAAAGTGTAGTTCTAAAATAAACACTCGGCTACTTGGAGTGGCCATGTTATAATGATGTCCATTCCAACAATCGAATTAATTGCATGCATAAATTATATGCAATATAACGCTCCAATTAGACCCATCCTTTCTATGAGAGTTGTATATTCAACACCATTAAGAATTTAAGACAGGTTGGCATGCAATAAGTAGCTTTGGACATATTGTAGGCCACATTATCAAACACCCTAATATTGGGATGTATGGAGAATCTAGCTATGTGTCTCAACCAACAATTCAAATTTGTTCTGGTTTTATATCGGTTTAGATACTGAACTTTAGTTGTATCCTATGAAAATGAGATTTTTCTATCGATCCATAAAAAACAGAAAATGAATATGGTGACAAAATCACGATGAAGAGTGTTGCTTTCGAATTTATGCCAATGACTAAGGTAATGGTTAAAGACAACCGTTACAGCAAAGCAAAGAAACACGAAGTACATGGTGTTTCACGTCAGTTACATATGAATTTGTGAACTTTAACATGGGAAGATCAACTAAGAACATGAACCAAAAAAAAAAGAACATGAACCATTTGTAGTGTCAGTTAAGAGTCTCTGCTGCAAGATAACAAAGGGAGTTTTGATTACCAAGGTACGTGAAAAAGAGGAATGTTCCAATTCCCTAGGGACCAATTTATTGACTAGGAACAAAAGAGGAGAAGCTTGATTAGATGATAATATAGTAACACAAATTTAAAACTATATACTAACACAAGTACTGTCAGATAACTAATATAAACTCCAAAAGAGGAAGTTTCTGTTTTAGTTACATTTGTATATATAGTGATTGATAGATAACATTACAAACTTGCGCATGACCAAAGTCAATGTTTAAGAAGAATATATATTCCGAAGAGTGCTAACACTAGCTTTTAGTCTTTGATCAAATAGATTGTGAGTAAAAAACCTGATTATTTTTTGGCTACGTCTCAAGGAACAAATTCTATATTAATAATTAATCCCAGAATATGGAGTTTTATAAATACTAGGTCGAAAATGTATATACATTCAGCTAGAAATGTTATTTTTTTAAAAGAAAATTCAGCTAGAAATGTTTTGCCGAAAAAAGAAAAATATCAACACTACTTTTGTTATTGAGAAATTGCACCTCCTACACACACCTTTTTCCATATTTGCATCCCATATACAAAATCCCCCCAAAATTTCCCCCCCCAACTCTACCATTTTCCCCCCAACCAATGGTATCTACATAGTTTTTGTGTTTCTACCCAATTGACTCTTTGTTATTTCATGTGGCTTTTTTTGGGGCTTTGGAACATGTTACGGAAAAAGCGTTTGTAGCTATGTTTGTATACATTAGCAAATTCCCATGTGGTCATGTCATTTGGCTTGCATGCAATTAAGCAACTAGGTTTCATACTTTTCATATACCACTTGTATGTGTGATGTGTCTGCATGATAAAGACCCACAGCATACAAATGTATAATGCATATGGCTTTGATTGGTACATGTGGTAGACTTAATTAAGTTTGATTTATGATTGTAACTCAAAAATGTTACAAATCATGCATTAAATTTACTCTTTTGATTTTAAGTTTGATTTAGTATGTATTGTAGTTGAGGTACCATTTTGACTTAGACCCTTTATAAAATTGCTAAATCAAAACTAAAACCAACATCAACCAAAATTCCATGTATTAGAAGTTGATTTACAAAGTTAATTGATTTTCTGTCTAAAAATAAAAAAAGAAAAGAAAATTGTGATTTTTGAAAACTTCCGTGTGTAAAGTTTTGTCCACCTAATTTTATGCTAATCAAAGAATTTTTATAATCTTCTTGTTCATGTTTTTTTAATTATTCAAAATTCTAGCTAATTATTATACAAAATTTTAAGCGCTAATTTTATTTAATAATTCAAAAATACCAATTACAAAATTATATATATGACCCTAAGTTTGTGTGGTTCACGTCACTTTCAAAACTTGAAAGTCATGTTATTATTATTATTTCATTTAATTTAGTTTATTATATATATATTAGAATAAATATTATTATTAGATATAACATTAATAATTGAAAATTATTTTTCTAATTTAATACTTATTTAAAATATTTTAAAATATACTAATGATTTATTTATTTTTAAAAAAATATTTCACTATTCATTTATTTTATGAAGAAATTCACAATACAACTCATACATCAAAATGTTACCAGTCAATAGTATTCAAAAAATAGTAACTCTTATTTTTACAGCAAACTTACCACATAAACTTACAGTTTTTATCGTATAATGTTTACTGCAAGTCATATCGAATTACAAATCATACTGTAACTCAGCTTTAATACTATATGTTATATCCGATTATTTAGTTTTTTTTTCTTTCTAAGAACCGATTATTTAGCTGTAATATAGTATCTGCTAGTATAATTAAGAAATTAATGATATTGTTTTGTCCGTAAACTGAACATTGTTTAGAGCAAGCTGACGTTTCCTGTTCCTTTAAAAACTGAAAGACATTAATTCTAAATATCTAGTACATCAAATGCCCTGTAATATTTCTGATATCTTAAAAAACTGCCTGGACTGGCGAGTTTGTACCTTAATTTAACTTCATGATAACAAATCATGAACTTTATATTCTTTTGATTATGTCACTAAAGGGATAATCATGATGAACCTTTTAGATTCATGAAAAATGTCAAATAAGTTTTTTTGTTACTATTGTTTTCCCTTCAAACTTTTCTTTCACTTTTGAAAACAAATAATGTCAGTACTTTTTGAGTACCGAAAAAAATATGAGAACGTCGAAAATCATTAGATAGGATATAGGCAAATCTTATTCATATCTATAAAATACATTAATTAAAATTAAAAACTAAACATTCCAGTGTTGGACAAGTACAAATCATTGTTGGTTGTATAATCCTAAAAAGGCTTTAAACTATAAGATATGGAGCAGCTTCTCCAACTAGTCTCAACTTCTACCTAAGAAAACCTTACATCAAAGATACGATGTCTGATTGTCTGCTCTTCACTTCGGTCTTCAGACTAGAACCACAGTTAAAACCGCTGCAGCAGCCTAGCAGGTTTGTTCTGCTACAAGTAAATTCCTAAGAGAAACTAAAAGCAAACAACGAGTTCGCTCTTGAGATCGGTTACTGCTCAAAGGGAACTCGTATGAACAACCGACCGTGCATGCTCACGACAGCAGATGTGCGAAGCGGATCGATTCTTGCTGATAAACCAACATTCTGGTGTAATCATATCAAAATAATCATATCAAAATAACAGAACAGTTCTCAGTAAGATAACAACAAGTCTGTGTATCAGTTAATGGCAATATCTGATGTATATACAAGAAAATTTTGCCTTTTTGAATGGTGTAATGCCCCAAGGATTGTCAAGCTGCTCAGGCTCGCCTGTTATAATCAGTCGTCCAGCCGGATCTGATTGAATATGGATCTGAGAACAAAAAACAAACAAATGATGTTCAGGACACTGATCTCTGTTATGATTTCGCCAGTAAAGCTGTGTACTGAGGCTAGGAGCAGTTTCTATGTAACTAAAGGTCAAGACCTTCCAAAAAAATATACAGTGATTAGGATCTATGCGTAGGAAAGTAGTCAACGGATCTGCTGTGGTAGCTAATAAATCTCTATGTGCTTGCTATCATACGAAAGTGAAAGACTTCACAAGTTCAAAAATAGGAATTCAAGGGAGTGATCAGTGATCACCTCTTTGCGAAGAAGTCCAGGTACCAAAGCATATATCTCAAAGGAATCCTTCTGTGAGTTAAAAAAAAAATCAAACAGATTTGGTAAGATTTCAGATTTGAAACAATCAATCCAGTTACAACGGGAAAGAAGTTACTCACAGTTTCTTTGACAGTTATCTTCACCCAGTCAGCAAGGGGTCCATCATCAACAACATCAGCAATCGACCTAAGGCGCCAAAATCATATTATCATTAGTGAATATGTACACTGAATAGGGACAAGATAGAAAAAAAAGAAAGTTACAGGAACATGTACAGGTCAAGATATGCGTTGTTTTCATCTTATTACTGCTTAAAGGGTAAAGAAAGAAACAAAAAAAATTAAAATAACTATCTAAGGGTTGCAAGCAAGCAGGAGAAGATTAGCTTTTCGTAATTGTTTTTCTGCTTCTTTGGAAAGAACAAGGTCCGTGCAAGTTTGTGTTTTGGGTTTATGGAAGCCTGAAAAAAACAGTTCGAAACACAAAATGTTAAGCAACTCTTGTAGACAAGAATATCAATGCCTTTGAGGGAATTGATTTACCTATGCTTTTGAGTTTCTTATGCTTTGGGGTTGAGTTTAAGCCCTTATACTGTAACAAAAGGAGAACATGGTTATGGTACAGGAAAATTTTCTGCAGGGTGAAATATGAAGTACAGTAAGATTTGAAAGTGAATCATAAACAATAGTCTCATTAACCTCTCCAGATCCGGCAAGGCGCTGTGAATGCCAGCCTTGCATAGCACGAGCTGCAGAATCTCTCCGAGCCCTGCCTGATCCTGAACCTTGATGGCTAATAACCTACATCAAAGTCCTTCGATCAGGGAAGAGAAAAACATTGTTATGCACATAGGTTTCTTGTCAGCTAAAAGGCTATAACTTGTCTTCAGCTAAATTGCAGATGGTGGGGCTTTACATGTTTAGCTGGTATTGCACACTCAAAAAATTCTATGTCTTCCAGTCTCTTTCATGAAATTAGTGTCGAAAAGCCAAAAGCTACCATTTTAGGGGAACTTTTTTTACCTCTTTCTCGAGGCCTGAAGACAGATTGTGTGTTGAATCAGGGAAGTCAAGCTCACCATTTTTCCTTAAACTCTTTTCGTACTCCAAAAGTGCCTACAGTTGAAGCAAATATTCAAATCATTAAGTAAATATATCTATATGATAAGACAGAAAGAAAAAAACTACCAGTGCATCCAACGTGATAAAAGAAGTAGAGAATTGTTTGAAGTGAGGATAAGTAAAAGTAAAGACAAGGTAAATACATGGTACTAATGCACAACAACGAAACTCACCTTCTCATAGAAATTGCGGAATGTGTAGGAGATTGTTGTGCACGTCCTGGAAAACCAAATGTAAAACAAGTTACCATCATGAAAAATCGGAAAAGACTAACGGAGAGTATAAGGGACACATCAGAGGCTCAGAGTCATACTTTGGAGGATTGAAGGATTCTCCAACTTGCCGCCATAACTTAGATGTGGTGACCTAGATTACATGAAAAAACAAAAGAATCATTAAGACCAATAACATTCGAGAAACGTTGAACATAAACTCCCAAATATAGCTAATAACAGTAAAACCAAAATAATTTCCAGACAACATATGGAAACACTCTTAACATATCTGCATAATAACCAAATCACTTTTTCGTATAAAATCTCGTTTCTGAAAGCCTTTCCCATGGTTATATACACTCTTATCAAACACAAGCTTACCGATTTAATATTTACACGTTATACAGTTCATATGTTATCCATAACACAAACAAATGAAATGAAGGTAACAATCATACGAGTCAACTTAAATGATATGCTTTCTGTTATCATGACGTGGAGATGTAGGAGTTCAATACTAACACTAAAAGAAGTGGATAATTTACCACTTCATGGCCACCTAGTTTAACGACTGCTCGCCATAGCCTACATTGCATAGTAAAAAACATGCAAAGATCAGGGGCCTGATTTTAAGTGTTTGTATAACCAAAAAAGAAAAGAAAACACTTTCCAAGAACTAACTTGAGAGTGTTTAAAGGCTGGCCATAAAACTTAAGAGGTTTGTATTCCAGGTAGTTCTCTCTGTGAAAGGTGCCCAGTTCAGTTAGAAACGCCTGCTGTTCTTCAAGCGTCCCTGCTTCATCAACTTCTCGTGCCTGTAGAGAAAAACGTGAAACTCGTAAGAAGAAGGAGAAGAAGATCACCATAACAGGACCTAAGTTCATTTCCCTCCCTTCTAACCAGGAAGATCAGAGAAACATAGTGTCTATTATTACCTCAGAATCACTCAGCAACCAAGTCTTGCGCTTTTTGCCATTTTCAAGTCCAGTCCCGGGACTCGAAAACTGCACCTTAGTATCTGTCTTGTTCTTCTCAGAGTGGAGAGCAACTACAACATCATCATCATTCTTCTTCTCATGACCACTGGCTCGACCATCTTCAGCTTCGTTATCATCCACGGGAAGATGGGGCTGCGGGGTTTCACTAGGGTTTTGGTTCTTTTCTGGCACCGAAGGTTCTTCTTCTTTAAGGCCATCATCATCAGTAGTATCCTCCACCATCAAAAAAGCTTCTCTATTCTTCTGTCAACGGCAAGAGAACGTCATAAGAAAATCTATACTTGGTGGCGGTTTCGGGTAAAATACTACTTAGAAGAGAGAACGCAATTGAGGATTAGAGTTTCTCTGATTCGCATCCCTCATACATATATACTTGTAAACCCTACGACACGAAACTGAAAAGCATGAAGACAATATGGCGAGCTGCAGAAAAAGTATATTACGGCTTGCCTGGTGTCTGCAGCGACGGCGCCGGAGACGACGTAAACAGAGGGAGGAGAAAGAGACTACCGAGATAAATTGAAAACGATTGTCATTCTCTTGTTATTACTTCAGTAGGAGCTACCGAGATAAGACAATTCTCTATTTTGCTCCATTAACAGAATCAAAGAGATTAATGTTCCATAGAACTTCATGCTGCCTTTCGAAGTAGCCATAGTTTGCAGCAAGAACTCCATCACCATCGAATAAAAAACCATCAACGATTGAAGCCGGTAAGACCCATCGCCACCATCCGCAGTAGATATGTCGATTATCTTTTCTAAACAGTTCAACCGAACTAAAAGTTTTGTCTTTCCAAACCAATTGAAAGAAGCGTATAAAAGAACAATAAAAAAGTTTGCTATATTCAGATTTATAATAACTTGGCAATAAAATAACGACTGGAAACATAACAGATCAAAAAAAAGAAAAGCAAAACGAATTAAACAAGCCGATGTCAGAGCTGGAGAAGCCTCCAATCATTGGTTTGCATCTATGAAAAATCTCTCTTTTTCAACCCTTGCCATATATTGTAAAAATTTATGAAAATAAATTCATATGTAGTACTATCAAAATCTTGTTATATGAGTTAAATAGTTAAAAATACAACTTTTAATAACATAACACTAATTTTAATAGATTAAATCATTTTTCATAGAATTACAAAATGATCAGCCCAATAATATTAGATTTTATTAAAAAAATGTGAAAAATTATAAACTAGTAACACTAATCATAGAAAATTCTAACAATCATTAAAAATGTATCTATCACTATGTTTTTGTTGGACACAGGCGAAAAAAATGTAGATTTGGAGAACCAATACGTAAAGTCTGTGACTGTCGATGACATTAATTCAAACTTGTTTGTTATTCTCGCTTTCTAAAAGTCAACCACAACAAAGGTTGCATCGTTTAAGGTTAAAAAAAAACAGAATACGAAATGTTGGGATATTGAAAGAGTTTTATGCAAAGAACACTGAAGCTTTATAAAGACTTCTTGGTTGGCTCTCTTTCTTTCTTTTTGCGTTCTAAGCTTTTTCTTGACCACCGTTTGAAGATGAGGAAATAGTAGTGAGAACATCAGTAACTGAAGCCATCACGCTCAGTGCTGCTTTCAGTACGTCCTGCGAACATCCTGGCTTCACTATCGTCCTCACCTGGTCTAGATATTCCTGGAGCTTCTTGATACGTCCCATGTAATCTTGATCTTCGACGCAGAGACTAACTGCTTTAGCATCTGCACCTGGTCCATCGTACTGAAGCGGTCCCGGGTTTCTGTACAGATCTTCCATCAAGAATTTATCTGCGTTCTGTCTCAACAGCCTGCCAATAAAAAAAAAACCATTTACATAAATACATAACAGCTGAGAAACACTTGAAGCAACAAACATTAGTAAGCAAGTACGCTTCATGTTCTTTTTGTGGAAAAGTAAAATGCTTACTCGTATGCTTTGCCTTTCAAATCCACCATTGCCGGATGAATTGCAGGTCTACCAATTGAAGTTGATGTAGAGCCAGCGTTCTGGGACCAGTTCTTCACCGTCATCATTGCCTACAAAAGGTGTGAGATCAGCAAAGAAAGGCATCTTTAAATATAAAAAGAAAGAAGAGGACGAAACTCAACTGTAATAGGTGCAGCACCACATTTCCACTTGTTTACAGGACTCTTTAGGTTGGTCACTGTTGCCATGTAACCATTCAGACCAGCTGCGAGTATGTGGTAACATATATGTCCAAGCACCTGACAGAGATTTTTTCCCATTCAATAGTGTGATTACTCATCCAAGATTATTTAACTTGTATTGGCAGAGTGGCTGTGACTTACGTAGGCGTAATCACAATCGAATTTGGATGGGAGAGATCCACGAGCTTGGTAACCAAAGAAGTGACATATAGCATTGAACTTCTTCCCCTTGTACGTTCCTTCTTTCTATCAAGTTTCAAAGATTCAGTTTCATTAGGCAAGAGTGTTTCTAGACAGCTGCAAAACAACTTTGAGTATTTAGATAACCGTATTGGGAGCATACCAAGCGCTTGTTCATTTCAGTCTCCACGAGATACGCAAGAAGTTTCTCCGTCTCAATCTGGATAACAAAGCAAAACAAGCATTTAGGATTCATGCTTTTCTTATACCATTTTTTTAGCTACAGCAGTATTTGTTCCTTCTTCTCACCTGGGATAGCTGAGCAGAATCATCAGACTCAGGGTGGAGAAGCAACTGCAACAACACAAATCAACATCTTGTAAGCATCCACACTTGTTTGTTTTGGAGTAAAACAAAGAGAAGTGTCATCATGTCCAAGAATACGAACCTGTTTCTTAATGAATGGGGGAAGAAATTCAAACAAAGCAGATGACCAAGGTGAGAGCTGAGTAGAGATCTTATCAGCAGCTACACCTTCCCTAAGTAGCCCGTGAATTTCCTGCACATCACACAAAAAAAAAAGTCAGCTTAGACATGAGATATAAATACTAAAAAGCAGATGTCATTAACATACTACTTACGAACAGCTTAGTAGCATACGAGAAATAGATACATATGTTACCTTTAAAAGAGCGTAGACTTCAGGAATACTCTCAATGATCCCTTCGGGAATAAGGATGACTCCATGATTCTTGTCTGTTGCCAATCAATGAGTTAGTGAACAGTAAATATACATGATTGCATAATCTTTTATATTATAGTTTTCTTTAATGAGACCTTGTCCTGCTCTTGCTTGAACTGCATCACAGATCTGTTTAGAAATGTCAAAAATGGTGAGCTTAGATGCTGCAACCTCCTCTCCCAGTATCACCTGAAGAGCGCATAACATGCAAATGAGAGTCTAGAAATAAAGGCACGTATCAGCTATGTTAAGAAACCGAATCTAAAATAACCAACCATGTTTGGATGAGACTGGAGGGTACACTCAAGGGCAACATGGGAGTGCTTCCTACCCATGAGACGGATGAAATAATAGTACTGCCAATAAATAAATAAAAAGTGAAAGTTGGTATCAGAACACAGCTTTGCTTTGTTCACTTTGTAACAGATTCCACATCCTTGATCAAAAGTATTTATTACCATCACTGTATGATGAAAGTTTAGCAGGAAATAGCATTTACCTTCTCCGCAGAGAGAGCATCAGTGCAGGCATTGCTAATGAGCTGAGAATTCACCTGTATGAAGCAAAAGATATCATTAGCCAAACATAACAGTATCTTTATGTATTACAAAGGACAAGTGGATCCTTGCATATGGTGTCAAAACAGAAGTAACCAGAGGGCTGTTAAAGTTCAGATTTTACCTTGCAGATGGTGTCAAACCCAACGTTTGCCTCCACAAACTGATTCTTGAGATCTCCATTGGTAGTAACTGGAACACCAACTACCTGAAGTATAAGACTCATAGTATCAATAGAGGGAATTTAAATAAAAACTATCTGTGGTGGTAAACAACAAGTTGGAACCTTTGTTGAGCATTTTGCTTCAGCGAAATATTCAGCAAGATGAGCCGCATCTGTGTTTGATGTCACACCTTCACGAAAAAAACCCCAATATAAACTCTTGGTTTAGTAAAAACTCACACCAGAACTTCGTCAGTGAATAAAAATAAAAACGCTAGGTATATATACCTCCAATGATAACAAGTCCATCTAACTTCAAATCAGTGCAAGCTTTGAGTGCAGCGTTAACCTGCTCAGTGGTTCTGATCTGATCCTTTGTTCTTCCCAGCAAATCATACCCACCTTTTAAAACATACATTCCACAGCTAATTTATAAGAATAAGGTAATGAACAAAGATTCTAACAATGCCATGAACAAACAAATCTACCTTGGTTTTTGTAAGTCTGGAGTATATCATCTGTGATCTCCAGAGTCTTCTGCGCAAACAGACCTTCTGAACCACCTATAGATCACAAAGTATATAGTTTTATGAACTGTAATCACACAAACTATCAGAGAGACAATTAAACTTACCCAAGAAGCCAAGCAAGGTGCTTTTAGCGCTGTGAACCTTAAGAGCCTCGTGAAGACCCCAGATAACATTGTGTCCACCAGGTGCTTGCCTTCCACAGAAGACGATTCCAACTCTGATGGATGGAAGCTGAGTGATGATGTGAGCATCAGAGACTTTGGCAGTTTCCCTGAGGAAATGAGCCAGAGGCTGTCCTAAGGTGTGTGGGAAGGCACGAGCTATGATGTGTGAATCAGAAGCCTCGGAGACAGTGGTTTCATCACCAAGCTCCACGCGGACAGTAGTTCCCTGAGAAAGAGAAAACGAGCAAGTTGACAAGTTAGTAAATCCAAAATAGAACCGATCTGACAAGTTGAATAAAACAGAGTGAAAACTTTAGGACAAAACAGATTCAGAGATCATTAAAAGATGGAAACTTTTAAGATCTGATAATGTTCCTCGAATAAACAAAAAGTGTTTGGATTCATTGCAAAAGTCCATAAGTAAATAATGTTATAAAAAATGAAAAGACAAGTGTTAGAAAATAGATCCAATGAAGTGGGAAAAAAGAGAGAACCTGGAGACAAGGAGGGAGGTCAGGTTGGTATTGAGAACGGAGTTGCTGAAGAGGAGAGAGTTCTCTGGGGATTCCGAAGTCTGAATCCATGGCGTTGAGTGTGTTTGCTGAGAGAGAGAGAGATGTGAAAAATAGAGAACGGCACTGGTCTTATTCAAAAGGTCACGTGTAGGTCAAGAGAAAATATATCGTAAGCCAATAAGGAAAGAGTATTTATATTATACGGTTCCGTTATTCACAATGCATACAAGACTATATATTTCTTGGTCTGGTCCGGTCCGGTCCGGTCCTCAAGTCGTTCTTCAGATTTAGACTGAATCTTAACCCTTTTATTTACTAAAGAGCCACTGGATCTCACCTCGAGATTTGTTTCCCGCAATTTAGAATGTTGACTTTTTTTTTATGAATACACTAATACAGTAATCAGCTAGGGACTGAACTCCACAGTCCACTGCACAGCCCCATGTTACTAGAACAAATGGTTTTGGTGGTTGCAGACTTCAATGAATTGGGCTTTTAGACGATGTAATTTAAATATTTTGATGGGCCTATAACATGTTTCATATGCTCCTCTATATGCTAGGCCTGTACATGTTCCATAAGTTCTGAGTTTATTCAGATTCCACCGGCTTTGATACATTTCTGTTGCTCTCTTACGCAAATTTATTTTCAACATGATACATAACTCTCCGGTTACCATTTTAAAATTGAAATGCATCGTTCTCCAAAATGACGTCTAAAGTACAAAGAGATTCTCAAAGCCGACATGGTTTGACTTGTACCAGAGAATCTAGCGGATTAAAACGAGGCATGCCACACACACAAATTACAATCATTGACTTGCTAAATTATTACCCTTCACTAAAATTGCTTCTTGGATCACGTTACATAACGTGGCAGCTATACGCTGACATATGGACGGGAAGCAGGTCCTACTCTACTATTAATTCGACAGCTCTGGGTTCGCCACGACTGTAGAAAGTGAACCGGAGGGGACAAAAGCGTCGGCCACGTCCCACCAAAAATGGATGAGACGAGAAGGCTCTTCTCATCCAACGGCTCAGATCTCACTAGACATTTGTCTTCTGTCTCTTGTCTAACCTATCGTTCTGTTTGGCTTATCCATCACCACCTCTGTTTCTTTTTATAACAAAGAATTAGGATAATGTCTTTCTAATTGTGACCAGTACTTAATTCCCATTTCTTAATTTGACTTTTTCAAATTCAAGTGTTCATTATTCCTTTATTTTTGTATTATCAGTCTCAAAGCCTAACTAGACTTGGCATCCACATGTGTTTGTCTGCTATAATATGTCAAAAAAAACATCATATAACACAAGTTCAGAAGTAGTAAAATTGGCATGAATATATGATATAAATATATTGAATACTAATGGTTAGGGGCTCCGCATCATTACTCCTTACTCGCCTTAAACTCGCTACTCGACCTATATTCGCCTTGAAAATTCAAGTACTCGGTATTGTTAAGACAAATAACAAGTCGACAATTTTTATTATTTGCAAGACCAAGTCAAGTATCAAATATCATTATCTTTTATAATACTTGACTTGTTATGCCCTATTACTTGCTTTATTATTTGTTATTTGTTACACGATCTATTAGCTAATTATTTATATTTGTCTTTTCTTTTACTTACATTTAGGATTGGACACAAATACACTTTATTTTTCTTATACTTGTTAAATTCTTTCATATTCATCTTGATTTTGAATACTTGCCGTCATCTAGTCAAGTATTACATAGTAATAATTATAAAAATATTTAATTATATGATTACTTGTCTAGAAAAGATATTTTGTTATCGTGAAAATTATACAATGTTTATATACCGAAATATGCATATATTTCTTTATTTGTCTTTTTTATTATATGAACAAATATTTCGTTTATAGTAATTCACATGTTATTTTAAGTAGAATATACAAAACAGATATATATATATATATTTCTAATAGAATGTTATTTAGTAAGTACTTCTCAAATAATCAGAAAACTCGTAAATAGTTTACAAATACTCGTAAATAGTTTATAAGTACTTGTAAATAATAAGTAACAAAGCAATGCAAGTAACTTGCAAGTAATTTATTTATGATCAAGTATTCGAAATAGCAAGTACTCATTTTTAACAAGTCAAGTACAAGTCCAAACTTTTATTATTTGTACAAGGCAAGTCAAGTCGTAAGTACACACGAAATAGCAAGTACCCACCTTGTGCCGAGCCTTACTAATTGTTGATAATAGATGATGGAAATAGCAAGGAACTCAATACACTTTATTTTTCTTATACTTGTTAAATTCTTTCATATTCATTTTGATTTTGAATACTTGCCGTCATCTAGTCAAGTATTACATAGTAATAAGTATAAAAATATTCAATTATATGATTACTTGTCTAGAAAAGATATTTTGTTATCGTGAAAATTATACAATGTTTATATACCGAATTATGCATATATTTCGTTATTTTTCTTTTTTATTATATGAACAAATATTTCGTTTATAGTAATTCACATGTTATTTTAAGTAGAATATACAAAAAAAATTTATATATATATATATCTAATAGAATGTTATTTAGTAAGTACTTCTCAAATAATCAAAAAACTCGTAAATAGTTTACAAATATTCGTAAATAGATTATAAGTACTTGTAAATAATAAGTAACAGAGCAATCCAAGTAACTTGCAAGTAATTTATTTATGATCAAGTATTCGAAATATCAAGTACTCACTTTTATCAAGTCAAGTACAAGTCAAAATTTTTATTATTCATACAAAGTAAGTCAAGTCGTAAGTACACACGGAATAGCAAGTACCCACCTTGTGCCGAGCTGTTGATAATAGATGATGGAAATAGCAAGGAACTCAATTATTTATGACCATTTAGGGACAGTAATATCGCATTTTTTTTACGTTATTAATTAACCTTTACAAATAAATTTACAAATAAACTCTTTAAGTCTTGTAGAGAAACACACTCAACAGACACGCATATTCATAGATACGTGTGTCTTTGGATGACTTAAAAAAAAAAAGCGAGATAATGATGTCCCGAAATTAACTTTTTTTTTTTTATCAACGTCCCGAAATTAACTAAAGAACAAAAAAAACCCAAGTAGAGAATTCAGTAAATTTTACTATTATTAAGGATTAAACAAAAAAAAAACCTTTAGCAATTAACAAAAACAATAAACAACTTAAAAAATATCCGAAAATTGTTTTCCTATGAAATATAAACCTTATAAACTTATCGAGAGCGCCGCTTTCACTTACCTCTTCCTCTACCTTCTTCTTCCGTTCGTTATTCCTAATGTGGAGCTAGCAAATCTGGCTATCGAAAACCCTAACCACAAGCTAAACTTGAGAACATTCAAGGCCGGTAACAAGAAAGTCATGGTGATACTTCTTTTACCCATTTGTTTTGTTTTGTCTTATTGTCTTTTCCAGTTTCTGACTTCAAAGTTTCAGGGCCCGATGATAAGAACAGAGGAGGAAGAAGACTATACGAGTCCACCGTGGCTAATGCCAATGCTACGAGGCAGTTACTTCATCCCATGTTCGATTCACGCCGACTCCAACAAAAACGAATGCAACATGTTCTGTCTCGATTGTGCTGGAGCTGCTTTTTGCTCTTACTGTTTGCTCAAACATAAAAACCATCGTGTTGTTCAGGTCTAATATCTCGTTTTCTTTTTTTTTTCTTTCCCTCAAAAAATAAACATATCGGAATGTAAATGAAAAGGAAAATAAATTGCAGATAAGGAGATCGTCTTACCACAACGTGGTGAGAGTGAATGAGATACAAAAGTACATAGACATCTCTTGCGTTCAGACATATATAATCAACAGTGCAAGGATCCTGTTCCTCAATGAAAGACCGCAGCCAAGAATCGGAAAAGGTGTTACAAACACTTGTGAAATTTGTTGTAGAAGCCTTCTTGATTCATTCCGGTTCTGCTCTCTAGGTTGCAAGGTATAAAACATAAAACCATCACATATGTCACTTGGTATATGATTGATTGATATAGTATAGTTTTGTTCATGATTAATGTGGATGCATGTTACACGTGGATTGACTGTACGTTCCTGGTTGTTTTTACTGTTTTAGCTCGGGGGAATGAAGAGAGGAGATCAAAGTCTGACATTCTCTATGAGAGGGAAGCACGGGAGAGAGTATCAAGGTGGGTTGGAATCAGATGAGGCTACCACACCAACTAAACTGCGTAAGACGAATGCTTTCAACCGTCTGATGAGTGGCCTCTCGATCTCTACCGTTAGGTTTGATGACTATGGTCCAGGTGGTGATCAACGGTCTTCAAGCTCTGGCGATGAAGGTGGTTTCAGTTTCTCTCCGGGAACACCTCCGATATATAACCACCGGAATTCAAGCAGGCGAAAAGGGATTCCACACCGTGCTCCGTTCTAAAAAAGTTAATTACAACCACGTACCAAGTATCAATAATTAAAAAATTAATATTATAAATAGAAAATGGGGTAATAATACGCATCAAGTATTACAATGTATAACTCTTGGGGTAAAATCTAGGATGTATTCATAATGTACATGGGCAGTGTCTTCTTTTTATAGTTTCTTTTCGTAAAAGATATAAAGAAACATAATTAGGCACATACATAAATACACTTTTATATAAATATAGAAGAATTTAGATTATATAGTTAAGGCTTTGATGGCTCAGGGCTTTGTGTTGTGTTGTGTAATTGTATTGTAATTTGTACATTAATATGTTCTCACTGTCGTAATATGAAGTAAAACTGTAATAACTGGATATATAAACGCTGATAAGTTGTCTACTGCAGCTAATGTCTACGCCATTGTGTATAGAATTTAAAGGGTGAGGTCATACCTAATTGTCCACTTACCCTAACTTGATATAAAACTAATTTATGAGGATATATAATTGAAATGGTGAGGTCATCATATACTTATATATGCATTTGTGTCTTAAAAGTCGCAAGAGTGACACAGAAATATATTGTTTTCAATAATGTTGATTGATTTGTTATAGTTTGACGTTATCAAGAAGAATGTTATAGTAGTACGCCAGGAATGTTATTTGTATCAACGATCAATATGCTGTTTTTTTTTAAAAAGTAAGCTAGTGGATAGAGCCGTGTGGAATCTGAAAGGCTGCGATTCTCTGCCACCATTTAGCTAGAGAGACGGGTGTTCATCACCTTTATATGGTATCTTATTCAGTGTCGTATTAGCTCTAGTAATCGACGAATCTATATTGACTATTGTCATTATTTGATCATTTAACTACTCTGCTTCTTGGTGATCTTGTTCGTGTTTATAATTTTTTTATCAAAGTTCCGTGTTTGTAATTTATCAAAGAAAATAAGTAAATAACTAAGATGATAAATTTTCGCTTCTTCAGAAAATTCAGAGCCTTAAATGAAATTGCGGAGTAAATAACTTGGACAACGACCAAGTCTATATATAGAAAGAACATACACGAACATAAATTTTAATTACTTTTAATCTTATCCGTGTCTATTTTTAAACTATCATTGCACAAAAACACGATCACAATAACAGAGTATGGTGGCCAACAACGGTGGCTCTGGCACGTAGCCCTTCAGATGGCCCCGCTGATCCAGCGGCGCTGGCTGAGGCAACGACCGAAGGGGTAATTTTTGACTTCTCAATTGGTCGAACTTCCAACTTGTTGAGCGTCCTCGTCACTATGAATAAGACACGTGTCTAATAGAACCATTCAGTTCAGAACTCGTGTGTTGGAAGGGTATGAGAGGACCACGTGAGGCCTTGGGTGGAGTTATCTTGTTCAGTCCCCCGAGACGTTAAGTAATACTCCTTAAGTAGGATCGCTAACGACATTACAAGTGGTCGGATAAGGATGTGCGACGTCTTTTTATGTAGCTAGTATTTTGGCGTCGTTATGGAACTGTGATTTGTTTATTTTTTCTTGTTATGTGCATATTGTAGATTCTTTGTAGTAGGTTTATTACTGATATGGTCTTCAACAGATTTCATGGATGTTAGAGGATTTAGTCTTTTTTTGTTTGAACGAGGATTTAGTCTTTAAGGGACACCGTTTCGGTCCCGAAGAGGTCAATATTTGTTCACACAAAATAAATTGCCAACTAAACAAAAAAAAAATATGGCCGTGCGCTGATTCAACTAACATGGAATTTGTATCGATGAGCAATTGTCTTTTATCGTTATTTATATAAGGCCACTAGATGAGCCGATTTGGCCCAAGTTATTAGCGAGCCCTAATGAGCTCAAACCTGCCCTTCAATATGAATATCTCTTAGTTTTCAAAGTTACTAATTAATACGATCGCGACACATGACAGTTATATATTTTAGATTGCGACATGTGTTAAATAAATACTTTAAAAAAAAAAGATTAAACCAACATAATTTTAAAAGTTAGTTTTCCTTTTTCATAAGTTTTTTAACAAAAAAAAGAAGTAAAAGATCAAAATATATTTCCATATAAATAATTATTTAAGTATAAATAGTTATTTAAAATTAGTTTTCTTTTTCCAGAAAGTCTTTAACAAAAAAAATGTAAAAATTCAAAATAATTTCATATAAATAACTATTTAATATATAGTATTTATTTTGCATTCATGGTTTTAAAAAATATAAAACATTATTTTAAAACTAATTTTTTGCAAATTAAATATTAAATGTATTTATAAAAATATCATATTATATAAAGATTGATTTTTCAAAGTTACTAATTAAAATGATTGTGACACATGACAAATATATATAATAAGATTGTGACATGTGTTAAATAAATATTTTTTTTTTAAAAGATTACACAAAAAGAATTTTAAAAGTCAGTTTTTCTTCTACAAAAGGTCTTTAACAAAAAAATAAAAGATACAAAATATTTCCATATAGATAAATATTTAAGAATAAATGGTTATTTAAAATTTGTTTTCATTATCCAAAATGTCTTTAACAAAAAAAATGTAAAATATCAAAATATTTCCATATAAATAACTATTTAATATATTGTATTTCTTTTGTATTCTTGGTTTTGCAAAATACATAACATTATTTTAAGATTTATTTCCTTGCAAATTAAATATTAAAAATATTTATAAAAATTATTTTATAATATTTCATGTTAAGCAAATACTAAATCAAAGAGAATTGTACAATGTTTTTTCTAAAGTTAGTTTTCATTTTTCAAAAGGTCTTTAACAAAAAAAATGTTAAAAATCAAAATATTTCCATATAAATAAATATTTAAGAGCAAATAGTTATTTAAAATTAGTTTTCCTTTTCTAAAGGGTCTTTAACAAAAAATTGTAAAAAATCAAAATATTTGCATAAAAATAAATATTTAATATATAGTATTTCTTTTGTATTCGTGGTTTTACAAAATACAAAATATTATTTTAAGATTGATTTCCTTGAAATTAAATATTAAACATATTTATTAAAAATATTTTATAGTATTTCATGTTTTTTTGTTCAAATAGTATTTCATGTTAATCAGTAAACCAAAGAGAATTGTAAAAAAAAATTAAAAAGTTAGTTTTCCTTTTACAAAGTTCTTTAAAAAAGAACTGTAAAATATCAAAACGTTTCAACATAAATAACTATTTAATAGAGAATATTTATTTTCTGGACGTGGGTTTAAAAATACAAAACACTATTTTTAAAATTAATTACCTTGCAAACTAAAGATTTATAAAAATATTTTAGTTAAGCAAATACTAAACCAAAGAGAATAGTAAAAAGGTTCTTTTGCAAGGTTAATAAAATATATTGGTTTACAAAAATTTAATAATATATACTTTTGTTTAATTGTAGTATTACTGTTTTTTAGGAATCTTATTTTCAAGGTCAAATAAAAATATGGGTTGAAGATAATTACAAAATCAGTAGACATTGGCTTATATAAATAATATCATTATAAAATAAATTAGTTACAAGATTCTATTTTTCTTATAAATATTTAATAGTGATTTTATTATAAATATACAATTATTGGCTGTTTATTTTCCTTTTTACAAAATCATAAAATTAAAATATTTATACAATTTTTTAAGGTTTCTAATTAATATGACCATGAGCTCATGAAACATGGAAATAAATATTTTAACATTGTTACATATGTCAAAAATATTTATAAATAAGTTAGAAATTAATAAAATATTTAATAGTAGTTTCTTTTTAGAATCCAATTTTTTTTAATATATATATATATATATATATATATATATTTAAATGAATGTGATTATTTTTTAAATCCTGAAAAATAAAATTATAAAAAAACGAGTAATTTTATTTAATAGAGATATAAAATCCTAAAACAAAAGAAACTATTTAAGTAAAAAAAAATATTATCAATGTTTAATTATGGTTTTTGTTTATAAAATACAATTATTTGATATTTCTTATAAAATAAAATGTTTATAATACTAAACTACAAGAAATTATATAAGAAACTTTAAAGAAACTGAATTATAAAACATTTAGTCTTCCTTTTAAAAAAAATCATAAACAAAAGAGAATTGTTAAAATAATCTTCTTATAAATAACTATTTTCTATGTAAGTCTTCTTGGTCAAGTAATTTGACCAAGGATTAATGTTTTCTACCACTATAATGTCTATTTTTTTTAATTCTAAAATAAGTGAATTATCAGTTTATTGGAGAAAATGCTTATAAGAGATTTTCAACATTATGGAAAGAATATCGTCTGATGTGAATTTTATATAACATAGTTTAACCAAACGTAAATCTTCATAAAGTAGGAAAATGTTTTGCTATTGAATTTTCTATGTAATTTTTCTCATTGTTACTAATAAAATAATTAACAATCATTAACAAAAAAAAATGTTTCATCCTATCAATATATTGATATATATTTATATTGGTCAATATATTATCAATAAATGGTTACACAAATAAATATATTAATACATATTGATCTATTATTATATTTTAAAACTAAATTATTTTTCAGTTTCAAAACAGAAGAAATAGTAATTGAAGAAAATGATTCCCCAATTTTTGTTATATTAAGATTATGTAGAGAAATCGAGAATCCAAATAATGTATTTGATATCCAATATTGTATATTTTAAATGAAACTGCAAAAACGTTTTAATGATTGTATCTTCTTCGGCTCCATTACATTATAAAATAATAATTTATTATTTATTTTAAGATTTATCACCATAAAACTTTAATTAACAAGTTATTTTCATAAATATTACTCACACAATCGAGATTTAGAAATATGGTCTTCATCATGCACATATATATTTGTGGGTAAAAGAATCAAAGAAGTATCAAACTGAATAAGGTATTAATAATTTTTATCACCTCAAAATTACATGACAAAAATATTGATCCAATGGTTTCAATTGGTTAAATAACAAAGATCATTTCCAATTCACCTGAATTTTTATTTCAATATTTTCCATTAAAATAAAGAAATAATATTATATTGGTGGACTGGATTCAATTTAGGGTTTGTAATATATATATTTTTTTAAAGAAAATATAGAGATATGCTACTTTTGTCTCTAAATATAGAAACTGAAATAACTTTCACTATAATTTTGCTTAAAAGTAGATAACTTTATAATAGAGTTATGTGAAACTCATCGCCCAAAAAGAGTTTCAATATTTTAGGAGAAAATATAGAATATATATGTATATATATATATATATATGGATTGTAAATACTTTAAATGTTAATAGACCATGCAAAACGTATATAAATGATATTAACTTTCGAAAGTTAATAAATTTTTTTTTGAGGTTTTGGCTCTTGATGATAAATAAATCTAAAATTTCATCAAAAAAAGTTAATACAAATGTTAAGTTAAGAGCATAATAATGTGTATGATATTGTCATCAATTAAATAAGTTTGATTCAATTTTCAATTCATTGAATTTTACTGTAACTCATATTTTTTCGTGATTGAGTTTGGTTTGAATTTTCAGATCTGAATTTTTTTCTGTCCCTAAATAAAAAAACTGATGATAACTACTTAGAGCATGATTATCGGTTGGAAATGTTACATATTCTAAAAGAAAAATAATCAATATTATATTTTTTATTAAAATTAATTTTTAAAACAATTAATATTGTTAGTAGTATAACAACTGGCTCTATGGATTTACAACATATCCTTAAGAGTAGAGAGTTGTGGAATTTTTTTACTCTCTTTCGTATTTTAATTATGTTTTTTTTTCTTAAATAGTAAGAATCCTTCTAAATACTCTCATTAGAATTGCTCTTATACACTATGATAACTGAAACATAAAATACCAACTAAACTTAGTTGAAAAAAAACAAGTTTATATTCCTTAAATAAGTTTAAATAAAAATATGCAAAAATCTACAACCGCTCTGATTTTTTTTCACTTTTCTTTGCTTAATGAAATTAAAATATCAAACGAAATCCGTGCAACGCACGGATCCATACCTAGTGTTTTAAAAAGATTGGAACACGTAATTAAGAGTAAGATTTTAACCACGATTTATTTTTTTTTGAGCAAAAAAAATTATTTTAACCACAATTTATATTTAAGGCAAAATTAGGTATACTTCTGGCGAAGGAACAAGACGACGTGCAAGGAGGTTCTGTTGACACAAGATGGTTTATATATGCCGACTTATTTTGAATTTGTTTTATTAATAGTTTCATTTGTTTGTATAATATATATTTGTTTGTTGTTGACAAAGGTGATATATGGTTGTTCATAAACACGAACGTGTCGCGTTAACATGAGAAGATCAACATTTAACCACATCCATTTTCCTGGTCATGAAATTTTAATATTATGCATTTATTTGATTCGTGTGAAGATATCTTGTGATTATTTCATGCACACGAAGTTGCTGAAACAACGTTATCAGAAAGCGATCGTTTAGTCATCGACTCATGCGGTCAGGTGTGACCGTAATGAAACACCGATTAAAGCAAATTATAGGCACATGTGCTGATGTGCATATAATCAAAATTACTCAAAATCATCCAACAGATTAACATACACGTATTACTCTTCCACACATGCTTCTTTACATAAATTATTCAGCTATGGGCTATTTGAGAAATTTCTGGACTTCATTTTGGGTAACTGGAAATTTATAAGCCGATTCATAATTAGTTTGTTTATGTGGTTGGCCATTATTTGCAGTTACAGATAGCTGAATTTTTTTAATTTAAGTCTTCGTTGATATGCTGTACTTACGTGCTGATGATAAATTGATATGCTTATCTAGGTCTCTGTTAATAGTTTACATACATGTTGATGATAATTTAATATACTTATCTAGGTCTTTGTTGATAGTTTACATACATGTTGATGATATATTGATATGCTTATTTAGGTCATCACTGATACTTTTCATACATGTTGATTATACACTAATATGTTTTAACTAATTCGTTAATCACGGAGATGTATTCTAACCACCGACAAAAAGAAAATCAAATACCGTGTGAAAACAAATGAATTCGATACCATCAAATCAATCAATATTTCTCTGAACACTACCGAAAGTCATACCGGACCGTAACCGGGTTATTAATTCCGAATTTGAATAGCCGGTTTGGGACTGGGCTTACCTCTTCCTTCTTCTATATATAACCCAACTGTTCTTGAATCTTTCCTTTCTCCTTTACTCGTTCAATCGATTTCAAATTTCTTCTGAACTTCTCACATCCGTTGAAATGGGAACCTGTGTATCGCTCAATCGGAAAGACTCCAATTCTCCCCCAACGGTGAAGATCGTCTCCGTTAACGGCGATCTACGGGAATACGACGTTCCGGTGCTCGCATCTCAGGTCCTAGAAGCTGAATCGGCGGCGGCGGAATCTTCGTCCTCGTCTTACTTCATCTGCGACTCGGACTCTCTCTGCTACGACGATTTCATCCCGGCGCTCGAATCGGAAGCGCCGCTTCACCCCGAGCAGATCTACTTCGTCCTACCGATCTCTAAACGGCAGAACCGTCTCGCGGCGTCGGACATGGCGGCTCTCGCCGTGAAAGCAAGCGTCGCGATACAAAACTCCGTCGGGAGAGACTTTCGCCGGCGTAAAAAGGGGAGGATCTCGCCGATCATGATGCTTACTCAGCAGCCTAACGGTTTTGTCGCTGCTGTTAACGGAAAAGCGAGCGAGTCAACGGTTAAGAAGGGAAGGCCGTTGCTTAACAAAACGGCGACGTTTAAAGCTTCGAGTGATTATAACCGGTCCGGTTCGGTACGTAATTTGAGAAGGCATACTTCGATGCGAGCAAAGCTAGCGGTTCGATCGTTTAGGCTGAAACTTTCAACGATCCACGAAGGCTCAGTCGGTTAGATTGGCTATATAACTCTTTAAGTCGTCTTTAATTTTTTGAGGAACGAACAAATGATCAGGAAGAAAAAAATGAAAACCAGAAATCGAATAAGCATAATATTATTTGCAATTTTGTTTTCATTTGTTATATGATATAGTATCAGATGAAGTAAACACTGTGTGACAATGTGAGTCTGTATATTTCTTTTCCTTTACGTTCTTGTCTGTTTGTTTGATTGTACACTGGTCTCGTACCTCAAGCTATATAAAAGCATAAATGTTACCAAATAATGCGTCTATATGTGTGTGTGATTGGCGATACATCTTACTATAATAATTAAGACAATCATAATTCATAACCATACTCAAGGTTAATACTAGACTAAGCTATAAACCTTTAAAGTGGTTCTTATATGGGTCCTTCCACAACTAAACGTAAGTATAATTATTCTGAAACTAAACTCTATAATATTTTTTTTGACAACCTTAGAACTAAACTATGATTTACGCTCTTTCGGCTCAGAAAACCAAACCAAAAACATAAAACGTAATAGAAGTATAGCATCTAACATTTCGTGTCAACTTGTCCGCCACTAGATTGTTATAAACTCTATATTTTTTATAACAATTTAAATATAACTAAACTGAACCTATATCAAATGGGGAGACATGGAATATAACCTTAGCCCTAAAGACTAAGATAACGACCAAGGAAAATTTACTCGAATATTTTCAAAGTACTTGCTCATTTAATTATATTAATCAGTTTTGTATGTCCAGAATTCAAACTTTGAATATATGTACCTTTCAATTATAGAATTCAAAAAATCTCTTAATATTTCATATTATTGGTTATATGTATTGGGGAATACTAAATAGTTTGAGAAAGTCAGGTTAGCTTATAAAAATTTATGTTATATAGAGTAGAAAAATTCTAGATATAACTTATATATTTATTCTTATCAAAAACTTTGCAGTTCATATCTATAATCCCTTATATATTAAAGGAAAAGCATTTTGACAATAATTATTTTAACTTTGATGTAATTAAAAAAAGTCTCAATTGACACATGTCACTCAATTAGCATGCTAATTGAGAAATTGAATAATCCAATTTATTTCATTCTTTTATTTCTTTAAATAAAACCTACGGAATTACCATAAATAACTAATATATATATGATAATTAATAATTTTAATAATAAGGATTTGATAAAAAATTATATCTTCTCAATCATTTTTTTTTAATTTTATATTATTAAAAGAAATTAAATAACCAAATTAGCTAAAATGTTAAATTTAGATTTTTCATATATGTACTATTCTGAATTAAAGAACAACAATAAATGACTAAAACTATTAAAATTATTATATTAAATATAATGATCAAAGGTTTAACATTTTATTATAAAAAAAAATACACATGATTTTAAAATCACACGAGTAAAAAAATATCATTTAATAAGAAAAAACTGTATGTTATAAAAAAAATAATAAATATATATATATATATACACAATATAAGATTACAGAAATATTTTACTATTAAAACTTTCAATGAATTTTCAAAAACATTTATTAGTTATAAACTTATTAATCTTTTTACAGTGAAAATTTTGTTATCAATGATTTAAATATTTTGTTATAAAACGATATGAATGATCATAGAACCGTATGATTATGATGTCTCATTTAATAAATACCTATATAAAATATAATATTTTTTGAAAAATAGGTTGTTTCATCTTAAAATATATTACACTTTTTATTAAACTAACTATAAAATTGATAAATAATGTACAAAAAACAATCTCACACTTTCCTTAAATAAAAGCTACAAAATTACCTAATATGATTAACGTATATATGAAAGTTAATTATCAAGAATAATAAATATTTGATCACAATTTTTGTATCTTAGTTCTTTTTATTTGTTTTATATTATTAAAAGATATTAAACAATCACATTAACTATATAATAAAAACTTTTGAATTTTTTCTTATATGTTATATTTTAAATTTTTCAAAACGTCTATAAATTATTCAAATTTGAAGATCTCACTTTGAAAATTTTGTGATCAATAGCTTAATTTGTTTTATTATATTAAGATACAAATGATTATAAAATTGTATTAATATGAATTTTTATTTAATAAATATTCAAATTTGATGGATAACAATTAGTTGAAATTTTTTACAACAATTTATTTTAATAGTAACTAAATTGAAGTAAATATTATCAATTTGATGGATAACAATTAGTTGAAATTTTTTACAACAATTTATTTTAATAGTAACTAAATTGAAGTAAAGATTATCAATTTGATGGATAACAATTAGTTGAAATTCTTTGCAATTTTTTATCATTAAAAAAACAAAATTGTGTTCAGTCGAAAACATATTAATTTGATGAACACTAAATATGGAAGAATAAAAAAAATTCATGCTTATTTTTTTTTAAAATTTAGAGCTTTGATATTAATTCTAGATATGATTATTTTATTAGATGATAGAAGCTTTTTCTAATTATTTTATTTAAATATATAATATTCTTTTAATAAACGACTTTTTGACAACACGACTCCAAAATTTGTATAATTGATAATATGATCTCAAACTAAATAATTATGTTTTTGGTATAAAACCGAATAAACTGAAAACTGACAATATATAAACCAAATCGAAACGAAGTAAATATAAATTTAGAATTTTAGTTATATTTTATAAACTGAAATACCAAAAAAAACGAACCGAACCGAAACCAACCCGGTATTCGGATTGAACACTCCTAATCCATATGAAACCAAACTATTATTTCATTCTTCAAAACATAATAAAAAGAATAACTTCATCTCGCGCAAGCACAAATCTTATCCTAGTTTGTCTTATTCAGCAGTTATAAATCTATTTGATCTTTGATTGATACGTTACTTACAATAATTCTAGGATTGCGAACAAATCAAAAGCGTTATAAATGCTGCATTCATAATAGTTAATATTAATTGACTTTTTAAGGGTTTGATAGATATGTCATGTTAATAAGGTCGATTTCCCATTTTTAAAGTTGGTTAGAATTCCTGGATGTGGTAGGGGACGCGCTTCTAATTATCACTCAAAACTTTTGTTGATTAGTGCCTTGATTTATACAAATTTAATACTGTCTTTATCATCATTGCATGAGATGTATATTAATTGCCAGCCAATTAGCTTTTTGGCTGGTAAAAATGTTGTATAATGTATAAGACTATTTGACTAAAAAGTATGTAGAGTCCACTAGCTCAATGCACATATATAATCCATGCCATCATTAAAGCATTATATAATTATAAACATTAACCTTATATGTATTTATTATTAGTACCCACTAACCATATGTAGTATATATACTACATATATTCGAACTGTAATTAGCTCTATACGTCTATATGGTTCCAGTGATCAAAAATATTGATAATATTAAATAATAAATTTAATGTACACAGTTACAAGATGGAGAAAGTAGAATTAACACTTTTAATCTGGTGCGATTACTATAATTTCAAAACATGTTCCCTCTCTTCAAAGTGTGCCCTTAATTCGACTATAAACCACTTAAATTTTACTTATAACAGGAGTCTTAATAAAGAACAACATACAAATATTTAACAAAAACCGTTAAAATTAATAAGGCAAACCTAACAATATAGTAAAAACATACAGAACTTTTTCACAAGGAGTGTGGAATGTGGACTGTGATTTATCACAAAAGAAAAGTGGACTGTGAATTTTTCTTTCCTGATCATTAGGTCAAAAATTGAGAACTTCAACTTAATCTTTGATACCAGTTCAAATCTCAAAGATCTCTTAGAAACACAAGAATTATAAAGAACAACTTTTCTTTATTAGTTTTAGAAACTATTTAAAATTAAAAATCTCAATATTTCTTTTAGAACTCTTACGATCTCTATATCTTAGATCATTGATCTCTCTCTTAGATCTTATCTTAGATCTTATACAACACTTCTCCATGAGATCTATATTTATAGTAAAGACAATTTCCTTTAACATGTGGGATATGAAAAACACAAACTAACCTAAATATAAAACTTCTTTTTTCTATCCTAGATTTCTTTTTTGTGGTATCTTAACATAATTGAACACTTATCAATATGTTAAGTTTTCACAAGCTTGGAATTATCCAACATTAGGTTCATGTTTGGCAATTTTATGGTACCGATGTGTAGTCGAAACTGAAAGTAACTAGTGTATCGATAAAAATGTGACGTAGTATATAGTAGATATTGATCTTGTGTCGACTCTTGAAAAAAGATAATGAAAATAGTAGAAATCATGAAATTCCTTGATATATGATTATGTTTGATGATATCCTAAGTTAATAGAACTGTGTAACAAGACCTCTATTGATGTGGAGAGATTCGACATACTACACTAACGAATGTAAGCCGACAATCTCCGAGCGAGGATAAAATGTGACAATGCAAACAAAGCATTAACAAAGCATTGGCTTTTTATGTTTTTCCCTTTTTCATATGATCCAAAACAAAAAAGAGCTTTGTATCATTCAAGTTTTGCTAATGAGTACTTGTAATATTTTTGTTAGAACAAAAACTTTCAAACCCTAACTTAAACAAAACTGAAGAAAAAAGTTATGTTGTAGCTTGTACAGCTGTCGTAGAATTCAACTCTCATTATCTTTTGCCAATCACCCATTGTGGTTATTAATCAGTCAATTTATTACTAACCTAGCCAGTAAACATCGATCTCGTGATTAAGTAAGACTAGAGAATCTACCTTTAACATTATGGATATAAGAGATTAGTCTGTATGCTGTCTTACTAATACTGATGACATATATGCTTTATCTACTTTTGTGTGTGTATCTATAATTGTTCTATTACATTCATCATCTTCGTTCGTGGTTAACAAATCAGTCGTGTTAATCATTGAAAGATTGATTATAAACGAGATGCAATAAATTAAACATGTAATGAACTGTATCATATAATGATATATATATATATATATATATATATATATATATATCACTATATGAAATTAGAAACAATTGAATAATGGAATTGAACTGCAAAATCATTAAAAAAACTGCAAAATCATTAGAAACATTATATACTGGTGTTCTGTTATATTGCACTATTTCACATATATATAACCGAGATGTTAATAATATGTGAAATAGTGCAATATAACAGAACACCAGTATATAATGTTTCTAATGATTTTGCAGTTCAATTCCATTATTCTAGGGACAAATGACTATTAGGTTTATTTAGAACGATTATCAAGTAGATTGTATGCATGTTGTATTACCAGTTACTACATGAGATTAAAAATGTTACTAGTCAACAGCTTTTTTTTAAAAAGTATTGTCGTTATATATGAATATCAGATTTCAGGATGTTGATATACGAAGCTTCCTATATAAATTACTCAACCACTTAGTAATTAGGTAGTACGAAACTAAAAGTTATATGAAACAAAAGCTGAAGACGATGTTGAACACTATTTTTGAAATTTAATTTCTCAAGGCACCATATACTATGATGCATAAAAAGAATATACAAATTAAAGTGAAAAATAATGTAATATCATAAATTCATTCATTATGCAAAACTATCATGAGTGATGAGTCGATATGTAAAGTTTAGAAGCAATGATCAAATAAAGCATCTTACGAAATGCTATAAAAAATACCGGGGCATGATTTGGTTGTGATCATTGCTCTATGCATGCTTGTTCTTAAGCCCTCACGCCCTGTATCATTCTTTTCATGTTACACTTTTTTATTACATTTTCTTGGTAAAAGCATGTATATATTCTAGTGATGACGGTATATTTCAAGAGCATTACATTCCATTTTATCAATATATAAGTGTAATCGACGTGTCCTATTTTTTAATTATTATATACGTACTCACCATTTTATCAATATAAATTTACACATATTAAAAAAGGTGAGTACGTATGTAATAATTAAGAAAAGTATAACAACGAGGAGTGTGATTCCAACATCAACAAATGATGTAAAGCAAATAAAGCCTGAGTTTTAGGGTGATTATCTTCTTGATATAATTGAATAAATTTAGTATATAATGTTAAGACGTTGATTATGAAAGAAATAAAAAGTGAATATCGTTTTCAAAAAAATAAAAAGTGAATATCAAAAAAAGAAGAAGAGAATGGTTGGAACTGGGAAGTGTCAAATGGACTGACGCACGCGCATCCTTCGGTATTCGATTGGATATTACACCAACAAGTGGGCCCCACCTTCTGTCATAAGACACGTAGACCCCACTTCTGCTCCTTCCTTCCTCCACTGCCTTCTGCTTTCCTCTTCTCCTTCCATATATGTGATATTATTCTTTTCCTGCCAATTTATTTGATTGATTTCACATATCGGTATTTTTTAACTACTAGTTACGATTTATATGATAAAATAAAAGATCAAATTTTGTTTTGAAATGAGATGATATACATTTGTAATCTTAGGCTTGAGTTACATTTGATGAGCAGACAAACGAAGAAGGATCCTTCTTTCAGTTAGAAGTGATGCATGCAGCAAGCCAAATTTTACCTTGTTTTTATTTCGTATATTTAAGCCGTGATGATCATGTGGTTGTGATCATGTGATAAATGCACAAATGAGCACGAGATTTATCATTAGGCCATAATTATCGTTGGAACGATTTTGGGTCTTTAAAATCAAAAATTCGAAGGACCCATGACGCATCAAGGACGACGCAATAAGGCCATGTTTATCAGTAGGACAAATTTCCAAGTCCTTGTATATTAATATTAATATTTGTAGTTTAGGACAATGTTAAGGACTTTGATTAAATTTGTGATTATTAGTGGGACTTTTAGTTGGTCCTTAGGTTAATTTTTCTTTTTTTAAACAACAACTCAAAACTTAATTTGTTTTTGAAACCTGATTCACAATGTTTAGTGTAAAGAAATGCACCTCAAAGATAGCATATGCCATTTTAATTGAGTATATAAGATAAGTGTAAAGCAACGCACCAACACGGTCTCGAGTAACCTCAGCAAAGCACACATCACCGGCCTTCCACATATGATCCTGAAATGATGGTTGTAATATGAAGAAAAGAATAACAAAATGTTGCAGCATACAGCATAAAATATCATATCATACCTTCAAATCTTGCCAAGAAGCAGATGATGGAAGCCCACACACAAATCATACCTTCAAATCTTGTAAGTCAGACAGAGGAAGAAAAACCTGAGATCTTCACTAATTCTCACCCTATCCCATCACAGAAAAGCTCCACAAAGTGAAGGCAAAGAAGATCAAAGTACAAATCCTTGTTTTTCTCAAGCAACTCTTGTCCTAATTGTTCAGTAGTTAGTTCAACAGCCTTGAGCGCCTTCTTCTCCAGTACAAAACGCATTATCTCTAAACATTATAAACAACCAGATTCAAAACATACAATAACTATCACAGAGTGTGAATTAGCATATATCATTTTTTAAAAAGGAGAAGTTTTGCCGAACTAACGTTTTCTTCTCTCCATGTTATCACGATCAACTACAGGTTGGTGTATTCCAGTAGTGGAAGCAAGTGAGTCAGCAGTTTCATCGAAGCAGTTATGGAGAAGGTAAGACATTACAATGCTATGAATATCATTATCATTCACAACATGTTCAAACAGAGAAAAAAGTTTACATTTTTTCAGATTCCAATAAAGAGAGTCATTGATTACAAAACCTAGACTAATCCATAACTCAATCGAATGAAAGAGACAACGATCACTATGGAGCAGGATCTTCATTCCAATAATGAAAAATCTCAAGAAAATTGGAAAGAGCTTACGATGTGTTCGAATTGACGAGGATCCATGTTTGTACAGAGACGAGATTCGTGTAGACGCTCCGCTCTACAACAGCGTTGATAAAGGAAAGGTTTGATTCTCTCTCCGGTGGCAGAGGCGGCGGCAGAGGAGGATGAAACTCACCGCCTGCAATTCAATCTCCATTGATGATGATGATCGCTCTTGACCTCCAAGGAATCAGAGAAGGAAGCGCTGTTATCATCATCAACGAGAAGTGGAGCGGATCCGACGCGGAGAGAAGAAGGTCGAGTAATTGGAAAAGAGAGAGAGGATGGGAGATGGACGACACGTGCCTCCTACGGACGACCCCGGACTTCCCTTAACTAAGGTACGTCCCAATTATAATTGGGTCTTTTTAATTTTCTTTTTGGACCAATATTACTAAGGACACGGTACTTGGACGGCGATAAACATGGCCTAAGAACCGGCAAAGACGTTGCTTATATAATGACTTTTCTTACTTGGCCCCCTTGGTTTTGATAATTTGTGGTCTCTCCCTCCTTCAAAGACCCTGTGATAATATTGCTCTTATGCAAATAAACTCAATTTTTCTCGTTTTATTAGAAATTTACATTGGACTAGAAATGAAAGAGCCATAAAGTATATACTAAGATATTAATACTTGTAAAATATATTAAAAGAAATAAAACAAAGAAAAGTCTCCACTCTCCACCACCACCACCTACCTATACATATATGTCATCAAACTTGCTTTTCTTCTTCACACCAAAGATAACAATATTCTCTTCTTCTTTAATTTTCCTCTCAACTTAGTACCTCAAAAAAGATAAGAGTGCAATAACCATGAGAACTATGGTTGATTTAGGAAAGCAAAGAGGAGCTCATCATCACCATCACATGCAAACCATAAACACTGCGACTACCGTCGACTGCGCTAGTGAACTCCGTCACCGAAGAACTCTCCGTTCATTCATCGAATGCATGCTACCATACTGTTGCACTTACCAACAACCTTCTCCTTCACACCAAAACGACACCGTTTCAGTCTCTTCCTCTTCTTCATCATCATCTTCCTCCTCAGACCACTCCTCCTCCTCTTCCTCTCATAGTAATAGCAGCATCGTTAGTGGAACTTTCTTCGGCCACCGTCGTGGAAGAGTCAGTTTCTGCCTCCAGGACGCCTCTGTAGGATCTTCGCCCCTTCTCCTCCTTGAACTAGCTGTTCCCACGGCGGCTTTAGCCAAAGAGATGGAACAAGCTGGTGTTCTACGCATAGCCCTCGAGTGTGACCGTCGTCGAAGCAGCAGCAGCAGTCGTTTGTCGTCGATCTTTGACGTTCCTGTGTGGTCGATGTACTGCAACGGAAGGAAGATGGGGTCTGCTGTGAGGAGAAAGGTGACGGAGAACGACGCCGTTTTCTTGAAGATGATGCAGTCTGTTTCGGTCGGAGCTGGAGTTGTGCCGTTGGACGAGGAGGAACAGACGCTTTACTTGAGAGCGAAGTTTGAGCGAGTCACCGGGTCGAGTGACTCGGAATCGTTTCATATGATGAATCCTGGTGGTAGTTATGGACAGGAGCTTAGTATATTTCTTTTGAGATCGTGAGTTTGAGTTTGGTGACCAGTGTGGTTATATCATATTTTTATAAGTTTCGTGTCTTAGTTCATGTACATTGTAAAGTAAAACTACCTAAAGGGTATAATATGTATGTTATCGTGGTTTTATGGGGTTTTTGAGATAGAATTTGATTCGCTTCAAACGTTCTGTGGTGGCTCTGCCTCTGTGTGATCCATCTATTCGTTAAATCTTTCGCTAATATTGTGTAACATCTCTGATCTCTTAGAATCGATTAAAGGCGATATATAATCATTCTTACGAAAATATCGGGCTTAGAAATAAATTTAAACTAGAAATAAAATAGTGGTAATTATAATAAGATATAGTGTATTTTCCGTAGGGTTAGACTTAGATCGAAAGGAAGTTAGGCTACAGTACACCTTTCTTGACTCGGTTAACACTTTTTATTGATTAAGCAAAGACTTCCATTGCTAAACATAGTTTAAGTCAGTAAATCTTGAAAATAATTAAAATGCGAAAAAGAAAATTAAGGTGTGGAAAAACATTTGTGGAATATTTGTGGTCTTATCTCTAAACGTAATCTAACCATTCCGTTATAAATACAAACTAAACCGGTTTCGTGATGGTTCAAGTATTTATTTTGTAGTCCCTTCCAAGGTACACACAGTCATATCAGTTGCACGTACGGTTCCTCTTGAACTATACGACTGAGACCAGACAGAAGAATCACAGGATTGAGTGTCTTGGTTTTAGCTTCGGCGTTTGGTTCGGTTCCAAAACAGTGTCAATGTCGGACCTCTTTTCTCTTTTTGCTTTTGTTTTTGTTTACTTGTCTCTTTGATCGCACCGAGCTTCATTTCAACGTCGCTCAACTCATTCCTTTTTTTTTCAAAGTTTTAAACAAAACGCATTCTCTTTTTGTTATTTGAATCTCTGATTGGATACAATAATTTAAGATTTGTCTCAGAAAAAAACATTATAATATAGACGCACGCTCGAGACTGATTATTAAATATTGTGGTGTGTTTGTTCAGAGAATTGAAGACAATAACTTTCAACATGTCAAACAAAGAAAACCAGTATTAATTCACGGAACTATTCCTCCACGGAAAATGAATTAAAGCAAATTAAGTATTTAACATTTTCAGAAAAAAACTAGAGTCACTCTCCCATCACCCATGAATGATATCTTGAACTTGAACTACATTTATCGCACCCAAGTATGTTAAGAAACCAAAATACTAATCAAGGGAGACTACTTTAGTAATTGCGTAGAAGCCGACGTCCCACAAAATGACAGAGCCATGCACAATCGTGATATCCAGCAAGGTATACATGCATGTGAGACTCTTGTATAGTCTTATTGATATGTTATTTTGTCTCCTTTTTGTATGAGATAGTACTGTTTGTCTGACTTTCTTGTTCTCCATTATAGATTCTCAAAATCCTTAAGATTTTATTCTGTGTATGATCAAATAATGGAATGCTTTTTTTTTTGACATCCAAAAAAGAAAGAAATGCATTACAAAGAAAGAAGAAGGATGGATGAAGACATAGAGAAATGGGAGATGCACACGAGGGTACAATTAAACCCTAACATATAAACATAGTGGTTCCACAACCCATCTCCTTTAGTCTAACTTCACGTGCACTCTCGTCCCCATTGTTCCATTTTCTCATTATTAAATAATAAAATGTTGATATATATTATATATATCAATATCATATGTTTTTGGTGTAAAGGTTAAGAATATCATATGCTTGTCAGAACATTTGTCGTTTGTATTAGTGTAATTGATGTATTTGAGTTACATATGTGCACCCGGATTCTAATTCATGTGTCACCGCATGGGTTCTACCATATCCGAGTTGGTTTAGGTTTTGAACTATGATTTTTCCGGCCATAAGACTAGTTGTATTAGCTTAGCAAAAAAAGTTATATCATATTGTAGATGAGCACACAACAATAATAGCATTGTTAAGTATCATTATAGAAAGTTTACTATTTGACATTTTAAGCAAAAAAAAGAAAGTGACAAATATTTGACTGATATCTCAAATAACATTATATAACTGTATGACAAACCTCATATTTGACTAGATCAACGTGACTTTGATATATTTCTTTGTTTTTTTGTTAAAGAGATATATGTAGTTGCTTTGGTATATTATTATATTAAAATTTATCACAATTGATAGATACACGAATAAGAGTAATCTAAATGCTTAAATGGTGACAGAGAAAGGCAGTGTTAACTTGGTCCAGCACGGCTTAATTAAGTTGCTTTTAATTTGTCAGATTTGCCGGCTCTAAATCTTTGAAATATAAATTATTTCTTACAATATGCCTATAATTATTAAGCAAAAAAAATGCCTATAATTAACAATATTTATAAAATCACCTATTTGCATCTTTTATAGTCAAAGACTCAGAAGAGCAGGGAGTATAATAAGGATTCTGATTAGTTCCAGAAAACTGAATGTAATAGTTCACGATTAGTGAGATGATATCATTATTAAGACAGTTGATTATCAAAGTAGGTTTACATTTTACTCGACTAAACTTTTTTTTTTGATTAACCTGAGAGTATTCCATACCCATGAAGATGTCCAGACTAATCTCCAAGAGGAGATGGAGCCCACGGTAATTGTACTCGACTAAACTTGCCCTTGTAAAATCATATATCTAAGTGCATAGGAAGCTGCAGCTATCTTAAATTTAGTGGAAACTCCATATTTTTGTTGGGTTCAAATGTAAGAGGGGTGCCGCAATTGAAGGACATTCATTACCCATTGGCCCAAGCCAACGGACCACGTCGAAAATGAAACTATGACTAGGAAGGTTGTGTGATTTGTAATAATACCTGCCACATTCTCACATATCCATTTTTCCTTCATTTATTTGTTCTTATCCAAATAAATCTCTTTATACATTTACAAACCAACCAATCTTTATACAATTAGTCAACTACAATTACAAACTAAAAATAAATGAAAACATAGAAACACTAGGCTCACACCCATCTTGATGTAGACTTTTTTTTTCAATTGTCGTCATACTTATTGATGGATTCTGAACGATTTTACCAATCATATTGTTCTCGTATTGTTCCTATCTATACAAACTTCTACAGGGTCCTGGATCTGGAGAAGGCTAATGGAGTTCAGACCTACAGCAAGGCCATTCTTGTTATGTTTTATTCAGTCTGGAGAAACTGCGTTGTTCTGGCACGACAACTGGACTGGTTTAGGGCCCTTGATTGAGATAACCGGGCCTAATGGCCCACAAGTCTCAGGAATTGATTTGTTGAGCTCGGTGGCTCAGGTAATTTCCGACGGGGTTTGGACCTTAACAAGAGGCCGTCATCTCCCGGCTCAGCCTCCTGCTCTTATTTCTGGTGAAGATGATTACTTTCTTTGGAGGCCTTCCGCTGACTCTGACCCAGCACAGTTCTCAGCTTCGAAAACATGGACGGCTCTGCATCCTCCTGCGTTAACGGTGCCATGGTTCAACTCCATCTGGTTCAAATTTGCAATTCCCAAGCATGCTTTTCACTCATGGGTCTCTGTGCGTAACAGACTGCCTACGAGAGACATGCTCTTAAGATGGGGAATGACCGTCTCTGCGGCATAGATGATGAATCAAGAGATCACATTTACTTTACTTGCTCTTATTCAAGGACGGTATGGGAGCATTTTTTCACGCTGAGGAACTTCAACCAGCCCTATATCTTTGATGAGGTCATACGGTGGGTACATCACTCTTCGCCACCCGGAAAGCTGAGAACAATTTGTAAACTTCTCTTACAAGCGGTTACTTATACTCTGTGGAATGAGAAGAACAAGAGGTTGCATATTTCGGTAGCTCGCCAGCCATTGATTGTCACTAGGGAGATTCAAACTATCTTGAAAGCTAAATTGTTTGGAATGGATCAAGGCGTTCGCCTCACCAGAACAAACGCCACGTCTCGTCAAGGTCCAGGGACCAGATTCCTGCAGCTGTGGTTCGAGAACTTTCCATCTTACCACCTTATTTAAATCATATTGGTTTACTTGTTGTTGCATGCATGTCTACTAAATTATTTGTGATCTATATATCAAGTCATCATAATATCAATTCAGAAACACTAAATTCTCAGCGGAAAACTCTAGCTTCCGGTATGTACTCAATGAAGAATCATCAAGACAGAACATGATGATTCTTCTCTATAAATGTAAAGCGGCGAAATGTACATTAAAATAAAACGGAACGTAGTTTGATTTAACTAAAGGAGAGCTGAACTGAACTACACGCCGTTTTAAAAATTGAATATATATATAGCCACACGAATAATTCCAAGGCCCAGAAATGAAAGAAAGAAAATGAATGGCGACGACGATAATGAAAGTGAAAGGCCCTTTTGGGAGATTATGTTTGTTGGAGTTGTGGAGTAGGGAGTCTTGTGTAAGAAGGCCATTTGTTATTTGGGCTTAAGAGAGAAACACACAACAACAAAAAAGCTATGCAGAGCTCGACGATCTTCTTCTCTGGTGTTGTTCCTCCTAGACTACGTGTCAGATCGGTGTTCACTCCAGCGAATCCAGCAACCGAACGAGGTTCCATGGCGAGTCCCTCTGGTGGTCCAAAGTGGGCTCAGAAAACCATCACTCTTCCACCTCAACGCCGTGGATGTCATCTCATAACTCCTAAGGTTTCATCAAATGATTCGACCTGTGTTTTTTCTCTCTCCATGTTTTATTGATTTGACTTCAATCAAGCTCTGTGAGGTTTTGCTTTTGAAACAGATTTTGAAGGAAATTGGACAAGATCTGTCGGGGTTCAACTGTGGTCTTGCTCATGTCTTCTGTAAGTTTTCTTCTCTCTCTGTGTGTAATATCTCTCAGCTTCTGGTCTTATTTTTGCTGAATTCTTGATTTAAAGTTTTGTTTTTTTTTTGGGAGAAGTACAACACACAAGTGCTTCTCTTACAATCAATGAGAATTATGATCCAGATGTTCAGGCTGATACTGAGACTTTCTTGAACACCATTGTTCCTGAGGTATATTTTCTAAACACCTTTCTCAATATCTTCTCTTTAGTGCTCTGAATTAAATTACATTTTTATCGTTTGCAATTTCAGGGGAGGTCAGCTCCTTGGAGGCATACAATGGAAGGTTAGTTTACCCATTTACCATTCTTTGTTTGGTTTCCATCCAACTTGAAACTGTTCCCTTTGTCCTTCTTCAAGTGTGATTTTATTTTGGCAATTCATATAATGAAATCTCATGTGATGAGAATTGAATTTGCAGGTCCAGATGACATGCCAGCTCATATCAAATCATCAATGTTTGGATGTCAACTCACGTGAGTCACAGTCCTTTGTGTTGCACAATTTATTGTGGATTTTCACTTAATATTAACGTTTTTATTGTCTCCCGCAGAATCCCAATAACAAAAGGAAAACTTGGCATGGGAACCTGGCAGGGAATATGGCTATGTGAACACCGTGATGCTCCAACACCACGCAAAGTTGTGGTCACGCTCAATGGAATCTAAGATATGTCTCTATAACAATGTTAAAGGGCTTTGTAACCTCGTGGATTTACTTACGGTCTTGTAATGGATGTTCACTTTTTCTATGAAATAATGCTCTGCTAATAATGTGCACATTATGTTGTTTTTATTTGCATCAGAAAAATCGCTTAATCCATCATAATACAAGTGAAAGTGAAATAAAGAATAAATAGAAAACGTAAACATTATGCAAAGAAGCAGGAAAAACATATTTCTATAGAAACATAGAGAATGTGTGCTCTGCAGAGGAGAGAGCTCAACAAATTAAGGTTCTTCTGAGACAATAATACAAATGAAAAGTCAACACATAAAAGAAGAAAAAAACCAAAAAAAAAAAAAGAAACTTTTCGTCTTGAAGAGATTCATTTAAGCTTTGGTATCTCCAAGCTCCATGTCTTCTAAATCCATATGTTCTATACCTTCTTTGAGAAGCCTAATCTCATCTTCCGTCATACTGTTCTTACCGTGCGGTGTGGCTTTCGTGTTTCTCTGTTTATCCAACTCGACCGCCCAGCTGTAAATCACCATTCCCACCACGGCTAAGAACATCCCAGCTACGTTCTTGAACGTCATCTCGGAGTCGAAGATGAGCCATCCCAGCGTTAGGACGCAGACCGTTTTCATATGTCCAAGAACTTGGAAAGAGGTAGCAGAGAATCTCCCGATGCAGAGATATTGGCTTATGTTGCAGAAAACCGCCAATGCGCAGGACAGAAGAATGCAGAACTGCATATACATATATGTGTTTGTCAATCATTAGATAATAAGCAAATTTTAGTTTATGGATTCTGTAAATAAAAGTTAACTTACAATGGCACCGTAAGTCATCTTGTAAGTAGTAATGAACCTGCCGCTCAAGAAATAGTCAACAAAAGGACCAAATATAAGAAGTGAAAGAGCTTGGATTGGAGCAGTCTTGCTCAGCAACTCGAATGATCCAATTGAGTATTTCTTCTGCAGTGAACCTATTGACTGTTGTTTCACAGAAGATCATTTATCAGAGAAACACTTTAACATCATCATCATCAATAACACCTTATCTCCCAGAATTATGAACAACAAGTAACAAAACATTAATGATAATTCTGATAATCAGAGATCTATCAACTTACAATCTGCTGGAGAGAGGTGGAGAAAATAGCAGTGCAAGCACAGATAAAACCTTTGGCATTAACCTTAACATCAGTAACAGTACAGATGCCAACACCAACAACAACAACCATGACAGAGGCCTTGACCTCTCTCGAGTAATGCTTGTTGTGGATTATCCACTCCATCACGCACACTACCGGAATCATGCTCAGTTTCGATATCTAATAACACAATCATAGATTTTAAAATTAATTTCCGGAATCGAATCAACAGTAGGAAAGCTAGATTTAACCTGGTAGAAGCCAACGGAGTTGAGCATGAGGCTGAAATTCATAGCGGCGATTGAGGTGTTGGCGACGAGGGAGAACCAGAGAAGCTCCCAGAGAGGCACGTGCTTTGATGCCGATAAGCCTGTCGCGTTCGACACCATCCCGACGAGCGCCGTGAGCGCGAAGTGGAATCCAGTCAGTGTCGTCGCTGATTGCAATTCAAGAAAAAAACAATTCAACACTATGAGATATAGAGAGAGAGAGATCCGTGAGAATGTTAGGGAGATCGATGAGAGATTCGAACCGAAGGTGAAGGCGTAGCCAGATGACGACATGAGCTGTTTGTTAGCCATGATGATCCCGACGGAGCTCGTCACGTTCATTGCCCATGCACCGACGTCCGACACCGACGATGCCTTCTTCTCGCTCTCTGCCTTCTCCATTGGATTTGGATTGGATCCACACCACCACTAATCAGATCTGGGGACGCGACGTGGAGGAGAGCTTCAGATCTCGATGGAGGGAGGAAGAGGAAGATTGAGATCTGGAGAAATGGCGTGTCAATGTCTGTGGTATCTTTTCTTCTTCGTCCACTGATGCGTCCTCTCTCCTTGACGCTTTTTCTTGATTTATTTATAATTTAATTAATTACTACTATCTCTGTTAAAATTTAATTAAATGTTGACGCCTGTCGTTTTACAGTATTCTGACCTCTCTTTCTTCCGTTTTTGGAACATTTGCTAATTAATTAATTTATTACCCAATCAAATTCGTTTCGTATGTATTTATTATGTTCAGTCTTCTCGTTACTTTCATGCCTTTAATTTTCGTTAAGACTAACGTCCACAACTAAACTACATCTGTTCGTTAGATGGTGAATCAATTTCTAATGATAAATGTTTCAAATATCCGAAAACACTAGCAATTTTTAGGGGGGATTTTAAACACATATCCGAGCATCTTTTCAAAAAATAAATCCAGATCCGGATTCAAAACTTAAAAAATAACTACTCCCTCTGTTCCTAAAAGATAGTTGTTTTAGGATTTTCACACTTTTTAATAAAACACATTAAAACTTAGTTATAAATGCATAGTTTTCTGTAATTTTATGTTTTCTATATTTTTAAACCAATAAAATTTTATAAAATACAATCAATGTTTTTGAACTTCACAATTATTCATTATAAGTTGACAAAATTTGCACTGGAAATATAAAACAACTATCTTTTGAAAACAAAAATTTTCTCTAGAACTATCATCTTTTAGGAACGGAGGGAGTAATAGAGTCCGATGGGAATACTACCTCTTGGTGCATTTATCTCGACTTGTACTTGTTTTTCTTAAAAAGTTCATTTACATAATATCTATATACATGTGTGTGCTTTATACAGTTTCTCTCTGAGGATTATTCATATAGTAATCAGAATAAGATTCACACCACATGATCTTTATGCATCATGCCATCACCATAGATATATTTTCGAAAGAAAAACAAAAAACCATTATACATACTCAAAGATGAGACTTCATGTGCTTTTTTTTCAAACATCCAATTTTTCAAACAAAATTATATATTAATCTTATTAGTTAGGCTTTTATGGCCAGTCTCCGTTTTTAAATTTCCACTAAGGTTATGTAATATGCACGTATTGTAAACCTTTGCCACTTTTATATTTAATGCATCAAATTTTAAGCAAAAAAAAAAAAAAAAAACAAATAACAAAATTACATAATGTTGCACCACCGACTTGCAAACACATCAAAATGCATATAAAATAAAGGCTTAAAATTTTGCAAATATTAATATATATATATAGCACAAAAGGGAGATTACCTCTCTCGTAATCTCTTATCTGATGAATCATTCATTCTTTTGCAAGCTTTTAAGAGTGTCTCTGTGCTCCTGGAGGCGGCGCTGGCCTTGGGAAGTAATAATCAAATTGCTCATCTCCAACCTTCGGTGCTTCCACATAAGGGCTTTGCGGTTCCTACCAATAAATTGCATTTTCATGAGTGGGCAATAACAATGCTATTATTGGTCAACACATCATTTTGACATCTACTGGTCAATTCTTTAATCTCTATGCTCTACAAACACGGAGCTGTTTCTCACATGTGTGAACCATCAGTTATGATTGATGTGAATATATTAGTAAGATGCAGATGGTGTGTGTAGTATATGGAGTGGATAAAAACGGATATGTACCTGAGGCCCAAATGTAGAATGAGATGCTTCATCGGATTTTGGTGACGTGGATGCATCACGGTCTTGACCATTTCCGCTTAATAATGGATCACTCGCACTGGTCAACTTGTTCTTCTATACGACCGGAAAGTTAAAACGAGTTTTTTTTATAATCAGTACTTCCATCTTATTTCTCGAAGGAATATTTTGAGCTAATATGTATTGTATTCTCCAAGAACCATATGAAAAAAAAATAACCTGGAAGATCTTCCCCAAAGTTTTTAATCCCTTTGCCCTTGCACGTAGCTCCTCTCTCTTGGCAGTTGGATCTTGAAGAACCTGAAGCAAAGAAAAAAAAGTATAAAGTAACTATAGGAAAGACATTGGACCAAGATAGACAAATAGTGAGTAGTTTATAGCTCTACACATACCAGCTCACAAACACGGGAGAGAGTGTTTTCGATATCAGCAACGTTGAGTTTCCACAGAGAATCAATCATAACTTTCTTATGAGACTTCATGTACTCTTCAAGTTCCTTCTCAGTATAATTGTTGCCTTCAGCACTTAGTTGCCTTTTCATTTCCTCTTGCAGCTGGAATAAAGCGTATGCGCCTAGGACGATAGAAAACATCCAGAAAAAATCAAAGTCACTACATGTTTCTACGTAAGGGAAGAGTCCAAGTTCTGACTTAAATGTTTCCTATATAACCCATTCTACAACTTAGCCCTGATATGAATATGATCTTTGATGAGGTCGACTTTAGTAATTAACCTGTTGCAGCTGTAACTTGGGATTTGATGAAGTGACCTTTCGTCCTAAACCATTCAGCAACAAATGGTACACCGAGATATATAGCTTTCTTCCCCAGCTCTTTCGCCGCTTGTCTTACATATATATATCCGATTGTGTTCAACATTTCCACACCGTATGCTGTTGAAGAATTGATATAAAAGAATGTGTGTCTGATTTTTAATAACAGATATGGCACTGTTTGAAAGGGAAAAAAATATGCTACTACATAACAACATGTTACCTGCATTTGAGAGTCTTGTTACTTCAGCTTCAGCATTGCCGATAAATTCTTCTTTGTTTGTCACATATAGGTTGAGGCGGTCCTTGAGAATCTGAGCAAGCTTGTCTTCTCTTTCTTTCTGAACAGCCTGAAACCAAAAGCAAATCTAACATGCTTAACAAAATTACGAAAAAGAGTGAATATAAGCAGGGCATATAGTAGATGATACAAGTTTACCCTCATTTTTTCGATGATCTTTTTAGTATCAATCTGATCGCCTTCAGAGAGGATATCAAGTGAAGCCATTGATGCCATAGCAAGCTGCCCTATGTATTCTTCAAAAAGCTCACTCCCAAAAAGCATCGCAAATATTGCCGCTGGATCAATGATCTCACTGCAAAAATGAACACCACAAGTGAGTACAAACTGGGGACACTAACAAAATCCTTTGGCAACATGATGAAAATTCCATGTCAGCAAAAATCCAATGATGCAAACAGCGAATCACCGATGGAAAATATCAAAAAGAGAGAAAACAAGAAAAGAAAACTAACGTTGAAATCCCTGCCTTCCCGCTTGTGTCATAGGCCTGACGTTGTCCTGGATCACTCAGCACTTGGTAGGCTTCTCCTAACACCTGTATAACAACTCACGTTTTCAAAAAGCTCATCCAAACAGAGTCACTAGAGAAGAAAAGCAACTATTCTGATTTCTTGGAAATCTGATTCCCCTCTAAACCTATGTCATTGTTAGTCCTGCTGATATGCTTTTATGAGTATGATAATAACTAGACCATTGCAAAGCAAACACTAAACACAAAAAGGAATCTCAACTCTACTCTTAAGTTGCCAAATCACTGATTAACATCCCAAAAATGATAAAAATTCACTTCCTTTCAATGCGCTCTATAAACAATGAGATGAAACTACAATGCTCATGACAAGTAAGCATATAATACAGAACGCAGAGACATCATCCTCTTTGTCAAATCTTCAAGTTCACCACTCCAACACTCAAATAATCAGAACTTGCCTGGAAATTATGAGCAGCCTGAGGATCATTGGGATTCTTATCTGGATGTACTTGACGTGCCTGTATAAAACAAAACAAGCCCACACAAATCATCATTTCGTTCAACCTAAAGCATTGGAGAGCCATATAGATACTGAGCTCTTAAGCTTATATTCATTAGATTCAATCCTTCACAGAGGACAAACAAGAAGCTTTATATACTCATCCTGTAACTCCTAACCCGAGTCTCTCCAGATTCGAATCCACATCGGGATCCAAAACAAAGCCCTAGATTCGATTTTAGAAAGAAAAAAAAAAGGAGGAGAAATGACCTTGATGTAGTAAGCTTTCTTAATCTGAGCCTCCGTAGCGGTGGGGCTAACGCCGAGGACATCGTAGTACTCCGTCTCCTTCACCATTACTACTATCCGATCACGATCTGTTTACCGCAACACTCAGATCAAAAACGAAAAAAAAAAGCGAATACACACCACGCGCGTTTACGTTGACAAGTACGCGCCGGCTATTTCAACTCAACCGCTCCTTTTTTGCTTCTGTTTTTTTTTATTAGTTTTCTTTTAATGTCTGAACGAAAAAAAATGTCTGAATGCCGTACATCTATATTCGCCACGTGGTTTTTCGTCAGCGTCAGCTTGGATTAATTCCGCTTTTATTTCAGTCTAATCGTTTTTTAATTTATCTTACAGATTAAGAACGCCATTAACGAAGGGAAAATGAAATGTTAATTGTTATTGTAGAAGTTATTACTTCGGGTAGTGTCGACTTTCTGATCTCGTCGCCATGTGACGTGTTTATTTAAATGAAAGTGACAGGACTGATTTGTTCAAATACAAATAGGGTGTGTGCAATAGTACTCATTCCGTTTCACTTTACTTGTCGTTCTAGATTTAGGCACACAGATTAATAAATATTTAATTATGTATATTACTAGATTAAAACATCACTACCAATACACCTAACCAGATTTCAACCAATAAAAAATAGATTAGAATAAAAAATCAATAAATTTTGCATTAAAATCATAAAACGACACTTATTTTGAAACGAAAATTTTGCTCCAGAACAACATTTAATTCGAAACGGATGGAGTACTTAATTAGGAAGAATTTAAGTCTGATGAGATATTACATAAATTTTTATATTTTTACCAAGAAATTTCAAATAAAACATTTTCAAATCAACTAAATCACTTAAGTCCACTGTTTAATACATTTTCAAATAACGTTTGATATAATTTATTTTAATTATGTATTAATAACAAAAGTTACTATTTTGATATAAATCATCTTAAATTTTACGTTTCCTCAAATTGTCTCTTCCCACAGTCAAAATGTTACTTACTGAGGTGCTGTATATGGTCGCCAGAAAAAAATCTCGAACTGTATATGAGTAGGGCTGAGTCAATAACGGCGATATCGTCGTCTGACCACCACCAGACAATCACTTTGAAATTTATCAACATATTAGTATATTATATTTGTTGAGTTTGACACAACAACAACCAGCATTATCCTTATCTTAGCAAGGTTATATAAAATCAAACTGGATAAGCTATTGGATCGGATGAGTTTAATAACTAATAATATCATGACTTTCACTCTAAATTCAAGTATGAATTCAATTAACTAAAACTAGATCTTAGAGATAAGAGACAATAATAAAACAAACACTTTTTATTGCTTGAAGCTGCATTACATCAGAAAAAGAATTGAAACATAGATGAAATTAAACTAACAATTAAAGAGAAGCATAGTTTAAGATTTTAGACATTTTCTTTACAGAACTCAATAACCCAGCAATGATAAGCCTGACAAACGAATTTGCAATGGCTGAAGCCTGATTCCATGGCCAAAGCTTCAAACTCGGCTCGGGACCTCTCTTTTCCACCGGAACATTGTGTGAACATCAACATATCCATATCAAATGCAATGTTCGAATTGATATCTCCACTCTCAGCACTATCAGGAGTCACTAGCTCTATTACGACCACTTTACCATTTTCAGGAAGTGATTTCCAACAGTTTTTAAGAATTTTTACGCAATCTTCGTCGGTCCAGTCATGAAGTATACGCTGTAAAGTAAATAAAATCTCAAAGTAAGTACAAAATAATACATAAACACACTTAAATAAATATATATGTTAAAATAAGACTAAGAGAGTTGTTAAACTTACTTTCAAGATCATGGCATCTCCGGTTGGAACCTCCACAAACATATCTCCCGCCACATGTTCCACCCCAGGGTAAGAAGGTGCTTGTGCCAAGGCACAAGTCAAATCAAAATTAATGCCCTTAATATTGGGATACTTGGAAGTAACAACACCAAGGGTGTTTCCAACTCCTCCTCCTACATCAACCAACACATCCACATCTTTGAAGCCTTGGTAAACTTCAAGAGCCTTTTTCACAACAGCAATTGTGAATCCGGTCTGGTTAAAGAGCTTGCTGAACCTCTCATCAGTTCCCATATAGTCGAAGAGTTTCATGCCACCATGTGCACGGCCAAATGCATCTCCTCCTTCTAGCACCACATCTTTCAATTGTGCCCTGCCAATATAACATATTAACAACATAAGATTCATCGTGTTTTTATTTTTGTTTTTCTGAAAAATATTTATCGTTGGGTAGAAAATTACCAGGTGTTGAGAAAGACACTGTCGAAATTGACAATGACTTGAGAAGCCAAGGATCCAATATCTTGAATGTTATTTTTCAAGAAGAACCTGCATATTGGCTCCGCTTTGTAAACCCTCTGGCTCTTTCCGGCTTGGACCGTGCCGCACTTGACCATGGAGTAGCTAGCAAGTAGACGTAGCATCCTGTCCAACAAAGCCGGCGCCTCAGGGTTACGAGGCGTAGTTGGTAGCCTACTTGCTATCTCGGAAGGTGATAGGAACACTGAGGCGGCGTAGAGAGTGTCAAAGACACCGAGCTCAAGGGCAGCTTTGAGAACCATCGGAAAGGCGGCGGCATTGGCTAGTCTCACAGCCATCAAACCCAACTCATTATCATCATCAATAACAGTTTGGCTTTTGGAGTTAGAGCTTAAGGTTTCTTCAATAAGTATTCCCATTTTTCTTCTTTATTCTGTTTCGTTTTTCTTCTTGTAGGTACCGTAGTGATCACAGTGATCAGAAGAGGAAACAAAGAGAGAGAATGTGTGTGTGTGTGTTCTTCTATTTAGTGTTAAGTAAGATGATGCTTTTGATGGATCTTGGTTTCTCCTTATTTATAGCTTAGGCTTAGCCTTTATTTATTTATTTGATTTTGAATAATTTCATTTAATTACTTGTCGGCTAGCGGATTCATTTGGCTGGCTGAAAAGTCTGTAGTCTCTTTGTGGAAAAGTAAGAGCCAGTTTTGGCGGCTGAAATGGTTAGATTTTCTTTTTTTTTTTGCTTAAAATAGTTATAACTTATATATTGTTTTTTTTTCTTTTTTTGAGAAATGATGGTATATATCGTTTTACGTTAGTTTTGTTTCTAAAAGTAAATCCACTCTAATTTCAACACTAAAATATCAACAAGTGACTATATAAGTATTTTACAAAAGAAAAACTAAGGAAAATATTTGCTTAGTTTTGTTATTTGTTCTTCAATTTGACACTATCAAAAAAAGTTAATACTCAGAGATGCATAACTCCAACTTGATTAGGACGACTGTGAAAAAGGAATGGGGGAATGATATGGACAAAAGTGTGTAACATCACAAGTTGTTAAGTGTCCAAGATGCATAACCCCATCTTGAATTGGCTGTCCTTCTAGGAAGGTCACAAATTTTGTACTGCCACACTTCACTGATCATCATATTGGACTCAGTCAGCATATATTTTATGGGAACCATCATATCCCATAGCCCCCTAGACATTATGAGATATTGCGTAAATTATGACATTTTTAATATCATTTTTTTATGTTTACCATAATCATATTCATCCTTAGATTTTAGATTGAGTAGTAGAGTAGTTTTAGAAAGTGGGATTTATGATCTTAATAAATATATAAATAAATACTTCAAACTTAAAATTTATATATATATTTTTTAAAAAATTAGTTTAAAATAAATTAGAATTTCAAAATTAAAATTAAAAGTTTGATTTTTTTAAAAAAAAAGAACTATACAAAATTCAATTAGAAACATATTTTTGAAAACTATAATTTCTTTTTATTTAAATAATTATTTATATTTATAAAGCAAAGATATGAAAGTCTTTTGCCATTTTAATGAAAAAAATATCTGTGAAAATGTCAATTTAATGAAGGTAAACATGAATTATAGTATGAAACATGTGGTAAACTTGAAATTCTCCAATGTATTTTCAAAGTGATTTCACACAGTTAGCAAAGAAAAAAAATTGATTTCACACATTTTACTTATGTTTCCTATCTACAATAAATTTCACTAAGAAAGTCTGACATGTCATAACAAAAATGATGACATGGTTTATGATTAAATGCAACATGACTAGTTACATTTAATGTGAACTTATATTTTTTGGTAAAAAAATCAAAATACGGCAATAATTTATACATCATTATTAAATATGATTTATTTAAGATATGACATTAAACAATATACTAAAAATATAACAATGTTTTGCAAATTTTGAAATATCATTTAATTCTATTTTATAATTGTATAGTTTTTACTAAATCAAAAGATTTCAAATTTGCTAAATTTTTTGATAGTTTTAAATTTTTTATTTCAAATTATTTTTCTTAATTTATACAAGTTTATTTTATATACTTTAACCGAAAGAAATAAACAAAAATGTATCTACAAAGATACGTTTAAATATATACATACATTTTCTTAAATATAATTTGAATACACAAAATTGTTTATTATATTAATTTATGCTTAATTAAATCAAAATGTATATTAAAATACTGATAAACTAAAGTTTAACTTAAACATAATATTTTTTATTAGTGTACATGCAAGAAAATATCTAGTTAATTAGACCAACAACCATAACAAAGCTAAATTTCTTACAAATCAAGTTGGTAGGTGTGCTTAAGCGATATTGACATTGTTTTCTCGTGGTTGATTCCTATAAGGTGGTAGGTGATGCAGTGAATTGTAAGAACATATTCTTCTTTTATATTTTAATTTTAAACTTCAAAAATATTTTTTGTCAGCTAAAAATAATAGTAATTAATTGTGTAATTAGTTTTTATTTTATAAAGAAAAATTAATTCAACCACGAACTGCCATGTGTAAAGTATATATCTCAAAACATCTCATCTTAATATTTTCAAATTAGGTGTTTTTGTCATTGTTTTCTTTAAGAAATAGTTATTAAAATTTAATGAAAATTTTTGGGGGGAATTTTAGTTCTACCACAAATTTGGTATCATTTTTCAAATTTACCTTCAATAAATAACCATTTTCATATATATTTAAAATTTGTTATGAAAAAATTAATCTCTTTTAAATCGTTTATAAATGTGGAATTCATAATAGAAGTTTACAATCCAAACACACCAATAATCACTAAATCTTTTTTTTGATGATCCTGGTATCCAGATGGTCCGAAAACAATCTGACTATCGCCTAATGACCGTCCACCGGTGTAAGTCGAGGTGCCCGCCGAAAGTCATCTAGGAGGGCTTTAATCCAAATGTTAAAATAGTTTTGAAAGTTGGTATCCACTCAAACAATTTCTTAAGAAATATCGATATGAAGGTTGTCGATTTCTTGTGAAAAAAATTCAAATTTATGACATAACAACAAAATCAATTATATTTTGCATTTTCTCCAAAACCATATATAAGAATAAGGTATATAATGGTTGCCTTTCATATTTCTTAAGAAATCTTAGATGCAAACTAAATTAATGAAAAAAAAAAATTCTCTCAAGTTTTGTTTTTGCAGTGCAGGAAAGAATAAAATACTTGATTAGATATCCTTGTGGAGTCGTCTGAGCTCTTTAGAAAGAATTCCATGTCACTAATTAGATAGAACTGATTCTTGTAGAGTACAATAAAATAAAATAAACAAAAAGCTTATTTTTCTTTTATATTGCTCGAACACACATACATACAAAAGTATGATCATCACAAACAAAGAAGATGAAACGTTTTACTTGTGTATTTTACACATTTATTTACAAAACTCAATAATCCAGCAATGATAAGCCTGGCAAACGAATTTGCAATGGGTGAAGCCAGATGCTACAGCCAAAGCTTCAAACTCGGCTCGTGACCTTTCTTTTCCACCGGAACATTGTGTGAACATCAACATATCCATATCAAATGCAATGTTCCCGTTGATATCTCCATTCTCAGCGTCATCAGGAGTGACTAGTTCTATAACAACAACTTTACCATTCTCTGGTAGTGATTTCCAACAATTCTTAAGAATTTTTACGCAGTCTTCGTCTGTCCAATCATGTAGAATACGCTGTAAAACAAATATGACCCCACATGTAAGTACAAAAACCAAGTAAACATACAGTTTCAAGAAATTTGAATGATATGATCTGATGAGCTTACTTTCAAGATCATGGCATCTCCTTTTGGAACATCCACAAACATATCTCCCGCTATATGTTCCACCCCAGGGTAAGAAGGTGCTTGTGCCAAGGCACAAGTCAAATCAAAATTAATACCCTTAATATTGGGATACTTGGAAGTAACAACACCAAGGGTGTTGCCTACTCCTCCTCCAACATCAACCAACACATTCACATCTTCGAAGCCTTGGTAAACTTCAAGAGCCTTCTTCACGACAGCGATGGTGAACCCGGTCTGGTTAAAGAGTTTGCTGAACCTCTCATCAGTTCCCATATAGTCGAAGAGTTTCATGCCACCATGTGCACGGCCAAATGCATCTCCTCCTTCTAGCACCACATCTTTCAATTGTGCCCTATAATTCACGTATTAATATGGTAAGATTTCATTACCGTATTAATAAATATTTCAAGAGTGATGAAAACAGAATTCTGAAAAATTACCAGGTGTTGAGGAAGACGCTGTCAAAATTGACAATGACTTGAGACGCAAGGGATCCAATATCTTGAATGTTATCTTTCAAGAAAAACCTACAAATTGGTTCGGCTCTGTAGACTCTCTCACCCTTCCCAGCTTTATCGCATTTGACCATCGAGTAGCTAGCTAGTAGACGAAGCATCCGGTCCAACAAAACCGGTGCCTCAGGGTTACGTGGAGTAGTTGGTAGCCTACTGGCTATCTCAGATGGTGAGAGGAAGGAGTCGGTGCGTGCAGCTTCGGCGTAGAGAGTGTCGAAAACACCGAGCTCGAGAGAGGCCTTTAGGACCATTGGAAAGGCTGCGGCATTGGCTAGTCTCACGGCCATCAAACCCAACTCATTATCATCATCAACAATTGTCTGGGTTTTAGGGTTAGAGCTCAAGGTTTCTTCAAAAGGGAATCCCATTTTTTTCTTCTCTTTCAAGGTACCGCACACCACACTGATCAAAAGCGAGGGACTCTGTATGTGTCTGTTTTAGTATAGTTCTGTGCACCTTCGTTTCTCCTTTTATAGCTGAAAGCTTGTGGTATTTTCTCGTTATTTAGTTTCATATAAATATATTGTTGGCGTTCCGGTCCATCTTGGGCGCTGAATAGTCTGTATGTATTAGTACCGCAGAAAAGTAAGAACCACCTATGGCTGCTGTTTTAGTGGATAGTCAAAGTTCAAAGCATTGATTCATTCTAATTTCACCACTCTAGACGTACGGGACAATCTATAAAAACTATATATTGTTATGGTCAGAGTCCACAAACCATTTATTTAAAAACAATAATGACACTAAATCATTTGTTTTTTTTCTTGTTTATGTATTTATTCAGTTTGATCGACAAAGAGATCTTATCAACACATTAAAATACCACAATTATATAGCAACGACTTGGTCACTACGACTATGGAATGGGATAAGAGAAATATCAGTTCTTTTTTTCCAATTGGACAAGATCAGTTCTTCTTAGGTACTAAATTAATATACTTTCTCTGATATTCTTACTCGATCAAATTTTCTTCAATTTCACAAATAGAAAATATTTCTTAACCAAGCGAGGACGGTTTTGTAGTTACGAAGGAATTTTGGTTCTAATACGGACTCGAATTCGAATCCCGTTGTCCACTGAAAAATTAACAAACCGGCATCGCCAGAGACATATGACCAATACATGAACCGATAATATAGACTGCAAACATGTGTCTAGTATGGATCTACTTCTATGGAGGTTATGATACCTATGTATAATTAAAAAATAATATATATATATATATATATATATATATATATATATATATATATATATATATAGTCTTTTGGTACAAGCCCTAAATCCTAATTTATTTACTCTGCATTATTTTTGATCAGCTACCATTTAAAAAAATAAACTTAGATATACTAATACTTAATTAATTCATTGGCTGATTCAAAAGAAGACTTCCCAGTAAAATAAATATTTCCTGCTAGTATAGAGAACTGGAGATATATTTAATTATGTAAATTTTTTGTTAATTATTTTCACATATAAATATCGTCGGGGGATGTTTCTTCCTGGGTGTGTCCGTTTTGACTGCGCAACTGTGTCGGTCAACACTCAAGACAGTCGTGGCTCATGGTAACTGGTAGGCCGAAATTTTACCAAATAAGAGTACTTGAATGTATCAAGTTACACAGCTTATATTCAAGACTTGTCAACTTAAACACAACAAGTTTATAAGTATCAAGGTTATTTTAAATATGTTGTATTTAAATATTACAGTTAGAACATATTTTATTGTCAACAATTTTTTTTTTACATTTGATTTGGGGTGGACATTCGGATACCATTTGGTTCGGTTTGGGTTTGGACTCAGATAACTCATTTAATTTTTAAAAATTAAAATAAAACTCATATATACTTTAAATTATTCAAAAAATAAAAATAAAAAAATATTTAGAACATATTAATGTGTATAATGTAAGCTAAAATACTTAAACTTAACATAAAATTTGGTTTAACTTCAATATTCGGATAAGAAATCAATAGATATTTGAAATATTGGCATTTTGAGTATCATTTAACTATTTTAAACATGTATTTTTAATTATTTGTATATATTTTCAAGTATTTTGGACAACTCAATAACATCATATATGTTTTGTATATTCTTTTAGATATTAAATTCTAAAATAATTAATATATTTAAGTATATAAATCTGGTTTGGATATATTCGATATCCGAAATATTTCGATTCAGATCGGGTTCCCTTCTAAAAAATAACATCTTAATAACATCTTATTATTTTTTGTAATTTACAACATTTTAAAAAATTCAAAATATAACATATTTGAAAAATTTAATTTTTCAAAAAGTATTCTTAATGTGATTTTTAATTGTTTAATAATATAAATTAAAAATAATGTAGAGGATACAAATTTTTTTTATTAAACATGTATTATTTATAATCATTAATTGTCATATCTGCGTTAGTCGTATTAGATAATTTCGTAGTTTTTATTTAAAGAAAGAAACTTACGTAACTTTTATTTAAGAAAATAATTTAAGACTACTAATCAATGTGATAATTAGTTTAATAAAAAGTATAATACATATTTGTATGAACCAACTTATTTTTCTAAGGATTTTAAAAAATTTCTAAAAATCATCTTAGTGATGATACGTGGGTACAAAACATGTCGTAATATTTCAGAATTAATATATAGGAGTTTATCATTATCGTTGTGAGGGATATAAATATGAAATACCGTGCAATTATTATCTCATTCCAGATCGGTCAACCCTTAAAAAACGGCTACTTTGTTAATGTACTGCTTATCATAAACACCGATATCCACATAAGTTCAGCCCATATATCAAGCTCATTTGTCTTTGGCCCAGTTATGTTTATATTGTTCATGTCCCCTATGTTATAATTGGGAAATGATTTTGTCGAAGATAATCTCACAAAAAAAAAAAATGGTGACATATCTATTAAAATTAATGACATGATCTATAATTAAATATGATATAGACAAAAATAGTGACATGTATACTAAAATTAATGACATGACGTATGATTAAATATGACATGGACAATTATATTTAATGTATATATATTTGGAAATCTTTATAGGATATAGTAATAACTCATATATTACATTTATTGTCGATCTATATTTTTGGAAATATTTTTAAAATATGGTAATAACTCATGAATCATCATTAAAATATACAATTTTATATCATTTAATTATATATTTTAAAATTATACAATTTTATTACAATTTTTTTTTTCAAAAATGTATTCTCTTTTTGAAAATTAATAAAATTTAATCGTAAAATCATTAATTTATTATATAGTTACAAATTTAATAAATATTGTCCAATTTTAATTTTTGAAAATTATAAAATTTTCTACTACAATTTTTTTAAGATTTAATTAATAAATAGAAAGAAAAATCTATCTAAGATTATAATTTTAAATATATACATGCATATTCTTTAATATAATTTAAAATAGACAAAAATATTTTTATATTAATTTTTATGTTCAATTAAAAAATTGTATTAAAATAGTATATAAGAAAAATAAAATTTTAGTTTTAAATATAATTTATATTGTATCTATTAAAAATATATTTTAAATTTTTTTACTGCATATGGTGCATGAAAACACCTAGTATGAACTTATAGACGATGATTGTGATAAATTTATTTTAGATTTAAACAATTAATTGTAGTGTGGTGTATGAATATGAGAGACAAAATTCTCCCCATATATACTCTCTCTGTTTTATATTAAATATCAATTTACTTTTTAGAGTTTGTTTCATTATAAATATTGTTTTACATTTTAGTATAAATATTAAATAAATTTCCCAGTTTTTACTATTATTAATAATTCATTAATTAACAAAAATCATATAAAATGGTGTAAAAGACAAGAGTAAAACAATTTTTTTAATATGTATGAAAAAACCTAAACGATGTTTATTATGAAATGGATGGAATCTACAAATATATAATTATGCAAATGCTCTTTTTCCATTAAAAAACAAAATAATAATTCGGTGCTCTTCCCGGAGCCTAACCGATTCAAGAATGTGCAAAAGCTCATTTGTACAAGCAAACATCCAAAGCCAATTGCCAAAGTTCAAAAAAAAAACATCCAAAGCCAATTCGAACAACCACGTCTATGTTCTAAAGTCCTGCACAAATTTAATACTCGCGAAAGTTAAAAAGTTAAAACATGCTGGTTAAAGCTATGTTACAGAAAAAACATGCTGGCATATATGTACGTAGGCGACTATGTATGTACATATGAAGAAACATAATAAGTAGATATGATGCATGTCTTTGTTTAACAAGTAATGATGATGGTGAAGTGTGGCGCTGTTCGTGTGGCAACCACACTCGTCCCTAGCTCTTTCTTTACATTCTATCCAAATCTTTGCGTTATGTTATCTTATAAAACTTTTTGCTTACTGCTATCCATTTCAGCAATCCAACTATTTTTATTTATTTATTATACTATCAATTTCTGTTTATTTTTTTTTCACTTGCAGCGGCTCTAATTGATGGGTCGAAGACTCGAAGAATCAGTATGTGAAAAAATATATTAATTAACAGTATAATCCAACTAGGAGTATATCAAGTGGGATCAAATTTAATATTTACCAGGTGATTCTACAGTGCTCATGCACGTATATAAATATTTATAAAGTAAAGTGATAATTTATTAATATTTTAATTTCTTTTCAACTATTTTATAATTTATATGAAAATATTTTATTTGTTTTGGTAAATGTGATAATATAGTGTTTTTTTTGTTAAAAATGATAATATAGTTTCCAAAGCCTAATGAAAATGAAGAACTAAATCATCTCTTAAACAAAGAAGAATATTGTTATAAGTTTAACAAACTTTCCGATCGTACTTTCATTTTGCCGATAATACGTGAAAATTTCACTTTATTTTTTTAAATACTGGTCAAATCATCGATTCAGGTTGAAGATAAAAGCTGGATTCTAAGAACCAAATCAAATCCAATTCGAAAAAGTAGTATTGAACCTGAATTGAAATTGATTAAATATTCAATAGATTCAAAATTTTGGTATTTAGAGAACCAAAACCTAATTCGATCTGAACTAAGTATTTCAGACATCTAATAAATATATTTGAATAAGATTTATATACCTATATGTTGCAACGCATGATCTCAATGAATGTCTCTGCCTACAACACTCTGAAATCTCTGAAAAGCTGACAATTTATAATTTGCAAGAAATTGCGTCTTTTTTGTGTGGATTGAACCCCAAACTTAGTCTAGAAGACGTACCTTGATCACTAGATCATGGTGCATTGGTGCTTCCATAGTTATTTAATTTTCAAATTTCTTGAAAAAATACATGTACATCTATAAGTATATCTCATCATGTTACGGTCGCTTTACATTCGATGTCCAGGCATACAAGACAGACGAGAATAAGCATAGAAATAGTAAAAATTAAAGATCCGTATTGCAGTGAGACCAATCCATTACACTAATTCCAATTTTCCATTACTGGTGATGCTGGTATATTAATCGTCGACTCCACCACAAAATTATATTTTACAAAAAGATAAAATTTTACACAAAATCTCTCCATAAATACAATAGTACTCAACATAGGCCTGTGTCTTCCACATTTCATCAAATATATACTCCATCTCATAAAAGAAAAAAATCAAAAGATTTTAACAATGGAGTCCTACAACGTGAACAACAGCTTGAACATAGACATGGAGAAAGATCAAGAAAAGGCTTTCGATTACTCAACACGAGCCCAGTGGCTACGAGCTGGCGTGCTTGGCGCCATCGACGGTCTTGTCTCGACGGCTTCGCTTATGATGGGTGTCGGTGCGGTCAAGCAAGACGTCAAAACCATGAACCTAACCGGTGTCGCCGGTTTATTTGCCGGAGCTTGTAGCATGGCGATCGGAGAGTTTGTCTCCGTATACTCTCAGTACGACATTGAGGTGGCTCAAAAGAAGAGAGAGATCGGAGGAGAGATAGAGAAAGAAAAGCTTCCGAGCCCGATGCTAGCGGCTGTTGTGTCTTTGGTAGCGTTTTCTGTGGGAGCGGCTGTGCCTTTAGTGCTGGCTTGGTTTGTGAAAACGTATAAAGTGAGGATTGTAGTGATTTTTGGGGCGATGACGCTGGCTTTGATTATGTTTGGGTGGTTAGGATCGGTTTTGGGGAAAGCACCGGTGGTTAAGTCGTTGGTTAGGATTCTGATTGGAGGATGGTTAGCTATGGCGGTTACGACTGGTGTGACCAGAGTGTTTGGATCACATGTTTTGTGATAGTTTGTGCGTGTGCGCGACCGGAACCTTCTTCATGTTTCATACTTCAGAATATTTATAGTTTACAAAAAAAAAAACTTAAGAATATTTATTTAACATGATTACCAAAAAACAAAACATTAAAATATTTCATATGATACATCGGAATATATATGGGCTTGTGACTTGGATTTTAGATTTATGTAAGCAAAAATGTTATATATATCTGTCCAGTGGCGTTTTTCTTGATGGATGATAAATGTTACATTGGGTCTTTAACACACATGCAGCTCTAATCATATAGCTGAGCGATGACCCTTTCGTTGTGCATCTTAACACACGGAAAAATTACCGTATACACTTTCCGTAAGAAAATAATGCGGTTTGTGGATGAATTTACTTTCGATTTTAAACTTCTTTAGACTAGAAACACAAATGCCATCACAAAAAGAAGAAAGATATCAACACCACGGATCCATACATAAAAGAGTTTTATCGTCTTCGATCACAAAACAACTCTTCATGAAAAATCAATGATACTAGTGGAACCATTGTCGTGTTCTATAATCTCATATGCATTATTACGATTTGTAAACGTAAACCTGCTAGATTGTGTATAAACTCACACATCCTCATGAATACGCTGAACGTTTTCTCATCTCACTTTTTTACGATGTCAAAAAATAGGTAAATAAATCTTTTTAGTAGTTAAAAAAGTCTTTTTAGTTTACTTAGCAAATTCAAGTTGTCACAACATTCATCAAAACATGACTGTAGATGAGAAAACGTTCAGCCACAATATAAACCTCTGCATATAATCTTGTAAATGTTGTAAGAGAATATAATGGGAGTTCCTCCAAAGATATATTACTGTATATAAACGTAATGATTATTAGAGTTAATTGATCGCATAACACATCTAGGGACATTTAGAAAATGTTTATAATATCAAAACCGAAAAAAATAACAAGTCAGCAGACTACAAAACAAAGGAAACCGAACATGTCCCTCTCAAATCTCCCACAAATCTTCACTGTAATCTCTATGCTTAGCTTCAAAATGAATCCGAGAGCTAGAAGAACCTATTGTATCTTGAACAACATTTTAAGTTTCTTAACCAGCTTCAACTCGTCCTTCAACTCATTCTGCAATCAGGGAGTATTTAGGGTTTCAGTTTGAGTTATGATTAACACAATTAAATTAAAAACAGTACTTTCGACAAAGCTTGACAAGAGAGACTTGTCAAACTTACCCTATAGAGTGTTTTGAGTATGTCGATGGATCGCCTAGAAATATGACTGACAAGCTCATCTTCAATACCAAAGTCCTCTCCAAACGTTTTCTCTTCTCCAGGGTTAGAGGCAATGATCTGATATAAACAAACATTGTTATTATTTTTTTTTTTTTTTCAAATGCAAAAAAGATGGTGAAGAGAAAAGCGCAAGTGATGAAGTGAAGAAAGGGATGTTCTCATACCTTAATAGCAACCTGCTGTCCTTTCTTGGCGTCGTCAAGTGGCTTCTTGTCTTTATGAATAGATGCAACGCGACCAAGATCCACAAACACTCTCGACTTCTCACTCTCTTTGAGAATGCACATGAGAGTACCAACCTAAAACATGAAAGACCATTGTTAGAAGTTAGAAAAAGAGGAAATATGTGTGTATATAGAGAACCTGATGAGAACATAGCATATACCTTGAGTATACCATCGATGACTTCGACTCCAAGTATGATTGGGTTTCCTCTTTTGAAGACATGGTTTGGTAAAATCTTAAGGACACATGGAAACACTACTTCCGATGATGTTTCTTTCCTCTCTTCATCTCTGACATCCTTGACATAACCCTTGAACTGATCGAACAGATGATAGATAATATCAGCGCAGAAGATCTTGATTCCCATGCTGTCCGCTAGTTCGCGAGCCTCTGTAGTTATCTTCACGTCAAAAGCAAGAATCGTTGCATACTCTTTCTTCTTCTCTAGCATTACACCGGCTTTCATGATATCCTTCTTATGCACAGGTCCTATACCGATACCACTGACAGGTATTTTCACATCTGGTGACTTCAAGAACTCTAGTAATGCTTCCAGAGACCCTAGTGTTGAAGCTTGTACATAAACCCCTTCACCACTTTTGTCAACCCAGCTCATGATTGACTTCATATCATCCATTGCCGTTTTCTTGGCTTCTTCCACGTCCACATCAGGTCCAATCACATGCAAGGAAGTACCAGCAACGGCGTGTTCAAGTCCCTTTTATAAACAACAAAATGTGGGAAACATTGGTTCAGAATGTGCTCAAAGTTTCAAAAGCATAATGAACAGTGCATGCTAGTGAAAAAAAAGACTATGGTGTTATGTAAAGAGATATTCATCACCTGTGCAGTAATCTTGATACATTGTGCAGCCTTTACTTCTCTATGATGCAGATATGTACCCTGAAAATGAAGCTCATTAGCACAAACCATGTTTCACTAGGAATAACAGTTAAAAAAGGTAAGGAATGTAAAAGTACCTTCACACGTAGCTCTTTCATAGGGTGAGGAGTCAATAATGATCTAACAGTTGTTATAATTGGTCCCTAAATAATAAAAGAAGAAAAAATAACATTAAGTTTCCAGCTCTGATATACTTGGCACATGAACTGTTTGGGTGAAGTTTCAACTTACCTGTGACCCGCAAGCAACGATTTGATCACCTTCATGGAGTACACCGTTTACCAAAACAACATCAATTGTTGTACCATGGCCTGGAATAACTTTGACCTCAAGGACGGTACACTGTTCAACCATTTCAAGGAAAGATAAGAATGCTGATTTATTGCAGATAATAGTACGTTACTAAAAGAGAAAAGATACAAACCTGCACTTTGTCAACAAATGTAAGTTTCTCAACCATTGTTTTCTGAGACCACATAACCAAATATAGCAACAGATCTGGAATCCCTTCCCCACTTAAATATCAAATTTTCAAAATCAATCCATTAGTTTGCAAGGTTGACCTCATTATCTCAATGTTGAACAAGAAATGAAAGGACAATAAAAAATCTTTACCTAATAGCACTAGTAGGCACAATACTACAAGTATCTCCCATTTCTTTGTTCTTGTAATAAATCTCAGTGTTGAGTCCTTGTTCTTTGAACTGGGTTATAACCTGTAACACCAGTGAAACAATATAGTTTATTATAACATATATATAAACCGTTAAATCAAACCTATAAGGGTATTAACTTACATGAGTGACCCTCATGTTAAATTCAATAACCACATCTTTCGATTGCAGCGCCAAAGCCTTCTCTATAGGAGCATTCTTGCATGTTTTCCATCCATATAGCCTATCAACCTGCAAGTTATGGGTTTTAGATTCCCAAACATCAAGTAACAATACGGAAAAACCAAACCACATCTCACCTTATTCAAGGCAACAATGAACTCTGTGTTCCTCTTTCTCAACAGATTAAGAGACTCTATAGTTTGTGGCTCTAGACCATGCATTATGTCAACCACTAGAATTGCAATGTCACACAAGTTCGAACCTCTTGAACGTAGATTCGAGAATGACTCGTGTCCAGGCGTATCAATAACCAATAGACCTGGCACCTTGAGTTTTGCATCAGGTCTTAACTCATTGGTCCTCTCACGGATGTTTTCTGCAGGGAAATAAGTTGCACCGATCTGCTGAGTGATGCCTCCCGCTTCGCCTTCCTGAACATTTGTTCCTCTGATGCAGTCCAACAGTTTGGTTTTGCCAGTATCAACATGGCCCATGATGCAGCAAATGGGAGAGCGAAGAGTTTCTTTAGCAACTTCATTAACTACCGAGTAATTACACCGTTTAGTAGCATCTTTTTGTCTAGTAGCATCATCCACCTTAGGTTTAGATTTTATTGGTTTCTCTGAAACTTCAGCTTCCCAATCATCCTCCTCATCACCAGCTTCTTGTTTCTTATCCGGCTCAGTTGAATCTCTTTCATGCAAAGTAGGTACTACTTCTGAAGCAGAGTCGTTTCCTTTTGCGCGAGCTGGTTTTCTTTTGTTGACATAAACAGGACGCTGCTTTGAGGAATCACTACTGTTCTTATCTGAAGCAAGAAGCATTCCAGCATCAGACAACATCTTGTTCTTGAAAGCCTTGTCCCTCTTCTGCTTTTCTGTAAGAATCCCTCCCTCTAGCTTCTTCTTCTGTAGCTTCTCCTTAGCCCTCATCTTTCTCTTCTGTTTAATCTCCTCGGCTTCTCTTTCTCGCTCTTCCTCCATGCGTCTCTCCTCTTCCTCTTTCCTCAGCTTCTCCTCCTCTTCCTTCTTCTTATTCTCTTCGGCTTCCTTCCTCCGCGCAACCATCTCTTGCATCTCTAGGATGTGTTTAGGAACTTTCTTCTCCGCTACTTCACCCTTTGATGTCTCCTCCTTAGCTTCCACGGAAGAAGCTGACACTTTCTTGTCCTTGTCCTTCTTCTTTTTCCTCTTCTTCGCTGAAGAAGACAGGACTGTCTCTTCTTCTCCTTCATCCTTTGAGCCATTTGCAACTAGGTCAGGCTGTGCTGGTGAAACAGGAGTTATCCCAAGTTCTGCAAGAATCTTGTCCAAATCTTCTTCTTCATGTGCAGTCTTTCCACTCTTGTTCTTCTTCTTTTTCTTACTCCTAGATGTTTCTCCAACATCCTCACTCTTGGTAACTTGTCTCCCAAGCATTAACTTATCACCCAATTCAACACCAACATCATCCTCTGCCTCTTCCTTGCAATCTTCTACACCAAGCAGATCATAGCTTGCAAACCCCACATTCTTAGATTTCAACTTATTTTCCTCAGAAAAGGCAATCTCGTGATCATCCTTCTCCTCCTTATGCGTTTTACAAACTTTCTTCCCCTTCGTATTTCCAGTGATCACAACCTTCTCATCCTCATCTACCATATATGATTTATTCTTAGGGTTTTCCGCTCCCTTGGAGGACAAAGCAGAGGAATGATCTTCGTCTCCACCACACGTGCTCGTGTTCTCCCGATCCATTGATAAAACTCAGAGATGAATATAGTCTGTGATTAACAATCAAGTATCAGATTTAAACAGCTACGCGAATCACAATCTATCAGGGCGAGAAAGAGAGATGGATATATATATATAAATAGAAGAAAAAAATTACCTTTTTCTCTGATCGGTTTCTCTTCATATTATGCAAAAACAATCAAAGGAAGATTTTAATAAAACAGCAAAACAAGTCTCCGAATAGTATTAGGGCTTGTGTTTGTCGGAGAATGAGTAAAGTCGGTCGATCGGTCGTTCGTTGCAGACACGTTTTCAGATGTTAGGGTTTCGAATGCGACTTATTGGTTTGTCGTGTATTTATAAGACGAGGAAGCGTGTGGTGGTTAGGTTAAATCGTTAAAACGATTCGTTTTGCTTCTTAGTTGCTGATTTGTTTTGACTTTTTTTATTAGTTTTAAACAAATAAAATATAAAAATATATTGAAAGATTGATTTGTGTTTATTTTTAAAGTTTGTAAATTATTAAAATTATGTGGATTATTTAAATAATTTTCATATTTTATCATATTTTATAGATTTCCATGGATTTATAATAACTATTTTCTGCTATTATTTCTGATTATGTTTTTCATAAAAAATTAAAATCTATTTATTCCAATAAATATAATTTTAGAAAAAATAATAGTCATGTAATATTATATCGTTTTCTAAAAGTTTTAAAACTATAGTTTTCCAATAAAACATGTTTATGATAATTCTTTTTTTTTGTTTTTAAACAACAATAGTGACTGTAACTAATTTTTTTTTTTACTATAGTACAATCGTTAATCCAAAAATATAATCTATATTGAAAAATGAAGAAAATATGATAATGTTTAATGTGCTATAAGGCTACACCTCCTCTGTACAATGGCAAAAGTAATGGTCTTCTGAACCCTTTCCTTTTTTTTTAATATATATACTTTTATTAATCTTCCCGAACGGGCATTCAATTTTGATTACAAGTTCGTTTTCACCAAAATGGTTTAAGTCAAAATACACCGGCTAACTTCGCTCAACCACCCAAGCCGGCGCATTCCACTAGCCGGTTTCTAAATTCCTAAACTATCCAACACCCTTCTGAACCCTTTCCCTTTTCTTTGAATCTATGTTTTTAGTACCCAAGCAAACTTGACCAGAACTGCAACTAATCATTTGCTGGTCTCTGGTTCAGTGGACAGTGGGGTGCGAGATGCTGCTGTTGATCAGTTACACACTCCAGTTGTTGTTCATGCAGAGGTAATACCATTTCTCCATTGTACCAAGAGAGTTAGTAGTTTGACCACTAGACCACCAAACTTGACTGTTCTACTTCTACCAATTGATGCTTTAGGTGAAGCTTGTTGCATCTTCTCTACTATATTTAGCGAGCGGGTTTAATAGTCTTCTCAAAACTGCACACTCTTTATATCCTCTCTTTGCATGGCTACATTATTACTATGATTCTAACTCTCCTCGTTCCGTCTTTTGAACTAATATACTCTTTGTTCTAATCATGTACCGAGTTGAATTAGAAACAATATTTAATAGTTTTAAGTTAGGTTACACACAAAATTTATATGCAAAATGGTAAAGATCATACACAGTTTCCAACTTATTTCATATATGAAGATTGAAAAAAGAGTAAATCTAATGAAAATTTGAATTGATTGTAAATATGATCTCACTTTTATTTATTTTCTCCGTCCTCGTATCAGATTAGAGACCCTTCTGGCCGCCTCAGATATATCATACATCACACGATATGTCCAATCAGCGTCAGATCCACTGTTTAAAACTAGAGAAATTGTCGTTTTCTTTTTAAAAAAGGTTTAGAATCTTTTAACTATTTATTTATCGATTAGCTTTTAGAAAATTTAAAATAATTGTTTATGTGCAACTGGTATCATGGAATAATATTTCTGTCCAACAATCAATTAAATCAGTTTATCAAGGACATTTTGTGTGTTCACTGAAATAATTGAGAAGATTGAAAAGAAAAGAAAAAACAATTTCACCAATGATTAGTGATGAGCCATGATAGTGGAGTTCTCAACCATACAAATTCAAGTCCAATCACAAGGTATCACCTTGTCATATCAGGAAACTAAAATCTATAATTATAATAATAAATAAATAAATAGTGGAGCTAAAATAATAAATTTGCGAGAAGTTTGGACTTGAAAAGAAAAATAAACTTTTTAAGACAAAAGAAGAGCTTTTTGGCATCCACCTAGAGAGAGAGAGAGAGAGAAGCTGACCGGAGAAGACGAAGCAAGTTCGAAGCTTTTGTCTGTAAGTTTCTTTACTTATTCTCTCACATTAGCCCTCTTAGTTATTCTTCATCCTGATCTGCTCTACGCTCGATTCCACAGCTAAAGTCTCGACCTTTTTGTACAATCACTTTGAGAAATCCCATTCAGGTGACTAAAGGTTTATACTTTTCCACTCACTGATCTTCTCTGATGACTTTTTCTCTCGTAGGAATCGATTTGCGGTGGTGGGTTTGTGTGTGGGAGAGTAATGGATGGGAAGCTTCCTCAAGGAGGTGGAGCTTCTTCATACGGAGGATTCGATATGAGAGCTCATCATCAAGATTCCATGAACCAGCATCATCTCCAAGGTCTTCCCTTTACTATGGTCACAGGACAGACCTGTGATCATAAAGGTGAAAGAGAGAGTGATGATGATGAAGAGAGTGGTGGTGATGGTCACAACAACAACAAGTCAACGAAAGGGTCTCCTTGGCAGAGAGTGAAGTGGACTGATAAGATGGTGAAGCTGTTGATAACCGCTGTGTCTTATATAGGTGATGACTCGAGTATTGATGGTGGTGGTGGGAGTAGAAGAAAGTTTGCTGCTTTGCAGAAAAAGGGAAAGTGGAAGTCTGTTTCTAAGGTTATGTCTGAGAGAGGGTATCATGTTTCTCCTCAGCAGTGTGAGGATAAGTTTAATGATTTGAATAAACGGTATAAGAAGCTTAACGATATGCTTGGGAGGGGGACCTCTTGTCAGGTTGTGGAGAATCCTAAGCTTTTGGATTCTATTGGGTTCTTGAATGATAAGGAGAAGGATGATGTTAGGAAAATCATGAGTTCTAAGCAGTTGTTCTATGAAGAGATGTGTTCTTACCATAATGGGAATAGGTTGCATTTGCCTCATGATTTTGCTTTGCAGCGTTCGTTACAGTTGGCGCTTAGAAACAGAGATGATCATGAGAATCATCAGGTTGAGGATCTTGATGATGAGGATCATGATGGGGAAGGTGATGAGCATGATGATGTTGTTGACCGTGGGGATTGTAGGGTTGTTCATTATGGAGGAGGTGGTGGTGGTCCTTTGAAGAAGGCGAGACAGAGCCATAGCCATGAAGATGGTGGCCATGTGAATTCTCTGGAATGCAATAAGGTCACTTTGGCTCATCAAATGCCGTTTCCTCAAGGCGGGGATGAGAGTGGGAGATCAGCTTCTGTTCAGAAGCAGTGGATTGAGTCTAGGACTCTGCAGTTAGAAGAGCAGAAGCTTCAGATCCAAGTTGAGTTGCTGGAGTTGGAGAAACAGAGATTCAGGTGGGAGAGGTTTAGTAAGAAAAGGGATCAAGAGCTTGAGAGGATGAGGATGGAGAATGAGAGGATGAAACTTGAGAATGATAGGATGGGATTGGAGTTGAAACAAAAGGAACTGGGTGTTGAGTTATAATAGAAGTAGCTTTGTTTTTTTTTCTTGATTGGTATATAGAGCTCTAGTCTTGTGTTATTGTAAGCTTGGTTTTGATTGATATGATCTCGAGACTTTGATGTGAGAGATCATTGTGGTTGCAGTCTGTGATGAAGGTTGAGAATGTAGTGAGGAAGGATTGTTTAGTATAAGCACCACTCGGTCACTTCTAATGTATTATTATTATCTCTGTCTGACATCTTAATCCAATTTTTGGAATGTAACAAATGTTTCATTTTGTATTAAAGAAAGCATCAAAAGAATCACAGGGAGAATGTAATGATCATTGCTTCCTAGATCTTCGAAACGAAGATAATCTTCACATTCTTGTTGGTGAACAAGAGCATAAGTTTAGGGTTGTTACTTGATAAGAGACGGAGAAGGATCCATGGTCATGATTACAAATGTTTTGAGGACGGTGATCGTTAGTCTGTACTTTGTCAAAAAAGTTATCGTTAGTTGGTACACTAGGACTGCTTTTCTTGTGATTAGTCTTGTCCAGACCACAATAAAGCAGAGCAGCTTTTTTCCACCTTTTTAATGCACCCGTTGGGAAGTATGTATGCTCAAATATAAACCATGTTAACCATATGATTCATGTCTGTTGCTTGGTGTGGTGGTAACTAACTAAAATATGGCTCATTTGATCCACATCTTTTTTTTTTTTTTTTTTTTTTTTTTTTTTGGATCCACATCTTTTCTCATCATTACCTTTCTTTACTCGTCTAAAATTTTAATATAAGCCTTTTCTAAGTAAATACTGCCACAAGAAACATTTCCTAGATGCACAAGTACCCTCTACCTGCTCTCATGGATGGCGAAGCATTCTACATGGCCGAGAATTACTAAAGGAGAGCCTAGGCAAAGCTATTGGGAACAGACAAACAACAAGAATCTGGAAGGATTCGTGGATATCAACAAAAGAGCACATTAGAATATGTGGTCCTATCCCGGAGGAAGCCCTAGATCTTACAGTTGCTGACCTCTTAACATCAGACATGACTTGGAATAAAAATAGGATTCAAGAGCTGTTACCTCAGGTAGCTACAGAGATCCAATTACTGAGACCTAGTCTATTGAAGGCGGAGGACATTTACATCTGGCAACCCATGCCGTCGAGATCTATACGGCGAAGTCTGGCTATTACACAGCAGCTATGAGAGGAGAAGCTCAGATCAGGGCACCACAGGGTGAATTTAATTGGATTAAAGATGTTTGGTCTTCCACCTGTTCACCAAAAATGAAAGTCTTCCTCTGATCAGTAATCCAAAAAGCCTTACCGCTTGGAGAACAACTACAACAACGTGGTCTACATCTTGAGGCTAAGTGCTATAAATGCAATAATGTGGAATCAGCTATTCATATATTTTTTCAGTGGTCTTTTGCTCAAGAGGTATGGAAGCTGGTTCCCCTTAAACAGGTAGTTCACATAGCTACTGGAGTAAGTTTCAAGGAGGCTGTGGCAGCTTTTCGACAAGCTATCTGCCTCCCACCGACAGGCGTAACTAACTGCATCATCCCATGGATCTGTTGGGCGATCTGGACAGCTAGAAACCGGGCACTGTTTGAGAATCACTTTACGTCAGCCCTGGAGGTTGCAACCAAAGGTATCAGTCTCGCTAGAGAATGGAACTTTGCTCAAAAGAAAGGCAAAGAATCTGTAGGAGTTATACCTCCCCTCCTCCGAGCTCGAGATAGCGAATCGACAAGATCGACGAAAACAATATGTAAAACAGATGCGGGCTTTCGACAAAGGCCTTAAAAGAGCAGGCTTTGCTTGGATCTTCAGAGATGCAACGGGGGAAAGGATCAATCAAGGAAGTAAAGCTCAGGACTTCATCGGATCTCCTCTGATTGTGAAAGCTTTGGCCTTGAGAGCAGCAATCGTCTCCGCGGTGGACCTTGAGATAAAACATCTCAAGTTGTGCTCCGACAACCTAACGCTCATAAGAGCTATCAATTGCGACATGCAGGTCTCAGAAATCTTTGGAATCGTGAAAGATATCCAACAGATTTCTTCTGTTTTCGTCGCGATATATTTCTACCATATCCCTCGTTTACAAAATGTTGAAGCCGACCTCTTGGCTAAACAAGCTCTAGTTTCTGCTTTGTAATGATCCCTTTGGGAGGACATGGGCCTGAGGCCTTTTAGTTTTAATGAATTGGTGTCACAAAAAAAAAAGCCTTTTCTAAGTTAACCTATCATTTCTTGTTGCAGACGATTGCTCTTGTTGTTGTGTTATCATGTTTGACCGTATCAAACCTTTCAATTTTTTTTTGTTAAAACCATATGATCTCTTTTTTACATAGTTGACGTTTATCTCAGTAAGACCCTTTAAATTCACTATTATGGTCTGCCAAAATCATCAAATTGACAGTCTATTTTCAAATTCAATAAAAGACTTTTTCTCGCGGTTTCTTGAAATACCTCTGGCTTCTTTGGGCTGATATTTTATTAGTCAAAGATCAAAATCACATCTAAAGTCTATTTATTTATTTATTTTAAATAAAAAAACCATAGAGTTTCAAAAAAAAAAAAAAAAACGATGTCATTTCTTTATTGGTTCTCTCCTCTTTTGTCCTCTTGAACATTATAAAACTAAGATTATCAAACATGAAAATTCAAGAACATTAATTATGTTAATAATTCGAACCAATTGCTCTCATGCCCCTATATCTCAAACACTAATCTTCAATGGGTCTATTTTTTCTTTAAATTTTATATGTCAAATGAAAAATCATAAAATTAAACTGGAAACATGAATATTTTTTATTTGATTTATAGAATTTGATAAAAATATTTCAAAAATCGAAAAAATATTTTTATTTATTTTTACGAAAATCATCAAAATATGATAAAAAATCGATTTTAAAATATTTTTTTTCAAATTTAAAAAGTATAGAAGTTACATCTTTACCTTTGGGTTCACTAATCCAAAGGGGGGGGGGTTTGTTTAGTTTTGAAATGGGGGAAGGATTTTATTTAGGAGTTTGGGTTTTGATAAAAAAAAGAATTATGAAAAGAGGGGCATAAAGGATTAGAGAGGGGCATAGGAGATTGGTGTTTGAGATGCGGGGGCATTGAAGCTCTTGGTCCTAATAATTCCTCTAAGCTTGTATACTAACCAGTAGCCATATGACGTTGAGATACCACTATGGTTACAGAAGCAGGTAAGGAAGAAACACGATTTAAAGAAGAGTAGCACAAAAATAAATGATAAAATACATAATAATGTGACGTACTTGTATCCCCAAGCAAACATGCAAAAGTGACTCCACAATCTTTACAAATGTAGAACCAATATTTGCATTTTTTTTTGGTCTTTTCCTCCACAATCTTTACAATTGTACTCATCATACCTGTAAAGTCGTACTTTCAATGGTAGAATGGCGCTACAGTAGTCTAAAAAAAGTTGCATTTGATACAGCCTAAGATGACTCCTTCTCCATAGATGCCACAGCCAGGATGACTTCCATGGTTGGAAGGCACAGTAACCAAGCTGCATAGTAGGATCAAAGCTCTCATATCCATTCGTCATATCACTTATATTCAATATTACTCGGTCGATTAGGTTTATAACTGCAGAGCTTGAGAGCTTGAGAGTCACAAAAAACAAACATCAGTGGTCGGATCAGAATCCTGACTTTTGCTTGATAATTAAGGAACAAGTGAGCAAATAATAATGAGAATGGAATTCATATTGTTAAATACTCATCTGCTGTCTGAGTATTAGCCTTCTTGCTTCCTTGGAGAGTCGTGGTGGTAATGACTCATTACTTTATATCATTTGAGAAGCAACTGGGTTTTCGGCGAATTGTCAATGTGTTAGTAGCCAAAAGATATTGTAGACAAATGCATAATCTATTATGTTATCATTCTTCTTCTACAATATTTGTAGTACTCTCTCTCTCTCTGTCTTCTAGAGCTATAGAGGCTGGCAAACATTCAGATTATGCATCTTATATTTAACTGAACTCTTTATATCTGGCCAATTAATTTTACAAAATGATCATAAACAAGAGACACCAATGTAAAATACAACAAACTTATTAAATGGACACTAGGAGAAGGAGTGGCATAGAGGTGTCTGGTTCTCACATGCTACACCAAAATACTCATTAATTGTCTGGTTGGCCACCTGCAACAGACTCATGACAGGGTACAGGATCAAAAACTGGAATCCCAATCACAATTCAGAATGTCTTCTCTGTGGCAAAACAGAGGAAAGCCGCTCTCATTTATTCTTTGCTTATAAATATTCATCGGCTATTTGGACGATGGACGACACTAGTGTCAGGGATTCTTATGACGCAACACTCTACTGAATGAGAAAGAAACCTGGAACCACTCTCACAAGAACAAAGCTGTTCCTCTTCAGATACACGTTCCAATATGCTTTTTATCATATATGGAGAGAAAGAAACTGCAGGAAGCACGGCGACAACCCAAGACCAGGAGAGCTAATCATCAAGATGATGGACAAGAATGTTAGAAACAGACTACACTCACTGATGATGTCTGGTATCCACAAGCACATTGATGGAATCCAGCAATGGTACAAGACGTGTCTCTGCAGAAGTCACTAAAATGTTGCGCCTGTTTTTACTACATTAGAACATATTTTAGTTCCACATTAGATTGAAGTTTCATCTGATGGTAAAAAAGAAAACTAGGAAAACCGTAAACGATTTGAACAAGCTATCTATTTGTTTTACATGTAAATTTGTATGCGAATTGCTAGAAACATCAGTACTAATGTTCATAATTCCCCTGAATTTGTATGCTAGCCGCTAAACTTTAGAGTTCTTTCGCTGATTGTTGTGATTTCATGTCATGTCATTGCATTACTATTGTGGTTACAAGACAATTCAAGAAAGAAGGAGTGGGGATGTAGATAATAAGTGAGATTATTTGGGGTCTGAGTGCGGAAGGTAGGCTCCATTGTCGGCGCATAGTAACAATTTTTTTTCATTATTTCGGTCTCCCCTGTGCTCTCCAATGGCACTCACAGACTTCACAGTACACTTCACTTCGTTTCTTTTTTTTTTCACTTCACTTCACTTCGTTTCTCCTTTCTCTTTTACGTTGTCCTCCCCCGCGGGTCTTTAAAAAAATGCTGTCTCCCCCACCAATGGTCTGTTGTAGATATCTCCACTAAAGAGAAGATCATGACTTATTATAACCTATTATGATCATCTAGAATTGTAATTATAGGACTTTTTTGAACGAATGTAAAACTGTATTCGATCTAAAACTTTGTTACATCAAGTGTTACTGTTTTTTGTGCATGAATTTTAAACAATGTAGCTATAAGATAACTCCATCTTCATGTTATCTTGTTCTAAACCATGCACTCAATCATTCTTCAAGGTATTGTTTACCTTTCCTTTTAACTGATAGCAACTTCAAACGTATCAGCTTATCTACAATCTTTGTCAAAGTCTTCTCGTCTTTTGGCTGCTCACCATGATTCCTAGCATTACGCTCATTCCTATGCTATGAACCAAAACTTGAAATGCATAGCGAATTAGAAATACTTTCGTAGAGGCGTGTCTGGCATTAGATATGGTATCTACTATCTCATTCCACTCTGTTGTGCATCTTTCAAGATTTTCTCCTACCAACTCTTTCCATATTTTCCATATGTAGCAACAATTGCAGAACAAATGTTGGCGTGTCTCTTGCATATCTTAACACAGCACACAAGTCATGTTTACAGTCCTACACCACAGCTGGATTCGGTCACAAGTTTTTAGCCTGCTACGCATTGCAACTCAAACCAGGAAAGAGTATTTGGGTGTGGATTGAGTAAACCAAACTCCTTCACTCCAATTACATTCCAACTGATCTTCACGCATATTCAACCAAGTTTTCTTCGTAGAAAATTTCTTTGAATATTTACCATCCTTATACTTCCACAATGGAGTATCTTCCTCTTGATTTACACGCGCTCACAGGATATCAATCTCGTCCTCCACTTCATTTAGCATCCTTGATCTGTGGCTTCTTCGTCTATTTGTGATACCTAGATCGATGGTACCACCCTCTCCCAGCAGAGTCTTTAGATACCCCAACTGAGACCAGGAGTCATACCTGAATTAAAGGATTATGATACCATCTATTATATTAAAACAGAAATCATGACTTATAATTTATGGGTGTGTTTTAAAAAATGGACTACTTAATAGAACTAACAACTTATTTATTTATTATTAAAACATGCTTAATAAAATGTCACTCAAATATTAATCATAATACTTTTGATATATTTTTATTTAATATATATATTTCGAAAAATCTGTTTAAAAAAGATCTTAACAAGATCTTAATTTTCAAAAATTATATGTAAATATCTTCATTAATTTCATAATTAGTTTTTAAATAATATATTTAGTTGTTTTTATAAAATGAAAAAAAAAATATTATCTCTTATTTTTATCTATTATATAATCACAACCAATCATAGTATTTATCTAAATAGTTTAACAATATCTTAATTTCTAAAAAGTTTCTGTAAATATTTTCACTAAATTCATAATTAGCAAATTTCGAAAATCTGTTAAGAAAGATCTTAGCAATATCTTAATTTTCAAAAAGTATATGTAAATATTTTCAGTAATTTCCTAATTAGTTTTAAAATATTATTATACATTAATGCATTCATTGGGTTTTTATAAAATGAAAAATAAATATTCTATCTTATTTTTTATCTATCATATAATCATAATCAATCATATTATTGTTCTAAATATTTTCATTTCCAAATATTTTATGTAAATATTTTCATTAATTTCGTAATTCACAATGAACTATTATTATGAATTAATATAAATTCAATTATTCTTCATAAAATTAAAAAGTAAAATCCTATCATATTTTTATTTATTTTATAAATACAATCAATCATGTTAAGAAGTATTATACTGAACTAAATATGATAAATTATATTAAATTGATAAATTTATTAATTTTATTTTCATAAATACAAACATTTTTAAATATATCACTACTTTTGAATTTATTTAAAATATAAATGAATATTTCATTTTTCAGTTAAACAAACTTTTAAATATTTAATTAATTTGTGATTGTTTAAAGTGATATTATAATGTAAGATTTTCATTAGTGTTCATCTTTTAATAAGAAATATATCACTAATAATTTGAAATAATAAATTAAATTATCGTATTGTTTATGAAATTGTTTTGTATGAAAATATTATATTAAAATATTAGCATTATTGTAAACATTTAAATTATATACCACTAATCATGTAAATCAAATATTTATATGTATAAAATGAAAATAATCACTCGCACGGTTGTGCGGGTCGAGATCTAGTTTTATATAATTATGGGATAACATTATTGATATAGTTACCATAAAAGTAAAAGTCACAGAATCCAACTATAAACACATGAAAATACATAAAAAGCCATCATGGAAATATGTTTGTACAAATGAAATATATCTGGTAACCATCAACGTCGTGGTCTTTGTGTCCTACAAAACTAATAATTGACAAAAATAATTGGTATACTTTTAACAATTTGACCTCCTTGTTAATTATGAAACCTTCAATATTTTATATTCATACCTAGCTTTGACCCACATGGATTTGGATCCTACGTCAATTCAAGAAGGAAAGAAAGAGTGGAATGTAGATAATAGGGTGATTTCGGTTCTGAGTGAGGAAGGCAGGCTCCATTGTCAGGGGGATAGTAACCAATTTTTCATCATTTCGGTCTCCCCTGACCCATCCATTAATGGCACTCACAGACTTCACAGTACACTTCACTCCATGTATCCTTTGTCTTTTACGTTGCCCTCCCCCGCCAATGATCTGTCTTGATCTCTCCTCCAAAGATAAGATCATGACATGACTTATAACCTATTATTGATCCGCTAGAATTACAATTAAAGGATTATGAAACCATGTTATATAATCATGGGGTAATATTATGAACAAAACTTAGGTTCACCCCTTAAAGTGAACATTTAAATTCACCGCACATGTAAGATTAATGAAAAAAGGAAATAAAATTAAAAACAAAAAAAAATGGAAACAGATGAAAAAAAAAGCCGTCGCCGTTAAAAATCTACCTTCTCCAAGTTTATTCTCGATTGAGAATTGACTTGTGGCATCTTGTAACATAGTGAAATCAAATCTCATGCAATCTGCGCTAATGTCTTCATGTGTATGTCAGGAAAAAAAAGCTCCAGGTTAACAAGAAGTCATGTATGTATGAAAAAAAAAGTCACAGCAGATATGAAAGAAACAGAGACAGCAAGGCAGAACACAGTGAATAACAGAATGTTAATAAAGAAAAATAAACAAAACGGAGGAAACAGAGCACAAGAATAATATCATCTCTTCTTAACTTACCTTCAAGGTTTCTTTCTTAGTTATATGTCATATTTTTCCTCTTCCAAGACCTTAGGAAAATGACTAAGAATATGGTAAATAAGACACGAGCAGCAATTAAAACAGCCGCAAAGATCAAAGCTTTTGGTACAGCTCTTCTTTTATCCCTTGAGAAAGAAAAAAAATCAGAATGGTTTCCGCTGTTACGTAAAATGATTTAATTTGTCTTTACTGTAACAAACTCCCATCTCCTCATTTGGTATACTACATCACATGCTCAACAGTATGATTTTAAATGCTAGAGCTCAAATTCATAACAAGTGACATACCTTGTGCGACGTTTCTCGTCTCATTCCCCGGGGTAGCAGGCATGAGCTTGGCTCATTAGTGGTGTCCACTGTATCATAGAATCTCCATGGAGTATAAGCCACCATACAGGTAGGAGAAAATAATACACCTGTGATGTTTGAGCAAATTTGTTTTAATGGCACCGTTTGTGACTGCACGGTGTGGCATTGGAATTTGGTAATTCATTCTTCAAGTATAGAGTTTCAAGTTCATAAGAACTCACTGATGCAATGTCATGATTTGTGATGCAAAAAGGTCACGCTACAGACATGTAATGTATTCTTAAAATATAGATTTGCAATTTCTTTGTTGTATTGGGCATCTGATATGAAAATCAGTGACATAATCTCACCAGACCCAAGGTTTCCTTGTTTCATTAGCCCCCTTGAAAACGCAAAGCTGTCTCAAGTGTTCCACAACCACCTCTTTCCCATCGTTTTGAACCGGACCATGTTTTTTACTACGCTGTTTGCATATATTATGGTTAAGAGTATGAAGTAGTTCAAATCTTTGAACCAAATGATTTACCAAAATTAGCAATCGCGTAGATTGCATGAGATTCGATTTAACTAAGTTACAAGATGCCACAAGTCAATTCCCAATCGAGAATAAAGTTGGAGAATGTGGATTTGGCACAGTTTATAAAGTGTCTTTGAGAAGGTGGAATTGAAAGTGGATTTCAAGGCATAGAATTGCAGACTTCAACCTAACAAAGAAAGCTTTCTATTATTTTCTTGGAAGGAGACAGAAGAAGGAACCGACATATGGGCCGATAATGTACGCTGCAAACATGTTGCTAGTCTGGACCCACTTCTGTGGGAGCCAGGATATCCTTGTATAATTCAAAAAAAAAAAAAAAAAGAAGGAACCTATGGACGGCGTCAACGAAACATTCGTTCTCTTCTTTTCTAACGGCGACGGCTTTTTTTTTTCATCTGTTTCCAATTTTTTTGTTTTTAATTTTATTTTCTTTTTTTTCATTTATCTTACATGACAAAATGAATGGTGATAAGATGTGTGGTGAATTTAAAGGTTCATCCTAGGAGATGAACCTAATTCTTGTTCTAATATTATTGATATAGTTACCATAAAAGTAAAAGTATACATAATCCAACTCTAAACACATGAAAATACATAAAAGACATCATGGACATATGTTTGGTAATCATCAACGTCGTGGTACAAAACTAATAAATGACATAAACAAAATACGTTAGGATCTATACTATTAAAGCAGCTGATTTTTTGTGAACTTTTCCCTGAAATTTCAGCGGAATTAAAAAAACGTTCTCAAAATTATTTACAAAACAGAGGTTTTCATTAAAATCTTTAAGTTAATTACAAAACATGGCTTCTCATTTAGTAACAACTAAAATCGCATGCCCAAGACATTTCTGTTAATTTGAATTGCAAGCCCAATAATTTAAATATATTTTCACACCAAATGAGCTTCCAAATATCTGTACTAACCCATATAGATTTTGATGGAATCTTTTATACAAACATAAATTCAAAATCAAAATCAACATATTAGTTGATATTGAGTATATTCTCTTGAATTGGTACAAACAGAAACATAAATTTATATTTTCTTAATGCCATCGATAGATATTTCTAAAAAAGAGTATATTCTCTTGAATTGATACAACAAATGTATCAATTATGTTTATTATTAACTATATACTCTATTTAAATTCACATACAGCATAACTTCTATAAATTAATAATATATAAATTAACATCTCTATAAATTAATATAATTTTATAGTTTCAAATTGAGTTTTTCGTTCAATTAGTATCTCGATAAATTAATAATCTCTATAAATTAATAAATAATTATAGTCCCAACATTATTAATTTATAGAGGTTTCACTATATTTTCGGGGTGATATCCAAACAAATTAATACTATTAAAAGACAATGAACTTTTTTGAATCCACACTGAAATTTTAAAGTATTTACAATGAAATGTCGCTGGCTTTATTTTAATCTAAATTTTTATTTAAATGTTTTATTTCTTTTTGGTTAATCGATGCTTCAATTTGAATAAATATATCAACCACTTATTAGTAAATCAGGGCTTTAATAATGTTTGATTGTACGTAAATCCTAGATACATATATTGTGATCGGGTAAAATCAGAAAATATCTAAATAGTAATGCGTAATTAAATGTTAAATCCCCGAAAAATCAACCATTCCTTACTTTACATTTCTGTTATATAGCAATCGGTTATTCTTTTAAAAAAGATTACTCTTAATTATATTATGCCTAACAATCAAGCAATATCTTACAATTAATCTAAAAATTAAATACCAATAACAATTGATTGCCTAAAATTATATAACAATCTTAACGACACTTCTTCTCCCATTATATAAAGTCGTGTCATCCCATTAGTCCATAGTCGACATTAAGCTTTTAGTATTGGTTTTTTTTGTCTTTTATATGGTTTTGGTTTCCCGTAAACTAAGTTTATCATTTGTGATCATGTGCAGCTTTATGCTCAACAAGTTAATGGAATTTCTCATACGGTTTAAAGTAATGAAATAATGGTGTTTCTCAATCAATGCTTTAAAAATCAACATTGTGGGTAAATCACAACCTTTTGTTCTTACATGTTTTCGTTTTTTTTCTGAGATATGTAGTTTTTTTTATTAAATAAGGAAATCTTCTTACTTTTAAAATTTTAACAACAGTATGACAAGAAGTTTTGAAGGAGTACGACAAAAAATTTTGAAGGTAAAAATAAGATCCAGATTAGTGGGCGGATTGAGTCTCATGTTGACAAAACTGATTCATTTGTTCATAAGTTTTAGCTTGGTTTTGTTTTATCCGATCTGAAGTGTTATGTTGTTGTTTTTATTAGGTTTCATAATTGTGTTTTAATCGTTTTCAGATTCGTTGATGGATAACACCGCTTACATCAGCACACTCGGAAAGAGTATTATCGCGGATGAGTCCACAAGTAATACTCTCTTTAATACCATATCATTTTATATTTTATGTAAATCACGATTTTCTTTCTTTTTAATAATAAATCTTAATTTTAGGAAAATTAACTACGTAATAAAATATTTATTTAAAAATATTTTAAAATTATAAAAATATTTTTTTTCTAAATCAATAACAACAACAAAAGATCATATTTTAAAATTATAGAAATATTTATTTTCTAAATCAATATGACATAAATTTACTAAATATATACGATTTAAATTTATAATTTCACATAAATTTTAACTATTTTTAAAATAAATATTTAAATTTTATAATAAATCTGACTCTCCAAAATCAATATACAATTAATGAGTATAAATTTTTACAATACAGGTTTTTCCATTAAATATGTAAAATAGGTATCAATTACAAACGGGTCTTACAAATGCATTTATTATTTCTATTGTGATCTAACAAACGGATTAATTATTTTATCAACATAAAATAATTCTTTTTTTTTCAAAATATAGATGGATATATTCTTATTTATAATATTAAGAGAGTGCTCTGAGCTAATCGGAAAAGTTTCCAATGCTTAATTAAAAATATTCTACTCTATATGTAAACTACAAAACATTAAAAATATACATGAATTTGACTCTTGATCACGCAATAGTCTGGAAATACGATTAATTACATGATGATACATACAGTATATAATAATGACTAGAGATGTGTTTTTGGGTACCCAAACGGGTTTGGTTCTGATCGGTTTGTGTTTCGGGTTTTTGGGATCAAATAATCAATATAAAAGTACTGTACATTTTGATCCAAAATCATATCTTTTAACAAAAAACTACATAAAACAAAATATCAATATAAAAATATTGTACATTTGCGTTCTAAATAAAAAGATTGGAGAGGGAATAATACATGTATAAAATTAAGTTATCCTAAACTTTTATATATACAATAATTTGTTATATAAATTGAAAAGACAAATCAATTTTTTTTCAAAGAAATCTAGCGCTTTGAATAACGGGTCGGGATCATAATAAATTAAATACAAAATAATTCTCAAGTATGTTATTTTATGCATAAAATATTGGTTTAATCATCAAATTCCAATTCAATAGGAAAAAAATACATAATAAGAAGCAACATATATATACAATATCCTTTTTTAATTATATTTACACTAATCATGTTTTATATTTACAATATCCTTTTTTTTTATTATATGTGGTTTTGACATGATTATTATATTTACACTAATCATGTTTTATATGCAGATCTTTGTTTGAGTGATGAAGAAAAAAATCAATATGCGTTTATAATAACACCAAATAAATCAATCAAACTCCGGTTTCAATCATAACTACCGATAAACCTAAAAAATACAAATCTTAAAAAACAATTAAAACAGTTGATACATATTTTATGTTGAAATACATTCGTTATCAAAAAAAATTGACAAAAGAAACAAACCCGCACTTTGAAAACGCGGATCAAAATCTAGTGCTAATTAAAGAACAAAACTTGGGTTTGTTTCCTGTGGTGAACTCTCAAATACATCTCAACTCTTGTCACCAATCAATGTGTCATGTAGGATTAGTAAAAAAAGAAATAAAGAAATAAAAGAGAAAAGGTGAAAAGGTGAAAACAAAACGTCTACTACAACTTTGGTTTGTATTTTGTTAACTCAAACTTTGGTTTGTATTTTGTTAACTCTGTCTATGGCTTTCTTCTTCATTACTATAGAGAATATTGAAAGGTTTTGCTTACAAATTAGAGTCTACAATCATCTGCTTTTTAAGATTTAGAATTTAATGTTTAAGATTAATGTCGATATTGTTTCTCTAGGAGATTTCGGTTCTGAGTTCAAGATCTAAATTTTGGGTTTAGGGTTTAGGTTTGGAATTTATAGTTTAGAATTCAGGGTTCAGTGTTAACTTCGACTTCATTTCTTTAAAATTTAAAGTTTAGGGTTTAGGTTTAGGGGTAGGATTTGGGTTTGAGTTTAGATTTGGTATAAAGTTTAGATTTAAAGTATAGGGGCAGATGATTTTAGACTTCAATTTGACAAACAATACTTTTAATATGTTTTGTAGGTGATGAAGAAGAGAAGTCATGAGAGAAAAAAAAAAGAAGAAAGCCATGAAAAAGGTCGTCCCTTTTTTTTTTTTTTTTTTTTTTTTAATTTGTTTTTTTTACTAATCCTACATGACAGTGAATTTGAGAGTTCCCCACCGGAGCCGAACCCATTGTTCCTAATTAAATGAGTTGTTACATTGACTTGGTATATAGTTTAAAACAATAGTATAGATGTGGCTCATAGAGAAACAAATTTAGAGAGACAGAGGGAAGGTGGAAGATGAAGGTGCAGCGTCTGATCTTTGTGGCTATTTTCTTCTACATCGCATATACGGAGCCGGTCAATGGGACACCTCGCAAGGGTTGCCAAACTAGATGTGGAAATGTCACGGTTGAGTACCCTTTTGGCACTTCTCCAGGTTGTTACTATGCCGACGATCCTGATTTCCATCTCACCTGTAACGAGAAAGAGAAGCTAGTATTTGGAGATAACTATGAAGTAATCAACATTTCTCACAGCGGGGAGCTACGCGTCATGAACAATATTTCCTGCGCTTGCTACGATAGCCAAGGGAATTTGAGTAATGACAGTTATTACACGTCTTACACGCTGGGTAATGTATATCTCTCCCACAAAAACAAGTTCAATGTAGTAGGCTGTAACGCTTTAGCCCTTCTGACCACTATTGGACCGCAAAATTACTCAACTGGATGCGTGTCAACATGTAACTATCCATCGACGGTAAAGGGAGACTGTAATGGTGCAGGTTGCTGCAGGACAGATGTCTCTGTCCCGTTTGACAGCTATGAATTCGAAACTCACCCATCTCGTTTGGAGAACATGACTTCTGTGTATAACTTTAGTCCTTGCACATATGCCTTTCTCGCCGAAATTGGTACTTTTCACTTCGATGCTCAGGGAGATCTTAAGAACCTACGGAATGTCAGCCGATTCCCTCTGGTACTGGACTGGACTATTGGATACCAGACATGCGATCAAGTTGGAAACAGAAGCATATGCAGTATGTATAAAAACAGCACGTGTTTTGATTCTGCTCCTGCTCCTAGAAGACACGGGTATAACTGCAAATGTTTAGAAGGTTATGAAGGGAATCCTTACCTGGGCTGCCAAGGTACACAAAATTAAATTGGTTTCATCCTTCTTTTTTTCCAGAGTTCATTGTTTTCCTGATACATCTCTTATGGTTATTTTACTTGTATCAGACATCAATGAGTGTACTACTGATAGTACTATCCATAAACATAACTGCTCAGATCCCAGCACCTGTAGAAACAAGATTGGAGGCTTCGATTGTAAGTGCAAGTCAGGTTACCGCTTAGACACAACCACTATGAGTTGCAAGCATAAAGACTTTGCATGGGCTACCATCCTTCTTGGTAAGCATCCCTCTGGACTTATAGTTAACCAGATGTCATCATCTATATATATGATGTTTATAGCTTTGAGATAGTCCTGAACGATGTTTACAGTTCCCTCACTTGTTTTTGATTCTTTCTTTACTGAAAACGAAAAAAAAAAACTTACTTTAGTCATCTATGTGTAATGTGTTAAGGAACAAGCATCGGTTTCTTGTCCATCATGCTTGTTGTTAGCTGTGTGAAACAGAGAAGGAAGCACCGGAAGATGACTGAGCTCCAACAAAAATTCTTCCAACAAAATGGTGGCGGCATATTAGTAAAGAGACTCTCAAGACCAGGGACATCAAACGCTAATATAAAAATCTTTACCGATGAAAACATGAAGGAGGCGACAAATGGCTATGAAGAAAGCAGAATCCTGGGCCAGGGAGGCCAAGGAACTGTCTACAAAGGGATATTGCCGGACAACTCGGTAGTTGCAATAAAGAAAGCTCGGCTTGGAGATAGAAGCCAAGTAGAGCAGTTCATCAACGAAGTGCTAGTGCTTTCACAAATCAACCATAGGAACGTGGTCAAACTCTTGGGCTGCTGTCTAGAGACTGAAGTCCCCTTGCTTGTCTATGAGTTCATTAACAGTGGCACCCTTTCCGACCACTTGCACGGTTCCTTGTTCGGTCCTTCTCTTACATGGGAACAACGCTTGAGGATAGCCGTGGAAATTGCTGGAAGTCTTGCATATCTTCACTCCTCTGCTTCTATCCCAATCATCCACAGAGACGTCAAGACTGCTAATATTCTCTTAGATGAAAACTTGACAGCCAAGGTAGCTGACTTTGGTGCTTCAAGACTGATACCGATGGATAAAGAGCAGCTCACAACAATGGTGCAAGGTACTGTAGGATACTTGGATCCAGAATATTACCACACAGGGTTGTTGAATGAAAAGAGTGATGTGTATAGCTTTGGAGTAGTACTCATGGAACTTCTCACAGGCCAAAAGGCATTATGCTTCGAAAGGCCACTGCTGTCAAAACATCTGGTGAATTACATTGTTTCTGCCATGAAGGAGAATAGGTTGCACGAGGTTATTGACGAGAAAGTAATCGACCAGAATAACTGGAAGGAGATTGAGGAAGCTGCCAAAGTTGCTATGGAGTGTACAAGAATGACAGGAGAGGAAAGGCCACTGATGAAGGAAGTAGCTGCAAAGCTTGAGGGCTTGAGAGTCACAAAAAACAAACATAAGTGGTCGGATGAGTACCCTGAGGAGACTGAGCAATTGGTCGGTGTTCATATCATATCTGAGCAAGGGGGTAGTAGTACCATTGGCTATGATAGCATCAAGAGTGTAGCAAGGCTACACATTGAAGCTGAATGCTGATATTTATTAGACAAAAATCTATCAAAATCACATCTAAATCTAGTAGGGGACGGATGTCATCTCTCTGCTGTCCGACTTTGTCATCGACGCATTCAAGATTCGTCTTGTTTTCGCTGTCATTTTCCTTTGAAAAATTATCCCTTTTATCTTATGTTGTTGTAGTTTATGATTTCTAATAAAGAGGATGGATAATTCTCTCTAGCTATTGTATTCAAATAAAGTTCTTATGAGACCACGTGGTGTTCCAAAAAAAAAAATCACATCTAAGTCTCTTTCTTTTTTCAGTGAGAAATGAAGTTATTTCTTTAGTGGTTATCTCCTCTTTTGTCCTCTTAAACATTAAAAAAAAACTAGAGACTAAACATGAAAAATCGAGAACATTTAATCATACTGAGCTTGTGTGCTAAACGGTAGCCATATGACATTGAGATACCACTATGGTTACAAAAGCAAGTAAGGAAGAAACACGATTTCAAGAAGAGTAGCATAAAAATAAAATAGATAAAAAATGTAATGATCACCTAACTACTTCCAAGATTCTTCAACGTCTGCTCTTCTTGTCCGATTCAGTTCGGCGACCAAACCGTAGGCTTGGTCAAGAGAAGGACTTGGATTCATGAGCATGATATGCGTTGTCACATGGCTTAGATCTTTATCCAACCCCATCACAAACGCGGTAAGCTTCTCCTTCTCCCTCGCCTCTTTGGCCCGTTTCGTGATCTCGCACGTACAACCGCCACACGTACACTCCAGCAAAGGGTCATACTCAGACAGCTCCATCCAAACTCTCATCAGTTTCCCAAAATACACCCCCAAGGAGTCACCATCTTGCATCAGCGTCGCGATTCTCTGACGAAGCTGGTAGATCCTCAGATCAACGTTAGGAACGAATATCGCACGGAGATCTTCCCATGCTTTACGCGCAGTTTCCGCGAAAAGCACATAGTTTCGAAAGTTGTGGCTCACCGAGTTCATCATCCAACTCTTGACCCTAGCGTCACACACTTTCCATGGTTGATATAGCGGCGAGGAAGGGTCCGGCTTCCCGACAGTGCCGAGACAGAATCCGGTTTTATTTTTGCTTTCGAGAAACTCAAGAAAATGGTTTTTCCAGATGAAGTAGTTATCTTGGGTTTGGTTGAGTATAACCATAGGAAGATTTTCGTAGGGTTGGTAATCTGGATCCACATAGTAGGGAGATTCAGGATCACGTGTGGGATATAGGCTCATACTTTCTGCCATCGTCACTGCTATAGAAGCTTTGTATACCACTTTTTCCGTTTATACTTATACTAGGGTTTGCTTTTCATCCCCCTCGCAAAGATGATTAATAAGCTCATAATATTAATTATTTTATTATCAAACAGTTGGGCTTAAATGGGAATTGGATTTCCTCTCCTAAGCCCAAAGCGTCATGGATCATCATTCCATAAGTCAAGTTAAACGGTAGAGTAGAGACTTCACTTAATCATTTTGGTCTCCCCCATCTCTTACGTTGTCCAGCCCCTCCACGGTATGTCACGCTCACAAAGTACTCCACTTCGACATCCTGGTCACCCCGTCTTTAACGTTGTCCGGTCCCTCCAATTGTCTGTCTCGACCTTCCCCCTTAAAGACTCATGTGGAATATATAAAGATAAGGTCATCTTGACTTATAACATGAATTATGTAACTCCGATCCACTAGAACTAGAATTAAAGGATTATGATACCATGTTAAATATTACAGGACGGACACTATTGATATAATTGTCATAATGTAAAAAAACATCTAACCCAATTCTAAACACATGAATGAAATCACATAAAGGCATCATGGAGATGTAGGATCGTTGCATTTCCTTCATTATAAATTTGTGATTCGTATAAGATAGTAATTTAGAGTTATATAACTTCGAAATTACTCACAGTATCTAAATGTGATATATTCCATAATGGGGAAAAAGCCAACTAGCAAATGACAACTAGAATTGTCAACAGAAAACAATGTATTATAATTATACTAAAAGAAATTGGCTCCAATAGCCATGAAAAAACTCATAATATGCGTACTAACCATTTGACCTAACAGATCTATACACTCCGTCACAATTACATATTAATACCGTCATACCCTTCAATGCAATCGTGTCATATCTATTCACCTGCTCCAATTAAAAAAAAATAATTAATTACCTTACCAAAGATAAATCGTGTCTTACTCATGTTCACAAATCATAATTTTCCATTTTACTCTCTTACCTAACTTCTTCAACTTCCAATACTCTTCTCCTCCGATCTCCTCCACCGCCTTACCCCCCTCCCCCCGTTCAATCGAAAGCTTCCCCCTTCTTACTCTTTCTTTTGATAGGACCGTATTTCATAAATTACGGAAAACTGAATATTGTAAAAATAAAATTGATAAAATTATACAAAAGATTAAGAAAAGGATGATACAACTGCAGAGGCGAAATATTATCTATTTCTTCTGAATTTGCGTCACTCTATTAGAAACCTGGCGAAACGTTTTTGTGTGTACTCTCAGACTCAAAAGAAAAATCAAAGAAAAAATGAAATATGGAGAATTTTTTTTTCCGTGTTTTGAGAACTGCACAAGTGATCTCTTTATATAGCTTGAAGAGAAAGCACATGTTGTGCATATTAATGGAATCAACTAACGTACATATCAATTTTAGTTATGGAATTAATTTCCAAAATCTCATACGTTAGTTTGCAAAGTAATGTTGCAACTTTGACTAAGTCACCAAACTTTAATATACTTTGCTTGGGTATATCATGAATAAATTAATTAAATAAGTTAATTGACATAATGTCTAATTAACAAATTTAAATTTAAGTTTTAACCCGAATATCCAAAGTGATCTATTTGCTAAGTGTTTTATACTTAGCCAAATTTAAAGTTTTATAAACTTTGTATATCACTCACTTTGGATTTCCATTTCTCATTCAAAACAACTCCAATTTTGACTAACAAATACACTAACTCATAGTGTTCACGGTGACGATTACATCGAGCTCAAATTCCGGTCTTACCGACAGACGTCTCCGTCGAAAAATCCATCGGAAAACTGGTCCACACCACTTTGTCAAAAACGAGTTCCAACAATCTCCCACATGAATAGAAATGACTCTATACACATGACTCAAGAAAGAAAAAAAAACTTTTGAGAGTACGAGCGAAAAATCCACTGCATGATGAGTTGGTAGCAATTTTTCAGCCTTAAACCAGTCATTGTTAATAGCTATCGGATTTACTCGGCCAGGAGGTGGTCATGATGTCTTGAACCTCCCGGGCTTTGGTGTAAACCTAGACAATAGCTATAACACAGCTTCATTCACTCACAAAAACAATTTCTCTATTGTGTTCATTCTGGCCATGAACAATCCTGGTAATCATGAGTGAACTTAGAGAATATAACATTTCTTTCATTCTCCTAGAAACGGCCCCATTTCACACTCACAAGGTGATTTGCCATTAGTTTTGTTTGGAGGAGTATCATGTACTACTCCATTCATGTCTCAAAACAATGGACACAAATCATTAAAAGCAAATGCTTATCCTGAAATCCTTACATGTAGCACTGCTTAATCATTCTAGGAACTGGGTATAGACCGAAGTCTTACAGTGCTTTGGGCAGATTTAGCTTCACTTAGTTGTCTCTTAGAACATATTTCTTGAGATCTCCAGTCAGTTAGGTAAAGTTACCGCAAAACATCATCTTAATTCAACAGGCAACTCATTCCTTTTGATGATATACAATATGATCTCATGACACCCCTTTAATATAAGGATCCTAGGTTGTCATCACAATGAATATAATCTCTTGAGATTAGTCGAGATCAATTGTCTAATGATTTTTGTCATCTTTTTCTAAGATACAATTAACCATTATACACAAAATATAGTGTATGACACTAGTTTTTTTTCCTCAAAAAAAATTCATATTGTGATAAATATCAATAAGTTTATTTGGCCTCTTGCCAATAACTTTATATGGTAAAAACAATTTCCCCCACATTTTTTGAGATAGCTCAAAAATGCATATTTATTTACATTTAACATCTCTTAAGAGTTTAGAAAATTGATATACAACTTTTTTAGATTTAAATGAATAAAAATCATTTTCAGAAAATATTTAAATTTTCTTTATGATGTATTTCATTCTCAGAAATCACATTTTACGAACAACTATTTTCATAGTTCTCTCAAATATGCTTTCAATTTGTTTTTTACAAAAACATATTTTTGCTTTTTAGAAAGGTACATATCATTACATGATGTTTTTCTACCATCAAAACCACCATTCTATATGGTTATTCTTAACCATATTGACTTTAGAAAATACAATATACATGTCAGTTTCAGTCATATTGATGTGAAAATTCTCATCGGTTTTGCGTGGTCAATCTTTTTCAACTTGCATTTAAGCATTGACAAAATATAAATGTTTTGATCAATATCAACAACATTATATTTTTTAATGGCTAATGATTCATATGTGGCAGACATCTCCCAAACTTAATTTGGAGTGTTGACTCACGGATCCATTTCCATTCAGATAATATGATCCCTTAAGAATCCAAATATTATTTATGACTATGATTTCACCGTATTTTGCAACGTGAATCATTTTTTGTTCATGATCAAACACTTACTAATCAAATTAGAATTCCAGAAAATCTGAAACAAAAAATAAAAAAAACGTTAGTCATTCTTGTTTATTGAAATAAATTGTCTTTAACAAAGCCAAAGCATTAACATGCACTGTGACTAAAAACGTTTTTATTCTAAACCCATTTATGAGCTTGAAAATTTAATACAAAACTCATGCAATCTTGCACAAAAGAAAACGTTAGCAAAATTTGACCATAAACTAAATGCATTAACCAATATTCGTGTTTGATCAGAATTCATCTGAATGACCAGCGATCGATGGAGATCCTGTTTGCATTAACACAGAAGCAAAATATGATTAGTGCATATAACGAAAAAAAAATAAATAAATACTGATGAATTTTTCTCCCCATAGAAATCATCATAAAAAAACAATCTGATGGAATGAACAGTTTTTCATAACCATGAAATCTCCAATTCCTGTTTTATGACAAAAAAACTTCACAAAATCATCAGTTTTCGTTAGTATAACAATACAAACAAAAATTTACAGAATTAAATAATGACGAAAGATTAGTTTGAAATAATTCTATAGATCTGAATCCGACATCTTCTCCCAAAAAAAAAAAAAAAATTCACCAACCTGTTCTTACAAAAAAAAATACTTTTACAATAATCAGTTTGGTTAGTGCAAAGCAATAAACAAATATTTTGAGTTAATACTGATAGGACGGTATTTCATAAATTACGGGAAACTGAATATTATAAAAATAAAATTGATAAAATTATACAAAAGATTAAGAAAATGATGATACAACTGGAGAGGCGAAATATTATATCTTTGCTTAACTCAAAATATGTCCCGTAGTGCGACGGTTCGATAACGTAATGAGTCCCAAGATACAACTGCAAACAATCTTCTGAATTTGCGTCACTCTATCAGAAGCCTGGCGAAACGGTTTTGTGTGTACTCTCAGAGTCAAAAGAAAAATCAAAGAAAAAATGAAATATGGAGAATTTTTTTTCCGTGTTTTGAGAACTGCACAAATGATCTCTTTACATAGCTTGAAGAGAAAGCACACGTTGTGCATATTAATGGAATCAACTAACGTACATATCAATTTTAATTATGGAATTAATTTCCAAAATCTCATACGTTAGTTTGCAAAGTAATGTTGCAACTTTGACTAAGTCACCAAACTTTAATATACTTTGCTTGGGTATATCATGAATAAATTAAATAAATAAGTTAATTGACATAATGTGCAATTAACAAATTTAAATTTAAGTTTTAACCCGAATATCCAAAGTGATCTATTTGCTAAGTGTTTTATACTTAGCCAAATCTAAAGTTTTATAAACTTTGTATATCATTCACTTTGGATCTCCATTTCTCATTCAAAACAACTCCGATTTTGACCAACAAATACACTAACTCATAGTGTTCACGGTGACGATTACATCGAGTCCAAATTCCGGTCTTACCGACAGACGTCTCCGTCGAAAAACCCATCGGAAAATTGGTCCACACCACTTTGTCAAAAACGAGCTCCAACATCTTTTTCCCGTACTCGTTCGGCGTTAGGGTTTCAGCGGGCGGTTCTAACCCACACTTCCTCTCCAATTTCATCAAATCAATTCTTCTATATTTCTATAAACTCTCGTAAGTTCTATGTTCCTGTCAGTTCTCTGTCGGGTTTCCCTTAAGTCTCCTAACAGTCTTTTTGATTGTGCTTTTTTATTTGAATCTTTGTGCTTCTTAGAGAATTTGGGTCTTCAAATTGCAGAGTCCTGCTACGGCCTGAGTCACTCTCATCGGCCTTTCGCAATTTGATTTAGGGTTTGTGTTTGGGTTTCTCAGGTTGTATTATGGTTTCTTTAATTTGAATTGTCTTTACAAGTGCTGTAAAATAAATAGTGTAGTAATTTAGGAGAATATATGTGGAATAGCACGGCCTATAAAAGCTCTGCATGTAAAGATAGTATACTTTCTTGTCCATTTGAAATGAAATAATATGTGGGCCAACTGAACTATTTCACTTAGTATAGTTTCACATGTTATTCTGCTTTGTAACTATTTATTGAGTCGTCGTTCTGATGTATGGATTGTGTGTTTGCTCGTTTTGTTTAGTCTTCTGGCCTTTTGAATTACACACAAAATTTTCTTCTCATCCGGCCTTCACAATAGCTAGTGTAGTAAGTTATGGAAAGATATGTGGAATATCATGTCTCACAACTTTTGGACAAGTTTGATTTGTTGGAATTGGTGTTTGGGTGTGGTTTAGTTAGTAGGATCTTAATCTACGGTATACTGTTTATATTATTAACAAGTGAAATTGTATGTGAATGTTCTTAACAAGTGGAATAGTATGATGTTCATAATATTCCACTCCAATTAGAATAGCATAGTTATGCAATATGTTATCCAATTCGTTTGTCGGTTCTTCCTCTGTTTTATTCATCATCTATATATTGTATATACCACTTTGAACCATCCTCATTCTCTCTATGTTTTCATTCTTCAGGTTTGGAGATGCCTTGTCATGTAGAGCACCCAGGTTAGTTCCCAAGTTTCAGTTTCATCTCCTTTTAATTGTCAGTGTTCTAATGTTGTTCTATTGAATAGGTTGTTCGGCGGTGGTGGCGCTTATGTTATTAGAGTTGCACGCAGTTGGCAAGGATGTGAATATGGTGCAATTTACCGAAGAACATGCGCGCACAGCTGCAGAAAATTACGCCATTGAAGTACAACACCTGTCGCCAGCCGTGTCATTTCCTCCCGCTTAGTAGAAACTACTAGTTCCATTATATGTTTGTTGTTTTCTGCTACCCATTTTCTTTCTGGCCGTTATATGCTATGTAAATCAATGTTATTCTTCTACATGGTATGAAAATATCTTCAAGTAACATAGTATGTGTTATTATATACATATAGTAAAGTTTAATTTATGAATAGTATTTGTTGTCATGGATGAGGGTTTATATTTCTCAAAATTGGGTTTAGTGTTTACTGTCGATTCTAATTTACGAATCCCTCATTAGTTTCTATTTTCTACATAAATTATAGTCCCAAGTAAAATAGTATGAATTCTTAGATACACATAAAAATGTGTAATTTATGATTGGTATTTATTGCCACTGATGAGGGTTTATATTTCCCAAACTTGGGTTTATATTTCCCAAACTTGGGTTTATATTTCCCAAACTTGGGTTTAGTGTTTACTGTCTTACAAATCTCTTATTAGTTTCTATTTTCTACAAAAATTATAGCATCAAGTAACATAGTATGAATTCTTAGATACAAATAAGAAGGTGTAATTTATGGTTGGTATTTATTGTCATTGATGAGGGTGCATATTTCCCAAACTTGGGTTTATTGTTTACTGTCAATTCTAGTTTACGAATCTCCCATTAGATTTTTATTTTCTATAAAAATCATAGAACCAATTAACATAATATGAACTCTTATATACATATAGGGAGGTTAATTTATGAATGACATTGGTTGCCATTGATGAGGGTTTATATTTCCCAAACTTGGGTTTAGTGTTTAGTGTCCCTTCTAGTTTATGAATCCCCCATTAACTCTCTATTTTCTATAAAAATCATGGCGTGTTGGAATGTGAAAATATTAACAAACAACCTAGTTTATCCACATGAAATAGCATATCCTTCCCAATCGTTGCATCAATATGCATGCATGGACGAATATTCTGCACATGTTCTCTGAGTTATATTCCACCTATAGAAATTGGAATAGAATGACTCTGATGAATTTCTATTCCACTTCTACGCAACTGAATGAAATATTTATGTTAATGTTTTGGGTTTAATGATCAGTAGCTTTGGGTTTAATATGAAGGGCTTGAGTTCACTCGGGCAAAGCAGTTAATACTTTTGGCCATTTATTCCGTCACTTACGTCGTACTCTCTCACACTTGGTGACGTCGTCACTCATAGCATACCTTCACATATTTCAACAGTTTCTCTATTCTATGTGCCTCATGTAGAATGGAACAAAAATTGTATTAATTCCATGTTTTACTATTTGGATTAAGGTTTATATTTTTGTTTTGGATTTAGTGATCAGTGATTTAGAGTTTAGTATGGAAGGTTTCGAAGAATCTAGCAAATTAGTCGGTAACTCAATGTCATCATATAAAAATTACAAAATCTGAACAATCTCTTCTAACTCATTTTCTTATCACGTGCATATTTCATACTATTTTGTGTATATAGAATATTAATTATATACCACTAACTTCGTAACATATGTTTACATTTGTTATGTAAAATGGACACAATTTTAACTTTAACATGACAACTATTTTTTACATATTTTTACCGCTTTCAGTTAAAACTATTTGTGTTAAATTAATCTTCTTTATTTGATGTGTTTTAATATGTGATTCTTATAACGCCACAAAACGACAACGTCATGTAGTACATCATTTGTAACTGGTAACTTGTAAAAGGAAATGACAGATCCGGATGAATTGTGTGTTAAATACCAAACACTACATTATGTCAAAATCACTGCTACTTACCTAATTTACATGCGATATATGGCTACTTCGCAAATTAACCTTTATATTAAGGGAAATTGGCCCTAGTAGCCATGAAAAAACTCATAATATGTGTACTAACCATTTGACCTAACATAGTATGTGTTATTATATACATATAGTAAGGCTTAATTTATGAATATTATTTGTTGTCATGGATGAGGGTTTATATTTTTTAAAATTGGGTTTAGTGTTTACTGTCGATTCTAATTTACGAATCTCTCATTAGTTTCTATTTTCTACATAAATTATAGCCCCAAGTAAAATAGTATAAATTCTTAGATACACATAAAAATGTGTAATTTATGATTGGTATTTATTGCCACTGATGAGGGTTTATATTTCCCAAACTTGGGTTTATATTTCCTAAACTTGGGTTTAGTGTTTAATGTCGTACAAATCCCTTATTAGTTTCTATTTTCTACAAAAAATATAGCCTCAAGTAACATAGTATGAATTCTTAGATACACATAAGAAGGTGTACTTTATGGTTGGTATTTATTGTCATTGATGAGGGTTCATATTTCCCAAACTTAGGTTTATTGTTTACTGTCAATTCTAGTTTACGAATCTCCCATTAGGTTTTTATTCTCTATAAAAATCATAGAACCAATTAACATAATATGAATTCTTATATACATATAGGTAGGTTAATTTATGAATGATATTGGTTGCCATTAATGAGGGTTCCCAAACTTGGGTTTAGTGTTTAGTGTCCCTTCTAGCTTATGAATCCCCCATTAACTCTCTATTTTCTATAAAAATCATGGCGTGTTGGAATGTGAAAATATTAACAAACAACCTAGTTTATCCACATGAAATAGCATCTTCTTTTCAATCGTTGCATCAGTATGCATGCATAGACGAATATTTTGCACATGTTCACTGAGTTCTATTCCACCTATAGAAATTGGAATAGAATGACTCTGATGAATTTCTATTCTACTTCTACGCAACTGAATGAAATATTTATGTTTATGTTTTGGGTTTAATGATCAGTAGCTTTGGGTTTAATATGAAGGGCTTGAGTTCACTCGGGCAAAGCAGTTAATACTTTTGGCCATTTATTCCATCACTTACGTCGTACTCTCTCACACTTGGTGACGTCGTCCCTCATAGCATACCTTCACCTACTTCAACAGTTTCTCTATTCTATGTGCCTCATGTAGAATGGAACAAAAATTGTATTATTTCCATGTTTTGCTATTTGGATTAAGGTTTATATTTCTGTTTTAGGTTTATTGATAAGTGATTTAGAGTTTAGTATGGAAGGTTTCCAAGCATCTAGCAAATTTGTCGGTAACTCAATACCATCATATAAAAATTACAAAATCTGAACAATCTCTTCTAACTCATTTTACATTTTCTTATCATATGCATATTTCATACTATTTTGTGTATATAGAATATTAATTATATACTACTAACTTCGTAACATATGTTTACATTTCTTATGTAAAATGGACACAATTTTAACTTTAACATGACAACTATTTTTTACATATTTTTACCGCTTTCAGTTAAAACTATTTACGTTAAATTAATCTTCTTTATTTGATGTGTTTTAATATGTGATTCTTATAACGGCACAAAACGACAACGTCACGTAGTACATCATTTGTAACTGGTAACTTGTAAAAGAAAAGGACAGAACCGGATGAATCCCCTAGACTATATTTGAGAAGTGATTTTTCAAAAAAAGGTGACATGGAAGTCCACATGTCGATCAATTAGACTTCTTACCATATAACTAACTTTTTTCATAACATCTTACCATATAATCTTACCAATGTTACCAAAATTTGATTAATACAATCCTACGTGTCTAACCATCCCCTAATAACCAATTCGGTAAACCATTTCCTAATAACCAGTCCCTAATAACCAGTCCCTAATAACCAATTCGGTAAACCTTTCCTAATAACCAATTCAGTAAACCATCAAATACGGTAAACCCTAAACCCTAATTATTCTGACCAAATAGAACTAATAAAATTGTTTATAAGGTTGCATTTGCCTAATCATTATCATTATTTCTTATCATTCTAAACTTCTTCCATAAGTTCTTCTTCTACCCTATTCCATGAGGTCTTCCAAATATACATGGCCAAGAAATGGAGAGGTATAATGATTCTTTTAGAGATGACATGTCTAGGATATTATAATTCGGTCATGCATTTAGTGAGATTGATCGCTTTAAAATCTATTATGTTGTGCAGGATTTAGGCAAATGGAATAATAGGTGGTCAGAATTGTTCTCTCTTGATGTAAGTCGTATGAATCTCATATTATTCACATGATATTCACAATCTTATTATTTCACCATCTTATTATGGACTCAAATTTTTTCAGGGATCGAAGTGCTATGAATATCATAGTATTGACACCAGGAACGAAAATTATGTCAATATCCTAGATCGTCAAGAAAAATCGAAGATGTTGGAATGGATAGAGAATAACAAGTCAAATGGGACACTATGTGTAAGCAGCTTTGTTTGGGATCCACAATGTGAGAAGTGGATAGCTAAACTTTAAATCAGTCGACATATATTCTTCTTAGTTAAGAAATGTTTTATTTGTTTTGTTATCAATTCTTCATTGTAATGGATAGATTTTATGTTAAGTTTTAAAAAAAAATTGGTTTTGATTGTTTTTATATTAAGTTTAAAATATAGATCCATAATTATTTTAAGGAATTATTTTCTTCTCAATATATGGTTTTTGGAAATGTGGTTCATTTACAAAAACCGAAATGGTTAGACAATTAACCGAAATGGTTAGACAATTCATGATCATTGACTTGAGTGAACATTTTGTAACAAATCTAAGTCATGATCATTGACTTGAGTGAAGAAAAATCTATATATGGTATTCATAGTAATTAGTAATCAAGTAAAGAAAGTTTAAATTAAGAAAATAAAATATATTTTGCTTGGTCAACAATTTGTTAAATTTTGTATAATGAATACATAATTATATATATATATATATATATATATATATATATATATATATATATATATATATATTATAAACGTGATGGTCAAGGAGATATTTTTTTCATAACTGTACAAATAATAATAGGAAATTTAATTAAAAGATCGAGTATCATATATGAGAAACGTGATGGTCAATGAGATAATAACCTGTAATGGATTTTTAATGGCATAAATTGATTGAACAAATCGAATTAACTATGTATTCATATATATAGACACATAATAATAGGAAATATAATTAAAAGTTAGATTATGATTAAGGAGATTGACAACTTAATAGTAAGATACTCATCACATTAAAAGTTAGATTATGATTAAGGAGATTGACAACTTAATAGTAAGATACTCATCACATTTACCTTGATTAAGAAGTCAAAATGAATACGTAAAGTTTAAATTAGGAAAGTAAAATATATTTGGCTTGGTCAACAATTTGTTAAATTTTGTTTACAAAAAAAACAATTTGTTAAATTTATGGAATCACGATTTAATTACATGTCAAATGCTTCATTCAACTAATAAGTATAAGGAAAGAATAAATATTATATGAGAACCAATACGTATGTGATGATATTTTCGTGACAAAATATATTTTCTTATCATATATACATAAGATATTTGATTCTCATATATACATATCTTTCTTGGTGCACTCCGATAAACTATTATAATGTATCAATAAATCATATATCACTAACTAAATAATATATATATATATATATATATATATATATATATATATATATATATATATATATATATATATATATATATATCTCAAAAACAAAAAAAAATATTATATTTAAAATTATTATTTCTGCGCATGGCGCAGGAAAACACCTAGTTGTGTGTTAAATACCAAACATTCATTATGTCAAAATCACTGCTACTTACCTAATTTACATGCGATATATGGTTACTTCGCAAATTAACCCTTATATTAAACTATTAGTTTTTTTGTTGAAAAGCTACTATTTGTATTTTTGCCAATGAGATATTTTGGTAGGTCTCATACCAATGGACATGATATAACAGAGAACGTGTTATGATCAAAAGCCATACATATGAATATTCCTGGTAAATCACTAACGTCTTGGTCTTTGTGTCCTACAAAACTAAATGACAGAAACAAAGACGTGAGGAAGCTAAATGAGTTGGTACATTGACTTGTCTATAGTTAAATAACAGTATTAGAGCATGGATCAATGAAAACAAGTCAAGACTGGAGTTTGGAGAAAAGTAACAAATTTAGAGAGAAAAGAGAGAGGTCGAAGATGAAGGTACAGCATCTGATCTTGGTGGCCACTTCCTTCTACCTTGCATATACGCAGCTGGTCGATGGGCAACCTCGCAAGGACTGCAAAACTAGTTGTGGCAACGTCACAATTGAGTACCCTTTTGGCATTTCTCAAGGTTGTTACTATGCCGACGATCCTAGTTTCAGTCTCACCTGTAACGAAGAGAAGCTATTCTTTCGAAGTAATCTTGAAGTCATCAGCATTTCTCACAGCGGGGAGCTACGCATCATGAACAATATTTCCTACAATTGCTACGATAGCCAAGGAAATTCGACGGACGAGGATTACTACATGTACAGGCTGGCTAATGTATCTCTCTCCAACAAAAACAAGTTTACTATAGTAGGCTGTAACGCTTACGCCTATCTGAGCACTTATGGAATCCAAAATTACTCAACTGGATGCATATCAGCATGTGACTCTCCACCCGCGGCAAATGGAGGGTGTAATGGTGCAGGTTGCTGCAGGACAGACGTCTCTGTGCCGTCCGATAGCAAGAAATTCCAAATTCGCTCATTTCGTTTGGAGGACACGACTTCTGTGTATGAATTTAGTCCTTGCACATACGCCTTTCTCGCCGAAAATGGTACTTTTCACTTCGATGTTCTGGAAGATCTTAAGAACCTACGGAATGCAACCGAGTTCCCTGTGGTACTGGACTGGTCTATTGGAAACAAGACATGCGAGCAAGTTGGTAACGCAGGCATATGCGGTATGTATAACAACACATGTTTCGATTCCAATAGTAGAACCGGGTATAACTGCAAATGTTTAGAAGGTTTTGAGGGGAATCCTTATCTTTCAGATGAGCGCGGCTGCCAAGGTACACATGATCAAATTGTTTTCCTGATACAATATTTTTCTGGAATCTTACACGTTCTTTACTTGTGCCAGACATCGATGAGTGTACGACTAATAGTACTATCCATAAACATAACTGCTCGGATCCCAGCACCTGTAGAAACAAGGTTGGAGGCTTCTCTTGTAAGTGCAAGTCTGGTTACCGCTTAGATACCACCAATATGAGTTGCAAGCGTAAAGACTTTGGATGGGCTACCATTCTTCTTGGTTAGCTTCCCTCACCTTTTTCTGTTTCTCAGATGTAATCATCTCTGTGTGTCTGTGAGCTTTAGGGCAGGGCCAAGACCTTCAAGTATACGAACTATTAGTTTTGGAAAAAAATATCAGAAAATGTGTACTCAAGGATTTGAACCTGTGACTTTAAACATGCATCTAAAGACATTACCAATAGAGTTATAGGCGTGTTATACTACTATTAACCCCTTAAAATGTTAATCACATACTTGACTAGCTTTTAGCCAGGTCCGACCCTGCTTTAGGATAGTCCTGAACGAGAAGAGCGATGTTTATAGCTCCACTCACTTGTTCTGGATTCTTTCTTTTTCGAAAAATAACTTACTCTAGTCAACTATGTGTCATATGATCAGGAACAACCATTGGCTTCTTGTCTATCATGCTTGTCATTATCTGTGTACAACAGAGAATGAAGCACCGAAAGACAGCTGAACTCCGACAAAAATTCTTCGACCAAAATGGTGGCGGCATGTTAATACAGAGACTCTCTGGACCAGGGAGATCAAATGCTAATATACAAATCTTTACCGAAGAAGGCATGAAGACATCAACCAACGGCTACGAAGAGAGCAGAATCCTTGGCCAGGGAGGACAAGGAACTGTCTACAAAGGGATATTACCGGACAACTCCATAGTTGCTATAAAGAAAGCTCGGCTTGGAGACAACAGCCAAGTAGAGCAGTTCATCAACGAAGTGCTGGTGCTTTCACAAATCAACCATAGGAACGTGGTCAAACTCTTGGGCTGCTGTCTGGAGACTGAAGTTCCCTTGCTGGTCTATGAGTTCATTAACAGCGGCACCCTTTTTGATCACTTGCACGGTTCCTTGTTCGGTCCTTCTCTTACATGGGAACAACGCCTGAGGATAGCCGTGGAGATAGCTGGAACTCTTGCATATCTTCACTCCTCTGCTTCTATTCCAATCATCCACCGAGATGTCAAGACTGCTAATATTCTCCTGGATGAAAACTTAACTGCAAAGGTAGCTGACTTTGGTGCTTCAAGACTAATACCGATGGATAAAGAGCAGCTCACGACAATGGTGCAGGGCACTCTCGGCTACTTAGACCCAGAATATTACAACACTGGGCTGTTAAACGAAAAGAGTGATGTCTATAGCTTTGGGGTAGTCCTCATGGAACTTCTCTCGAGCCAAAAGGCATTGTGCTTCGAAAGGCCACAGCAGTCAAAACATCTGGTGAATTACATTTCTTCTGCCATGAAGGAGAACAGGTTGCACGAGGTTATTGACGAGAAAGTAATCAACGAGAATAATTGGAAGGAGATAGAGGAAGCTGTCAGAGTTGCTATGGAGTGTACAAGAGTGACAGGAGAGGAAAGGCCACTGATGACGGAAGTAGCTGCAAAGCTTGAGGGTTTGAGAGTCACGAAAAGCAAACATCAGTGGTCAGATCAGTATCCTGGAGAGGAGACTGGGAACTTGGCCGGTGTTGGAATCTTATCCGAGCAAGGTGATACAAGTGGCACTGGCTATGACAGCATCAAGGATGTAGCAAGCATGCACATGGAAGCTGGTCGCTGATATTTATTAGTCATGGCTCTGTCAAAATCACCTCGACGTCTTTTTGATGAGAAAATAATATCATTACTTTTAAACTCGATGTTTGAGTAGTACCCGTTTTGAAAATTCAAGTACTCTTTTTTCTTTTCTTATTAAATTGAAATGTTAAATTTTAACTCAAAAAGACTGATCTTTACAATAATGTAACCTATTTGATCATGTTTAAAAAAAATCTATCCTCCAAACTCCTTATCTCCTTCTATCTTCAAGTCTGTCTGGTATCAAACCAGAAAACCATCGCTCCTGCAAGATCATTATTACCTTTCATCTGTAGAATGGTAATCTTGTTCTTCATATTTTTATCAATCCATATGATAAGAAGAGTGGCTAGACAAGGAGCCTTACCATGTCAAAGAATAATAATTATTCGGTGTTATCAAAGCAAGTAAGTTGACAATTTTCATTAGTTGCAAGAACAAATCAATCAAGTACCGTTATTATTTAGTGTACTTGATTTGTTACTTTTCTTGTTACTTGTCTCGTTACTTAAATACTTGTTCACATTTGTCTTTCTTTTTACTTGCATTTGGGATTAGACATATCTACTTATTACTCTTTTTATACCTGTTACTTGTTTCATATCCGTCTTAATTTTTTAAATACTTGTTGTCATCTAGTCAAGTATGAAATAGTAACAAATATTAAAAATTTATCTATATAGTTTGTTATTACCTATTACTTGCTTAGAGAAGACATTTTTGTCATTGTGAGAATTATACAATGCCTGTGTATCGAAATATTCCTATGTTATTTATTTTTCTTCTTTATAATATGCACAAATCTTTCGTCTAAAGTAATTTAAATGCTATTTTTAGTAGAATAAACAAAGAAAACTTTTAGGTCAATTTTAATAGTGTTATTTAATAAGTAGTTCTTAAATATTCAGAAATACTCGTAAATAATTTACAAGTATTCATAAATAACAAGTAATAGAACGAAACAAATAACTTGCAAGTAATTTATGTTGATCAAATACTCGAAATAACAAGTACACGTTTTTAACAAGTTAATTACAAGTAGAAAATTTTATTACTCGTACAAGACAAATTAAGTAGTAAGTACACTCAAAATAGTGAATACTCACCTTATGTTTATCCCTACTCTTATGTCCAATCATCTCCTACTATATAACACAATTACAGACAAAGTTAACAAAGAAAAGAACATTTTTTTTCAAAACAGAGACAAAATAGAGCTTTACTTAGTAAGATATGTGTTCCAAGCAACTCTGTATGCCATATGGAGGGAACGTAACCAACGCAAGCATGGAGAAAGTCCACTATCTCCAACTCAGCTGATTCAGATGGTGGACAAGAATGTTCGTAACAGGCTATCCTCCATCCGCGCCCAATCGCACACTGGAGGTTTAATTCTATGGTTTGCAATAAGATAATCTCTTGAAGCTTTATTCTGATTTTATAAAAATTTCTATTCCAATGTAACACAAAGTGTAAAACAGCTTTTTTGTTTGAATTAATTTAACATTCTTTCAAAAAAAAAAAGAATGTTATTGAGGATATTATCAAAATTCTTTAAACAACCAACCAGGACATGAAGATCATTATCAAAATTTTACATAATTTTTTTAAAAATTATCCGGAGCACCCGTCCCAACCACTCACCAGTATATTTACAAGTTTTTTTGTCATTCAAAAAATCTCCAAAGAAAAATTCATTAAACAGGTGAAAGATTCTTCTACCTATTGTTTTATAGACTCGAACTAAATTACTCATAGTAGGGAAAAGTCAACTTGCAAAATAATACTACAACTAATCACCCCCTTGCTAGTTTCTAGCGGATTCTAGATTAAAAAAAAGTAAAGTTGAAGAAAGATTGACGAAATTATAGAAAGAAAAAAAAAGTTTTCATTTGAAAAAACACAACAAAACAAGAAATATTTTTTCAATATGTGTCAGTTCAATTATTTTTATAATTTAAAATTTAATATGATAAAATTGTGGACAATTCCCATAACTATGAAATAGTTTGATGGTTTCTCTTACAAGTGGACATACTCTAACAGAGACCGTGTAATGATCATGAGTGTGAATATTCCTGGTAATCACCAAAGTCTTGGTCTTCGTTTCCTACAAAACTAAATGACAGAAACAAAGACTTTGGGATGCAAAACAAGTTGGTACATTGAATTGGTCTATAGTTAAATAATAGTATTAGAGATTGCGTCAATGAAAACAAGCCAAGAGAACATCTCAAGACTGGAAGTTGCAGGAAACTTTCAGAGAGACAAATTTTGAGAGATAAAGAAAAGAGAAGTCGAAGATGAAGGTGCATAGTGTGTTCTTGGTGGCTGTTTTCTTCTACCTTTCGTATACGCAGCTGGCCAACGGGCAGCTTCGCAACGATTGTCAAACTAGCTGTGGAAACGTCACAATTGAGTTCCCTTTTGGAACTTCTCAAGGTTGTTACTATGCCGACGATCCTAGTTTCAAACTCACCTGCAACGAGACAGACCAGAAGCTATTCTTTGGACTTAACTTTGAAGTCATCAACATGTCTCCCAGCGGGGAGCTACGCGTCTGGAGAAATATTTCCTACGCTTGCTACGATAGGCAAGGAATGTTGACTAACGGCAGTTACCACATTACCACGCTGCGTAATGTATCTCTCTCCCGCAAGAACGAGTTTACTATAGTAGGCTGTAACGCTTACGCATATCTGAGCACTTTTGGAACCCAAAATTTCTCAACTGGATGCATTTCAGCATGTGACTCTATACCCGCGGCAAATGGAGGGTGTAATGGTGCAGGTTGCTGCAGTACAGACGTCTCTGTGCCGTTGGGTAGCTGGAAATACCGAACTCGCCCAGCTCGTTTGGCGAACATGACTTCTGTGTATAACTTTAATCCTTGTATATACGCCTTTCTCACGGAAAATGGTACTTTTCACTTTGAAGCCTCGGAAGATCTTAAGAACCTACGGAATGTAACACAGTTCCCTCTGGTACTGGATTGGTCTATTGGAAACCAGACATGCGAGCAAGTTGGAAATGGAAGCATGTGCGGTACGAGAAACAACACATGTTTCAATTCTACTCGTGGAACTGGGTATAACTGCGAATGTTTAGAAGGTTTTGAAGGGAATCCTTACCTGGGCTGCCTAGGTATACTTCACATTCATTTATATTTCCTTTCTCTTTTCTTTCAACGGTTTACTCTACATTTCTTGTTTCATCTAACACATTCTTTACTTGTGTCAGACATCGATGAATGTATTAGTACTATCCATAAACATAACTGCTCGGATCCCAGGACTTGTGAAAACAAGGTTGGAGGCTTCGATTGTAAGTGCAAGTCTGGTTACCGCTTAGTTACGACCACTATGAGTTGCAAGCGTAAAGACTATGAATGGGCTACCATTCTTCTTGGTTAGCTTCCCTCTCGACTTATAGCTCTACTCATTGTTTTCAAGATCTAATCATCTATGTGTGTTGTGATCAGGAACAACCATTGGCTTCTTGTCCATCCTGCTTGTCGTTAGCTGCGTACAACAGAGAATGAAGCATCGGAAGACAGTTGAACTCCGACAAAAATTCTTCGACCAAAATGGTGGCGGCATGTTAATACAGAGACTCTCTGGACCAGGGAGATCAAATGCTAATATACAAATCTTTACGGAAGAAGGCATGAAGACATCAACCAACGGCTACGAAGAGAGCAGAATCCTTGGCCAGGGAGGACAAGGAACAGTCTACAAAGGGATATTACCAGACAACTCCATAGTTGCTATAAAGAAAGCTCGGCTTGGAGACAACAGCCAAGTAGAGCAGTTCATCAACGAAGTGCTACTTCTTTCACAAATCAACCATAGGAACGTGGTCAAACTCATGGGCTGCTGTCTAGAGACTGAAGTTCCCTTGCTGGTCTATGAGTTCATCAACAGTGGCACCCTTTTCGATCACTTGCACGGTTCCTTGTTTGGTCCTTCTCTTACATGGGAACAACGCCTGAGGATAGCTGTGGAAATTGCTGGAACTCTTGCATATCTTCACTCCTCTGCTTCTATCCCAATCATCCACCGAGATGTCAAGACTGCTAATATTCTCCTGGATGAGAACTTAACTGCAAAGGTAGCCGACTTTGGGGCGTCTAGGCTAATACCGATGGATAAAGAGCAGCTCACAACCATGGTGCAAGGCACTCTAGGCTACTTAGACCCGGAATACTACAACACAGGCCTCCTAAACGAAAAAAGCGACGTTTATAGCTTTGGGGTAGTCCTCATGGAACTTCTCTCAAGTCAAAAGGCATTGTGCTTCGAAAGGCCACAACAGTCTAAACATCTGGTGAATTACATTGCTTCTGCCATGAAAGAGAACAGGTTGCACGAGGTTATTGACGAGAAAGTAATCAACGGGAATAACTGGAAGGAGATAGAGGAAGCTGTCAGAGTTGCTATGGAGTGTACAAGAGTGACAGGAGAGGAAAGGCCGCTGATGACGGAAGTAGCTGCAAAGCTTGAGGGCTTGAGAGTCACGAAAAGCAAACATCAGTGGTCAGATCAGTATCCTGGGGAGGAGACTGAGAACTTGGTGGGTGTTGGAATCTTATCAGCGCAAGGGGATACAAGTAGTACTGGCTATGACAGCATCAAGAATGTAGCAAGCATGCACGTTGCAGCTGGTCGCTGATATCTTTTACTTAAGGCCCTGTCACAATCACGTTCAAGTCTCTTTTGTATGACAGCATCAAGAATGTCGCAAGCATGCACGTTGCGGCTGGTCGCTGATATTTATCAGTCAAAACTCTATTAAAATCATGTCCAGGTCTTTTTTATGCAAAAAATAATATCATTTATGTATTTCATCTCACCTCTTTTGTCCATCTAAAGAGTTAAAACCCAAAGTATCAACCATCAAGACAATGAAGAACATTTTATGCATTGAGATATATTCTTATAGAGACCATCAGTACTTATTTACAGTGTCTAAGTTTAGATTCGAATCAACTAAGCTCCTAGACTTTTGTGTCTATCTATCCATACATCTCTATATAGCTTTGAGTGAGAGTGCTACTAAGGATCTGAATATGTGCGATCAAGTGTGTATCAGGTTCTAGAGAAAACAATAAGCTACAATTTTTGGTTGATGTGCCCCACCCAAATGTATCTCGACTCATCACCTCCTTCCTCCACGTTGCTCCCCTGGTCTTGGACCTGGGTTTCTGGAAAACTGGATTCGCAAAATCTTGGAATCACGTTCCTCTTCATCCATTCGATAGCCTGTCAAATGCAATAGTATTGACAAGATGTTGATGAAGATAGAGTGTATAACAAGAAACAATGAACCATAAACTCAATATGTGTAGGAGGACCTAATAATCCCAATTCCGGAAGCAGATTGAATTATCTTAGCTAGTACCTTGCAGGGCGTTACGAGCAGTTGCTGCACATGCAGGATTTTCAAAATCAACAAAACAAAGAATAATAGGATCTCCATCCCTCTGCATTAAAAAAAACCTTTAGTGTAAGTCAAAGCTAATGAAATTCAGTTTCAACAGTGCTTAAAGTTTAAAACAAGTGAATGTTACTTACTTGCTTTGAGTCTTTGGTGACAAGTCTCACTTCTTTATATCCCGAGAAAGGCCGAAATATATCTAGACATTATAGTTAAGAAACAGTAAACCGCTCAAACATTCTTAAGCGACACAACCTTAATCATAAAACTATAGGATACGAGCTACTTCCCTCATTGAGCAATCAGAAGGAAGACCTTCAACAAATAGAGTGCTGGATGCATCCGGAAGTAGAGGCCTACCAGCTAAATCTTGTTGACCAAAACCAATAGCTCGAGTACCATTTGACCCAAAACCTGGAGGAAAAACTCCACCACGCCCAGGCATTGGCTCAACACCCATGTACTGATTGTCACCTCCTGGTCTTCCCATGCCACCAACACCATTAAATCGACCAACTCCTTCATGGCCTAGATAAGACAAGGCGAATATCAAATTAACACACGTTATTTATAGAATCATCATAGGTACAGTTAATGGATCATAAACCTATGGACATGAATCTTTCTGAAACACAAAAACATTTGATTATCTCTGTTTCAACATAGCAGCAACAACGTAACGAAACAGATCAAAACTCATTTGTAAGTTATAACTCTCACAGCCTATTCGTATATTTACAAGGCAAAGATGCAAAATCTTTTAAGACCTATAACAGGTCAAAATGTCTACCTGGTAATTAAACACAACAATGCCCACTTGCAAAAGTAACACTTCTTAAAAGTGTACAATCCACAAACCGAGCGGGTGGGGGTGAAAAAAAGGAAGACACCTTAGCATTACCCAATTCAAAACGAGGACGTTTCAGAGGACCATCGTCACATTGGGGGGTGGACGACGTCGGAGTGTGCTGGTGTCTCGGCGACGATAACAAGGAATAGAGGAATTCCAAATCTACAAACAAAAACAAAAAAAACCCTAATTTCAATTCAATTGCACTTTGCAGCTGATTGCTCGTGTTCCTGGGTAACCCGACCCGGACCCAATAAGTTGATACACCTCTAGGCCCATTTCAAGAAAACGTTACTAAAGGCCCAATCAAGAATATCAAAGAAAGTGTTTGAAAACAAGTAGTAGTCAGTCACTGAAGAACGACGACGACGAACCTTGTGGAGTCATCGTAGAAGATAACTCCGCCCATAACGAAGCGGTTCTCGGAGACAAATTTGGCGGTTGGTTATCTCGGTTTTGATGATAATACTGATACGTGGTCTCCACGTCACCCGCAAACCCTAGTCCCGGTTTAGTTTTCTCCAACTCAGCATTATACATTTCCATCGCCGGAGAATCATTATCGAACGCTGATGACGTGTAGTTTGGTGCTGGCATATGCGGAGGAGAGGAGGTTGGGGATTTTCCTGTGAGTCGTTGAACCAATGACTTGAAGTTCTCATTTGGTGTATGGAAAACCCTGCGAGGTGGGATGTATGTGATCCTTGGACCACGTAGCATTGGCGCTTGCGACGGTTCTTGTTGTTGTGACGGTGGCGGTGAATGATACGACGGTTCTTGTTGTTGTAACGGCGGTGGTGGTCGTGGTGGTGACTGATACGACGGTTCTTGTTGTTGTAACGGCGGTGGTGGTGGCTTCTTCATGATCTTGTATTAAGATTTCTAAGGATTTTCAGTGGAGTTGGCCTTGGGGCCAAGATCTCTCTCGAGAAGATGATATAGCTATAGAGAGAGAGGGAGATATGTGAGTGTGGTGATGGTTTTAGTGAAGAAGAAGAAGAAGAATGACGATTAGGGGGAAAAGAGAGGGAGGGTGCATCATGTATATATACAGTGAAACTTTTATAAATTAATAATATTAGGACTACATCAAAATTATATTTTGTATTAATTTATAAAAATATTAATTTATCGAAATATATTATTTGAACTAAAAACTCAGTTTGAAACTATAAATTTATATTAATTTATAGAAATTTTTAGTGTATATTAATTTATAGACATTCTCATGCATATGAAGAGAAGCAAAATGTTTTAAATCTAAGTCACGTGTTTAACTAATTCAAAGCCAGCTCACAAATTTGAACATAAGTAAAAACCTTTTAATGTTCTAACTTGATTAGTGCTTGGTGGATCAGGTAGTGAGTTTATGATTTTAATAAGGAGGAGAGATTTGCGCATTTGCATCGTTCAGCAATGGGGTTTCCGGAATCAAGATTCTTCTACTTAGGGACTCCAGCTTCTCTTTTATCCAAAGAAGGTTCCTAAAGGCGATAGGCTATGGTTAGAGCTCAGTTTCAAGAAGATCCATACGGATGCGTTGGTTCGCTTTGGTGTAAGAAGCTGAAGCGTGACCCTTTCCACAGGACTGTACCTTACCCTGATGGCTGCCCTGAGATCAGAGGGTTGTTCAGGTACTTTGGTTCAGCTCCTTACCCTGGCTTTTTCCCATGGAACTGAGCTACTAGTAGACTTATAGGAACATATACTTTATCAAGAGCTTCGTAGTAACTTGGGAATCTTTATATACGTTAACATTATGACATATCTATCAAATAAAAGATCTCTATATATTCACCTTTATTACTTTACAGACAAGAAACAAGGTTTTCATCATCCATGTTCAATCAAAAGAAAAACAAGAACACAAATGAAGAAGAAATAAGAATGGCAAAAGAGTAGTTTAGTTGTTACTAAAGCGACAACTGGCAGCTCTGTCTCAAAACGGTTTATTGTTCTAATTGTTGGGTTTGGAGGAAGAGGAAGATGACTTCCTGGTTCTTGCAAAGTCAACAAGATCTTTGAAAAGGATATCCTCTGGTTTGTCATCTCTCTTTGGTGGTGTAGCAGCAGCAGCAGAGGCGGTTGGATTCAGAGAAAGATTCCGGGACTGTCCCAAAAGATCCTCGTAAGAGGAGGAATCAGAGCCACTGCTTGAGCGTTGAGGAACGTTACTATGCTGCGAGTATTGTTGTCTCGGGTTGGTTCTAACAGACATTGGTGGTGGAGCACGAGGCAACTGATCTGTTTGTTGTTGGTCATAAACCGGTTTGGTGAAGACAACTTGCTCAGGTGATTTGCTCCGTGGAGCTGGCTCATCGAAAACAGGAGCAGAAGAGTCTCGGTCTGATGAACGGGAGGTACCTGAGGTTCCTTGAGGTGTGTAGACATCACCACTGAGGAAGTCCATGGAACCAGATTCAACATGTACTGGCCTCATTGTAGGTGGTGGTGGAGGAGGAAGAATAGGGTTGAAGTTCCTTCCTGCACTCTCTCTTTTCGACCTGCAGATATGATTCTCGATGAATCTTTTGGAATCCAAGTCTTGAAATGATGGGAATTTACCTGTGAGATAGCTGAGCAAAATCATCATCTGACTCATCATCATCCTCATGGTTGATGCTAACAAGCGGCACAGTAGGAGCTGAAGCTGTTGCAGGAACAAAGCATCCCTTTGCCTTATCATCGTGTTGCTGAAGAACACGCTGCAAATTATCGTTCAACGCCAAGCCTTGACACAGAAGCTCCTCATCTCTGCCAAAAAAGGAAGAAGTCTCTCTCTCTCTCTCAACACTAACAGATTCTATCAAACTGAGCAAAGAGACAGGAGGGAACAAACGAATCCTTACGAAGTAGTGTTGACCAGAGTCATTACACGTCTCTGATAAGTACGGCATTGCTCTACCAAGTCAACTATAAGTTCTTCCTTTAAACCCTGTCACAAACATCAACGACAGTGAAGTGTTTTTCATACCAGATCAAACAACAGAGCTACTAAATCTATATATATATATATATATGCAACCTCAGGATGGGTTGGATCAAGAGCACCAAGCATGTCCATCAAAATATCAACTGATCCCTGAGCGCTTTGAATCTCTTCCACACTAGAAAAAAAAAACAAAAAGATACTAAAGTCTATAACATGCTTGAGACACAGGTCTAACAAAGTAGAGAGTGTACCTGAGAGCAGAAGCATCATCACTTTGCAAAGAGGCCTGAATAGCAGCATCTTCATCTGATGCAGCAGCGGCGTGAGCAACAATGGGCTGAGTCTGAGGTGGAGTGAAGAAGGGTACACTGCTCTCGGTTCTAGGTGGGAACTCAACTCCAGCAGACTAATGTTTTCAAAAGGCAATCAAAACTTTGAAACATAATAATAAAATTGAGTACACGTAAAAAAGGCTCAAGCAAGCTGTATACCCTGAGTTCATTATAAGCATTGGAATACTGAGGGAATCTTCCACCAAAAGCCTCTTGCCATGTATCTAATAAACTAAGTATCTTCTCTCTCACACTCAGGTCTGGCTGCATAGGTAAGGTTGGTGAACTTAGAGAGTAAGCGAATTTGTTAACAGAATAGAAATATAGCAAGCATGTGAGAGATGCTAAGTAAGAAAAACCTTTTTCTTCACTATTTTGACCATATCAGGCAAGATATCACGGTCCACAATAAGCTGGTAAACGCTCTCACCACAGTTCTTACTCAGAGTTTCCAATGCCTGAACCATAAAACCGCCGAGCATTTACGAATGAGAAGATGAACGCAGTAAACGGAACCAACCAAAACCAGAGTAACTGTATAAAGGAACTTACATAAAGAGCGAGAATCTGCACTTTAGAGTTTTTACTTGCTAACCGTTTTTTGAGCACCTTCACTGCTTCTTTTGCTTGGCTACTCAAACAAAAACAAGGTCAACAAATAATGCTGAAGAACTTCAAAAGTTGTTTAATAACATATAATACCTAGGATCCAAGTTGATGATGTCACAGAGTTCAATGTTGATAGCCCAATCAGGACCAATCAGCATATCATTTGTAGCCCTCTCAGCACAAGCAGCCGCGTTATTTGCCATTTGCGAGATTGCTCTTTCAATCAAAATCCCAAAAGTTTGAAACTTTCCTATACGTATACAAACACAGATTGAAACATCATTACACAACTTAATTTCCAAACAGATAAAAAGATCAAAACACTATAATTCTCCTCACTGGGATCAGTACAACCACAATTCACAAAACAGATCACGAATTCAGAAGCTAAATCTAAGTGAAACCCTTCAAAAGAAAGTAATCTTACCAGTATGTGGACTCTAAGCTTAGAGAACAGATGATAGAGACGGAGCAAAGATATGTTGTGCGTGTCTCACGATCAAGACGATGAAAACAATTCCTCGTAAGAAAAGATCGAAACTTGTGACTCGAACACGATCGGAATTTTTGTGTGAATGTATCGGGTCGTTATCAATTTATCAACAAGTCTTAGCCGTACATAAAACCAACTGCGACTTGTTTAAGATGCAAAGTTTGAGTTTTGTTTCGCTTTTGTCTGAATGTGCTAACCTAACAGCCGGTGACAGAGAGAATTAAGAATCTTTGATTATTATTCTTTCCATTAATTTGTTAAATATAAAATAGTTTTGGTCGAAAGTAATGATCATTAGCAACTGATAAAATTTATAATTTCTAAGTTTACTTTTCTTGCGAGAACCATGAATTTTTTTTAAACAGATTAACGGATAAAACGCATTATCTGATTGTTTCTTTTGAGAAAAAGATGATGTCGATTGATTTATTTAGGATTTAAAATTTAATTACTAAAGATAATTAATTTAACAAAAGAAGCAAGTAAAATTAACATATATGATGCATCAATTCACATATATATGACGAATCCTCATTTCAAACACTCGTCTGGTCAAATTAACATATATATGATGATGCATCAATTCAGATCTGAAATTTTGGGTTCTCTAAATTATTTAGCAGTCAAAGATGTTTAAAATATTGCTTAAAAAACACGAAATCGATTTAAAACATACTTAATTCCCCCTGATTAAAACCTTCAAATTTATCTACACATCGATAAAGTTTTACCTTTTTCCAGCGTCGTACTGCTTGAGCAAGTACTCCCTCTGTTCCTAAAAGATAGTTGTTTTAGGATTTTCACACTTTTTAATAAAACACATTAAAACTTAGTTATAAATGCATAGTTTTCTGTAATTTTATGTTTTCTATATTTTTAAACCAATAAAATTTTATAAAATGCAATCAATGTTTTTGAACTTCACAATTATTCATTATTAGTTGACAAAATTTGCATTGGAAATATAAAACAACTATCTTTTAAAAACAAAAATTTTCTCTAGAACTATCATCTTTTAGGAACGGAGGGAGTATTTATTACTCTCAGTGCGTAGGTATCGGGCTATCTCTTTACATGCTTGGTCGACCTCTTCTCGGTGTGGACTAATCTGATGAATGTCATCATCATTAGTACCAAGCGCACGACTTTGAATATTCACTTACGTTAATCTGGTTCTGATAGGCCACTTCCTACTGGTGATGGGCATACTTTACTTTAGTCCAAGCCATAAATTTAACTTAGGTTCAAGAAAAAGTTCAAAAAGAAACTTAGGTTCAAGAAAGCTTTATTGGTTAGGTTAGATGTTACCCAATACCCATCAATGAATCACAAATCGAGGAACAACATATCTTCACTTTTCTAATAATAGATCAACTCGTGTTAGGTGATTGTTGTGTAACCTTCAACTAATTCAAAAATGGAAATATTTTCACGTGGTATCAATAGAAAACATTTTTTTCTTTTCTTTAAAAAGGTTTTAAATTCACAGACGTCATGACAAATACAAAGAAAAGACAGAAATGTCACGGAAGTAGATGAGTTTACAGATCTGTATTGTGGGATAAAAGATCAAACGCAATTAAAAAAAAGCACAGTACAGTCTGGTTTGGTTGGTTGGAAAGATATTAAAATGATTTGCTATGTAGGCATTATAAATGATTTTAGTTTATTTTTCTTGGGTGTTCAAAAAAAAAGTTTATTTTTCTTGAAGAAACTAGTCCCAAAAGCTAGGATGATAATAACTCTAACGTTTTTACACAGTTGGAGATGGATACGGATGACATGTCAAGCCCGACAGGAAAATACATGCACATGTCGTCCTTGTAACCCGTTGCACTCAAAACATTTTCTTGGTGAAGTTTGCACTCAAACATCGTTAAAGACGCAATCTCTTTCGTCTTTCTTGTATTACTCTACATCATTTTCTTCTCCTCTTCTTCTTGTCCTCTTTGCAGAGACATGGCGATCTGGTTTGCTAGATCAAGAAACATCGTTTCCAGCTTGAGACATAATCTGATTTTTTCGGGGATTCTCATCAAACGTGATCACTCTCCTCATCCGGCTTTTACAAACTCTCAGCTGTCTTCAAGATCAGTGTTTTTGGATTCCTTCACGAGCCTACGTCACGAGTCTACGGCAGTGGAGAAACAGCTTGATTTGGTTCAACAAAGTGACGAGGACGACGCAAAGGTATACATTGCGTTAAAATGTTTATATATACTGGGTTTCATGTGATTATACATAAATTAAAAACCCTGGATCTAGTTCATAAAAAGAAAAGTATGGAGAACGATTTATTTCAGTTTATCAAGGATATATAATTAGTTCTTTGGATTTAGTAGATAGATTCAGATTCAAAGGTGCTTACCCCAGTTTAGTTCTTGATTACATATAAAAATAAATTAAACCAATTATAGGTGAAAATAGTTTCCATTCTAACTGAAACTTTATATTTATTAGTATCAAAGATTGGTAGTTTCGTACATGAGAAAATCATACACAAGAAGAGGACCACAAGTCACACGTATGAACAGTTGAATACCAATCTTAGTACTATGTGGGTCACACTCTTGATCATTTTTAGTTATTAATTTCACTCAAACAAGTCTCAGACTCACAGTGCTGACACTATTTTCCACTATGACCCTTGTTCTTGTAATACTTCACACATTTGCCTCAATAGTTTTAGTTCTTTACAAGTTTTAGCTATAACCGTATTTGAAAATTTACAGGAATTAAATTTTCCGGGAGGCAAAGTCGGTTACACATCTGAGATGAAATACATCCCTGAATCATCTTCTAAAAGAGTTCCATGTTATCGAGTTCTTGATGAAGACGGAAGAATCATCTCCGACAGCGATTTTATCCCGGTACAGTTCTTGAGAATGTACACAATCAGACTCGGTTTAGTTTGGTTTAATGTTAAACCGATAATTTATTTTCCAAGGTGAGCGAGAAACTCGCGGTCAGAATGTACGAACAAATGGCGACGCTTCAAGTAATGGACCACATCTTCTACGAAGCTCAACGTCAAGGAAGAATCTCTTTCTACATCACGACCGTCGGAGAAGAAGCCGTTAACATCGCTTCCGCGGCCGCTCTCAGTCCAGAAGACGTCGTTTTACCTCAGTACCGAGAGCCTGGAGTGCTTCTATGGCGCGGCTTCACGTTGCAAGAGTTTGCGAACCAGTGCTTTGGTAACAAAGCTGATCACGGGAAAGGCAGACAGATGCCGGTACATTACGGCTCTAACCGACACAACTACTTCACTGTCTCCTCTCCTATCGCGTAAGAGATTAATCTTTGGTTCTTGTTTTGACTTTTTGTATGAAGCATTTTGCTGACTCTGTTTTTTATATGCAGAACACAGCTTCCACAAGCTGCTGGAGTTGGTTATTCTCTGAAGATGGAGAAGAAGAACGCTTGTGCAGTTACATTCATCGGAGATGGCGGCACAAGCGAGGTTGTTTTCGGTTACACACACACAAAAACATTTCAAGAACTAAAATTAATATGGTTTTATGGCAAATCTCCAAAATTACATCTCAAAGTTTATCAAGAAACTAGCCCTCAGTAATAAAAATTTATAAAATAGAATATATATTTTTTTAATTAAATTATTCTAACTCATAAACTATCATACATTCATTCCCAAAAATTTTAAACCATAAACCCTAATCACTAAACTCTAAACTCAAATATGTATTTTTTTACGTAAATGTATTTTATATATTTTCTGTAACAACATGATTTATTGCTATTTGAGAGTTTTTTTTTAATTATGATTATTTGTGAATAGGGAGATTTCCATGCCGGACTGAATTTTGCGGCGGTAATGGAAGCTCCGGTGGTGTTTATATGTCGGAACAACGGTTGGGCTATCAGCACTCATATCTCAGAACAGTTCAGAAGTATGAAACTAACTAACTTCCTCTGTTTTTTTTTTTACTACACTTAGACCAAACAATTCCTCTGTACTTTTTAGTGAGCTTGTGTGGTTGCTTGCAGGTGACGGAATCGTTGTGAAAGGTCAAGCTTACGGAATAAGAAGCATCCGAGTGGACGGTAATGATGTGCTGGCGGTTTACAGCGCGGTACGCTCAGCAAGAGAGATGGCTGTAACAGAACAAAGACCAGTTCTCATCGAGGTTCAAACCATAGTTTGAGAGTTATCACAAAGTGTACAAAAGTTATGTAATGATGTTGCGTGAGATAAGTATTTTTGCTGTTTATTCAGGCAATGACGTATAGAGTAGGACATCATTCTACATCAGATGATTCAACTAAGTACAGGGCGGCCGAGGAGATCCAGTACTGGAAAATGTCGAGAAACCCTGTGAATAGATTCAGGAAATGGGTCGAGGATAATGGATGGTGGAGTGAGGAAGATGAATCCAAGATAAGATCTAATGCAAGAAAACAGGTGTAGATTCAAGAAAACCACTGCATTCTTAGTTTAAGACTGTTATTTATTGTGTGTTGTGCATGTGTGTGTTTGTAGATTCTAGAAGCGATTCAAGCAGCGGAGAAGTGGGATAAACCACCGTTGACAGAGTTATTTAGCGATGTATATGATGTTAAGACGAAGAATCTAAAGGAGCAAGAACTTGGTTTAAAAGGATTAGTAGAGATACAACCTCAAGATTATCCTCCTGGTTTTCAAATCTGAATGTATAGGATATATACTCTGAAGTTGATGATCTCAATTTCATGCATGATGTATTATAGACTTCTCATCGCAGACTATTTATATTCATTCTCAAAATCAGCATTACGAGCCTTGAGAATGCTATTTTCGTGAGTAAATAAATTTCATGGTCGAAGATTTAGCTACTACACCGGCTGTCCTTAATGTAATTTAAGTTGAGTTGGAAATCTCAAAATGTCTTTCCCATGCATGAGCATGCTCCCACCAGTGTATGAACATTTTCAAGAAAGGAAAAACGTGCCCACCTATATAAATGACATCTTCGCAGTAAAGCTATTCTTATTACATGATAACTGATAAGTGATTTTCTTTTTAACACGTCAATCATTTGTATGGTTATTGTATAAATATGGTATCTATTAGTTAGACATATATACATAATAAGACTATGAATAATGGATGATGGTAGAATGGTGAAATGAGTATAAAGTTACTCTGAAGAGTGCCCAGTTTTGAATACCGTGACATGCGTAAACTGTAGCCTCACATGTGTAGTCTTTATACGAATACTCAAACTAGATTTGAACCCGCCCTAAAGGGCGGAAATTGATTTATAAAATTTAAATTTTAATATATGTTATATATAATATGTGTATATAATTTTGTGAAATACTTATATATATAATATTTTATTAAATATATATATAATTGAATGGTGTTATAATTTATATAGTACATATTGTTAGTTTGTATGATCTAAGAGTACGTGTTGTAAGAATTGATTTAAAAGTGGTTCAGTTTTGTATTCTAATTATATTAAGAGATAACCAAAAATATTTAAAAGATGTTATTGGTTAAGTTCAATTAGTCCATGTCGGTTAAAATTTGGTTTAATTTAAGTTGGTAGGTTCCATTGTATAGGAAGTGTGAAATATTCTAGTAACAACTATGAAAGAGTCCAAAATTTAAATGACAGTTTCAAATAGCAGATAAAAACCAATCCCTAAATTAATAGATTAGATTATTCATAATAGTCTTGAGCATTAGGCTATTGGTTTCAGTTCAATTTTAGAAGTTTAGATCCATTCATATATTTTGAAAATTCAATTAGTTCCGATTCAGTTTTTTTGGCTTTCTGTTTAAGTAACAAAGTTAACCGTTAATATGGGAATAATTTCATATTTCATTCTGTTCGATTCAGTTTAATTTTTTTTGATTAAATTGAAATAAAATTTTAAAAACTTAGTTTTTTGATTAAAATATGACTTATTCTTCGTTCTGTGCAGATGAAAGATATAATGACATATTCTTTTATGAAAATCTCAAAGTTCTAAGTATAGCAGTATACTAATTAATAATTTAGATGTAGATGGCCATCAGTATTTTTGATTTAATGTAGTAAATATTTCTATTATTATATATTTTTTTAAAAATCAATCTTAACAATAAAGATATCACAAGATATCTTAGTAACTATAAAAATCTACAAAATCATCTCAATAACATGATTCCTTATTTTAAATAAATAAAATAGACATTAAACTTACATCACATAAACTTTAATAGAATTTCAAATACTATATATAAATTTTAAGTTATGATTTCGAATTTAAAACATGTATTAGAAGTTAGAGCATTACACGGGCTATAATAAAAAAAATCAATTTGTTACTAATTTTCTCTTCTATATGTTCAACAATAATATATTTTACATTCTAAAAAAATCAGATTATATTCAGAAATATAATATAAAGGAAAAGAACAATTTTAAAATATAATAAAAGTAAAATACACTTTTACTCAATTATATATCATAAAATGTATATATTGTTCTGTCAAAATTAGACACAATTATTATTAAAATATTAGTTTTCACAATTATACGAAAAGGACAAAAACTTTTTGAAAAGTAGAGAGTTATAGAGTTCATATTGTATAAGAAAAGCTAAAATCTGTGTTTGACCACTTCAAAACATCTGCTTCATATGCAAACCTTAACTTTTCTGAGTTCTGCATTTCTTCATGTATTACATGATTGTATTAACTATTAACTATTAAGAAATATATAAGATATAAAGAAGAAACACAACCTTGAAATACCATGGAGCATGTCCAATATTGGTGTTAGCACTCAAGTCAATAATTCTCACTCTTTGAGATTTTCAAAACCGCAGGAGTCACATACTCAGGAAAGTTGAAAATAATGTCTAGGAAATCTGTCCATAGTTACATGTTAGCTTCTGGGATCAAGATATGTTGATAGCCACTTTGGTGCTCCATCAACTTGTAAACCAGAAAAGAAACAGAGATAGTCAGAAAGAGGAAGAAAAAAACAAAAGAGGAAGAACACATCCACTTCTAATAAGCTAAGACCAGATGAGCTAGCTCATTCTTCTGAGAATCATAATGTAAACACATATGTGGATATCATAGATTAAGATTATATAAGTATTCATGTTTTTCAGCTAGAATCAGCATCATAATGTAAACTTTTCATACTATTTATATATCATACGCTCCATGAAACTATAATATAACATGTAGATAAATTGTTTGCCTAAATTCTCAAATCCAACCAGTGATAAAACTGTTTAGCCTTTAGCATATACTTGGTTCAGTCATCGTTCATCAATGTGGGAGCAAAGCCGTGTGTTTATCATAACCTGAGTTAATTGAGAGATCAAATTCTTAAAGAACAAAAATTTGAATCGAAACTGGGAACAACTGAGTATCCCAAGCCAGGAAAGAGCCGAAACACAAACCTTAGGCATGAGAAGACAAAAAGACAGATATGTGCATGCGAAGAGGAAGAAGGCGCAACCGGAAAGGAGAGTGTTCGATGCTTTTGTTGCTTGTCATGTAACCTTCTTTATCAAAATAATTTACGGGAATAGCTCGTGTGAAATCTACAAAGCTCCAATGGGATTAAGAACATAATGGCCTCGCTACACCTCCACACAACTCCAATGATTTCTACGCAACTTCGGTTTAGATTTAGGTTAACAGATGTTATAAACGATGGTTCAATTATAGGTTGGTTTAATTTAAGTATATCATATAAACTTATTTTTATATTTAGCGACAACATGTTCAATAAGTCCAAATTTAAATCATGCCATGGTAACATTCAAATAGGACTCTGTTTTAATAGATTAGATATATACCACGATATTTTGTTAAATACGTGTTAAGAAAAAGTAACGAAATACCAGATGCTTCTTTGGAAGTTAGCTCATAACATGAAATTGGACACGAGTGGATCTCCTTCGTTGCGGGTCTTGCGGTTTCGATTTTGACACACATTCACTCCTATCAACTCTTTTTCTTTTGTTCTTTATTCCTCTCAAATCTTCGTCTATTTTTATTACTCAAAGAATAATTCCTTTTTTTGATAAAAGAAGAATAATTCCCTTATTACTCAAAAATGATTAGTATTTAATAGAAAATATTTTAGCAAAAAAAATGATTAGTATTTTCATTTTCTTCAATCTCCAAACTAATATTCTTGACTTTATCCGGATGAAAAAAAAACTTTCCAACGCTATTCAAAGCATGTTCAATGGCCATAAACAACGATACTAATACGACATTGCAATTTTGTACGTTTCTGCCACTCAGGATATTACACATGGCAGCCTACGCGTCACGAATCCTTTCCCACACGTTTCCTTTACCATTTGCTTGGTCTCTTTCTTTCTTCTCGTGTTATCTATCTTCTGGTCTGGTCTGGTCTATATGCCAGCTTTGCTTGTATATTCACTTCAAAAGCAAAAAAAACACTTTTTAATTAAAATTCAAGGAAACAGAGCAACCCAGAAACAGAGACGAAAAAACTAACTCAAAGGTATCAACTTTATTGCTCTGTTTCTCTGAGAAACAAAAGTTTGTATTTTTCCTAAATATATACACAGTGCTTTTTTTACTTTAAATTCGACTTTCGAGGTATTGAATCGGTGAAAGCAGATATTTTATCTCTCTCTCATCTTTTTGTGGTGATAGGATCAAGAAACCGCTTCATCACTTTAAAGAGTTTTATAAAAAAAGATGGTGATGGTAGGAGGAGAACAATCCACATCCATGGAGCTTGACCAGTGTTTTCAGATGATGATGATGAATATGGAAGGAGTCTCGATCAAAGAGTGGAAAGATATCCCTGTTGAGCTTCTCATGAGGATCCTTTCCCTTGTTGATGATCGGAACGTCATTGCTGCTTCTGGTGTTTGCTGTGGCTGGAGAGATGCTATCTCTCTTGGTCTCACTCGTCTCCGTCTCTCTTGGTAGTACTCTCTCTCTTTCTCTAAACCCTAATATTTGTTAGGGCATAACATTTGTTCTCTGTGTTGGTGTTGGTGTGTTAAGACACAATCTCATCTGTTCTGTGTTTGGTTTCATTATGTGGGTTTATTTTGATTTATTGTCTGGTTTTTGTAAAGTTCAGATCTTTTGTCGTTTCTTTTGTCTGTCTTTGAACCTTTAGAAGCTTCTCTGGTGTTGGTGTCTTAAGGCACAGTTATCTGATCTCTGTGTTTGGTTTCATCTTGTGGTTTTATGTTGATCTACTGTCTGGTTTGTGTAAAGTTTGGATCTTTTGTCGTTTCTTGTGTCTTAGAATGATCACTCTTGAGTCTTTGTACCTTTAGAAGCTCTGTTCTTGTCACTTGCTGTGTATCTAGATTGATCTTTGTCTAACACCCTCTGGGTTCTTTTGTGTTGTCAGGTGCAACAACAACATGAACAACTTGGTTCTTTCTCTTGCTCCCAAGATTGTAAAGCTGCAGACTTTGATACTGCGTCAGGACAAGCCTCAACTAGAGGACAACGCAGTGGAGGCCATAGCGAATCACTGCCATGAGCTACAAGAGCTTGATCTTAGCAAAAGCTTGAGACTTACCGATCGTACCCTCTATGCACTAGCTCATGGTTGCCCTAACCTCACAAAACTCAACCTTAGCGGTTGCACTTCGTTCAGCGACAAGGGTATTGCGTATCTGACCAGGTCTTGCAGAAACCTGAAAGTCCTGAATCTTTGTGGATGTGTCAACGCTGTTTCTGATTATACCTTGGAGGTGGACTTTGCCTCTCTCTCAGCCTGGTGTTTAATCATTTTGTCATTGAGTGTCTGATTAGTGTGTGTGTGTGTGTGTGCAGGCTATTGGGAACAACTGCAATCAGATGCAGTCACTAAACTTGGGATGGTGTGAGAAGATCAGTGATGATGGGGTTATGAGCTTAGCTTATGGCTGTCCAGATCTCAGGACTCTGGACTTGTGCGGCTGTGTTCTCATTACAGGTAAAACTACCACTTACTCAGGAAACTTTTATAACTATCAAAGACTCTCTTCTAACTTGTCTTTTGTCATGTAAATACTTTTTGCAGATGAGAGTGTGGTAGCTTTAGCTGATTGGTGTGTCCACTTGAGGTCACTGGGGCTATACTACTGCAGAAACATAACAGACAGAGCCATGTACTCGCTAGCTCAAAGCGGGGTGAAGAACAAACCTGGGCAGTGGAAATCATCAGCTAAGAAGAACAAATACGACGAAGAAGGGCTGAGAAGTCTCAACATAAGCCAATGCACTGCACTCACACCTTCAGCTGTTCAAGCGGTCTGTGATACGTTCCCTGCTCTTCACACGTGTTCGGGAAGACATTCGCTTGTGATGAGCGGGTGTTTGAACTTAACCTCTGTGCACTGTGCTTGTATTCTTCAGGCTCATCGCTCGGTTCCTCACTCTGCTCACTGAAGGAATGAGTTAATGTTGTATATAGAAGCATAATATGTTTGAGGAGATTAGATGCCAAACTCTAAATGCTTTTGAGTTGGTTTCTTTGTGTTGTCTTGAATGATCTTTTGTATGTGTTGATGAAATGTCCAAGAGGACTGTATGACTCTTGGTTACCACTTATTACCGAAGATAGAGTTTCTCTTATTACAAGATACTGAAGATCAGATTGTGAATATGTTGATGAAGATGGTACAAAACGGGCCCTTAGTTGGGCATTCAAAATGTATGTGAAATGGGCGAAAACCCAAAAAAGGAAAGGTCCTACCGGGAGTCGAACCCAGGTCGCTGGATTCAAAGTCCAGAGTGCTAACCACTACACCATAGAACCTTTTTGTTTATTCCTTGATATGTAACATTAACTAATAATTATAGCGTTTCTTGCTGATGAGCAAGAAGTCAGAATCAGTAATAATAGCATTCCAAACACTGGTGGTTTCAACATTTGTTTTGTTGCAGTTTGGTCATCATCACAGTCACAAAGGCATCAACTTCTTCAATCGCTTGTAATCATTTATCAGTAGGATTCTTACATTTTACATCACAACTAAAAAACAAAACACTTGTGAAGAAGAGTTAAAACCAGAACAAATCATTCAAAAAGATCTAAACTTGCTGATCTTGCTTCTTTCCATCAACAACATTTTGCTTCTTCTCCTCATCTTTCATCTCAACCGTCTTCTTCTCATCCTTCTCGGCATCCGTCGATTTCTCCCCTTTGTTTCCACAGTAGATGAAGTAGAGAATCAACTGCACTGTCCCTAAAGCACATCCAAACCCATTTGGGATCTTCACACAAAACAGAACATCAACGTTTTTAGTTGATCAAGTTTAAGCTTCATTCCCAAAAGAGATGGAGAAGTAAGTTAACTTACTGCAACAAAAGGGTCACGACCGATGAGACCATAGATGAACCAAGAAGTTCCACAGAGGAAGACAAAGAGTGACAAAAAGAATGGCATATACTCTACACTCTTCGTCTTTACCACCAATCTCTGTTCAATCAAAAATCAAACATTAACACAAAAGTTGAAGAGACCAAAGTCTTGATTGGTTCTTTGTTGTTTGCCTTACCATGATAGAGAGTGGAGAAGCGTACATGATGATGGAGAAAACAGTAGCTGCGATACCACAGAAGAGTTTTCTTCCGTTACCATGGAGGGCAAAGAGAGAGACGAGAGCCACGGTTGCGAACACGGCCAAGACGGCAGCGAAGATACCAAAGATCTTAGCTTTCTCTTTCTTGGGTGCGTAGAAAAGGAAGATCAACACGTAGACTGTCTCTATCGCTGCTCCCGTTCCGTTGATTGTGCTCACAAGCGTGTTGTCTTTTGACACAAAGGGAAGTCCGTACCTGAAAAACAGAGTTAAAAAACAGAGGAAGCACAGAAACAGAGTTGTTAAAGGATGTGATAGTGGGAGTTTAAGAGACGTTAAGATTCAAGAATGGTTTTTACCAGGCGGAGAGGAGGCAGTTGAGGAGAGTCATAGGGTAAGGGATGCCTGAGAACTGTTCGGTTGATTTGTTCTTGATGATTCTCTTGAATGTTATCCTGAAGAACAGAACAGAACAGAGCAAATCTTGAGTGTTACCAAGAAACTGAGAGACTCCAAACTCAGTTTTCAAGAGCTGAAAACAAGAGGAAAGAAAGAGAGAGAGGATGGATACTTACGAAGGAGCCAAGAAGAGAAACAGAGCAGTTGCGTTTCCTGTAAAAGCAGAGAACGATAGATACTATAGTGTCAGTGCTTTCTCATAGAGAAAGATGGAAGAAAGAGAGACAGAGAGATTGAGGGGAATGGGTTACCGAAAACGCCGAAGATGGTGTGAGCTATGTTCATCTTTGAATTCTAAAGCGTCTAGAGATTCTTTCTTTGTTCTTTGTTTGTGAGAGAAAGTGAGAGAGAATGTGGTGAGTGTTTGTTATCGAGAAGCGTCTTCCTCAGGGGTATAAATATGAAGATTCGGTGTGCGCTAACCGCTTCACCGCGAAACACCAATTATTATCAAATTACAAAAAGGCCCCTTATAAATTAGTGAAATTACGTTATTGGATTTTTTTTAAAAAAATATTACAGTTTTTCTGTTATATTTTAATTTGTATTGAAGTAAAATTTTGAAAATAAGTAGTGTTTTATTTTTTGAGAAAATTGAAAATAAGTAGTGTTACGAAGGAAAAAAAACAACAAGTATTTTATGTTGAGAGCAAATTTTTAGCGGGTGAGCTCGCTGGAATGTTACCACTCGGCAAGAGTACAGTGGTTAGGTTATTCTGTTCGACCCTACTAGCAAAAATTTCAATTCGTTTCGATTGTGAGGCTAGCGTTAATGGAACAACGTGGGCAGTTCAGTTGATTATGGAACATGTGACTTAACTAATGGTTGATATTTGCAGGAAAAAAACCATGAAATTGGGTGTTCTCGTTAGATATATATATATATATATATATATATATATATATTTTATATAGTTTAGAATAGAACACATATAGTTATGCACATGCATTAGCTAAAATATATAAAAATCTGACATAATATTCTCGCGAGAAAAAGAGTACATTTTATCCAAAAAAAAGAGTACAAAAAATATCCCAAAATAATATAAAGTTCAAAAGAAATAAAAGAGCTACACTCGTTTATCTCGCGTTTACCAAATGACAGACTTTATCAAGTCCATATTTGTTTTTTTACTATTTTTGTTTCTGTCGTTAGCTACGTCAAGATCTGTTGAGATTCTGATATTTACCTAGAACAAAGTGATGTAATTATATGTAGACAAAAACAGAAATTTAGCACAGTAGACTGTGCTATATCATATATAATTTCAGTCTGTAAGAGACGTGCCTACTTTATAATTATGCGTGCTCTCCTTATTTCCGCGTGAACGTTTTAAAAAAAAAAATGTTGTCCACAATATTTCACGTCAAAAATGTTGACGCTTAATATTTTGGATATGGACCAACGAATGGATTATTGTGCTTCCACATATTCTGTTAGTTTCTGTATAACTACACACACGCGCGCACAAGAAGTATCATCGATATAAAGAAAATGGCCGTTTGAAGTTTGAGTCCCACGTCAATGATTGAAAAGCAAAAAGATTGACGCAAGCTAGTGAGTTAAGGAAACGGACCAATAAGTTGAAATGACGACGTCAGGATACAATTCGTGTAAACTCCACATGGCATGGCAGAACTCTTCACGAGTACGTAGCCCTTTCTTGGACCATTATTGTGTACATAATTAGAACTATCGTTAGCATATACAATCAGAATGAAAGGAACGAGAAGGGCAATAAATAATAACTACTATCTTGACTTTTTATATAGAGAAATACCCTTTTATATATAAGGGTTTGATGGTTTTATATTCGGTTCAGTTTGGTGTTGGTTGTGTTATTAATATAATTTTTATTTGAAATATCATCTACAGTATTTGTACTTTCTATTCAAAATAGAAAAGAAATAATAGTTTGCCAAATGCGAGCGATCACTGATAAAACCAAACTCCTACTACCTAAAAGATAAACTCTGGATATATCTCTCTATCTCAATCTTCATTCTTGACGTAACAATTCAGCAGATCAATTGCTTTTCTTTTCTTCTAATGGAGATTCTTGATAGGATCGAATAAAAAGAAAACGATGTACATTGAACATAGGGTACTATATTCATCGGGGACACATTTGTTATGTAGAGATTTTGATCATAACTTCTCAGAATTAAATACTTGATTTGCCCTAAAGGGTAGGGCTTTCTTCTCGACCTTTCTAAGATTCCATAATTGCTTATATTTGAAAACGTTGCACCTTCGAATGTATTAGTAATAATGGCTTTGCACTCTTCTTACCTATACTTTTGGCCTCTAGCTACTTATTATCCATTTGTATTGATGGACTCTTAGTAACCACCAAACTTCCCAGTCTTATCATCATCATCATCACAAAGTTACAAGATCATCCAAATTGATATACTGAACTTTTTAATGCTTTTTTGGTATCGCCATTTGCTAAAGACTGCTACAAAACAATACAATAGTTTAACCCGAAAGCAGAGTAAAAGTTAGGAAGATGTCAAATCTTTGATCTAACATAACCATATAAATATAGAAAAGCTTTGTAAACAGAAAGTTCCTATATGTTATGGTCGAGCTGTGTATCGATTACTTACGCTACAACCAAAAAGATTTGTACCCTTTCTTATAAAAGGGTCATGCATAGAAACATGCAATGATAATTTTTCGTGTGGAACTCTCTTTGGTAGGATTGTATTATTGGTTTCGTGTCGGTCAATTAATACTGTAGCACAACTTTTGTCATTATACAGACAAAAGCATCTCTCTCATCTCTGGTTGCTTCTGTTAAAGCCAGTCAGATGTTAGCCAGAAAAAAAACGCTCAAGTTTCCTTTGATCCGTCTCGATCAACTTATTAGTTCATCATTGATGGGTTATTTGATGGTACAGTCGCATTGAAACCAAATCCAAATTAACCAGATTTCATGTTTGATTTTCTGATACAACTTGGTTTCTTTTTAGTCAAATAAGATCTTGTACATTCACTAAAAGATATTCCGTCTAGTGTGTTAACTTCACAAAAAAGCTACGTGTAAAGGCGGCCTTACAAAACAAGGAGATTCTTGTGGGGATGTTGAAACCTCAAGAACACTCACGGTAGAGGCATAGGGGGTTTCCAGCTACTGAAATGGACCAGTTCTCTATTCACAACACTGCCATTGTGCAGCCAAAACGTCTCAGTCGATTGCTGGAAATGCCTCGCTTTGCGTTGAAGCTCCCATAAAATCCCTTTAATCGCACTGCATGGTGCAGAATCTGGACCGTAGACAAACAAACATCTGATTTTCCGACCACGGGCTATCATTCCTTCTATGTCCCTATCTGTGAAAGAAAGACCATGTTTAAGAATCTGAAGCAAATCAAATGACATTGTCACAAAAAAAAAGCAGTTGTTACCAGGTATTGAAGCTAAGTAATCAAGAAGCTCTGCGCCTATTCTAGATGATGGCCATTTGATGGAGACTTGGGCGTAGTCGATGACATTCTGGAAAGGTAGCTCGGCGTGGTCAGATAAGAGAACCGGGACACATTCCTGGACAAGCAATAAACCACAAAATTTATGAGTAAATAATAAGTCAAGTTAATGCTTCAAAACTAAAAGTATGGTATGAGAGATGAGACCACAAAGAATGATTCATAAAAGCGAAGAGTCCATGATGATTCCCCACGAGGAGCGAGGCAGAACTTGGCGTTCCTAAGATGTTCAAAATACGTCGTTCTTCCAAACTTTTCAGTTCCGCTGAACTTCAAGTCTGGACACTCCAACTGTGCACAGAACCACTCATATCAATCAACAAGCACCAAATAAACATTGCAAATAGCTTTGAGTCTTTGAAGAAACAATGTGACACTAAACCTTATCGGGATATTGCTTGGAGAGGTCTATCAATTTAAGTCTACCAGCCTTCCCTTGCGCACGACCCAAATAATTAGCTAAATACTTCCTCTTCGACAAAGGCAGAGGCTGAACATCAGGCTTTCCATTTCTAGTCATAGCATCATCGACGTTTCCTGGTATGATTATATCTTTCCATGTATTGAAGGCAGTAGTGTCTTTCTTATCAGTCCTGTCACCCTGCACCCGCAAAGCATTCATTTCTCGGTAAAACTTATCTCATATGAATTTGTAAATAATGAAGAGAAAGAACTGTCACATTGGCCCTTCACTAACAACACCATATATAATATATACACTTCAAAAGACCAAATCTTCATCAAAAGAAAGCAAGGCAAAGTACCTCAGGAGTGAGGATAATAGAACGGTTGATAAATGTTGACCAGGACCTAAACAAGTGAGCTCCAGCACCACTACATTACCATAACAAAGAAACCTAATGTCAAAAGAAAGCACCAAACAATACAGTTCATCGAAACAGTAACAACTTGCATACCTGGGAAAAACAAAGATATGATCACGACCACCAGATCTTCTGAAGTACGGCATTTGACTCAAAACCTATATGAATCAGAGAACATGTGAGCCATAAAGTATCACTTTATCTGGAAACAAAAAAGACATAAGCATCTACAAGTTGTATAAACATAACATACGCATCTGCATACGAGGTATACGTATCAGACTATAACTGAATCAGTGAGTGACGGATAAGATTCACCTTGACATAAGTCTGATTGATCTCCTTGTCATTAAGACCTCCCAACATCCTCACACACTTAACATAAGCTGGCACAAAGAACAGATCCGCCTCCTCTTTCTTACTCGTCCTGAACTTAGACTCCACAAGCAACTTGTGAATCTTAACCTAATCATCATCAAATTCGTAAGTTAACAGCAGAGAGGCGATCAAGTAGCTAACACAGTTAACATAACTGAGTGATTCGAAGAAGATGAAGTTAGTCACCTGAGATCCCCACTGACCTTTCAAGCACGCGGAGGTCTTAACACTACCGTCCCTACCGTACATCAGCTCTCTTAAACCGTCGATCTCGTTCTCGTCGTATACGTAGATCTTCAGCGAGAGGTGGGATCCGTACCCTCGCTCCGGCCACCGTGGAATCCCGTTATTATCGATCGCGAATCTGGAGGAAGAACTACGGTGGAGATCAATCGCCGGAGCGACGGAGTTGGATTCTGAGAAGTACTGATCGAAAAGCCTAGTGAGGAAGAAGGTGGAGACGACGAGGAACAGAGCTCCGATCTGGTGCGTGCGGGTGCAGGGAGTGGCGTAGTAATGACTGTACGCGCCGAAGTTTCTAGGCTTGCTACTGCTACTTACGCTCGCCATTTCTCCCTCTCCTTCGCTCGCTCACTGCTTGTTCGTTTCCGTCTTTAACATTTCCGGAGAGAGATTTTGATTAGATCTCTTGCAGAGACGTCGGAGATCATTGCGTCGTGTGTCAGCTAAACGGCGTCGTTTCCGTAATGAAAACAATTTTATCATAAACGACGTCGTTTTTTAATGGAAACAATTTTATTATAAACGGCGTCGTTTCCGTTATGGTTAACAATTTTATTAATAAACGGCCTCGTCGTTCTGTGACACTATACTACTGAGACTTTTGATGCATATATCAAGCATATAAAAGAGATCTAGTACTTGATAAAGTTTTTATCATGCCCCTGCATTTACAGGAGGAGCTTGACAAGCTCAACCCTTCTTGAATATCAACAAACCTCTATTAAAAAGGTAAGTCATTGACATTTTGATGGACTCTCTCGATGTTAATTAATTGAGCTCATCAAAGGCATGGAATATCAAGGAATTATGCATGTTTCTATACCCAGAGAAGTAACCTATACGATAACGATATAATCATATAACAAAACTTACACTGAAGAAAGATTAGCTTTAAGCGGTAGAGGAGGTGATAAAGAGTTAGTAGAATTGCCAGTCCAGTTCTTGTCACCCCAGTGCCAAAGCATACTCTCCCAGTAACAGAACTCTTCAAAACAAGTCTCTAGCCGCTACTCTCCCAGTAACAGAACTCTTCAAAACAAGTCTCTAGCCGCTTGTTTTTGATCTTAATCTTCCAATGACCATCCGTGTAGTTTCCTTTCTCAGCTTGCATTCTGTCCCATTCCAGCTGCGCCTTCTGTTTCGATCTCAGCAGACAGAACTTCTGCAAGTTCTCAGGCATCGCGTCGTGCACTTTCCACCACGTTCTGTGCACTACATCGCTTGCAAACTCCTGTAGAATGTCCACGTTCCAGTTGCAGTCGTAGTCTCTGAAGCATAGCTAAGGTTTGTTACCAAGGTAATGTAGGACGTAGAGAATAGGAGGATCGGTTCCAAAGAGACGTGTCTTCATCTGCTTTATCTCAGGCTCGTCTCCTTCCCAGAAATGCTTTAAAAAGTTCATGTGCTTCGGGATGCAATGCCACCAAGTGTAGACCTCGTTGAGGTAGCCTTGGTCTCCTCCGTTGTACGAAACGATTTCGTTGATGTGGTCCATGAGTAGCTGGAACGTGGAGTTTGATGGCTCAACCACCATCACACCGGAGTTGAAGAGGGTAGCGTTGTTTCCCGTAGCAGATATCTAATCAGAGTAAAAACAGTATGGTTAAGAACAAAAAACATAACTAATCATAACGCATCATGATATTGATAGTCATATATGAATGAGTTTTACACAAGAAGAGGATCGAACATATATACCAGTCCCATAATCATGAATTCTCCTTAGCGTTCTCGCCTTTTTGGCATTTTACATCAAGCCACAATGTTTTATTCCTTTCTACTGCCGAACCGTTTTGTTTTCAAAGACACGACTTCATGCCAGTGCCGGTCGTCTAAAGTGGACAAAAATATACTACATTTTAATTATTATTAATATTTTAATATATTTTAAGCATATAATTAATATTTGATATTATTAAAACTTAAATCTATTACAAAAATCTTATGGAACTCACCTTGCGTGTTTCTTTTATTTTTACACTTGTTCACTTGGCTAATTCCAATTATACTTTTTGATAGCTTTTTCTACAAATTAAAAGATAAACAAAAAATATACTTATAAAATATACCAAAACTTATGATAAATAACTCTAATGCATTTTCATTTTGTAATTTTTATAGAGTTTTGATAGTCCCATTGAATATTAGAACCCTATAATAAATTTGATATTTGAAGTATCTAAGTTTCTAAGATGACATACCCTATAATAAATTTATAGAGTTTTGATAGTCATCGTTATTGACTTTAGTAGGAACAAATTATAGAGTTTTGATAGTCCCATTGAATATTATATATTTTACTTCTTACCAAAAAGTAAAATATTTCAATGGGAGATGCAGCTGTCCCTACTAAAGTCAATAACGATGAAACATGAAATATGCACAATATATAATTCAAATTCATTGTTTATTTAAAAAAAACTGGAAAGAAGATAATTTGACTTCTAATAAAGTAAAAAGACTATTAAGGTTTTGTTTTAATTAAAGGAATAAAGGGACGCAGGGTGGGTGTCGAACTGGTGACTGCAACTAAAATTATTAAGTTCAATGGCCACTAGACTAAAAAGATTTCTTAGTATTTGGCGCCCCTAAAATCTAAATATCCTCTGGCACCTAAAGCTTATGCTTCGAGGGCTTTAGCCCAGGGCCGGCCTAGCTTTATAACCACATTTAAATTTTCATCAGATACGTACTACTATTGACTTTGACAAAAAAAAGTATTGTCAATATATGCACTAATCAACTAAGTAAAACTTAGAAGGATAAATTAAGGGGAATTAGCCTCAATAACCAAACAAAAACTTCACACCTACTAACTATCTAAAAACACACCCTCTCTCCTGCTTTTTCTTCCTATCTTTCTCTAACATCTCTCTAAAAATCTAATTTTTCTTTTTTTGGTTATTAAGCATAAAAGCCCATAAATTAACAGATGAGATGAGACTTTGTGGAAAACAAGTGTGTGTGAACATGATTATTAGCTGACTAGTCATTTTTATCCTAGGTTTTTGCTATATATATATATATATATATATATATATGTGTGTGTATTTTTCCATATAACTTTCTTCTGTTGCCTTTGCTATATATATCCTAGCTACAAGCCATAGGTATATTTTTTTTCCTGGCTTGTTTTGCTCTGTCCTAGGAACATTACAGAGTTGCCAAAGACCATTTTAATCTGTGATTATGTAGGTAATCATGTTAATAGTTTTCCTAAAATGTTACTAAAATTGTGGGTTGGAAGAGGGGGGGGGGTAAGGTTTAAGAACTTAATTTTACAAGCATTTTAATCATAGGAAAATTCCCTTGGTCTGTATGGTTTATAATCCCAACTCTAACTGTCATTTAATGTGTACGGCATGACATTAACTTATCAGTGGTCATTCTCTTAACTATTAGACTTTTTTTTTGACTAAAAGCTTTCATATTCAAAACATGAAAAGTTTGAATATTAACAAACCATAAACTACAGTTCTATCCATTAGTTGAAATTATCCCATAAGAAATCCATAGTTTAAGATCATATGTGACCAATTTGCCCAAATGATTCACATAAAAACATACTTTATTACAATCAATGAAAACATGAACTAGGATTATAATACGACATTAGTTACTAGCCTTCCATCATTGTAAATATATATAGAGGTCGACCGTTCCACATTGGTTAGAGCATCATATGACAGGTGTAGCCTCTCCTTCAATCATACCACAAAGAGCATGTCAACTTTGTTTCAAACCACAACAAAACAATTAGTTACCAAGAGTTGTGTTTGTTGATATGAAAATAATGGGGATAAAGCGAAACTTACACTACTACTAGAAAACATCAACTTAGAAACTCCAATTGAAACTATCATTAGTGGTTGCACAATTTTGTAACTAATTTCAAACTATTTTGCCACTCTTTTGCAATTATCATAAATATGTCATAAAGTAGTTGCAAATGTGTGACTCATATCAGTGATTGCAAGTTAATTGCTGTTTTCAGATCCACTTGGAACCTTTTTGCAACTAGTTAGGTTGGTCGCTAACACATTAGCAATATTATAACTATCTTGCCACTATTAACGTAATTGCAAAGTTGTAGTTACAAATAAGTTGCAAAATAGAATAAAAATTGTAATTGCAAAACTGTTGCAAGAATTTTGCAACCCAATTGTCACTACCATCGTGACATTTATCATGGATAAATTCTAAAACACCTACAAATAAAACTTTGAATAATATATTCAATGTGTATAAAAGACCATTTCTAAAATGATAATAAGTAACTTAGAAATGTATGGTTAATTTGACAACTATTTTGCAACTAACAGTTATTTTCTAACTGATTTGTAACTCTTTAATATATCATAGTGGCAATATAGTTTCAAATAGTATCATTATTTAAAATTTCATAAATTTAATTATTAATATGCAATATTAATTATTTATTACCATTATTTGATATTGAAACATACCAAAGTAAATATATCTTGAATTAATTTGAGTCATTTTCATTCATTTTGGATATATATCAACACAAACAAGTATATATTCTGCTTTATTAGACATCTACTCGTCTTTATTAACATAAATTACAAAAAAAAATATTTAAGGTATAACAGTATAAGGTATCATTTAGACACTTGTTGACAGAAAAATACACTAAATCCACTATTACATTATTAGAGTTGCAAATTAGTTATATATCCCCTACATACTAAAACACAAGTCACTTAAACAATTAAATTTTGACAAATGAAAAATACATTTTTTAAAAGAAAAATCATTGAAAAAATTACCTTCGATCCATGATTCTTAGCAGTTGTATCCTGATATTTCTTTGAACAAAATTAATCCCCCACGTTCAACATTCTTGACCACGATTTTAAACTGTTTTTCTCTTTTACATAATTTTGATTTAATAATTTATCTTCTGTTTCTTTTTCTATTGTCTAGCAAAACAACAAGTTTTTTCAAAGAGAAACATGCTTAGAGATCACAGAGAAAATGCGAAGCAAAAAATACAGAGGAGACGTCCAAAAGATATGGACTTCCAAACCAATGGTGAAGCTTGTGTTCAAAAGCGCGATGGCCTTTTCTTTGCCCTGCCGAAAGGTGTTCCTGACCAGGATAGGTTCCGGCTGGAAGGGTGGTGGTGGCATCATGGATTCATTTATTAAGTTCCTTCCAAACATCATAGATAACTGCAGATCAAACCCGATTGTAGACCAAACATCATGGATTCGTGTATTACGTTTCTGCACCACAATATTCTTTCACTACTTTGTATCTGGATTAATACTTAACAGTCTATTATCGACAATATTTTAGATTGGTTAGGTGGAACTATGGGAAGCAATTGATGTACGTTAATTTCAAAGAACTTCGATTTTAGATCATTATAATATAGCTAACTTTGAGAGATAGATGGATTAAGGAATATTATTCTTGTGGAAAATCCATAACTACAATCTCCCACAATAAGCTGTCCAAAATACTTTTAAATATATATAAATAGTCAAAAGTAAATGTTTAAATAACTAAAGTATACTCAAAACATCAAAAATCTTTTTTTTTAATTATACAGGGTCCAGACTAACCACATGTTTGCAGCTTACATTATTGGCCCATGTGTCGGTTACGTATCTCTGGCAATACCGAAATGTTAATTTCTCAGTGACCATCAGAATTCGAACCCGGATCCGTATTGGGATCGAAGTTCTCTCAAGGGTAATATTTAAAATATCAATTCATTCTCTGTCCAAAATATTCGAATAAAACCAATTTGTATGTTAAGTTTATGTATTTTGACATATGTTCTTCAAATCTAAGTAGTATATTATTTTGTTTATAAATTTAAAGAAATTTAAAGTATATAATGAATTTAAAAATTTAAAATAATTTAAATAGGTTATCCGAACACGAATCGGATCCTCAGGTCTTAAGTGGACCTCAAACAAAATTTAAAAGTACCCGAATAGACTGAAATTTTTTACCTCTAAAACTCGAATCCAAAAAAGCCTAAACTGAATCCGAATAGGTATCCGAACTCCCGTCCCTACATGTCAAGAATAGTATACGATTTACAAACAATTAGAAAACAATAACAACCATAAATCCAGGTATTATAAAAACTGAAAATAACACCCGCACAACCAGTTTTTATTTAAAATTAGAAAGCTTGCTTCGTATTGGTAAGTTCACAAAGGGGCAGGCGAACAGCTATAACCCAGGAAGAAGAAATGGTGGTCTGACAGAGCAGACACGCCGGTGGTGGATGTGGTCTAACGAATCGGAGGAACGGTAGAGGCTGTATGTATCAACAAACTTCTGAATCATATCTATTTAGTAAGAAATCATCTATTGATATTTCTGTTTCTCTCCTTCACATCGTAGATTTGGGTATCTATTTAGTTTCATATACTTATTTACTTTTTAGTGATAAACTGTGTCGCTTCTTTGATTTTGTGGAACTCAATTGTAATTTTGTTTTTGGATTTGAACTTGGATTTGTGGAATTTGTGTTTGTGCTCTAATTTCCATTGTGGTTTGAACTAAGCCAAGCCATTATTGTACCTTCGTTCATTTTGGTTGGTAACAAAAGGACAATCGCACTTTGTATTGATCTCTGTTTTCTCTTTTCTTCTCTGCTTATTTTTTTTGTTGTTGTTTTATGTTTCAGTTGCAGGATCTAAAGAACGAAAGCACGTATTTGAGGTTTGATTAATTCACATCTCTAACAACTTCGTCCTACCCTGATAACTTTGTTTTTTTTATTTTGCAGGTTGGATCGTAATGGAGGGTAGTCTTTCTCCGAGTTATGGAGAAGAATAAGAGAAAAAGGAAGGCCCGAGTAATTCACCTTCTTCAGCATTTTGGGATTATATATTGAATTGCAAATTAGTCACAAAACCATAACTAAAGTCATGGTTACATATTAGTCGTTATTCTCTAACTATTTTGCAACCATAATATTTTGCGACGAGCTTTTTCTAACTCCGAAGCGTAGTTGGAAATCAGTTGTAAATACTTGTTTGGTAACTAATTTGTCACGTATCATGTATTTTATGCATTTTCTCTTGTAGATTTTAATATCTTCATGATATGAAGATGTCCTTGAATTTATTTACCTAACAAATCTTAACGAAACGTCAGCTACTTTAGAAGGATACTTGAATATGCTTTCGTGTTCGATTCAAATTAGAGCCAATGATACTTACAAAACTCGACTTCTGAGAATCAGAAGTCACTAGTGACGACAGGCTGCTACTTTGATGGCCCACATTGTCCCCTTGCTGAAAAACACATGAAGGTCTTTTTGTTTTTTTTTTTTGTTACCAGGCTACCAGCTAGTGTTACTGGGTTAATCAGGTCTCTTTATTTTAAAACATTAGAAGTTTTAATTAGAATATTTGAAATTTAAAAATATCGTTTGATATATATATGCTTAACTAATTAAAACTATATAATTTCATTGCTCACATAATATTTAATAATCAAAATAATTACATCAAAATGCAAAATATAATAATATGAAACAGAAATAGCAATTACACATGGTCCCAGTTTATCTCAGTTGTAGATGCATAGCGAGGATCAATTCCACTTGACTCTCTACTCCATCTGCTTACGAAACTAGAAAGTTGGAAAGCCTCATTAATGAAAAGGAAACATATAACTGTATAGGGAACCATGAGATGGAGAGATACCTAGAATTGTTATTGAATGGATGATCTGCAGTGTGGACTGGTGGTGAGCGGTAGAGAGTAAACAAAGCAACCAGCACGAGAAGGATCAAGACGAGTTTTAAGGTAGAGAACTTGGCACTCCAGTTTCTAAAGTGAAAGGAGCTGTGTGAATGTGTGATACTACTCCTTTCTCGGGATCTTTGGTATCTTGACTTCTCAGAGATCTCCTCCTGTTTGTGTTATCGCTAATCAAAACGGAATAGTAACGTATGTGTCAATGCAAGTGTAACAGAAAGTCAAACCAGGTACAGAGAACTCAAAAAGACGAATAGTAATCGCATCTAGATACTTCGCAGTAACGAGGAAAGACGATCTCTAAGTACAACAGAGTCAGATCTCGATGATTCACACTCCACAAAGTCAAAATCGGAGCTCAAGTTGACACAGGGAAGACTAACATAGCGATCCGATGCCGTAGAATCCAACAAGTGACGAAGCTTTAGCTAAGCTAGTGAACTCTAAGTAGAGAGAAAGTAGGGGAAGACTTACGTTTGACTGGGTAGTCGGTGCCTGGGCTCGACGGGAGAAGGAAGCCTCATACTCTGGAATCGATCACTCGGAGCAAGTAGTAGCTGCTCCAGCAGCAGCAGGACGAATGTTAACTTTATAGATTCTATTCTTCGCTTTTATTTGATTCTCCGATTAAATTAGAGAGTGAAAGAGAGAATCAAATCAAGTTATTTCGTTTCTTACAATATTTTTTGTCAAATCGTTTCAATAAAAGGATCCTCAAGGCGTCTACCGACCAGTGGCTAAAACGTTTTGTAAAAGACTTCAAAAAGAGCAGAGGTTCAGCCTGAGTAGTTTAGTTAGTGGGACTTCAAAAACCAGCAGGTGATAACAAGATTACAGACGCACAATCGCTTTCTCAATTGACTCTCTGTACTATAGAATCGCTTTCTTAAGCTGTATTAAATCCAAACAATATCACAAATGCATACAAATAAAAATTGTCTCAGAAACAAAACAAAATTAAGTATGAGAGTTTTGATCTAATTGATCATCAGTCATCACACAAACACTTGATAAAATAAGAAACCGGCAAAATTGAGGAAACTGTCCCAGATAATTAGTACGTACAAGTCAGTGCACCCCAAACACATCTTCAGCATACAAACAGAAACTTGACTCTTATCGGAAAATGAAGCAATCCAGATCTATATAAAACCCGGATTTAAAATTGATTAGTTTGGAGGCCTAGGCTCATTTATGTGAGTTCATAAACCGAGAAATACAACTTCATGCTTGGGTTTTCTTCGGCTTCTAGGTGCTAATATCTTTGATTTGTTATGAAGATGTCCTTGAATCTAATGTACCAAACAAAATCTTTAGGAAATGTTGGCTACTTTTTCTATTTTAATAGAAATACTCCAATATGATTTCTTGTTCAATTAAATTTAGAGTCATATAGCTTATGATACTTACGAGACTGGACTTCTGAGACGTCACTAGTGGCAACAGGCTGCTACTTTGAAACATTATTGTGTTAACAATAATCATATCAATGTGTAAATAGTGTATGGTTAAAATTGTCATTTTAATGTGTACAACATAGCATTGACCTATTAGTGGTTATTCTCTTAACTATTAGACATTTTTTTGACTAAAGACTTTCGTATTCAAGACAGAACAAAATTGAATATTTACACACTAGTTCTACCTATTAGTTGAAATTAATCCATAAGAAAACCATAGTTTAAGATCAAGGGTGACCAATTTGCCCAAATGTTCCACAAAACCCCACCATGACTCTAGGAATTAAATGGTGAAAGAGACGGTTGGAGTTCAGCCAAGAGCCAACATTGCATGGTTCTGGAAGAGATGATTGGGGACTTATGTTGATAGCTAAGAAGAAAATCTTTGATCTGATGATAAAGGAGAGTTAGGAGTGAGTCTGTTGATTTATTCCTCTCTTACCTATTAGCATATAATCATCAAAAGATTTCATCAACAAAATCATCTACACTCACATGTCTATCATAAATCAATAATTATGTCCACATAGCTATATATGTACTACACACGAAAATCAATAATCGAAATCATTTCATACTGCTGCCATTTGAGTTCATGCTAAGCACTAGCTAGTTAAAATAAGACATCACGATGGCACTAGTTGTGTTTGTTGATATGAAAAGAATATGGGATAAAGTGAAACTTATGTATCCTTCTATGTGATTCGAAACATTAACCCATTGGCCATATTCATAATAAGTCTACATTTTTATAGTTCCATCCAAGAAGGAGGAGAACACATACTCACCCCCAAACTAAGAGCGGTGTGACAGTGTTTGTGTGTAGAGATAGTATCATGGTACATTGAAATGTCTTGAGATCTCACACCTGAAAATGCAAACAATTTGATATTTCATTCATAACATTGTCAGTCTTTTACATGTAGGTAGACAAGTGATTTCTTCAGTGTGGCTGTCACTAAACGTTCTCAAATACTATAAGGGTTGAGGGTTATAGTTGTACAAGCCGTCTTCGTCTTTCTACAAGAAAATGCGACCACACTAATTCCAACAAAGGAAAAAAAGTCAATCAAAAAGGAAATGATAGACATATATTAAATATTTAAAAGCTCAAGTGCTTACAATAGTGTCGACAAAAAGCATCCCATTTGTAAGAGTCATTGCGATGACAAGTCCAAGAGGTTCATTATACATGTATTCAGTACATCAGTGAGAGGTTTTGCTAGTTCCTATTTGATGATATGGCTTGGTAAGCATACTTCTCATACTGTTTCTACAAACCAGTATGCCATTCTGTAATCTAATTAAGAGCCAACTGCCTTTGGCTATGAGACAACCCACTTCCCCTTGCAAGTCTTCTTCCCCTATCCACTCATAGAAAATTGTGTTGAAACATAGCAACCTCCCAAAAATGTTGGTTGCATAGAGTCTCTTTCCAGAGAGAATGTTTAGATAATTTAGGTTGAGTTCTCCGTAAAATTTAAAACCCATAAATACATACATATACATAGTATATATATACATACAGAAATATATATTTCTAGAACTCTGGAACTAGAATCCACCCATTAGAAATGCTCTTAGAACATGATTATCTCCACATTTAACTACAGATTTGTTGGTTGACTGGTGACTTGCTTGATAGCAAGATTTAGGCACCGATTGGCATAATAGCTGTTGGGACTTTCCCATATCTGATAGTCGTCACAGTTACTTTTAAGCCAGTGAAGCCTTTGATCTCCGTCTTTTTCTCAAAGCCATCTAAACCTTTCAACAGTCAACTGTTTCAATTTACTCTTGAGATGTTTGTCTTTTTTCAAAGCCTCTAAACGAGACTTTTGGATGGCTTTGAGAATCTTTTTTTTATTTCTTTATTTTCTTAAAGTTTTCTTTTCAGCAAGTTAAATACTTGAACATAATAAAATATTTAACAAAGTTAAAATAAAATCCAATAAAATCAAAATAATTTTAGATAATTCTTCTTAAACTTTTTTGTCTGAAAATTAATTATTTATAGTAAATTAATAAAATATATTTGTTCATAAATTTTGACTTAGTTCTTGCTTAGAACTATCCAATATATTTATGGATTTGCATAAATAAAGTAGATAGAAAGAATATGTAATATATATTGAAAATAAATGTGAAATATATATTTATAACAGGCACAGCTTCTAAAGCTTCTGATACCAATCAAGCTTTTAAACTTTTTAAAATAACAGCTGCAGTTTTTAAAACCAAAATCTCTACAGCCATAAATCTAAAGTGAAAGTCTAAAGCGAAAGTTCTTACCAATCGGATCCTTAATCTATATTTTTTGTTATTTTAAAGCGACAATTTTTTTCTTTTTTTCTTTTTAACTAATGTATTTTAAGAATTTTCTCTTCTAGATGTTAATATCTTCGATTTGTTATGAAGATGTCCTAGTCGACAAAAAAAGAAAAAAAAAAAAGATGTCCTTGAATTTATTTACCTAACAGATCTTAAGGAAACGTAAGCTACTTTTAGAAGGAATATTTGAATATGCTTCCGTGTTCAATTCAAATTAGAGCCGATGATACTTACAAACTGGACTTCTTGAGAATCAGAAGTCACTAGTGGCGACAGGCTGCTACTTTGATGGCCCATATTGTCCCCTTGCTGAAAAACACATGAAGGTCTTTTTGTTCATTTTGTCACCAGCTAGTGTTACTGGTTAATCAGGACTGCTTAATTTAAAATATAAGTATTTTTAATTAGAAAATTTGTTATTTAAAAATATCATTTAATATATATGCTTAACTAACTAAAAACTATATAATTTCATTGGTCACATAATATTTAATAAGCTAAAGAATTACATGAAGATGTAAAATATAATAATATGAAACAGAAATAGCAATTACAAGTTTCCACTGCTTGTTTTCCTGTTTGGCTCTTTATTTTCTTTTCCTTTATAATTTCATCATAAAAAAATTATTTACATTGTAAGGAACTTCGCTTATACTCCCTCCGTCCCATTTTAAATGGTGTTTTAGATTTTCTTTTTTTGTCCCATTTTAAGTGGTGTTCACATTATTCTATGTAAAATTTAATAACATTTGAATTTTTTGATCAATTACAAAATCCTGAGTTTTTCTTTATAGGTTGAATTAGTTTCATTTAATGATATTTTTATATAACCAAGATAACTTGTATAAAAGTTAGTGTTTTCTTAATCCATGTGTAAAAACCTTAAAAACCACTTAAAATGGGATAGAAGGAGTATTAATTTGTGAAGAGGTTTCCGTAAAAAGATGTTGGCAAAAATGCTAGATTTGTATATTACCTTTTTTAACAAAACTAAGATTTTTTTTTCTCATTTTTTATTATTTTTGAACATTTACATCTTTTTAAAGTATAGATTTATATATTTGTGTGTTTTCCGGTGTAATTTTCTGTTAATTCGGATTCGGGCATTATCCAAAGTAATACTGTTATTATCAAAATAGTAAAAAAAAAAAAGACATCAAGCCGACAAACACACATCCAAGTTCCACTCATAAGAGTTGGATAATTAGTTTATGTCCGTACAACCATACTCTCTCTCTCTCTCTCTCTCTCTCTCTCTCTCTCTCTCTCTCTCTCTCTCTCTCTCTCTCTCTCTCTCTCTCTCTCTCTCTCTCTCTCTCTCTCTCTCTCTCTCTCTCTCTCTCTCTCTCTCTCTCTCTCTCTCTCTCTCTCTCTCTCTGTAATAATACCTCCTCTCCCTTCTTTATCTTTTCTTTTTTTTCTTACATCATAATCACAAAGTACTGTTTTATTTTTAGACAGAACGTTTGGATAGTATAGCGAATATAAATCATATGATTCACCACAATAAAACAGTAGGGTTTTAAACCAAAATATAATTTTAATCACAACTCGCCAATCGTCATAACAGTCATATATGCATGAGTTTTACACAAGAAGAGGACCAAACATACTAGTCCATCATTTATGAATTGTCTCTTAATAAGTGCTCTCGCTTTTTTTTTCAGTTTACATTAATCCACAATTTTCTTTCCTTTCTACTGCTGAATCCATTTTGTTTTTAAAGGTACGAATTCATGGCTAGTAGCTTTATAACCATATTTTCACCAGATACTGACGCTGACTGTTGACTTTGACAAAAAAAAAATATTATCAACATATGCACTATTTCTTTTTCAAAAAAAAATGTACTATTCAATTAAATAAAACCTAAAAGGATAAACCTAAAAGATAAAACAAGAAAAAATAAAAGAAAAACAGATGAGATGCGACTTTGTGGAAAACAAGTGTGTGTGAACATGACTATCAGTTGATTAGTCGTTGTTTGTTCAGTGAATCTAAACAACATCATATTTTTATCCTAAGCCTTGCTATATTTGTGTGTATTTTCGATAAATTTTATATTTTTCTCTCCCTGGCTTATTTTGCTCAGTCTCAGGAAGATTACATAGTTGCCATTCGCCCAAAGACCATTATAATTTGTGTATGTAGGTAATTCATATTAATAGTTGTTTACTAAAATGTTATATAATAGTGGGGGTTTCAGTTGTAACGTTTGAAAACGTAATGTTAGTGATAAAATCTCCTTGTTCTGTTTGGTATATAATTCCAACTCTAACTGTCATCACCGATAGAGATATACGAGAGAGATCTTTTTAGAATAAAAGTGAGAGAACCAATTAAGGTAATAGATACGACAGCACGGTGACATATATATGAAACAAGAAAGACGATCAAAATTATCAACATGATTACGATAAACAAAAAGAGTACTGTTTTAATAGTATATCATATAATAAACACAACCGATCATTATTATCACAACCTGTTTTTAATTTTAAAAAGAGAATATCATAAACATCACCACCCCCTACAGGAAACAATACAAACATTTTATTTAAGAAAAACAAAGGGGAGACGCATTATTACCAAAGACTTAGACCACTAGAACACCACCTTATTTAAGTATATAAACATGAAGGAAAATAAACCCCAAGAAAGGTCACAACGGCGGCACATATATTTTCAGCCCCAAGAAAAGGACCGATCAGCGACTAGGATGCACGCGGCCTCCGTTCGAGTTGCCGCCGTTGCCGTCGCCGGTAGGCTCGGAACCCTGATCACTACCACAGGGGTTGAAGGCAGAGATAATGGTCTTCAAGACCATGGTTTTAACCAGCTTTCTTTCAACGGGGATCACACTCGCTGTTTCTTTTGTCAGCTTCACCGTAGAGTTAGAACCTTCTCCTCTGGAACTCATCTTTAGCCTGTTTAAGAAGATGTACGTGTATATATGTATGTATGTGACTGTGTGTTTGCTGTGAATTAATGTATATGACTTATGTGTGTATTTTGTTTATGTTGTAGTTTTGAAGCTTGGCATGCAAAGATTTTATAGAGAACAATGAGAAGAGATACCTACGTGAGAATTAAACTTGTGCTCTACGTTCCTCATGTTCACACCAACGTGTCAGCCAGCCATTTGTTGTAAGAGGAAATTTACATCTCCTACTTGTGATTTAAGCTTAGAAAGAAATAGAAATGAGCCGAAACTTGCATTTAATTTTCATTTAAAAGAAACTTACATAATTTATTAACAGTTGGATAGTTCCAGTTTACATAAACAATAAATTACATTTGTCAAACACCCATTTGTTGTAAAGTAAATAAAGTAAAAAATATACCAAGCGAAACTTACATTTAGTTTCCTAATATTAGGATAGTTCTGGTTTACATAAATCACATATAGTAAAAATAAAATAAACATTAGAATAATAAGAAATTTATATGCATCATGAAAGAAAGAGAGATGTGAGTTCTGAAACAAGGAAAATTAGAATCTGAATCCCACCATATACTTTACTTCCACATGGTTAATTAGGACTGGTTACATTTTCTTTCCATTATAAAAATAACTACTAGATAAAACTATTTAAAATATTAATTAAAAAAATTATGAGAAATTTGGAAAAGGTTTTCAACCGATAAGGTTGCTCTTTTTTTTTGGTCAACCGATAAGGTTGCTCTTAGAGCAGGTGCAGTGGTGATTCCCTAGGGGAGTTCATCATTTTGTTTTTTTTTGTTATTATTTTTTTTATTTTTTCTATTTGATTTATAAAAAAGAGGACCAATCGCAGGCCACCACGTGTCGTGGGGCCCGCGCAACAGTTCATGAATCGGTTCATACAGAAGGATTGTGGGGAGACGAGATCATGACTTTTTTATTATTTTATATTTTTTTTCTTGATTCTTGCGCGAACTGATCGACGAACCTGTCGATGCGGGTGCTCTTAGTTCACGGAACAGGTAAAACCAACATTTTTTTTTGAAAAGAGACTTTCATATTAAAAACATTAAACATTACAAAATAAGATATGAGTCTTATAGTTTGATAAAGATTGCATGAAACAAGTTTCATGAATAAGAAAACTCAACCAATGAGACAACAAAAGTTGAGATAGAAAACCAGCATAAAAGTTAAACGTATAATTTCGTTGTATTTTATATAATAAATAGTAAATAATGTTCAACAGCATAAAAGTTAAACGTAAAGTATGACTTGAAATGAAAATGCAATAATATATATATATATATATATATATATATATTAGATCTATATGGACTTGTGCCTTCTTTTTTTAATCAAAGACCTTTGTCTTATGGTTTTAGTTGTGTGGGCAGAAAAAATAAAAGTGTTCATGCGGCTAACGTTAATCTATAATCTTTTCATTTCATTATACATTTACGGATGCTTTTTGAGATAATACTCTGACTAAGTAAGTCTTTTAAATAGTAAAATATACAAAAAGAATATTAAGCCTATGTTAAATCTTATAAACAGGGGCGCTGACCTTAGTGAAATTATAAGTGCATGTATGAACGCGATTGCTTTAGACAAATTTGGACAAGAAAAGGTCCTTTGTTTCTGTGTCAATCGTGTCAGGATGATTATACAGTAGTATCTGTCAACCTTTACTGAAGCAATTACTGGATTGAATTTTCTTATTCCATAGTAAAAGATCTTCCGTCCTACCGAACCATATGTGTTCTCTATAATTTTCCGGGTCGGTAATATTTATTATCCAATCTAAGAAAGATTCGGGTGGAAAAATGGTCACGTGAGTTGAAGATTGGCTGGCAGAGAAAAACAAAATTATTATTTTGATTGACTTCATCGAGTTTATATATATTAGTAGTAGTAATATATAAATTGCGATTAATTGCTTTTATTTCAGAAATAATCATTTCCAAGCTGAGGGTGATATCTTTAGGATCGGATCTTATCAATAAAATTCGTCATATACTATTAAGATGTTGTGAATTTGACCAATGATCTCCATGTTAAGTCAAAAAAAAGAAAAGATCTCCATGTAAGTTTTTTGCAGTCTTGCAGACTTATAAGTATATTCTAGGCTACAACCAGTGAAGGAGCCAATTCATTGGGAGGGGGGATCACTTGACCCACATGACTTTTTTATTGTTGTTTGTGTGCTTAATTAGTGGTATCTAATGGATGATTTAGCTTATCTCACGTAAGTATGACCCCTTGATCTAAACTCAGTTCATTGTTATTGTATTTGATATGTCTATAAAGCATAATATTTACTGTTATAGTGATATTGACCCATGTAATAAAATTTGGTCCCTCCGCCACAGGCTACAACGTGTTTGGATATACTTTTAAGTTTTAAGAAATTGTGGAAAAAGTCTACTCCTCTAGATTGCTTAAGCTTTTGTTTTTTTTTCCAACTATATATTGCTTAAATTTTTGTAACAAGATATGAAATCGAAAGAAACAATAAATCTTCCACCCCTGTTAACCAATTTTATATTCTTACATAGTTACATTCTCGAGTTAACCCATAAATAAATAAGTCAGGTACCTATAGCCACATTTTTTTAGTTACATTCTCGAGTTAACCCATAAATAAATAAGTCAGGTACCTATAGCCACATTTTTTTTTTTGATTTTACTGAATTTTCATAGCTACAACTTTCAACCGAAACTGCACCACAATAAATACTGTAGCTGACCCACACAGTTAAACTAGTGTGAAAGCATCATGGTCTGTGACTGTGAATCCAGAGGTCAGTGCATAATAGTCTTTCAACCAAGCAGTACCAAGGGTCAATAAGGCATATGCGTATATTTTTATACACAATACTCGACACTATTATAATGAATTTCTTAATTAGTTGATATTAAGCACTAAGTAGTGCTGGATTAGTAACAAATTCTAGTAAAGTATCCATTTGCTAGTTTGTTGTTTTAGTTATGAAACATTAGATTTGATGAGGAAATAAATGATAGATAAAGACATATTAAGCGTGCTTTATCTTTCCGTCTCTTAAAAGTCTTGGAGTGGCGGACTTGACTCACTTGGTTCATCGTCGATATTATTGGGAACTGGGATTCACACCTTGATTATTCTGGATCATAAATTATATAAGGTATGCATCAAAATGACGGTAAGGCATGCAATGAAGTAGAATTTTAAAAGAAAAATCATGTGGTACATTACCATATTACATATTCGATCTCAATCAGCTTGACTAGCATTACAATTCATATGATGAAAAAACCATGCCCAGGCGTCCCCAGCTAGTGGAGAACGCTTGAGATCTGTCATTATACTTTTGTTATTTCTTTTAGAAAATAACAGTAAACAAAATACCTATAGGATGATCGATTGATTCTCTAATAAGGGCAAGCTCTGAGATTAAAATGGCCCCAAAACTACAATTTTTAGTTTAAGATTTGAATGACACAAATTTAAGTTAGAAAAAAGCTAACTACAACTTATGAACCAGATAATCATAGCAGCAGAGAAAAACTACAGTGAATAATCTCTAGACTTATCTTATCCTAATATAGTTTATATCGATATACAAGTTTCTTCTGATTAAATACATATATTACAGAAACATGTCTTCAAGGATGTAAGAATTGAAGATTTGAAGTGACCCACGAATCATACTTGTTTGTTAAAAACCCAAAATCGAATTGTTTATGGATGTGACTATATGTCATTTGAAACGAGCAGCATATCTTTCTTTTTTATAGTAGAAACGAGCAGCATATCTTGCAAGAGATATCTTGATGTGGACCATTTTTCCGAAACCAAGTCTTTCTAATTAAAGTGATGATCCTCTATATGATTTTGTCCTCGATTACATGGACTTTACCTAAATTTATCTTTCTTAGACCTATTAAAAACAGAGTTAAAGTATGTAAAGTGATACATGCAGGAACTATACGAAACATTTATTAAAATAACGTTATAAATATAGTCCCCCCACAGTCCCACCTATATAATAGAGGAAGCTTCTTAAATGTTCACTTCAAATTGATTTCTTTTGGTTTGATGTCGCATGAAATATGTATCGGCTTCAACAATATCTCGCAGAACTTGCCGGCTTTCAATAAAAGAACGTCTGAAAATAATTTTTACATTTCATTTTTCCTCGGTATTGAAAAGATCACGAAAATTCGTAATGTGGTGTCTTGATTTATTAATTCCTTTAACAAGAAAAAGTGTAGTGAAATATAAATAAATAAAAATGCCACATGTTTTCATACGGAATACTACAAGAACCTGAGCCTAAGTATGTTGTTGTTTAAGGCAATTCCTCATGTCAAAGCAAGCACAAAGAAGAAGGGAAGAAGAGAATCATAGATATGTCAAATGATAAGAGCGAGTGTTGACGTAATACTTATTACAAGTTTACAACAAGTCATGCGCGCGAGAAGAAACTCACAACTAAATGTTGAAGCTCGTGGGAAGGAGAAGTTGTAAACACAAATGGTGGTGCGTGATGAGAACTACATATCTTATATCTCATCGCTAGTGGAAAAATGGAAAAAGCTCAAGAACTAATCCTGAAAAGGAGATTGAAGTGAAACGTGAGGAAGACGCAATGCCTCTGTCTGATTCATGATCGTCTGTGTCTTGATGAAGAAGATTCACCCCTTGTGTCATCAAAAAGCTATAAAGTGGTTGTAAGTATTAACAACTTCATTCACCGTCGCTTTTGCAACTAGACTCTCTTTTTAATCTTTTGTTGGTTTGTTACAAGGATTTGGAGGAACAGAACGATGAAGGTGATGAATGCAATTCCTGGTTTAGGAAGGAAGTAATGAATGTTCTCAAACAACCATACAATGAAAAAGAGTTCAAAGAACTTGAACATGAAGCATCATCATTGTGTAGATGGTTGACAAAATCAAACAGAACTGTTAGATGGAGGTGTCTTGACTTATGAAACGAATCAAAAGAAACTTTCTTATCTCGATCTTGTATATATTAGGTGAGATAAAACTGGAGTTCTGAGAAGGAGCAAGACCGTTTTGTCTCATGACTTGATTTCGACTAGGCTTTGCTTCTGTGTAAAATTGATTTCATCACTGCGTACCTCATGACTTTCCAAGTTGCTTCAATTAGTAACGTTTAAAATAATTCAACAAGCGTTTTACTCATAAGGAAATCTCATTGGTCTGTTTGGTATTTAATTCCAACTTTGACTGTCATCGCCGATGGAGATATATCTTAGAGAGAGGGGTATATTTAGAAGAAAAACAAGAGAACCAATTAAGGAAAACAGTTATAAATTTAGAGATGATAAGACTTTTGTTTATGATAATCATATCAATGTGGAATAGAGCGAGGATAATTGGTAGTCATTCTCTTAATTATTAGGCAGATTCTTTGTCATTGATTTCACTTTCCCTATATAATATCGTCATAACTTAGTCAATAGAATCATTTACAACCCACATATGTCTTCAGAGACCAGTAATTATGTCCATATGTAGTAATACCTGACAAAAATATACAACAAAAGCTCATAGAGAAACAAGTCTGGTCGAAAGCATTTCCATACTGCTCCTAGCCTCCCATTTTGACTTCGTGCTAAGCACTAGCTAGTTAAACTAAAGCATATGAAATAAGAAAGGTGATTAGAAATTATCAACATGACTATGCCAAACAACAAGAGTATTGTTTCAATAGTAATAACATAAACAGAACCAATCATAATTTTCACAACTTGTTTTTATTTTAAAAACATCATCATCCCCTGCCGAAAACAATACAAACACTTAAATTTGAGAAAAACAAAGAGACGCATTATTACCAAGAACTTAGACCACTTACAGAAGAACACCACCATATATATATGTATGAAAAAGCATGAAGGTAAGTTTACAACAGCGGCTCAAATATCTTCAGCCCCAAAAAAGGACCGATCAGCTAGCGACTAGGATGCACGCGGCCTCCGTTATGGTTGCCGTTTCCGTCGCCAGTGGACTCAGAGCCCCGATCACTACCAGAGGGGGTGAAGGCAGAGATAATGGTTTTCAAAACCATCGCTTTTACCAGCTTCCTTTCGATAGGAATCACACTTGCTGGTTCTTTAGTCACCTTCTGATCCGCCCTGGCGCTGGAATATTTTCCTCTGGAATTCATCTTTAGCCTGTTTGAGTAGATGTACGTGTATATATATTGTATGTATGTGTCTGTGTGTGTTTGTTGATGATGTAATTGTGAAGCCATGCAACTGGTTATATAGAACCATGTGAAGAGATCCTAAGTGAGTATTAAACTTGTTCTCTAAGTTCCTCATGTAGCCGTTTCTTGGAACGAGGAAACTTACATCTCATACTTATGAATTAAGCTTAATAAGAAATTATCTTGCATCGCGATTTATTTGGCTCGACATGGATGTATGCGTTTTTTATTGTATTCTATACTTCCTCTGTTTCAAGAAAGATAATGTCTTAGAGGAAATATTTTGTTTAAATTTATATATAGTTTTTAGATTTTAAAATTATTTTTAACCTTAGTGGAAACTATTTGACAATTTGGATTTTACAATCACTTTTATAATTGGCTAACTGATTTTAAAATTATGTTCTTTAAATATTATTTTTAGAGAAATATATTTTTTTTGTGTACTAAAACAAAAAAATCAATTATTATACATGTAAAGAGTATAATGAACATCAATCAAGTTGTTGTAAAAATATCTTGTGTTCGGTATCTGTTGTCTTTGCATCCCCACTTTCTCGAGAATGTGTGTTCCTTGGTGGTCTCGGCTATTGACATGTATACATTCCTGATAGAGTACAGATCGTTGTAACAGAAAGTACTCTTGTATATTGAATGAGAAAGAAGGTTACAGCTTAAGTGTGAATCGTACTAAGCTCTCATGACGAACTAGCACAAATCCACCAGTCTCATAACGACTGTGAAGTAAAGACTCATAACGTCTCTAACTGACAACATCGAGCATAAACTCTACAATGAATTACAGACTCTTATTTATAGTACTTCAGCTCACTTAACTACCGTAACTGCAAACACTCCCTTACGAACAGAGTATCTCACCACTCTTATCATTCTTCACTTCTCTTCCTTGTTCAAATATCCTTTCTTTCCAGCTCCTTATCTTTCTTCTTTCGGTAATATACTTTCTTGAGCTTATCAATTCCTCTCCGATTGTCCGGTGTATTGTGCTTTATAGACCAGGTCATCAGTTATAAGGACGATGAAGTCATCGGGATTAAGCTGCTCCGAAAGGTGGGCAACTAGGATGGTAGCAATCTTCTAAGCTCGGGAAGGCACTTGTTACGGTAGAGAACGGTAATGATTATGTGGTGTTTATAACTGGCTAGCGAATTGTGTCATATTAGGTTTGTGTAAAGAGATCTAGTTGGAGACGAATTAAACAGGTATTTTGTCAGATTTAAACTCATAATCGTTACTGGCTTTCCAGTTCGGACTGGGTTTAATATTTATTAATACTCCTTCCGTTTTCGAATAAGTGTCACTCAAAATTTTTCACACAGATTAAGAAAGTTGTTGAAATATATGCAAATTGTTATTAATTACACTTTTTTGACCGATAGTATTTTAGATAAATAAAATTATTTATAAAATCAATGCAGTTTGCAATTAATTTTCAGCTGAAAATAAATATAATTTGCATTGAAATTGTAAAATGATGCTTGTGAAAAGAAAACAAAAATTATGACTTGAAAAAATATAATAATATATGAAGTGGCATATATCTACATAGATTTGTGTATTTTTACTTGTAACAGGGAGAAAAAGTACGCGTCGAAGCTACCAACGTTTAAGGTGTTGACTGGTTTTCCTGCTACCACCCGCAAACGCAGCTTTTGCGGTTGGTAGCGGTTGTTGGCGTTTTGCAACAATCACTTAAACCGCTTCAAATCGCTTCAAATCGCTTCAAACCTCATAAATTCAAAAGCTGGTTTCATCTAGCGTTTGCGGTTGCAGGCGGTTGCGGGAGGGTAAATTCTTTATTTTTTCAAAAACAATATAAATACAAAAATAAAAATATTCAATAAAAATTTTAAATTAAAATTATTAAAATACTAAAATATATCTATTATATTTCAATTAATACTATGAAATTTTGAAATAAATTTTTTTTTTATAATTTTTAAAATTTTAAAACTATAAATTTCTAAATATAATTTTGATATTTATTACAATTTTATGATTTTTGGTATTTTTATAATTATAAAAAATATAAATACTATTAATTTATTATTCAACCGCTGGTTAACCAGTCATAAGTATCCCGCAAAAGCACAAATTTCTAACCGCAGTACCACTCGTACAAATCACTTAAAACCGCTAGAAACCGCAACCATCCGCATCTGCAAATTCCCGCAACCGCAACCGTAACCGCTGCGGTTAAATCAGTTAGACCCTAAATCCAAAATGTTTCATTCCATTCCGTTATACATTTACCGATTCCTTTTTTTTAATGCTACACTGACTATATAAAATCTTAAATATCTATAAGCAGAGGGACTGCATTATTGAAATTATAAGTGCATGTGTGAACGCATCGATTCGCTTTACAAGTACATCTAGACAAGATTTTTACTTCTTTATCAACCTTGTTAGGATAATTAATAATATTCTCTATGTCTTATAAGAAGTGTTAATTTGACAGTTTACATAGCTTAATTTTTTTAGTCACTATACTTGTTTAGTCGATAACATTTGAAATAAATGAAATTATTTATAAGATCAATGGACCAATTAATACTAAGTTGAAACCAGGTTTACTATATTGCATTGAATTTTTTTTTTGGAAAAAAATTGCACTGAAATTTTAAAATGACACTTTATAACAATAAGAAAATAGGTTAAAATGACAATTTAACATTTTTATTATACATAAGTATCATTTTAAAATTTTAATGCAAATGATAATTATTTTTATTTTAATATTAATTGTAAATGCACTAATTTTATAAGTAAATTTATTTTTTAAATGTTATTGGTTAAATAGGTAAAATTAGCAAAAATAAATAAATTTTTAGTTTTGTGAAAATGTTAACATTTTTAAGAAAAACAGAGGGAATATTAGTGATAAGAGGGGGAATATAAATCATAGGCTCTTCTTCTTTTTTTCTCTTTTTTTTCTTTTAAATGGTACACCAAGTAAGCAAGCCTTTTTTTACCAAAAAAAGCAAGCCTTCTTTAGCTAAAGCTTATAAGCTAAGGCACTGACCATATTGAAATTATAAGTGCATGTGTGAACAGGTTAACGCATCGATTCGCTCGTCCATTTAGTCAAGATCCATTATTTCTGTGTCAGTAGTGTCAGGATGATTAATAAATAAATCGTGGGTTTTTACAACATTTACTATTTGTTTTTCCTTTTTAAATGCTACACTGACTAGAAGCAAGGGCACTGACCTTATTGAAATTATAAGTGCATGTGTGTGTGTGAACGCATTGATTCGCTTTATTAGCAAGACAAAGATCCTTTACGAGTGTCAGTGGTGTCAGGGACTCAGGGTTTTTTTACAAAAGATAAGTACTTACGGTTTAATTAAAGAGAAATTGGCTTCAGTAACTACGAAATAAAATGTAATTAGGTATCTAGCTAAAAAAACGCCATCAATTATTTTTATAATATATCCTATATTACTCATTTTTCTCGGTTGATACCTGCACAAACTTGTTCTTCTTCTTTACTTACCTACCACCATCGATTCTTCTAATTTACTATTATTTTTTTTTTGTAAAAAATATATCAATCAGTTAGATTTCTATCTATCATAGCAATTATCATCGTTGCTTTTATTTATAAATTAATTCCCCTTGAAACCTACCAACTCATTAATATTAATTATCACCTTCTTTTGAAATCTACATATCAGATTGTGTTACAGTCAAGACGTCGTTTCTTGTAAATTATTAGTTATTCTATGCTATTTGAACAATATGTACTATATTATATCTTTTTTTTACTATTCTATCCTATAATACTTCATATTATGCATTATGTGCATATTTTGTCATTTGGGTTAGGATTTATATATTTTTTAGGGTTTAGTGATCAATGTTTAGAGTTTAGTTTATAGAAAGTTTGGGTTGACTTTAGAGTAAACATTACTTCCTTACGCGTAATCATAGACATTTTAAATTTTGAATACTAATATGTACTATATTATTTCATTACTATTTCATTTCGACAATGCTTCATATTATGTATTATGTCAATATTTTGATATTTAGGTTAAGGTTTATATTATCTTTTAGGGTTTACATTTGAATTAGGGTTTATTGATTGCAATTTAGGGTTTAGTGTTTTATTTTATTTCGGTTTATAGTTTATATTTGGATTAATGGTTTATGTTCAGGTTTGAGTTCACTGATTAGGATTTAGAGTATAGTTTTTAGGGGTTTGGATAGAATTGAGATAAGTTTTAGTATCTAGATTTTAGAGGTTGAGATGAAATTGGTGTTTTATACTATTTTGGTGTTATTTCATATGAAAAATACGTTTAAATTTTGACATATGTTTGTTCGTTACTATTCTATTTGCATATTTTGATATTTGAGTTAGATTTATATGTTTTTAGAGGTTAGTAATTAAGTAGTACATTGTTGAATTGCCTGTCAAAAAAGTTATGTCTGTTTATGCTATTTGTTAACTGTAGACATACATAGTATAATATTTTTAAATAGTTTTATGCTTTCATTAATGTGAACTATATTATTTATAGAATTTTTTATTCTATTTATAAAATAACACTGTAGTCACCACGTAGATATCATAAACACCGCAACAATAATCTTACCGTCAACTTGCTTCATAAATGGACAAAACCGAAAGAAAATGAAAATAAAAGCTAGGAGATCTCATAATGTTAACTCATTGCTATATTCTTAAAACTTTTTTTTAATTTGGTTATTACACAAATTCACCCTTATTTAAATGTTACTTTTTGGAGATTCACCAGAAAAATCAGTTACTCTTAGGGTGTGATTAAATAGTCTTTTTGGAGTAAGCATTTTGGAGTAAAACAATTTTACACAGAGTTTAGATCAAAAGTTACCAATCAGGTTGACTATAATTATTTTAGTTTTACTCTGTGTACTATTGATAAAGTGGAAAAAGCAGTGTAAATGTTACTCTTGAGCTGTGATTGGAAAATTTTGGAGTAATGCAGAGTAAATGTAATGGTGAGACATAGAGTAAATATTAAATGGTGAAAAGATGAAAGAGAAACAAAAAGTAGCGTTAATTGTATTTCTCTTGTTAATTCAAGAGTAACATTTACACTGCTTTTTCCACTTTTTCAATAGTACACAAAGTAAAACTAAAATAATAAAAGTCAACCTGATTGGTAACTTTTGAGCTGAACTCGGAGTAAAATTGTTTTACTCCAAAATATTTACTCCAAAAAGACTATTCAATCACACCCTTGAATAAACAAGAGAAATAAATTTAACGCTACTTTTTGTTTCTCTTTCATCCTTCCACCATTTAATATTTACTCTATGGGTATGATTGGGAAACACCTGGCGCAAATGAGAGTAATTAAAAAAGTGCAAGTGGGAGTAATAAATAGAGCGTAAATGAGAGTAATAAAAAGAGATGAGAGAGAATAAAATTAAAAAGTAAAAAGTAAAAAATGCAAAATAAATGTTTACTCTGAGTTCCTCTTACTAATAGAAGAGGAAAAATATGACTACAAAAATAAGAAAAAGACAAACGATAATGATTATATATAGCGAGAATGAGCGTACCATTTTATTTTTCCTTTTCCACCTGATTGGTACAAAATAATGGAAACCAGAGTAACTATTCCACCTATTTACTCTATAATGACTATACAGTCACAACCTATGTCCAACCATTATATTTACTCTGCATTGCTCCAAAATTTTCCAATCACAGTCTTATAGTTACTCTAAAAAATTGTTCCCTCCGTTATTAAATATGGTCTTTCTAGTGTTTTCATATTTATTAAGAAAACACATTAAATCATTATAATAAACGTATTGTTTTCCGTGATTTTCAATTTTCAACAGCTTTTAACCATTAGTAATCCAATAAAACTAATTAGTTTTCTTAAAATTTGTATTTTTTTCATAGAAAACATAAAACAATCATCTTTTAAAAATAATTTTTTTTCCAGAACAACTATCTTTTAGGAACGGAGGGAGTACCAATCAAATGAAAACATTTTATTTTCCCTTCCCTCCAATTACTGTATTTCAGAAAAATGTGCGCACATATTTACTTTAAGGGTTTGATTGGTTAATTATAGAGTAACTCAGAATAAACAAACAGGAGGAAATGGGAGGAACATATTAAGGCTTTGATTGAAAGGCATAGTTAGCGTTATTAATATAGGTGGAAAATTTATTACTCTAGGTTACGCCAAAAAATTGCCAATCAGGTGAACTCACATTTTGCTACATTTACGCCGGTCACTATTCAAATAGCAGGAAACTTAGTGTCTGACTGTAAGGTACTTTTAGAGTAAAAGTTATTGGGTGGAAAAATATTAACGCCACTTCTCATTATTTAATTACCAATCAGGTGGTAATGCTTTTCACCTATTAACGCTAAAAAAATAGGAAAGTACATTAATATGTTACTCTCTCTACTAGTAGAAGAAATGTTTTATTCTTGATTTAATATGTTCTTTTTCCACCACTTTTCACCATTTTATTTTCACCATATTACTCCACCAAAAACCAATCACACCCTTACATTTATTGTTACGCTCAATTTTACTAGAGTAACTCTCTTTCTTATTTTTTCCTCATTTTTTTCCATTTTTTTCATTTCCTCTCATTTCCACTTTTTTTATCCCTCACATTTACTCCAAAAGTTACCAATCATAACCTAAGAGTAAAATAATGTGATAGAGAATAGTTACCAGCGCAACATTGTTATTCCACTCATATCAAAAGTAACAAATATACTATTTTTCACTTTTTCAATAGTTACCAACGAGAAATAAATAAAAATATTTTCTTTTAACTTCAATTTCATTTCAAAATGAGATACTGTTTTCGAATACACAGGCTAGAAACAGCAACTAAAACATAATAAAACTAGATTATAGAATCATATAAGGAGAAACACTTGTGAAGCAGAATCTGTTGAACCCGTATGCCGAGAGACCTGAGAGACCTGAGATCGAGATGACTTAGACATCGAAGTGGCGAAACCACAACTGCAAATAAGACTCAACCATTGTTGAAGATTGCTGGAGTCGGCGAGATACCGTAATGACACGATCCAACCCAAATAACTTGGCTTTGATAATGACCTTACATTCCTTGACGATAAGATGAGAGGGCCTGAACGTAGAAGTATGCAGCCTCAAGTTCCTTTTCTTCCAGAGAGCATAAACAAGAGCTTGAACCAGTAAATTGCAAATAGTCCTCAACTTGCGGTTGGTAGAAGATGAAGGGAGCCAATTGATTATAGCCTCGATGTCTTGTGGTGGGTTAAGACGAGCATGACTGAAGAAAACATCCCAGACAGCTTGAGAGAAAGAGCATTTGAAAAACAGATGATCTCGATCTTCATCAAAAGTGTTACAAAGAAGACAGGTCGGAGGTACGGTAGCACCCCAATGATGCAGTCTATCTCGTGTGGGAAGCCTGTTTAGAACTGTGACCCAAGCTTGAAAGGCATGTTTTGGAATTCTCACTCTGAACCAAATTGATGTGTGCCAGGGTACATGAGGAGGAGCAGGATTCAAAGTCTCCCAAGTTTTAGAGGCTATGAACTGGCCAGGCTCAGAATTCAAGATGTTCCTCCAGAGAAATTTGTCTGATGTATCTGTTGTGGAAAGAACAGGAGGTGTGGGTGGAAGGCAGGCTCGGATTAATTGAATAATATGATGATGTCCTCTAGGAAGAGACCAAGCGCCATCTGGAATAGTCTCAGAAACAGTTGCTAAGCTGCGAATTCCAAATACTCGCGGATCGTTAGCGCCTGAGTAATTAATCAGGGGACCGAGTCCCGTCCAGTTATCATGCCAAAATAGAGCTTCTCTGCCTGACTGAATCAGACAGAAAACAAAGGGGCGAGCAATAGACGCAAGTTCATAAGACGTCGCCAAAGCCACGATCCATAACTCCTATAATCTGCTGTCCAACACACTACATCCTTAATAATATGTTCTTTTATCCAACACACTACACTACATCCAGTTGCTGCAAAAAGAAACCAAATAAGCTTCAACCCATATACCATATTTGATGCTTCCAATCTTCTAAGGCGAAGGCCTCCAGAAGCTTTAGGAGTGCAAACAAATTCTCAAAATACTTTCGCACCCCTAGCAGAGTCAGGTCCTCCGCTCCACAGAAAAGCATTACATAGCCTCTCTATCGCATCAATGCAACCTTTCGGCAAGATGAAAACAGAGGCCCAAAAATTAAACATTCCATACAGCACAGATTGGATCAAAACCAATCTTCCAGCAAAAGAAAGGTTCCTGAGGGTCCATGAGGTGACCTTCTTCCTGACCTTGTCAATAAGAGGTTGGTAATCTTGAGGCCGTAACATGTGAGGCATAAGAGGAACGCCGAGATAACGAACAAGGCCAAACCTTTCTGCCATTGCCTTTGCTTCAGTTACGTTGTTCCCATCCAAAAAGAGACCTGTCTTAGCCATATTTAACCCAAGATCCGATCCAGCATAAAAATCCTTTAGGACTTGAATTGTAGCAGCAACCGAAGACTCACTCCCATCAAAGAAATTTAGCATATTATCTGCGAAGTACAAGTGTGTAATCAGCGGAAACCAACACTTGGGATGGGGAATAATTAATCTAGCCTGAACAGTAGAATCAAGATTCTTGAATAGAATATCCATTGCAATCACAAACAGGGAGGAGGAAATGAGATTGTCTTGACGAAGACCCTTTTTCCCCGAAAAGAATCCAACAAGTTCCTCGTTGAAAGCAACTGAATAATACGGAGATGTAATGCAAGCTCTTATTCATTGAATGAAGACGTCAGGAAGATTAAAAGCCTGTAGAATGTTGAGCATGAAAGACCAGTACACATTATCATAGCCTAAGATTTTCATGAGTAAAGTTATTTACTCCGGTTTCCTCTCTCTCACTTTTGCAGTTTCGCTATATTTTACTTTTTTTTTATTTCTCTCCAATTTACTCTGATATTACCAACATATAACCCATATGTTTTGAATTGGAGCGGCGGACCTGGCTCACTTGGGTCATGGTCGTTTTTCTTGGAGACTGGGATTCACGCCTTGCTTTGGTGTTAGGTGTCACGTGATTAGACGGTGATACATGGTACGAAATAATACTATTAGAAACCAAAAACATACTATTATAACTTGATACTATTTAGGATCACCCAAAGGAGATACAAAACAAAACTACCGTTTTACATATCTGATCTTAATCAGCTCGAGGGTTACAATTCATATGATGACAATAATAAAGCAATCCAGCTAACGGAGAACGCTTGAAATCAGTCACTATTCTTTTGTTGTTTCTTTACAAAATGACATTACACAATACCAAAATACATATAGGATGAGCGGTGGAAAATCTCTAATAAGGGCAAGTTCTGAGATTGAAATGCCCCAACCCCACAATTTCAATAATTAATGACATAAATTAAGAAAAAATAAATCAGCTAACAAAATAATCAAACTCGCCACTTTTTTTTGATCAAATTCACCACTTAAGTACCACTTTTAACCAACAGAGAAAAACAGTAGTTAAAAACATATTTAACGGCAGGTTCTTAACACAATTTTTGAAAATAAAAACATTAAACTAATGAAAGAATAGAAAAGAGAAAGATTCTAAAACAACAACTTTAAAAATATGATTCACAAAACTATTCATATATGAGTCGAGTCATTTAGTTATTAGTTCTTTTTTACAGAAAATTAAAAATCAATAAATTATTATAGTACTAATATTCTTTTTTTTTTCTTTTAGCAAATTGTATCGATCCTAACCGATAAGCAGATTATAAATTATTTATAATCTCTAGAATTATTTGGTCCTACGAAATATTGTGACAATCAGTAAAATGTATTGAAGATGGATGAATTGACGATTTGAAAAATACAAATTTTCGTATAAATGGACACACAAATCATACTTGTTTTTTTTTTTTGAAACTACAAATCATACTTGTTTCGAATGATCTCTGTCCTCTGAGTGTGTGACAGACAATACCATTGATGTGGTCCTGTGGACCAGTTTTCCGCAACAACGCGTTTCTTATAAAAGTGATAATGATCTTTTATAGTATGACTTTGTTCTCGATCACAGTATCATGTGCGCGCAGTAGTGTCACATGCCTTTACCTAAATTTATCTTTACTAGACCTATAAAAATAGCTTTATAAAGTGATACACGCGGGAGCTATACGAAACATTATTAGAATTAAAATAATAGAGGAAACTTCTTGATCACTCTGTGATATAGATTTCTTTTGGCTTCCCGTCGCCTGAAATTTGAATATTTCATAATATAAATTAATAACTAGCTATTACATTTACATTTTCTTCTTCAGTATTGAAAAGATCACGAATATCCCCTAACGTGAAAATTGGATTCTGTCTTCCTGCAGACCATTTGAGTTATTAATTTAAGAAAACCGTTAACCAATGAAAGTGAAGGAGGGAAAATAAATAAATTAAAAAGGGCACAAAATGCAGTTAACTATAATTATAAAAAAAAGAAGAAGCTGAAAACATAGTATTGAACAAACATATCTTACATGCGTCAGAGTCGGACAAACAAAACACTGGAGAATCACTTCCTTGTTTAGTGTTTTCCCCTCACTCTTTGGTTTGTTTTGTGGTTTCAAGGAGGTGCTTCAATAAAATGATTTCAAGGAGCCTATTATGATGGAACTAGATAGTGACGATCTAAATGATGTTCTTTCGGGGAAAGTGAATGAGTGTATGATGGATACGGAGCAAACTGATGTGAGTCTGAGGATGTTAATCTTTCCAACATGAAAAGGGTGTTGTGTGCTACTGCTAATGATGATGATTGGGATAACAAGTTCGATCATCAGTATATGAAGTTAGTGCAATGTCTTTGTCTGATTCCGATAGTATTGAGGTTGATGATCATCCTTTTATTGATGAAGAAGATTATCCCTTTGTGTCATCAAAAAGTTATAAAGTGGTTGCAAATATATTAACCTCATTCTCATTCGCTAGCTCTTACCTCGACTAAACTTCTTTTTTAATCTTTTGTTGGTTTGTTATTAGGATTTGGAGGAAGAGCACGATGACGGTGAACAAAGAAATTCTTGGTTTAAGAAGGAGATAGTTAGTGTTCTCAAACAACCATACGATGAAATAGAGTTCAAAGAACTTGAGCATGAAGCATCAGTGTGTAGATGGTTGACAAAATCTACAGAACAATTAGATGGAGGTGTTTTGACTTACGAAACAAATCAAAAGAAGCCTTCATATCTGGATCTGTATTCAGGTAAAGTTATACCACACAGAATGTTCTTGGAAATTTATGCTTTGCTTACATATCTTCTAGAAACAACGAACTGATAATGCTAGATGAAAAGGAGTGTACCTTCTTAACCTTCAAATATTCAGTTTTGTTATGGTTTTGATTTTTCACATAATTCAAAAGGAAAAGCTTGAAAGATCGTCATATAGAAATGATCGCCTTAGAGCTCTCAACCTGTTGTTTGGGTTTATCTTCTCTTCAGATATTCTCTGGAGAGTTCGCCTTGAAGAATCCATTTTATAACGAAGGGAACCAATCCTGAAAACTCGCTCCCCTGAAAAACTGAAGATAAAAAAAAGAGAATAATTCATCCAAATAACTGGCCATGTATGCTACTCGTGAACCAACTTACGTGTTAGATATTTAGCAAAAAAAAAAAAAAAAAAAAAAAAAACTTACGTGTTAGATGGTTTCTGCTTGTCATCCTAGTAGTTTGTCCAGAATGCTTTATCAACTTTCTTTCTTTGAAAAATCAGCCACAGCGAAGATAGCTTCCTGTACAAACAGGGGGAAACAGAAGGTCGACACCACTTTCAATCCTTACGCTGTTACGCAGACAGGCCAAAGACAATTTTGTGGAGTGTAGAAATTAACCTCATTAGCTTTTCTCGTGTCTCGCTCGATGGACTTGGACCCTTTTAAATGCAAATCACCAATACTTACTACATTGGATTTTCTAAGTGACCCTTAGAGTATGCGGCCGTTACTGCTCTAGGGAGAGGTGAGGCTGCTGGCGTGAGCGTGTTATGGGACTAATCCAAGAATGTCGTAAAAGAAAATAACTGGTATTATTTGGACAAAGACATCATAATAGATTTTTGTTCATCTCCATGAGGAAAATTACCTTTTCAAGAATCTTAAACGCTCTGCATTCATCCAAACTTACTACAAATGCATACAAATAGAAGTATATCTCAAAAACAAAACGAAAAGAGTTTTAATCTAGATCACAAACCCTTAATAAACTAAACTAATACCCGGAAAAGTGGAAACCGTCTCAGACAAATACATAAACGGTGGCCATATGTGCAGGCAAACACATCTTCAGCAAACAAACAAAAACTTAATCTTACAGGAAGGTGAAGCAATCCAGATCAACATAAAGCCCGACTGAGAAAATGATTAGTTTTGGAGGCTTATGTGAGTCCATAAACTAGGAACACAACTTCAAATGCATGGGTTTTATTCAGCTTTAGAGGGAAAGGTTTAAGGTTTAAGATCTATAATTTAGAATTTAAGATTTATGATTTATGGTTTAAAGTTTTGGGTTTAGTATTTAAAATTTATGGTTTACGATTTATAGTTTAGATTCAGAGTTTATAATTTATGATTTATAGATTAGGATTGAAGGTTTCATTTATATAATTATAACTAATCTTAAATAATATTTTGTGTTATAAAAAAATGTAGTGAATTTAACTACTTATCGCAGGGATAAACCAAGTATTGTTCTTATTGTGTTTTTCCAATTTTTTTTTTATTAAAAGTACATGATATTTTGATCTATATTTATCTATACTATTAGTTGCGAAGTAAATATTTGCAAAAGAAATCTCACATTAAAAATTAGAGCAGTTAATATCATTTATACTCTTTATGAGTAAAATATAAAATATAAGTTTGTCAAAAATAAAAATGAATTTTAAATTATTTTTATTAGGTAATTGATTAAAATTATTAATATTAAGAGTTATCCAAAATATTAAAATATATTTTAAAATAGAAAGATAATTATTATATATATTGTGTTGTTATCCAAAAATAACTTTTCATAAAAAGTTGAAAAAATAGAAAACATATAACTAAATACTAATTAAGTAAAATCCTTAATTTTATATAATTGAAAAGATAATATTAAGTAATTTTCAGAATTTATTTATTGATAATAAATATATTACATATAAAAATTTATAAAAAAATCACAATACAATTTTTTTTAAATGATTATATAAATAATAATTTATCATTATATCTTTTAATTAGTAATGGATTTATCAATAAGTAATTATAAGATATTTAGGCTCGCATATGCGGGTAAAACACCTAATTAATCATAAAAATTGAAGTGATTGAGAGTTCACTCTAAGGGTGAACGTAATTATTTTTTTCAACATATGCACTAATCAATTATAAAATTTAAAAGGATAAATCAACAGCTGAGATGAGACTTTGTGGAAAACAAGTGTGTGTGTGTGTGAACATAACTATCAGTTGATTAGTAGTTGTTACTCAGTGAATCTAAAGCAATATCATCTTTTTATCATAGGCCGTTGCTATATTTGTGTGTAATTTTATTTTCTTGCCTTAGCTGTATCCTAGGTATATATTTTTGAGAAATTCTTAGGTTCACTCCTATAGTGAACCCATAGGTTCACCCAACCAATAACATGTTGCCAAGTCATATTTAGATTTTGGAAAAAGAAAAGTAAAAAAATAAGAAATTTAATTATGTAAACAAAAAAAAGAAAACGATAAACCTAACGCCGTAGACGTCTTCATCATCTGATTACGGAAGAGAGACAGAAGAAAAAGTGAGTTTTAGCTTATAAGAATTTTTTTCAGTACGACATGGCTAACCTTGAGAAGAAAAAAGACGAGGAAACGGTAAGTTTTCGGTTTGATGTTCTGGCTTGTTTCCTCCCTCGTTGCTCATACTAGGTTTTGTGTTATATCTTGTTTTGGCTTCTCTTTTAACCAAGCAAATATTGTTATTTACAGAGCCACTGCTTTAGAGAAAAGCTCCCGTGACTTGAACAAGATGGGATAACAATATTTATTTTGTCATGTTGAGTGCTATGATGACTTGCCATGTTAGAGAAAACCTCTCGTGACTTGACAATATAATACAATTATCTTCCTCTGGGGAGGATGAGGACTACGCTGGTGTTGGTTGACATCTGATTTTGGCGTGAGGAAGAGCCACAGGAGAGGCAAGATATAGGTCTGGCAGAGACATATGTTTGTTCATTACGAGCCTACTATAATGGCTGATACGATAGAAAGTTGGAAACTTGTTCATAAAGCCTTGCTATTTGCTTAGTTTCACTATCTTTCACACATGTTTATTTTCCCTGATTGTGACAAAGATGAAATCTTTCTTTAGGTCCACATAAAAAATGTAGACATGTTTTGATTTGTGAAAGAGTACTTGTTGTTAGTGTGTCTTATCTGACTTATGGCAGGTGATAACATTAACATCTCTTGTAAGATGGGAACTCAAGGCAATGAGAAACAACCTCGAGGAGTGCACCGTTCCAAGTCAGTTTCTTACCTTTATACTTAATGTTTGCTATTCATTAGAAAGAGAGAAAGGAACACAGTTTCAGTGTTCGATTATTGATCTTAGAAATCATAGTCCACTCTAGTCTTGTTCATACCACCATTACGTAAACCACAACATTTTTGTATCTACATTTGATCATCTTCTTGTATATCAGTGTGGTTGTGGTTATTGTTCTTGACGTTTAAATAATTGTTATTATTTCTTAGGGTGAATTGCACTAGAGATGTGGGTGTTCTCATACTAGACGCATTGGTCCACTCGTGTTCTTACAGGTTAACTGGAACCATGCTCGACATCATCATTGGCGTCTCTCTAAACGAGAGAGAACACCAAAAGAAGTTGCCCCAAGACTCTCAAAACGCTGCAGAAAACAACAACGCAGACACCGATTCCATTTCCTAAAATCTTCGTTACAGAGTTTCTATTCCAGTAAAGACTGACTTTGTTGTTACATTTGTTATGATCAAAACTTGTTTCAAAAAAAATAAGAAATCTTTTGATGATTCTGCCAAAATGAAATTAAATAAGACAACAAAAGATTCTTGTAACCAGGTTTCAAAATATCATGCTTAAAACCAAAGAAAGAAAAACATAAAACATTCAACTCTATGAATCATCGCCATTATTCTTGTCCATGTCTTTCGATGAACCATCACCATAATTCTTGTCAAAGTCCTACAAAATAAAAAAATGATATTTTTTTTTCTTTCTAAAATGACATATATATAAAAGCAAACATAGATAACAGACTGAATGAAATATTTACTTGGAGTAGTTGCGAGAAAAACAACCCATTATGTAAAGTTGGATTGGTGGCAAGAACAGATAATTGGGTACCAGGAGTAAGAAGTGGTTCCTGGATGATTTATATAAATTTTGAATATTAACATATAACTAAATTATAAACATGGAGATAATAAAACTTTTACCTGGGGTACTTGAGAGAAAAATTGCTCATTATGTAAGAACGGACCGGTATTATCAAAAGATAACTGCGTAACTGTAGCAGAAGTTGATTCCTGGAGCATTTATAAATTTAGTCAATGATTAGTATATACATATATTGGTTAGTCACATTTGGATATCAAATTGACATAGATCAAAAACTAATAATATATATATATATAACAATACCTGAAATGATAACTTTTTCTTTGCTCCAGCCTTACTAGATGATTTTGATGTACCACGATTGTTCTTTTCAAGAACACTTTTAAACCGACCATGAGATCTGTCTTTTTGGTTCTTTGGTCGCCCACATGGATTTTTTCTTTTTATTCCACGTAAATTTGGAATTTCCTCATATTCTTCTTCTTCTTCGTCCACAAGTTTATCCTTTGAACTATGGAGCATCCATTTATTAGCTCTCACAAGTTCTTTTTTCTTTTCCTCAAGTTTTTTAAGCAACTCAACCGCATCTTTATCTGCACACAATGTCAGCTCAATATGTTCAGCAGCAACAGACGCAATCTCACGGAAAGTACGACAAATATGACTATATCGCTTTCCAATCGATTGCTTCACTGCTTCATTGGGTATCTCTGAATGGTAATGAGATACAGTTCGTGCTTTTGCCTCTTTACTCCATCGATTCAGAATGTAAGTCGGTGGAATTCTTCTAATGTTCTTTTTGTCCAACACTTTCAATGCATGACGACATAAGATCCCACCAAATGAAAACTTCATGCAACTACAATGTATTGTTTGGTTTGCACCATCATACTTAACCAAATGCTCTCGTGCAGCACCACGATAAGATACATTGTATTCATACACCATCTCAGACTTACTGGTCTTTCTTGCAACATAATCACCGATGACTGTGTATTCCTTTTGGAACATGGTAAACACTTCTGGTGTATACACTTCTTCTGCATGCTGCAACATCTCTACAGAAGCAACTAATACCGGTGAAGTATGCATCATACTGAAGTCAGCAACTAATTCTTTATATCGCCTATCATCCAAAACTCTCTCATAGTGTCTAAAGAAGGTCAACAAGTCAAAACTGCGCTTCAAGTATCTTTTCAAAATACTATTCATACTTTCACTACGCTGTGTACTCACATATCAGCTGTAAAAGTATGACGGCCATATACCATTGCCCATTTTTCTTTCACCTCAAACAAATTCTTCAACCATTTATTCTCTGTCAGTTTATGCTTACTAAGCATATCACTCCACGCCAATAACCAGTCTTCTTCCTCCTCATGGTCATATACACATTTTCCAAAATCCATGGCAAACTGGCCTGCTCCGTGAAATACACGACTCAAATTCTTTGCAGCATTTTGGTAAATATGCCAAACACATAACCTATGTTTTGTTTCTGGAAACACCTTCACTATTGCATTTGCCATTGCCGCAGATTGGTCTGTAAGAATTGTTTTTGGTTGTTTTCCAGACATTGCTCCAAGAAAAGTCTCAAAAAGCCACTTAAAAGACTCAGTGGTTTCATCGTATAAGAGAGCAGCTCCGAACACAACAGTTTGCTTATGATGATTAACCCTAACAAATGGAGCAAACGGTCTATCATATTCATTGGTTTTATAAGTTGTGTCAAAGCAAACAACATCACCAAAGAGATTGTAATCACTTATAGACCGATCATCCGCCCAAAAGATATTAGTGATCATGTCGTCCTCATCAAGTTGCATTGAATAAAAAAATGATGAATTCTCTTCTTTCTTTTTCTGAAAGTATTCCAAAACTGCTCCAGCATCTCCCTTTACCATTTCTGCCATACGCTTACGGTATATGTAGTTCCGATAGTCTTTCTCTAAAAATCCCAGATTTTCTCTCCCCCCAACTTCCAAGCTCATCATTTCAACGGTTGCTTTTGCTGAAATTCCTGACAACTCGGCATCATCAGCATGTTGTTTTTGAGAGACAGTGACTGCTCGATTTCCCTTCAGCAAATGCTTCATAGGTGTGCTCACTAAGTCATGGTTATGATTCGGCTCGAAAGACACAATCTTATATCTTCCGTTAGTCTGAAGATAGCAAGCCATATGTGCTTTACAACCACACCTTGTGATTGGTCGGGTAAAAGATCTCTTGACCTTAGGTTCCTTCCTAACCCCTTCTTTTGAGCAAACATAAAGAAACCCTGCCACCTTTTCATCTTTTTTTTTCGTCCTCCTTTGTTTCCTTACGTTAAAACCATGATTGCTTGCATACTTACTATAAGCTATGTAGGCAGTCTCATCAGAACTATACTCCATTCCAATACCAAGTTCATATTTCTTCTCATTCTCAGTATTAGCTTCTAAAGCATCAGTATCTTCTGTTTCAAGCTGAACCTCTTTGGTGGCTGTTTCGTAATTTTCCTCAAATTCAGTGAGTGAAACGTCGTCGTCAGCACTGAGCGAAACTTCGTCGTCTTCTTCGCTGAATGCCTGTTTTAGTTAAGAAAAAAAAGAGAGAGACAGGCTTTCAATGATAAGAAAATATTCCTTGCTGCCAATGAAGCTAAACTAACAAACATTTTTGTTTTCTGCTAAGAAACTAACAAACGTTTAGTATTATGTCCTGGAAGTTACTGGGTATATAATTGATTATATTATAAGGGTTCATATACGTGACAAAAGAAATAAGATTATTCATCATAGCAGTCAATGTTCAGCATGGCAAAATGAATATCGTTATCCCATCTTTTTCATCATAGCAGTCAACTTTGACCTAATTCATCATCGCACTCAACATAACAAAATAAATATTGTTATCCCATCTTTTTCAAGTCACATGAGCTTTTCTCTAAAGCAGTAGATCTGTAGATAACAATATTTGCTTGATTAAAAGAGAAGCCAAAACAGACAAACAAAAACTCTTAAAATATATTTGAGAAACACGTAAAACCTAGTATAAGCAACGAGGGAGGAAACAAGCCAGAACATCAAACCGAAAACTTACTGTTTCCTCGTCTTTTTTCTTCTCAAGGTTAGCCATGTCGTACTGAAAAAAATCTTATAAGCTAAAACTCACTTTTTCTTCTGTCTCTCTTCCGTAATCAGATGATGAAGACGTCGACGGCGTTAGGTTTATTGTTTTCTTTTTTTGTTTACATAATTAAATTTCTTATTTTTTTACTTTTCTTTTCCCAAAATCTAAATATGACTTGGCAACATGTTATTGGTTGGGTGAACCTATGGGTTCACTATAGGAGTGAACCTAAGAATTTCTCTATATTTTTCTCTCCCTGGCTTATTTTGCCCAGTCTCAGGAACATTACATAGTTGCCATTCGCCAAAGACCATTATAATTTGTGAGTATGTAGGTAATTCATATTAATAGATTTTTACTAAAATGTTATATAATAAAAAAAATGTTATATAATAGTGGGGGTTTCAATTGTAACGTTTAAAATACACGTAATGTTACAGATAAAATCTCCTTGGTCTGTTTGGTATATAATTCCAACTCTAACTGTCATCACCGATAGAGATATAAGAGAGAGAGAGAGAGAGAGAGAGAGAGAGAGAGAGAGAGAGAGAGAGAGAGAGAGAGAGAGAGAGAGAGAGAGAGAGAGAGAGAGAGAGAGAGAGAGAGAGAGAGAGAGAGAGAGAGAGAGAGAGAGAGAGAGAGAGAGGGAGAGAGAGGGAGAGAGGGAGAGAGGGAGGGAGGGAGGGAGGGAGGGAGGGAGGGAGGGAGGGAGGGAGGGAGGGAGGGAGGGAGGGAGGGAGGGAGGGAGAGAGAGAGAGAGAGAGAGAGAGAGAGAGAGAGAGAGAGAGAGAGAGAGAGGGAGGGAGGGAGGGAGAGAGGGAGAGAGGGAGGGAGGGAGGGAGGGAGGGAGGGAGGGAGGGAGGGAGGGAGGGAGGGAGGGAGGGAGGGAGGGAGGGAGGGAGGGAGAGAGAGAGAGAGAGGGAGGGAGGGAGGGAGGGAGGGAGAGAGAGAGAGAGAGGGAGGGAGGGAGGGAGGGAGGGAGGGAGGGAGGGAGAGAGAGAGAGAGAGAGAGAGAGAGAGAGAGAGCCAATTTAGGAAATAGATAAGACAGCACGGTAACACACACACATATATATGAAATAAGAAAGACGATCAAAATCATCAACATGATTACGATAAACAAAAAGAGTACTGTTCTAATAGTGATATCATAAAACACGATATATATCATAAACATCACCACCCCTACCGGAAACAATACATGAATACAAACATTTAATTATTTCAAGAAAAACAAAGAGACGCATTATTACCAAAGACTTAGACCACTAGAACACCCCCTTATAGATGTATATGAAAATCATGAAGGAAAATAAACCCCAAGAAAGGTCACAACGGCGGCACATATATTTTCAGCCCCAAAAGAAAAGGACCGATCAGCGACTAGGATGCACGCGGCCTCCGTTACGGTTGCCGTCGCCGGTAGGCTCTGAACCCTGATCACCACTGGAGATCAGGGTGAAGGCAGAGATAATGGTGTTGATGACCATGGTTTTAACCAGCTTTCTTTCAACGGGGATCACACTCGCTGTTTCTTTAGTCACCTTCCTATCCTCCGTAGAATTAGAACCTTCTCCTCTGGAACCCATCTTTGGCCTGTTTAAGTAGATGGACGTGTATATACGTATGTATGTGTCTGTGTGTTTGCTGTGAATGTATATGATATGTGTGTGTTTTGTTTATGTTGCGGTTGTGAAGCCATGCAAATGTTTATATATAGAACAATGAGAAGGGATGCCTACGTGAGAATTCAACTTGTTCTCTAAGTTCCTAATGTTCGTACCAACGTGTCAGCCAGCCATTTGTTGTGGGACGAGGAAATTTACATCTCCTACTTGTGATTTAAGCTTAGAGAGAACTAAAAAAGAAGCGAAACTTGCATTTAATTTTCATTTAAATGAAACTTACATTATTTCTCAACAATTGGATAGTTCCAGTTTACATAATCATAAATTACACTTGCAGACACCCATTTGTTGTAAAGAGGGTTTAGTTGACATCGATCTCCTACTTGAGATGAAAGCTTGAATGAAAAATAAAATAGCAAGCGAAACTTACTTTTAATTTCCTTATATTAGGATGATAGTTCCGGTTTACATAAATCACATATTATTAAATAAAATAAAACATTACAAAAATAAGAAATTCACATTCATCATGATTTACTTGATAACTTATATATGTATCTACTAGACATAAAAAAAGCGCCGCCTACGTGACCACTCGGTCCATCCAAAACAATTTTTTTAAAATCTGACAAAGTTCTTGGATAACAAGCCGAAAGTTTTCGCGGTCGAATCCATTTCAAATTTGATAAATATTTCTCTTATTTCGGAAGAAAGAGATGATCTGAACAAAATCGATGAAATGGAAGAAATCCGAGTAAATGAAAAAGACAAAATTAATGATGAATTTCACGTTTGAATAAATATTTTTTTTATTAGATCTGTAATCAATTTTCTTAAAATCCAATTTATGCTGATTCATACGATTCAAATAGGTTTATTTTAGAATGATTAAAATCAGTAAAACGATTAAAATCAGTAAAAATCAATCTAAATTAGTTTTAATATGTTAAATAAAGCAATAATATTAGTATAAATTTACAAATTTTTTTAATTTATTTTGTTTTAAATCAAAAACTAAAATATCTCATATAAATATTATATATATTAAATAAATTAATAATACGTCTATCACTAGTCTTCTATAAAATGCCTAGCTACCGCCTAGCGATTTACTGAACATTGCTTTTATTAGAGTCCATCTATAGAAGGGATAAAACATACTTTTTAGCATTAAATTATAATTAAATAATACAATAATAATAAAAGAGAGAGGTAAATATGGGTTCTTAAAAAATAAATATTGGAACACCTCCATTGGAGGTATCAAAGATTCTAAAAATATATTGACATATATGTATATATAAATATTATTATTTAATTGAGAGTATCTATATTTTACTGGAAATTTGATCGAAAATATATTCGTTTAGATATTTTGGTTGGATTCCCATCAAATTTAGATACTCTCAATTAAATAATAAATATGTATATGTGTATTTTCAGAATTTCATGTACAGAAACTTCCATTAAGATTGCTCTTATAATAAGTTTAATAATTAACTAAGTGCAAATTGTACGAGAGAGAACTGGAACGAGACATCTTTATTAGATGTCTTTCTATTATTTGTTCTATTTTTTTTGTATTTTAATTTAAGTTAACTTTATATATAACAAGAAAATGTGATTCAGTTCTTGCTGATAAGGATGCTCTTAAAACCCTACTGATACTTTAATTCCATATAGTTAACTAGAATCGGTTAATATTTTCTTTCTATTTTAAAAATAATTGCAAAATAAAAAGTTAATTAAAATATTAATATAAAAATTATGAGATATTTGGAAAAGGTTTCCAACCGATAGGTTGCGATGGGAAGACCAACATTCAAAACATATATTTTTCGACTTGGATGTATGATTTTTATTGTATTTTACATAATAAATAGAAAATAAAGTTCAACAGTTTGAAAGAAAAGAAGTTCAACAGTATAAAAACTAAACGTGAAGGTTCCTGCTGCTAACGTTAATCTATAACTTTTTTTAGTTCCTTATACATTCACGGATGCTACTCCGACTAAATAAGTTTTATACAGTAGTAGTATGTCACAGTGGCTAAGCTACGTGGGCAAAAGGTGGGGCAGTTGCCCACTATGACTTTTGAAACTTCAATGTATTTTCTGTTAACTTTTAGTGAATGCCCCCATGTATATACTATTCTTTGTTAATATATTCTACGTTTGTCCCGGATCAAAATAACTTCTAAATCTAGTATCTGTCAACCTTTATTGAAGCGCTTTTACTGTACTTAAATTTTCTTATTCCATTTTAAAAGATCTTCTGTCCCACCAAACCATATGGCTTCTCTATTCCATTCAATCTAAGAAAGATTCGGGTGGAAAAAAGGTCACGTGAATTGAAGGTTGGCTTACAGAGAAAAACACAATTATTATTTTGATTGACTTTATTCAGTTTATATCATAACAGTATATAAATTAATTGATTGCTTTTGTTTCAGAAATAATTATGAGACTGATATCTTTAGGATCGGATCTCCTCAATAAAATTCGACATATATATACTATAAGATGTTGTGGATTTGATCATATAAATGTTGGACTTTATAGTGTTGCCGCTTGCCAATGATCCATGTAAGTGGATTGCAGGTGTCGCCGATTTATCAGTATATTCTATACTTTTACGAAATTGTGGGAAGGTCTAGTAGTCCTCTAAGATTGCTTAAGCTCTTGTTTTTTTTCCAACTATATATATATATATATATATATATATATATATATATATTTAAAGGGATCCCGGGATTTTCAACTATATATTTGCTTAAAACTTAGTAAGAAGATACAAAGTCGAAAGGAAAAAGAAAAACCTTTCACCGTATTAACCAAATTTATATTCATATATATATATGAACAAGGTGTCTATTTGGTTAAGTTTGTACCCATAAAATCCTAATAGCCTAGGTTCAAATAAGGTTAGGCATCATTACTCGTTATTCGCCTTAAACTCGCTACTCGACTCGTATTCGCCTTGAAAATTCAAGTATTTGGTGTTGTCAAAGCAAGTAATAAGTCGGCAATTTTCATTACTCGCAAGGCCAAGTCAAATATCAAATATCATTATTATTTTTAGTACTTGACTCGTTTCACCCCGTTACTTGATCTATTACTAGCTATTTGTTACAAAATTTATTAATTACTTGTTCATATTTGTCTTTTATTTTACTTGCATTTAGGATTAAACACAAATATTTGTTATTTTTTATACTTATTATTTATTCCGTATTCATCTTGGATTTTAAGTACTCGTCGTCATCTGGTCAAGCATTACATAATAACAAATATTAAAATTTAGTTATATGATTTGTTATTACCTCTTACTTGTTTAGAAAAAAACATTTTTATTATCGTGAAAATTATACAAATGTATATATCGAAATATGCATATATATTTTTATTTTTCTTGTTATTATATGAACAAAACAAACTTTCATTCTAGTTTTAATAGAGTATTATTTAGTAAGTAATTCTCAAATATTCAAAAAAACTCGTAAATAATTTACAAGTATTTGTAAATAGTTCATAAGTACTCGTAAATAGTAAGTAATAGAGCAACGCAAGTAACTTGTAAGTAGTTTATTTTTGATCAAGTACTCAAAATAGCAAGTACTCGGTTTTGACAAGTCAAGTACAAGTCAAAAATTTTACTACTTGTACAAGGCAAATCAAGTCGTAAATACATGTAAAATGGCAAGTACCCGCCTTACGCCCAGCCCTAGGTTCAAATCCACTAACGCTATTTTCAGTTAAAAAATTATATTCTTACATTCTTGAGTTGACTCTACGTTTATTAGTTCTCTGGTGACTCTACGTCAGGTAACTATAGTCACAACTTTCAACCGAAACTGCACCACAATATACATGTAGTACCCGAGCTACACAGTTACAGTTGTGAAACCACATGGTCTGTGAATCAAGAGTTCTCAGTGCATAGACTTTCAACCAAGCAGACATGCAGTAGCCAGGGCCAATAAGGCATATGCTCATTTATTTTTATACACAATACTCTACACTATTATACTGTATTTCTTAATTAGTTGAGACTGTTTGTAGATGTGGTGTGAAGCATTAAGTAGTGCTGGATTATTGAAAAATCTAGTAAAGTTCACATTTGCTAGTATTTTATTATTTTAGTTTGCTAGATTATTGAAAAATCTAGTAAAGTCCCCATTTGCTAGTATTTTATTATTTTAGTTACGAAACATTCGGTTGATGAGGAAATTAATGATATATAAAAGACATATAAAGCATGCTTTATCTTTCCATCTCTCAAAAGTCTTGGAGAGGCGGACCTGACTCACTTGGGTCATGTCGTTAGTTTTGGAAACTTGATTCACACTTTGATTGTTGTAAACGGCTGTGAATTATCAGAGAAGAATAGAGAACAAAACAAATTGAGACAAATACCCGTTTAGGATTTTTTATTATTGTGTGAATTGAATAATTTACAAACTCTTAGACTCATATTTATACAAGCCTCAAAAAATCTGATTTCTTTTTCCCAATAGAAAAATACAATAAAAAAGTAAATTTCCTAAACCGAAAAGGCATACCGTACCGCGGAGGCCTTCGGCCCCCGCACCTCCCAGATGTCAACTCCAGACTTCGTCCGACCAACGAATGATGGGCTTTTAATTACTAGTGCACAGAAATTTAAGACATACAGATGCAACATTGATTATTTTGAATAAGTAATTAATTATAGTATAATGTTACTCATTAAACAGGCGGTGAAACATGCAATGAAGTAAAAAAAACTTAGAAGAAAAATCATACGGTACACTACCATGTTACATATTTCAAGCCGCTTGAGTATTAGTACAATTCATATGATGACAAATGAGAAACCAAATCCAGCTAACGGAGAACGGTTGAAATCCGTCATTATACTTTTTTTTTCTTCTTTTAAAAATGACATTTACACACAAACAATCGACAAAATACATATATGGTGATCGATTGATTCTCTAATATGGACAGGCTCTGAGATCAAATGGCCCCAAATCCACAGGATTTTAGTTTAAAATCGAATGAAAAAAATATATAAGTGAAAAGCAACCTAACAAAATAACCAAACTCACCACATACGAACCAACAAATATTAAAGCAACATAGAAAAATTACAGTGAATAATCTCAAGAATTATCTTATCCTAATATATTTTATATCGGTATATATGATAATATGAATGTCTTTTGATTAAAGTCGTACGTTATAGAAACATGTCTTGAATGACGTACGAATTGAAGATTTGAATTGACCCACGAATCATACTTGTTTGTTAAAAACCCAAAATAGAATAGTCTATGGATGTGACTGTATCTCATTTCAAACGAGCAGCATATCTTTTTTTTTAAAGGCTTTCTAACGAGCAGAATATCTTGCAAGAGATATCTTGATGTGGACCAGTTTTCCGAAACAATGCATTTCTAATTAAAGTGATGATCCTCTATATGATTCTGTCCTCGATTACATGGACTTTCACCTAAATTTATCTTTCTTAGACCTATTAAAATCAGCTTTGAAGTATATATATGTAAAGTGATACATGCAGGAACTACATGGAACATTATAAATTCTTCCACCTATAGAAAGAATAAAGGAAGCTTCTTCATTGTTCACTTGAAATTGATTTCTTTTGGTTTGATGTCGCATGAAATTTGTATCGGCTTCAACAAAATTTCGCAGAACTTGCGGCTTTCTGTAAAATTATATACGAGAGCATTAATAAACCTTTATACTGGCCATATTGACAAAAGAACGTATGAAAAATAATTATTACATTTTCATTGTTTCCTCGATATTGAAAAGATCACGAAAATTCGTAGTGTGAAAAGTGGGTTCTGACTTCCTAGTGTGTATTTGATTTATTATTATTAATTTAAGAAAAATCATTTAACAAAAAAAATTTGAAAAGTGGAGTGAAATATAAATAAACAAAAACGCCTCCAAGTTTTAAACGGATACTACAAGAACCTGAGCCTAATTTACATATATGGGCCTTATCCTTTAATTCAGCCCAATATAAAATATCTGAGTTAACGAGCCGCGACAAAAATGGAAACGCTATTTTACTACCGACTCTTTCTACTGCACTGATTTCGACACTTGGAGTCGAGTGGGAGGAGCTATCAGCTATGACGAGTAATTCGATGAAATGAGTTAATCACTTCGACTAGTCACTACAGCTTTTCCTCTTTTCCATAGAGACTTCTAAAAATTGCAATGTAAGTGTGATCATCCATTTTGGTGCTCTGTTTGTTGAATGAAAAGTCCCAACTAGTTCGACTATATATCTTCAATGCAAGTTTATGATTCCTCTGTAATGTAGTCCCTCGCTTCTTGTGTTTTGTTTTGTGTGTTTCAAGATGTATAGTACGAAGGATTCTGCTGCCTTTGCAATGAGTTATGTGAAGAAGGAGCTTATTGTGATGGACTTGGAAGGAGGAGATGTGAATGATGTTCTTGTGGCCAAGTAACATGAAAAGGAGATTCAAGTGAAGCTTGAGGAAGACGTAATGTCTTTGTCTGACACCGACATCGTTTCGTTCCGTTTATTGATGAAGAGGATTGCCCCTTTGCGTCATCAAAAAGTTATAAAGTGGCTGTAAGTATTATGAACTGCAATGCATTCACCTTAGCTTTTGCCTCAACTAAACTCCCTTTCTAATCTTTTGTTGGTTTTGGAGGAAGAGAACGGCGACGGTGATGAATGGAACTCTTGGTTTAGGAGAGAGATAATGAATGTTAATTTCTCAGAGAACCATACAATGAAAAAGGGCTCAAAGAACTTGAGCATGAAGTTCAAAGATCGAGATATGAAGGGTTGAAGTTGAAGCATCAGTGTGTAGATGGTTTAACAAAATCTAAACTAACTCCCTAAAAAGCTACAAGTTAACGTATTACACAAGAGACACTGTCTTTCTAACTGAGAATTCTTACCTTTGTAGTCACTCAAAACTGATGCTTCTTACTGCATCAAAGCTACTGGTTCTTCACTAGCACTGGAGACAGATTGCTCGACGGCTAGATCATTATTATCACATGCAGCTTCATACTCAGTAACGCCAAAAAATATAAAACCGAGGGCTTCTATTCCAAAATCTTCACTGTCAGACTGTCAGTAGAACGTCTATCTATGACCAGAAGACTTATACAGAAGTGTTCTCTCGCGAACAGAAAAATTGAAAAATTATTCTTATATTTAGTGAGGTTTATATATGTTTAGCTTTTCCAATACACATCAGTTTTTAATGAAAGTTACCTACTTTTTCTTAATAAAAAATCATGAATTTGAGTAACTCGAACAAATTTATAAATTTTGAAATAAAAAGATGAAATATTAGGATGAAATAAAAAGAAATGGTTTGTGTGTGTAAGAAATAATAAAAAAGAATATGTGTATGATTTTAAACACATTTAAAGCTTGAAATTAGTTGTTTATGGTGGTTGGTGTATTGATGATAATAACAATGTTGTAAATAAAAATGAAGATAACGATGATTGAGAAAAAAAAACATGTTAGAAAAAAAATTAATAGTATTTTTGTTAATAATCTGAAATTTTAGAATAAATAGAGCAAATGAAAGTTCTAAAAATCATGAGTCATTTTTGTAAAAAAATCATAATATACTAAAAAATATTTTTTAAAATAATTGGTTATTGCTTTATGGGACCAAGAATATCAAAATAAAATTCATTATTTTATTTATAGAAACTAACAACTCAATCATAAAAAATAAATAGTAGATAAAATATTTAAATTTATTTATAGAATTAAAACACATAAATTATTTCAAAAACAATATTATTTTATTTATAAAAATTAGTAACTCAATCTGAAAAATAAATATTAGATAAATTTAAATTTATTTAATAGAATTAAAACACAAATCAAATATTTCAAATTATTTTGAAATTCTATTTTCTACAAAACCTTGTGTAATAGTTCTGCTTTAATATAAAAATAGTATTTATTTAATAATCAATTAGCTAAAATATCATTTTTCAAATGGAAACAGTAACTTAATTATTATTGAACCCACAAATTTAGGTTTTAGCAGTTTTTAATAATTTGATCAAAAGTTTGAAATGTTAGTTTACATATTTAAATTTTACGAAATCCATTTATTGGATATTGTTTTTGAAAATCTAAAATAGTTTAAATTTATAAGAAAAAAAGCAATGCAAAAATGTAGTTTGTTAAAGAAAAAATGATTTTTTTATGAAAAAAGTAATATTTTAAAATTATTATAGTCCTAGTAGATTAGAGATAAGTTAAGATAATCTAGTCCAGGGATTTTGTTTGTTCTATATCAAACTAACTATAAACAACAGCAGCACAAAAGTACAGAAAGCAGAGGAGAGGCGAAAAGGTTTCTCCCAAGAAAGTTAAATTCTCCTTTTGATTTGAGATTTTCAAGTACGCTTCTAAATTCTATCTCGAGGCGACGATGATCGGTTCATGTTTGCTCTTGCTTGTTAGTGATTGTAAAATTGATTGTAAAATTGCTCGTAATCACACTTAGAATATAAAAAATTTGCTCTCTATATTCAATGCTTTAGAAAATATACTCAAAACTAAAATACTTCTGTCTCACGTTATGTCATGCCACAAGTTCGACGTATATATTATATATTAGAGTAAATTATATTTTCCTATTAGTAATAGATCACTACTAATGCGACCACCAGAAAGACCCATGTGTAAGGTTTGTTCAAATTTTAATCCTTCGAACATCTCTCGTAATTATATTGATGATGATGATGCTGCATATGTGCAGTGGTTCATTGTGTCATGTCTTATGGTTGGGATCATTGGTGTGGTAGGGACTGTTTTCATCACGTTTTTCTCAATTGAAAGTTCCGCAGCTAAACTAACATTCCTTGGTGTTATTGGCGACATCTACTTCATATTTCTTATGCTAAAAACTCTATACGTTCACGGGTAAAGTTGTATCTCTCATCGACTTATGATCAATGTATATATACCATTTGATATGTATATAACATTTGATTAACTTACACAGGAAATTGTAGTGGTGACAAAGATCATTGCTCATCTCTTCGATTGATTGATATCGCTTATGTCATAAACAGTTTGGTTTGGAGTACTTACTCTTGCATTTACATATTTGATCCCTACCTTTTTATAAGTATTTTTTAATTTTATTATTAAATTGATTTTTTATTTATTCATTAACAACTTTTTGTTCTTTTTGGTGTAGCTATAAATATGTAGTGTTCTTCAAATATTGGTGTCTACTGCCAAGTTGATAGTCTATATCCGCTACTACGAATCTACTCCACGGATGAAATCGGATTACATTTTATTATGTTTTTCTTCTATTCATTTTATACTGTGACTTTTAGTTATTCCAAGTTGAACAGCAGTTTTCATATGTTATACTTATATCGATCAAATATGGGTCGTATCCAGGTTCGAACAAATGGGTTACAAATTAGTGATACAAATGGGTACTAATTAGGGATGGACAAATACGCCTACCCTCTTAATAATGATGAATGAAAGAATCGCTTCCACTCTATGGATTTGATTCTTTGGATGGTTTTATTTCCCAGATAGTAGCTCGCCATGATGCACTCAACCTTGGCTCGACCGGGAATGTTTGAAGACAATGTTTCAGTGCCAGTTCCAGTGTAATAAAGCTTGAGTACTGATCAAAGAAGCAGGTACAACTAGTCTTTGCTTCATGACGGTTACTACTAGGCTTTGCTTCAGATTAATAATAGTTTCATCACTGTGTATCTCTTAAGACTTTTCAAGTGGCTTCTGGTTAATTTATGTGTTTGTTGATCTCTATCATCTCGTTTCAAGTGCAATAAACTTATAAAGGAAAAGAGAAGATAGACCAACAAAAACAAATATATTCCAATTTGGATTCGTTTACAGATAAATATTTAACTATGTACAACTCGTGAAGAGAACAAAAGCTAAGCTAACTCCCTAAAAAGCTACAAGATAACGTATTAGACAAAAGACACTGTCTTTCTAACAGAGAAAGCTTAACTTTGTAGTCATCCCTAAAACGGATACTTGCTTCTTACTGCATCAAAGCCACTGGTCTGATTAGATTGTAAACTGAAACCGGTTCTTCACTAGCACTAGAGACAGATTCCTCGGCGGCTAGATCACTGTTATCACCTGCTTCATACTCTGTAGCGCCAAGAAATATAAAGTCGAGACCTTCTATTCCAAAATCTGCGCTGTTACTAGTAGGAAGTCTATCCACTACCATTGGCTCAGACTCAGAAAAGACTTTGTGAAGTGAGCCAAAGTAACGCCCACGGGAATTTCTCTCTGCTGGCTAGGTTGGTCTTTTCCTCTCTCTTCCTTTGCTTTCGTTCTTGGGGTGGTGGAGCTTGCATTTCGATCCTTGAGAGCACGATCCAGTGCCTTCGAAAACTGGGCAGGTGTAGGAATGCTTCTTCCGACACTGTTACCATTATGTATTTATGTAGAGACAATCCGCAATCTTAACTTCATCCAGGGTTTTGTGAGTGTGAATTGAGAAGGATAAATAAAAAAAAATGTGACATCAAGCCAGAGAAGGATCTCTCTCTTTCCCCTTATACTCCTTGTGGTATTAGTCAACGTAATACGTTACATTGACGTCCTCGAAAGAAGTATATAGGATTGAGGTCGCTCAAAGAGTTAGTAATAGTAAACGAAACGTGCAATGTCAAGTTGAAATATTAGATTAGGGATAAGTTGAATCAATATTATAAAACAATCAAGCCAAGGATTTTGTTTCTTTTATATGTAGGAGAAGATTACGGAAGTTAGTTTGATAAACATCAGCAAAGCAGCAAGCAGTTTAAAAAAAAAAAAGGAGAGGCGAGGCGCGGCGAAAACGTTTTTCCAGAGAAATAAAACTATAGGTTTTCCTTTGTTGAATCCCTCTCGTTTTTCAATCTGATTTCGTTTGAAATTATAAGGTATTAACTCTTTGGATACATTTTTCTCTAGATTGTGATGTTTATTAATGATTTTGATAAGGTTTCTATTAAGGGGTTTACAGAGTTTCGAGTTTGTGAAACGTAGTCAAACGTAGTCGTACCTGCTCTCATTTTGTGTTTTTTTTGTCTTTCTTTCTCTCTTTTATCTGATCGCTTTCTGGGACTGTTGTTTCTAGTTGAGCTGGCCTCAAGTAGAATTATTAGTGGCTTTAGGATTAAGAGTTAAAGAAAAAAAGAAAAGAAGATGGTTTGGCCATCGTTTCCATGATTTTGATCTGTTTTTTTTTTCGTGAAGAAGAGATTTGCGTCAATCAGTGTTCTTCTAACTGGATTATTGGTAGTAATTTTCGACTGTTGTAAGTTGTGATCTGATAAGACCATATATGTAGACAGCAGAAACTGATGTTCAAAACAACAAAACTTGTTTCAGGTTTTCATCAATATCTCGTCAATTTAAAAATCATGGACTTGATACAAGTTCGTTTTATCTTCGGTTTTATAGGTACGATATCCTTCTCTCTCTCTCATTCACAAATCAATATGCTTCTAGTATCTCTGTAAAGGTTACTTAATAATTAGCACAAATTCGCTTGAGCTTCTCTCTCCCTTGGATGCAGGGAGTGTTATTTCCATTGGTTGCATGGCTGTTCATGTGTAATATATCCTTTTTCTCTTTCACTCTTTTTTTTTTTTGGTTATTTCTTCTAATGATTTACACATTTGGATCCATAGGCCTAGTTTCGTATCTATGTACGAAAACAAGTCAATGGGTAGAGCTTTACCACCCCATTTAATTGTGGATATTTTTCTGCACAATGTGTTGTGGTTTTTCTATGGCATTGTTAACAAGGATAGTAGTTGTCTTGTTTCAACCACTTGTGCCATCTATTTGGGACTGTCAGCTATCTACTTATCCGTCTTCTTCATCTCATGCGGCCACATGAAAGACCTCTGTGTATGTTTCTTCCATTTTTTAATCCTTCAAAGATCTCGTAATTATACTGATGATGATGCATATGTGCAGTGGTTCATTCTGTCACGTCTTATGGTTGGGATCATTGGTGTCGTAGGGATCATTCTCATCACGCTTTTCTCAATTGAAAGTTCCTCCGCTAAACTAATATTCCTTGGTGTTATTGGCGATATCTCCTTCATATCTGTTATGCTGAAATTTCCCTTACTTTCACTGGTAAAGTTGTACCTCTCATCGACTTATGATCAATGTATATAGCATTTGATATGTGTATATAACATTTGGTTAAATTACAACAGGAAATTGCAGTGGTGACAAAAAGTGTTACTCATATCTCTTCTCGTCGGATAGATATCCTAACTGTCATCCACGGTTTGGTTTGGGGTGCTTACTCTTGCATCTACATATTTGATCCCTACCTTTTTGTAAGTCTTTTTATTTTATTCGTATATTGATTTTTTGATTCATTAACAACATTTTGTTATTTTTGGTGTATACAGATTTGTAGTGTTCTTCAGTTGTCGGTGTCTACTGCCAAGTTGATAGTCTATGCTCGCTACTACAAATCTACTCCACTGGTGAAATTAGACTAGATTTTATTGTGCTTTTCTTCTATTCACTTTATTGTGACTTTTAGTTATTTCAAGTTGAACAACAGTTATAAGATGTTATATTGATCTGCTAAACATTTCAGCAGCAAAGATAGGTTTTACTCTACAACTACTCAAGTCAAATCCATTGAATAATGTCACAAAACGTGAACATGTCTGTTTATTCTTTTTTTTTTTAAGGCAGGACATACAGCTGATCCTCTATGCTACATAATTGTTGCATCTTTTATCGGCACTTAGACCAGTCTTTAGCATTCTCTGCTAAAGTGAGCATGCAAATTATCAAAATAAAATAGAAAGCCGGTGCTTGATGAAGTTGAAATAAACCCTTATGCTACAGTGGGTACAAATTATAACCTGTACAAACTTTAGAAAACATGGTTCGTATCCAGATTCGAACAAAAGAAGTTGATCAAATACGCCCTTATGCTGCAATGGACGTACAAATTAGGGATGGACAAAAGATTGGTTAAGTTTCATTTAATTTATTGTTCTCAAACCGAAAAATTTAGGTATCTATAACTCATATAAAACAAAATAAATACAAGTAGAAAACAAAAAATGATAAGTTCTTCAGAGGAATAACAAGATATCCGTTGAAGTTAATTAGACATGCTCAGAGTGAATAAAATACTTGGTTTGAGATAAGCTTAACACCAAGTGATGGTGTGTCCCTAGTCCACCACAACAGACCCATGATACACAAGTCATATGCTTACAGGTATTTGTTTGGTAAATGGTTCTTCGACTGCGGAATCACATTATAGTGATTATGGATGGGAATGGAATATAGATGTATCTGGAAATAAACAGTTCTTAGGGTTGAGGAACAATGAGAGACGTTTGTCTCCACTTCAATCTGAACTAGAAGGTCTCATCTGGGGAACTTTATGTCAGTACCTCCAAATATATTGCAAAGATTTCATATCGATGATCAAGCTTTTCCATGGAACTAGCAGAACTCGAATCTATTATAGAACTATATATTTCAAGATTTCAAGATCATTCATGTCTCGAGAACTTAAAAAAAACTGCAAAATATTTTAATCAAGACCGCCCGACATTTTATAGGTATCTAGTTTTGGCTGGTTGTTATATTTTGGTTGGGATTCCCAGACCATCTCTAATTCAAGAGATATATCAGTTTTTTAATGTTAAAAATAAAATAAATAAATACTAAGAATATATAAGTTAAAATGGAGTAAATCACCAATAATAACATTTAGGTTAAATAAGTATTATATTTTACATATTTTTCCAACTTTTTATTTAATTAATTGACTATTGAGTTGTTTGAGTTTTAAAATGTTAGCATATGAAATATCTTTATTTTATATTAAATTTTAATTTTCTATTTTAAAGTTATTTATTTGGACAAGTTATATTATATATTTTTCAAGTTGTATTATGTTTTTCAAATAAAAATATAAAAATAAAGAAATTAATTGTCAGCGAAAAAGAATTTTTTTAACGTTATTAACATCAATAGAAAAACCCTAAATACAAAATTTTAAACTTTTGAATAAACAATAAATCTTTTGATAAATCATAAATATTTTGAGTAAACTCTAAACTTTCACATCTATCTTAAACCATCAGGTTTAGGATCTAAAAATTTGCTGACATTATTTTAGGGTTTAATGTTTAGAAATTTAGATTAAGGATTTTGCTGACAAATTTAACAATGCTAAAATTTTATTTTCCTTTTTTGGTACTTACTATTATTACTTTTTTTTCTTTCAAAAAAGTCTTCCACCATGACCTATGTAATAGAGAAAGCTTCCTAATCACTTGAAATTGATTTCTTTTGGTTTGATGTCGCATGAAATTTGTACCAGCATCAGCAATATGGCGCAGAACTTGCCGGCTTTCAATAAAATTATATACGAGGCCCCTTTGATTTATTAATTTAAGAAAAAAGTCCTGAAATTGTGACCTGTTTCTCTGTTATTTCAATTTGTTATAACGAGTAAAAAATACTGTCTGTTCCTTTGTGTACCCTGAGACCTTGTCTTCTTGCCACTTAAAGAGTTTACCCATCGCTTCCACTCTATTGATTGGATTGTTTGGATGTTGTTGTATCTCAGATAGTGGCTCGCCATTCAACCTTTGCTCGACCGAGAATGTTTGAAGATCAGATGTTTCAGTTCCAATTCCAGTTTAAGTGTAATAAAGCTAGAGTTCTGATCAAAGGAGCATCAATTCCAATTCCATGGAACACTTCATGACAGTTCCGACTAGGCTTTGCTTCTTCAGAGTAATAATAGGTTCATTTATGTGTTTGTTGATCTCAATCATCTCATTTCAAGTGCAACAAACGTATAAAAGAAAAGAGAAGATAGACCAACGAAAACAAATGTATTCCAATTTGAATCATTTACAGATAAATAACTATGTACAAATGTAGAAGATACCAAAAGCTATAAAACTAACTCCCTAAAAAGCTACAAGATAACGTATTAGACAAAAGACAATTGTCTTTCTAATAGAGAAAGCTTACCTTTGTAGTCACCCCTAAAACGGATACTTGCTTCTTACTGCATCAAAGCTACTGGTCTGATTAGATTGTAAACTGAAACCGGTTCTTCACTAGCACTGGAGACAGATTCCCCGGCGGATGGATCACTGTTATCACCTGCTTCATACTCTGTAGCGCCAAGAAATATAAAGTCGAGACCTTCCATTCCAAAATCTGCGCTGTTACCAGTAGTAGGACGTCTATCCACAACCATTGGCTCAGACTCAGAGAAGATTGTAAAGTAACGCCCACGGGAATTTCTCTCTGATGGCTCGGTTGGTCTTTTCCTCTTTCTTCCTTTGCTTTGGTTCTTGGGGTGGTGGAGCTTGCATTTCGATCCTTGAGAGCACGATCCAGTGGCTTCGAAAACTGGGCAGGTGTAGGAATGCTTCTTCCGACACTGTTACCATTATGTAGAGACAATCCGCAATCTTAACTTCATCGAGGGTTTTGTGAGTGTGAATTGAGAGGGATAAATAAAAAAAATGTGATATCAAGCCAGAGACGGATCTCTCTTTCCCTTATACTCCTTGTGGTATTAGTCAACGCAAATATACTTTATTGACGTCCTCGAAAGAAGTATATAGGAATGAGGTCGCTCAAAGAGTTAGTATTAGTGCATATGCATGTGAAAAAGTAATAAATGAGCACATTGCAAGTGAAATGTATTATTCTAAGTTGAATCCTTACCTCGTCACCGTCTGAACAGTATCCTTTTAAGAACCCATCACATATAGCGGCACTTGGGTTGACATGCACATGCCTATATGGACACGCCTCATTGTTGCATAAACCTGCGTTTATAGGAGGTATTAGTAATGTGCATACACGCAATTGGGAACTTTGTATAATGGAAACCATTACCTTGCAGAAAATAAGAACAATCTGGCATCCTTTCTGGAATGACCTGCGAAAGAAATAAGTTAGGCAGTTAGATGTTTCTGTGAATCAAAATTTCTGCAGCAATGACTTAGTAGGACAACCTTGTGAGTCAATTTGCAATTCGCATTGGCACACAACCCATTCAAAAACTTGGTGCAAACTGCAATTTTCGAGGGGTCGTGTACATAGGGACACTTCCCGTCATCTTTGTTGCATTTCCCGAATCTTGTGAAGAACTGGCAGTACTTCTTCTTTTTAGCCAACCGCAACCGGACATTGTGCAGGCTCCATCTGACCTTCTCATTTGCCAACGCACGAGTTCGTTTCTTTGGATCTCTGACAAGCTGGTTACCGTTTCCCACACGAACATATCTGCAAAATTGAGTTCAAATGTTTGACCAAGGTTCCAGACTTTAGAGAGTAAAATGGAAAATTTTGAATCTAGAATTGCATACTCTTCATTGCCTATCACTAATCTCTTTGGGATGAACGGTCTTTTTGCGCCTTTCCCATTTTCAGTAGGTCCAGAGCATGGTGAATCATCATCTGACAAAGAATCATAACTTAGCTCAGAAGAGGTACATAAGGCCAAGGTTCTCGCACAACTAACAGTTCCAATGCCAGAGAGTTCTCATATCAGATCTATCAACCACCTAAAGGGAGTGACCAGGATCTAATACATGTTTGTGTGTGTATGATCCGATCATCCATATACTGTTACAAAAGAAACTCCAAATATCCTACCAGATATTCTCTGAAGAGTTCGCCTTGAAGAATCCATTTTATAACGAAGGGAACCAATCCTGAACACGCGCTCCCCTGAAAAAACAGAAGTTGATTAAAAAAACCGTGAGGTATGCTAAATAGTCAACGGGATCTCAAGAAACAGCAAGAAGATAATTGGAGTTGAAGCTTTGTGCTAACAAACCAACTTACGTGTCAGATGGTTTCTGCTTGTCATCCTAGTAGTACTTTGTCCAGAATGCTTTTCACTTTCTTTCTTTGAAAATTCAGCCACAGCCAAGGTAGCGTCCTGAACAAACAGGCGGGGAAGGAAAGTTAACACCACTTTCAATAGTGCTAATTGCTAAAGAAGCAATCCTTACGCAGACAGGTTAAAGACAATTCAGTGGAGTGAAAGAAAATAACCTCGTTAGCTTTTCTCGAGTCTCTCTCAATGGACTTGGACCATTTTAAATGCGAACCACCAATACTTACTACCTTGGATTTTCTAAGTGAATACCCATTAGTTGATCTTGTATAAACCGTATGTCTCTTCCTCATCATGGACAATTTTTTACTGAAGATTAGAAGGCCCTGTCATCAAGTTTGCAAACACACAAACAAAAGCGGTGCAGCTTAAGGAATATGAGTACATCAGATGCTAGATACCTGCTGTTGGAAAAAGAACCATTTCGCAAAGCAGAGCCGGAGACTGAATTCATTAGTCTTCTCCAGTATGTCACTCTTTTCCAAGGAACAAGTTGCGGCAAGATCCTCTGATAGCGCATGTGACTTGAGCGCAATCTTGACTGTGGATCATCTTGCGTCCAGACCAGAGAAAGTTTTGACCGCTTATATGGTCTCGAGACAGCTGCAAATAAGAACAATGACTAGTAACTTAATTTATCGCATCTGGTTATGGATGCAAAACAGCAAAAACATATGCGAGTCTATTATAAGGGACTCTGATACGCCTGTTTCTGCAGGAAATGCTAAACCATAGATTGTGCGTTCCTGAAAAAAGAAAAGGAATAATGCCAAATTAAACCAATTATTCACTTTCTATTCCAGGAATAAACCATCCTCTCTGTTTACGATCTCCTAAAGAAACATGCGTATCAGAATCAGTTTGAACATAGTCCTGATAGATGCTCAAATAGAAGATATTTATTTCACTTTTCATACCAGAGTCGGAGAAAGCTGAGCTAGATGATCTTTTCGAAACCATGGTTGTAGCGGCTTGTGAATCTAACGCATCATCAGGTGAGTGATTGACACAACTCGCTGAAGTCCTTACTAGCTGATTTTTACTTCGCTTGAAATAGCCATCAGAGGTAGGGATCTGGCCCTTAGTTGCACCATGAATATCTGAAGCTGCAGTCAACTGATTTGCCTTCCTTTTAACATATACCATTCTCTTTAAATTTGAAGAATCCAACTTAGGATGATTTCTCTTCTGCAGGCAATCTGAAGCATAATCTGTCTGAATCAGTGGGTCAGATGTCTTGGATGCATCTCTACCAGAGTGTGGAACATTGGCTTCTTCAGATGTAGCAGAGTCCATGATACACTCTGGTAAACCAGTGAGATGATCCCTACTGCTATCTGAGGGGGCATTTGACTGCCTCTCGAGAGTGGTTATTTCTCCTGTTTTACCTACATCAACGCTGCTGGCAGATCCCGTGCATTTGTCTTCAATACAGTTTAACTGGATGGCAGATGGAGACAGTCCAAGGGTAACACCAGGAGAACCATACGATCGTTTTCGAAGAAGGCTATTCCCTTTACGTACGTAACTACTGCAAGATCGGGCAGTCACTGTGGGAAACTTCGTTTTTGTAAACAAAGTCGACGACAACGGCTTGGCAGCCACAAAAAGAGAGGCAGAAGTATCGGGCTTTCGATGCCACGTGTGACACTTATTGGGAGGGTTAGCATCTTTCTTAGGGCCAGACACAAAAGGCAGGGCACAGGAATACCTTTTCTGAGTAGTGTAGTTCGATTTCTTTTTCCTGTTTTCTACTTCATACTTAGAGCTCAGAGATGTCTTACTTTGGGAATCCTGATCTCGGACAGATACATGATCGTTAACATCAGCATGTGAGTGTGAGACTTCTACAACAGATGACCATACTTCACCGTCAAATATATCAGTCTCAACCCTGTTCAGTGAGCCTTTCTCTTGACCACCAACATCAAATGTTATATCAGCTTCTGGAGTTCTGCACCTAGAGGTTTCACCAGATAGATTTGCTTTCTCTTTGCAATTGCTAGTGTCATCAACCATAGAAGCAACATGAACTTCACTTCGTATCTTCCTGGACAGCCTTGGTGAGTTGGACAGAGAATCACGTGGAACTGAATCCCTACTAAAAGCAAAAATATCCGTTCCCCCAGTTCTGTACTTACTAGTACCACCAGAATGCTTAGGTTTCGGTTTATCTTTGCAAGTTTCATCAACTGTAGCAGCAACATGAATTTCACTCCGTATCTGCCGGAAGCTCCGCGCCGGTGAGCTGGATACAGAACTACATGGAAACACTGAATCCCCAGTAAAAGCAACAATATCAGTTCCCGGAGTTTTGTAGTTTAAAGTTCTACCAGAAGGCTTTGTTTTCTCTTCTTGAGCATCTACATCAGTGTTCTCAGCACAATTATTTTCCTCAAGCATGATGCCACCTCGTGATGCTATACCCAGATCATCAGGCACAAGTCTCTCTGCACTTACACGTTCCATACACAGCTCAGATGGTACCACCGTAGCTAAATCTGATTCATCACTACCTGAACAACCATCAGTTCTTTCAACAGGCAACACAATTGATGATTCCTTTACATCAACCTTTGCAAGAGATGAAGAGGTACCTTTTACACAAGCCTTTTTACCTTTATCACTGTCCCGATTGTCAGCCATTTCTGCAGCACTATTAAGAGCCGTAGTTTCCATGGATTCTGTTCTGCTACCATTCATATTCTCAACACATGGGTTGACCGTGGTATGGGTAGCGGTAAAACTGTGAGCGTTAGCAAGATCCCCTGAAACATTATTATTGACATTAGCAAGCTCCGTTGGAACATTAAGGAAGTCCAGAGAGGCAGAGGAAAGTGTACCTTTGGAGAGTCCACTACAAGAGTCATTTTCAAGAGACAGAGAATCTGCATTCTTATTGATTCCCCACTTGCTTTCATCTTCCATACAACCATTATCAGACTTCGCCAACACCTGATCAGCAGGGTCTTCGCAAGTTTGAGACCCAGCACCACACATGGACATACCAGCAAAACGAATTCTTACTTCAGAACCACAGGAGAGATCAGCAACTGTTGACCATGTTATAAGTAACTTCTTAGGAGACGTATTACTCTTCTTCTTCACGTTGTCTTCCATCTCCATACCCTTCGGTAAAAGAGCTTTACAACCAGTACCCGTTCTGTCCAACCGATCTTCACGAGACTTCAGCATACTCATGTTTCCATTTTCTTCAGTTACGGAAGCTTTCTCACTTTTATCAGGCACCAATGCTCTTCTAGCCTTACTACACCTAGGTGTCACAGACCGGCGAGGGCGGATGTCTGCATTGGCAGGTGAAGCTACATGCTTAGCTACCAACCTTCTCCCACTATAACAACAACGATTCTGATGATTTCTTGGAGTTCCAAGCCTAAGTAGAGCACTTATCTTCTGCGTTTGTTTACCAGGTGTTGTTCTCTTCGACTCATTGCTCCCCTCTCTCCTACCACGATCTAAATGATAGTACTCATCCCTTCTCCGCAGACAGAGAACCTTCCCTCCATTACACGCTTCATCCCACCTCCTCCGGTTTCTATCCCCTTCACGTCTTGGTGATGACCTACTCATATCACCCCTCGCTGTAACACCATGTCGCTCACTTCCATAACCAACACGTGACGATAAACCCCTGCTTCCCTCATCCATCCTATCTGCTCCAGATTCTTTTCTCACATGTTCAAGATTACGAAACTCATCTCTACACCTAGAACTACCATCTAAACCACGATTAATGCTACCAGTATCTATTCTCCCCTGAGCAGCATCAACAGTACATGAATCAAGTCGTTTATCATTGTACCCAACGCAAGCAGACTGAGAGATATCTCGGGGTTGCGTACTCGGTATAATGGATGACGACGGCTTCGAAACTCTATGAAACTCAAACCTAACTTTCTCTCGAATGTATTGAAGATGCTGTTGCGGCGGAGGCAGCGGCGGCGGTGGAGGATGCTGGGAGTAGAAGGACGACGGATGATTAACCGCCGGCATGGGTGGAAGATAATGGTGACATTGCTCACCGTTTTGGCTTGACGGGAGATAGAGATTAGGGCTCTCGGTATGAGGTTGAGGAGGAGGCAATGGCGGCGGCGGAAGGAGAGGAAGAGGAGGGTTCCATTGGGCGTAGCTGGAATTGTATTGAGATGAATCCATTGATGATTTCGCCCCTTATCTTCGTCTTCTTGCTGACACGCAGGAAACACGATAACGGCGAGGTTAAGAATTAATACGAAAAAAAAAACGAAATTTCTTCCGAGGCGCGGCGACTCTTGCCTGCCGGATTTATATACCTGCGCACCCCTAATCTAATTGGGCCTTGTTGGGCTGAATAACTGAATTGATTTCCGCGTGAATTCAAATCTGTACGGTAAAAAAAAAGGAAAAGAAAGATTTGATTCGAATGAGAGATTCGGCGGCTAGTTTGATTAAGGATTTATTTCGTCCAATCAACGTTCCTTTTTCAACGCAAACGAAATCGTTAATAGGGACAGGAAAGATTTAACTGGAATTAATTTCACGAGAGTTCAAATTTGTATGCTAAAAAGGGAAAGAAAGATTTGATTAGATCATTAGAATGAGATTTGATTAGAATTTTATTTCGCACAACCACGTTCCTTTCAAACGCAAACGAATAGGACAGCAAGGTGCTTGACAGAACAATGATTTTGACTCGGTCACACGTGGTTTGTCTCTCAGATTGTGATAGGCACTGTGAAGAAGAAAATGCAAGAAAATGACAGCGAGACGTACGACGGTACGAGCATTACAGAACAGAGACCATTGACTTTGATCCATTAGGATCAATTTATGCACATATTGTTTTTCAATTTTGCCCCAAACAAAGGCAGAAATTTCCAAAACAGGTTTCAAAAAATTAAAAGTTGCATTTACCAACCCTAAACAGGTCCCAAGATAGTCTTCACCATCTCAGCTAAGAAATGTTTTGCAGTTGTGATATGTTGTTGTGGAACAAACTCAATTGAAGCTCGATGAGCGGCTTTCCCTGCCTTTAAGATAATCCTCCACGGAGATGCCTTGCACCATGCTTCTCATGGAGATAGACTCGTCCTCCATGTCAAGGAACGCTACATTAAGATGCGACTGTAGATTAGACCTCTTCAGTTTCTCGTCTTTGAGCAGCTTTGAATCCTCTAAACCAATGCTAACTTGTTCCTTAGCCCATTTTAGCATCTCCACGCCACCTCTAAGAAGATTCAAGACCTGCATTTTCAACAACACATATCTTGTTAACAACCACTATTTTTTATTGAATTATACGGTCATTCTGGCTCCAACAGAAATGGGTCCAGACTAGTTACACGCTAACAAACGCTATTACACGCCAAGGTCTAAGATGACTCACCATTCCCATATCTGGCCTAGATTGTGGGTTATGTCTTATGCAAAGAGTGGCTGCTAACGCCATCCTCTCCATCTGGCCACCATCGTTGTCATCAAACAAACTCTGGTCTAATAACTGAGGATAATCTCTATCATCCAGAATTGGTTTAGCCTGCAGGTGTCAATATACATAATCTGTTAATTAGCAAAATATCAGAGAAAGGTCAATGTAGTTATCATCACATACCCACATAACAAGACTCTCTCTAGCCTTTGGAGATTCGCTATTAACAGGTTTTCTTCCAGAAAGAAGCTCCAGGAGCACAACACCGTATGCATACACATCTATCTTATCGTTCATCTTACCATACATAAAGTACTCTGGAGCTAAGTACCTGCTCACAAGAAAACACATAAACATTCTCAAGCTTGTTTTTCACACAAACATCAGAAGAACTTGATTTAGTTGTTTTTTTCTCACCCAAAGGTGCCTGCAACATCTGAGCAGATGATCTGAGTTGTAGATACTGATGCCCACTTTGCAAGCCCAAAATCAGAAAGCTGTGGCTCAAAATCATCAGACAGTAATATGTTTGATGATTTAACATCTCTGTGAATAACAAGTTGTGGAGCACTGTTGTGCAGATAGTCCAACGCCTCAGCTATTCCCACAGCCACCTTATATCTCTCGTTCCAACGAAATGCAACCGGATCTTTCTTGTTACCATGAAGATTCTCTTCAAGACTTCCTCTTGAGAGATAGTTGTAGACAAGTAAGTGGTTATTGTTTTCAAAGCAGTAACCTAAGAGGGAAATAACGTTCTTATGGTTTAACGTTGTGATGATATCAATCTCCGCCACAAAATCCTTCAAGACGCTTTTGGTTTGCTTGAGAATTTTCACTGCAACCTCTTTTCCATTGGAAAGATAGCCTCTATAGACCCTGCTGCTTCCTCCTTTTCCGATGAAATTATCTGAAAAGAAAAAACATTGCTTTTCTCTTAGTTAAGACATAAAAACATATTACAAGAGTCTTTCTTAAACATGGTTCTTTAGAGGAACAAACCAGGACAGAAGTTGGATGTCGCTGACACAAGTTCCTTGTACTTGAAAGATCGGCAAGATGTGGAGAAGAACCTCTCATGAAGACTCTTCACGATCATAGAATCATTACCATCTAGATTTTCATTGTTTAAGCTAGTAGACAACTGCTTAGCTTCCGAAGTACTACTAACAAGAGAATTGGTCCTAGAGGGAAGTTTGAGGACCCACTGAGCAACTGGTATCTGTCTAAAGGAATAGCTTCTCGGAACATTAGCTAACACATCTGGAGAAGCTACACGACAGAGCAAAGGCCAGCCTGGTCTGAACTCAGGAAGTTCATTCACCAGCATAGAGATGAATCTGGTCAAATCTTCTGGAACCTTCACTGGCTCAGTGGCCATTTTTGACTTGTGGAAATCATCAGCATTATCATATTGATCACCATTACAACTAGATGATCTAGAGAGATCTCCACAGACAGAGAGATTCCCAAGGCAGGAAGACACTAAAACCTGCCGAAGACTACGGCCGTTGAAACGATCCTCCTCCTCTGCTTCTTCCTCCTCATCCCAGCTGTTAACTACTTTGGTGTTCTTATTCAATGTGACATGCATCTGAAAGAAGCTAGACAAAGTGTTCCTATGAGCATTGCCTTTTCCTATGACAAAACCAAAGCCAAAGCTTTACACACACACAAATCACCATGCAAAACTTTAGAATACTCAAAAAGAGTGAAAAAGACATACCTTTGAATGAGGAACCATCTTTTTGAAACATGACTTTACCGTTGTCCACAGCCAGAACCCAGCAGTCTTTAGACAGTTTCCTGGCTAAGTACTTAGCCACGGAGACAGATGAGTGGCTACAAGTTTTGGAGACTCCAACTACAACTTTGGATCCATTACACAGTTTTGCTTCTCTAACTAGAACCTTGCGAGTAGAAGAGCCTCGGCATAGTTTCAGCTTCAGGTCAACCTATTTAAAAGTAATCTCTTTAGAGCAAAAGCAGATAAACAAAAAAAATGATATTCAAAGTTGTCAACTTTGAAATTTTGTAGATTTACCTGTTTCAGCTTGCAGAAATCTTCATAAGCTTCGAGAACAGAGTCGAAAGTTTTAACAAGAGAGATGGACGAAGAGTCGCCTGCTTGAGAGAGAGAGAAAGAGAGAGAGAGAGAGAGTCAAACATAAGAAAACCAATTTCCAAAAAAGTCAAAGCATTTTTATAACTCAAAAGAAGTACCATTGGTGAGAATGTGAAGAGCGATCACGGTATCACCCGGTTCAGCAACCTTAACCAAAGCCCAATCTAGCAGCTCACTGCTCGCCGCATCGAACTTCACACCCACCACAACCGTACGGCCTCCTCCCCCTGTAACGACGCCGTTTTGCGTCATCTCTGTCTAGCTTCTATATGTTTCAGTCACGAAAATGGTTTTGTCTGAGTTTCAGGTGAGTGCTTTGTGTACTTTCCCGAAGTGTGATTCATGGAGAAACATAATCATCTTGACGATTATATGACTATAAGACAGAGTTTCTCTTCCACTGTCTTTATGGCGGCTTTGATTTTGGTTCTGCAACTTCTGAGAAAGAGAAGAGTAACAATGGAGCAGCAGACATCTTATTAATAAATAATATAAATATCTGATTTATTACTGTACCTATTTTGGCAGTCAGAAAATTAATTTTACCAGGTATATATTCATGAATCATGAAACAAGTCAACTTTGAAAATACTATGCAGGATAAAACAAAAACATTAGATAATACATATTTGACTTGTTAAGAAAACTCAGTTAATGTTTTTACCACTCTTATTACAAGCTCATTATCTACGTACCTTGTACGGCATGTTTCACCGTTATCGGTTAATTATGTATAGAATAATATTAGAACATAGTGGTGGTGCCATGTATGATGTATGATTGATTACATGAGGGGACAGTATAATTTATAAAATATAAAAGAATTTTCATAAATATTGGATTTATTCCTTTGTTTTATACGGTTTCATTCCTTGTCTACTTTTCTCTCTGTCGTCAACGATTCAGGTCCTTGTCTTTTGTTTGATTCTTATTTTGGTAGGTTGACGATTCAAAGATAAGTATAGTAGCAAATGGTCGCAATTGTGCGACGTATAAGCGTTATTCAAATATATATTTATCGTTCTGATGATCTTTTAGTCTTCAAGGCTGATCTTGAGATTTTAGATGATATAGACAATTTAGTAAGAAATTTCTAATTTTTGTTATCATATATCAATCTTTTTTAGAAAAAGTTAGACAATATTTCACTGTTCTGTGATTGGGACCGGCCCTAATGGTCCTAATTGTTAATTAATTCAATTTTGAGTCGTCAACCAATACTTTCTCTCTTAAACCATTCCAATATTTCATTATGTTTTTCACTCTATTTTAAAGTTAAATTATATTTTAATAATATTCTACTTTAGAGTAAAAAAAGAATGATGAACAAAAAAAAACAAATTACTCTACATATAAAGTAAATTCATTTTTTTTCTTATTATGAAGTGAAAAATAGAGTATCATTGAAGCACTTTTACTCTAAACTCTATTTAAAATAAAAAATAGAGTGAAGTTGGAGATTTCCATATATATTTATGGTAAAACTCTCTTTTATATATTGTAACGTGCAATCTCTTTTAATTTGATATATGAAGTGCCGGCTTAAAAGAATATTGAACCCATGGATAAATTTTTTTCGTGTAATATGATTGGTTAAGCAAAATATTTTAGACCCTTATTATAAGAAATATATACCATTTTTATCACTAAATTTAGTTAATTGTCAGATGGACCTATGGTATTTGCCATGTTTGCCACCCCTCAGAGCCGGCACTGGATATATGTATAAACAATGAGTTTTATTTTCCTGCTTAAAAATGAATTATTATATAACTTTTGTACGTGTAAATTGAATTATTATATAACTTTTGTACGTGTAAATTTTGTTCTAACCTATGGTAGCATGCACAAAATAATTCATTTACCAGTGTGATTGTGAGTGAATAGGGTAATTAATGTTTGGTCACAGAATGGGCCGGTGGAACCACTCACACAACATTGAAAGCCACTGTCGGCCATACCGGCAAATGTCATCCCACTCACGTGAAACCCAAACAAGCCACCGTACACGTGTCCTAGTTATGAAACCAACTGCATCAAGGTTTAGAAGAACAGAATACCTGCCGTTTTAGCACCATCTTTTATCCCTAATAAAAACGAGACGACGGTGATCACGACCCTATGCAGCTTCACTGTCCACTGAGATTGGCTTTGGACTCGTGAGTTGGTAGAGCAGAGAAACTGAAAGAAAATCCTGATCGGTTTTAATGATCTGATAACTAATCAACGTGCATACATATGCATCTATGAAACCAAACATGAACCTAGAAAACTTCAGATACTCATATGGTATCACGTAGGCTATTGATGCAAACGGGGGAATTTATGTAAAGACCAACAAGTCATTACGAATGATATCAAGAGAAAACACTTGGACCAAACACCGTTGAAAAACATCTCAATTGCAAAAAAAAAAGAAAATGGAATCGTTGTTTGAGTGACAATATGCATATAGTAGCTTCTTTAGTCATTAAATGTGAGTCCATCAGACAATTACTTATACACATTTGTCCTAGAGCCCATATCATCTAATAACGCATTCATCTCTGCTCTCCTTGTGAAAGTACCTAGGTCAAAAATCCTTGTCTACTATGGAACTATGCATCTTTGAATCCTCCCACCATATCATTTGATTCTGCTCTCCTCTTCCATCTCTATACGCCATATATGGAAAAAGAAAGTGATTGAACAATTAACACACAGCTTGCCACATTGTGATCATACTAAGAGGTGGAACAAGCTCCTCCCATCTACGCAGCTTAAAGCTCACTTGGTTCAATATGTTTCAGTTCCAAGTTTCTGTCTCGGTTGCAAACACTAGCAAACTGGTGCAGCTATGTTCAGATCATAAAGATACAGTAACCATATCAAATGCATTAGCAATTGCGCACAAATGAAAGGCACTCCAATCTCAGAACAGAACATCCGTGTCCAAGAATATAACAACCAGTAAGGATTAAAAAGGGGGGGGGGGGGCTTTGGAGGCATTGGAGTAAGACGATGCCGTATAAGTCGAATTATTATTTTTATTATATTTTATTTTTTACAGTAAGCTTCTTCTGTCCGTATGATTATTTGCATCTCGAGGCTCTTTATACGATCTTATAAAATAACTCTCCCCTCTAAAAAAAACACTTATCTGTCGCGAGAATCATCGTCGACTTCCTCTCCCTCCACCGTCACGGATCCGAATCGAGACTCCGTGAGATGTGGTGATCTCTCTCCATCTCCAACCGATCTACGATTGCGCTCTCGGTGTAGCCTTGCGAATTAGGGTTTCTCCACGATTCGATCGCGTTTGTTAGAATTTTTCGGATCACCATCAAATGGCAGCGGCGAGGCCGACGGGGAGTCCGGATCTGTTCGATGCGTATTTCAGGAGAGCCGATTTGGATGGAGATGGTCGTATCAGCGGAGCTGAGGCTGTCGCTTTCTTCCAAGGCTCCAATTTGCCTAAGAACGTCCTTGCTCAGGTTCTCACCTCTCTTTTCCTCCTCGAGATTTTGAATCGGATCTACGATCTCTGGGATCGTCTTGGTGTTTCTGTAACTGTTGCCTTCTATATAAGGGATTGTGCTTTAGTGGAATGATAGGGAAGCAATCTGTAGATGTATTTGAGAATGTTGAATGATAGGGAAGCGATCTAGATGTATCTACTTGTATGCAATTAGGGAATTCTAAATAATTTAACGCATCTTTGGACTATAGATAAACATCTCCAGATTCGTTTGGATATAAGTTTCAGCGCTTATTGTACAATTTTTATTTTTGGATGGTTAATGGTTTAGCATCTTTTTTTTTGTAGGTATGGTCCTGTGCAGATGCAAAAAAGGCTGGTTACCTTGGTCGAGCTGAGTTTTATAATGCTCTAAAGCTGGTTACTGTGGCACAGAGTAGACGGGAATTAACTCCTGAGATAGTCAAGGCTGCAATCTATGGTCCTGCTTCTGCCAATATCCCTGCTCCCAATATCAATCTTGCTGCAACACCCTCTCCACATCCTAGGGGAGTTGCGCCTGCTACACAAGCTCAGGGAGGTGCGTCACTGCCACCATCAGTACCTGCTGGTATGAGAGGGCCTCAAACGGGTGGAACCGTAAGCACTAGTAACCAACAAGTAGTAGCCCCCGGCCAGCTGAACCAACTTATGGGGGCGCCTCCGTCTCAACAACAGCAAAACTTTCAAAGCCAGGGTATGCCAGCTGGAGGGACTACTGCGCCTCGTACTGCAAACCAACCTATGCCATCTGCTTCTCCTGGTGCTCCATCCAGTCAATTGGTAGCCAAGGATCCAAAGGAACTGGCTGCATCAGGAAACGGTTTTCCCTCTGACTCGCTTTTTGGAGATGTGTTTACCGTTACTTCCTCGCAGCCAAAACAACATTCTGCGGGAGCTATGTCGACAACGGGCATCTCACCTTCTTCTGGTACAGCTGGCTCTACTGTTGGAGTTGGGCTTGCAGCTTCCAGTCAGATGACCCAGCGTCAGTCTCAGCCCCAACCCCAACCTCGACCACAGCACCAGCCACAGCATCAGCCACAGCACCACCCCCGACCGCAGCACCAGCCACAGCACCACCCACGACCACAGCACCAACCACAGCACCACCCACGACCACAGCAACAACCACAGCACCACCCACGACCACAGCACCAATCTCAACTCCAACCCCAACACCAACCCCACCCCCAGTCCCAAGCCCCATGGCCAAAAATGACTCCAGCTGACGTCCAAAAATATGCGAAGGTATTTGTGCAAGTTGACACTGATAGGGACAGCAAGATCACTGGGCATCAGGCTCGGAATCTGTTCTTAAGTTGGAAGCTTCCTCGAGGTAGGCTACAATTCTCTTCTGTAGCTTCATCCGTTAACCACTATTTTAGTTTCAGTTTGACCATGTTCTTATAATGCTGGTGGACATGCATGATAATTAAGTGGCACTTCTCTAGTTAGGTATATTTGTTTGTATAGTATTATAATTATTGATCAACTGTCGTTTTAGGTGAAATCTTGAGTATTTCATGTTTTGTTCAACGTGTAGACAATACATGGATAGTGATAATAATATCATCTCAAGTAGAAATTGTTATACTTTTGATGGGGATTATAGACTGTTTTATATGCTCAATGATGTTCCTTGGTATTACAGAGGCTTTGAAGCAGGTGTGGGACTTATCTGATCAAGATAATGATAGCATGCTTTCCTTGAGAGAGTTCTGTATTGCTGTCTATCTAATGGAGCGTTATAGAGAGGGCCGACCTCTCCCCCCTGTGTTCCCAAGCGCTGTAATATCTAGTGAGAGCATGTTTACCTCTCCTAGCCAACCTGTGGCACCACAAGGCAATGCATCCTGGGGACATACACATGGTATTGCATCACGCAAACCTTTTTCTGTATTACTTGAAGTATTTTTCAGAAGTATGCAGATTCATTCTTGGATCAAATATTGTAGGTCAAGTTCAAGGGGCCTCGAGGCCACCAGCTATTCCCAAAGGAAGGCCACCAAGGCCGGTCCCTCTCTCTCCTAGTGATGAAATGGTACAATCCACTCAGCCAAAGCGTAAAATGCCTGAGTTGGAAAAACATTTGGTTGATCAACTTAGCAAAGAGGAGCAAGATGCGCTCAACTCAAAGTTTGAAGAAGCCACTGCTATTGATAAAAAGGCACTCTCTTGTTTCTCTCTGATTTTAATGCAATGTGGTGAATTTCTTTGATTAGCGTGAGAACTATGCTTAGTGCTTCACTTTTTCTAAACCTGATTGAACCTGCTTACTACAATTTGTGTGCTATTCCCGTGTAGGTTTTCAGTTCTCCATGTAGTCTTTATTGACGTAACCTAGAATTTTATTGACTGCCGTTTCTTTTTTCAAGATCGTTGTATTTTGGTTGACTGTCGTTTCTTTTTTCAAATCCTTGTACTTTGGTGTTCAGGTGGACGACCTTGAAAAGGAAATAGCTGATTCCAAGCAGAAAATTGAGTTCTTCCATGCTAAGATGCAGGAACTTGTAAGTATATTTGTTTATTAAGCTTGGTCGTTTCTTTCCTAAAATGTTGTTGGAAATCGCTTAAATGACCACAAGAAGTAGACGCAACAGTTGTTTACACTATGATTGTATATTTCTTAAGTGATTTCAAAAGATCTAGGAAATAGTTGTCTTCAGGACCTCATTATTATTACCAACGATCGGTTTGTTTATATAACATTTTCCATTTGGTTCCTTTGGGTGACAGGTTATATACAAGAGTAGATGTGACAACCGGTACAATGAGATTACGGAGAGAGTCTCGGGTGATAAACGTGAGGTATAGAGTTTCTGTTATCGTACTTCTTCTATAATGCTATCAAAGAGCCAGTTTGTTTACATAACTAAGTCAACCTGTAATCCAGCTTGAATCTCTATCAAAAAAATACGAGGAGAAATGCAAGAAGTCTGGCAATGTAGGCTCTAAATTGACTATTGAAGAGGCAACATTCCGCGATATACAGGTAGTTTAGAAGTATTATCCAGGAGCATAGCATACTTTGAATTCTCTCTTTCAGAAATATGATAATCTTCCCTTTTAAAATGCAGGAGAAGAAAATGGAATTGTACCAGGCCATAGTCAAATTTGAAGAAGGCAAACTTGATGATAGTATTGTTAAGGTAAACCACACGTGCTATCTGGTTGATTGAATGTGATTGGTAGTTCTTTTTTGCTGAATGTTGGTCTTGTAGGAGCGCACTGAACACATCCAATCCGGCCTTGAGGAACTGATTAAAAATCTGAATGAGCGCTGTAAACAATATGGAGTACGTGGCAAACCCACTTCTCTGGTGGAGCTTCCCTTTGGTATAGATTTACTCCCTCTCCTTTCAAGTTAAATATCACCTTTAGTATAATACTCTCTTGATCATTGGGAGGAAAGGTTAACACATGACTGTTAGTTTTAGAATCTAGTAATATAACGGTGATGCTTTTAAGCAACACGAAACACAGTACATATGACTCTTTTATATGTTGTTGCCAGAAAGACTTCTATCGATATAACTCTATACCTGTCGCATCTTCCTTTCTATATATTCATTGGAGTTCCTCACGTTTTACAGGCTGGCAAGCTGGAATTCAAGAAGGTGCTGCTGATTGGGATGAAGATTGGGATAAACTAGAGGAGGAAGGTGAGTTTATCGAAGAAGCATTGATATTTACACGTTTAGTCAATTTTCCTGTTTTTCTTTATATTTTTGGTTTGTATTTTGAGTTACCTGTCGTCCAAAACAGGGAATAGATTTTTTAGTTGAACCCTTGAAGTTTGCATCCTAATTTTCTTATCTTCCAGGGTTTACCTTCGTAAAGGAGCTTACGCTTGATGTCCAAAATGTCATTGCCCCACCAAAGGAAAAATCATCTACTTGGAAGAAAGAAGTTACCGTCTCTTCAAATGAAGGTGAACATGTTTCATCTGAAGATGTTGAGTCTAAAACAGAGAAAAATCCAAGCAGTCTGGATGACTCCAATGTTAAAAAGGGTGTTGAAGCTGATGGTTCACCCGGAACCAAAGATACGAGGAGGTATGCCTTTTGTTTTAGATCTCTTGCGTTTGGTTGCATCTTTATTAACTGTGGATATTTTGAAAAGAGTATATGATATGTTCCCTAGATATCACGGGTGACTAACATTGTCTACATTTTACTCAAATCTTGCCTCAGTGAAAATGGCCATGATGATGGTGAATCTACTGCTTCTGCTGGAAAAGCTGTGAAAGAACCTAGTTATGACTCTCACGATGAGGATGAGGCAGATTCAGTTTCAAGCTTCAAACATGACAACGGAAAGGTATAATGTGCTCTAAATTAGTATTTGATGCTTCGCCAATCTTAATCTAATTGTTCCGAGTGTTGTGTGTTTACGCAGGACAAGAAGCATGATAGTGATTTTGGATTCGGGTTCGGATTCGATGACTTCAGCATTAAGCCTATAAAAACGGGTTCCACCCTATCAAACGACTTCCTCCCTCCTAAGCTATCTATATTTTCCGAATCTGTCCCAAGTCCCCCGGCAAATGCCAACGACGGTTTCACCGCAAAACCTTCCTTGTTTGCTGATTCTGTCCCCAGCACTCCAGCAACAACCACTGCCTCTTACACTGGCCAGAGATCATACTTTGATGAGTCTGTACCAAGCACTCCAGCCACAACCACTGCCTCTTACACCGGCCAGAGATCATACTTCGATGAGTCTGTACCAAGCACTCCTGCTTACGCAGGTAAATCATTCTTCGATGACTCGGTTCCAAGCACTCCTGCTTATCCTGGAAACTTGTTTCCCGAGAAGAAATCCTTGTTCGACGACTCTGTTCCAAGCACTCCCGCTTATAGCACGTCTGATTTTGGTGGGAAGCCGTTTGCATCAGAGACTCCACGTTCAGACAACTTGTTCTCAGGGAGAAGCCCCTTCATGTTCGACTCTGTCCCAAGCACACCTGCTGCACACGATGACTACTCTTCCAACAGCTTCTCTCGCTTCGATTCATTCAACAGCAATAACAACAACGACGCTTTCTCTATATCCCGCTCAGACTCGATGCGCAGCACAAGCGAGCCAGACCCATTCGCATCAAGGTTTGATTCTTTCAACTATCAGAGATATGATTCCTTCAATGCACAAAGCTATGACAACAACAACGCATCAGAGACACCTAAAGCTTCGTTGTCGAGATTCGACTCAATTGGAAGCACAAGAGACTCTGATTACTCTCATGGGTTTGGTTTCGATGATCATGACCCGTTTGGTTCTACGGGACCATTCAAAACAACGACAAATACAGCTGAGACACCTCGGAGCTCTGATCATTGGAGTGCCTTCTAGCTCACGTGTGATGTGAGTATACGATATCATATATAGTTTGCTGTTTTTCTCATTGTCGGAACTCGGAAGAGTTCTATGTATTTGTCTGGTTTGCTCTGTTTGCTTCATTTTTCTAAGAGTTATTTTGCCATTGAATTTCTTTTTTTTTGGTCTCTGAGGAATGTACTTTGTTTGCTTTTGTTTGTTGTGATGAATAATGAAAGTTAATGGGTTCCTGTGAAACAGAAATTTATATTGCATCTTTGTAATCGTCTCGTATGGATGGATTACGTTCATATTTTTATATTTGATTGACTTTTTTTGTTCTTTTTGGAATCCATATTTATCAGTAATTGAATTTTAATTAAACCTTTTATCATAAAATGATGATAAATTCGTTTAACATATAATAAAATTATCAATGTCATAGTTTTGTTAGATGTAATGATGCCAACAAGGCAATAACAGAGGTTATACCCTTGATTAGAGCAGTTAGCCATATACTTCCACTGTTATCCATGTTTTAGAGAAAAATTTTTTTCTAATAGAAACGGATATTTGTCGTAATAATGGCAAATTGTAAATTTTAAAGATATCAATTATGTTTACTGAATTTTGATTGGTTAAAAATCATATAAAATAGCTAAATACAGAAAATAATGTTTATTTTCAAAATTTTACATATATATTCTTAGTAAGTGTGAAAACTCTAGAATATACATCCTTTCCAAATAGAAGAAGTATAAAAATTGTAGATTCCAGTGAAATTGTTTAAATATTTAATGTATTTATTGTCAAAATTTTACGTATATATTCTTAATAAGTATGAAAACTCTAGAATATACATTTTTTAAAAATGGAATCAATATTAAAATTATGGATTCCAGTGAAATTGTTTAAATATTTAATGTATTTTTTGTCCACAGTTATATATATTCGTCGGAGGTGTAGATGGTTGACAACCAAAATATAATACTGAATCATATATGTCAATCAGTCAAATTTTTTTTAAGAAAAAAAATCCACAGTTAAATTTATTTTTTTATTTTAAAGCAAAAAAATAATTTTTGGTCATATAATTGACAAGTCATCCCATGATAAAATAATGAGCAAAAGGATAATTGTTGGTCATATAATTCAAATCTATAATAAAACACACAATCACATACCAATTTCTTAGAATACTTACTGAAAAAAGTTTAATCTCACATACTTCCAACATTTACTAAAAAAAAAAGAAAATTGTTAAAAAAAATTCTTTATATTTAAGCAAAAGAATAATTCTTGGTCATATAATTGACAAGTCACCCCATGATAAAAGAATGAGCAAAAGGATAACTTTTGGTCATATAATTCAAATCTCTAATAAAACAAACAATCACATACCAATTTCTTGAATACTTACTGGAAAAAAGTTTAATCTCACATACTTCCAACATTTACTGAAAAGGAAATTGTATTATTTCTATATTCTCTTTGCTAATTTAAATTTAAAATTTTAAAATCTGAAATTTTAAATTTAAGTTGAATTAGATTCTGATTTTATAAAATTGTATCACTACCTCTAATTATACCAATTTTTACAATTTTACTAAGTTGTATTCGATCTATTCTTCAATTTGGTAAAACTGCTAGTGTCTTTAATTCTAGTTTTACATAAATGTTTCTGTATTCTGGAAAATGAAAGTCTAGAAAATATTGAAAAAAGGAAGCAAGAATAAAGAAAAAAAAATTTGAAAAAGAAAGAAAACAATCAGAGAAAAAAAATGGCTGAAAAAAACATATCAAATAAAATGAAAGAAGACATTAAAAATTAAGGAAATTGGAAAGAGAAACAAGAAATAGAAAGAAATTAACGAAGAATAAAAAAATGGCAGTATATAAAAACAAGAATTGAGACAAGAACGAAGGAAAACATACATATATTAAATTTAAATAATAATATAATAAATCATAGATTTTCTTAGATTGAATTTTAACGTAATTTTAAAATTAAAAGTAAATGATTTAAGAAATAAGTATATTGAAATGGTTCTTTTTGTGAATATGAATGTTTCGACAATGGATTCAATCACGTATCAGGATCAGTTGCCTTATATATCTGCAGCTGCACAAGAAGTGATCATATACTCCTCAGTAATTCAAGTTATTTTAAAATTTGATCTAAAAAGTTCATAAACGAGAATAAATTAAACTAATTATAGATATTCCAATTCTCAATGTAGCTTAAATCCTATTTATCTTTAGTTCTTCTTCCTTTATCCTTTTGAATTTTCTTCATCTTTCAATCCACAAATTTGTTCTTTTTTCTTCATCAAAATACTTTTATTTTTTAGATTTCTCTTATCTTAATCTTTTTAGATTCTATTTTACTTTTTCTTCCACTTCACCCACAAATCTTATTATATGTATGTTTTTCAAAGTCCTCATAATATTCTCTTCAATCAAGAGCATAATATGTAATCAAACTTGAACATTACAATGCATGATTTTTTTTTGATGAAATTTTAAATTTATTTATCATCAGAGGAAAATATAGTTATTTAAAATGCCTGAGTTTCTACCAATCAATTATATATATATATATATATATATATATATATATATATTATTTGTGAAGTGATTTTCATAATAAGGTTTTGGCGTCAGAAGTTAAAGTGGTTAATATCATTTATTCCCTTAAAAAATAAAACATATATATGAGCTAAAAATAAAAATAAAAACAAATTTAATATTTTTATTATATAAGTGATCAAATTAGTAACAGTAAGAATATAAAAAATATTAAAATATATATTTTAAAATAAGATTTAAAAGATAATTCCTATAATATAATGTGTTGTTATCCACAAAAATCTTTTAATTAATTTCACAAATAAAAAAACATAAAACACATTACTAAATATTAATCAAGTAAATTCCTAATTTTATATAGCTTAAAGGAAATCATTGAGGGATTTTTTTAAGATTTATTTATTGATAATGAATATAGTAATTTAAAAAATATTATAATACGTAAGAATTTCAAATGAAAATGTAAATAATAATTTATTATTATTATTATTATATTTTAGTTAGTAATACATGTATTATGCAACGAATAGAACTATAAGACGATAGGGGTATGCGACTTAATCATCAAATTCTTTTGTCTACATGCATGGATGAAACACCTAGTATATATATATATCTTTCTTTCTTTTAATGAATCCTACATAGTATATTTTTCATATCGATGATCAAATGCTTCTGTTTCAAGAATAATTTCAGTTCAAAGTGTCAATCATATTGGAATGAATAAAGTTTTTTTTTTCAAATTCAACCACATATCACTTCAAACGAGGATTACTGTGAAATCATTTTGTGCAGAGCACTGCAACAAATCAAACAGAAGAAACACAAACTAATCAACAGCATGAATCAGACCCACAATGTCCATAGATTTTTGAAAATGTTTACTTGATTATCTACTGAATTCACAAAATATGAATACAATCAGACTTTTGTTTCCATGTTTAATTTCGATTAGGAACACTTACAAACCACCATCAAAATGCCAAGTGCATGGGAGTCACTAATTTCAACATCAAATGATCCATTAATATATCAAACTATCAACTACATTACAATAATATTTACTTTGGATACGAAGAAGTCGCAAAATTAAGGAGTTTCTGAATTCAATATTTTTTTACCAAAACATATTCAATAAATTACACTGAATTTAATTTAGTAGTGATAAATTAGTTAAAATATCATCAAAGCTATATGACGTAAAAAATAAGTTAACATAATATTTTTTTTTGTATTTTGGGATAAACTTAAATTTGTCCTCTGATTTTATTATTGTATTCATAATACCATTTTTATAAACTAGAATAGGTAATAATCTATAGACGACATTTAAAAAAAAACTTTCGAAAATATAAACATGAAAATATTAAACACTAAATAAAGAAATATCACAAAATAATAAATAAATATAATAATATAAAATATACAATATGCGCTACGCGGACAGAAAGCAAGCATTACTGGCTTGTTCAAATGGCATCGGGAGCAGAATGAGGTGAAAATGGAGTAGGCAAATTGATGAGACAGATCAGCCGAAAGGAAGACAAGTCCCTATTTGTTAGTGCATTGTACCCGAAGGTTGGTTTGAGAGAGGCTTGATCGTTGAGGAATGATAACACATTTGAAGATCTCAAATGGATTTTTTTTTTGGAAACAAAATTTAATCTTTTGTAAGTGATAGAAAGGTGTCTAACTCAGAAATAACCAAAGATTAATTCGCTAATTAGCATTTGATAAAGTCAATACTCTCATATGTTTGAAGAGTTTAAACAGACTTAATGTAAGCACTGAAAAAAGAATATAGAATTGGCATCCAACTTCTTTGTTTAATTTTGCAATTATTTAGATGAACAGTTACAACTATTGGTTTAATTTTGCAATTGTTTAGATGAACAGTTGCAACTATTAGTGATAAACCATAATAAATTTTTGTGATAAATTATTGCAACTTTAATGATTAAAGATAATAAATTTTGGTGATAAAGTATTGCAACTTTAATGATCAAAGTCGTTGGTGTTCAACCATTGTAATTTTTGGTTAATAGCTGTAATTCTTGATTAACCATTGTAAATATCACCCGTTTTCCTTAGTATCCGTTAATACTTAAATAAAAACTAGAAATCAAAAATTAACTGTCTCAAAATTATCTAATATCGAAGAAACACATTTAAAATTTGATTGTCTTATCATGCGTGTGTAACTCAATACTTATCATTTCATATTACGAATATATATTATATATAGTTAGTATTTTTTAAATTGTATTTAAATTTTGTATAGCTCCCCGCCAATCGTGGGGTCCACATCCTAGTATTGTATATATAGAGAATGTAGCGCTAGAGTTGATCGAATCTTATGATACAAATAGTTAGCCTTCTGGTTGCACTTAGCATTGAGATGAAAAAACGACAACCATCGATTTTATATTCTTCAAGAGGGTTTCTGTGCGCAAAACTTCTGACATTCACCTGTTGACATTTTGAGGTTTTAACATTAGAAGTAACAGACACATGCAGAAAGCAAAAAAAAAAAAAACAGATGAGGATCACGGTTGATACCGCTGAGCTTAGTTTATTCATGTTCACGAGATGATCTCTCCAGAAGCAATCCAACGTTTTCAAGAGAACCGCTCTCTGTTTCCAACAAAGCAAAATCGATCAAGGCTTTGTAGTGTAACTCACACTCATAGATGCAAAGAACAAACACTGTACCTCTATTTCTTTCACGTAACCATCATCAAAGCCAGATTCTTGAACAACACTCAAGTAGGAAGCAATCAGATAATCACCGAGGAACTTCCGGAGAAGATTAACTGATGTTCTGTACCTCCCACTCCTAAATAATATGTACTCAAAGAGCAAAACTCAATGTCTTTCTTTCTCAATGCATATACAAAGACTCTACTAACTGTAGCTGTTTAGCACTTACCCCGTCAAATCATCGGAGCAAATATCGAGCCACCGTCTTAGTGAAGAGTTTTTCCTGCGTATTCCCCTGAAAGCGTTCGGAGGTTTTGGCAGGTGCGGAAGGTGGAAGTTATCCATATCTATTGAATTTATCTCATGCAGGTTTTCGAGGGACTGTAACATGGTTGCTTCTGTGATCCCTGAAAATGATTCTGATAGTGCGATTTCATGGGAGAGACGGTTAGTCTGTTCTCAGGAAGCAATACATTGTTATGCCTAAAATGAAAAACAAAGAAACAAGCTTACCATCCAGTAGGTTCCCTGAGATGGCCATAAACTCCTTCAATAACTTGGCCAAGTTCCAGTTTCTTGGATGCTACCCACAAGAAATATTAGAAAACGAGTATATACTAGCAAAAACTTACCACACACATGCTTTATTTTAGAGAAACGAGTAAATCGATGACCCTTATCTGATAGGTTTTGCTAGACGAGTTCTATTTACCTTATTCGTATCAGAATTTCCAACGACAATTTCATCTACAACAGCTTGCATGTACCTGAGAAATAACAGTGCACATGAAACACATGCAAAAAATTAAATGTCCATTGACATAACAAAAACTATTGCAAGTGTAGTAGCACTTACTGGTATATATGCTGAGAGCAACTTTCGTTATCACCCGTCAAAAGCAGTTGCCTTAGGTCATACACATGCTTCCTTTGAACCTGAAGAAGAAGAAAGAAGGAAAATGTTTGATTCAGATGACGGTGTGTCCTCAAAAGTTGCCATACATGTAATATATTATAAAGTGGAGTTGGTCACGCGGTAGCATCTTCTGGGAGATATCTATTCAAGTAGCATACTAGGAATGGAAACTAACAATAATAGTGTGCTACACATAGTAAAGAAAAAACAACCGAAGTGTTTTATACTTATAATCATTTACTTATTTATAATAAATGGTCAAGAACTCGAGATGCAGATACAGAAACAGTAGTTGGTAGAGCTGGTATACCTCTAGCACTTCGTCAAACTCGACCAGGCTTTTTCTTATACCAAAGAAGTATTTCTCTGCATTTATCTGGAGAGCTAGAAGCTACAATGCCAATGAGATGAGCCAGATTAGCAGAAAACAGACCAGTTTTGCAAGGACAATCACGATGATGGAACCACAGAGAAACATAGACGAACAAGCTACCCACCTGTTTTACTATTGTGTCACCTTCAATTGGCAAATCTTCATCGTTTGTGATCTTGGATATAAGTCTCACTGCCCACTCAGTATCAAAATTAAACTTCTGAAACATCTCATCTTGCAAGCTGCACAACCACCAGTAATACAATCATATTATAGAGGAAAGATTGATATTGTCCCCAAACATTTTCGGATTGGTTCAAAGTTCAGGAGGATAATAGATGAGATTACCTAACCATAAAACGCGTGGATCCAGGATCTCCTTGCCTTCCAGCTCGTCCACGAAGCTATAAGAAACAAAATGGACAAGGTTAGCAATCTAGTCATTTCAAAAAGGTCGCATCCAGGCAAAGAAGCAAAACAAGTTCCTTACCTGATTATCAATCCTCCGAGACTCATGCAAAGATGTCCCAATCACATGAAGACCTCCAAGCCTCTTCACTTCAGACCCTTCATACAGACAATGGGCCTCACAGTCCTTTAAGACGGACAGATAAGCCAGAGCAATCGCAGGGCCTAAAGGATACATTTCTGACTGCTCGTTGACAAGATTCTGCAGTTCCATAGGATCCATGGTCTGGCTTTTCTCCAGAGATTCTGTGACCACGGACTTTGCCTTTTTCCTGGACCAGCTTCTACTTTCACTTTTGCCAACATATTTTGCTGTGTCAATTGTATTGAAAGAAGATTTCAAGAGAACTAAACATCAAACATGATCCATAGAGTATGTGCACAGGTTACAAAAATGAGTGCTAAAAGTTCAGAGGCAAACCCATAAGAGAAGCTCTGGCTAGCAAAGCTAATGACGATGGTCCCACTTTTATTTTTGACAACACCTGAGGTAATTTACAGGAACTTCAATTATTATACAGTGCGATAGAAGTATCTGCAAATTATCTGGTCTTTATCTTTTAAAAAAACAATGTAAAGAGCTCATAGTATGAGTTATTTTTTTGCAACTAATACCTTCTGTGATAGTTCATTATCATCAATATCATCTGCCAAAACTTCACTTGTTAGATATGAAAGGACGCTATCCTCTATGATTTCCCTAGCAAGCATCTGCGGGATCATAGGCGCAAGAACATAACAGGTGAATCACTTGGCGAAAACAATACACAACTAGATGTCCCCAGAAGTTAAGTCATCAAGAAGACACCCAATCAAATGCAGATCAGACAAACATCTAGAAATAGTGGAAAGTTAATGATGTTATCCAAAATACCTTTGGATTTCCTCCTAGAATAATATCAGTCCCCCTGCCAGCCATATTTGTAGATATGGTGATGGCATATTTTCTTCCTGCTTGGGCTATAAAATCAGCTTCCCTGGCAGCATACTGAACGAAGTACAACACACTATTAGAACTAGCTTATATCATTTGAATACTATGTTAGTTTTACTATGGAGAGGGATAAGTTTCAGATTCACCTTGGGTCGTGCATTCAAGACATTGTGAGGAATACCCCATTCTTTCAGCAATGCAGATAAATATTCAGAGTTCTCTACACTGCAAAATAAAGCTAACTTGTTAATAGCCGAAAAGCATAAATTTGTTTTAGAAAAGAAATAAGTGTCCCTATCATAAATCTATACTTTAAACCGACACCACACCAGTACATGCAATATACTTTGAATTAAAAAAAAAAAAATTGGCTTAATTCATGTGTCAAAATTTCTGAAGTGGTTTAGTAAATGATGCCTACCTTGTTGTTCCTACTAAAACAGGTCGACCTTGTCCAAACATATCTTCAACTTCTCGACGAACATATTCCCATTTACCTCGAGCAGTCTAACATACATCATACCAAAGGGATGAACGAGATGGAAAAATTAGTTTACATTTTAGAAACGAGATGAAGGATGCAAACGTAAATGTGAGTTTTTATGATGCTTACTGCAAAAGCTTGAATCGGTAGATCGATCCGAATATTTGACAAATTTGTAGGAACTTCAATAACAGGTATCTGAAACATTTTCAAAAACTCTTTCTCCTGCAAGAAGTTGAAGAAACAAGTGTCTCAAACTGCCTTCTAGTCAACAAAATAATATCCTTAAAACAGATTAAGGAGGTGGATAAAAGTAAACCTCCATGTACATACCTCTGTTTTTGCTGTCCCAGTCATCCCAGAGAGCTTTGGATAGAGTTTAAAGAGCGACTGATAGGTTATTTGGGCCACAACAATTGAATCAGCCTACATCAAAGAGTTTAGTTTCATGAGCATGAAGTTTTTGAGGCCTAGCTTTAACCACGACTTGTGAGACTGTGTGACAGACCTGAATTTCGAGACCTTCTTTAGCCTCCACAGCCTGGTGGACTCCTTCCGACCATCTCCTTTTCTCTTCAACTCTTCCAGTCAACTGAATTTTTTTCAAATCTTTACTTAACTCACTTGATGTCTTAAATGCTAATAGCTATTTGACGTCAATTTATGAAATGAAACAATGAGTACAATTGAAGCCAGAACTATTCATACCTCATTAATTATAAGTGCTTTCCCATTTCTCACAATATATTGCACATCACGCTTGTAAAACTCTTTAGCTTTTAAAGCATTCATAACAAACCTGCATTAATTCGTAAAATATTCCAATAAACAGCTATATTGCAAATAACTGCACAGAAACTTTGAAGTAAATCTGAGGATAAAACTAGTTCGAAGCAGAAAAAAAGAAAATCATACAAGACAGGATTGCAAATATGACGTAAGCTCAGGAAGCCGTTTCTAACTGAACTATTCTTACTAAAAGAATCTCTTTACTCATTACTATATAAAAAAATAAAACACTACTAATGCCAATATACTTTGTTCAACCATAAGCCTTCTACTAGCTACGGCCTGTGTAGCATTTCACCTCATATATCCACCAGTAACTGACAAACGTATGCCAATATTCAATTTTGTTACCTTGACCACCAAAAAAAATTCCCATATCTCACTACTAACTGCCAATCGCCAAAGTTTTACGTATCCATTTGGAACATAAATAATATCAGTGGTAGTAACAAGTAGTACCTGGCCCATGGATCATTTTCGTCCCATAAATCACCAGTCTCAAGAGCCATTTCAGCAAGAGATATACCTTCTTCCGTGAGTTCCACTGAGTTCTCTTTCAATTCAACTTTGTAATGCTTTTACCAAAATTTCAAATATCATTTTAGAAAACCAATTCCTGAAAAGAGGTCACAATATAACAGAACAGAGAAGAAGGTAAAACTCACAGTATCTTTTACAAGAAGTTCAGCCACTTTAGCAGCAACTGGATATCGTGCGGCATTTTCATTAGCCTATGATACAAGCACAACATAAAGGACCCCATCAATCACTACAATTAAGGCCCAATGTCTAAATCTCCCAAGAATAAAACTTTTAAGCTTATCAAAATGATCTGTATTACCTCACCACTTATTAGCAAAGGATTTCTGCCTTCATCAATAAGGACTGAGTCCACTTCGTCAACTATGGCAAAGTGAAATGGTTTTGGCCTGTAGATCATAAACTGTCAGTGCTGAAACCAACCGAGGAGTGAAAAGATTTAAAGGATGTACCATCTCATCACAAGTTGTTCACTGTTTGAAGTAAGGTTGTCTCGCAGATAATCAAATCCAAGCTCCTGAGATATGCACAAGTGTCAGTTAAAGGAGATGAGAGATAAATTAAACAATAAAGTATAACCCAATTAGAAGAATCGTTAATGAACGAGATACTTGCCGAGTTATTGGTGTATGTTATATCACAGCCATAGTTGAATTTCCTCTCTTCAGCTTTCATACCTCTCTAATTGTACAACACGAAATAGCCATAAGTTTACTGCTTTGAAACTTGGAAGGTAGAGTGAAGCACCTGTCACATGTGAAACTTACCTGAATGAGACCAACTGAAAGGCCTAAGAAGCGGTGAACACGACCCATCCATTCTGCATCACGCTGGGCCAAGTAATCATTCACAGTAACCACTGCCACCAGAAAATCAATACCTCAACAGCTTCAGCTACATGTTAAGTGATACATCTTCCATACGTACATAATTTCTCATCAATAGTGCGTGACCACTGAAGCAACTAGGGACCTTTCTCAGTTATCAGCAATTAATCAAGTTTGGGAGAGAAAGCAGACAACATACCATGAACACCCTCGCCAGTTAATGCATTAAGATATGCAGCTAATGTAGAGACTAGTGTTTTCCCTTCACCTGTCTTCATCTCTGCAATGGATCCATCATGAAGCACTCCTCCACCAATTATCTGATTGCAACAACCATAAGTATACCTTAAGAATCTCTCTTTTAGATGATAAAAACGCACCAATAATATGTGATGAGAGTTTGAGTATAGATATAGACAGACCTGCACATCAAAATGACGCATCCCAATCGTTCTCTTTGCAGCTTCACGAACAACAGCAAACGCCTCTAGAACAGGAGAAAAACATACAAAAAAGGTGAGAAAGGAACCACAAAGATTAGTCGAAACCAAGTATCATTCATAATAAAAATAAAAATAAAAGTAAAATCCAATTAAGGATTTGAACGAACCAGCTTGCATATCTGCTAGGGACTCTCCTCTTGCTAACCTTTCCCGAAATTCTGCAGTTTTGGCTTTCAGCTACAGAGGTCAAACAAACAAAAAGAACCATAACATTAATGAATCATATCAACTGAAAAAAATTCTCAAGAAGTGAACACACTAAGTTGAACCTGTTCATCCGAAAGGCTTTGAATCTGTGGTTCGACGGAATTGACAGATTGCACAAGACGATAGTAGTCACGCACAACCCAATAGTTCAGGCTCGTAACATCTTGTATATTCCTCTTCAGACGACCCAAATTGCCCTAAAATAAGTAAACCAATCACACGAATTAAAAAAAAAAAATAAGTAGAAACCTCATTGAGAAGAAAGAGAACAACTAAGAGACAAATGATCGAACAGTTGGTGTGCAGCAATCACTGTCAGATTTTCAGACATATCCTTACCAATAGAGAAGCAGAGACACGGCTTCTCCGAACAACGTGACACCTCTGAATCTGCGTGACGGGCCGCGCGAGAAAAACACCACGAGATAAAAATGGTTTGTTCGATGGAATCTTATTACTTGGAGACAGTAAGCAAGGAGCCGGATGGCATGTATTAGGAAGGTGGTTCACTAGATTCGAAACAGTGCCCATATCCACACTCAAGTGTTGCTTTGTTACACTGACTTTGTTTCAAGCATCCATAGACTGAAGAAAGAAGCTCTCTGTGTTTCATGAAAATCGGAACACACTGCCGGAATATTTTTTCACCGATTGGGTGGCGGTAAATTGCTGGTTAGACCCTATTTAAATAATATTAACTTTTAAGCCCCTAAAAATTCTAATTTCTTGCAATACGTCACCCAACTTTAGAAATTGTCAGTAAATCAAATGTTAACTCTTAAATTCACATTTTTAATCGTTTTTTTCTCTCGAGTGTCTTCTTCTTCTTTATCCGCGGAGCTGAGGAAGTGACGAGAAGAAGGGGTTTCTCGATCTGCTAGGGTTTTTTCAAGGTAATCAAATCACATTCTCTGATCATACTGAGCTATTAGCCTTAAAGATTTCATGTTTGATTGATTTTCTCAATCGAATCCTTATCCTTTGCACTTCCGTATCTCGTTTTGATCTTTTCTGACGCGATCTTTCGTTTTTTTTTTCCGGATGAGTTAAAAAGGGAGAATATAATGGCGGGAGTTGAAACATCGATGCTTGGATCTATTCTTCTGTTCACAGTTGTCCTCTCGCTGCAAGAAGTGTACCGAGGGAAACTAGCTTCTTCTGAGTTGTTCACGATCCTTGGAGGCTTCACTAGCTCCCTCCTCTTTCTCTTCTCTCTCACTGTAAGTTACCTTAGCTATATTGCAAACTTGATCCGATTCACAAATTTTGAGATTTTTTTTGTTCCTGAATATTCCGATGCTTAATGGTTGACGGTCTGGCTTCAATGAAATTTCGTTTCTTTTGCAGTTCATTGGGAATCTCCAGGAGTCTTCTGGTGGGAAGAGTAGCTGGGGTGCAGGTAGTAGATTTCTCTTTGACATACATACACAATCATAATGTGGCTCTCTTTGCTTTAGTGCGAAGTATAGAGTGCTTTTATCAATAAGTTGTCTAGTTCAGATGTTTGAGAAGTTTAGGTTTTGAAAATTTAGATGATGCCTCCCAGAGGAGGTTTAGGTTTCTTCCTAGATAACAATTTGCAAAAGGTCTCCTGGTGAATTTTCTTATTACAAGATTAGATATGTTAACTGATCTGTTTTGTTTTGTGAAATTCAATGTCATCTCGATACTTATGCAAGGATCATCACACTGAAAATTATGTAGTGAGTTTAAAGATAGTTATTGTGCGTGATTATTTGATGGCAGTGATTGTTGCGGAAATCATAGCTCTTGTTGCTGCTAGCACCGTGCATCGCGTTTGTATTACAACTTGGTAAGACTTCTGCTCAATCTTAAATGATAACATTATTTCTTAACTCTTTATCTCTGGCTAAAAAGCTGCGAATGCTTTGTTGTTCATTGCAGTTTCTTGTTCTCTGCTGGGCTGTTATACGAGATGAACAAGATCTCAGTATACATGCTCTCCAAAGCTGACTCCAAATCTAAAAGGCACTGAATCAGAGCATGGGGTTACTAAGTACATGATGTTCTACAAGTTCTCCAAGTTTTTTATCTTGTTTCAGCATTAAAAGACTCAAAGATACTTCTTCCAACTTCATGAACTATAAAATTTAGAATTTTCCTCAACTTATGCTTGCCTTGATCGATTTTGTAGTTGTGTGTTATTACTTTATGTTCTTAGACGAATGGTCAGATTATAAAACCCAGATATGTGATGTCGAGTAGTAATTGTCAACAAATAAAGCATGAATCATTTTGTAGTATGAAGTATGAACTCTGTTGCCTACTACTTCTCCTCATGATCTTACCTAACACATCGCCAATGTTCTTTCACACTTCCTTTTAGCACATGTTTCATTTCTCTCCCAACTACTTCTCCCAGTTAACATACATCTCTTGTTTTGTTGTCTTGCAAATTGAATCAATGGTTAAATCTTATATCTCCACACATTTTGTCCTCGTCAACTTCCATCCAATACAAGAGCCGCAACATCTTTCAACGCATAAAACTTTACAAGGAAACATTCCACGACCGAATGCCACGTATAAACATTATCTCCAACGGGTCCCACAATAAGACAATGACATCATCTCTTACACGGTGTTACACACCACTGTCTGAAAACATTTATTTATATAAACTTCAGACAGTCTCCACCTTGTGGCCAACCACCATGAATATTGCTCAGATAATATTCCTCGCTTTGCTTCTGCTTCCACTTCACACATCGGCGGAGGAGGAACACACCGGAGGCGGTGGAGACACCATCGTGTTCGCCACTCTAGGACGACCTCACTACGAATTCGACATATTCTCCCTCTCCACAACCCATCCCCCGTCGATCTCCACAGAGCTCCGTATCACCGACGGCGAATCAGTAAACTTTAACGGCTACTTCCCGTCTCCATCTCCCGCCCTCATCTCTCTCCTCCCCGACCAAACCTTAATCCAACTCGAAAACTCGCCTCCTGTCCAACTCATCTACGTCACCGAGAGAAACGGCACTTCCAGCATCTACTACGATCTACTTTCCCCCGGCGATTCCGATTCCAAAACGAAACGCCGTTCGTTGTTAGAAACGCCGTCAAGAATCCAGATTCCATTACTATCCAACTCTGATCACGTGAGCGGCACGACGACGGCAGTAAATTCGTTTAAAGATAAGCCTAGCTTGAGCGGCGAGTTCCTCGTCTACGTGTCGACACACGAGAACTCTAATAAGGCTAGGACTAGCTGGACCGCCGTTTACTCCACCGAGTTGAGAACCGGGTCAACTCGGCGGCTCACTCCGAGTGGAATCGCCGACTTCAGCCCCGCGGTGTCTCCTTCCGGGAACTGGACCGCCGTGGCTTCGTACGGAGAGAGAGGCTGGAGTGGGGAAGTCGAGGAGCTTAGCACTGACATCTACGTGTTCTCGACTCGGGACGGGACTCAACGAGTCAAGGTGGTGGAGCACGGCGGCTGGCCGTGTTGGGCCGATGAGTCCACTCTGTATTTCCACAGAAGAAGCGACGAAGACGGTTGGATCAGTGTTTTCCGAGCGATCTTGACTACAGAGTCAGTGAAGATTCAGCGAGTGACGCCGCCTGGAGTTCACGCGTTCACACCTGCCACGTCACCAAACAACCACGAGTTCATAGCTGTGGCGACGAGGAGACCAGGAACTGATGATTACCGCCACGTGGAGCTTTTCGATTTAAAGAAAAACGAGTTTACCGAGTTGACTCGTTTGGTGGCTCTAGAGAGCCACCATTACAACCCTTTCCTCTCTCCTGACTCCTCTCGAGTCGGTTACCATAGCTGCAGAGGAGAAGCTAACGGAAAGAGAAGTCCTCTGCTTCTTCTAGAGAACATACAGACAACCACACCTGATCTTCTCTCTCTCTTTAGAATCGACGGTTCCTTTCCTTCCTTCTCTCCCAAAGGTGATAGAATCGCTTACGTGGAGATGCCTGGTAGAGGCGTGTACGTGGCGAATCCTGACGGTTCGGGGAGGCGTAAAGTGTTCGATGGGAAGACGTTTGCGACGGTTTGGGATCCGGTTCGGGAAGGGAGAGTGTATACTAGCTTAGGTCCGACGTTTGCTACGGAGAGAACAGAGGTTGATATCATCTCCATCGACGTGGATGCGGCTGAGGAGAAGTCGTGTTTTGTTAGAAGGTTAACGACGAATGGGCAGAACAATGCTTTCCCTTGGCCGTCTCCTGATGGGAAGCTGATCGTGTTTCGCTCCGGGAGGTCCGGTCATAAGAACTTATACTTGATGGATGCTGAGAGAGGAGAAAGCGGTGGTTTGTGGAGATTGACGGAAGGTGCGTGGACGGACACGATGTGTAGCTGGTCACCGGATGGGGAATGGATCGCGTTTGCATCGGATAGAGAAAGTTCGGGATCAGGTAGCTTCGAGCTGTTCTTGATCCATCCGGATGGGACCGGGTTGAGGAAGCTGATACAGAGTGGGACTGGTGGGAGGACTAACCATCCGATCTTTAGTCCGGACAGTAAGAGTATTGTCTTCACGTCTGATTACGCTGGGTTATCGGCGGAACCGATCTCGAACCCGCATCATTTCCAGCCGTATGGTGATATCTTCACGGTGAAGCTTGATGGGTCTGGTTTAAGGAGACTGACGCATAATGCATATGAAGATGGGACTCCTGCATGGGCGCCTCGGTTCATTAGGCCAGGTGATGTGGTGTTGGGCAGGAAGAATGATTCGAGTTGCTCGTTTGATGATTGTCACTGGCTTAATAAGAATCCGACACTAAAAGACCAGAGAATCTCATGTTAATAATATGTATATGATTACTGTAAGATGTATTCTAGTTTGGAACTATGTAGACTCGTAAGAGACTGCCGATGTTTTGCAGACTAATACTGTGATATATATATATATATATATGCATAAGACTTCGCTTCATAACGAGACTGTCATTATGTGTATAGATAGATATCCTGCGAGGTTTGTACTGTGCCGGTAGTTTGGTTATGCCTAAATAAACAGAACAAATCAGAAAATGAAAGTTTCTATTAAAATTAGTGGAAGTATTTGTTATTATTTTTGGGTTTTCAACTTAGTTATTTTAGTTTGAAATTTGGTTAGTTCATTATGGTATTATATTTTATAAAAAAAAAAGTAAAAAGATAAATAACTAATTATCAAAATGAACTAAATTAATAACCATTCTTTTGAATCGTCAAATTAAACTGAACTCACAACCTAATCTGAATGCATACAGCGACTTGTAGATGGTGCGGATGAGTACCTGCAGCTTTTGGACGTGGCAAGCAATACAATCCTTGCACTCTCAGAACTGTCTCAAGACTTCTAAAGCAATAACCTCCACAACGTCGTCAAAGCTCTGCATCTTGACTTCCATTGTCATTTTTGCTTGTGTTGAGTTTGTAACGGACCTCTATACCTACCTTGTGAACTGTCATAATGGTACTTGTCGTGCTACTAATATTAAATGTTAGAAAAAAAAATTATATGACCGAGTATAGAAAAAAACTGACGAGAGACAGCAAGAAACGTTTTTGCAACTGTTTTGATTTACAATGATGATTCCAGAAAGTTAATGATACCTTGGCTCAAAATAATTTTGGAAATTCAGGGAGGCTACATAAGCTAAAGAGATGGGGTCTTAGTTTAAGCCTAGGCTGGACCCGGATCCAGAACCCGTGGAAGACCTAACCATCGGGTGACTAAACGAAGGCTGGTTGATGGATGATGCTGCTGGTCCACCTGCAGGGTTATTGAGTTCGTTGTTGCCAAACATGACATTTGGTGAAGCCGTTGATCCTGCATTCGTCTGTATCGCATTGAGAGGCAATATCGGGCCAGAGGAGAACGCTTGTTGTTATTGTTATTGTTGGCGTGCCATGAACTGCATCTGCGCATGAAGTTGAGGGTTGTTGCTAAACCCTGGGATCATGTTTGGTTGAGAAGTGCCACTCCCACTCCTCTCCTCCGTCCGCCCTTGGCCACATCGCTTGCAAACTCATGCAGAATGTCCACGTTCCAGTTGCAGTCATAATCTCTGAAGCACAGCCAAGGTTTGTTACCAAGGTAATGTAGGACGTAGAGAATAGGAGAATCTGTTCTAAAGAGACGTGTCTTCGTCTGCTTGATCTCAGCCTCGCCCCCCTTCCCAGAAATGCTTTAAGAAGTTCATGTGTTTCGGGATCCGATGCCACCACGTGTATACTTCGTTGAGGTAGCCTTGGTCAAAACGATTTCGTTGATGTGGTCCATGAGTAGCTGGAATGTGGAGTTTGATGGCTCCACCACCATCACACCAGAGTTGAAGAGGGTAGCGTTGTTTCTCGTAGCGGATAGCTCAGGCATCTCAAAGAGGATGTCAATGTTCTTGAGGATAAGCATATCAGCATCGATGAAGATGATCTTGTCGTACTCAGTCATAGATTTATTATCAGCATAAAAATTTGTAAATAGATATATTATCGATTCAAAAATCATTAGAATACATTATTTCATGTTAAATATTTAATAATTAATTATACATAAAAACTTTTCTAGATGATAAAGTTTTTATTTTAATAAAATATCTTTTATTACGTAAAATAAACTTGAAAATATTCATATATACATAAAATTAATATATGAATTTATATTTATTTTTAAAATATTATGATGTAAAATATTTTTGGTTAACATAATATAGAATGTTTTTATGATTATCAAATTAATAAAATTTGTTTTTATTTATGAGTAATTATATATTGACAAATAATTGTATACATATTTTTGAATTCTTTGCCAAATCTTTTCACTAATAATCACAATGAGTGATTTTGTCATAAGAAATTTATCTTAAAAGATTAAAAATTCATTCTATCTTATGTGATATAAGATAATCTTGCTCTGTTTATGTTTACCAGAGGAGGAGGAGCAGACGAACGGGCGATGAAGATTTCCGCTCCGATCAAAAACTTCCCAAATATGAGAAGAGGTGGAGAAAGATAAAAAAGAAAAGAGAACAAGCAAGAATGTTCTGTTTTTTACATCTTAGATATGTGGAGAACACTGCCTTAACGATTCATCACCTCATCTCTAGTGATCATGAACAAATTAGGTATAACAATTTCCTTAATTTCACTATGAAAGTAACTATTTATTATAATTAAAATGATAATTTGCAGTTTGGTTGTCTTTTATTATTCTATACCAATGTGTAAGACTTTCTTATTATATCACTAAGACCACATTCTCGCTGTTACATTGCTTACTTTTGAAGAGATCCTCAAAAAGGCGGACATCAGGGCATATTTAGTTCAAGAAAATTGATTGTAAAAGAGGTGGTAAGTATTTGGTGAACTATTTTATAAAATATGGCAGTCGTCAAATCAGATAAATGGTGAGTAAGATGTTGAAGAATTTTCTCCAAGGTTGACATGTGTATTGTTGGTATGTTCAAAATCACAACTCGTTGTTACTGTTAAAATTATTGTTCTAGTTCTTGATCCAAAAATATTAATATATGTTGTACTTTTTATATTACAACAATTTGGTTGCAATCTGTTGTTGCTGTGTCTTGGAAATTTGTTTCAAATTGGAGAATTTATCAGATTTCTTTTTCATTAAAGGTTAAGGACATATTTTGGTTGCAATCTGCTGTTTTGAGTATGGTATTATAATTTTTTTTTTAAAATAAATAATAACCGAAGTGAATTAAATTAAATAACCATTCTTTTGAATCGTCAAATTAAACTGAACTCCTAACCTAATCTGAATTGAGAACCAAAAAGTTTGGTATATGACCTTATTTGGTTTAAAACCTAATAATCTGAATTGAGAACCAAAATGTTTGGTACAGTATATGACCTCCTTATTTGGTTTAATAGTCGAACCTTCTTATTAGCTTCGAGGGTTTGAGGCGGAAGCGGGAAAACGCCATACAATTACAGAGAAGTCTCTGCCTCCTCACTGGAACAACCGGTAAACTTTATTATTGCAAAGGAGGAATGGCGCCAGTTCTAGAGAGCACACAACCATGGGTTGAGAAATAGTACCATCTTGCTTCCTCTCCTTGTTTTATATTGATTTCCGTTGACCGGAACTCGAATCGGATTTTTTTTAACTCACAACTCATTTTGTTGTGTTTAAAGCCGACCGAAGAAGGTGAAGGACGTGGCGCATCAGGAGGAGGTGGTCCGTGTCCTCACCAACACTCTCGAAACTGCTAACGTAATCTCACAGAAACCCCCTTTGCTAGTCAATCTCGATTGATTACATTTTGATTTTGATTTCGATTTTGGAAACCCTAGAATGTCGAATTGAGATCTCAAGTCTGGGTTTTTTATTTTTTTGATTTGATTTTGTGGTTGGCAGTGTCCGCACATGCTGTTTTATGGACCGCCAGGCACGGGAAAGACCACTACTGCACTTGCCATCGCTCACCAGCTCTTTGGGTAATTTATACTTTTCTTAATCTCAATCTCCGATTTGAAGTATATTTGATTGAATTCATTTAACTTGTACGAGGAACCTTGTGACCTCTCATATACACTGTCTAGCTACCTAGTGTGGAAACTTGCTCTATCATAATGCAACCACACAGTCAGAGATTGAATTTATCTCAGAGCATTCTGATTATCATTTTTTTTTAGTATGCATCATAACGAGAGTAGACACTAGCCATTATGTGGTGTGTGGCCTTGTGAGTGTTTAGATTTATAATTTTGAAAGTTTTTAGTCCTCTTTTTTTATTGTCTCAACAGAGCTAAGTTTAAGCTTCTTTTGAGGTTTAGATAATGTATGCATGCATAGCATCAATGTGTCATTTGTTTTTCCTTTTGTTTGTGCAGTGATTTGCAACCTAAAATTTGCAGTTATGACTGGTCATCTAACTAAAGATTTTCTTTTTCACAGACCTGAATTGTACAAGTCTAGGGTCTTGGAGCTTAATGCTAGTGACGACAGAGGGATTAATGTGGTTCGGACAAAGATCAAGGACTTTGCTGCTGTTGCTGTTGGCACCAACAACCGTCAAGGGTATGCAATAGCCGTCTTCCTTTTTGTTTTTTTGCTAGTTACTCTTTTATGCTCCGGTGTGTAGTGTGCATTTCATCTAAGACCACTATATTGTATTTCAGCGGTTATCCTTGCCCATCGTTTAAGATTATCATCCTAGATGAGGCTGATTCTATGACTGAAGATGCTCAGGTACGCTGAAAATCTTATTTACTACCACATTTTGTGCTTCGAAAATGTGTTTACCATGAACTATTTTGCAGAACGCCTTGAGACGCACAATGGAAACTTACTCCAAAGTCACCAGATTCTTTTTCATATGTAACTATATCAGCAGGTAATTTCTTTTATTATGATTGCTTTCGTTTGTTGATTCTTAAGTCTTATGATTGAGCTGCTAGTAGTGAACATTTTTTACTCATTGGTAATGAAGAAACATTTTGTAGAGCTGAAGGGTGGACTCACCGATTAAGATATAGCCCTTAATAATTTCCATTTCATTTTTTTCTCAAGGATCATAGAGCCCCTTGCTTCAAGATGTGCCAAGTTCAGGTTCAAACCACTTTCTGAAGAAGTCATGAGTAACCGAATATTGCATATTTGTAATGAAGAAGGTCTCAACCTTGGTGCAGAGGTGTGCACATATGCTTTAAAGTTTGCCTTTGTTTTATTTAGTCATTGTCCAAGCTGCTTATACTAGCTACTTTCCGTATAGGGTCTTTCAACTTTGAGCTCCATATCACAAGGTGATCTCCGTAGAGCCATCACGTATCTACAGGTTAGGTGAAACGAACTGTCGGTGCAATATAGTTATTGGACGAAATCAACTGTGGTTGTTAAAGTTATATTTAATCCAGTCTTTCTCCTTGAATATTACAGAGTGGTGCTCGGTTGTTTGGATCAACAATAACTTCTAGAGATTTACTCGATGTGTCTGGGGTAAGGATGATGAAAATCCACTTTTGCGCGAGTGTATAGTAGTTTCATTTAAATACAAAACTCAGTTAGAGCCGAGGGTTAATTTTGGATGTCTTCTGAACCTTTCAGGTAGTTCCTCTGGAGGTAGTGGAGAGGTTTTTTACAGCATGCAAAAGTGGTGATTTCAATATTGCAAACAAGGAAGTGGACAACATAGTTGCAGAAGGATATCCTGCATCTCAAATCACCAACCAGGTTTTCTATTTCCCTCATTTTTGTTGCACGTTGAAGTCTCGCGATTGTGGTTATAATCACGTCTAATACAAGTCTCCTTTCAGTTATTTGATATAGTCGTTGAGGCTGGTGATGACATAACAGACAATCAAAAGGCTAAGATCTGCAAATGCCTAGCTGAAACAGATAAGGTGAGACTTCTCTCTACTGAATTCTCTTTTCCTTCTTCTATGGAGTTAGTTAAAAGACTCTTATGAAAATAGTTATCATCGTCCCTGCTCTGTTACATAACAAATTTTGGGTGAAGTTCACATCTGTCGTTGTCGTATGGATCTTTTAGATATGTTTGAGTCTAAGTTAAAGCGTGTCTCAGCATCATGTTCCCTTTTCAATGGATACAGCGACTTGTAGATGGTGCGGATGAGTACCTGCAGCTTCTGGACGTGGCAAGCAATACAATTCGTGCACTCTCAGAAATGGCTCAAGACTTCTAAAGCAATAACATCTCAAGACTTCTAAAGCAATAACATCCACAACGTCAAAGCTCTGCATCGTGGTTTTCATTTTTTTGTTTTGCTTGTGTTTAGTTTGCAACCGATCTCTACCTTATGATGTTTGATTATATGACAAGACCAAGTAGAAAAAAAGTCTGACGAGAGACAGAGTCGGATATTTTTGCAACTGTTTTAGATTCACAATGACGATTCAAGAAAGTTAATGATACCTACATGCAGACACTAACAATATAACACTAAAGTCTCAAAGCAATAACTTGGCTCAAAATAATTTTGGAAACTCTGATAGGCTACATAAGCTAAAGAGATGGGGTCTCAGTTTAAGCCTAAGCCAGACCCGGATCCAGAACCCGTGGAAGACCTAACCATCGGGTGACTAAACGAAGGCTGGTTGATGGATGATGCTGCTGGTCCACCTGCAGGGTTATTAAGTTGGTTGTTGCCAAACATGACATTCGGTGAAGCCGTTGATCCTGCATTGGTCTGTATGGCATTGAGAGGCAATCTCGGGCCAAAAGAGAACGCTTGTTGTTGCTGTTGTTGTTGTTGTTGGCGTGCCATGAACTGCATCTGCGCATGAAGTTGTGGGTTGTTGCTAAACCCTGGGATCTTGCTTGGTTGAGAAGAGCCAGCTGAAACTTGTTGTTGCTGATGTAGTTGTTGCTGCAGGAGAGTGTTGATGTTGTTACCACCACCTGAGGATAGAGACATCCCTTGGAGATTATTATTAGTATTAGCCTGTGGAGTCATTCCTCCAGGTGTTGATCCAAATCTTGCTGAGAGCATACGTGCTCGTTCTGCTGCAAATCTCTTACGAGTTTTCTCTACTTGTTCGCATTCTTTCATCAACAACGTTTCTATTTCTGCAAACTGCTTTAGCTTCAGCTCCATCCTCTTCAACTGTGGGATGATTTTAAAGTTGTTTACTCATATCAGCAATTAACACTACAGACAAAACAAATCAACCAACCATATAAATTATCTATAGCAATAATACCTGGTGATTTACAATATTTGCAGAAAGCCTTTGAAATTCACGTTCCTCATGATCAGCAAACAATTTGGCTTTTGTTGATGCAGCTGATAGACAGGCTCTAAAAGCAGCCATAACCTTGTCCTGTGGCAGTGGAGTCAGTGCTTCTGCTCCGTTTTGGCAGGGTGTTTTCTGTGCTCCCGAGTTATCATCTTTTACCATCAAAGGAGATTGGGTATTATGTTAAAAACGAAGGAGCCGAAATTACTGTAAAGAGAACAATCAAGCAGCATGCCATACCATCTAGCTGCTGATTTTCTCCATCAAGCATGGTGGGTTCTTTTCCTTGCATGCCATCAGATTTCAACCTTCATTTCATCATAATCCATAAGATGTATGCATAAAGAAATTGAATGAAAGCTATACCAACAAGAAGGTCTCAACCTTGGTGGGGAGGTGTGCACATATGCTTTAAGGTTTGCCTTTCTTTTATTTAGTCTTTGTGGAAACTGCTTATACTAGCTAATTTCCGTGTAGGGTCTATCAACTCTGAACCCCATATCACAAGGTGATCTCCGTAGATGAAACTAACTGTCTGTGAAATATTGTCATGGGACGAAATTTACTGTGGTTGTTAAATTTAATCCAGTTTTTCTCCTTGGATACTACAGAATGCTGCGAGGTTGTTTAGATGTGTTTTTGAACCTTTCAGGTAGTTCCTCTGGAGGTAGTCTAAGAGGTTTTTTACTGCATGCAAAAGTGGTGATTTCGATATTGCAAACAAGGAAACATAGTTGCAAATGTCTAGCTGAAACAGATAAGGTGAGAATTCTCTCTGCGGGACTCTCTTGTCCTTCCTTCTATGAAGTTAGTTAAAAGACTCATGTTTTAGTCAAGTTCACATCTTTCATTGTCATATGGATCTTTTAGATATGTTTCAGTCTAACTTAAAGCGTGTCTCATCTTTTCAATGCATATATGCAGCGACTTGTAGATGGGGCGGATGAGTATCTGAAGCTTTTGGGCGTGGCAAGCAATACAATTCATGCACTCTCAGAAATGGCTCAAGACTTCTAAAGCAATGACCAAAGCTCTGCATCTTAGATTTTCAATATTGTTTTGCTTGTCTTAAATCTGTAACTGTTTCATGATATGAGTAGAGAAAAAAGTCTGACTAGAACATACTTTTGTGAACTGTTTTTGATTAAGTTTGGTGCTTGTAACCCATCATGCAATCACTTCTTTTCTTGAAAGTCTGTGTAGGAATTGTCACTCCACCATACAACCAACCAGCTAACCAACCAGCTTTTCCTTTTCTGCAGATATGTTTCAGGAGGGTCCTCGCCAGCTTTAGCAGAGTCTTTGTTTTTTGTTGTTTCCTAGGCACAGACATGCAACGGTTCTCCAAATTGAACTCGCCTTCATACTCCCCATCATCAACAAACCTAGGTTTCAAGTTTGCAAATTTGCAAATTATTTAAATATAATCGGTTTCAATTTTTAATCAAATATGATTGGTTTCAATTTTAGTTAAGTATGACCAAATTTCGAACCAAATTAGAATTATTTTCTAAATTTTAGATATTTACAAGTATAAGATATTTAGAACCAAGCCGACTCAAAAGCAAACAAAAAATTTACAATTGCTTAGATGAATCCAAACCTCTAAAATTCGAAGGTGGATCTGATGAAAAATTGTCCTAATCGAATATCCGAATGCCCATACCTACTTAATAAGTTTGGTATTTCCTTTTTGTGTGAGTTTTATGGCAAATTTTAGGAGAATTTAGTATAAATCAACATCATCAAGAAAGTCGCATAATTAAAATGACATAACCAAATAAAGAGCTGGAAGACTAAGGTACGATCAAATGAAATGTGATTAAATATCACAATTCAAAGAGTCCTCTATGTAACCCATCCCCTTTTTTCTTTATAAATCAACCAAAGGATTAGGGAGTGATGAACTTTAAAAGATCACAAGAACAGAGTTGTAACTCTTTTCAAACTTTTTAACATATTAAGGGTAGGTGGTATGACTATTAATGTAGGAGTGGCCGATTATAGATGAATTGAAATTCATATACAAAAATTATATAAACCGAACTATACAATTGATTCTGTTTTTATTTAGTGGGACTTTTTGGACTAGGGGTTTCATAAATGTTGGTGGGATTTAGTGGGTTTTAAAGATTTTGATGGAGATTTTTATGGAGAATTTTGCAGATGGGGGATTCTGGTGTAGGTTTTTGATCTGGTTTTGTGGGCTCTAGGCAATATAAACAGTTAAAGCATACATTTTACAGCAACAAACTCTTCAGGGAGACCCTTCTGATTCTGAAAAATTGTTTTGGTAGAATAAAAGTATGTAAATTTATAAACCAAAAATGTTCTTAGATACCAGACAATAAAGAAGATGAATGTGAAGAGAGATAACCCAATGCAGCTGTTTTTTTATCTCTTGATTAGAGCATGGAAAGGAGGGAAACATGACGGACAGATCTGTTTCTCGATATGCAAACTAGAGCGCTTGTATCAGTGTAAGTGATGGGGAATGCAGCAAATAATGCGACAATAACGAAGTAAGCTGTACTTTAATTAACGGAGTTACACGTTTTAAATGGATACTTTTAACAAACTTACAGGATTTTAATTGTTACATGAGGAATTGGAAGTTGTCTGCTTTATCAGATATTTGTCTTCAAGATTAATCAGTGGTAAGAAAAATATTAATCAGTGGTTCCTTAAGGATGTTGTGTTTTCAGAGAGGGAAAGTTGCTCTCTTCTTTAGCCATTTAACGATACCGTTGTAATATAAATGGTGGTTGCAAGGAAGAGTATGAAGTCGTCGTAAGAGTTCATACATATACAACAGTCATGCACAAAAGAAATCAAACTAGACATCTTTCAAACTATATAAAACAGTATTTGTCACTAACAAATGGCTTTACCGTATCCTCAGCAGTGTTCTTTCAGTTGCTAAGCATGTATGGTAATGATCTAAAACCTAACAGAACAAGCAGCAGCGCTTCTAGTTCAAGAAAAGATGCAACTACGACACGTCTTGCGAATTTTATATCAAAACAATAACTTGGCTCAAAATAATTTTGGAAACTCTGATGTTTAGTTTGCAACCGATCTGTACCTTATGATGTTTGATGATATGACAAGATCAAGTAGAAAAAAAGTCTGACGAGAGCCAGAGTTGGATATTTTTGCAACTGTTTTAGATTCACAATGATGATTCAAGAAAGTTAACGATACCTACATGCAGACACTAACATATAACACTAAAGTCTCAAAGCAATAACTTGGCTCAAAATAATTTTGGAAACTCTGATAGGCTACATAAGCTAAAGAGATGGGGTCTTAGTTTAAGCCTAAACCAGACCCGGATCCAGAACCCGTGGAAGACCTAACCATCGGGTGACTAAACGAAGGCTGGTTGATGGATGATGCTGCTGGTCCACCTGCAGGGTTATTAAGTTGGTTGTTGCCAAACATGACATTCGGTGAAGCCGTTGATCCTGCATTCGTCTGTATGGCATTGAGAGGCAATCTCGGGCCAAAAGAGAACACTTGTTGTTGCTGTTGTTGTTGTTGGCGTGCCATGAACTGCATCTGCGCATGAAGTTGTGGGTTGTTGCTAAACCCTGGGATCATGCTTGGTTGAGAAGAGCCAGCTGAAACTTGCTGTTGCTGATGTAGTTGTTGCTGCATGAGAGTATTGATGTTGTTACCACCACCTGAGGATAGAGACATCCCTTGGAGATTATTATTAGTATTAGCCTGTGGAGTCATTCCTCCAGGTGTTGATCCAAATCTTGCTGAGAGCATACGAGCTCGTTCTGCTGCAAATCTCTGACGAGTCTTCTCTACTTGTTCGCATTCTTTCATCAACAACGTTTCTATTTCTGCAAACTGCTTTAGCTTCAGCTCCATCCTCTTCAACTGTGAGATGATTAGGAAGTTGTTTACTCACATCAGCAATAAACACTATCGACTAAACAAATCAACCAACCATAGAAATTATCATCATCAACTATGTTCTGCTATATACCTGGTGATTTACAATATTTGCAGAAAGCCTTTGGATTTCACGTTCCTCGTGATCAGCAAACAATTTTGCTTTTGTAGATGCAGCTGATAGACCGGCTCTAAACGCATCCATAACCTTGTCCTGTGGCAGTGGAGTCGGTGCTTCTGCTCCGTTTTGGCAGGATGTTTTCTGTGCTCCCGAGTTATCTTTTACCATCAAAGGTTGACAGTTAAACAAAGGCGCCAAAAAAATTACTGTAAAAAAATCACAATCAAGCAACATGCCATACCATCTCGCTGCTGATTTTCTCCATCAAGCAAGGTAGGTTCTTTTCCTTGCAAGCCATCAGATTTCAACCTTGATAGATTGAGAAGTTTCAGCATAGTCCATAAGATGTATACATAAATAAATTGAGTGAAAGCTACCAAAAAGACTTAGAGAATGGATAGTGAACACAAGATACACTAACCTATCATCCGCAGATAGAACCGTGAGGCATTCATGGGCACATGACGCAGCAACTCTAGGTCCAACAGCTGATGCCAAAAATGCTACCTAAAAATGTTTCGGTATCAGGTTATCATATTCCAGACTCAAAGAGGATCATTTTCTCCACTCTCAATTATGCATACAATATAGGTTTCAGATCAATCGATTCATCATATATCTCTAACTGGTGAGATGATAACGAAAAGTTATGTGTATATAAATTCTGCAGCAGAAAAAAATCACATACCAATGCCATAACCGGATTCGGAGACTTCACAAAAGGAAGATTGATCTCAGTGCCAGAACCTTGCTCAGAAGTTCCTGCAAAAGCAAGTCGACAATGAGTATGGCAATGTCAAAAAACATAACCACGGCCAATGATTTACAGTTTGAGATGAAGTAAACAGAATCACCAGGTAAAGCCCCATTTGAATCTCTTCCTTTGTGGTCATATCCATTTGTAGGGTTTGCTGCATCAGTAACACCTGGAAGCTCAACATTATCCAAAAGACCATCCTCCACAGGTAACCGAAGAAAATGAAGAATACACTGAGCTTTTGATTTGGAGCCAACATGGTCCGCAATCTGAACCCAGTTCTCATTGTAGAGCTCCACAGCTTCAAGAAGCAAGAGAGTTTCTTGATCACTCCAGTTCTCTCCATCTTGATCCCTGAAATCTTTGCTTGTGTCCACTCTTACAAAGTCAATACAAGAATGTCCAACAACAAATCTCGCATCGTGAAAACAATCAGAGCATAAGAGTACATCCTCCTGAAAGTAGAGATGATAACCCTTTAGTTTGAAACGTTCCATATCCACAAACAGTAAGCAAGATAAGGTTTGTGAGTCTATTACATCAGGTAATGAAACAAAAAGAACAGTAGGTAGAGGAAGCAGGATAAGAACCTTCTTTTGTGACTGGAAGTACACGGTTGGAAGCGGTTTAGAACAATGGTTGCAATGGTTATCACATAAGTGTTCACGAATCCTGATGTCCAAATCAGGAAGGTCAACATCCAAACATGGCAAGGATTCATCTGCCTTGTGTCTACATATAGGCTTGTCAAATCTGATCAAACTATCAATAGACGTCAAAGCAGCAGACGGCACATGGATCTCACCGTTTGCATCCTCCCTAACATCTGATACACCCTTAGAAGGCCCAGGACGACACTGTGGAGCGGCACAGTAATTGATTATTCCCCAGTGATCAAGAAAACGGAAAACTCTTGCAAGATCTTCGTTGTCAACACCATCTACCAATCCTTGGCAATCAGAAATCGTCAGCGTCTTCTCAGGGTTATCCAAATACTTCGAAACGATGGCGTTCCTGAATTGTGTGTAACTTTCTGGTGTATGATTTGGCGATTTTCCAGAGAAGTACTGTGGCACCACTTGCCTTTCAAGCCTGTCCACTGTGTTTGGTGCAAACCAATCTGCTCAAATGTGAACAAAATGATCAGAACATAAAGGATCAAGAGGATAACCAGGGTACATCTGAGCTACAAGACTACATGAACATAGCCTAGATAAAATTTAGAAGCATATCAATTTGCATAATCCATTCAAAGTGCAACACAAGACACATAGGACTGATCAAACCAAGACAAGAACTTATGAATTTAAGACATAATACACATGTTTTCAACTCATATGCAAAATGAATGGATTGAAGGACAGTAAAAAAAAGGAACCTGAATGCATAGGCAAGACATGAACTTTATCCCCAAACCGTTTAACAACACCTTCTCCTTCCATAATAGACGGTGGAGAGATAACATAAGCCCCTCCTCCATCACTTTTCTCAGGATCAAAGCACAAGGAATCAGCAGGTACAGTACTTAACGCCTGCAACTGCCCAAACGAAATATTCTCAAGAGACGGAAGCAACAAGCCCTGCCCCCCTTTAACCTCCTCCCCTCTCAAACAACCCCTCTCAGCCGCCGCAAGAGCCGTCACAGACGCGTGAGGGCGTACCACCACGCGCCTGACAACAGAAGGGAAACTATAGATGCGCTCACCACCGGAATCTTCAACCACCTCGTTATTACCAAGTCCTGCTGGATCGGGAGCTGCGGCGCCGTTTTGGTGAATCTCATCTGCATTATCAGCATCCTCCATCTCCTCGTTCTCCTCGTCTTCTTCCTCTATATCGTCCTCCTCTTGCTTAGGTCTCCTCCCGCCTCTCCTCCGCCGTTTCCATTTCCCTCTTCTATCTGCGAAAGGAGGGAGAATCGAGTCATTACCCATGAATACGATCTACATGGGTAATTCAAATCCCAATCCAAAATCGGATTTTGAAATGGAAAGAGAGTTCCTTTTATGCTGTTTTACCTTCAGTCGCTGGCATTTTGTTTGATTCGAGAGAGAATTGAATTGAGTCTTGAGGCAAAGAGAGCTTCGAGTAATAGAATTGCTTTTCCTCTCTTCTTCTATGATCCTCCGAGTCTCTCTCTCGTTTCCAAGCTTCCGAGCACCAAACAGCAAATCTTCTTTCCTTCCGCCATTGTCTTCGCTAGTCTCTGTAATTTATTCATTATGACCTAACCTTCTTGGCGATACAGAGGTTTTGGAAGAGGGAAATCAATTATTTCGGTTTGCGTTTTCGGTTACACGAAACCAAAATTAAATTTCAATCGGTTTGGACTGATAAGGTTGGCTTTGGATTATTTTCATTTACACATAATTATTTATTTTAAATGATTAACTATCATATTTAACATATTACAAATTGTTTAATATCACATTTTAACAAACATAAATTTTATAGTCCATATGCAGTAACTTAATTTATTTGTTTTAAATTTTTAGTGATAGCATATATTAAATCATGTGATATAAAATTTAAATTGAAAATCTTATTGATTAAGGATCAAAAATTAACTGAAAATTATTATATTAAATTAATATTGAAAGTTTTGTAAAATATTGTATATGAGATTAGTTAAAATAAATATATATTTAATTTTCAAATAAACACGAAATTAACTAAAATAAAAGTTTTGTGTAAGCAAAAATGGAATATACCTTTATTTTAAACATATAAAAAATTGATTAAATATTTAAAAGGTTTATTTGATGAAAAGGTTAAATATATATTATATTATAAAAATATTAAAAAAATATTCAAATACAATTTGGGAGAAAATTAGGAATATCTATTTGATTTGTTTGTTATAGAAGTGTAAGAGAGATATTATAATTCTATTTCTTAAGTAATATATGAATGAATTGTTATTTCTAGTAAGTGTCCATCTTTTTAAATATCACACATGAATTAAAAATTGAACAAATAAATAAATTACATTAGGCGGAAATGGCTATCTCGATCACACTCCTCCATCTGCTCACTATAAAAGCTTCTTTTTTTGTATCACTGTTACTCCGCGTTAATCACTTCTCTCTCCTTCTTGCTTGCTCTGGTTCCAAGAATAGCCAAGAATCGCGAAAATTCCAATCTTTTTTTTTACTTCTCGCTGTCTTTCTTGATATTACTCATCATTCCCAAGTCCTTCGGTTGATTTCATAAGGACAAATGGGATGTGTTGCATTAGAGTACTGTTTTGGATTATGACAAAAAGCCACATTTCATTCGATCGAACTTACCTAGGTATTCCGGTTTATCTCTTTTATTTGGTTATGTGAATTCAATTATGCCACTTTTTGATGATGTTAATTTACACTAAATTCTCCTAAAACAAAATTACCATAAAACACACACAAAATTGCCATAAACACACACAAATATTGAGTACCAAACCTATTAGGTAGGTAGGCATTCATATATTCGATCAGATCTAGATCCTTTGGATTTTAGAGATTTGGAGCCATTTAAGTAATTGTAAATTCGTTTGGCTATGATCTGGTTTGGTTCTAACTATTTTATACTTATAATATCTTAAAATTTGGAAAATAATTCGATTTCGGTTCGAGTTTTGGTCAAACACCATCATATCTAATTAAAATATTCAAATAACCAAAAAGAATTATTAATAAACATTTTTAAAAAACTCTAGATTTGTCATTAAAGCTTTATATTACTTGTAAATGTTAGAAAAATAATAAGATTGTAAACAAAAACTCATTACGACTAAATCATCGATTTTAATATAGAAAATGGAACACATGGAATGGTAGTATTAGATATTAATTTTTGAAAATTTGGTAGAGATATGTTTTTATCAGATTAGGTCTATTCGGTTGGTTCTTTTCTGAACTGTTTTTTTTTCTAGATTCAGTTTTAGAATAGACAATTATCTGCACAATGGATAAGAGTCCAATGGAAGATGACGCCACAATTTATCTCCTTTATGGTAAAGACTGTATACCTTCTAAAGCTACAAAAGAGAGATACCTCTTGCTATATCAGCATTTTTAATTTGGGTTTTGATCCAAGATATATAGATATATTGTTTTGCTTAGGGAAGCTCTTTGCCGTGATCTAGACCCCGTGGAGCACAGTTTCTTCAAGAGGGTTTGCTTCAGCTGGAGAAGTTTAGTCAAGTGTCTCCCGGCCAATGTCTCTTAAGAAGCATGGATCCTTACCAAGAAAGTGAAGTAAAAGAAAGTTAGCATATTCAACAAACAGTCAAAGACCAGATTCAAATCTAGAAATGGCTTAAAAGGCTTGACGATTGTTGGCTCATTCAACTCTTGGATACTTGCATACCAGTCTGGAACAAGATGCCTTAACCCCCATACACGATTTCAGTGGGAGGAAGGTTCTTCTGCCTAGCATCCCACAAGGACAAAGATCTGTTGCTTTCACGATGGGCAAGCCTCTAGTTGAAGCTGAACCAATTATCGAATCAGGTCTATTCGGTTGATTTTTTTTTCAGATCTATTTTCCTTGTTTCGGTTCTTTAGAATAGACAATTGTTTGCACAATGGACAAAATTCCAATGGAAGCTGAAGCCAAAATTTATCTCTTATGTTGTGAAGACACTACAATATACACTCTGAAGCCGCAAAAGGGAGAGACGTTTTGGGATATCATCAGTTTCAGTTTGGATTTTGATCCAAGATATATTGATGGATTGTTTTTTGTTGATGGGGAGCTCTTTGCTACTGATCAATAGTTTGAGGGTGAGCATAACCTGGTGGAGCCTAGTATTTCTCTTGAGTAGAAGATACAATGGTGCGGGAGGCTTGGCTGTTGATAAATATACAAATGATGCTTCAAATTGCAAGAAGGTATATGACATCTACATGAAAAGGCAAAACAAACCTGGTGAAAACAATTATGAATGACCAATGGCTAACTGCCTTCACACACGGTTAAATATGGATCAGGAAGAAGAGTTACAACTTTTTGGTTGACCGAGAAGACATTATGTAGTGAAAATTTTTCTTTGATTCATTTGATGTGTTGGGTAAACTGCAATCCTCACACTATGCTTCTTAAAATACTTTTTTAGCTAAGCTGAGAAGATTATCATTGGCTCTGAATACCAATGATTCTTCTTCCCCTCAATGTAACTATCACAACCAATGTTTCCGGTTGGTAAGAAATACACAAAACCAAATCACAGTTTCAAAGGGGTTATGGGTTTAGACTGATAGCGAAACTTTAAAATTCAGTTCAAACACTTTCAGTTTTTAATATATCTGATATACTATATAACAATATTACAAATTTATCATCAAAATTCAAAATGAATATATATAGCATTACAATTTTTTTTATTTTTTATTGGTATGCTTACCATTCAATCTCCTTCATTAGAGCTACTCTAACAAGCCCATGGGCTGGTAACTATTCCAACCATTTTTTTACTATTCGTGCTACATCCACTGTCCATGTGGATCCGCCCCTGACATTGGTTTATTCAGTCAGTAAATTATTTACTGTAAATATAAGGAGTGTACCTTTAACTTTATTATGTGCTCCCAACCGCCGTCCACGCTTACGTTTGACCGTATTATGACTTGATGTCTGACATAGACTTTAGCAGTAATCAGGTGAAATAAAACTGTACAAAGGTGCATAACGGTGATGAAAATGACGTAACAATGGAGATTTTGTAAATCCATTTTCAAAGATCATTGTATTATTTTTTTGTAGTTTATAAACCCAATATTAAGATTATATACACTAAATGATTAAAAATGTTTTTTTTCACAAATAATCTATCTTGTTGCAAATTCTAGACTGTATGTTAAATATGTAGAACTTTACAATCTTTTGTTGAAGTAGAACTTAATAATCTTTAGTTTAAGAAAAATTCTTGTAGCTGAATTAAGTTGCAGAGTGAAAATTGGAATGGAGCAGAGAGTGTTGTGATCAAGAGACAAGACACAAATATTAGGACTTAGGAGAATTATTACCCCAAGTGTCTAAGACATGACAAGAGAGGTTATTACGGTTAAGGGCAAGAAACTGAAGAGAAGAAGAGCGAGTGATACTCGTACTGGGATTTGACCAAATAGTAATTGCTGAGATTAAGCCTAAGTAAGAAGGCTAGTATAGAAATAGCAAGACGCATATAGGAATAGCTTCAGAGAGAAAGGTTATTGCTGAGATAAAGAGAGTATACGGAAAGAAAATAGACTTTTTTGGAACACATTATGGAAAAATATAAACACATGTGCAATGATCTTTCAACACAATTTCCTTTCTTGCATTTTTTTGGATATTTCAAAAATAAAGAAAAATCAGTATTTCCTTATTATATAGGGAGAAAAAGAAACAGATTCCTGTTTCGTTTAAGATTTATAATTTCCCACAAAGGATAGTGGGGGTATATATAAGCAGATAGAGCAAGGGCATAAGGTTAAAAGTATCAAATATAGTTTTTGTTTGTTTGTCAGAAATTAACCACAATGGCCATTGTAACAAGTGACCTTGTTGTACTTACGGAGATCATGTACCGCGTATCCTTATTTCCTCCGCCTCCATCACAGCCGTTCACGTGATTCCCTTTTTACTCTAAAGGCATGCCAGAAAATCAAGGTAGTTTCGGCAGTGGCCGTATTAATTGATCCTAGAAATTTATGGACAATAAGATACAATTTTCAAGTGACAAACAAGGCCCTCCTCGTCCATGATTTCACGTTAGACTTTATTGGCAGTCGAATCAGATTGCTAAGTTGTCAACACCAGCTCTTATGCGTTGCTTGTTCTCTGTCTTTCTTGATATTACTCATCAACCTATGTGCAGAGAAGAAGACGACGAACAGGGGATGAAGACTATACGCTCGTCCAATCAAAGGTTAGCTAAAAGATTGATAAGTTTAGGAGATCAAGAATGGATATGTTACATTGATCTGTTTCTAACTTCTCTCCTCACCTTGCTATGTTTCTGCTCGCACAGGGGAGGAGACGAAAAAGTCGGTGTCTTTGGCTTGTCCTATATAAGACACTGCAGATGCAAGAATCTTGTCCAAGGTGTGTCAAAGATTATACCTTTATGGTTTGATAATTCTGTTCTGTAACAAGATTGCTCTGTTTCTAACTACTAATTATCTTGCTCTTGTATCTGTTCGCAGCATAGGAGAAGAGTCCGAACTCGGGATGAAGATTATCGGCGATAAAACACTGTACAAATCCGAGGATAGGTTAGATAAAAATTTAAGTGAGCAAGCATGAAAGATTGATCTGTTTTTTACTTATCTTCTTGATCTTCATCACCGCATAGGAGACGAGGACAAAATTGCTATGAATGGAACACTTCAAAAATATGAGCAAAGGTTTGTCAATTATTACATTGTTGCTTTTATGAGATCATGTTGTTCATGGTGTTGTTTGGGAAGAGAAGGAAAATACTTTGATTCCTCTGTTCTTGATGCTTTTATGAGATCTTGTTGTTCATAGTGTTGTTTGTAACCATATCTCATGCTCCTTGTGATCAGTATCTTCACCACTATCAAACACAAACTAAGACAATGTGGTCTTCTTAGTCCGGTTATTCAAGTTTTTACCATTTGGTGATGATACATCTCGTAATGCTTTATCTTCTTGTTCTTACTCATCATGCTGGCGTGGAGGAGAAAACAACAAAGGCATACTAAAAAATTATGTACATTGATAGCACAGATTATAAACTATATTAGAGTTTTGATAGCGAATTCATAAATACAACAATAAACATAGGCAGCAATACTTGAATGGTGTTATTAACTTAACTACAACATTATTTTTTTTTGTTAAAATTGATTATGAATCATATTTTCATGTTATAATAGATCATTCAACAATATCAATTGTATATTGTTATCAAAAATTTGTAAAATGCTATAAAACCGTAAGTGAAAATTATAATTTAAAATAAAATAATTGAAAATTAAACCAAAAATAATTGAAACTTAAATTTTATTATCTAAACTAAAATTGATTTACAAATACATTTAAGTTTACAAAACTAAACCAGAAATATAAAATTATCTAAGTACAACTAAAAAATACTAAAGCATAACTATATTCTTCTTTTCTTTAGACATAAAGTTTGGATCTCTCTCGACTCCCAGATACCTTAAAATGAATAGTTAGTAACCAAAACGAAACAAAAACACATATGCTACAGCTCAAGCAAGCATTAATAAACTGAACCGCTCATTATGTTTATGCTACTGACCACAGTCAAACTAAACAGTTAAACACAATGATGAACAGTCCATAACACAACAATACAATAATCAGAGCCGTGCCTGACATTTGTTAGACTAGAAGCAAAAAAAATGGCCTTTATATATGTGTTTATGATCAACCAACTAGTATTCAACAAATTTTCTAAAATTTCATCATAACGTATGAACAAAATATATAAGCAAAAAAGCTTAAAATACATAGCTCTGCGTAAAAAATCAATTTCTTGACCCATGACTATGACTATCCTCAAGAAACTTTTACCACATAAACTAACTAAGCACTTAACAATTTGGCCCTTAATTTTTTTTCCATGTTAATTGGCCCTGAAGCATATGCTTGTTGTGCATGCATCCTGTTAGTGTAAGTGAGACTATGGGCGTTCAACACAAAGGAAAAGCCCATGCGATGGTAAGACCCAGAGAATCTAGTCACCAACGGTCATCATCCTCGTCCAAGGTTGTACCTGCAAGAACGACAAAGACCGTGGAGCTGAGCAACAAGTATGACGCGCTCTTATCTGTTGGAGAGGGATGATCTTTCCAGCTGTCTCTCTTAGCTGTCTCACTTATCTGTCTTATTCTTGATTCTTCTCTTGTGACTATAAGATCATGATGTAAGCTCATTATAAACGTTAAGCAAAGATAATATTATTCAGTCCAAAAGTCTCTGTTTCTTTGTGTTTTCTACATGGTAAGGCCCATAGTCTCACTTACACTAACATATCCAAGCACGGCCCTGACAATGATGCTCAGCCCAGCACACATTGACAGAACGTACATTCTATACAATGTAGCATTTAACTAAACAAGCTATTTTAGTTTACGAAAACATTAGAAAACAAGCACCAATGATGAATACAATGCATATCAGTACGAAATTAATATTTTACAAAGTAGACACAACAGTTAAACACAATTTGTTCTAGCTGATACGCCTAAACAGACTCAAGACCAAAGAAAAAAAGATGGGACTTACAAGTCGTGATCCATCCTCAAACAGGTAACCGCGGATACCCTGGTGCTTTGAGATAGATCCGTCAACTGGATCTTTGTACTCCAACTCATCCGCACTCGAGACACATCCTGTTGAAAAACACCCCACAAATTTACTGAGACACTCTCTGACGCACTCGTAGAAGTAAGTTAGAAAGTATGAAAGTTTGAAGAGTAATGGAGAACAGAAGAAGAACACGGAAAATATAGAAGATAGACACGAGAAATTGATATCCCAGGGTTCACCTAAATGTGGCTACGTCTCTGGGGCCTGGCAATGAGGCAATTCACTATAATCTCAAGTACAAAGATATAGCACCTCTTTCCCTCTCTCACAACCAAAGCTTAACAACACAAGCTAGGTCTTTTCTCGGCTTAGAGAAGAGAATACACACGAGCTCCTCTTATATAGTAGGAGTTTATTACATTAACCTAGTTGGATTAGGGCAATCGCCCCTTTCCATAAACCTATTAGGAAATATTCCAAAACACTTGCAACTTCCACAACTCCATGAAAGTAATATTTCCAGGAACCTATCAACTTCCATATCTCCATAAAAGTGACATTTCCTTTTCCTAATATGACGTCCTTGTCTTGGTTTATGTTATGCAATCTTGTTTGATTTTCATCACCAACTCCTGACGTAGTCTCTGAAGGATTCGCTGACGTAGTCTCTGATGTAGTCATGAATCCCAACAAACTCCACCTTGATGACATCAAACATGATCCACTACTTAGGTTAAGCAAACTCGTGCTTTGCCAGGCGATGCCGAATGCTCCTCAGTGTTCGGACATCCCAAGGAAGTCCACCGCTTCCTTGAACTTCTTAACTGGAACAACCTTGGTTAAGATATCAGCAGGATTCCAAGAAGTACATATCTTCTTCACACTTACATCACCTTGAGCGATGATCTCTGATGAAGTGCATCTTTCTGCTGATGTGCTTAGTCCTCTCATGATACACATTGTTCTTGGCTAGACACAATGCACTTTGAGAGTCACATGATATCTCCACCGTGTTTTGCTTGAATCCAAGCTCCTCCGCTAAGCTCCTTAACCATATTCCTTCCTTCACAGCTTCAACCAGTGCCATATACTCTGCTTCAGTTGTTGACAGAGCCACTACACTTTGTAGACTCGATCTCCAGCTGATTGTATTCCCACCAGCCTTGAAAATATATCCTGAGATCGACCTTCTCTTATCCAGATCCGAAGCAAAATCAGAATCACAGAAACCTTCAACCTTAAACACCTCATTCTTCCTGAAGCACAGTTTCAGATCTTGTGTTCCCTTCAGGTATCTCAATACCCACTTAACCGCAGTCCAGTGAACCATCCCAGACTTGCTCATAAACCTGCTAACCAACCCTAATGCATACGCCAGATCACACCTCGTGCCTATCATAGCATACATTATGCTTCCGATAGCATTAGCATATGGAATATCATCCATACATGTCTCTGCCTCATCATCTACTACGGCAGATAACTTGAAATGTGCACCAACAGGTGTTGATACACTCTTTGACTCATCCATGTCGAATACCTTGAGAATCTTCCTGATATAGCCAGATTGAGATAGTTTCAGAATCCCCTTTGCACGATCTCTCTCAATATCCATTCCCAAAATTTGCCTTGCTGGACTCAAGTTCTTCATTTCAAATATGCTGCTGAGTAGCTGCTTCACTTTCCTGATCTCTGCCGCATCCTTTGATGCAACCAACATATCATCTACGTATAGCAATAAATAGATGTGTGTACCATTGGTTACCTCCTTGATGTAAACACAGTGATCATATTCACTCTTCACAAAACCGTGACTAACCACAAACTGATCAAAACACTTGTTCCATTGTCTTGGTGCTTGCTTTAGTCCATAAAGAGCCTTCTGAAGTAGACAGACGTGATCCTCTTTCCCCTTAACTTGAAATCCCTCTGGTTGCTCCATGTAAATCTCTTCTTCAAGTGTACCATGAAGAAACGCAGTCTTTACATCAAGTTGCTCAAGCTCCAAATCCAGATTCACTACAATTGACAATAGGAACCTTATGGACACATGTTTCACGACGGGTGAAAATACATCCTGATAATCAATACCCTCTCTCTGAGAGTATCCCTTAGCAACTAACCGAGCCTTGAATCTAGGCTTCTCAACACCAGGTATACCAGACTTCAATTTAAAGACCCACTTGCAGCCTATCACCTTACGCTTACTAGGCCTTCTCACAAGCTTCCAGGTTTGGTTCTTCTCCAGTGAAGTCATCTCTTCACCACATGCTTCATCCCACTGCTTTCGCTCATCGCTGTTCATCGCTCCATGATAGTCTTGAGGTTCCTCAGCACATACGTCATCAGCTACATATAGTGCAAAAGCTGCTATATCTTCTGAGTCAGAGTACCGTGCAGGTGGCACTATTCTTCTCCGAACTCTATCCCTTGCTAGCTGATATCCTTCAAGACTTTCACCTTGTTTGTCATCTGCATCACCAGCTGATTCAGCTGTTTCGTCAACAGCTCCACCTGAAGCTTCAACTTCCGGTCCTGATGCAGATCCTGCTGAATCTTCCAGCACAATCTTATTTCTTAGCTCCTCTGTGACGTCTGCTTTAACCTTGCAGATATTCAAATCCTTGTAGACCTTATCTTCTGTAAATACTACATTCCTGCTTATAACACACTTCTCTTCATCAAGAAGCCAAACTTTGTATCCTTTCACACCCACTGGATAACTGATGAAGATTCCCTTTTTAGCTCTGGCCTTGAGCTTTCCTTGATCTGCATGGACGTAAATCACTGATCCAAATCTTCTCAGGTGCAAATAACCGGGCTTCTTGCCCAACCAAAGTTCCTCTGGAATGTTCCCATATATGGCAGAAGATGGACTCATGTTTGTCACATACGCTGACGTACTTACTGCTTCAGTCCAAAAATTTTCCTCTAGACCCGACTCAACCAGAAAGCATCTCACTTTCTCCATCAGAGTCCTGTTCATACGTTCAGCTACACCGTTCTGCTGTGGTGTATATGCACAGGTCCTATGTCTCTTGATTCCATGGTGCTTACAGTAGCTGTCGAACTCTGTGTTGCAGAATTCAAGTCCATTGTCTGTTCTAAGATAACACACCTTCTTCTTGACTTGATTCTCCACCAACTTCTTCCATTCACAGAATTTACTAAAGGCTTCTCCTTTAGTAGCTAAGAAATATATCCAGACCTTCCTTGTATAATCATCGATAATAGATAGAAAATATTGCTTCCCTGAAAGACTTGGTGTCACACTTGGAGATCCCCACAAATCAGCATGTACATACTTGAGAACTTCACATGTATCATGTTTCCCGAGGTTGAAGCTTACTCTCTTCTGCTTCCCCATCACACAGCTCTCACAGAAATCCAAATCACCAATCCTCCTTTTATCGATCACCCCTTTCCGGGCTAGAATCTGTAGATTCTTCATGCTCATGTGTCCAAGACGTCTATGCCACAAGATTGTCTCATCCTTAGATGGTTTCTTCCTGACACTGCTGTTTACTTCACCTGACACAGTCTCACCATCTAACAAGTACAATGACCCAGACAAACTTCCCTGAAGAGCTAGCTTACCATGCTTGTAAAATCTAGTCTTCCCATGTCCACCACTATGCTCAAAACCCAATAAATCCACGGTTCCAGTAGATATCAAGTTCCTTCTTAATTCCAGAATATACCTGACATTCTTGAGTGTCTTGACAGAACCTCCATAAGCTTTGATGTTGATTGTACCAATCCCTTGCACTCCAACCGCGCAATCATTACCAAGAAGAATTTGTCCCGAAGTCAGCTCTTGAAACGTGTGAAACCAATCCCTCCTACACGTCATGTGATAGGAACATCCAGAATCAATCACCCACTTATCATGATGCCACTTATCTCCAACCGAAAGTGCATCATCATCTGAATCAGGATCTACCACAACCGCTGCCTCAGCTTCGTCTTCTTCTCTGTCATACTTCTTCTTGTATGCATAACACTCCCTCTTGGTGTGTCCCTGCTTCTTGCAGAACCAGCAAGTTATCCTAGACCCTGAGATTGATCTAGACTTGCCCTTATCATTCCTCACAGGATCCTTCTTCTCAGACCTTCCTCTAGCATAGTGACCTTCACCAATATCCTGTGAAGTCGTAGAGGATTTCAGATTCTGATCTTTAGACCTTGCTGCACTTGTTACCTCTTCTAATGACAATGTATCCTTGCCTTACTTAAGCGTTTCCTTGAGAGAGTTGAACCGTGAAGGAAGCGAGTTCAGGAGCAGAATCGCTTGTACCTCCTCTGACACAGTTACATTCACGCTTGACAGGTGAGAGACAATCTTCAAGAAGTCATCAATATTCTCATCCATATTCCGAGTATCAACCATCTTGAAGGTATAAAATTTGTGCTGCAAGTGAATTCTATTCGGTAGAGTCTTCGAAAGATATAACCTCTCCAGTGTAGACCATGTAGAAGCAGCTGTAGTACACAACTCAATCTTCCTTAGCACATGATCCCCAACATTGAGAATGATCAGATTCATCGCCGTCTCTGATCTTTCAAGCCTTTCAGCTTCCTCTTTCACCAACCGCTATTTGTAAACGTCCTCATCTTCATCCTTCTTCCTTGCTGAGACAGAAGGTGACTCGGACTCTTCTAACACATCCTTTAAACCATGGACAGACAGATGCACAAGCATCCTCTTCTTCCACAACGAGAAGTCTCCCTTCCCATCGAACCGCTCCACCTCAATCCTTGCTTTAGGCATTGAGATTAACACCAACCTGGCTCTGATACCACTTTGTTGAAAAACACCCCACAAATTCACTGAGACACTCTCTGACGCACTCGTAGAAGTAAGTTAGAAAGTATGAAAGTTTGAAGAGTAATGGAGAACAGAAGAAGAACACGGAAAATATAGAAGATAGACACGAGAAATTGATATCCCAGGGTTCACCTAAATGTGGCTACGTCCCTGGGGCCTGGCAATGAGGCAATTCACTATAATCTCAAGTACAAAGATATAACACCTCTCTCTCTCACACACAACCAAAGCTTAACAACACAAGCTAGGTCTTTTATCGGCTTAGAGAAGAGAATACACACGAGCTCCTCTTATATAGTATGAGTTTATTACATTAACTTAGTTGGATTAGGGCATTCGCCCCTTTCCATAAACCTATTAGGAAATATTCCAAAACACTTGCAACTTCCACAACTCCATGAAAGTAATATTTCCAGGAACCTATCAACTTTCATATCTCCATAAAAGTGACATTTCCTTTCCTAATATGACGTCCTTGTCTTGGTTTAAGCTATGCAATCTTGTTTGATTTCCATCACCAACTCCTGACGTAGTCTCTGAAGGATTCGTTGACGTAGTCTCTGAAGGATTCGCTGACGTAGTCTCTGATGTAGTCATGAATCCCAACACATCCGCCACGTACGAACGAATTCCTTTCACAATCTTGAATCAAAATCAAGAGAGGAATAGATTAGTAAAAAAAACCACAGAGTACCAAACTGAAGAGTGAAGGGATGAAATGTGTGTACTTGCTGACATCAGGGATTGAAGATTGCAGTTTGACCAAATGCTCCATCAGTTCCTTAGCTTTACCTGCGTCCACATTCTTTGGGGGACGAAATTTTAAGATATCACAAAGGATTCTGTTTGTTCCGTATAATATGGTATTATCACCAAACTTGGCAACTTGGTACCTCATAGTCGTATAGTGACGGCCATAGGTAGCCCAGTGCTGGCGGACAATGTCTTCAACCGTCACCAGTTTAGTGTCACCGTCAATGCTATCCTTGTTCTTGTCAGCAAGTATGGACATCCAGGCAAGAACTGCCCATATCCCATCTTTCTCACGGATATGATCGAAGCTTGTGAAACATCTTTCTTTCAAAACCGTACAGATTGTTTTTAATTTCATTAACAGATGTGATTTTGTCAGAGATATTAACTGTAGGAACGCGAAAATCCTGATTGAAAATTACGAAACAAAAATATATAAACGATAATATAAAGACTTACAATGTTTAAAAAATCGTAAGTAAATAGACGAATTCACGGAGTCGAGATTTGATCTCTTTCCTTAACTCAATAAATCGCCCGTAATGTGTGACGGTTTTTATGCGATTTTTGAATCTCAGGATACAACCGTGATGAGACCGTTTCGCAACACCCGAAACGGAATCTACGAACTAACTACTACGATATACTCTCGAGACACAAACTATAAAGAAAAAATCTAAAGAGTATTTCTTTTCTTTTTCTAGTGAGAGAAAGTGAGGAATGAGAGTGATGAATAAGAGATATGAAAGCATATGAGATTATGAAGAGATCATGAGGTATTTATAGTTGATTTTTGGCTTGGTCACCAAGTTAACCAAACTTGCAAACTAAGTTAGTCAAACTTGCAAACCAAGTTGGCCAAACTTGATCACAAAGTTGACTTAGCTTGGTTGCTAAGTTTTGTAACTTGGTTACCAAGTTTCCCCTTAAGGCTTAAGCCTTTTTCATCATGGGTTCACAACCAATAAATGGACCAAATTACTCAGCTCACTTGGCTTGTAAAATGAGTCCAAAATCTTCATATCTCTTCTCATAACCTCTAAATTTTACTCAGCCATTAGGCTTATAAAATTTTTCTATTCACACATCCAAGTTAATACTCAGCCCATGGAGCTTATATTAATTGGTTCCAACAATCCCCCACATGAATAGAAATTACTCTAAACACTAGACTAGAAAGATTCTATAACTAGACCTAACACTAGACAGACTTTTCGAGAGTATAAGCGAAAAACTAATTGTATATGATGTAGTAGCATGTTTCAGCCTTGAACTACTCATTGTTAATATCTGCCGGATTTACTTTTCAGGTGGTGAACATGATGTCTTGAACCGCCCGAAAATTTATGTAAACCGAGTCAACAAATATAACACAATTGCGTTTTCTCGTAGAGTTAAGTTCTCTATTGTGTTCATTTTGGCCGTGAACTTGCCTGGTAGGTCATGAGTGAACTTGGAGAATATAGCCTACACTTCATTCTCCTAGAAACGGCACCATTTCACACTCACTAGGTGATTGCCACAAATACCTATCATATACACAGAAAGTACCCTGCAATACTTTATGTACATGTATATGAAGGTTGAGGTCTTATCTCATTAAAAGCCAATGCTTAACCTTAAATTTACAGGAACACTGTTATCATCTTGGGATATGAGTAGGTTTCAGTGTTTTAAAGGAATTTGTTTGATTTAGTTGTCCCTTTGAACCAACTTCTTGGGATCTCCAATCACGTTGGTAGGGTTTCCATCAAACATCCTTTAATCATAGGCAATAAACCCATTCCCTTCAATGATTTTAATACTTAATCTCACAAGGTTGTCAGCTGACGTTTTGAGATCACAGTATATATAATGGTTTTATGTCGTCTTATGTGATGCGACTTTCCATTATAGAGATTATTTGTATAGCGTCTTAATACGTTGACAGTATGCGCTAGGTCTGGTCTTTTACAATTGGTTAAGTACATTTGACTTCCAATGACCCTTGCATACTCCACTATTGACTCATCTGCAGCTGAGTGTCTAGAGGAGATTTTGCAAACCATTTGAGTAGTATTTAAACTTCTCAAGTATCTTTTCAGCATAACGATCCTAAGATAAAATTATCTTGTCAGGAGTCCTTGTGATTTTATTGCCGAGAATAACATCTAGAAGAACCATGTCTTTCATATCAAACTGACTATGAAACATGTTCTTGGTTTATTGGATGATATCTCCATTACTGCCGATGATGAACATGTCATCAACGTACAGACACAACACAATATACCCATGTGGAGTACACATGAAGTATATGCATTATCACTTTCATTGATGCTGAATTCATTTGACATTATAACATTGCCAAAAAAATTTATGTCATTGATTCAAAGCTTTCCGAAGCCTATACAATGACTTCACAAGTCAACAGACTTTGTGTTCTTAACCCTGGACTATGAATCCTTCGGGTTGTTTCATGTAAAACTCCTCTTCTAAATCTCCATTTAGAAAGATAGTTTAAACATTTATTTGATGGATTTTCAAGTCTCTTAATGCAGCAATTGCAATCACTATATTGATTGAAGTTATTCTCCTCACAGGAGAATAGGTGTCAAAGAAATTTAGACCCCTTTTTGTCTATTTCGTTGCACCACAAGTCTAGCCTTGTACTTATCAATTGTGCCATCAAGTTTCAACTTGGATTTCTATAGCCATTTACACTCCAGTGTCTTAAAACTTTGAGGTAACTCAGTTATCTCATAAGTATGGCTCTGTATTTTAGAATCCATTTCACTATTGACTGCTTCCTTTCAAAAAAAGGTGCGTCAGGTGTAGACATGGCTTTGATAGAATTTTTGGCTCATTCTGAGTAAGAACTACCATTACAAAATCTTCACCATGTGACTTCTCCTCACGAGCTCTTTTGCGTCGTCTAGGTTCGCCTTTCATTTCTTCTTCTTCGATTACAGAAGTGTCAGAAGTACTTGCCTCATACCAGAGGTCATCGCATCTCTTTCTTTACGAGTGCGTTTCGGATATTGCTTATCCTGTAAGGAAATATATGTTCAAAGAATGATGCATTCCTTGAATCCATGATCATATTAGCATGGATGTCAGGTATATCTGATTTATGAACCAGAAACCTACAAGCACTATTTTGCGTGCATAACCGATGTAAATACAATCCACGGTTTTCGGTCCAATTGGAACCTTTTTAGGAGTTAGTCCAACGACTTTTGCTAAGCACCTCCACATTTTTAGGAGTCAGTACAACGACTTTTGCTAAGCACCCCCACACTTTGAGGTATTTGTATGAATTACATTACCTTCTCAAAGTACATGGCTTTTTGCCAATGTTGAATGTGGTAAGCAACGCTCTCCCCACATTTCCTGAGTTAATTCAGGATCATACATGCTTGCATTCATCCGTTATGAGTTTAGAACTTTGTTCCGCAACTTCATTGGATTCTAGTGAATAAGAAGCAAATCTTATGAGTAATAATGTTAATTCTGTTAAGAAAACATTTATTCTCGTTTAAGTTGCTACACATATAATTATTCCATTGTGTTATGGAACATTGACCCAAAACTATACTTCATGTGCTAGTTTTTTTTTTTATCAATTGGTTTGAGATTTCACTTTGTCTCTTTCTAAACCAATACTGCTACAACATTTGTCAGCTTTGCTGCGATGTGTGTTAGCTTGTTGAAATTATCTATTGAACTTCTTTTAAGCATGTTGCTTTCTGAAGCTAATATATAATTTCATATGAACATTAGGCTTTCCTAGTTCTTTTGCTCAATCACTTTTTATGTTCACAATTGTGAATGTCATATGTTTTGTGATTTGCATATTTGACTTACTTGAAAGTCAAACTATATGGCTCGTAGCCTTTGCTTGTGAGAGATATATTTTACTGGAAATTTCCAATTTACCTATAGACCTAATATATCAAATTAATTGATATACATGCAGTCGTTCTCTCTTGCAGAAAGAATCACAGCTCTTTGACTATTATATGATAAACATATAGTTCATCAAAAGAAATTTTGTCATTGCAAAAAAATTTTTGAGCATGTGTTCTAAACTTTGTTTTCCATAAGGAAACACAAAGATCTATGAAAGTATTCAACTCACTATAGACTTATATAGTAGTTTACTAGACATAGAAAAAATCTTCACATGAAGACAATCCAAATGGATGACCATTCCCAATTAGGGTTGTCGTCTCATTAGTTTAATTCATATAACAAAATATTTGATGATCATTTGAACGCAATCTTTAATCTTTAGATTTATTCAAATGAAAAATATTTGAACACAATCTAAATATAAATTAGATTTATTCAAAATTAAATATATTTTTTTCATTTAAGCATAATTTTTAAATAAAGATTTATCAATAAAGACCCAATATTTAGATATTAATTTATGCATTAAAAGTTATTTAGACTCAATCATGAAACCTATATTTATCCAAATACTATGGAATCAATCTTATAAAATTTATCCATAATTTCAAAGTTCAGTTCCATTGAACTTGTCAGGATAAAGTCCAATTGTGTTGCTTGGTACAACTAGAACTTGTGAGGCTGCGTTCTAAGTGGTAGACCACTCCCGGTTTGGGTTGTCTCCTCACTGTTTGAACTAACCTTTGACACATGGACATAAGCCATTGTCGAATTTGTTCACAAAATACAAACCGCAGTAAGTATTGAGAACTCAATTCAAATTAGCGATTAAAACTATTAAATCGCAATAAACGTTCTCAGAACTCGCGTAATGCGTTCTTAAACGTTAATAGTCGTTCCCAGAAATCGCCTCTAAGACGTTCTTAAACGCTTTTTTTTTAACAGTTGTTTTCAGAATCACATAAAAGTGTTCTTGAACTTTTTAATAGTTGTTCTCAGAATCACGTAAATGTGTTCTTGAACTTTTTAATAATCATTCTCAGAATCACGTTAAAGTGTTCTTGAATTTATTTTTTTTTAATAGTCGTTCTTTAGAATTTGCCAGAAGGCTTTCTTAAACGCTATTTCCTTTTAAAAAAATGAGATCGCGAACCTTTCAAAGAATGTCGCGTAAATCATTTTCTAAATTTGATTCGTCTTTTCAGATCAAAATGTTCTAAAGAATAGCTAAAAATCGTTCTTAGAACCATTTCAGATCGATTTAAAAACATTTTATAAAATCGTTTTTTTTAAAAAAAATATTGTTCGCAATATTCAATCTGATTCAAGCGATAAGCCTGAAGCATATTTATTGAGTTAAGATTGTAGGAACGCGAAAATCCTGATTGAAAATTACGAAACAAAAATATATAAACGATAATATAAAGACTTACAATGTTTAAAAAATCGTAAGGAAATAGACGAATTCACGGAGTCGAGATTTGATCTCTTTCCTTAACTCAATAAATCGTCCGTAATGTGTGACGGTTTTTATGCGATTTTTGAATCCCAGGATACAACCGTGATGAGACCGTTTCGCAACACCCGAAACAGAATCTACGAACTAACTACTACGATATACTCTCGAGACACAAACTATAAAGAAAAAATCTAAAGAGTATTTCTTTTCTTTTTCTAGTGAGGGAAAGTGAGGAATGAGAGTGATGAATAAGAGATATGAAAGCATATGAGATTATGAAGAGATCATGAGGTATTTATAGTTGATTTTTGGCTTGGTCACCAAGTTAACCAAACTTGCAAACTAAGTTAGTCAAACTTGCAAACCAAGTTGGCCAAACTTGATCACAAAGTTGACTTAGCTTGGTTGCTAAGTTTTGTAACTTGGTTACCAAGTTTCCCCTTAAGGCTTAAGCCTTTTTCATCATGGGTTCACAACCAATAAATGGATCAAATTACTCAGCTCACTTGGCTTGTAAAATGAGTCCAAAATCTTCATATTTCTTCTCATAACATCTAAATTTTACTCAGCCATTAGGCTTATAAAATTTTTCTATTCATACATCCAAGTTAATACTCAGCCCATGGAGCTTATATTAATTGGTTCCAACATTAACAAATTTACCGAGTTCGGAGCAAAAGAAGCTATATAGAGGTTTCACGTTGATATGTACCTCAAAGAACTTCAAATTCAAGCTTTTTTGCAATTGCAACGACATCTAGAGCAGCTGAGGTCGGCATGCTCCTAAAATAAGTAAGTAGTGCAAGTTAAAAAGTACGCGGTAAAAATATCTTAAAAGAGTTTGTTGTATACACATAATTCAGCTCGAAGTAAAAAAAAAGAAAAAAAAAGAGAAGTCGGAATGTATAATACCTTGGAACACCTTTCAAACCAGAGCTCAAGTACGGTATGGCTTCAATCAGCAATTATAGTAACTCAGTCACCTTCTTCCTCTCCTTAAGCTGTAAGCTTTTCGAAAAAAAACGTGACCTTGTTCGCGTCTTCAGCTAAATTTGAAGAGTTTCTCTGAGTCGAGCGTTTCTCATCGTTGATTTTTAGGATTACTTCTCCCCGGTTAGATGAATCAACGGCCATAATTTTTACCGATCGGAGCCAAAGAGAAACCGCGGTTATTTTTTGTTGGTACTTGGTATGCTTACAATTCAGTTAAATCGGTGGAACCGGGAACTCCTCTATTAAATAAAAGTATTTAAAACTATCTTTACAAGCCCATGGGCTCGTAACAGACCCAACCACTTACTAGCGGAAAACTATACTGGAGTTTCTTCCAAGCCACCGTCGACTTTACCTCTCTCTAATTTCTTCTCCGATAAAAAAAGCTCCAAACTTTACTCTGCAAACCCTAATCTTCTGATGTCGGTAAGTTGATCACTCATTTTGAATTTCAAAAACCATTACTCTTAGGCATCAGTAATTGATTGATTGGGGGTTACCGGCAGATCTTCGAGTACAATGGAAGCGCAGTTGTGGCAATGGTGGGGAAGAACTGTTTCGCCATCGCCAGTGATCGGAGGCTCGGTGTTCAGCTCCAGACGATCGCCACCGACTTCCAGAGGATCTCGAAGATCCACGATCGCGTCTTCATCGCCCTCTCTGGCCTCGCCACCGATGTCCAAACACTGTAAAAAGCTTATTCATGAAAGCTTCCAGATTTGTTCTTCTTGAGTTCTAAAGGTTTATTCTTTTGGTTTTTGTCGTGCAGGTACCAGCGCCTTGTGTTTCGTCATAAGCTGTATCAGCTTCGGGAAGAGAGAGACATGAAGCCTGAGACTTTCGCTAGTCTCGTCTCTGCTATTCTTTACGAGAAGAGGTCTGTGCTTGTCTGTACTTAGCTTTCTACCTTTGTCTAGTTTTGATGTTTGGTTAGGACAGAGATTGCGCCTTAGTTTGTTGTGTCTGAATCAATACTTGGGGTGTGGTTGATTTTTTAGATTTGGTCCTTACTTATGCCAACCAGTGATTGCTGGATTGGGAGAAGATGACAAGCCTTTCATCTGCACCATGGACTCCATTGGAGCCAAGTAAGCTTCTTGTTCACTTTCCCTTTGTTGCTTCTCTGCTTCCTAGGGACGTAGTTTCCCTGTTTTAGTAGCTTGGATAGTATAGTGTGTGCAAATTCTTGTTACTGTATATAAGTGTCTAGATGCGTCGTGGATGGCATTTATTTTCCTTGTGTCTAATGATGCAAACACTCGTATTAGTCGGCTATGTTCATAACTACTTATTATGTTTGCTACTTTTGGCATGTTTCGAGGATGAGTTCTCCATTACTTTGTTTGGTTGCATGATATAAGGGCGGGCATGTTGTGATACTTGTGGTTCTATCTTGTAAAAAATGCAGGGAGTTGGCTAAAGATTTCGTTGTATCTGGAACTGCTTCAGAATCACTGTATGGGGCCTGTGAAGCAATGTACAAGCCAGACATGGTTTGTCTACTACTAGCAACTTTATCATCTTTTTTTTTTTTAATTATTATTACTGAATCCCTTCCATCCAAATTCTTAAATTACCACGGTTTAGTTTTAGTAGGTTTAAGTTTCAGACTTGATCTTCATAAAAGTAGAATTTGCTAGCCATTAATTTCTGTTGGATATCTTCAATTGGTCGTTGTTCGAAAGTTTTATGTTGTTAGACATCCTCCATTGTTCTTGTGACCTATGGATTATCAAGACTCTGGCTTAACAAAATCCAAAATTTTTAGGAAGCCGAGGAACTGTTTGAGACGATTTCACAAGCACTTCTCTCGTCAGTTGACCGTGATTGTCTGAGTGGTTGGGGAGGGCATGTCTACGTTGTGTAAGTTTCCAATTTCTTCTGTGTTTTTTCTCCCACGTATATATAATGTAATCCAAAAATTAGATCTTAAACATACTCTATTGGTTTATGTTGCAGAACACCAACCGAGATTAAAGAGAGGATCCTAAAGGGAAGGATGGATTAATCTGATTCATCAGCATCATCATCTACTTCTATCCAAGTTGTTGTTTTTGCTGTAATCCGTTTTTTATTAGATTAACCAATCGTATCCCGGTTTGATCGTATTCCTGGTCTGAAATTGGTTCTGAATGAAGTTTAATTTCCAAAACTATCAACTTCTTCGATTTGGCTTTGGATTTTTAATAAGACGGTCGTATAAAACAGAAGAGTATTATTAATCATCGACTCCAAAATACACAAACTATGAGATGCATATGTGAAAGAAAAAAAAAAACACAAATCAATTATGTTCATCATATCTTAACCCACCCCAGAGAACTAAACACTGAATTTACTGGCTTGGTTGTATCAATGAGAAGCTACAGCCAACAATGTCTGCTCGAAGAAGGAAAATAAGGGTGTAAACCTAGAGAAGTATAGGTTTTGTACTTGGCCTGACATGAGGTTGAACTTGACCACCAAGCTCCCCAACGGTTATCTTCCATGTTATACACATGAGCCACACCAGTTGTTTACTACTACCCTTTTCTTTATCTTACACCACAATACGAGCCATCGTATCGTATGCAACCAAGTTCCAGTATCCAAACTCACTTTCAGTATGCAGATGATCTTCAAGCCGTTGGTGGTGGCTCGACTTTGATCTAACGCAAAAACCAAAGCACATACTAGATACAGTTCTTCTGGTTTATTATGGTTAGCTAGATAAACCACACTGGTTTAAGCTTCCTTTACTTAACCGGTGTATTTATATACGTCGATGTAACAAACTTTGGTTAATCAATCAATTCATTTCACTTAGCCTAGTTGGGACTAGTAAATTCTGTAGCAAGAAGCATTGAACCAGAGTGATCCAAGAGTCCAAACCTCTTTGTGAGGGGATTCACGACATAGGGGCCACTCATGAGCAGGAGCCAAGGATATAACAGTTTGGTTTCTTGGAAGACAACATTTTTACGTGTGACATAGAGAGGCACGAAGAGACAAAAGGCTGGTAGATCTGTAGAAGATGAATATCGAATCTCAATTTGTGCACTGCATCATCACCAGATATTTGAGATCTAATCTGAAGAGAATCTTATCTAGGAGATGCATAAGCAAAGAATTCATGATCGAAAGTGAGAACCGTACATATAGTCTTAGAACACACTTACCAATTGACAACCTTCTTTATTAATATTTAGAAACTTCTTTCAAAACTAAACATTCAAAACTCTTGTATTCTTATTACCAAAGTCACAACTCAACTTTGATATTTTAGGAATATTAGACCTCATTTGCTAAATGTAAATATAAAACTTTCTTTTCTCTATTTCTAATACAAGTATATAATTTCATTTCTTAAGTTAAGAATATCTTAGACTGCAAGCAATTGAAGTTTATCCAACACTACATTTTGCTTTGATTTTTCTTTTGATTTTTATCTAAAGTTTTGTTTGATGATGTTAAATAAACAACATATTTATCTATGCAAAAAAATGAGAGGATAATCTCACTATTATAAAAAAAAAATTTGCAGGAGAGGTAAAAAGAATTATTAAAATTGGAGTATATGTTTTACAAAAATCTTTTATGGGATTATTAAATTGAAAAATATTGTTGGTTTATAGTTTTCTTATAATGTAGGATAATTTTTTAGTTATTTATTAAAAAAAATAATAATAAAAATATAACATTAATTAATAATGAATATTTTCGAATTATTTCAATGATTGTATTTTTTACTTGTGAGGTTGTGAAAAGGTAATTTTCTATTGATTTAAAGTAACAAAAAATTCAAGCAAATGTAACAATTAATTTCAGTAAGAAGTAAAGGAAAAAAGGCAAGACAATCTCACAATAATATAAGTGACTTAGCCAAAAAAAGAGAATATAATAAATTTTTATGGATTTTGTAAAGGTTTTTATTTAATTGCCTAAGATTTCAACATGACTAGTTAAATGATTTTTCTGTAGATTACAAACTAATTTATTGGTTATTAACTAGAACAAAGTATCAAAAAAAGTTCAGATAGGTTTGAGTAAAATCTAAGGAAAACAAAACAAAAAAATAACATAACAAACTGAAAATCATAATCAAACAACAAGAAAATGAAAAGCAAGAATCATTAACTTCATTGCTTTGATCATTTAAAGCATAGTCCAAAAGAAAAGAAAATTGACCATTTTGGAAATAGACCAATAGCCGTCACCATTATTGGAATATCCTAACTGCATGTATGTGAAATATATTGGAATGATTCTAAGATGAGAAATTCTTAGGTTCATCCCCTAGGGTGAACATTTAGGTTCACCAAACCAATAATATTTTGACAACTCATATTTAGTTATAGAAAAAAATAAAAAACATAAGTATAGTTAATTATAGAAAAAAAAAGGAAAATCGTAAATTAAAAGTTAATAACGCCATCTTCTTCTTCATCTTCCAAACCGTAAATGAAAAGTTAATGACGCCATCTTCTTCTTCATCTTCCAAACCGTAAATTAAAAGTTAATGACGCCATCTTCTTCTTCATCTTCCAAACCTCTACATTGACAGTGAGCAGGGGCGGACTCAAAGAGGGATGGGGTGTGGCATGTCCCACATACAGATTTGTATAAAACCGTTGTGAATAATTACGTAGATATATTAGTGTAGCTGTTTGGCTTAAAATGCTTCCTTGTGCCACACCCATCAAAGTTCGACCCACTAAAACGTGTGTTTATACTTTTACTTTTTTTCTACGCACTTTTGATCACTTTTAATGTTTATGTTTTCTCTTTATTTTTGCTACTTGAAATTATTTTTGGTTTTCTCAATTTTCAACTATTTCATAATATATACATTTCCTCTTGTTTCTGCCACATAAAACATTTCTTTCTTTCCTCATATATATGGTTTTTTAATTTATTTAGTTTCACTCTAACAATAATTTATATTATTTTTAATTTTCAATATTTAGATCAAAATACAAATTAAAAAGAAAAATTATTTTAAAATAAAAGTATTATGTGCAATATATGATTTATAAGATTGCTTAAATTATTATTTAAAATTATGATAATCAGTTATCAAAAATAATGAAACTATTTTTTTATATGATTTAAAAAATAAAATCTAAAGGAGTAGTATAATTTTTTTTAAATATAATATTATCATTTTAATTATATTTAATATTCAATAAGTATATTTAAAAAAAAATTGTGCCACATACTAATTTTTTTTCTAGATCCGCTCCAGACAGTGAGGTAGAACTATATCTGGCAGAGACATATGTTTTGGAGGTAACTATGATGTCTAAGAAAAACAAAAGGTTTAACAGTTTAATCATATCTGAAATTCTAAACTAATGGAAGAATCACAAACCATAAATCAAAAATATTAATTGAATCTCAAAAACACTAAATCCTAAATCTCTAATCCTAAATCCTGAACCCTTGGATAAATACTAAACCCAAGGGTTCAAGATTTAGGATTAGAAATTTATGGTTTAATATTCATGATTTTGTTTAAGGTTAAAACTCAAATTTTTTAAGTTGGTTTTCTCTAATTGATAGATGAAGAAGAAGTCGTTGATGGTTTTTTATTTTGCAGATAATTATTATTTCCAATTTTTATTTTTTCCTAAAATTAAATATGAGTTGTCAATATTATTGGTTAGGTGAATCTAAAGGTTCATCCTATGGGGTGAGCCTAAGAATTTATCTTCTAAGATTGATAGAGGATGGCAATCGGGATGATTCAGATATATTGGAAGGGTGGTGTAAAATTAAAATGGACTATGGGTTGGAGTTTCCAAACAAGGAAGGTTTGCATGTCTTGTTGATTCGTCCCTACATGAGATGATGACTGCCACGTCCGTGTTGCTTATGCAGATTTGTATGGCCCGGTAAATTTAGATGTGGTATGATTATTGATTAACAAGTTGGTATGTTTTCCTCATATGTTACTTATTTGAATGTTTTCGACTGCTTACAGTGCAAGTACTCTCCAGAGACATTTTCAGATTGGTTGGAAAAAGAAATGTCACATGAAATTTTTCATTTGGATCCTGATCCTAGAGAGCTTGCTTACACGTATAAGCTAATTGTGGGAGACCTAAGGTCGAGCTCTCTGTTTCATAACCTATGGTGTTACACACATGAAGAATGTCATATGGGTCCATATCGTTAAACGGTTTCGACAACACAACATCTCTCAAGGTGATTTCTCTTTAGTTAAATCACTAACCCTCTGTTTTGTATTTCTTTATCTACATTTATGCAGGATGCACGTCTTAGGCAGCTTTTTGATAAGAATACTGGTCCATTTGAAAACAGTGAAGTATCACTAGATGAGCTTAAATTAGTGGATTATGTGTGATTGTGTGGAAACTGTTCCAGGAGACAAAATGTCAGCAATTTTGGTCGAGAAGACTGATTATCGTCCTGTTTTGGACCATCATCGAAGGCAACAGTATGGAACAACCATCATATGTCTTTTATTATGTGACTTGATGTCTATAAATATGTTATAGAATTTAGATGTGGTTTAGATACAACTCTACTAAATATCATCAAAACATATTGAAATATTTAGGAAATATTAAGAAAATTCTATTATAAAAATAAAATAAACAATATAATGGGTTATTTGTACTTATATAAAATATATATACATGTATAAATCTTGAATTTATGATTTTAGTACGACTATATATTCACATAGGATTTTTTCATTAAAAAAATATTATCTTATCAAATTGTATCATATTTTGAACAGGTTGAATTTAGAACTGAATTTTTTTATTAATTTATGGTGTTTCTATTTTACGTAATTTCTCTTTCACTTTAATTCATCACTAGATTATCACTCAATCTGTGAAGCTCGATGCTATGTTTAGAGACCTAATCCCAGAAAAGGATTTAACGTAGATCAAACACATGCTTCATCTGTTGTGAATATGTACATATATGATTAGTTACTCTCCAAGAATCAGAGTAAATGGAAACACAGTTGATAATGGAGAGATAGAAACGTTTCCACGTCAAAGTGCGGCCTTGTGTGTCCCTGAATGATTTGGGGGTGGATGTGGATTCGACAAGGAAGAAGTGAGCAAGGCACAAAGAAACCATTAAACTTTTGAATAATGCAGCTTGAAGCAGCTTACACTCTGGCTAGTGCCAACCTTTGGAGCTTTAGGAAATTTCACATCACTAGTTGTGAAAAGCTGATGAACATGTTTGGTTTTAACCGCAGCAGCCCCAGTAATTATAAATGACAGTCAACAGCATCTACAATATGAAACTAAACTAACACTAATGTCATGATTCATGAAGCTAAACTAAAGAATCATAACGGATCACAGATCTAAATGCATTATTGTATATTTGACCATTTACTTTCACGAAGTCACGGATGTAGTTTCACTTATTCAACGCCATTTAGCTTGTTTACACTATTCGTGGAGGTCCTTTATTTTCCTTATGGTTTTATACGTTTGTTTGTTGGCATTGTGTCTAATGCATACTCGTAATGAGTCGGCAATGTTCATGATTAGCTAGGTTGCACTTGTGTTTACTGTTTTTGAGTTCTACTCCGTTACTCTTTTGCATTTTGTTTGGATGATTGATATATATTGGCGGGGGCATGTTTTTGATACTATTTTGTAAATTTGCAGGGAGTTGGCTAAAGATTTTGTTGTATCTGGAACTGCTTCAGAATCACTGTATGGGGCTTGCGAAGCAATGTACAAGCCAGATATGGTTTGCCTACTACTTGCAACTTTTTTTTTCTTTTCTTTTCATTGTTACTGAATCCCTTAAATGCAAATTCTAAAAATTAAATTACCACGGTTATGTCTGGTTAGGTTTAAGTTTCAGTGTTAGTCTACATAAAAGTAGAATCTTGAATGTGTGAAAAAACAGGACAATAGCCTTTACTTTTTTTCTGTTGGATATCTTTATCCTCCGTTGTACTTGGTCTATGTGTCAAGACTCTTGCTTAACGAATTGGAGATTTTCAGGAAGCCGAGGAACTGTTTGAGACGATTTCACAAGCACTTCTGTCATCAGTTGACCGAGATTGTCTGAGTGGTTGGGGAGGGCATGTCTACGTTGTGTAAGTTACCACTTCTTATGTGTGTGTGTGTTTCCCCCCTACGTTTCGTTATCCAGAATCAGTTCTCAAACACACTCACACTTTCACGGTGATATGTTGCAGAACACCAACGGAAATTAAAGAGAGGATCCTAAAGGGAAGGATGGATTAAGCTGATTCATCATTATCTACTTCTATCCATGTTTTTATTTTGTTGCTGTAATCTGATTTTAATTAGATTTTAACCATCGTATCCCAGTTTAAGCACATTCCTCCTCTGATTATGGATGAACTTTTATTTCCAAAACTATCAACAACTTTGAATTGATTCTGAGAGTTATAAAATACCTTAAGTTGAAACAGTTCGATTAGTCCACCACCGTTGGATTTCAACTGCTACATCATACACATTCTGTCAAACATCAGTACTGTATATATCAATCAAGGTGTATAAATTGGAGTCAGTGTGCACTATACAAACAAAGTGTTGCCTCAAGCCTCCATGAAATGCAAGATGAGAACCAGTGACTTCAAATAATAACACAATGACAATGAAGACTCAAACTTATTTCTTAGGTGATTTGGGCTAGGATTTCACTAATTCAGGCTCATAGGTTTGAGAGAAGATTGTTTACAATGGCATCTTGTTGCTTCCATAATGATCATACAGGTGAAGCAAGGGAATAGCTGCATGGTTCACTCGCCTCAATACGAAGCAATAGGGTGTAGTTTTTCTTCTGACTTACTAAATTGGCCTTTTATTGAAGTTATAGTCTAGGTCCCCAGTGTTTAGGCTCAATTGTAAGCTCATCTACACTAGTTATTGTTGTTGCTCTTTTGACTTTTCACATCACCATCTATAAATTAGTAGATATATATGTCTAATTACTGAAATTAGTAGATATATGTCATTACCAGATGTTATATATAATGATAATTTGTTCTAGTTAATAACCAATAAATTAATTTGTAATCTACATAATCATTTAAATAGTTATGATTAAATCTTAAGCAATTAAATAAAAATGTTGGATTTCAATATCTATCAAAATTGAATATATTTTCTATTCAGTTAAGTCACTTATATTATGATGAGATTGTCTTGCCTTCTTTATTGAAATTCATTGCTACATTTCCTTGAAGTTGTTGTTAGTTTTAAGTCAATAGGAAAACTATTTTCTTCACAACCTCACAAGTAAAGAAATAGAGTCACTGAAATAAGTAGGAAATATAATCATTATTAATGGATATGAACATATCATCTTTTAAAATTTAATGATTCCATGCATTAAAGATTTTATTTAAAAAAATATATATTCCAATTTTAAAGATTTTTTTCTGCTTCTCCAGAATTGGCAAAATAAACTTCTTTACAAAAGGTGAGATTATCCTCTCACTTTTTGTCATCTATAAATTTGTTGTGTATTTAACATCATGAAACAAACTTTTGAAATAAACCCAAACCATAAATCAAAATAGGACTTACAGTTCTCACTTTTGATAATGAATTCCTTGCCTATGCATCTCCTAGACAATATTCTCTTCAGATTAGATCTCAAATCTCTGGTGATGATGCAATGCACAAATAGATCCATCAAATCACATATATCCGATGATCCTAGTTTTGAGATCGGATATTCATCTCGTGCCCAACTCAGCTTTTTTTACACTTATAGCAAAGGTGCCCCTCTCGCCTTCTACCAGCCTTTTGGCTCTCAATGCAAATCTAATTCATGCGTAAAACCGTATGCTTCTATGCGAGGCGTACACTGTTATGTTCTCGGGTCCTGCTGTGGCCATCTCCTACTATACATGAGTGGCCTCTACGTCGTGAATCCCCTCACAAAGAGGGTTCGACACTTGAATCACTCTGGTTCATTGCTTCTTGCTACAATTTTCAATGGTCCCAACAACAACAAGGCTAATAAAAATGCAGAAGAGATATCTATGTGCGTTGGTTTTGCTTTAGATCATTGTCGAGCCGTCGCCACCAAGGGATTCAAGATCATCTGCATACTTGAGAATCAACCGATGTACGCATTTGAGATAAGCGACGGAAACTCGTGGAGATTTTCTGAAACGATCATCACCACCACCAACTCAAAAAGTGAGCTCACAAAGGGAATGAAACCTGTTTACTTGGAGGGCAATCTACACTGGTTGAGAAACGACGGTAGCATCATAGCTTTTAATATTGAGACAGAGCAAGCACGCTTGATTCCCTCCGTATTCCATCCGGAACCAGAGATGAAACTGCTTTTCACACTCGACGACAAGATCAATCGTCTGACCTTAATATCTGGGACCAAAAAAACAATCTCAGTACACACACTAATGGGAGATACCTCCAAGTGGGCCCTTGCCAGGCAGATCGAGAATGTACTTATGACGGATGGTGAGTTTGAATACTGGAACGTGGTTGCATACGATGGGAAGCACATGGTGGTGAGAGATAAAGAAAAGGATAGACCAACTGGTGTGGCTCATGTGTACAACATGGAAGATAACTGTTGGGGAGCGTGGTGGCCAACTGCATGTCAGACTAAGTACAACCTAGACGTCTTTAGGTTTAGACCATTCTTTTCCTTTTTCGACCATACAGATGTGGTTGATGAAGCTTCTGCGGAAGGACGACATCTAGCTAGTATTATGAGACTCGTTGGCACAACCAACCAAATAAATAGATTGTTTCTATATGTGGCGTTAGGATATGATAAATAAAACAAATCTTGATGATTGGTGTTTGTTTCACATGTGCATCTCATGGTTTGAGTATTTGGAGTCGATAATTAATATAAAACAGTTTGTTGTTTCAATATATATATATATATATATATATATAAAAGTTTGAATATTTTAGTGGTAACAGACCAGAAAATGACGTATCGACCAAAGAGGGTCAATACTAAATTCGCTTAATATTTTCTCATTCAGGTTAAAAACATATAAAGTTTCCTAAGAGCTAATTTAGCTAATACAATTTGAGGAATAAAATTAAAAGATAGAAAATAAAATGTACTATAAACCAAAGAGGATCAATAGATTCGCGGCTTATAGAGTATAATGATTTTACTCTATTTTTGTGTAAATTATAAAGGAAAAAATAGAGTGCCATTGAAAATGCTCTTAAAAGAAATCTTGTATTTAGGACGTACTTCGAGTCATCCTTTTGATGACATATGTTTGAATATATAGTGATTGCTACGTCTGTTTGGAGCTGCACTTCTGTTCATCTCAAATTTTAGATGCTGAGGGTTGATTTTGAATAATTTCATCAAAATTAAATTCGGCTTAGAAAAAAGTCTTGTACATATATTGGTTGCAGGCCCGGTCTTGAACAGATACTCAAGAAACATTGGTATGGATGTATAATTTTGTACACTTGAAAGCTTACAATTTATACTGTTTTTTTTGTAACAAATGTAAGAATGGCTAATCAAATTTATAACAGAATAAAACCTTGAATATTTCTTTCCTCAGTCTTATATAAGAAGACTAAAAGATAATTTCTAGGATTAATAATCTTTTGCAATTTTGGAAATATTATAAATTTACTTTTAATTTTTTGTAACTAAAATTTATATTATCATTTCGAACCCACATTTTTGGTTTCGTATGGGATCTAAAATATCTCAGGACCGGCACTGATTGGTTGGTTGCTTGCTTGTAGAATCTTAATCTTTATTCTTTTCTCTTTTTAGTTTATATATTCACATACTGTATAAAGTATCTATAAATAATCATAGCCGTGCTTGTTCAAGATTTTTGAAGCATTGGCTTAGAGCATCATTTATGCAAAATTATATATAGGTTTTTTTTGTCATCATATAGGTTTATAAACCTTTTATTTTGCGTGGTCTATTGATAAATATTTATTAAGTTCTTCTTAACTGAAATCCAAATTACTATTAGTATTTTCTTAGAAAATTCTACATCTAAACTTAATTATAACTACATTTCATAGATTTTTGAATTCTCATTATTTTACTTCTTCTGAATATGAGTATGTTATTGTTAATGTTTTGTAAAATGTTATGCTAAAAACATATTCTTTTTTGACCAAATCACTACTAATATATTATGACAACTCTTTAAGGTAATATTTTGGTGTCTTATAAATTTTTACAAGTTAACATAAATCATAAAAAGTATTTTGAGTAAATTTTTATATGGAACTTTTATCCAACATTTATTTGTATGATAACTGATGTAGCGGAAGCTACGATAACACAATGAATCCTATTTAGTCTTCGAATTCCTAGAATCAAAGTCTTCTTAAATTCGTTGAGATCACCAATGATCTACCGAAAACAAGGATTAAAGAGAAAACTCTTAACTTTATTAATCAAATCATAAAACTGAATACAAACTTAAGCCTAAACGGCTATATATAAGAAAACCACAAAACCCTAGAATAATAAAGATAATTATTTAAATAACTGATCAAATAAATAATAAATATTTGGAAATATCTCAAATATTTATCTACACCATTCTCTCCGGGTTGGAGAAGATTCGTCCTCGAATCTTGATCGTAGTCTTTGAATCCATCATGTTTTCCAAGAAAAACTCTTCCTCTTATCTTCAATAGCATGTTTTGCACAATTTTTGCACGGAACTGTTTGTAACTTGAATCTTCATAAATCCACTTTCGCACAAAATTTGCACGCATCAGATTGTTAAAATTCCGCACAAAATCTTCATCAATACGATTTCGCCCTATTTTTGCACGGAACTCTTCCTGCACAGACTTTGCACAGATCTCATCTCGCCCAAAATTTGCACGACCCAGATTCTCAAAAGAACCTTCTTTAAAGATGAAATCAATATGATGAACATCGTCTTCATACACATCATAAATTGGATCACCAATAATTTCTCTGTAAACAATTTGTTCACTTTCCAGGAACAAACTCTCCATGATTCCAGAATCGAGTTTTGATTAAGAAACCAAAACAGCAGCTCTGATACCACCTGATGTAGCGGAAGCTACGATAACACAATGAATCCTATTTAGTCTTCGAATTCCTAGGATCAAAGTCTTCTTAAATTCGTTGAGATCACCAATGATCTACCGAAAACAAGGATTAAAGAGAAAACTCTTAACTTTATTAATCAAATCATAAAACTGAATACAAACTTAAGCCTAAACGGCTATATATAAGAAAACCACAAAACCCTAGAATAATAAAGATAATTATTTAAATAACTGATCAAATAAATAATAAATATTTGGAAATATCCCAAATATTTATCTACACCAATAACATTACAACAATAACATTACAACAATAATTTAGTAGAATATATATTTAATCATTTTTAGCGTTAAGTATATTATGTTATTACAAACTCGGACACATATTACACACACGATTCTACGTCGATAATACTATATCTCCTATGTAGATTCACGTCTAGACGATTCTACTGTCGATAATTCTATATGTCTTATGAAGATTCACGCCTGACTGTATCATCTGAACTATCCTATAGAATCCATCATTGACGATATTCATTGCACTATGCTGCAAATCTTTTGTAAGTTTTTTTTTTTACAAAAATAATAAAAACTAAACTAAGTTGTATGCACTTCCGCCTCAGAAAACCAAGCTGGAGGCATATAATCGACATAGAACATAGCAGAAGAGGAACACCTAGCACCTCGTGCCAGCTTGTCCGCCACTAGATTATGTGCCCTTGAAATATGTCGGATCTTTGACACCAATTGAAAGCAGCCTATTGCAAAAATTACATCTGAGAAATTAAGGATCTTCATGCACTCCATATCTCATATCAAAGTTTCACATTCAGCATGCAAAGCAGATAAACTTCTTCGAAGATTCATAGCTCCCATAATTTTTTTTTGTTGATCCATTTGTCTTGCAAAACCATCCCTGTCTTGAAAACTTATCTTGGATCTTCCATGCTCCATCAACGAAACAGATCCTGGAAGTTTCTAAAGCCAGCCAATCAGAAGACGGGGAAAGCATAAGATTTCGCTCCAGTTTCAGTTTTTAGGCATCTGCCCAAACCTCCGCTTCCACCTCCGCAATACAGAGGATCTCCTGTGAATCACCCGATTTATTTGTGTAAATCTTATTCTTCATATTTTTCCAGATATACCATAATATCTAAGGGTACGAATCATAATTAAAGTCCTTTGGTAGTTTCCAAAAAAGGTAATCTATATTGGAGTAAAAGGATGGGTCCGGGAAAAAACCTGATGCCAAAGAAAATTTTCAACAAAGCTTATGTTTGCAGTGCTGGTGAACACTAAAAAAAAACATGATTAATGGATTCTTCCTCAACTCCACATAAACTGCATCGTGAATCACACGCAATTCTGACTTTAAATTTTTCGTCACCGGAATAATCCCTTTGATTACTTGTCAAATAAAATGTCTCAACTTTGGCGAACATTTCAATTTCTACGTATAATTTAATAATACTTTAGTATCGGGTCCATAAAAATTATCTTGAATACATGTATTTGGGAAAATTGTTTATGTTTTATAATCCGATTTAACCGTATATTGACACGATTTAACTGTATATTGACAAGTATCTGTAAATACCCAATCTAATAAATCTTTTTCTATTAATTCCCACAATTTGATTTTTGGAGAATTGAAATTAAAATCTCTTGCTGTAAAAACACTAATGAACTATTGTATAAACCATTGGCCAAAGAAGATTTCATATATCTTTTTGGTTTATGGCGTACAAAACAATTGGCACGGCTCTGTGAATAATGACGGTCAATAACATCTAAAACTATCATAATGGATGTCATGAAACTAAACTCAAGAATCATAACGGATCGGATCTAAACGCATTATTTTATACTGACCATTTACATTCACGAAGTCACGGACACAATATTTTATATAACCGCCAAGGTCAATATCGTCAAAACACTGTATTAATACACATAAGTCCTTGCCAAACTATGACGACGTTATATCCAATAAGACACCGCCACGTGGCTACTTGACCATTTAGCGTTGAGTTTTTGCTGTGAACCGAGCTGATAAATATCTCCCTTTAGAGCTAACATAATTTCCAAACGAAGCTTTAGTGAGAGAGATCGATATAATATGGCGATGATGAGGGGATACGCTTTGTTTTCGATCCTTGTGCTGTCTCTATTCGCTTCCTCCGTGAGAAGCGAGGAGACGGCGACGGAGACGGCGACGAAGGAGTTCGTGTTGACCTTGGATCACACTAACTTCACCGATACCATCAACAAGCACGATTTCATCGTCGTCGAGTTCTACGCCCCATGGTAACGATTCAAACGCTTTCCCTTAGTAGTAGTAGTACTTGTTAGATTTGCTGGTCGAGTGTGATTCGTGAATCTGATGGATCTGAATTGATCATTTGATTTGCATGCGAATGATTCCTTCTCCGATCACTGTTGATCTGAAATCTGGTTTGTTAGATAGAGTTTTTGGTTGTAGTTGTGGAATTTTGAACGATACGATCTATGATTGATCTGTAATTGATGTATTGGATCTGAATCTCTTGACATTGGATCTTGCAGGTGTGGACACTGCAAGCAGCTAGCTCCTGAGGTAAACATTGCTTTTTGAGTCAATTTTGATATAGGATTTGCATGTTTTGAGTGTATCTTTAATTCGAATTGTGTGTTTGCAGTATGAGAAGGCTGCATCTGAGTTGAGCACTCACGTGCCTCCTGTGGTTCTCGCCAAGATTGACGCGAGTGAGGAGACCAACAGAGAGTTTGCGACTCAGTACGAGGTTCAGGGCTTCCCAACGATCAAGATCTTCAGAAACGGAGGGAAAGCTGTTCAGGAGTACAACGGACCTCGTGAAGCCGACGGTATTGTTACTTACTTGAAGAAACAGAGCGGGCCTGCTTCTTTTGAGATCAAGTCGGCTGAGGATGCTGCTGAGTTTGACAAGAAGGTTATTGTGGTAAGCCTCACAAACATACTTCATTTCGTTTTTTTTTTCTTGTCTCTGTTTCGTGATTTCTTCAAATAATGTCACTTTCTGTTGTTTGATTAGGTTGGGGTTTTCCCTAAGTTATCTGGCTCTGAGTTTGATTCTTTCTTGGCCACTGCTGAGAAACTGCGCTCAGACTATGATTTCGCTCACACCTCAGATGCCAAGCTTCTTCCTCGTGGAGACTCTGTTACAGGACCTGTGGTCAGGCTATTCAAACCATTTGATGAATTGTTTGTTGATTCCAAGGTTAGAAGAGAAAAATCTTTTCCCTTTGTTTATGACTTAGATTGGTTGTCCGGTTATACTTATATGCTTGTTTGATTTTTCTTCTGTGCATCCAGGATTTTGATGGAGAAGCTTTGGAGAAATTTGTCAAAGAATCAAGCATTCCACTTATCACCGTCTTTGACAAGGATCCTAACAACCACCCATATGTTATCAAATTCTTTGACACCCCTAACACTAAGGTAACTCATAGATGTTAGTCCCATCACGCTGTAACCAGTTCAAGTTAAACTACAAATACGGATTCACGTTATGCCCTTGGAATTTTAGTTGATAAGTATAGTTTGATTCATATTGTATTAACTGAAATGAGCTGATGCGTAGAAGTTAATTGTGATAGCGTGCGATATTAGCTGAATATAAAGAGTGGCCGTTTTGATGTTGGGTAATATTTTGATTTTCAGGCTATGTTGTTCATTAACTTCACCGGTGAAGGAGCTGAGTCTCTTAAATCAAAGTACCGTGAAGTTGCTTCATCCTTCAAGGGACAGGGTCTAAGCTTCCTTCTCGGCGATGCTGAGAACAGCCAAGGCGCATTCCAGGTTCGTCGTACCTCGAATCTATCTCCTTCCCTGTCGTTTCATCATGTGTTAGTTACAAAACGCTAAGCAGCTTTGTCTTTTATGAACAGTACTTTGGACTTGAAGAGAGCCAAGTTCCTCTCATCATCATCCAGACTACCGACGACAAGAAGTATCTGAAAACAAACGTTGAGGTTGACCAGATTGAATCGTGGGTCAAGGACTTCAAAGACGGAAAAGTTGCCCCACACAAAAAATCTCAACCCATCCCAACCGAAAACAACGAGCCAGTGAAGGTTGTTGTTGCTGAGAGCCTTGACGAGATGGTCTTCAACTCTGGAAAGAACGGTGAGTCACATTACATTATCAAATCGCAATCACCTGTTCGCTGGTAGCAAAAAAAAAACTTACAAATCAATTTTTCCTTCTTCTTTACTTGCAGTCTTCCTTGAATTCTATGCACCATGGTGTGGACACTGCCAAAAGCTAGTTCCAATCTTGGACGAAGTCGCTGTGTCATACCAAAGCGACCCAAGTGTTGTCATAGCTAAGCTCGTAAGTCATTCCCCCCCCCCCCCCCCCGTTTTTCACATCTATAGTTTGTTGGTTGATCATCTGCGGTTTTATTCTTAACACTTTCGCTTTATCCAGGACGCAACCACAAACGAGTTCCCAAATGATACCTTCGATGTGAAGGGCTTCCCAACAATGTACTTGAGATCAGCGAGCGGAAACATTGTGCTTTACGAAGGAGACAGGACAAAGGAAGATATCATAAGCTTCATCGACAAGAACAAGGACACAGCTGGAGAACCTAAGAAGGAGGAACCAACAGCTGAGCCCGTTAAGGACGAGCTCTGAAGAGGGAAAGTGTGTTCTGTCTCTTAGCTGCTAGCCTAGTTTGGTAGTTTTGAGGAAAATACACCAGTAGAGAGAGACGGTGAGAAGGTGACGACTGTGTCTATTCGTTAGAGTTTTTACACGCACTCTGTTAAACAATAATGGATTTGCCTCTTCTTTTCTTTTTTGTTTTTTGTCAAGTTTTCCTTTTTGAACTCAGTTATCTTTTAATGTTATGAGTAGTTTGAGGCAAGTCTTGGGACCGAGTGTCTAAGAACCCCTTTGGTTCTTTCAGTCATAGCTTCTTGATTCTGCTTATCTTGTTCTGTTGTTCATCTCTTGATTGCGTTACCTGGCTACCACACAACTAATTCCTTGAGTCATCAAGATCGCTTAACCCTATCTTGTAACACAATGCTCTCCTTGGCTGCATGCCTGCATCCTCGAGCTTCTGCTTCGGCTCAACCACTTCATTCTCGGCTTCCCCCCATCCTTGAAAAACCACAACATAAAATGTTTCCACCAGAGAAAAGTATTCCAAAGGAAATAGACCTACCAGTACGTGGTGTGCAAGTGGTGCTTCTGCACAGGGTCTGAAAATTTTTTAGTCAATTTTAATTACAATTCAGGGCCCGAATTTTTCAGACTTAGATCCTTTGTTCAAGTTATTTTATATTGGGCACAGAACCTTCTTAAAGAGTGAGACGGGCATCTTCTGCAACTTTGGCATGTTGTTTCACAAGCTCATCACTAGAAAGCCATTGCTGATTCCATGATCACAGAATTACCAATCATCACATCACAAGCTCAAAGGATCTGATGAAGAGAAAAACAAACATGTTCGGATTCCTCAAAACACTATAAGCAACACAGGTCTTCCTCTTATACGTAACTGAAGGGTAGTCTATGGGAAACAATCTTGATCGAGGGGAGCATTCAAACACACAAAACAAAAGCGAACAATGTATTATAGACTTTTTAAAAACATATAAAACCATGACTTCACTTATCGGCTTCACAGTTTTTTTTGGTATGCAAGCCACTCTTAAAATACAGTAGCATTAATAATGAAATATTTGTTACTTCATAACATGCCATTAAAAGGGATTGACAACATCTGTGTTTCTCATTACAACATTTAAAACAGAGCACTAAATGAAAGAGCTGAGGACAAACCAAAATTACCAGGCTAGATATAGCTGCAACAAAAGTACCCCTTAGCAATTATATATGATTGTTTCTATTGAAGAAAAAACAAATATAAGGCAAATCGAGTATTTTAATGAAATAAGCACAAATATGCATATACATCGTCAGATAAGAAGCTGGAGACGTGTTGTGGTTGAAGTAGTTCTTCTAGGTATTAAGTATAGACGTCATGTTCAGTAGTTCAAGACTTTGAAATTTGAATCCACATGTTGTTGTCACTCATGAATCATATGGCTAAACGTTTATTATACATAATAGAAACCATGGATTACCATTCAAAAGGATACAAGTTTTAACATGTTAGTTATCCAAAAAAAATATTTAACCCCCTATATCGTAATATATGATTCGTTTATGCGATATTGTTTGTGTTCACATATATGCAGAGCAATGGGGCCACGTCCTGATCAACGAGTCTTGTCTTCACCATCATAAGTATGAAACTTCCCAATATTTTTGTGTGCGCGCTAATTAATTGGAAAGGCTTTATTGGATCAATCAATTGGGGATATAAATTTTCATTTAATTGTCCAGAATATATAAGTTGGGTAAAAATAAATAAAGCTGTGTGGTCCTGCTCCTAGTTTTGATTACGATCATCTATGAAAATGGTCCCGTTTAACCCTACAGCCAACGCTCGCGACAAATGAAAACCCAAATTTACGAAATTGTTGCAAAAAAGTATAAAATTTTCATTCATGAATTTCAACATTTCCCATGTGCTATAAATATTGCATAGGTCCCAAACGATGGTCTATCATCCTAACCAAAAACGTAGTCCTGAGTCCTGACCAAACGATGGCATATCATCTTGACTTCTTACGTGGTTTACTAGAACGTGTTTCAAGTTTGAATAAAAGGTACTCCTGGCCAAAATAAAAACATTCAGTTACTTGACATCCAGTTAATGTATTCAATAGGTTTTAATAATACTTTCATAAAATATGAAAAGGTAAAAGAAGGACGCAAAAAAGTAGACAAAAGTAAACAAACCAAACAAATGTCCACTCGTTGTTCAATCAAAACCTACAAATTAGGTTTTCTCTCGCATCAGTCTTACCACATTGATAAAATTCATATATAACTTGTTTGTAGTAGTCACATTTGCTTTCCTAAGCTTGTCGAGCTTAGAAACACGAAAGCAGCTTTTCTTTGAATAGTCACGTCAAACACACAATAAAGATCATACATCAAAATCAGCATTGTCGATGAATCTACTACTGCTATTGATTTTACATTTCAACCTATTTCATTTCGAATCAAATTTAACGTTAGTAAAATTTAGATGCATACGATATGACAAGTTCTTCAGCATAAAGCGATGTGCTATAGCTATCTCAACAATTTCCCACGTAATATTTATCACAAAAAGCTATTGAGATAGGACTTGGAGATATACAATGCAGTGGCGGAGGTAGGTTGTAACCAGGGTGGTCACATGACCCCTATGGATTTTTTAAAAAGAAATTTTTTACTTGCATTTTTTTTTGAAAGACTGATGAAATGCTGGAAATTTAACAAATTGACCCCCATAAAATGTTGTTTTTAACAGATTGATCCCTGTAAAACAGATTGCTGCCTCCGCCACTGATACAATGTATGCAAAAGAGACAACTACAAGACAATGTGAATGGGGCAATGCTTTGGGGTCATTTTTTGTGCTACAATGTTTCCCACTATTGTGAACAACCTAACATGGACTATTTTCTTACATTATAATTTGTACTATTCTCATTTATGTTCTTTATAAAATTAGAAAAGGTAATTAAGGTGAGCATTAAAAGTCATAGAAATTTTCCAAGAGTCGCATGCAAAATTATTTATTTAAGGCAACTCGCTTTTGTATTTTTTCTTCTATCTCTTTACCTTACTTTTTCTTTTCTTTTTTTTTTCTTCAAAATCTTTCTTTTGTCATTTTGAAAAGAATGATAAAAACTATTTTGACCCTTCTCCCATCTTTTAATGACTTTATCAGATTTAGACCACATGCCAACAAAGCGGTATGGTAAAGGTCTAAAGGGCAAGCCTCTTGTCCCTTTTACACACACATACACATATACACATATTCTTAATTATATGTACATTACAATTACAGTGAAACCTCTATAAATTAATAATGTTGAGACTGTAATTTTTTATTAATTTATAGAAATTATTAATTTATCGAGATACTAATTGAACCAAAAACTCAATTTGAGACTATAAAATTGTATTAATTTATAGAGATATTAATTTATAGATTATTAATTTATAGAGGTTATACTGTATTTAAAACCAAAATATTACTATATGTTAGATACCTAATTTTACAAAATATAAAAAATTGTAACAATTTAAGCTATGGATTTTTCAGTCCTTTTTAATCCGTGTATTATCATTACTTACAACAAAAGCTTCAACACATTTCTTCTTTAAACAAAAGCATCAACCATTCAGATAACGACGGAACCAAATATTAAACTTAGAAAAAAAAAATATAAACTTTTGTCTAAGTTTAACAAAAAAAAAGTTCAAGTTTTACTTTTCCTGGATTTTCTTCTGGTTAAGGTCCTCACCATCCAACCATGTCTTCTCACTTTGGTTCCTTCGACCTTGGAAGATGCCACATGACAAGAAGAGGTGGGCAATCCTGATCTGAGTTTGATGACATGGAAAAGATGACCAATACGTTTTCGCCACTTAAGAGATGACTTGGCACTATTGTGCTCTACAATACTCGTAGTGCTCGTTATGGGTTGTGGCTGCTTCTTACATGTTGAGTTTGTGTTGTCTACACAAACTTTAGACAGTGTTTTCTTCTCCCACGACGCGTTTCCATCGTTTTCGAATTTTATTGATATAAAAGAATCTGAGCATACACACAAAAAAAGAATAAACAAATTTCAATGATATATCAATTTTGTAAAACAATTAAGACTTGTACGAAACTTTGTAGATATAACTGTAAAATATACATGCGATAATTAATCTTGTAAATGAAATTTTTAAATAATAAATACTAAAAACTTTCATGAACATGGAAAAAAAAAAGAACTTTCCGAGTATGAACATGAAAAAAGGAAGAAAAAAAGACTTTAACAAAAAAAAAAGAGAGAAGAAAAATTAGACTGACAAAAAAAACATGAAAAAAGAAGAAGCAGAAAATATATAATTGTAATTAAGTTTTTGAATTATGATGATGTTAAAGTTAATCGCAATAATATGAATGTATATTATTTACGAAGTATATGTATATAATCGCAATAATATGTACATGCAGATCTACTATTAAGTATATTGTATATATAGAGTTATGTACCTTCTTGGCTTGTGGAGACTTCAAGATCGGAAGAGGGATGGAATTTTCGGTGGTGACGGAGATCAAGGCGGCTGAGGAGAGAGCTCCAAGTGAAGATCTTAGGGAGGCTAATGGTTGATGAAGATGAAGAGTATCTCTGCTTTGAAGCTAAGACCAAAAGCCTCTCGTTCAAACAGAGAGGACACACTCCAACATATTCTTCTTTTGGATGGAAATAACAGTATGGGGAACTATCATCTTTGTACATATCCATCTTCGCTACCAAAAGAGAGAGCAGAGACAGAGAGAGATAAGATTCGTAACAAATGAGATGGGCTTAGGTTGTAATATATATCAAAGGTTGAAAAGGTAATATATTTTAAATACATATATTAAATAAAAATATATATTAAATACTTCTTCTAATTTATATTTCATACTGTTCCCAAGTAAATAAGCCTTTTAGTTAGCCTTTTTATATACGATTTGATTTTAATTAATAACTAAAATACATTACATAGGCTGATTTATTTTAATTAGTAAATCCTACGGACATCATAGTTTTCAGATACTGACATAATCCGTTATATGTTTTTATGAGCCAAGCTCATTGGTTTAAGTCATGCATCGGTTGTTGACAAAGAAAAAAGAGTCATGCATAGGTTTATCAAAGAGCATATCTCGAGTTCATTTCTGTAATTTTTTTTAAGTGAACATATATCAAAAGTATTTATGATATCATTAACAGATTTTAGTAGCAAGGAACATTGATTCAGCAGGGTAATTAATAATTTGAATCTGTTTATTGTATTAATTTACCGATTAGAGGAAGAGTGTCCCGATCCTCTTGCCAGATATACAATTAAACAGATACTTGACGATGGATGATTGATCGCATGTGATTCCGTGGCATGTGCAACAGATAGTATTATTTAAAACTAATCAATAATCTATAAAATATATAGAGAATATTAATCAATATTCGAAACTCAGAAAATATATATTCTTCTTTCTTTTTCTGTTAAGGAGTTTGGACGTTCTGGCCGAGAAACATCCACTTGTAGTATTCGAAACTCAGCAGAGAATGTATCCGAAGTACTAGGGACCTACAAAGACAAGTCATCATTCTTTGATATGTGTGAGTGATTTTGGAGGTCTCTCTCCATTCTCGACATAATTCAATTCTACATCTACTCACCTTAACATCAAATTTTTATTTTGTTGGAACTCGTTTTTGACAAAGTGGTGTGGACCAGTTTTCCGATGAGTTTTTCGACGGAGACGTCTGTCGGTAAGACCGGAATTTGGGCTCGATGTAATCGTCACCGTGAACAATATGAGTTAGTGTATTTGTTGGTCAAAATAGCAGTTGTTTTGAATGAGAAAAGGAGATCCAAAGTGAGTGATATACAAAGTTTATAAAACTTTAAATTTGGCTAAGTATAAAATACTTAGCAAATAGATCACTTTGGATATTTGGGTTAAAACTTAAATTTAAATTTGTTAATTGCACATTATGTCAATTAACTTATTTATTTAATTTATTCATGATATACCCAAGCAAAGTATATTAAAGTTTGGTGACTTAGTCAAAGTTGCAACATTACTTTGCAAACTAACGTATGGGATTTTGGAAATTAATACCATAATTAAAATTGATATGTACGTTAGTTGATTCCATTAATATGCACAACGTGTGCTTTCTCTTCAAGCTATATAAAGAGATCACTTGTGCAGTTCTCATAACATGGCAAAAAAACAATTCTCCATATTTCATTTTTCCTTTGATTTTTCTTATTTTTCTTTTGAGTCTGAGAGTACACACAAAACCGTTTCAACAGGTTTCTGATAGAGTGACGCAAATTCAGAAGATTGTTTGCAGTTGTATCCTGGGACTCATTATGTTATCGAACCGTCGCACTACGGGACATATTTTGAGTTAAGGAAAGAGATAATATCTCGCCTCTGCAGTTGTATCATCATTTTCTTAATCTTTGGTATAATTTTATCAATTTTGTTTTTTACAATATTCAGTTTCCCGTAATTTATAAAATACGGTTCTATCATATTTGGCAGCTGACAAAAATATTTACTTCAAATTCCATTCGATTTTTTTTTTTGTTAACTATCAATATTCTTAAACCAAAATTGGGTCGACAAAACTCTACTATCATACCATGTTCGGTTTATATGAAAAAAATTAAACACCTCCAGTTATAATCTCTTTTGGTAGTACGACATCGGCGCAAACGTTGAAGCTCTTTCATTTCCCACACCTACCTTAGATTATCAATTAAATATAGGGATGATAATCAAGAACCTGTACCACGGGTCTGGCCTGTAGAGGCTTGCTGCAGAATGGGATTACGCCTTCATTTGATAAGCCCACAAAATTGCAGACCTCGCGGGACGGACTCGAAACGGGACGGGACAAATACGGGATGAGTTCAAAACGGGACGGGACGAATGCGGGACGGGTTCAACCTGCGGAATTTTGAAGACCCGCAACCATAAGTTCTCATTTCTGCTTGATTTTGTTTTCAGTACTATAAATTACTTTATTACTATGTTGGATTTTCTTGTTTAAGTTGATGGGTTTTGTTTTCAGTATTGTAAGTGGTGTTTTAAAAAATAAGTAAATTAAATTTGGTTACAATGGTGTTGTTAAAGAACTACTGCTTATTGAATAGCTACTGTTTGTTCTTTAAACGGTTTGAATTGAGCGTTTGAGTTACTATAGAATTTTGTCTTTACACTCTAAGTTCAACTGCTTGGAAGGAGAAGAAAAAACCATTAGTATTAAGTTACTGATACTATGCAGAGTTGTGTTACAAAGAATCAAACAAAGAGTATACTTGAAAGAGTTGAATTTCACTGTCCATATGGTTTTCACTTACTTCAAAACCATTAAACCGGCGAATGATCACATTGATGTTGTTGCGATCGATGTTGTTGAGCTCTCTTCAACTCCCTTACACAACTCTTATACTTTAACATTTATGAAGAAAGCTAAAGAATGCGTCCCACGGGACGGCCTGAAAAGGCTTATAAGTTATGCGGTACGAGATTGGGTAGCAAATTTGGAAGACCGCAGTCTGCGCGGAACAGGCCCGCCGTGACCCGCTCAATGACGAACTCGCTGCGGTACGGAACGGGACGGGACGGAAAAATCCAATTGCTATCTCTAATAAATACAAGAGATTATCGATCGATATTTTAACCTTGATAACATCACTTTCCTTCTTCTCTTCCAGTTATGAATGATAAAGAAATGATCTTGTTAATAATTTCTATGATTTTGGTGTTTGCATAGCTGGATGGTATTTGATAATATATTTTTCGACTCTAGCAATTATAAGATAAATATCGAATATAATTTTGATAAATATAAACACAACTTCTGAACTTCATCATGTTAAAGTTTCAGTTAAAACTCAAAATCAGTTGACTCATGTGTGTTTATATAGATTGGTTTAATTTAGTTCATTTATTATTTCCGCGCGAGAATTATTATTATGTTTGCTACTCGAATATAAATGGCTATCTCTTTTTTTTTGTGCAACAAATGGCTCTCTTTGTTCAGAAAAATGGCTATCTCACATCACATGGGCAAAATCAGCACTACAAGACCACATATCGCTTCGTCTACACTTCTTTCTTCTTTGGGCTAAACAAAATCAGATTTATCTTAGGGTTTGATGAAACTTCTCCCTATTTAGTGATCTTGAAAATTGCTCAAAATTAAGTATTCTATTTCTCTGATCACAACCATGAAATCACGTGCTTATCCAACAAATGGGAATAAGTAATAATTAAAGTTTGGGAGCTAGATTGACCTAATTCATAAAGTTGAGGGGTCAGGGGTGTGAGAACATAAAAGGGATCCATTTTACGTGTAGGTCAAGATTTTTGAGCGTTTACGTGATCTAAGAAGGAGAAGGAAGAGACAGGCTTCAATATCAAGAGCTAAAACACCCCAACACTTGAAACAAGACATTGACATGTGATGTGATTGTGTAGTGATGAGTTTCAATGTATCACTTTTTTCACCTAGACCATCCCACATACTTCCTTTACACTATACGACTCACAATGATCAAAGTTACTATGTCTTTTTTTTCTGTTTTTTTCAGTTACTATGTCTTTAACCAATACATCCGTATATATATATCGGTAAATGACTTCATTTTAGTGCCTTTGAACCGACTGGTTCGATCAGATTGGTCTGACCTTGACCTAAACGAAAGTCCAGGGTCAGATTGGTCCGACCGTGACATAAACCGATACAGCATCAACATCAGTTTTTTTGGCTCAGCAACAAAAGATATTTTTGAAGCATCAACATTGTTTCAGTCTTTATTCATATAATATTAATATCTGAATTAATTTTAAAATATAAAATTTAAATAGGATATGACGCCTATAACAATAATTCTTAAAAAAAATCTTGGCAAATCTACATACAGTATAAATGCCTTTTTTTCATAAACACGGCGCTATGCCTGAACATGAATCTTAATGAGTTTTTTTTTTTAAAACAAAACAAAACAAAACAGATTTCAACTAGTTACTGCTTAGTTTATTCGGTCTACAAGTCTAGCTCACTCCACCGTCTGGTAGAATTTCACATGGCTATATTTCGTGTAATTATACGATCTTATCAAACTTTGAGCGAAATGAAAGCAGTCCTACAAGGTTATCTAGAGAACACATAAATAAATAAAAAGAAACTTATAATATAGAAAGGTGAAGTAAAATAAAAGAACTTAAAAAGAGTGAGCACATGGGAGGAATAGGAATCTTTGGATAGGATTCAAGTATTAGACGTCCATAGTATGGGCATCATATATTTGTCTATCACTTTTCTGTTTTCAATTTAAGTATTCTTTCTTTTAATCCTATAGTTTTTATTCTTGTCAAGCTCTTAACATCGCATGGTAAAAGACAAGAAAACAATAGGATAAGACGACACTAGCGATCGAGATCAGGCGATTATGTCTATTCTGACCTCTAGAGATGTTGTGAGTCTGTGACTCAGCTTAACTGATTTACATCAAGAACCGTTAGAGATAGTAATATTCAATTCAACATTGCTCAGCAAATTATCTTATTCACAATTCTAAACAAAAATAAGGAAATTATAGTATTCATTTAACATTTATGGTATTTAACACATAAATGGGGAATAAAATAACAATAGGATAGTGTTGTTTTCTGAGCGAGTTCGTGTATACTCTGTCTTTTTTCAGCGAGTTTGTGTATGGTCTACTGATTGTGAAGCCTAGCTCGAACACTATCAGTTGTTGCCAAGTCTAATGAAGTTTCTTTTCAGTGAAAAATAAGTTTCTTCTTTCTGACAACAGTTAGAACTTGTATTTATGTTTTTTTCTTTTGTAAAACACAAATTAATTTTAAATGACTATAAGCATTAAAGAGGGAAAGTTTATTTATTTACAAGGAAACCTACGTAAGATCAAAACAGTATTTTCATGGCAACAAGAAAGAGAAACGTTTTACATTGATGAAGACAAGAGAAGAGAATCCGTAACAAATCGTATGGAAGCAGAGAGCTTACCGTTACTCTCTTCCCTATTTAGTTTCTCATTATCCACCTTCCTAAATGCTCTTCTCTTCATTTCTCTCTGATTCATTTCGACTGAATTAGAGATTGATGATGGAGGAAGGTAGTCTGTGGCATCAATGGAGCATGATGAGATCTCTGTTAGCCATCCTTCAATGGTGGGGTTTCAACGTTACCGTTATCATCATGAACAAATGGATCTTCCAGGTACATAATATCAACTTCTAGTACAAAGTGAGTTTACAATTTTTTTCTAAAACGCTTTTTGATTAAAACATTACAGAAACTGGATTTCAAGTTTCCCTTGTCGGTTTCATGCGTTCATTTCGTATGTTCATCTATTGGAGCATACATTGTGATCAAAGTTCTAAAGATTAAACCATTGATCGTGGTTGATCCAGAAGACAGATGGAAGAGGATATTCCCAATGTCATTCGTCTTCTGTATCAACATTGTGTTGGGAAACATCAGTCTTAGATACATACCTGTCTCTTTCATGCAGACCATCAAATCCTTCACTCCAGCAACAACAGGTTTTTTTAGAAGACTTGTAAAACAAGAAACACAACACAGTGATCTCTTATGTTCTGTTCTATTCTGATTTTTTTGTGTGTAATGATTTTCTGGTGAGGGCAGTTGTTTTACAGTGGTTGGTATGGAGAAAGTATTTCGATTGGCGTATTTGGGCGTCGTTGGTTCCAATTGTTGGAGGGATTCTACTTACTTCTATTACAGAACTTAGCTTTAACGTGTTTGGTTTCTGTGCTGCTCTGTTTGGATGTTTAGCTACCTCTACTAAGACCATTCTTGCTGAATCTCTTCTTCACGGTTACAAATTTGATAGGTCAGTACTGTTTCAGTATCTTAAGATTTAAGGTCGTATCAAGATTTTAGAAGCCATAAACATTTACTAATAATTCAATAAATATTTTTTTTCACAATTTGAAAGCATATGTCTATGTATATAACTTCCAAAAAATTTAGAGATCAAGACCAATTTTTTTTACTGGGTTATGATGCTCAGCTCCAGTCATGCTTAAGTTTTCGATCTTTAGTTTCACATAACGTATGTTGAAAGTATGAAACTTAGTGTTTGTTTCCTTCTTGTTGTGATCATGTCTCTATGTTGTAGCATCAACACGGTGTACTATATGGCGCCTTTTGCGACAATGATTCTTGGAGTACCAGCATTTTTACTTGAAGGCAATGGGATCTTGGATTGGTTTGAAGCACACCCGTCTCCATGGTCGGCTCTCGTCATTATATTCAGCTCAGGTGTTGTAGCTTTCTGTCTTAACTTCTCCATCTTCTATGTCATTCACTCCACAACAGCAGTCACATTCAATGTAGCTGGAAACCTTAAGGTAAAGAAAGAACAACTCATAAACCTTTTTACTTCTCAATATTCCAAACAAATTTTTGAAACTTAACGTGGTGCGATGATTTGAAGGTTGCGGTGGCTGTTCTGGTTTCATGGATGATATTCCGAAACCCGATATCACCACTGAATGGGGTTGGATGTGGAATCACACTTGTGGGATGCACGTTTTATGGATATGTAAGTCACATGCTTTCTCAGCAACAGCCGGGAACTCCTAGGACTCCTTGTACACCAAGGAACAAGATGGAACTCCTGATCCCTCTTGTTAACGATAAAGTCGAGGGTAAAGTTTGAACCTGCAGCGTGTGGTACTGAATACTTTTCAAGCCATTGAGCAACTGTTAACTCGATTAATTTTGTTTTTGTTTTTTGACATCCTCGATATTTTTAATTATGCTTATGGTTTCACGTTAAGGCATGTTCTAAATTTTAACACAAGGATAGTTTTTTTTCCAAAAATTACATTTAACCAGCATTCGCAATATCCCTATTAGAAAAAGTATCTGCAATGAATTGAAGTAATCTCACCAACTATTGCAGCAATATTAACTGAAAATAATCAAAAATTAAATAAGAGAACGAAAAAAGAGATTCACATATAAAACCTTGCGAGAACTGAGAACCACAGAAAAAAAACATCATTGTTTTGTTTTAAGTGGGTTAGTTTTGAAAAATACTAATAAAAATAATAAATAATCTTTTAATGATAAAATTTTCTTTTACAACTATTTTATTTAAATAAAATGTTAAGTTACAATAAGAATATAGAAAATAACAGAAATACAATCAATTGCAAAGATAAAATTAGAAAACATTAAAACACAAAGATTAAAATCTGAAAACTTCTGATTCATCTTGCTTTTTGTTATGTAACACCATTTTGTTATTTTTTGAAGATTCCAAATTCATTTTCGAAAATTTATGTGCTGTATAACATTGGCCAGATTCCAAATAGGATATATAGATTTTTTTTTTGAAAAAAAAAATCCAATCTATTGACTTTTTCAAATAAAATAGAAATTAGATGTGTTAATTTTCAATGATTCTAACAACATCGCCATACAACACAGAAACTGCATCTCAAGTGAAGATCAATCCATAAATATTTTGAATTGTACATCTTCAAAAACTTTGAATACCTTTGTGGTTGCATCACTTCCATATGATACTCTATGGTGGTTTCCATGGAATTTGTTTCCAAAATTAAGCGGTTAGAATAAGTTTTTTACCACTTGATCCTTGATTCAGTATAGCTAGACTGTCATCGATCATAGCTACACTCAGACTAAGCCGGAGATTGTAGTGGTGAATTAACACACAAGATTAAAACTATAAAGCTTTTATTCCAAAAAAGAAGATTAATTCTATTCAAAGTAGTATTTATAAATAAAAAATATTTTATATTTAATACATGATTCTGTGATTAGATTTTATGAATCAGTCGTTTGATGTCCAAAAAAAATAGATTTTATGATTTAATATTTAAAGAAATGGGACACGATAAAATTATAATGAGAGAAGAATTATTTTATCATTGGAAACTATTTTGTGATAAATTTTTAAATGTTTTATCTTAGAGATTTGCCTTTTAGTTTTCGTTAAAGTTTGAACCTGCAACGCGTGGTACTGAATACTTTTCAAGCCATAGAGGAACTGTTAACTTACACCCAAAAAAAACTGTCAACTCGATATTTGTTTTTGTTTTTGTCATGTTCTAAATTTTAACACAAGGATACTTTTTTCAAAAATTACATTTAACCAGCATTAGCAATATCCCTATTGGAAAACGTATCTGCAATGAAGTAATCTCACCAACTATTTCAGCATATTAACAAAAAATCAAAAAGTAAATACGAGAGGGAAACGAGATTCTCACATAAAACCTTGTGAGAACCACAAAAAACACCCTTGCTTTGTTTTAAGTGGTTTAGTTTTGAAAAAAAAAAAATACTACTAAAAATAATAAATCAAGTTTTAACGATAAGATTAACACACAAGATTAAATCTAGGACAATTGCCCAAAATATAACATATTCAAATTTTTGTCACAAAAATAGATTCTAAAGAGAAAAGTGACTAAAATGTTTCATTTAATAGTTGAAAATACCATACTATCATAAATATATGAATATAAATATAAAAATAAATAAAAAATTCTTAAAAATATTTTTTTTCATAGTTTCAGATTATATATTTTCAAATTCGAATTATTTTATAATTTTTTTTGAAAATTATTTTTTCGAAATTATTTTTTTATTATTTTTTCAATTTTTCTTTTTTATAATTCGAAATTACTTTTTGAAACTATTTTTCAAATTTTTATTTTCAAAATTTTAGTATTTTTTATCTTATAAAGTTTATAAATTTTAGTGTTTTTATGTCTTTTTCTCTTAAATCTATTCAAAGTAGGATTTATTAGTAAAACAAATTTATTATATTTGATCCATGGCTCTGTGATTAGAGTTTATGATTTTCGTATTTAAAGAACTGGGACATGATTAAAATTAGAAGAATTGTTTTTTTCGCGATAAATAGGTGTTATTTTAGTATTTTTATCATTGGATACATTTTTGTGATAATTTTTTTAATCTGTTATATTAGAGATTTGCCTTTAAATTTTCGTTGATATTAAAAAAAGTATTTCAGTCGTTACATTATATTACAGCTGTATACTATAATATCTTGGATCTTATTTTGAGTAAGTGATAAACAGAGCTTAGGTTTATCTGTCGTATGTGCTGAGGGGGGTTGATACGTTGGCGGGGATTCCTTTATTGTTGTTTGATTGCATTTTGTGTTGTTTAGCTGCCAAAAGTTTGCATCTTTGTGGTGTTTTCTTGCTCTGGTTTTAATATTTGCTATCTTATTCACCTTGTCTCAGCTTGTGCTTCAAATTTTATGCTTCCAATTACTGAATGATAGTTCCAAATGGTAGCTACGCTCTAGCTGCAGGTCACTGCATGCAATGCAGCTGTACGCTTGTGAGCCGCAGGTAAAAAAATATCCAATATCATCCTCTCCTTCCTTCTTTCAAGCTACTGTTTGTTAATTGGTTGTGGTGTGTGTGTGTGTGTGTGTGTGTGTGTGTGTGTGTGTGTCTGTGTTATGCAGTTTGTACTATGAGCCTGCTTCTTTAGCCGTCTCATGCTCGAGTATGCAGTGTAGAAACAGCAACCTCATGCTCGGTAACATCACTGTGCAGCAGAGTATCGCTGGCTGTAATGTAACGACTTGTGATAATTACAATGGTTTCGCCAAGGGCACCATCTTGACCATGTAAGTAAACTCACGTCTTATCACAAGACTATACACTGTTAAGTAACTTCACAGTACTTTCTTTCCTGATTTTGCAGGCTGTCTAGATCTCTACAACCAGGGTATCCTGGTAAGGTTAACATGTCTGTTTCATAAAAGAAACCAGCTCTGCTAGAATCTTCTGGTCCTAATCTGATATATCAAATGCAGGGCCTCTACAATTTGCGCCGCTTCTAGCTCCACCTGATACTATTCCCAAGGATCTAATGTACGCACCAGCGATTTTGATGGTCCAGGATCCATAGCAGCTTCACCAGGATCATCTATGCTTCCTTCAGGCGGTGGTTCCTTCCCGGGTAACCCTGCTAATGGTCCAGCCGGAAGCTTCTCAAACGCCAATGTCTCCTCCTTTAACTACTTCTTTATCACGTTTCTCATCTCCATCTCCTTTGTCTTCTCATCTTGATTCAACAAGAACAACGATTTGTTTATTTTCCGCCCATTAGAACACATTTTTGTGGAAAATCTTAACGAGTAAAACCTATGCACTGATTAATTTGAAGTTATCCAAACTCAAAGATCTCTAACTATCGATATATAACGTTTCAAAGAAGATGTAAATGAAAATGCGTTCTCTGATTGTAACCAGTCAACTCTACAATCTTTGAGCTTTTCCCTCTTTCAATGTTACTAAAAATAGCAAAGTATCCTTCCAAGCCAAAAGTGTTTTAGATGAGTTTCTTCTTGTGGAAATATCGCTTCAGATACCATATCTGTACACCAGCAACGGAAAGGCAAACACCTAGTGACATAATACTGAACCAAGCCACTCTTGCGTTGGTTGCTTCACTCACTTCTCGCATCTCCCCTTCCCTGTATCCCAAAATTTTAATTTATGTTCCAAATCTGATTGTTATACTTTGAGAGATCATCGATAGATACCTGTTCTTTATATACTCGATGTTCTCACGAATCGCTTGCACCAACCCCTCAAGTCTCGTTAACTGAAGCTCAACACCCTGCAAAAAAAAAAACAATACACATTCACAACGACGTAGCCACACAATCATAAACAAGAAGAAGAGAGGAGACATAATGTAATGTTTAACTTGCCTCGATCTTTTCCTTTTTAGCAACAGAGTCCCAATCTTTAGCAGCGATACCAGTCTTCCAATCAATCCCAAGCGTCAACGGATTAGGTAGCGGATGACTCGGATCAACAGAGAAACAAGCCAAGTAGTTCCCCGTCTCTTGAGTCGTGAACGCAAACTGACCGTGCGTTACATTGTCTTGGTGATGCAGATCGTTCCCATAAGGAGATGTTACCTACATACACAATCCCCCAATTCAATAAAGTCTTAACAATTGCCAACATGCAAACAAAAACAAAGTTTGCATCTTTTAAGATCCGTACAAAAGCTACCGACATAAAGTTCACAACTTTAAACGTCAATCGAATACAGAGCCGTACCTTGGCGGAAACACCAGGTGTGTTTCCAGGGTTCTGCTCATCGACGACGTAGTAATCAGCCAAAACGACGACGTTGCTCTGTATCTCCTCGGAGACGCACTTCGTCCCTCCCGTCGCCGGAATCGTCAACCAAATAGCTTCGCCGTGATTAATCGTGAGAAGAAACAGCACCGCCGTTGAAATCGCGACGATTCCTCTGATCGCCATCGGAGAGCTATCTTCTCTTTTTTACTCCGACCAAGTCTAAGAACAGGAGAAAGTCAAAGTCTTTCCAAAAACCAAACCAAAACAAAGACGAAGAAGAGAAAGAGAGTTTCACGAGCACGTGTGACTTGTCTTGCACGACGCGCGAGTGACTTGGTTCAACGTGGAATCAGCCAATCAGCTTGTGAATAATCGTTGACGTGGCGTGTTTTTAACGGAGGTGGTGCGTCATCGATTGATCTTTACCTTCCGAATGGTTAAGAGGGTTCCCGATTGGACCCGCGATTATGTGTTCGGCCCATACGATTCGTAAATGGGCTTGCAGTACCTTCCCGCCTAGCTACTATTTGTCGCATTATCTGTTTTGTTTCTACGCCTGACTGATTGAATAATGAATGATCACAACAAATATCGATCTTGAGTTTGAAGGATCACAACAAATATCGAATAAAATCAAATCGTTATTCTTGCAAGAGGAACAACTATGTATGAGTCTTTTTTGTTGTTTACGAAACATGCGTATTTGTATGGGGATCTATCATGTTTTATGTCCCCACCTCCGTTTTAACTTTTTCAAAACCGACTAAATCATAGATCTGAAATATACAAATAAGAGATTTGGTGGTTATATTACAATTTTCCCACATCGAAATTTAGATATTTTTGGACAAAATATATAAATGTGGTAATTATTATGTTTTTGGTAAATGATTGGGGTAATTAGGTTAATATTAACAATCTTGTAACGAGCAAAGGGTACGTAAAACGGGAAATATAGAAATTAAAATATTGCTTCTGAAACTACGAGATAGCTTAAAAATCTTTGCAAAAAAAAACTACGAGATAGCTTATCTACTCTTTATGTAAGCTTTCGAGTGTTAGTTATGGTACAGTTACTTCTTTTATTTTTTGAATGAATGCTAAATTTTATTCACCAAAAAAGAATCTTTTACAACAAGTGCATATGAATCATATGAAAGAACATTTCTTATCTATTTCTAAAAGACTGAGACTTGAAACCCCAAAAATTATGGGACAATTATGATAAACAATTCGTCAAGCTTCTTCTTGTTATGTCATGAAATCACAAGTGTTAAAATTCAAAAAGTGAAATTGAAAGAAGCCACGATCAAGGTGCTTCTTTTACTTCATGCAAACGCATATATTTTGCTGGAAAGCTGACAAAATTTGCCCGTATTCTCTCATTTGGAGAGTTTTTGCGTAAAACCAAAGTGTGAAATCTCAAGACGAAGAGAACAAAAGTACCATCTCATGATTGATTAGTCGTAAGCTTTGTGAGGAAGTCAAGGCTGTCCACATAGAACATGTCACCTCCCATTCTTTTCTCACATAAGATCATGTGCATCTTTGCGCGTCTTATAAAGCTATATATGCTTTTATTATTTCGTAGATCCATATATGCTTTTATCCTTTTAATTATTTATACAAGTCTTAGCATTTAGTATATTGATTAGGAGTGAGTGTGACGAGAGATAACGCGGTTTGGGTTTGGGTAGCAAAGAGACAGATTGAGAACAGCTGTAATCTGAAGTCAATCTCTTTATCAATCTATAGCATCTTCATCATCTTCTCTCCCAGTCTTCTTACTTCACTCTTCCTTCTCATTTCTCACTATATATTATTTTATTTAGATTTTTGCTATATTATTCATCAGATATTAAATTGGATTTGTGACACAATACGGTAATAAATAATTTTAATGAAACCAAGTGCTCGTAGCTTGGTGGTAAAGGAGGTACAGCTGTACTGTCCGCTACCCGAGTTCGATCTTGGCTACAACGGATTCAACATCCTTTCCGTTGGGGCGCTGGACCTCTTTCAAAGGGATAGTTAGGAATGTGACTGTCCAGATACCAGAGTTATCAACAAAAATAATAATAATAATTTTAATGAAAATATGATCACTGATCAAATTTACGATATAGTTAAATAAGTCAATAAAATACTAGTATCAGACATATACAAAAACAAGGAAATCGCTTTGTCACAGTGGTTTAGCAGAGGAATTATTAATGTATTTATATTATAAGAGCCTGGTTTCGACTATATATCTCCAGTAAGGTACAATAGAATCGTAACTCATGGATCTTTATATAACAATTCAGAATAGTGTAATCATATGTAAATTTTTATAATATATGTAAAATATTTCAGAATTTGTAACAGAATAATATAGTAATGTTGAACAGAGACTAAAAAAATGGTAACTCCACACATGGCGGGTCTGAAACCGTTCACGTTTTGGACTTAGATAGTTAGAGTAATTCGCTTTGGTAAACGTCAATCTAATAAAGACTAATTAACTGAAACAAGCGATAAAATATGACAAGAAAGAACATCTATGTGCATGTTGAGAGACTTTACCGTAAAGCTTTTTGATGAATATGATTAGTATAACTTGAGAGTAGACCTCGGTTGTGTAATCTCTAAACAATAAACGTAGACCCACATAAGTAACCATCTCTTTCTTTCTTTCTTTCTTTCTTTCTTTCTTTCTTTTTTACTAAAACCATCCATCTCTTTCTTGGAAAGATAGTATAGGACTTAACGCGTTAAACGTAGCTGTAATCTATAATCTCCTGACAGTGGTGATAGCTGCTTATAGTCAATATAATAGGAAACTGATATTTCAATCAAAGAATAATGTATTTAGCAGAATCACTTCTCGTCGTTCTCGATTTGCTCATCAAGTGGCTTCCGAATTCCGTACGCTATATAGTATAATACTATCCTAGCAATATTGGCTCCACCCGTAGTTATTCATTGGACAAATATCTTTTTTTAGCTAATTCTTTGGACAAATATCAATCTTATTGGTTACAATGCAAACCGTAAAAAACTAGATTATGAAAAACAAATGACTAAACATAATTTATTTTCCTATAATGGACAAAAGTTTACGTAAAAGCATACCGATTGACATATGTATATATATATATATATAGTACTCTTTAGATTTCAAGATTCTTAGTTATTCTACTTTGAGTTACATAAATTTAATAAGAAGATGCAAATCTAGCAAAAAGGTTAAAAGAAAGCCATGTTCACAGTTCAAAAAAAAAGCCATGTTCAGGTTCATTGTTCGAACTTTGAACACTTAACATGCATCCATATTCGAAATAATAATTAGATTCGAAAGATAAAATTATTTTAAAATGAGAAAGAAACAAATTTGTATTAATGACGATTGACAGTTTGCTATGATAAACAAAAAAAATAGAAGAAAAACATCTGTCATGCACCAAAATGTCACATTCATACACAATAAACCATACTATATCACATTTGACCCTATTTTAGATTTATATCAAATAAATCAATATTTCTCCCCTCGTCTCCCATACCCCTTCATATCAATCTACCTCTATATATAATCTCCTCACCTCACATTAACACTCATCCAAAAATCAATATCCAACACCAACAACAATAAGAACTCAACGCTTGATAAATACCACATTGTCCAATCAACCTACGTAGCCTCTGATCAATACACACAACAACATTACAATGGTGAAAGAAGAACTCAAGATCAAGAAGGAAATGTCTTTGTCTTCACCATCTCAGTCTTCACCTTCATCATCTTCTCCTAAGATCAAGAAGAATAAGATTAAGAAGTACAAAGGAGTGAGGATGAGAAGTTGGGGATCATGGGTGTCTGAGATTAGGGCACCAAATAAAAAGACAAGGATTTGGTTGGGTTCTTACTCAACAGCCGAAGCAGCAGCTAGGGCTTACGATGTTGCACTCTTGTGTCTCAAAGGCCCTCAAGCCAATCTCAACTTCCCTAGCTCTGCTTCTTCTCATCTTCTATTAGATGAAAAGACCATTTTGTCCCCTAAATCCATCCAAAAAATTGCCGCTCAAGCAGCCAACAACTCATTTGACCTGTTTGCCCCTTCTTCATCAGCAGCCTCGACACCGTCCGATCATGATCAACATCCTGATGATAATGATGATGATGGTATGCAATCTTTGATAGGGTCTTTTTTGGACAATCATGTGTCTTTGATGAATCCATCATCATCATGGTATGATGACGAACATAATGGAATGTTCTTCTTCGATGATAGAGCTCCTTTTAATTACTCGACGACAAATATGGTCGATGCGTACTTCTACGAAGATACTGATATTCCACTTTGGAGTTTCAGTTGATCCAACGGTCCAGAATACATACTTTACTATTTATGGTTTATCATTTATAAATTCTTTTAATATAATTAATTATATACATTTAACAAATAATATGTTAGTTTACCCTTGCCGTAATTATACTTTTCAAGTTGTTTGTTTCTTGGAGAGAATGGACGACAGATATGATACTGACTGCAATATATTGAAGCTATTAAACGAGGAGTTTAGAGGTGGGTGGCCTAGGAAGATCACATGAACAAGAAGCCTTTTTGTCACTTCTTTGACTTTTTCATGTGACTTTTCCTTTTAATCAAGTTTTACTAATACTAGCTTGTTGTATTATTGTAAAGCATATATATTGCAGTTTGATTATGAAATTAATCTGCTGTTCAATTTATGGTTTTGTTAAAATTTTCAACTGATTCACGTGTACATATGTCATAAGTCCTGCCGAGTAGCTACCAAAACGTAATGATTTTGCAACCCAACACATTATCTTTGCATTGAATATCTTAGTTTCGTCAACGGTAAACCTTTGTGTATTTAATTAGCAATCATTAGTTACATGACATTGTTAATAATGGTAAAGTTAAATGCTAGTTATATGTGAGCAAACTATTTCCCAACGTCTCTTCCTAATTCATTGTTGTGTGATGAAATAGTAAATACTATTATGCATATAGTACTATATTCAGAGGAATCTCACTGTTTCATGTGCCGTGGAAAAGTTTGGTATGGCACACATTGCTTGGTCACAAAGTTCATATATTCGAATATTGAACTATTTTATTAGAAACCGAAAGATAAAATTTATCGTTCTGTTTTAGTTTTGCTCTTTCGTGGAGGTACAACAGAATCACAGTTACGTTAAATGACAAATATAGCAAATCATATGATTCACTATTTTCACTGCTTCACACTGCTTACAGCGTAGTCAATATAAATCATAAAAGGTGAAATTGATTGCAATTTTGATTTAAAGTAGCTATATAGTAAGAAACTTTGCCTTGTTTTGTAGTAAGATTTGATAACACATCCATATGATTCCTATCGCTTCAACATGGATTCTAATTTTGTAGATTGTATAGCATTTCTTTGCAAAGAATCAAAACTCCATTACTTGGGATCAATACTATTAAAGCTCAATCATTCCTAAATTATACCCTTAATGAAATGTTGAAATCTTCCAAAAATACCCTTAATAATATGACTAACTAACAAAATTCATTAATGGTATTGTTGTCTTTTGGTTTTGTGGGCTTATTTCAATTGGGCCTAACTATATGAATTATGTTTTTATATAATCAATTTCATATCTCATAAATTTTTTAATAACATAAATTAAAATCTGCAATAATTTTAAAAAGTTGATATTAGAAATTGAAATTTTACAAATTCACATGAATAAAACTTAAATAAAAATATTATTGACCATTTTACATGTTTAACAATATTTTATATCATTTATAATTATTTAAAATAATATAATAGCCCAAATATGAATTTTGGATACAACTACAATTGAGAATTTGAGTTTTTACCCGCAGGTCAGCACCGTTTGACCTGCTGGAGACGGATGCGGGTCGGTAAATTTGAAAAATTCAATATGCAGGTGCGGGTCGAGTGAATTTTAAGCGGAGCGGATGCGGATCGGCCGAATTTGAATCGCGGGTACCCGCTAACTCGCAAAAAAAAAAAATAATTCACTTTTATTTTTCAAAAGAAACATATTTTCGTAATACATATATAAAATATAATAAAATCATAAAATTTTAATTATAAATATATAATTTTAATTATTTATTACAAAAAATATTAAAATATAATTAAAATATCATTAAAATATTTTATCAAAATTTATATTACCTGCGGGTTATCCGCAAATATGGGGGGGTGCGGGTTTTGAATCTATCTTCGCGGGTCATGCGGGTCGTAATTTTGAGTCGAAAAAAAATTAGTCAACTCGCGGGTTGGCGGGGCGGGTGGGACGAGTTGATCCGCGAACCCAGCTCTAGATACAACCATTGTTTAATTTATTTACAAACGTAAAACGGATGTGTGATGCATTTTAATTTTCGTGATACTGTACACGCTATAACAAACCGCATAATTGCAACTTGATCATGTCACACTTAACATAATTAAAACAAAGAATTATCAATTTTTATTTTGAAAAACAACAAAAGAAAACCCGCCCTTTCTAGGGCGGGTCAAAATCTAGTTGAACATTAAAGCCACATGACTTGTCTTCTGCTTATTCTCTTCGGTGCTATGGGCTGCAGTGTCCATGGGCTCATTGGTCTTAAGTCTTAACTGAACCCGATTTGCGTGTATCTATAAAAGTTACGTTAGATTTTTTATAGTTAAGAAAAATCCAAAGCAGGTCTTTCAAGCTTTCCCCTAATATGAGTAGAGTAAATGGGCTTATGAATTGTATTGAGCATAGAAATCAAATAGGTAACGTTGATCGGGTTCAGTTAGGCTTTTGTAAAAAGATAAAATATACTCTTTAATTTCAGCTTGTTGGCTTCCGAATTTTATTGGACTACGATACGATAAGAGTGTTCCAATTATCTAATCACAAAATATTTTATATAGTGTTTAATAAGTTTTTCGATAAAAAGTAAATAGGAAAGCTGGTGAATGATGTTTCTAACGCTATACTTAGCAAATTGTTGATATATATATAAGCACACAAAAATATAATCTTACAACAGAATGAATCATTACGATCATGCTTATGATAGTATATAGGACGAAGGAAAGTCAATATAGTCGACTGGATTAGGTTCGTGTGTCTTTGCCCAACCAGTTATTTCATTCTTGTAATAAATCTGATTCTGAAAATTGGTGGCGGGTGACAGGTTTATCATTCACTTACGTATTAAACCCGAAAAATCTTTCTTCTTTTTTTTGTAACCACAGAATAAGTTATATTTAGTCATCTTTAGTCGTAGAATTAGACAAGGCATTGTTTTGTTTTCTGGTCGCTTTCAAAAATCAGTAGCTACCAAACCTGCGAGGCCAAGCTTTGCAGTCCCAACACTTCTGTATTGAGAAAATGGACTTTTTAGCAAGTAATTGTTTGCTAGTAGAATTAAGATAGTAGTTTATACACATGTATAATTGGATTAAAGCTATGGGTCATGTGCTTTGTCTTTTACCAAACCCCGTTGTCCACTTACTTTTATAAGCCATATACCTTAATCATGTGCCTTGGAAAACTTTTTCTACTACAAATGCTTACAAAGGCATATATATATATATATATATATAATATGGACTATATCTCTACAATCTCCTTAGCATGGGTGACGGGATCTTAAACTATAGTGTCAACATTAAATCATAAACACAATATAGCTGGTGAAAGATGAAACGTTACAGAGTGTGGCCTTGGCCAAGGGCATCAAACAACTGGTTTTGTGTAGGACTGATAATTGTTACTCATTACTTGGATTGTATCCGCTACTTACCTAGTAACTGGCTTAAAAAAGTAAGTACTTGATGTCGTCAAGTATTATTAATTTTGTTAATACTTGCACCATTTACTTGTTATTCCTTTATTTTATATAAGAGAAAACAATCTATTTTCCCACCATAGCTATCATATCATAACAAATATATGTAATCACAAATGTATGTAATCTTTCAACCTCATTTTAATTGCATATCATTGAAATTTAACAACGCAGTTCCACACACTATAAATGTTTGAAACCCGTTTCCAGACCAAGATTTGAATATCATAATCGTACTTAATAAGTATTGTTAGCATTTGTATCTTCAACAACAAAACCCAAAAATTGTGTTTTGTAAATCAAAGTTTTCGTTATAATATTAAAGCCAAATAGTCAATTTTATTTAGAAGAAAATGAGTTTTAAATACTTTAGACATGAGTAATAGATTCATTAATTAAATATTTTAAATCACGTACTAGATTTGAGTAAATTTGAGTAAATAACAAAACAAGTCAAATAGTTTGTAAGTATTGAAGTTTTTAAGGAATACTTGATGTATCAAAATAATAATTTGATTATTTGGATAAGTTAAATCAAGTATCAATTATAGAAAAATTAGCCTTTAGTTTCGGGTCCGAGGAACGAAATCGAAAACTAAAAACTGAAATGATAAGGATATCAAGTTGACAAACTCTAAATTTTAGGACATCAAGTTGAAAAGGCGACGTGAGTTTATTTGTTTAAATAATGCAAGTTGTAATTATGTTGTCTGCTTGTATGTTTTAGTAAGTAACCTACTTAAAAGATAAAAAAGTCAATAGATCAATGGTCCCAGAAAGAAGATAAATTTCAATAATATTATTGTGAGCATGATGATTGCCTTAGACAGGCTTACTTGCAGCTACTATTTTGAATTTCAAATTATGAGAAGTTCGTAAAACGAGAGATTGATTGTTTACAGATTTTAAAGTAGTTTTGGCTTTTGTTTTTGGAAAAACTACTTTTTAGACAATCAAGTATTTTAAAAAATAGATTTCTTATGATCTAGGGAAACTAGTTTTTTTTTTTAAATAATTGTATTTTCTTAAGAAAAAACCAAAATTAAGTTTTGATGATTTTTTTTTCCAAAATCCAACTATGGTTCTCAATTTTATTTTATTTTCAATTTAATAATTCCCTTAATCTTTTACTATATTTATGCATTGATACATGAAAAAAATAAATCAACTACTACTATAAGAAATCTGCTCTAGTAAAATCCGTTAATACACAAATAATTTATTTTAAGAACATTTTTAAACATGTTAATAAAATAAATTTTGTTCTTAAAATTTATTTTTATGTAAAGTTTATATGTTTTGTTAATAATCTATTTTTTTCTTAAAAACCAAAATTTGTATTCTATTGGTTTACCCTACAACCAAAAATGATTTTCTTTTTAAAAAAGTTTCAGTGACTTTCTTATATTTTTATGACATAATATATAAAATTAATTAAAATTTTAAAGTATATATGTTGTAAATTTTTTACACTTTAATTTATTTTTGTATTTTAAAATTTTATCTGCGAATTTTTATATACAATGGCTGAATAAAATATAAAAATAGACTGACATATAAAAAAAATTGTCCACACATAGAATTAATTTTTTATTTTAAATCTATCTATGGCACAAACATATATATATATATATTATCAAATTTATGTATCTATCTAGGAATTTTGATAGTTTCATTTCGTATTTATATATATATTTTTTTAAAAAATATTAACAATTTATATGTGTTTTGATGTCAATATTTTCTTCTTTTATTATTTTTAAAATAAATATTTTACTAATATTCTTATTTTATTAATTATTAAAGGAAAAAACAAAAGCTAAAACTAAAATCTAAAACAGCCAATCATGTTTTTCAAAAAACTAAAATCTACTGCAAAATCAAAAACCAAAAATCAAAAATTAAAATTTAAAAACCAAAAACCAGAAGCCAAAAACTAGAAACTAAAATCTAAAAACTAGTAAAACAATCATCACCTAAAAGTATCGAGCATTGCTTTGGATATGGATACGGGTATTATATCTATAAAAATGTATCAAAAGATCTCACAGAGTCTCTGCAGTTTCTAAACTGATGATATAGTAGTATCATAATCTTCTACACCATTTATTTATAGAGCCAGTCTTTTATTCATCGTAAATTCGGTTTGTGTCAATTATAATTAAGTGAAATCTTAGAAGGTGGTTTGAATACAATCGATTTTTAGTATGTGCAAACCCAAATTCAAAATGCCAAAAGATACTAAAAGTATAGCAAGGTTTTATCATACTTACAATATTCCCAAAACCAAACAACTTGATATATGTATGTATATTGAAATGAACCGAACTAAGGTTTCCAATATCCTACCCTAATAAGAGGTGTGCTGAAATAATGGAAGAATTAGCCTCATAATATTGCTATTATTTTGTAACTTGGAAGACGTACTTTGACCATGTTATTAATTTTTTGTCAGTATGGCACCCCACTGGACCAACAGTTTCAGCAATCCATGCACTCGTTTAACAATATAATTTTACCGATATCTATAAAATTAAATATACATCCACGAAATTAAAAATACATTAAAAATGCACAAGTCATAACAATGATTATTCGTCATTTACATTTGAATAAATGTTGCAATCAAAGAGATCAAAGAGGCAGAAACATGCATGCCGAAACAAGCATTCCTCTTCTGACTTCTCTCATTTACATTTTTTTAGCTTTCGAATCTTAAGATGATAAATTATTTTGTTCATAGCTAATAGCAAACAATTTTAATTAAAGTATAGAAGGATGTCTTTTAAAAAAAGGGTTTAAGTCTTATAGACCAATAATTGACTGGTACGTATGTCTGATGTCTCTATTTACTACGTTACAGAGTCTTCATATGCTGTCGACCATTTAACGAAATTAAACTGTGTTCTCTGCATGTATATATGTTAGACCAGTAATTCTCTCTCTGCAGGGTAGTTAATTTATGTGGAGTGGTTAGCTAAAGTTTGAAAAATCAACATTTGAGTCAAAATGCTCTCAGCAAAATTACATGCGGGGCTGTATGAAACAAATATAATTACATGAATATATGTGTAGTTTTTAATACGTTATAGTAAATTGTATTGCTGTAAAATAGAGATGAATCATAACATGTTAACTCGTATGTCTTTTCTTTCAATATTTAGGAATTTATCATATATTGGAATTGTTGAGTAAACATTTACACTATGATTCCATCTATATTATTATGGGCTGATATACAGAGATGTCTAGTCGTATTCTTTTTGTGCAGACCAGGTTTATGGTATTAGACTTAACTTATTCTTACATAGAGAAATCATCAAATCAGGATCTCTTTGGCGAAAAAGTCTATTTAAAAATAATTCAAACTTGCTATAAAATTGAAGTACAAAATATATAAAGATAAATCTTAAAGATATGTAACAATGGATTCAAACAAAGCTCCTTTGTCAAATGCATCGACCGGGGCATCTCATCAAAACAGGAGCATTGAAACTTGGTCATCTTGTAACGTTGAAAACTAGCTGCTCCTTCGTAAATTCATCCAATGAACCCATTGTATATTTTATCCCATGCATAACATAATGTACGATGACAAATCCGATAAGGAGTTAGTATGATTTTTGGGTTTAAGAACTGAAAAAGAAACCACCTCTCATAAATAGAGGACATGGTAAAGTTCATTCTCCAAAAAAGAAAGAAGATGTAAATTAAACAATACGTAAAAAAAACGGTAGAATAGAGTTCGACAAATCATATCCAAGCTTTCTTAAAAAGAAAAACTTGACTAAACCAAAAATTATTATCGAACAAATGATTTCAGTTTAAAATTTATCAATACACAATTATTAAATTTTGGGTAAACAAAAACTGGAATTTATATGTTAGGTGTATTTTAAACTTGGCTTGGAGTATTCTGATGCCAAGGGAGACCAATCCAGCAAGAAACCATGTGATCAGTGGCGTAGATAAATTTATAAATATAAGAAAGGGAAAAAGGATAAGGATATAAATCATATAAAAGTCCCAAATGATATACTCAATATATGATGATCGATAAGGACACATGCCTTCTTCGACACTTCTTTTATGCGACGAGACATGTATGCGTCGGATGTGTTATTGTCGACATGCCGTAACCAAAATAGTTTTATTTTTGTAGTCTATGTGTATGATTGATCAAGTAGTTTCGAATTCTCATCCATATCCATAATAATATAACTAAGTACACGTTGCTGTCACATAGAATACAAATTTCTAAGTAACAAAAAGAAACCGATTTCAAATTTGCCCTTTCAGTGAAGCCAATACAAAATAAAACATTACACTCAATTAATCGATAAAGTTTGTTAACAATTTTTTTAAAAACCATACATATCTAGAGCCGATATGTGCACGTGAAACACTGACGTTAGTCTCCAAAATTTTCGAAGATACTAATATATATGGCTGGCATAAGCACCCAAATCATTAAGAATAATTTTTATTAATTTTTCTTAAATGTTTTATCACCCCAAAATCTTAAAACCTCTCTATATCCGCCAATTTATGAAAACAAAAACATACAGAAAGGTTTATGAATCACAAATAAAATGTGGTATTCTTGCAGAGTGATTCAAACTAGCAGAGACCATAAATATGTTGTGGTATCAATCAATGCCACAGATATGTTCTGGATCACGACAATGACTACTTATTAGTTTAATCGATAAGTTTTGGGGAGTCGCAGACTTAGCGATATGTCAGTGATCCAGATCAAGATCATAATATCAATCAACATCGCTTCTTTCCAAAGATTCTATCAAAACCAAATAAAGAAAACGGTCCATCATCAACCAAGCCGTTGATTTACAAAAAAAAAAGATCAAACGCCATCTTTTTTTCATCTTCTTCTTCTGATATTTACAGTTTTGTTACATGGAAAATTACTCTGGTAAAAACCTCTGAAACAAGCTTCCATTATTTTAGCTCAATCAGGTTACACAGAGAACAAAAAAAAACACAACAAAAGAAAAATTTACACTTCCACCAAAGTTTTCAACTTTGACAAAAGTTACCATCCATCTGATTCCGAACTGCTTTTACCGCAGCCACTCTTGCCGCTGTTGCAGCCTTATTAGCTGCTGCCACGGCTCGGCTAACTTGCTCATCTACTCGTCTCCGGTTTACTGCCTTCTTAGCCGTTTCTCTAGCAGCCTGAACCGCTCTACGAACCGGCTCGCTTGTAGGATGAAGAAACGTCACAAGTTTCCCCGAATCCCATTCACCAGACTTAGCATCACCGGTTCTAAACGAGTAAGCACCATACCCTTGCTTACGACCTTCGTGCCACGCTCCTTCATAACAATGACCATTAGCAAAATGATACACACCAAACCCATGGATCTTGTCTCCAAAATACTCTCCTGCATACCTATCTCCATTTCTACACAACACAAACAAATAAATATTTTCTTTAAAAATTCATTTCAACAATTAAAGTTAAAATCAGCGTCTAATAAAAACCGGTCCAGACTATAATTTTGAACGTTGGTTAAAATCATTTTATTTACCTGAAATGGTAAGATCCAAGCCCATGTTTGACACCAAACCTCGATTCACCAACATAGGAACTACCATCAGCACAAGACTGAACACCAAACCCATGGCTCTGACCATTGAGCCACTCACCAGCGTAGCAATCACCAGTGTAGAACCTGTAAACTCCGTAACCATGTCTAAGACCTTGCCTATACTGACCTTTGTATCTACTCCCTCTAGCCCAGCTCTCGATCCCATGACCATCGTACCTCCCATCGACCCAATCACCTTCGTACCTTCCCCTCACGAAGTAGTAGTACACACCGTTCCCGTTACATTTCCCTTTGTGGAACTCTCCTTCGTAGAAATCTCCGTTGCTGTAGAACTCGACGCCTTCTCTGACGAACGGTTTGATCTTCTTATCCGGTTTGGTTTCGGTATCGCCGATGTACCACTGAACCGGTTTAGACCGGTTCTTGCTAAGGAAGCCTAAGCCTTTGATCGCGAGTACGGTTTGGTTGAGGAGAGCGATGTTCTTGGAGGCGAAGAAGAGAGCGACGGCGACGAAGATGAGAGCTAAGAGGAGATTCTCGGAGGTGAGGATCTCATCGGTCTGGGAGATCACGACGAAGAAGAAGAAAGAGGAGAGGCTGAGGAACGAGATAGAGACCATGACGAAAGCTAAACCGGGGTTGATTCGGTTTAAACCGGTTCGAGGACTTGAACCGAACGGTTTAATCGGTGCTTTTCTTCTCTGCTTCTCTTCTTTCTCTCCTCCGGCTTCTAGATCTCTGACTTCGCTGTCGATTAAACTTAAGTTGTGAAAAGACGATCTTATCGACGGTGACCGGAGCAGCGACGACTGTGTCCTCGTCAGCTTCGCCTGTCCTTCCATCTCTTTCGGGAAACTCGAATACAATTAAAAAAAAAACACGATCACAACGAATGCCTCCGGTAATAAGAGCTTCTGGTCATAACCGAACTTCTCGGTTTCCCCGGCGAGAATACACTAACCGCCGCGTCGCCGCCGTAACAAGCATCACGATCTAGAGAGAGAGAGATAGAGATCCGTAACTACACAAAAAACCTCGATGATTGATTTTTGTTTTTATTATTTTCCGGTACCGGAGAAATTTTAACGGCGAAGCTAACTATGTTTTAGAGAGAGAGGGAGAGAGACAGGAGAGGGGGAACTGGACCGGGTTTGGTCTGATTTTAAAGGAGAGAGAGATGAGACTAGATTTAGTGTGGGCCGTTGGATTAACATCTGACGGTTGATTTACCAAAGAGTTTAATGATGGCCGTTGGATAGAGAGGGTCCCCGGTCATGACGGGAATGTATTGGTCGACGGATACGGTTTTTTAGCTTTACTGTTGCAAAGCTGGCACGTGCCACGACACACACAGTCACCAGATAAAAGTACTGTTTATCAAAATAAAAAGGCCTTATAAATCACACATAAGGCCAGCTGCACAGTGTATGCTTTGATTTGGTTTAATAATTTAAAAAATAATAATATAGCAATAATTATTATCAGTAAATATTACATGCTACCTTTAATTTGTTATTTTTAATGAATAAAATATATATTATATGACTAATTAATAAAATAGACATTGATCTGACTTAATTTGGAATTGGAAATTAAATTCGGATTTTCCATATTTTCTTTCCAGCTAAAGTAAAATTAGATCAATTAAGTTAATCTAAACTTTATAATAAACACATAGCACAAAGTCACCACCACCAGTCCACCACTATGTTAGCTCTACTATTTCAAGCATATATATTCAAGTATAAGCAATAAATAGTATTGTCAACTTATGTGTATATAACATTCAACAACATCGCTGAATTCATTTTCTTTTGGTAAGAAATATGGTGGGTGATCTGCCAGCAGGATGGTTGAAAACGATTTATTACTATATTATACACGGAAATTTTTTTTTTCAATGGAAATTTTTTTTTTCAATAGAAATTTAATGGCGAAGAACATAAAAGGAAGGGTTGGATCACAAATCAAACTTATTGTGAACAAACAGATTCTCACCAAACATACCGTTTGGTGTTTGTTAGGAAGTGTATAAATGAATGAACTTGTTTGTTCTGTAAAATGATAAAATGAGAAAAAGCTATATAGCCGGTTGTTATAGTTAGATGAAACGACATAGAGAAGCCAACAATATATTTTCGTACTTGTCAAAATCACACAACAGTAGGATAGTTGTCATGATATTTTCCCATTTGATCCAATAAGTTTGCAAAATGACAAGTTTTTTTGGTACACATGATAAAGTTTTTTGAACATTTTTACGACGATTTGGTGCACAAGTAAAGTTGATAATGAGAACACGAGTTCGTATATACTGTATTTGATAAAGAAAAATAATCAATACCTTTGTACTGCTGTATAGGTTAAACATATTTCTTTAGTTTTTGTGTTTGTGTCCAAGGCTATAAGAAGAGATCCCCAAGCCACGAGAACTATTACGTATAAGGAAAAATTCAGGCATTGCTATATTTTCACGAAGTAGTTTCGACGATGAAGTAAATAAAAACATAGAGTGTGGTTAACTGTTGGTACAATCGATGTTGATAATTTTGGAGACGGCTATATAAAAAGTAGCCAAATTTGAACAAATTATTAATAAATAACATGATCCAAATGATATTTTCTCGAAATTATTATTTGCATTTAGCAAACAATATAAGTACTTGGATATGATAAATAAAATACACAATACGACAATAACTTATGGTGATCAATCCGGTTAATTAAGGAGTCAAAGCCTTAATTACACTATGATTTTAATCATTGTTATTGGCCTGAAAACGTTTTAAATGAAAAGAAAACCCACTTTTTACATATCTTGAACATTAATTTGGATTTCTGCTTACGATTACCTTGTACAAAAAAATATTTAGAGATTTGATCATGGAAAAAGGATATGAATGAAGCACAATCATTATGCATTTTTTTATTAACCTGATCATTATGCATTTCCATGATTTCTTCCATCTCTTTCTTTTTTTTTTGAAACACAAGAACTATTGTTTCTTCCATCTCTTTCTTACCTACAAATAATACAACCGGAAACAAACATATTTAGGGCTTTGACATTTCATATATAAAGTTAGAGGTTTTATTTTATTGTTAACTTTAACAACTGCGAAACACTAGCTAGCAAATAAACTTTAGACAAATTATATACGGTTTGCAGCAAACCGAATCACAGCCTAATTAAACAAAATGGTGAAAACTTTTGCATATGCACCCAGGAACTTCTAACATCCATCATGAAAGGCGTGAAAGATAAAAACGTACGTTACTTATTTTGCATGATCTAATTTCACTTCTCTTTATCGATGTTAAGCAAAAACTGAAATCCTAAAAAGACATATAAACAAAAGTGACATGCAGCAGCACTCGCGACGTGGTCGGTTTTGGAAAACCCGCAATCAAAAGGTTAAGAAGAAATATAATCGTATGTTCGCTCCCTCAGTACAGTCTCCCTTACACTCGTGTTTCCCAGTTTATGTAGGTAAAACAGAGTGATTAAAACTCTAACAACTTCCCAGAGTTTCGTCTTATACTTTGTACATGTATGTCTTGAAGCCTTTATTCCCTCGACGACTCTGTAATGCAACAACTTCAACGGAAGAAACTGAATTTAGATGAATTCGGCACATTCAATTCACAGCCCAACATTTGAATTTTCAGGCCATAAAACCCAGAAAGTGCAATAAAAAGGCCCATATCAGGAGATATATGGACTTATTCCATTCGAAAGAACCACAGCAAGCTTTATAATTCCGGTTCGGTTAGTGTTCTTGTGATCTACGAGTCATAGCTTTATCACGGAGTCATTAGTTATTACTTTCACTAGATCCGTTGTCCGCGCGATGCGCGGAAAATGTCTGATGGTCAATTCAATAAATCAAATTGTTTTTTTAATTATTTTTTTGAAAAATATAACGAATGATGTTCGAAACTGAATAAACCAAATATGAAGCTGATGCGAGTGATAGTAACAAAATGCTAAACAGTTGGTAAATCCTTTTTCTGAGTCTCTCATTAGGTCTGGTGAGACTAAGTTCTCACTTCATGCTTGTTGCTGTACTCTTACTCTTCCTTTAAAATACTTGATGTAGTCGATTGATTTGCTGAAGTAGAATTTTGTTTCAGGTGTTGATCTGAGCTTTAGTTTGCCTGCAAAATAATGTATAACATAAATGTGGGATGGGAATAACTATTGAATTGTTTTTGGGATTTGGATCAGTTTTCTTAAATTATTGACCTTTGAATAGCTTAGGGATTACGCTTGTGAAGACGACTACTTTGAATTGTCTGTTCTTCTTGCTTTGTAAGACGCTAAACTCTGTTGCTTGCTTGTCACACAATATAAGCCTAACCATAATAGACCTGAAATAGATTTACGTGTGTTAAGAAAAATATGTTTTAAGTATTCCTTCTTACGTAGAGTTACCTGTTAAGTAATAGACCAATGGTGACTTCAATATTTGTTTCTGGATGGTGTGGATTTACTTTTTGCAACAGGCGTATTTGACCGACGACATCTGCGCATATTTTTTATTTATTTAAGACAGTATATGTTAGTCTAATAGAGATATTGCTGATTGTTTTACCTGGTATATAACTTGGTATATTGGCTAAGCACAGCAGATTTTGATAATTTTGCGGAGTGAAGTTATGAACGGGAAATATCGGACATGCAACCGTAACATTCAAGATAGTTGTCCCTTGGTCAAGATGGATGTAGTACGGGAGTTGGGTGAGTGTTCTCTGTCGTGAATTGCGTAGTACGGAAAATCCTGATAATTCATAGATATAACCTTCGCTTAAATAACTTGAGTTATTTGGTAGAGAAATTTGGTTTAGACGGCCCTCTAATAGCTGTCCCTGAAATGATCAAAATTATTACGCCAGATAAATGAATATTGATTATTTTATATAAAATATGCGTAATTAATGACTATTCCATATATATATATATATATATATATATATATAGCTATATAATTTAGAGATTTAATAGAAGGCTTACATGATGGTCATAGCACATGAAGCCTCTACATATTTGGGTATTATCGGCGGGGTGATCATTGATATCCCAAATACTCCCTATACATACCATTATAGGACGAAGTGAAATATCTTTTCCAAGTTGATGGATTCTTTGTAGAGTCTGATACAGTTGAGAAGTCACTATAAAACATGATATATTAGCCAATATGTTTGTTTTTCGTAAAAGAGAAGTAGAATTTATAAATCATAATGAAATAAAAAAACGTTTTCTATATAATTACGCCCATAGAATTTACATGATGCTAGACAGGTTAAGAAGTTTCTCCTCCCTGACCTTGGAAGTTTATAAAAAAGCCAGTGTTTATTGCTGTCTATTCACCATTTGTAATCTATCTTTTTATTAAGTTTGCTCATGCCGCAGAGCTATGTGAGAGATATACATGTTTATATTCATATCTATGTGCCTGATCATCCAACATACAAATCTGCTAAAAATTTTCTGTATGGTATTCTCATCAATACTCTTATATTATTTTTTACACAAAGACTTCTTCTCGTCTTCTTATTATTTTGGTTGGCATAACTTTTATATTCATCTAAATATATTATTTTATTTCACAAGTAGCTATATATATATATATATATATATATATATTCTACACTGGGGAGATCCATCTCTTTATTTCAGAAACAAATTCAAAAACATTAGCTACTTGTGAAATAAAATATAAGCAAGCAAGCTATGTATAATAAGCTGATAAATATGTACATAAAATATATGTTATTATCTTATTTATATATGCTACTGTTAAGTAAGACATGCGATTTTAAATAAGGTATTTCACATAAGAAATGAATATATGTTTTTCCATATGTCTATTATAAATTGGGAATTTTTTTTTTTTTTTTGCCTTTGTTGGCTAGACAGATTTGCCTAAGCTGGTTATTTCATCTATCAGATATGATCATTACAACACATTATAAGTCTGTCTGAATACCAAACTTTTTAAAGAAGAATTGACCATGTTATCGTTGCAAGTAAATAACATATACTAACTTAGATGCGATTAGAAAACATATCAGACGGTTATGCAAAACAAAATCTTGACATGGATTATTGAAACGTAAAGTGTCCAGAAATTTGGTCATTGTTATAAGTTGACCAAAATGAGACGCTGACCAATCGTAATATAATTATGGTGATAACAAATTTTTTGAGTTTTTTCTAAGAATATGACAATAGTTGTGAAAAAAAACGATTTTAACCAATCGTAATATAAACATACTGGACGATTTGTGAAAAACCGATTTTTGAGTTGATTTAGGATCGCTTTAAAAAAAAAATTAAACAGTTGGGCTTAGATTGATTACAAAGTCCAATCAAAATCAACACCTGACCCATTAGCGAAACCAAGACGGGAATGATGTGGAGAAACGAAATGTTTTGACTGGTTCATTGAATCTGATGTGGAGAAAAGCAGTGTTCTGATTGGTCGATTTTATATGTCGACGTGGACACCCTCAATGGCCTCAAATAAGAGCTTTTAATAGTATAAGATAAATCATGATGCAACAACAAAAAAGGCAGAGACAGATTTCTTTTCATAAATCTTCTTACGTTTTTTCCAGTAAGACTTTGTTACTGTAATGACGGACTAGAGTCACTAGACCCAATGCTCTACTAAAGTCAGATTCGTCATTAGATGTCCAACTCCTTTGTTTGTTTAATGTAATATTGTCTATTTTGAGCCAAAATCCTCTCATAAATCTAATTATAAGTTTCTTTTCAAAATAGGTTTGTTATTTATGGGTCGGATCAGGCTAAAATAGTTATGGATTTTGCGGGTTGTGGGCAAGACCGGATGAGACCGCCTTATTGACATATACTTACAAACTAATCAGAGTAAAAAGCTATTAGATTTGCTTCTTCTTTTTTTGAACAAAGCTATTAGATTTGCTTTGTTTAGTATTTTGATATTGGATTTAGATTGTTTTTTTATCCTAACAATTACATTTGATGTCAAAACTTTCACGACGAAATTGTTCCTTGTGTGTTGAGAAAACAAAGAATAGAGCTTTGGATGTACGGAAAAGTTGATCATAAATTCTTTTACTAGCAAAGTAAAACATAACATAAAGTCACGATACATATAAAATGAAAATACGATTTAGAATACTCATGAGAACTTACATAAAATGTGATTCATGATCTCATCCAACAATCTCCGCAATGAACACGCAAGAGCATAGATAGGTAGATATCAGAAGAAACAGTCCTTGAACTAGGGAGAAATCAGAAACCAACGAAGAAGGATAAAGCCTAACAACAACGGCGCACACTACCGCAAACGACATTAAGAGAAGAGCGATCATCACAAGCATGAAAGAAACTTTTTCGCAAACTTCACTTGGTCCTTGACCCACAAGCTTCCAGACTTGTACTAACGCTGCCGCGAGAGCCAACGCAAACGCTGAGTTGTTGAACACCCAAAAGATCATTGTTGCTACTTGTTTGACTCGAAACTCAGCTTCTGTCAATCCTGGTGTTGGATTTGATGCGTTGAGATGAGTTGGTGGTGCAAGAATTGGTCCGAGTGTGTTGAACATGACGATGAGTGCAATTACCATAGTGGGAGCTGCTCGACGGTTGTAAGGACCACCACCATCCATTTCTGACTTGAGAACAAATTTTTAGGAAATATTGAGAAAACCTGGGGATGTGTAGTAAGCTAAGAGGAAAGGGGTTCATCAAAAGGTTATTTAACTGTAATTCAAAATTTAACCTTGGTTAAGAATATGGTGTGGTTTGTACATACTCCTAGAGTCTTTACATGTTATATGTTGGCTTTTAAAGAGGGTGTTTCTAGTCTTTAATCGATGCCAATTGCTTTATTTATGCCAACTGCTTTATTTAACAATGTGTACGTTTACCGAACGTGTCGTTACATGTTAAGTTTAGTTACGATTTCCAACAAATATAATATTTTTCAACAAAAATGCAGTTTATGCCATTTCCCAAATGAATAACTTCTGAAATCAATTATCAAAAGTATTGAAATTGAAGTTTGGAAAGTAACAACTTTTCTTTAAAGATGCAGCGATATAACATTTTTTTTTAGGTAAAGAGCACATAAATGATTAATTAGAGATAATTATGTATTCAAAACATGCAGCATGAAATTTAAATAGGCATGCAGAGAATTAAGAATTTTTCATCTTCACTTGTACCGACCACACTGGTCGCCAAACGGCATTTCATTCATAGAAGATGAAGATTCACCACCACCAGTACGTAGTTCCAACCGGACCTGTTTGGGTATAATACCGATCACCACCACTGTCAAATTCGGGTTTTAGTTATGGACTTCCAATTTAAAACCAATTGGCAATTAGTGGATTGTCCCTAATCCTTTATATAGTAGTAGATTATTTCTTATATTTCCGATTTGGGATGTTTCTCATCAATACTCTCCCTCACGCTCAGACATCTAAGTCTGAAGTGTGGACAATGTGAGAATAACATCCACAGAGGGCCCAATATCGGTATTGTAGTAGTAGAAGTAAATTATGTCAAAGGATCTTATCGCTCTGATACCATATCAAATTCGGGTTTTAGTTATGGGCTTACAACTTAAAACCAATTGGCAATTAGTAGATTGTCTCTAACCCTTTATATAGTAGTAGATTATTTCTTATATTTCCGATGTGAGATGTTTCTCATCAATACCCTCTCTCACGCTCAGACATCTAGGTCTGAAGTGTGGACAATGTGGGAATAACAACCACCCATAACCATATACTGATACAACAAACCGTAACCATAAGGACCCGGAGGAGGTGGGCCATGAGGTAGTGAACCATAAGGTAGTGAACCATGCGTGGTGGGCCATGATGCGGTGGACTGTGAAACCCAATAGCACTACCTCCATAGGCCGGGTCAAACGACGATGACTCCCCTCTAATTGAACACCCACGATCGGTCTCGAAGTGACGGTACCGATTAATGAACACACTGAGTGGTCCAAAGTAATATTCGAACCGAAGATTGCTCATAGCCGAATCGCCAGCATTTATTGTCTTACGTCCCTCAGATTGGCAGGCTTCTTAGCTTCAGCGGTCACAAAGATAATATACTCGGTGGCGCATATTTGAATAATGAGAACACGAGGACTTTGTGTCGGATTCATAAGTGATGATAGGTCGCGGTAGCATGTCGCAGCGACTTTAAAACAACATTGCCATACTAAAATTAAATTAGTACTTTAATAGATGTACGTATAATAGATATTTTATGTACAATGCAAAACACATTTGTACCACTTTTGCTCTCGTAAAATTTGGACTAGTTTGCCTCATATTCATATGCCCTTTATATGGATATATTGTAACGATCCTCTTGTTTTTCTTATCGACAAAATTTTAAATCATTTATCAGTAAAATCATGATTAATAATGCATGAAACTTCTATTCAAAAAGAAAATTCTTAAGCATCATCATTCTCAATGGTGATGAATCCAAATTGCCAATCCGACTGCATGAACAAAAATGACTTGGGATGGTTTTCATATTCATCAGTTGGATCTGTTCGGTGGATGGATTTAAAGTTGCTATCTTTGCAGATAACATACATATATAGGTGCCAAAAAAAAACATACATATATAGTACGTACGTATTACATTATTATGGAAAAATCAGGTAAAATCATATTATTTGACACACACACACACACACACACACATATATATATATATATATATATATGCACAGCAAAAAAAAATGATTGATACAATAATTAAAAAATTACACACATTTACGTAGGGAGAGATAAAGATTATATGTTCTTTAATTTCTATAAGAGTACAATAAAAACAACTTAGCATCCAAAAACCCTCGTATATTTGCATATGCCAGCGTTTGGTTTCTCAGTTACTGGAGGGCGGACAATGTACTGTACACCACTGATTTTGTGTTGTTCGTTGCACATTTTCTTGCAAGCATTTTCACATACATCACGAGTTACATCTTTCGACGTGTTCAAACATTGGTTTTGAACACAATGTTTGATACAAACGTCTAACGTTTTACAGTGAGATGTTTGTGACATAAACATTACCTCGAAAAACATTGAAATCATGAGGATACTGCATATTTTATTCAAATATTGCGTTGCCATAGATATGATTTTCGTTAACAATATATGTTTTTATTTATTGTTATGATTTTGTAACAAGATTGTTTGATTTGGGTGATTTATATAGGAATAAGAAGTAACCTATTTTAAGGGATTGTTTTCTTGTTTATGGGGTTAATTCTAGTTGTTTTCTCTTGTTTTAGGGTGTGATTAATTTGGTTACAGTTTTTTGTTTTAGAAATTTTAGCTGGAAGAACAACAATTGTTTTTTTTTAAAGAAAGAACAACAATTGTTGTTCATGTATTTTTCATACTAGATAACTGAAAAACAAAAGACATTAATTTGAGGCTTTTTAGCTTGTATATAGAAAAGAAGTAAGAAAAATAACTAGTTTTTTTTTGGGGTGAAAAATCACATGCCAAGAAAAAATGATATTACAAAATCTTAAGGTATCATTCATAAAAACAACGAAATGTATAATTATTGTAAGATAAGGTTACATTTTTTTTAAATTGTTTTTGTATTTAGTGGCATGCACAATATCTAGACCAAGAGATTGTAATTAATGTTCAACAAAAAAAAAGAGATTGATTGGAGAAATTTGAACGTTCAATGGATACATAACCTTTATCTGGTTAGGATCACATTCTTTAAAAGAGGTTTTAAGCCTAGCTAATCTTCCAGATGAGTGTAACCAATTTACAGTCTATTTGCTTCAATTCAACGTATCAGGAAAGGTGAAAGAATTCCTAGTGAGAGTTGAACTCAAAAGAGAGCGGTTTTTACAACTTGTCCTCATGTTTTTCAGTAGTAGGGCACTCACTACAAGTAGACAGATAATAAGCGCAAGTGTGATGTATAGTAAAACTCAACATTTTTCATCTTCTTAACTTTTATTCTGGCATAGAGGAGACAGACTATGAATCTAATGGTTGAATCAAAATCCGTCTGTGCGTATATCTGAAACGTGTTCCTCAGGCATCTATGTGTAGTCTGAACTGAGACTAGTCTCTCGCCTAATAGAGTTGGAAACGCTTTTTTTTTCTGTGTGTGTGGCGTAATCTTTGACGGTAGCTCTGACAGGTGGAACACTCAGAAGTTTCGATGACGTGGTAGCAATCTTGGCCGGCGAACATTTTCTCCATGTGTCACCGTCTATGTCGTGGATGCTTCGACATTTTAAAGATGGGCCGTGACAGCCCAATGGTATAAACATAGGACCCACTTTGTGTGCCATCTCAATTCTATTGGTCCAACTGTAAAAGGAGCTATTTGTCTCCTTCACCTTCCCGTTCCTACTCTTTAATCAAACTGATAAGGACCGTCATTTATTTATTTTTAACAACGTCGCCTAAGTTATAGCCTTGCATTCTTCAAAAAATAAAAATTCATGCTGGTCATACATTTTAAATAAACATATATATATATATATATATACATTGAATCTGTGCGCTTTAAAAGAAAAAACAACATCGATTGTGTACAAGTATATCTCCTGCATTTGCCAGCTAATTAGACACGTAATACTGTAATTTGTATATAATGATCAATCACAAGCTACTGATGAAAGTAATTTATCTGACAAATTAATTCATGTTTGTTAAAGTTCCAACAAAAATGTATTTGTGTTTAGGTGTTTTGTTATTTGTGGTGATGGATGAGGAGGGTATGCAGAACATAAATTGCATTACTAAATGTTTTGTTATAGTCTTTCAACCATAAAATTTAATATTGTAACTAGAATTATGGTATACTTTAGAGTTTAGAGTGCCTCGCTGGTTAAGAGAAAGTTACACATATGTATATGCCCCGACAAATGTTATTGCTAACTCGAAATAAAAAGGAGAAAGGCACTTCTGAATGCCTTGCCAGCTTAAATTTTTTTTTTGAATCACCGCTCTTGAAAACAAAATTAATATAATTTTGAATAAGTTATAGCCTTTTTGAAAACCATAACGCCTGATGAAATGTTTATTTCACCTAAACACGGTCACACTTATTATAGTAGCCAACTTTTTTCATCATCAGAAACAAGCAACCAATTCACAACTTATTGACAATCTTCATCTAGGTACTTTAAATTAACCCAAGTTGTCAGTACAATGACTTTAAACAAAATCACGAGTGATTAATTAGTTAGCTCAACCAAATAAAAATTAAAGAAAAGTTCAAACTAATTCATGAGTGGTTAGTTGATTTAAGGAAATGGGCATGCATTAAATAAATGATCGCGAAGAATCGCAAAAAAGGTTGTGGGCTTTTAGGTTTAGTGATTTGAAAGCATAGTAGAGTTTTAATTAGGTCTCGAGTATATAGCGAAGAGTAATGATCTAGCCACGAGCTGTCTTGAATACGGAACGGGGAAAGTATGGCGTCGAGTACCTTCTCATCATGGCATATGAATGGAAAAATACCTTCACCCATATACACTCTCCCTATCTCAATATTTTTTTCTATTTGTTCATTGATGTGGACACAAAAATAACTGGAGGATTTACTGATATTATAAGCTTAATTAGTACTAAAAGAAGACCAGACTATGTAAACCAAGTGGTAAAAGTTGATTTGGAGTAAAGCATAAATCTGTTGGTTCTAGTTTCTGTTTTTGCTGAAAACAAAAATGCAATTACTTGAGTATACAAAGATAGTTGGATTATTTGTACAGTTTCATGAAGATTTGTAGGATTTTGACCTAGGTATCTTCTGATTAATAAAAAAACAAGACTAGACTATATAAATCCTTACTACAAAAACTAGGATAAAATAAGGACTAACTATGTAGTAACAACTAACAACCAAAAGAACATGTAACGAGTGTAGAACATATAGCTCCCACACAAAGGAAATCGCTACAAAAGACGTTAAAAGGTGATCTAAAGTTATATCAAAATTGAATTAAGTGTTTTAAAAGATTTTGAGTGATCATTGAAATACTTTTTCCTTTCTAAAGAAATATTAACCTGCTCTATACGTCCCTTGGCAAAATTTTATTTTGATAATTCGATTATTTGATACTATCTTGTACAGACTTTTAAAAGGTGACTAAATGCATTTGATCATGCTCCGACCACCACAGCTATAGTCGCTACGCGTACCATTTTACAAGTACATTAATTAGTGGTGTATTAGGTGTGCTTATAACATTTCAATACGTGTGCATTACGAAGTTTGCTTGCACGGTTGCACCCTCGTTTTGATGATGTTACGTTTTATGGAAGCACAATCATGTCCTATTTACCACTTAATTCAAACCAAAGCAATAGGACATATGTGAAACACTCTACCGAAGTTTGGTTTTATTATTTCAAATGAGTTTCGTCGTAGCATTGAAATTTACCTTCTTCATTTCTTTTCATACCAATTCATGTTGATAGAAATAGGTTATTCATTCAAGATCTAGCTTATGTGGTTATTTTGGATATGTATTTGATTATTATCCAAAATTAATACCCGTATTTATTCATCGCAAAATCCATGTAACGCAAACTCAATGATTTTTTAATTAGTCACTACATAATGTTTAAGGAATTTAGGGGGTACTATTATTTGACTTAAGTTCTTACAAAGCACGAAAACAGGAGGAACCAACTACATAAAGTCATTAGCTATAAGAAGGAGCACTATTTTTCAAAAGTCGTTGTGAAACTGTGACTTTAAAAAATCACATAATTCTAGAAACTTTATACTTTATTAATAAAAATGTCAATTTGGGTTTATGGGGAATTGCTAAGGTTCTAGTTTTAATTGAACCGTGAGTCCATGACGATGTATATATCTACAAGCTTCATGATCTGTCACTATCCGTATGGGAATATGAAACCTACTTAGAATAACAAATCGGAATAATGTAAGTTGAATTAATTAATCAATTCCGAAGTAGGAAGAGACAAGGAATATAGCATAATCAAAACTCAAAAAGAAAAGAAAACCCACTAAGCCAGCGATCATCTAATCACAGAAGAGAACAAAACCTTTTAAAATAACCAAATATTATCACCTGGAAATTCGCTTCCTAATCAAGATATCTCGATAATCCTCGTCATAATCATTTTATTCTTTCTTATAAAAAAAATAAATTATCAGAGGACAGAGGTAGACCAAAAATAATGATTCGGTCTTCTACGTGGGTTTTGTTGTATATTACGTATGGGGACGTTAGCCCATAACTACGCGGGACACACACATCCCGCTTTAAAATCATACAAAGACAAATCCGAAACAATCTCGAGTGGTATGTTTACACATGAAACACTACGTCGTCGTTTCATTTGATTGTTTATATATATTATTTAATTTCTTTTTTTCTTGGCTGGTGGGCTTTTTATGTCCGCTTCCCGATGGTTTCCCTCTCTCTCCACCTTTATTTTTTTTATTTTTTTTTATTTTCTTTTTGGGTAACAAAACTTTCTTTTTATAAATTAAAAATCTGAGTGTTTTTATTTAGCTATCTCTCTCTCTCTCTTCTGTCTCTGTTACTTCTCTCATTTCTTTCTTTTTTTCTCGATGTTCTTGTAGAGAATCTCTCAAGGTTTTGCTCTCAGATTTGGAAACTCGTGAAAATCCGATCAACCAAATCCCTATACCACTTTCACTCCTCCGGTCATTTCCGGTTTACAAATCCACATTAACCGTAATCCGAGAAAACAGTTAAAACCCTAGATTCGATTCAAAAACCAACAGCTAACCGCCATTTTCCTCCAGATCTCGGGAGAAGAGTGGAGTGAGAGATGAGTCTATGATGCAACAATCGCTTCACAGCGAAGACCTCGAAGAAGAAGCTAATACTGAAGTGTTACTAAGCGAGAAGAGACGAGACGATTCGTTGCCGTTAGCTAACAAACCTACGATGACGCGATCGAGATCTCAAGTAGCAACGCGGCGCGTGACCCCCACGCCGCCTCTCGAAATCGAGAAACCTCTCCCGAACGGAGATCTCTACATCGGGAGCTTCTCCGGCGGATTCCCTCACGGATCCGGGAAGTACCTCTGGAGCGACGGGTGCATGTACGAAGGCGATTGGAAGCGAGGGAAAGCCTCTGGAAAAGGGAAGTTCTCGTGGCCTAGCGGCGCGACCTACGAGGGAGAGTTCAAATCGGGGAGGATGGAAGGGTTCGGGACGTTCACAGGAGCCGACGGGGATACGTACAGAGGAACGTGGGCGGCGGATCGGAAGCACGGCCACGGGCAGAAGCGTTACGCGAACGGAGACTTCTACGAAGGGACGTGGAGGAGGAACGTGCAGGACGGGAGAGGGAGGTATGTGTGGAGGAACGGGAATCAGTACACAGGAGAGTGGAGAGGAGGTTTGATTTCGGGGAAAGGAGTGTTGGTTTGGCCTAACGGAGACCGTTACGAGGGGTTGTGGGAGAATGGGGTGCCGAGAGGGAGTGGGGTGTTTAGTTGTGTTGATGGGAGTTCTTGTGTTGGGGCTTGGAATGAGAGTGATGTTATGAGGAGTTTTGAGAAGAGTGGTGGTTTGGTTGTGGCGACGAGGAAGAGGTCTTCGGTTGATAGTGGGGGTGGGAGTTTGGGTGGGGAGAAGGTTTTTCCGAGGATTTGTATTTGGGAGTCTGATGGTGAGGCGGGAGATATTACTTGTGATATTATTGATAATGTTGAGGCGTCGATGATTTATAGGGAGAGGTTGTCGGTTGATCGTGTTCGTCAGTTTAAGAAGAATCCTTGTTGGTTTAACGGTGAGGCCGCGAAGAAGGCGGGAGAGACTATATCTAAAGGGCATAAGAAGTATGACTTGATGCTGAATTTGCAGTTGGGGATCAGGTAAAAAAAGTTTGTAACTTTATGGTGGAATTGGATTGAGTCTGTTGTGTGTTGATGAAAGGTTTTGTGATTAGGTACTCTGTTGGGAAACAGGCGTCGGTTGTGAGAGAGCTTAAGCAGGCTGATTTCGATCCAAAGGAGAAGTTTTGGACGAGGTTTCCGCCAGAAGGTACTAAGACTACGCCGCCGCATCAGTCTGTTGATTTCCGGTGGAAGGATTATTGCCCTTTGGTGTTCAGGTATCTTTCTCTTTCTCAAAAGTGTTTTAATTTAGGTTAAGTTGATAAGGTTGTATGTTGAATTGTGTTCCTTTTTTTGGGCAATTTTGTTTGTAGACGTCTCAGGGATCATTTCCAAGTGGATCCAGCTGAGTATATGCTAGCTATATGTGGAAACGAGGCTCTTAGGGAGTTATCTTCACCCGGAAAGAGTGGAAGCTTCTTTTACCTGACTCAAGATGATAGGTTTATGATCAAGACTGTGAAGAAATCGGAAGTCAAGGTTAGTATTTAGTTGTTGCCGTCTTGTTTATTTGTTTCTGACCTTTTTTAATGTCATGCTTGTCATTTGATTTACTTAATTAGCGGACGGGACACCTTTTTGTTTGTTTCTTTCTTTGCTTTCACATTAACTTTCTTAATAATCATAAACTCCACTAAGTCCGTGATTAGCTAAATGAAACTTGACCTGAAGCTTTTTGTCTTCATTTGTTTAGGTGCTTCTGAGAATGCTTCCAAGTTACTACAAACATGTCTGTCAATATGAAAACTCCCTCGTGACTAGATTCTACGGTGTTCATTGTGTGAAGCCCGTTGGTGGCCAGAAGGTAATGCGTTGTTACATCTAAAGCTAATGAATCTTTTAATTTTCAGAAAATTTACGAGTATTCTGTTTACTGTTTTATCAGACTCGGTTTATCGTCATGGGAAACTTATTCTGCTCCGAGTATAGAATCCAGAGACGGTTTGACCTCAAAGGGTCTTCCCATGGACGGAGTACAACAAAGCCTGAAGGGGAGATTGATGAGACCACGACTCTAAAGGACCTTGATCTAAATTTTGCTTTCCGTCTTCAGAGAAACTGGTATCAAGAGCTTATGAAGTAAGTTCCATGCGTACTCAGTTTCTTTGCTTATGCTATTCAGCAACTTAAACAAATTTCTAATACCGATGGGTAATTCATGAACAGGCAAATAAAACGAGACTGCGAGTTCTTGGAAGCGGAGAGAATAATGGATTATAGCCTATTAGTTGGTGTTCACTTCCGTGATGACAACACAGGAGAAAAGATGGGGCTTTCTCCATTCGTTTTGAGATCTGGTAAACTTGGAGACATCATTCTCTATCTGTCTCCCCTAATTGATGTCGACTTGTCTGTGAGACTCATGTCAGTATCTTGTGCAGGTAGGATAGATTCATATCAAAATGAGAAATTCATGCGTGGTTGTCGCTTCCTCGAGGCTGAACTTCAAGACATGGACCGGATTTTAGCTGGCAGGTAACATAAACATTTATATCTTGACAAATCATTTATCCGGGTTCCCGTTGTTTAATGTTTAGAAGTTGACTTCACCAGAAGAAGGCTTTTTGCATTCATGTAGCCTTTTGATTATTGCAGAGACATGTGTAGTGGTTGAGATTCAGTTTCGGATTAGTAGTAGTTATGAATGTAGCAATGATAGTGAGGTGTGAAACATATCATGTGGTCCTGTCTGCTCAAACTTTTCAATCTGTTTTTTGCTTTTAACAGGAAACCATCGATAAGATTAGGTGCAAACATGCCAGCAAGAGCGGAACGAATGGCTAGAAGAAGCGACTTTGATCAGTATACATCAGGAGGAGGAGCTAACTATCCATCTCACGCTGAGATGTATGAAGTGGTACTCTACTTTGGAGTCATTGACATCTTGCAAGACTACGACATCACCAAAAAGATTGAGCATGCTTACAAGTCGTTGCAGGCAGATCCGGCTTCCATCTCAGCCGTTGATCCTAAACTCTATTCCAAGAGGTTCAGAGACTTCATCAGTAGGATCTTCATCGAAGACGGCTAAAGAATGATGATGATCTGAGAAAGGCTAATAAAGGATTTTTACTAACATTCTCGGCTTCTTGAGATGGGATAATGCGCCAAGCAGGATTAAAAGGTAATCTCAAGGAGAGAAGAAAACGACTTGGGAGTTTTTAATTTATTTCTTTTTGAGATAATTAGTCAAAAAGTTTTGGGGGTTGGGGGAAGCTTTATCTATTTTTGTGGTGAGCGATATATTTGTATATGTGAATATAGATTGTGAAGGTTTAGTACATAGTAATTACAATGGAAAACAAAATTGAAATTGGGTTTTGGTAAATTCAGAATATTTGGAGTAATATAAGTGTACAACAAGTCACTTAAAAGAATGTTTAAAGAAAAGAAGAAAAAGTTTATCCCATTATTTTAGTTAATCTCATGGGATGCTTCTTTAACCATCTAAAGTAAGGGGTCCATGTTTTTTTGGTGAATAAATTTTGTACTAATTCAACTTTACCACTTTACATGATTTGTAGTAACATTTGTTTTGAAATTAGAATCAGTTGATCTATGTATGTAGCCACAGTAATTCGAAATACTTTAATGTGGTCAAAGAAGGGAAGAGTTGAATTGGGGTTGGTTTTATGAAAAGCAGAGAAAGCTAAACGAGAACACCCACACATGTCTTTTCCTTTCATTCTTTCTCTTCTTTACCAAATCTTTTCAAAAAATGTGTCTTCTCTTACATCTTTCAAGTTCCATTTTCCAATCTAATCAACAATCCACATTGCATTGTCAATAATTCTCTTGATTTTTGAAGTTACTTTTTTCTAAAAAGCCTAACTTAATATCGTATTTTAGTTATCTTGAAAAGTATGTTTTACATTGAAAAAAATAAGTTGTATAGGTCTTCGTACAAGTCTTTCTGAAGTAAACAATTATTGTTTCTCTTTTAGTTTAATACATCTCATAGTCCACATAATTGCTTTCATTGGTAACAATAAACAACCTTTGTCACAAAAGAAAATGTTGATGTGCATTAGGAAATGTTTAATGTAGATAATAACTTAAAGACATGAGCCACATGACATCCTATTCACAGATCCACTAGATGTTAAAAGCTGACATACATAACAATTAACAACTACAATGCCTACATGTTATTAGATAACACCAATTTGGAATTTGAAATCAGTAAACAAGATGAAATCCTACCAATAGTGTGTTGAGGAAGACTGGAAGAGGGACTCAAAGTCAAAAAGTGACAAAATAATAATAAAAAGTTAAAAGTTCAAGTAATTGGTTAAGCCCAGTTAACTAACATGTCATCATCTCCCCGTTCTCACTAGTGTCCTAAGACAAAGTTTAGTACGCCCTGACAGATCATATGTATTGTATTATTCGTCAAAGTTCAGTTCTTAACTAACAATAAATATTGGGACAGACTTTTTCCTTCTTTTTATGACTCATAAATAGCAAAAAAAAAGGAAAATGACCCATAAGCTAGAAATGAAGATAAGTTCTTAAGAAATTTCGGAGCTTTGCACAACACTTAATCATTAGAACTGTGATTTGTTTCATCATCTAACCATTTGAAACGAGTATATTTAATTAGACGCCATTTCATCTAGAGAAAGAAAACGGCTTTTTTACCCAAAAAAAAAAAAAAAAACGTCCAGCAGAAAATGACAAATGTCCGATTAAACTTATGTGATGATGTATGCTGCTAACGATTTTATAAGAGCCTAATTATAAACATAGATCACACGTAAGTTTATTTAGGCAATAAAACGAATCGAGCTTGATATCTTTATTAACATTTTTTCTTGATTCTATTATTAAAAATAACTGATTATTCTCCACTAGTTCTCCATGTTGAAGAATTAAAATAGGAAAATGACAGAGGATACGAGTAGGCTGAGTACCACTAGGCGTCTGTCAAATCGCTGCATGCCTAATATTCCTTTCTCTTAATTTTTTTCTTAAATATCACAAAGATTATCAATTTTTCTTTAAAAGTTATGTTTGTTTATTTCACTTTACTGATTTGGTCAATAACATTACCAAATGATACAGTGAAGATCTTTTGCCTCATCGATCTTCATGTCTTGTTTAACTCATGTCAATCCTTTCCATATTCTCTCTCTTTAACAGAAAATGTTAGGCCATGATTATCGGAGTCCTAATGGATAGTCCTTAGGCTTTTTTAGCCCAAAATTAAATCAAAAATGGTGATAATTATCTGGGACGGATCTTAACTAACGTCGACCTTTGCTTGTCCTTCCTTCCACCTGTCGAGTGCAGATGAAATAGGGGAAACTCACTGATTCGTTTCATCCGATACTGGTGAATCAATCTGATCTCAATCCGATTTGGGTGAATCAACTAGTATAATTGTTCCTCCAACAAAAAAAACTCTGTGTCTTCTTCGATTACACATCGCCTCTCCTCTAAAAACCCTAATTTCGGTGGCAATCATCAATCGACGACTCAACTTAGTGAAGAAGCAAAGCTAGAACTCTCAGCTTCTCCTGTAATCTCAGATGGCTCCAAACTCCAAAGCAGTGCCGAAGAGAAGGCAGTTGTTTCCAATCATCCTACAGAGCAGGAGGATCTAGGTACTGTTTTAGCTCTTGCAAGTAGTTCCATATCGTGTTATGTTAACAACTCAAAAATCAACTATTTTGGGGCATTATTGTATTGTAGAATCATCTGAAGAAGAAGACACCGTTTGGAAGCAACGGTTTATATGTCATGGCTTTAATTGAACTGGTAGTTTGAGGATCAAAGCATTAATATTCCACAGTCTTGTTCCTCTGTCTTTTATTCTTTTAAAGTTGTATCTTTCTAACCATTTAACAGGCAGAGAGAGGAGGAAGGTAAAAGCGACTCAGAAGGAGATGAGGAGGACAAGGAAGATGATGATGACAGTGGCCCTGAGGATCAAATCTCTACAGACAAAGAGGATAATGAGATTCAAGGTAATTTTGCTTAATGGTTTTTCTTGTTTATGCCCACTGAAGAAGAAGAAAAAGCACGACAAGCCAAGGAAGAAGAGACAGCTGCGTTAGAGCTTGAAGGTACCACAGAGTTCTAAGTTTGTTTGTTGTGTTTAATGGACGAAGAGAAACCTCTTGAAAGTGTTACAACTGAAGTGAAAGTTCCTTGGTTTGGTGTGCTGATTTTTTTTATGTTGACAGGTTACAACAACACCGTCGACTGAGCCAAGCAACGAGGTCGGAGGTTGTGGCCAGATTCCTCTGCAGGAAGATGATGCCTCTAGCCTCAGGAGAGATTCTCCTAGATCAGCTGGGCTTTCTGGTGGCTCTGCTCCTCACTATCTAGCCGAGAAAGACACCTACAAGACTCCCTCTCCCAGGTATACCTTCCTGATATATCATATCCCTGAAATATAGAAACTTTGTGCTTAATGGTGAAGTTGGCCAGAGAGTATTCTTATAAAAAATATGTTGGTAGGTTTTTATTGGTTCTAGATTGTTTTAGATTGGTATGTTGTTGTTGGTTTGTTGTTGTGATGAAAATAATGTCGTTTCTGATTGTATGGTTTGTTGTTGTTGGTTGTTTTCTAATGAATACGGATGGTTTTGTAATATGTCTCATGTTTTGTAATGACTCAAATGGTTTTGTAATGTCTCTGATTTACTAACATCAAATAACTTAAGGACTAACAAAAGTCCTACCAATAATTTACACATTTGAGATTGTCTTTGCATTTGTTTCATAACATCAAAATAGTAATAAAATAATCTAAGGACTTGATAATTTGTCCTACCAATAATCATGGCCTTAAAAAAACAAAAAATGTCATTTAAAACATTCTTTACATATTAAAAATCAGTTAAAAATTCACGCACTAACCAAATTTCTGGTTTGAAATATAAAATAATCTTCTTCATATAAAAAAAATATCAAAACGACATTTTTAGGAAGCATAAATAGTACTTCATATTTTCTGGTTGTATGTGTGTGTTTGATAACTTTTACATATTTAAATACCTTTCCTTAGTGGAAAATCTCCAATTCAAATATTTTAACAGTCAGTTCCTCTTAAAAAAAAATGTTTTCAGTAGACAGTTTTGGTAGTCGATATGTAGTTTGCTTTAGATGAGTTTCCAACATTTATTAGTTTTTCGAATTTCTGTTACTCTCTTTTTCTTGGCTCACGTGGATTTATTAATTTTTGAATGTTATGTTACATAACTTACATTCGAGATTTCGAGGAATGGAAGCAAAAAAGAAAAAAAAAAGGAGTGGAAGTATCGGATGCATGTAGTAAACCAGTCACTCAGCCAGACGCTATCAATGATATATGGAAAAAGGAAATAAAGCCACCGTACATATTCAACCGACTCTTGTATATGTAATTAATCGCATTGTTTATGGGTAAAACGACATCGCCAGTTAAGAAGACAAAGTTATGCATGCATGCATGACAATACATGATAGTATGATACTTTCATACTTTCATTCATACTTTCATAGATCCATACATGCATTATATGTACATACATGCATACGGTATATGCATATATACTCAGGTTTGCTTTACTTATGCACGCGAATCATCTACCCTAATCCCGAACTCAGTAGCATATACAAATAAGGTGAATTACGGTTGCATACTAAATGCAAATAAAAAGCCAAATCCAAGGTAATTGTTCCCGTCGCACCTTCGGTGCCACTTTGAATTTGATTACACTTTCTCTACTCGATCAAAGTTCAAATTTACTGTTGAACTATCGTGGTGTATATACATATGAATTAATGGATTACTCCGAAGACAACCCTGAGATATATTTATAAAATCAAACAACGCACACCGGTCACAGGTCACGTACTTATTCCTTTTCAAAAATCTTATGTTATATTGTAAACAATCTAGTAGTAATAATAATATATAAACGGTATTACTTAGATATAATCATTATCAACAATCTAGTGGACGATAGAGAGAAACTTAAGATATCCTTTATATATCATTTTGGGGTTGATCCTTGTAAAAAGTAAAAGAAATTACCCATTTACATATCGGGTTATGCCACCTTAGTATTGAAAATGACCTCAAAGAAGACATCCTTATTCAGTAACTTATGTACACAAACATCAACAAATAGAACCTTGAAGATCGAAACGATGAAACTGAATATGAACTTTTTGAGGATTTGTTATTGGAAAATGTACTGTTAAAAGTCAATCAATGGACATTAGCATTATACCCCCCCCCCCCCCCCCCCCCGCCCCTTCTTTCTCGATCGATGAACAATTACATGCTACCTTAGTATTGAAAATGACCTCAAAGAAGACATCCTTATTCAGTAACTTATGTGCATAAACATCAACAAATAGAACCTTGAAGATCGAAACGATGAAACTGAATATGAACTTTTTGAGGATTTGTTATTGGAAAATGTACTGTTTAAAAGTCAATCAATGGACATGATTCGAAGCATCACACACCCCCCCCCCCCCCTTTCTCGATCGATGAACAATTACATTGTTTACTTAGGATTTCTTCGATTCAATTCTAAAAAATGATATATATATATATATATATATATAAGTTGAATAATTAGTAGTGGTGTAAGTATATAGATCTTTCTAATACTCACAGAATACCATATATTTATGGACATGTTTTTCGTCTTCTTTTTTTTCGCAAAATCTTCGGTACAAAAAGGATCATAAACCAGACAATTATATCTTAAACAGTCTTAACTTGTTTTTTTTTTTTTTTGAATTACTGTTATTTAAATGGTTGTGATAATTCAGAATGCTGTCGGGGACTCGGAAATGTGGATTTCCTTAACATTGCAATATAGGAAACTGAGTGTTGCAAACTTATTTTACGATAGGGTTGGTTCTGATTTGGAAAAATCTAACGAAAGCAAAAAAAAAAACAAGGTGTAATTTTCATGGATTCAGACACATGGGGTGGAAGATTTTGACACTGAAGGCCCAAATGAAGACAAGAAGAATGGCATATTAGGGAATGGTCTCAACTTTGGGACTATGCTTGTCTGAAGTTGGAAAAAACCCACCAAACGTGCCCATTATTTTATTTAGCACTCCAACATGATGTTCCACCACGAAGGGGACATCTTCCCTTAGCTTTCCCTTTCTCATTATTCGTGTAGTTTTATTCTCTTGTTTGGTACAACTACTTGGGAAAAATATGATTTGCAGAGAAAAAAGATTCATAAAATAAGCAAGAATTGTAGACGCATCGTACTAATGATGTTGTCTTTCACTTGGTAGAGAAAACCTCGTGACTCATGACACTAATTATATATACATGAAACTGGGCATACTGGTCTTTAATCTGATTCTTGCAAATTGCAATATATTGGGGGGGTGGGGGGAGGAGGATCTCTTTTTTTAACACTGATTTATCATGGGGAAAGATCTTCTTAAGAAAGTATGTGTCGTATAATAAATATGTATGAAATATACGAAAAGCTGTTCTCGGTTAACTTAACTTTTCAATATCACACATTAAATACTGATTCTGAAAACATAATTTTTCACTATTTTTTTTTGGTTGATGAGTTTTTGTTGATTATTTACTTAAAACAAAGACTGGTAAGTGATTTTTTTATCATGGATTAACAAGTCCGACTAGGTTGAACATGATTCGACTGAATATAAATATAGAATAAAAACAAGGATTAAATTTGAATGTTTACTTTTATCTTCCAGTGTTAAGAATACAGTTTAAGTTTAGTTACTAAAGTTTTCAGAAAAAATAATTATGAATAAACTTTAAGTAGAAACCAAAAAGAAATTAAATATAAAATAAATATTATCTATCTCTGATAGAAATACAAATATAAGATGAAAGTTTCATTTGTACCGATGATTTTTAAATATGTTAAAAATTAACACACTTATTTATAGTAGTAGATTATAAAACCAATTTTAACGAGTTTGTTTTGGCCATTTGATGAGTTTTCACCTAATTAATTATCTTTGGATTTTGTTATTTACTCAACCCAAATATGTTTTCAGTTGACAATTTAATCTTCTTTGACCGCCAGTCCAGATTTTAAATATAAGAAACCAAATATAATTTTGTAACGCTATTACTAATTTAATTTAATTTTGATTTCATGGCCATACCTAGGAATATCTAGACTTGGTTTTGTGTTGAACAAATACCCAAAACCAGTTAAATTTTACTTACTAACTGGGCCTACATACCCGGGAAAGAAACCCAAGTTTTTTGTTTTAAATCTTCGGATAAAATAAATAAAAGATTGGATCGATTATTATCGTTTACGCTATTTAAAAGCTCGCACTGTTCCAATTTTGTGGCACTGAAATCTTTTTGCGCTACTGTTTATAATGGAGAAAAAATATAGATGATACTCCCTCTGTTTCTTAATAGATGATGTTTTGTGTTGATGCACAAAGTTTAAGAATTTTACTTTTCTTTAAAAAGTACTTTTAGAAATATAATTTAAAAACCATTTAACCAATTATAAAAATGACTGCAAAATTTGATTGGTTACACAGTTTTCAGAAAAGGTAAATATAATATAAAAATATCAAAACTTCATCTATTTTGAAACAAAAAACATCTTCTAAAACATCATCTAATATGAAACAGATGGAGTATTAAAAGATCTGAAATTTCTCTGTATTATTTCTTGTTAACTTCTTCAAAACTAATGTCTTGATACATATACAAAACCCTACAATTATTAAAGTTTATTTACAATCTTAGTCCATAACTATTATATAATTTCAATATATCCCAATACCCCTTCTCAAGTTGGAGCATGGAGATTTCGAATGCCCAACTTGGGCAAGATCGCTTGAAAAGGACGTCCTCCAAGCGCTTTCGTAAAGATATCTGCTAGCTGATCTGTTGTTGGTACATGATTCGTTCGTAAAATCCCTGCTTTTATATCATCCCTGATGAAGTGACAATCTCTCTCCATATGTTTAGTCCTCTCATGAAACACAGGATTAGCTGCAATATGAAGGGCAAATTTACTATCGCAATACATATCCATAGGACCTGAGTGTGCAATACCCATAGATGATAACATTCCTTTAATCCACTTCAACTCCTTGAGTGCAACAACCATAGCTCTATATTCTGCTTCAGCTGACGAAAGAGCCACCACATCCTGTTTCTTTGACCTCCACGATACAGGAAAAGATCCCAATTGTACTAACCAACCATTCAAAGACCTCCTGGTAATTGGACATCCAGACCAGTCTGAATCACACCATGCTGTGAGATGAAAATTGCATTCAGCCTTTAACAGAATTCCCATTCCAGGACATCCTTTCAAATAACGAACAACTCTTAATGCAGCTGACCAATGATCATCCCTTGGTTTCTGCATAAACTGAGACAAAATATGAACAGAGTACGCAATATCAGGTCTAGTCGCAGCCAAATAAATCAATCTCCCAACCAATCTTCGATACTTCTCTGGATCATCAAGTACCTTCTCCTCGAACCGTCCCAATTGATGGTTTGGTTCCATAGGAAATTCCACTGGTCTACCACCAAGCAACCCAACATCAGAAATAATATCCAACACATATTTTCTTTGGGACAGATATATACCTTCTTTGCTGCGTGCAACTTCTATTCCCAGAAAATACTTAAGTTTTCCCAAATCCTTCATATGAAAACAACTACTCAAATATCCCTTGAACTCCCGAATAGCTTCTGGTGAGTTTCCAGTGATCACCAGGTCATCAACATATACTAGAACATGCAGCTGAACTTTCGCATTCACCATTGAAAAAAGCGAATAATCTGACTTATTTTGTGTAAAACCAAACTTCAAAAGAGCTTCTGAAAGCTTGGCAAACCAACACCTTGGAGCTTGTTTCAAACCATACAAAGATTTGCGCAACCTACATACCATTCCCTTTGTAGGAGCACTAAAACCCTGAGGTAGTCTCATATACACTTCTTCCTGCAAGTCTCCATGAAGAAACGCATTGTGTACATCCATCTGATGAAGTTCCCAGTTCTTTCCAGCAGCAATCTGAAGAATCAATCTAATTGTATTCATTTTGACTACAGGGGCAAAAGTTTCTTTGTAATCAACTCCTTCTTCTTGTCGATTACCACACGCAACAAGTCGAGCTTTATACCTTTCAATCGATCCATCAGCATTATACTTTATTGTGAATACCCACTTGCATTCAATCATCCGCTTGCCATAAGGCAAAAATTCTGTTGACCATGTCTTATTCTTCTCATGAGCTTCAATCTCAACTCTCATTGCTTCTCTCCATCTCGGACATTTCATCGCTTCAGCAAATGTTTTTGGCACAGCTCCTGCAGTTACACTAGCCAAAAAACCTCTATGTGACTCAGAAAATCGATCACAATTCACAAATTTCTCAATTCCATATTCTGAACTTCCATCAGGATTCACACGAGATAAAGACATAGGACCCGGAACCACTGTGTTGACCACATAATCACGTAACCTGACAGAAGATTCTTTCTTTCTCATACCCCGTCCTAACATTGTATCTAATGCAACAGTCTCCACATGTGTCTCGCTTGTAGGTTCAGATTGTGTTCCTATCTCACCATGGTTCACAACTACAAGCTCTGGCTGTGTCATACTCTCTACTTCATTCTCAGTCGGTTTCTCTATCACGGATACTGGTTGTTGCACTGGTTGTTGTACATCATCTGTAACAACCCTTGTGATTTCCTCTGGCACTATGTCGCTCACAGTATCGCTTATTTCTACCGCCTCTTCAACTCTTCTCTCAAGTCCAGACCCATCATGTATAGTCACGTTTGGTTCTTTGTGAGCTTCAAAGTAGGGAAATTTATCTTCGATAAAAGATACATCTCGAGAGACAAATTCTTCTCTTGTTTCCAAATCCAACATAGTCCACCCTTTTTTCGCATAAGGGTAACCGATAAAAACACACTTTCTACTACGACTAGCAAACTTGTCACCATGACGCTTCTGATTGTGAGCATAGGCAAGACAACCAAAAATCCGTATATCATTATATGTAGGAGCTTTTCCGAACAATATCTCATAAGGGCTTCTTCTTTTGTGTATCTCACACGGAGTTCTGTTGATTAAATGTGATGCACCTAACACACAGTGGCCCCAAAACTCAATAGGCAAACTCGCTTGAAACATCAAAGCTCGTGCTACATTCAATATATGCCTATGTTTCCTCTCAACTCTTCCATTCTGCTGAGGTGTACCCACACACGAAGTCTGATGTATCACTCCCAAACGATGAAAATAGTCTCTCATTTTCAAGAACTCACTACCATTATCACTCCGCACTTTCTTCACATGCTTATTGAATTGTCTCTGAACTAGAGCAAAAAAATCAACTATCGTTTTTTCAACTCGAGTCTTGTCCATTAGAAGAAACACCCAAACAGCTCTAGAATAATCATCCACAATCGTAAGAAAATAAGAGAAACCATTCAAGCTAGGCGTCCGATAAGGTCCCCATAAATCACAATGTATCATTTCAAAGCACTCTTTGCTTTTACTTGAACTCAGCGGAAACTCACTTCGACATTGCTTCGCTTTGAAGCATATATCACACCCAGATACACCAATACTTCCACTATCAACGCCAGGTAATTTCTTGATTATCTTTTCAGAGGCATGTCCCATCCTCTTATGCCAAACTTCTAATGACTCCACCTTACTCTCTCTTCTAACACTTCGAATGTGTTTAATACCTTGAAGAAAATACAATCCTTCTCTTCTTTCACCAGTACCGATCACCATCTGCACCCCAAAATTATATAGAAGACAACCTGTCTTCGAAAACAATACAATGCAGCTTAACTCATCAATCAACTGTGATACAGAGATAAGACTACATCTCAAATCTTCTACAAGTAGAACTCGTGTCAACCTCAAATTCTCTGTCAAAATAATACTTCCTTCTCTATCAGCAACTACATTCTTTCCATTTGGTAACCCAACCAAACACGGTGAGACTCTATAGACATCAACAAGAGAGCTCAACGTACCAGTCATATGATGTGAAGCTCCACTATCAATTATCCAATTATCCATAAACCTTTTTTCGCTGGAGAAATTAGCTGACTCAGATTTAAAACAAGGATCATTCAAAATTTGTTCCCATTGCTCTTTTTTCAAACCAATTTTGACATGAGAATCAAACTGCATCTTAACAGTGTGTGACACAACCGGTGTGGATGCCCTTGGACAGTTTTGTCTCAACAAAGTGCCTTCCGCAACTTCTTCTTCAACAACCTTAAGACCGCTTTCCGCGAATCTAATCTCATCAAAAATATTTTGTTCCATTATCCACCAATGAACAATGTCTTGAATCGATGAACAGTATCCGATAAACAGTACTCGATGAATAGTACCCGATAAATAGTATTCGACGAACAGTATCCGAAATCGATGAACAGTACGCCGTGAACCAAATCCGAAAACGATGAACAGTACCGACTCGATGAACAGTACTCTATGAACAGTATCCGAAAAACAGTTTCCGAAATCAACAATCGCTTTTCGCGAATTCCATGAACAAGAAATCCAAACTCAGCTCTGATACCATAAAAGATCTGAAATTTCTCTGTATTATTTCTTGTTAACTTCTCCAAAACTAATGTCTTGATACATATACAAAACCCTACAACTATTAAAGTTTATTTACAATCTTAGTCTATAACTATTATATAATTTCAATATATCCCAATAGATATTCAGTTTCTTAGAGTTCGTTTGTATACTAAGTTATTGTGTTAATAGCAGTATTGTTTATAAAGCATATGCATGTGTTATTGGATCAAAGACCAAGAAGAAGAGGAATCAAGTATGGTGTCTGTAAACAAGTGTATCCTGAAGAAGGAAATCCCCGGGATGTCCAAGGCTGTTACTAACCAGGTATGTATATCTCTACTACTTTAGATGTCAGTGTTGTATTAAATAGGTTTATAACTCTAGTTAGTGGTGTTGTTGTCAGCACTCTGATTTAAAATTGCTCTTTATTTTATTAAAATCTGCTTCTGAGCGGAGAGTTCATATATATAGTAACATGGCATGGTAATAGAGTTTTTTTTTGGTTTGTTCCATGTTGGATGAATATAAGCTACATCATGTAAGGCTCTCCTTTGTCGGATGTCTTGAACGAATTATCACACTTTGGTTTTGGCGTTGATCTGCTTAATGATTCTGTTTATGATAAACTTTTCTGTTTTTGTGACATTCTGTTTTTAGAGGGGAATGACAGATGTATGATATTATCGATAACCCAATGAAACAAACTCAGTCCCACATGAATCTCTCAGAGAATACAAGTCCAATTCCTAAAACAATTGTTTACTAAAACGTTATATGGGTCCTTAATATACTGTAGGCCCATTCACAATAAGTCTCTATTATTTATCAAGTAAAAGCTTTGTAAACTGCTGTAACTACTCTTCTTCTCTGCTTCACGACTTCTGCACAACCTATGCTGCTTCACTCTTCTTTTCCTTTTCTCTTAGTGTCAGTTGATATGATCCTAGGAACGCTACTCTAAAGATCTAAAGGCTGGAACACGAAGAACAGCTTGTGCGATGAATGCTGGAATGACGGTAGGGATGAAGTGATGAACAGACAGACTGGTGACGTGATTGATGAGTATGGGAATGAAGATTTCGACACAACCAAGGGCTGGAAACAAGGTTGCTGGGTAGTAGAGACTCTAGGATGATAAAGAACACGTTAGAGGCTCGGATCCAAGTTTAGAATTGAATCAGTTTGAGAGAACAAGTTTCTGCTGGAAAAGTTTGTTTCACGTTTATTCTCTGCCTTCTCAAAACATCAGTCACGTAAAATTTAAAGAAAGAGAGAGGCACATGAGCCTTAGGGTTTTCGACATTACCCTTAAAGAAACAAACAGCAAGTAGTTTTAAATAAATAAAAGAAAACAGCATGAAGTCTGAAATTAAAACAACAAAACGTGCGACATAAAGAAAAGTCTTTATGCGCCAAAACCAAACCAAGTACTTATTCAAATAGCTTTATTGAAAAGGAAAAATGCCCTGCCTCGTTAAAACCTTGAGAATGGTAAACCCGGTGTAGGAAAACCCATTCTCTAAGGAAAGAGCACAGCTACACATTATCCTTTTTGTGGCTATTCAAATAAGTCACATGGCCCTTCTTGCGGACTGTGGGTGAATATGTTGTAGATAGTAGTGGCTTGATGATCATCCATTTCCGTACTAATCAAGGCTCGGACTTCCTTAGCTAGCTCATTAGCTCTTGAACGTGTTACTCTGGCTTCCGGAGCTAACTCCTTGGTCTTAGAGTGTGTGATCCTTCCTTCTGGCTCAGGAACATCTTCCTCCGAACTTGAGCTATCCATGATCGTATCATCCTCTCCCTCTTGAAAGGGATTTGTCCTCAAATCTGAATCTGCAACATAAGGAAGCAAATCAGAAACGTTGAAAGCACTTGAAGTGTTATACTTACCTTTGAGGTCAAGTCTGTAGGCATTGTTGTTGATCCTTTGAATTACTTCAAAAGGACCATCAACTCTCGGCATTAGTTTAGACTTCCGCTCTTCTGGAAATCGGTCTTTCCTCAGGTGAACCCAAACAAGGTCTCCTACTTCAAAAATCATCTCTTTGCGCCCCTTGTTTGCATGTTTAGCGTACAGCTTGGTCTTCTTCTCGATGTTTTCTTTGGCCTTGGCGTGAAGTCTGCGTACATACTCAGCTTTCTTTTTTGCCATCTAGACTGCTACGTTCCTTTAAAGGCAAAGAAACCAAATCTAGAGGAGACAAGGGGTTAAATCCATAGACAATTTCAAAGGGAGAAAATAAAGTAGAAGAATGCTTAGCGTGGTTATAGGCAAATTCAACAAAAGGTAGATACTCTTCCCATGTCTTCAGGTTGCCTTTAACCATGGTTCGCAGCAGGGTTGATAGTGATCGGTTGACTACTTCCGTTTGTCCGTCTGTCTGAGGATGGCACGTGGTAGAGAATGAAAGTTTGGTGCCAAGTTTCGCCCATAGAGTGCGCCAAAAATGAGACAAGAACTTGGTATCACGGTCTGAGACTATCACCCTCGGCATTCCATGAAGTCTCACAACTTCCCTGAAAAATAAATTGGCAACACTAACTGCATCATCTGTCTTATGGCTGGCAATGAAATGCGCCATCTTGCTGAACCTGTCAACAACCACAAAAATAGAATCTCGACCACTTCTGGTTCGAGGTAAGCCAATGACAAAATCCATGGAGATGTCAGTCCAAGGGTGCGAAGGAATAGGTAAAGGTGTATATAACCCGTGTGGTTGAACTTTGCTTTTGGCTAGTTTGCACACGGCACACCTAGAGCACACTTTCTCCACGTCTTTCTTCATATGGGGCCAGTAGAACTGATCCTGAAGACTAAGTAAAGTTTTTGCAACACCAAAATGACCAGCAAGTCCTCCACCGTGAGCTTCCCTCACTAACAGTTCTCGGATTGTTCCCGTAGGAATGCATAGCCTGTTCCGGTAGAACAGATAGCCATCTTTCCTGAAATAACTCTCAAAAGCAAATTTAGAGCATTTGGAATAGTATTCTTTAAAATCCAGATCAGATTCATAAAGTTCCTTCACAAGATCAAAACCAATTAATTTCGAACTTAAGGTAGAGATAAGGGAATACCTCCTGGACAATGCATCAGCAACTACATTGTCCTTACCTTTTTTTATACTTAATCACGTATGGGAAAGTTTCTATGAATTCCATCCATTTGTCATGCCTTTTGTTGAGCTTTTGTTGTCCTTTGAGGTGCTTTAGGGACTCATGGTCTGTGTGTATGACGAACTCTTTAGGCCACAAATAGTGCTGCCAGGTCTGCAGAGCTCGTACCAAGGCATATAGTTCCTTGTCATAGGTAGGATAGTTGAGAGTAGCTCCTCCCAACTTTTCACTGAAAAACGCCACTGGTTTCTTGTCCTGTGTAAGCACTGCACCAATACCAACACCAGACGCATCACATTCAATTTCAAAAGTCTTTTTAAAATCAGGTAAGACTAATAAAGGAGCGTTGATAAGCTTCTCTTTTAATGCTGCAAAAGCCTTTTCTTGGGCGTGTTCCCATCGATAACCAACATCTTTCTTGATCACTTCAGTAAGTGGAGCAGCAATGGTGCTGAAGTCTTTCACGAATCGCCTATAGAAACCTGCCAAACCGTGAAAACTCCTAACTTCTCCCACGGTTTTGGGTGTAGGCCAGTCACGGATTGCCTTGATCTTCTCCTCGTCAACTTTAACTCCTCCTGCACTCACAACAAATCCTAAAAAGACTATTTCATTAGTACAGAAAGAAAATTTAGCAAGGTTAGCATATAACTTTTCAGATCGAAGGACATTTAAAACGGAACGAATATGTGAAAGGTGTTCTTGCAAACCGTTGCTATAAATGAGGATGTCATCGAAGTATACTACCACAAATACTCCGATGAATTCCCTAAGGACATGGTTCATGAGTCTCATGAAGGTGCTGGGAGCATTGGTGAGTCCGAAAGGCATGACCAGCCACTCATAAAGACCAAGTTTGGTCTTAAAAGCTGTCTTCCATTCATCCCCTTCCTTCATACGAATCTGATGGTAACCACTCCTTAGATCTATTTTCGTGAAGATAGTAGATCCACATAGCTCATCTAGCATGTCGTCGAGGCGTGGGATTGGATGTCTGTATTTGACAGTAATGTTGTTGACAGCACGGCAGTCAACACACATCCTCCAGGAGCCATCTTTCTTGGGTACCAATAGAACCAGAACTGCGCATGGGCTAAGGCTCTGGCGTACATATCCTTTGTTCATGTATTCAGTGACTTGTTTTTCCAGCTCCTTAGTCTCTTCTGGATTTGTTCGGTACGCAGGCCTGTTGGGTAGAGGAGCACCTGGTACTAGATCGATTTGATGTTCTATACCTCGGATCGGTGGGAGTCCAGCTGGTATGTCTTCGGGAAAGACATCACTAAATTCCTGTAAAAGATCAGACATTCCTACAGGCAGCTCAAGACGATCATTAGCATTGACTAGGGACTCTTTATACATAACCATAAAAACAGGTAATTCAGAATCAATACAATCAGATACTTCCCTAGCGTTAAGGTATAAAACTGAACCCTTTGAAGGTTCCTCTTCTGGCGGGGATTTAGACTTGGCTTTGAGTTGATCCTGGTAAATTTCGTGAGGTGTCATGGGCAGCAAGGTCACCTTTATGCCTTTGTGGTTGAATGTCTGCTTGTTGGTGAAGCCATCATGTAAAACTTTACGATCTGATTGCCATGGCCTTCCCAACAATATATGACTGGCCGTCATTGGTATAACGTCACATAAGATCTCGTCTTCGTACCTGCCAATGGTTAGTATAACCTTAACTTGTTTATTGACGTTAATACCTTTGCTATTAACAAGCCAATGGAGGTTGTAGGGCCGTGGGTGTGGATGTGTCTCTAGCCCAAGTTTCTGAACCATCACCTCGCTAGCTGCATTTGTACAGCTCCCGCCATCTACAATCAAGCTACATACTTTACCTTTGACGAGGCAACGGGTATGAAACAGATTTTCTCGTTGGCATGATTCCTCGGATTGAGGCTGAACTGTAAGGGTTCTCCGAGTTACCAAGAGCTCTCCCACGACAGGAGGAAGCTCTTCTTCGTCATCATAGGTTGATTCTCCTTCAGACTCAGATTGAGCAATAATTTCTCCATCGTCTTGTAACATAAACACCTTCTTGTTAGGACAATCACGACTGTAATGCCCCATTCCCTGACACCTGAAACATCGTACACTAGTTAGAGACATAGTAGACTTGGGTTTAACGTCAGATTTTACTCCCTCTTTTGTCACAGATTGCGACGGCTTAGTGTCTTTGGAGGAGGCAGGTTTAAAGTTGGTGTTGGTGTCTCTCGACGAGAAGGAGGGTCTGCTAGAGCGCCTTTTGTTTTGTGCTTCAATGAGTTCTGCTTTGTGAATCATCTCATTAATGTCTACGTAAGTCTGAAGCTCCAATTTGTCTTGTATGTCACGGTTAAGCCCTCCCAAGATCCTAGACATAACCATATCTTCACCTTCTTGAAGACCTGCACGAATCAAAACAGTTTCCAGTTCCTGATAATCTTCTCGGACAGACCTAGAACCTTGAATTAGGCGCCTAAGCTTGTTGAGTATCTCCCTATGGTAATGAGCTGGAATGAACTTTTTGCGCATTTGAATGAGTAACTGCGTCCAAGTGGTAATAGGGTTTTCATTGGCCCGAGCACGTGTAAGACAAAGCTGCTCCCACCAAAGTAAGGCATAGTCGCTGAATTCAGATATGGCTATCTTCACCTTGTTGGCTGGATAGGTACCTGCGATCAAGAAATTAGATTCCATCTTACGCTCCCAATCAAGATATAACTCAGGATCATTTGAACCAATAAAAGAAGGGAAACGAATTTTGAGGTGTTTGATCTGTTGTTGAACAGGATCAACGTCTCTACGAGGTTCCCGGTCTCTAGCACGGATGGTGCTGCCATGAGATCGATCCGAAAGATCTTGATCATCGTAGTAGGCATCTTCCTCTTCAAAGAATACACGTTGTCCTCCTATGGTTGTGCTGTGTCTATGATGGCGGGGAGGTAGAGCAGCAGCTCCTGATCCTCTCGCACCTACATTCTCAAAAGGAAGAGGATTAGTGTTGTTCCGAAAATCTTGAGATGGTCTCGCCCTGGTAGATGTAAGCCTGGATCGTTTGGCTGAGGTGCTGATGTGGCCTTTGCCCTTGCGCAAACGCATGGCTTCAGAAGGGGTTGGAGTATGTGATGTTTCTTCTCCAGTAGATACTCGTGCGTCGATCATCTCCTTAATAGTGGTATCAACTCTTGTGTTGAGTTGATCCATCTGTTGAGCTAATTGTTCATTGAGCTGAGCAGTGATCTGAGTGGAAAGAGCCTTAGAAGATTCTTTGATCTGCTGAGCCATCATCTTGTTAAGGTTCTCCATGGCTTCAGGTGAAAGCTCCATGGTACCTGATACAAAGATCAACTAACTCACAGTAAGAATTTCTTTGAAAAGATCTCAATACTTAACAAAAAAATAAAAAATAAAAATTTGATAAAGCATAAAAGAAAAAAAAAAACAAACTGGTTTTACGATCTAACACAAAACAGTTTTGGTTTCTAGTGAAACTAAAAGAAATCAAACTAAGAGAAGGGTTAGGAATGTTTTTCTTAGCCTTTAGGATTCAGAGTGGCTCTGATACCACATGATATGATCCTAGGAACGCTACTCTAAAGATCTAAAGGCTGGAACACGAAGAACAGCTTGTGCGATGAATGCTGGAATGACGGTAGGGATGAAGTGATGAACAGACAGACTGGTGACGTGATTGATGAGTATGGGAATGAAGATTTCGACACAACCAAGGGCTGGAAACAAGGTTGCTGGGTAGTAGAGACTCTAGGATGATAAAGAACACGTTAGAGGCTCGGATCCAAGTTTAGAATTGAATCAGTTTGAGAGAACAAGTTTCTGCTGGAAAAGTTTGTTTCACGTTTATTCTCTGCCTTCTCAAAACATCAGTCACGTAAAATTTAAAGAAAGAGAGAGGCACATGAGCCTTAGGGTTTTCGACATTACCCTTAAAGAAACAAACAGCAAGTAGTTTTAAATAAATAAAAGAAAACAGCATGAAGTCTGAAATTAAAACAACAAAACGTGCGACATAAAGAAAAGTCTTTATGCGCCAAAACCAAACCAAGTACTTATTCAAATAGCTTTATTGAAAAGGAAAAATGCCCTGCCTCGTTAAAACCTTGAGAATGGTAAACCCGGTGTAGGAAAACCCATTCTCTAAGGAAAGAGCACAGCTACACATTATCCTTTTTGTGGCTATTCAAATAAGTCACATGGCCCTTCTTGCGGACTGTGGGTGAATATGTTGTAGATAGTAGTGGCTTGATGATCATCCATTTCCGTACTAATCAAGGCTCGGACTTCCTTAGCTAGCTCATTAGCTCTTGAACGTGTTACTCTGGCTTCCGGAGCTAACTCCTTGGTCTTAGAGTGTGTGATCCTTCCTTCTGGCTCAGGAACATCTTCCTCCGAACTTGAGCTATCCATGATCGTATCATCAGTCATATCAGGGAAAGAGCTGAAGGGTGTGTGGTGGTTGTGTAAGTCGCAGTGGCTGCTCCTGAGTTGGAGTAACTTCCCAAGGAGAGAAGTGTGCCCTGTCAAACCCGTGAGGCGCATCCCAAACAACTGAATGACAGCGCCAGAGACTTCTCATCACGCCATGCACATCTGTGTTGCCGAAGGTGGTGGATGTGATGGTCCCAACGTGATTTTCTCCATCATATTCTCGCACCTTCTTCACTCTCATACCGCACTTCCAGTCCACCAGAAGACTCTCACGATAAACCTTTGGAGAAACCAAGAAGTCCGAACCTGCATCCAGTGGGGAGTAGGTTAACTCCACAGGCTTTAGCTGCATCAGACCGCCTATGGCCTTGGAAAAAGCGTCGAGGTTGATGCTGTGGCGCGTCCCGCTCTGGGAATGAGCTTGTGATGTCGCAAACAGTGTGAAAGGCAATCCTACTCCAGTCACAAACACCACTGCATCTCCTTCCCTCAAAGCTTTTGCTCTAGCAAAGGAAGCCCACTCCTCTCCCGCTGTGTACTCTCCAGTCTCAACATCAAACACAAGCTTCATCTTCCACTCTTTCCTACCAACATCTGACAGCCTGAGTGTGTCTGAATGAGTGGGGCGAATGTTTATCATCGCAGCTGGAAAACGCATCTCTGTCAAGTTGGATGGCTCAAGAAGCTTGGACAGTCCGAAGAAACCATGAGGAGAGTGGTCAGCGATATCGATCTGATGTGTTAGACAAGGACTGAGGCAGACCGTAGTGAAGAGCTCGTCAGTGGTTTTGTCTCCATAAACTTTCTTATGTGCTACGTTTAGGGATGTTATAAAAGGTTACCCAGCCCAACCCAGCCCTATAAAATATAAATCCAACCCTATTTTATCCCTAACCCTATTTAACCCTAATAGTTTATGTACGAAGGGTTGGGTTAGGTTTGATCATGGATTAACCCATTTTATAAAATCTATTAAAACAAAACCGAATAATAGTAACTTGAGATTTACATAATTAATATACTAATTTCATTAAAGGATATATAATATAATTAAACAATGTACACTTATTTTGAGATTTTTGACGGAAGTCGAAATTTCGTGAAAAATTCAATTTTTGTAACTACGTTGAAAAATAAGTTTTTGCAAATTCAGCAAAAAACAAAATTTTAGATTTTCCGGTTTTGGCGGGAAAACTCGATTTTCCGATTTTGGCGGGAAACTCGATTTTCTGATTTTGGCGGGAAAACTCCATTCCTGGAAAACTCGATTTTTTGGTTTTGGCGGGAAAACTCGATTCCTGGAAAACTCAATTTTCCGGTTTTGGCGGGAAAACTCGATTTCCGGTTTTGGCGGAAATACTCGATTTTCAGTTTTGGCGGGAAAACACAAGTTCTCGGTTTTGGTGAAAAACTTTTTATGCAATTTTAAAGCAAACAAATTTAGAGTTTTAACCTTATACCAAAACATTATTGCTAACAAAAATGTAAAAAATATCTAATAAGGTTATCCTGTCAAAACCCTTTATTTTTTTAATCCAACCCAAAAATGACCTTAAAAGCTTTAAGAACAATGCATTTGGGTTATGGTACTTAAATTATTGGATGGGTTGGAGGCATGTAACGACAGAGTGTATCCGATGTATTGCAGTACTGAGCGTGTCCCTGCGGTATATAGATGGCAGAGCCCAAAACCGGCGATCCTGTTACCGTCTCCCATATCGATGGCGCTCTTGACATCCTGAAACACACAAGAATCTGATTTACGCGCCAAAATCAAAAAATCTCCGATACGTACGTATAACGATAATACCGAAACACTATGGACGAAAATCGCTCCGATTCAACCTAAAATCCGATCTAATCTACAATGTTAGACTAACCTATATCCCTAACTATGATCAAGATTGAGCCGCCGCGAAGAAATCTGATCAAGATTGATCGGAGTCTAAAAAGAAACTTAAAAGTCCGGCGAAATTAACCTTCGGTTTCTTTCTCTGCAAGTTTCTCCAGCGAGAGCTTCTGTGCTGGGGAGGAGTGTGGATTCTGCGAAAGTGAGAGAGCGAGATGGAGAAGGAGAGAAACAGGCGGTTATTTCTAACTTTATTTTCGACTTGAATTTGGACGTGAAAAATCCAAATAAAATAACCGATTAAGTAGCGCGTCGCGTCCGCATATATGATGATGCGAGAAATAGTAATAGTAATAGTAATACACACATCCTACGCTATTTAACTTACATCTGATGGGTACATTTGATGTATAAAAACGTAAACCTGTTTTATTTAACATTTTTCCCGTTAATCTTAAACCAAACTGGTTCTTTGGGAAGTTTTGTCGATTACCGTTTTAATATTAAATAGGAGTATTTCAATATAACAAATGTATTTCTTACGGAAAAAAGTATATAGCTTATTTAGGCCTCTATCATCCACTAAAATATTACCATACACTACAAAAAAAAAGTTGAATTAAATCACTTAAATGGTATCATTTAATTAAGTGATTTTATTCTAAGTCACTTATTTATAAATGAGACAAATAAATATAAATAAGCATCGTTTATAATAAGTGATATTATTATTAATTTATTTTGCATCAATTCAATAAATTGATATTTGTTTTAGTACTTTGTATCACTTTTTACCAAAAATGATACTATGATATAAAGTTACATCAATTAAAAATTTGATGCATTTATGGTTTCTGATGACATCACTTACCAAAGTGATACATAATTTACTTCACTAAAAAATCGATGCTAACTAAAACTATTAAATTTTATTTTTCTTAGACATCAGTTTAACAAAACGATGGTATTTCAGTTTAAGTTAATATAATTAAAGATAATTTATTAGAACCAATCTTGGTGAACGTAAATATGCAAAATCCCACAAAAAAAGGAACCACTATCATAACTACTAGAAACAATCTTGTTAAGAAAATAGCATAATAACAAAGAAGTAGATCACGATCGTTAAGGGATAATTGTTTGTTTAATTTTATTTGCTTTTATTTGATTGGTCATGTCTTCATATAACTGTTTCAACTCCGTAAAACAACGTTTATTCTTCTTTTGTCGATAACCAATATCTTCATCTTCGACTTCCTCTTTCAATTTCTTATCAGTTTAAAATATATGGTTCGAAGTTATTTGTCCAGAACAACTTTACATTATGATGCCCATTTAGCCTCTCCAGAATATTACGAAAGGTAATTTTTTTATTTCTTCAATTTGTCAAGTTTTGAGAAAATTACAAATTTATAGAATTTTCTGTTTGTGACTTATAGATTTCTGGGAGGATATGGCATTGATTTGAAATGTGGAAGAAGAATAGAAGTCTCAGGAAGTCTTAACGCCACCAACGAAGATTGAAATATTTCAATGGATACAAAGAACAAAAAGAAAAGAAGGAAGAACAACCTCGATTGGAATTTTCATAGCCAATTCAGTTTATATGTTTTACAGTTCATTTTTTTCTATGTAACTCTATCTTCCTGTTTTTTTTTTCATTTTCATTAGCTTGTTTTGTCATAGAAAAAAAATTATTGATAAACAAATATTTAATTTTTTGTTTATAAAAATGCTGTATAACGATAATAATTAAATTAGTGAATTATTTTAAAATTTTAATATTAATTTAAATTTAATAATTAATTAATTTATAATTAGTTAAAATCAGTTATGGTAACTGATGCTAATATAACATCGTTTAAAAAAATTGATGCAATGTTAATATCACTTTTTGTAATTGATATATACTAGAATCATTTACAATAAGTGATGTTACTATTTAATTTTTTTCACATCAGTTTTAAATAAAATGATGTAAATTATTTGCATCACCACTTTCAGAGTCATTTATTTAAGTGATGTAAATTTTTTTTACATCATTTATAAGTAATGCAAAAATAGAAAATAAATGATGTTAAACAATGTTTTTTTTGTAGTGATATATAAAACTAGCACTATTTTGTAAGTTATTGATTTTGCAGTTGCTATCATTTAACTATAGATATCGACATGTTTTGCACCCCAAAAGGTAATTAACTTAAGCTTTGAAATAAAAGACTAGAGATTGACCCGCCCTTAAGAGGGCGGGTATATTTTTTTTGTTTTTGATTTTCTTACCTGATATAATTTATGTGTTTGTATAATCATATTTTTGTATGATATGAATTTAACAGAACATATAAATTTTTAAGTATATTAAATAAATAAAGTTTGATAAGTATACACTTGTATAATCTATGTTTGGGATTTTTTTTTAAATTTTTATTCATAAAGTTTGCAATATGTTATCTTTTTTGTAGTTTCATATGTGATAACAATTTTAATTTCCCACATTTATTTCTAAACCTAAGTAGTTGTTTTATTAAAATATATAACAAATTATAGAAATTGTTTGATAATAATGTAGATTACTAATATTAAAATTTTGGTATTTAAAGAACTTAGCCAAACCCGATCTGAACCGAAGTATTTCGGATATCCGATTATGTCCGAAATAAATTTATATACTTATACATATATATTAATTACTTTTAGATTTAATGTACATTAAAACATTTAAAATATGTAACATACTTTTTAGTTGTCCAAAATACTTAACAATATATAAAAATAATAAAAAATGCATGTCCAAAATAGCTAAAATATACTCAAAACACTAAAAGTACTTAAAATATTTATTGATTCGCAATCCAAATATTCAAGCTAAACCAATTTATATGTTAATTTTAAGTATTTTGACATATGCTATTCAAATTTATATGTAATATATTATTTTATTTATAGATTTTGAGAAAATTTAAAGCATATATTTAGTTTTAAAATTTTAAAAATAATTTAAATGGGTTATCCGAACCAGAACCGAACCCGCAAAGATCTGAACCTATCCCAAAATACAATTTAAAAATTCCCAAATGGGGCTTCGAAAGTGCGGGTATATATTTGTTTTATTTTTTTAGAAAATCAGTTTTCATATTTGTGTTTCTCCTCAGTATTTTGAAAACCGATCCGGACTCACGGTTGAGCCGATAAAACCGGTAACCTAAGATAAATATGAATTTTCTGAAAAAAACTAATATTTAAAAACCTATTAAAACCCGCTAAAACCCGGAAACTGACTACCAGTTGAATCATTGATGAACTAATAGATAACTTTTACTTTTACTTTTACTTATTTTCTTTTAGTTTTTAATTATGTTTCTAAAATCTGTTCTGTATAATAAATAAGTCAGGTTTTTCATTTTTGTTATTGTTAATTTATTAATAATGTCTTACTTTGAATTTGAAGTTTAATTTATTATTCCCATTACACATATAAATATTTTTAAATTTTTAAGTTTTAATATTAGATGTTATAAATCTAAACTTGTTACAAAAATAATTTAATTTATTTAAACTATTTTTGATATTTTGATGTCAAATGAAAAGAATATGTAAAAACTAAGGAAATTAGTTTTTGTGGAATACTGACAAAAAACAAATGTAACCGAATACATGCTAATATCACAGTGATATTCGTGTATATAGTGTAATAATTTTATTATAGTAAAGTAACGTAGATTACCAATCACAATTTGGTATGAACCCAAAATGAAGAAATAACTGTTCTTATATATGTATATAACTGTCGGTTATTATATGCAATAGAAAGAAGTGGTGCCCAAATTATTGGACTGAAAGTTACAAAATAGGTAACGATTAATGAAAGGTAATTATGGTTGTACAGTTTGCTTAATTAGTTTTATATCTATTGGACATAACCCAATATCAATTGGTCATGCTGGAGAATTAATAGAATAGATAATAAACTTATGCTTCCTTATCACGTTAAAAAAAAAACTTATGCTTATATTGGTTCACTGCTTTGTTGTTTTGTATAGTACATTAATCTATTTAAGTTTGCGTATAATGCCACAAGGGAAATTTTGATTATACTAACAACATATATTCTATTATATATTTGTATATGTATAAAAAGAAAAAAAAAGAGAGAAAGCAAATAATTAAGCATGTGCCATGCATATCACAAAGAAAAATATATAAAACATAGATTAAAGTCTAACCAAACACCATTCTAGTAAACAAATTCTAAAGCTCCACAAAGTAATTGCTCATATCGACGTACCAGTCTTCAAACTCATGTCCCCTGGATAAACTTAAGTTGCTCACATTGTTGGTGATCTCATCGAGTGAGGATTGATGGATGGCTTCTTCAGTCCTAACGATCTTCATGAGTGAGGCCTCTCCGGTCGGAAGCCAGGCATTAACTAGAGATCCATCTAATAAGTCGTCTTTAGTGACATTACAGGTCATATACAATGACCTATCACGTACTACTGTAGAGGAAACAAATTCCGATAACGCTTTATTGAGGTGATCGATAGCAAAGGTAATATATACGAAATTGAGCCCTGCTGAACACAACCAGTTGACCACAGATGTAAAGTCAAAATGGTAGGAGCACTTGGCATAGCTGACTCCGCATATGCGAAAGAAAGTTGGTGTAGGAGCGATAACTGTGTCCAGCCCTACGACACTTGCGTAGAATTTAAAGAATCCAGCATCTGGTTTATGGTCGATTTCATGTTGAAAGGATGGTTTCGCTTGCATTCCCACCATAGAGAAATTAAAGAAAGAAGAGATCAATCTCTCCAATGGCGTCTTCAGGGTTCCTCTCCTCTCTCGTCTAATATAACAAATATGTAGAGGCGGCGGAGCTAGATTGTATTAAGGCTCAGACCTAATTGTGATTTGCGAATATCCATCCTTAATATACAAAAAAATTAAAAAAGAAAAATAATTAGTGACTTTTCCTTTTCCTACCTAGGCCTTGATTGGTAGAGCATTAGCATTAGCATTATGCTCTCCATTATCCAATCAACATTTGTTACAAAAGCATTTAGAAGAGCATTTATTAAATGCTAATGCTCTCTAAATGCTCTCTAGCAAATGCTCTCATATGAAGCTTTTGGAAGAGCATTTGTATTTATAATTTATAAATTTAAAAAAATATATATAATTAGTTCATTTATTTGATTTAATAATATCATAAAATTATTTTTATATCCAGAAAATAAAATTTTGATTCCTACAACAAATTTAAAATTTAAATATACTTTAAAAAAAATATTCTTTTAACATTTAAAAATATAATTTAATTATATTTAATTAAATTAATATATAAATTATAATTTAAAATAGTTATATAAATTAGATATATTAATTATATAAATTAGATATATTATATAAATTAATTATATAAATTTAATAAATTAATTATCTAAATTATATTATATATAAATTATATTTTCAATAAATTATATAAATTATATTATATTTTAAAATATAATATAATTTATTAATTATGGTTTAATTATATTTAATTTAGTTAATATATAAATTATATTTTAAATTAATTATATAAATTAGATATAGTAATTATATAAATTAGATAACTTATATAAATTAATTATATAAGTTAATAAATTAATTATAAATTTAATAATTTAATTATCTAGATTATATTATATATAAATTATATTTTAAATAAATTATATTATATTTAAAATATAATATAATTGAATAAATTATATAAATTTAAATTATATTTCAATTGCAAAATATTATTTTTAAAAATAGATATTTTAATTTAAAATTTATTTTTAAAGTAACCTTTTAATTGTAAACATAATTTTTAAATTAGTAAATAAAATAATTAATTATATATATATATATATATTATAAATAAATATATTATATCTTATATATTAGTTTTAATAATAAATTTAAATAACATGTTCATAATGCTCTACCAATCAATCTTTTAAGCAATTTAGCAAAAGCATACAGCTTCTGCAGCATACTGCTTTTATAGCATACTGCTACTGCTTTTTCATCTACTTTGCCAATCAGGACCCTAGCATTGCATATTTGCTGCTGCCTTCCTTTTTTTTTTTCCTTTTTTCCTAACTCGAGTTTGCTAAGGTTTTGTGTAGCAAAGTTTTTTAATTATTATTATTTTGACTAAAACCCACTATTCCAATAATTTATATGATGACTAGACATAAGGGTTTTGTTTGGTGTTTTAATTTAATAACTAGATTTCGATCCGCGCAACCGCGCGGATGTTTGTTTTCAGTTATATATATATTATATATATTATATTAATATATATATTATATTAACTACAGTTTTGTTGAAAATTTGATTATATTAATATCAAGGTGATTTTTCCGTGCTCATGCACGAACATAATATTTATAAATTAAATATATTAAAATAATTGAATGACATTTACTTTTATTTTAATATTAATTTATAATTTGTTTGTATAGTTTATATTAATTTAATTATACATATGATTTTAGATATTTTATATCTAATAGGTTCTGTTATTTTCATAGTCGATTTAGTTATCAATTGAGTTATCATTTGGATATACTAATTTTTTTCTATTTTTTAAATTTAACTATAATATTTTTTATTCTAAATATATTAATTTTTTATTAGTTTTCTTATTTGCATTTTGGTTGATTGTTGTCTTAGATATGTAGTAAAAATGTGCATTTATCTTATTATCTCTTAAAATATGCAGTAAAATATGTTTATTTTTGAGAAATTATACTATATAAAATATAATATATATTTTTTCTGTAATTGTAAGATGTTATAATCAACAAAATATGTGAAAAATTAAATATATATATATATATATATATATATATATATTTTTAAATACTAATTATAAATTATGTTTTGTCAATTAAACATTTATTAGTTTACGTTACTTAGTTATTTTATGTAGTCATCTAAAAAAATAGATAGATATATAAAAACCAATTCTATTACTTTGAAAATATATATTCACACTGTGTAAAATTAAGTTTTAAAAGAAAAATACTTATTTTTTCCAATATCAAGAGTATATGTGTGAATTTTTTTTATGAAATCACATCGTATACAAATATTTTTCATCTAAGAATATATAGATACTAAGAATATTTGTTTGATGTTTTAATTTAATAAAAATCTAAAATAATACATTATTTTATTATAGTTTAATAATTTTGTTTTTTATATACTTTGTATGAGATTTATTTTATAATTAAATCATGTTTTAACATGTAAGTTCAAGTTAAAATTTATATTTTATGATCATGGTATATATATATATATAGATGATTTGATATAACCGTTGTAGTTAGGATTAAAGAAAATACTATACTTAAACGTTTAAACTGAACATAATTTGAAATAAAAAATTGAATTAAAAGTAAAAAATAAAATAAAAGTCAAATACGTCAATGTAGTCAATGAAAATATTTTACACATTCTTATGTATTAATTTATGTTTTATTAAATATTTTTTTTGAAATTTTATTTTTCTAGGATTTTCTTAAGAAAACATTTTCTTTGATAAATCTCTTTTTTATTTACAATTAAAAATAAAAATAACATTAAATACTCTTTTACATTTTTATTTAAGATTTTAGAAAAGAAAATTACTTTCATATAACCTATTACAATTATCCTCTCTTTAAAATTTCGGAAGAAAATAAATTCATAGCGAAGAATTATTTTTATTAATTAATAAATAAATTTAAAATTGCTATTTTAAAATTTGTATCAATACTAAATTTACATTTATTTTGTTAATTAAATAATTTTTAGTATCATGTTAATCATCAAATAAATATTATCAAATAAACTTTTAAAATTCTTTTTTGGTTAGAAAGTAAAACTATGATATAAATAATAGTACTTTTACAATTGTAAAAGATTATGCAAGAGTAATTGTTTCAAATATTTTTTAAAAAGATATAAAAAGCTATTTTGTAATGAAAACTTTCATTTTCTAAATCTCTTTGAATAAAAAGAAAGATAAAATATGTCACAATATGTTTTAAAATAGTAACAAATTAAAATTTACTTTTTAAAAAAATATTTTTGTGTAGATTGTTTTTTTTAAAATTGAAAATTACTATGAAATATTTTAACAATCTTACAGTTTTTCTTTTCTAAAATTCTATAAAAGAAATGTAAAAGATTATGTAATAATAGTTTCCTTTTCTAAAATTTTTAAAAAAAAGAATTTAAAGTAATATCTTGTAATGAGAATTTTCCTTTTTTAAATATCTTTTAAATCATAAAAAAAATTATATCATATTTTTGACACATGTCACCATCTTAATAAATCTAATGACACATGTCGCAATCATGTTAATTAGTAACTTTGAAAACTATGCTTTATTGAAAACTAAGTTTTATATAATAAAATTTTCCTTTTTAAATGAATCTGGTGATAAACATGATATTATAATTTATTTAATTAACAAATATGAACTTTTTCTTATATTTTTTCAGATATTTTCCTTATTTACTTTTTGTTGGTAATGAACATGATATTATACTTATTTAATTAAAATGGTGTCAATACAAATAATATGAAAAAATTTATTAAAATTATCTAAAATAAATGATTATAATTATAATAAAACCAAAACATATTTGTAAAAGTTCAAATAAGTGATTATATAGTAATTTTGTTTTTGTATTATAACCAAAAAATGAAAAAAACATTATATGCTAATTTTCGTTTTTCATAATTCTTTTTTATTATCTAAATATATGTTTTAATCATTATATATTTAAATACATGTAAACCTATTTGAAGAAAAATTACTATCAAATAATATTTTGTCTAGGAATTTAAAAACGAAAATATTACTATTAAAGATATTTATAGTTACTTTTTAACAAAAATTGTTTTTGTTATTATCTTTATATATATGTTATTAATTATGAGATGGATTAACACATGTCAAAATCTTAGATATATAATCGCCATGTGTCGCAATCATGTTAATCAATAACTTTGAAAACTAAGTTTTATATAATAAAATTTTCCTTTTTAAAAGAATCTGGTGATAAACATGATTATAATTTATTTAATTAACAAATACGAAATTTTCCTTATATTTTTTCAGATATTTTCCTTATTTACTTTTTGTTGGTAATGAACATGATATTATATAATCGCCATGTGTCGCAATCATGTTAATTAGTAACTTTGAAAACTAAGCTTTATATAGATAATAAAAAAGAAGATATAGAGCATCATCTTATATTTTTTTATGAATCAATAATTATATTTGGTGATAAAATATGAAAGAGTTTACTTCGATATATAGAGGTGTGAATGATTATAGTCCCTCTTGGGTTATTTCTTTTTTAATTAGGACTTAAAAAGGAAAATTAACATTAAACAATCTTTGACATTTTTTTTTTGTTTAAGTTGCTTTTTTGGTTAGTTTTAAATAATTTACAAAATAAATTAGTTTTACAAATTAGTTTTGGTATAGGTTATGTTTAAACTAAAATTACTATTACCTTTTTAATAAATTGTTTTATCATGTGAAATATTTAGGTTTGTAAGGAAAAATTAACATTAAACAGTCTTTGACATTTTTTATGGTTTATATTTTCTTTATTATGAGAGTTGGAAAATAGTAAAATTAGTGTTAAATATTGTATAAATTAAATTTAGTATATAGGATCTGTATAAAACAAAAATTCTGTTTAAAAAAATATATTTACGATTTTTTAAAAAAAAATATTATATTTTCTTTATTATGAAAGTAGGAAATAGGAAAATCAATGATAAATATTACACAAATTTATTTTGGTATATAGATTTTGTAAAAAAAAAGATAATTACTTGTGTTAAAAAAATAATAATTAATTTGGCTTCGTATTTCAACAAATTATAAGATTTTTAATAAGATTATATTTTCTTTATTATGAGAGTACGAAAATAGGAAAATTAGTGTTAAAAATTACACAAATTTATTTTGGTATATAGGTTTTGGAAAAAAGGATAATTACTTGTTTTAAAAAAATAATAATTAATTTGGCTTCGCATTTTAACAGATGTCGCAATCTAAAATATATAACTCTCATGTGTCGCGATCGTGTTAATTAGTAACTCTGAAAACAAAAGATTAACACATCAAAATTATAAATATATAACTACCATGTGTCACGATCATGTTAATTAACAACTTTGAAAAACCAAGATCAATATAGTCTTTTACAAATTATAATTTTCTAAATTCTAAAATATATTTGTGAGAGATTACGTAATATTAATTTCCATTTCTAAAATCTTAAAAACTGTAAAAGAATATTTGATAGTTGTTTACATTTTCTACAAAACAAAATCCTAAACAAAAGAAATTGATATCATAGTTTTTCTTCCTAACCAAAAGAGAATTGTAAAAGTTTATTTGATAATATTTTAATAGAGTATTTGATGATTAACATGATCCTAAAAACTATTTAATTAACAAAATAAATGTAAAGTTAGTATTGATATAAATTTTAAAATAGCAATTTTAAATTTATTTATTAATTAATAAAAATAATTCTTTGCTATGAATTTATTTTCTTCTGAAATTTTAAAGAGAGGATAATTATATAAAGCTTAGTTTTCAAAGTTACTAATTAACACGATCGCGACACATGTCATTTATATATTTAAGATTGCGACATGTGTTAAAACGATTTATCTTTAGAAAAAGTAATTATTGTTTTTAACAAATCATATACTAAAATAAATTTGTAAAATATTTAACAGTGATTTTTCTATTTTCCTACTCTCATAATAAAGAAAATATAATCTTATTTAAAAAAATTCGTAATTATCCTTTTAAAACTATTCAACCTAAAATTTTTAAAAACTGTTTAATATTAATTTTCCTTTTTAAACATTCTAATTAAGAAAATCATAACCCAAAGGGAACTATGATTATTCACATATATAGAACTAAGCTCTCTCATATTTGGTCACTTCTCATATTAGATCACCAAACATAATTATTGATTCAAAAAAAAATATAAGGTGAAGTTCCATATCCTCTTGGCCGCATGTTCTTTTCTTCTTACGAACTGATTTTGATTTCTTTTGTCATTATTATCTTGTTGCCTACGTAAATAATAAATACAAATCGTTTTTACCACAGTAATGATTAAAACGCCTAACACATGAATACATAATGATTAGACATTTTAAGTTAATGCCACCAGAATATCGCTATACATAATGATCATAACTGGTGTATTACAATAGGCGTATTAGACAGTTTTAATATTGCTATTATGATTGCTTATATGTGTTTGTCCTATCTATTATTTTCTTATTGAAATTGTAATTTATATTGTTATCAGGAATTATCAAGAAACGATGACTTCAACAAGTTATTTAACAATAGATCAGTTAAAGCATAGTTTGATGAACTACAGTTTTGTTGCATAATTCTATTTTCATGATTTAAAAAAATGCAAAATTAGATTTTTTAAAAAGGAACATTGTTTTCATATAGTTTATATAATTTTATTTTATTTATTTATTATTTTTTATAGGAAGCTTACTATATAATTATAAGTATAGAATTTTTATTTTCGTTAACAATATATTTTTTAAAAATTTAAAAAGGAAAAACTATTAAATAACTATTATAATTCTATTTGTTCATATTATTTTAAAAAAGGAAAATTATTTTCGTATAACTTTTACAATTCTTTTATTTGGATATAAAAAAGGAAAAATACTATTAATTGGCTATTTATATAAAAATTAGTAGTTAACACATGTCACAATCATAAATATATAATTGACATGTGTCACGATCATGTTAATTAGTAATTTTGAAAACTAAAATTTATATAATAAGATATTATATATTGTTTTCTTTAGAGAGGCTTTCAGAAGATAATATGTGTCCTCCACAATTTATATATTTACTAGTATTTGAGCCCGTACTACGTGTACGGGTAAACGAATATGAATTAACACTAAGATTATCTCCCACTATTCCTGAGTACCAAGATATACTGAAGACTATTAATTTGTATTTGTAAAGGCACATGTTGTGGATAATATATTTTGGAAGCTATAAGCAAAAGCACTTATATTAGCAATATTACCTTAATCTCGTCCAGACTCCAGACATCACTGTCCACATGCCATGTTCGCGTTCCTTAATGCCAACATGAGCTCGTCTTTTTTTTTTTTTTGCTCTATATCCACAGTGTCAAAAACTAACAGGAAAAAACTCAGTAACATTAAAACTTTTCATGCTAATTGAAAAGAAAAGTGTAGAAATATATACCAGAGTATTTCCACAGTCTTTAACAAAAAAAAAAGTATTTCCACGCTCTAGTTCTTTAATTTGTGAAGTCTTGCTGTCCCTTCCTCTTTCAACGGATAATCTATATAAACGAAAATGCAAGGCGAGTTATATATACAAAAAGAATAGATAGTATTACTTTGAGAAGCAGAGAAGTTGAATCTGAATAGACAATAGTCACAAAACTATCTTGATCTTCGTTGATGTTACACTCAAAACCCAAAGAAAAATGTTGAAGAGATAAAACGACAAAAAAAAGAGAGAACACACAGAAAAGATAATTAGTCAATCTATTCTATTAATTATCCTGTATGACCAACTGATATTAGTTTAGTCCAACTATTTACTTTTGTAACTACTCTTGTGTTCCAAAATTGTCGCAACCTACTCCTATCTTCTACACATATAAGACTTGACGGTTATAAAATGTAATGAACATGGGAATGAATGCACATCTGGTCGACTAATATGTACGTATAAATTTGGTTATTTTAAATAATTGTTTTATCAATATACAAGAGTTTACCGGTTCAGTGTAATTGTACAAAAACTTTGCATGTTCGAAAATATTTTAAAATTATTATAAAATTAAATTTAAAATCTAATAAAGAAAAAATAAAAAAATTATTAATATAAAAAATAAATTAATACTGTTATTTACTATCTTTATTTTTCATTTCTTTGAAAGACAGTAAATTTAGTTTTTATATCTGTGATTGTGGAAAAATAAATTTTGCCAATTTACACACTTATATCAATAGGTCATGTTGTCTTTTTAATAGAATAGAATAATTATGATCCGCCTTTCAAAGGGTGGGTATATGTTTTGTTTTACATTTTTCTTATAAATTTAATTTTCATATTGTGTTTTTTAATCATATGTGTAAATTGTTTCCAAAATGATCAGTACGAGATTTTAATAATTCTATGAAAAAAAATTGGACTATACCTAAATCAGTAGGTCATGTTCTTAATTTAATTGAATAGAATAGAGTTTGACTTGTCCTTTCAAAATGCGGACAATATTTTTATTTTGTCATCATCCTATGTATTGATCTTTTACATTTGTTAAATGTCTGAAATTAGTTTAGTTAACAAATTTATTGACGTGTCTTTTTGTTCACCAATATGTTTAAATATAATGTTCGGTTTTCGGTTTTGGTTTTAGATTGTTTATTTTGGATTTCGGTTTCAGTTCGATTATGAGTTTTCCTTTTTTTTTGGTTCAAGAGATAAATAAACCGTTCGGTTATTTATGAAATAACTTAATATATTTATATTTGTGTTTACCCGACCCGGATCTATGAGATCAGTTCTTTTTTTCAAAAACTTATTAACTGAAAATTAGAAATTTCATACATGTATTTTCATTAAAAAATATTTTTATAGAAAATTAAATTAAAAATAATAAATATAATTTGTTGAAAATAAGATAATTCATTTATATAAACCATTATTACTAATTTTACTTATATTTTAAAACTGTAAAATATATATAGATAATTTTTCTGTTAAACTTTTCAAGTCCGATATCAGATCATGCACATCTCTAGAGCTTTTTCTCTCCTCTACTTTGAGCTCTCTCTCTCTCTAGAGTTTGCGATTCATCAGAGCAGAAAGAAGAAAAAGAATAAGAGAATGAAGGTGAATCTGAAGAAGGTGGAAGTGGAAGAAAAAGATAATGAAGTAGGAAGTTGTTTTTAAATTTAAGTATTTTTTGTAAAACATGATGTTTAACTCTAAACTTAAATATCTTTTGTAAAACATGAAATTTAAATTTAAGCATCTTTTGTTATATATGAAATTTAGAATCTGTATATTTTTAAAATTTAAAATTAGACATTTTACATCAAGTAGACATCTGGATTTCATGGATAGTCCAACTGATCATTGTCTTATTTGGACATGGAACTATTTGGACACCAAAACCAAAAATGTCCAAAAAAAAGCCATGTGGACACGCTCACTTCCGTCCGGATGGCCCAATTGACATCCTTACTTTTGACCCAAACTATGCTATTACCCGAAACATGCATTCTTTAAAAACAAAAAACTAGCAAGAAAAATATTACTTTTTACTCTTCGACTTAATACAAAATAAGATTACTGATCAGTTTAAAAAAAATTATCGACAAAAAAAAGATCAGTTTAAAAAAAAAGAAAAAAAAAAGATTACTGATTACTCAAATTATGTTTTAAGTGAATCGACCGCATTTAAGTATTTGTGTTTACTCAGTCGATATTTTCCTTACTTTTTATTTTGTCGTAGCTCAGTTACCGACTTTTAAATTTTTTTTTAGTCAAAAGACAAGCTCTTATGCTGTCATATATCTTTAACAATTTTAACATTTTCAATTTATTAAACTATCACAATTAAGAATGGGTTTTTCATATTGGGCAGAACTTCATAATAAGCAATTTTCCACGAATAAAAAGAAATACTAAATGTTTTACCAAAAAAAAAAAGAGATACTAAACGAAAATGTCTTGCTCAGCTTATTTTACAGTAAGCAAATTTTTATTCCTTTTGGTTCTTTACAAAACAAAATGTTCATCTCCTCTTGTCTCTTTTTCTTATCTAAGAAAGTTACAAATTTGCATCCCACACAGCTCGGTCACCTTCTCCACACACGGCATGAACCAGCCACATTCTATCGACTGATTTGCATACCCCACTGCACTTCCAGTCGAATGACGCCACACACACATCTCCATCATCAGCCTTCATTTCACAAACTTTGGGAAAGAGAGAGTAACAAGATGAGAAAAAAGCTCAAATCTTCCTTTACTAACTTCTGAAGCATACTAAAAAAATATATAGCTTTTTACCAGGAGGAGTACCACAACAGAAATTACGATCATCTATATGCTCAACCTCAAGACCGAGGAACCAAGACCCGAGTGTCACATCTTCATTTGCATACTTGTGCAAAATTGGCCTGGAAAGTAGAACATCACATGTTATATATATACTTGGATCATAACCATTTCCCTTGATAAAACATTTTTCTTTTATGGAGAATTCAAGAGCACGTAGTTATTTACTTACTGGTTGTTAGATATGTATGTCGCAAGATCCTTTGAAATAGCATATATCTGTCCTGTAGCATGTCGAAAATATTTGTTACCTTCTTCTCCAAATTTCCAAAACTCGGGTTCACGATACTTAGCCGTTCTACACGTTTTGAGAATAAAAACACCTTTAAAATCATATATATGGGATATTAAAAAAAAGAGAGAGATAACAAACACAATTGCTAGTATTACTTCTTAGTAAGAACTGGTCCTGATTTCATGCATCCAATGTAGACCCTCGACTTATGACGGTGAAGAGCTAATGTGGAAGCAAGCATACCTAAAACATGCAAAGAAACATATTCAATAATTTCATTCAAGGAAAAGAGGGAGAAAAAAGAGATGGTGGAAACAGAGTTACCAAGATTGACATGAACATCATCATCAATCTTAACGTAAAACTCAGCATCCCACTTTGCAACTGCACTGGAAAAAAAGGTTTTGGTTTTTGCAGACAGATTATAATATCCTTCCACATGATCCTGCAACCGTGTAAAAAGTCAAGAAAACTGTAAATCAATCCTAGGAAATAAAAATAAAGTTGTGTAATGAATTTTTATCTCACCAGCCTAAAGAAGTCCTTGTATTGAGCATCTTCTGAATCAATTTCCTTATCCAATATACTATGTGGCGTCGCACTGTGAACACGTTTTATTTACACACTCATGTAAGAATCTAAATCTGCTTAAGAAACAATAGACTACGTTGCATTCCATTAATATTCAATGTACTAACCTGTGTCCGATCATGAACTTGACAACAATGCCCTTCTCTTTCTCCAATTTCTCAAGCTTTTCCCCTGTGTTATATATATACATATATAAGATTAGAGACAATGAAGCATGAAAGGAACAAAAATTTGAAGGAGGTCCATCGCAAAATAACCTTGAGGCATCCAAGTCTCTCTAAGCGAATCGCGACGTTGTCTACTGCTAAATGCAGTATTGATACCAATCACCATGAACAATTTCTTCCTTTGGTTTCCTTGTGTTGAAGTATTTGTTGTTGAGACACCCACAATATGTTGATGGTCGTGTCTAACAAAGAGCTGCTTCTGAAGCATAGACACTGACTTATCCAATGATCTGTGGGCACATACAGTCATCAAAGCACTATACGTTAACATGCAAATGTAAGGCTACGAAAATAAACCATTAGTTTAAATTATTGTACACTCACTCTATTGCTTTATGGGTTTTTAGAACCTCTTGAATTACATCCTTTTCTTGTGTTGTTTTCTGCATTTTGACCAAATTCAATGACTTAAAAAAATTAAGTTTTTAAAAACATAAAATAATTTTTTTTTCAAAATAAACACAAAATAACATTTGATACAATTCTTATAATGAATAGATTCAGATTCAGACAATGATACTAAAGTGTAGAAATAATACTTTCTCATGATCATATTCCTCGGTAACTACGTTAACTCCCTGTTCTCGCCGGTGCTGTAAAATGAGCTGGCTACCGGAATCCGAGCCACGAAATCTGAAATATACAGCCAAGAAAAACAATGAAAAAAAAAGTGATTAACAATCTAATATCGAAAAGCAAGACAACATGATTTTACAATGGTAAAATTTAATGAAACAGTACTCAAAAAACTCAATGAGAAATCAAGAAACCTGGAGGTGAACATTGCTCCTAGAAAAAAGCAGGAGATGCAGAGCAGCGAAACCCATGTCAGTGATAGTCTGTTCGAGACTTTGGTCTTCATTGGTGTGAAGGGACAAGGGAATGGGACAAGAAATGAGACGAGACCACAATAAAACTTCAAGAGGTATGATTTTAACGGAAAGGCAAGGAAAATTTAAGTAACAGTCCTTATTTAATGCAAGTTTGACCATTTAATTCAAAGTATCTAATATGTCAGGTAATTTACTTCAAGTTATAAATCATTTGCATGTTCAAAGAAATTAAATTTTGACCACCAATAAACAAAGTGAATTAAGTCATAACCTTAATGCTTTGTTGAATTATACACTGTCATTAAGAACTGCTGTCTTTATATGGAATATCAATTTTCGAATATAATTGATTTTGTAAATTGATTCAAATTCATTTAAATTTACCAACAAAATTATTTCTAATTATGATTATCCCATAAAAGTTACGTCTGACTTTGGAGTTGTTACATTCAGTACGTACGTTTGCGTCTACTGCAAGTCAATACTCAGCACAATGCTCATGAACGTTAGTATTAAGTTTCGTTACGAAATTATGGTAAACGTTCATTGTGTGACGGTATACAGGGTCGGTGTTGATATTTTAGAAACTATATACTGTTTCAAAAAGATTTTAATAAAGAATTATAAATAATTTTAGGGATCTGTATATTTATATAAATTATTTCTTACAAAATTAAAGATCATATGTCAAAAAAACTATTTTGTCTACGTACTCCAAATGGTTGATTTTGAACTTCACAAAGATATGAAAACCCTTCCTTTTAAACTTCCAACGATCCAGTAATTATATAAAGCCATGCAATAAACTTGCAAACTCTGTCTTTTACTTGACAATGATTATAATAGGATATGATCCTTCATAGTATACACTATCAGTTTATCAGGAGCATGCTTGATCCAACCATTCCAGTGACACAACAACAAAACCTTCTTTTCAGACTGATCGCCCATACATCACCATTACTAATAATGGAGATACTGCTGCTGTTAGTATGTTACTTGGGATACCTTGATGTAAGTTGGTGTCATTACAGAAAACTAGTTGTGTAGCCACATATTTGAGAGCCTTCTCCAATGCTACTGTGTCACTAATTAAGAAGATTTAAAGATCGTTTGTGGAAGTAATCATTGATTGGCTAATGTGGCAACATTTGAAACTTGGAAAATGAATACCAACTTAACACCGTATAATTCTATAAACTTACAAAATGTACAAAAAAAATATTTAATAAACATTTAAAAAGGGAATATAACATACATAACTTCTTTTTTTAGCAACATATAACATATATAACTAAAAATGATTCTTAAAAAGTTCTGATTATAAGAGCATGAGCATTGGTGAACCCCCTTTTGGGGTTCACGAACTTTTTTTAATATTTTTTGTGGGTCCATGAACAGTTATGAACCCAGATCTGCTGTTTTCTGCTTTATTGAACCCGAAAAAGAGTTCATAGGAATAAAATAATAATATTAATTAAAAAAAAATTTAAATATTCCAAAAAGATGAATAAAATATTAAAACATAAAATAAAAATTATGAAAACATTTTATTCAATACATTAAAAGTTCATTAAATACATTGAGAAATTTAAAAGCATGCATAACTTATTTATTCATCTTCATCACCAAATATTTGCCAAATATTTTCCACTAAATCAGCTTTCAGACGGTGATGCTTATCTCCATCTCGAACTTCTCTCCGCATGGCTAACATATCCGGGGTGACATTAACACTATCTCTGCTTCTTGCCTGGCAACTTCTGCTAGACTCTCCTGTCTCAAACTCTGATATATCAATTGGAGCGTATCCGTCTCGTTCATCCTCTACTATCATATTGTGCAATATGACACAAGCCATCATTATTTTTCCTATCCTTTCCAAGTCCCATTGTAGAGCTGGGTTCTTAACAATTGCAAACTTCGATTGCAATACTCCGAAAGCCCGTTCGACATCTTTTCTGGCGGCTTCTTATTTTTCAGCAAATTTATGTGCTTTAGGACTTTGAGGAAGTGGGATGGATTGGATAAATGTTGCCCATGGAGGATAAATCTTGTCGGTAAGATAGTAGGCCATACGATAAGTGTGGTTGTTGACCTTGAACCTCATTTTAGGTGCTCGACCATGTATGATATCATCAAAAACTGGTGACCGATCAAGAACATTGATATTGTTGAGGGTACCTGGTAAGCCAAAAAATGCGTGCCATATCCAAAGATCTTGTGATGCCACAGCCTCTAAGACAATTGTCGGCTTCCCCAAACCACGTGTGAACTCCTTTCCAAGCGGTTGGGCAGTTTTTCCACTCCCAGTGCATACAGTCAATGCAGCCTATCATCCCCGCAAAGCCCCGTACCTCTCCAATATCGAGTAATCGTTGAAGATCCTCGGCTGTAGGTCTTCGTAGATACTCATCTCCAAAGCATTGTATTATTGCTTCAGTGAAATTTCCCAAACACAAACGTAATGTACTGTCAGTCATCCGGAGATATTCATCATATGTATCTTCTGACTGACCATAGGCGAGCATACGCATCGCTCCCGTACACTTTTGAAGTGGAGATAGACTTTTCCTTCCGGTAGCATCTTTACTTTGCTGAAAGTATGGAACTTCATTACTTACACGCTCGACAATGCGAAGGAACAATGGCCTGTTCATTCGAAAACGCCTCCTAAACTGTTCCGTTGTATATGTAGGATTTCCCGTGAAATAATCGTTCCATAGCTGAATGTGTCCTTGTTCCCGATCTCTTTCGATAAAATTTCGTCTCTTGGACTTCTTGGGGTGAGCAAACATCACCGAGTCGATGAAATTATCAACAACTTGGTCGACCATTTCTTCTATAGCCTCATCCACTTCATCACTTGATGAGGAAGACATTGGTGAAATTTTGCTCCTAAAAAGAGGAAAGAGGATCTATAATTATTGTTTCTTTACTTTTTTTTTCATTACATAATTGGATTATTTTTTAAAATCTTTAGTAAAATTCTATCTTTTTTAGTGTTATGCTCCTAATAAGACATTGGTCGACCATATTTTTGTTATTTTGATCATAACATATTTGTAGTCTATATTTTATTCCTTCTTATTTTCATAACATAATTGGATTATTTTTTTTTTTGTCATAACATACTTGTATCAATTTTTTTATAATCCTTACTTATTTTTTAAATAGTCTATCTTTTTTTTCTTTTTTTTTGTCATAACATACTTGTATCAATTTTTTTATAATCCTTACTTATTTTTTAAATACTCTATCTTTTTTTCTTTTTTTTTGTCATAACATACTTGTATCAATTTTTTTATAATCCTTACTTATTTTTTAAATAGTCTATCTTTTTTTCTTTTTTTTTGTCATAACATACTTGTATCAATTTTTTTATAATCTTTACTTATTTTTAAAATTGTCTATCTTTTTTTCTTCTTATTTTCATAAGAAAATTGGATTATTTTTTACAATGTTTTGTTATTTTTTAAATAGTCTATCTTTTTTTGTTATTTTTGTTTCTCATAACATAATTGTATCAATTTTTTTGTTAATCATAAGTTTTCATTTTATCTTGACTTACCTGGACTGAAATGAAGAGAAGTATGGTTTTGTTGTTGAGTTTTGTTGTTTGGTCCGACAATCTTGACTTACCTGGACTGAAGTGAAGAGAAGTATGGTTTTGTTGTTGAGTTTAAATAGTCTATCTTGGTTGTTTGTTCTTCTGATTCCAAAAGAAACACTTCTGATCCGTCAATCTTGAGAAGGTTTGATTTTTGTTGAGCTTAGAAGAGAATAGCAGAGAAGAAAAAACGAGAAGAGAAGACAATAGAAGAGAAGAAAAAACGAGAGGTGATGGTTTTAGCTTCCATTCACAAACATAAACATTTGAGAGTGCAACAAAGTTAAACTTCAAGCAATAGTTTTGATACATAAAAAGAGAGTGCATACATGGAGATTATATAGAGAGTTTAGAAAGAGATAAGAGCATCCTGATACTACAAGTACAATCCGTGATACATATGAGTGTAGCTAGAGTTGAAAATGCTACACTTTCCCGTGACTTAAAACAGCTAGACTTGAAACCCACTTCCTACAAACATCCAACCCGTCACCTCCAACCCGTGACCTCCCCTCCATGTCCTGCAAAAAGAAAAGTAAACTGATTCAATAAATCGAAACCAAACTGATTCAAACCTCAATCATTCATAACTTAAGCAATCAGATTCAAACACATTCAGCTAAATAACACATTCAAAGCTCAATCATTCATAACTTAAGCAATCAGATTCAAAGTTATTCAGCTAAATAACACATTCAAAGCGCAATCATTCATAACTTAAGCAATCAGTTCCATAGCTAAATAATTCTAAGATCAAGCAAACACATTCAGCTAAATAATTCTAAGATCAAGCAAACACATTCAGCTAAACTATTGGATGCTTAAGAACTGACCTTATCAAAGCATTTCGGATATTAGTTTGTTCTTAAGAGACCTTTCTTCTTCAGAAAGTGTCTCTTCTTTCTTTCCTAGGAAACGGTCAAGTATCTTTTGCTTGTTAATGTTACTTTTCATAGCAAGCACACTCTGAACCTGCTCGAAAGCATGTTCTTCCTTACTCCCATGCTTCTTTCTTTTAGAAGCTTTCACACCCGGAGGCCTGACTTCTTCATCGCCACCAACCGCCTCCGGATCTGATTCCTTCCGTTTGTCCTTCCCAACATCTTTGAAGGAGGAAATAGATCTCCATTTCTGATCAAATCTCAACTCCCTCCAGCAATGCTCAAGTGTGAACTTTTGGCCATAGTCATTTGAGAAGATCTCATGGGCAGCCTTCATGAGATCATTCTCATTCTGGCCACTGGTTTGCTGCTTCGCAGCCGCTTCGTAGCATCCCACAAACTTGCACACTTGCTCATTCACCCTTCCTCACCTTTGCTTACATTGACTCCATTCTCTAGGAATGGCGCCAACAAGCAGAGGGCTTGAGTTGAAATACACTTCAATCCTCTTCCAAAAAGCTCCAACCTTCTGCTCATTACTGACTATGGGGTCTTTTGAAGTGTTTAACCAAGCGCTGATGAGCACAAGGTCTTCTTTTGGAAACCACTTTCTCCTTTCCAACGGTTTCACACCCCCGGGAGAGTTACCAGCTGCCTCACCAGAGTCAACGTCTATAGGTACATTGCTCTGTGCAGTTAAAAGGTTTACAAACCCGGGAGGAGTAAAGGAGACAGGATCCATTGTGGTTTTGGTTGGGTTTGTTGTTTTTATGTTTCTGTATTTCGACTGGTGGGTTTGCTATGTTTATAAACTTGTTTGTGAACCATTAAACAAACTCTACCTACCAAACATTCATTAGAAAAGCTATTACAAGTAAACATCAAATCACCCTTGAAAATTAACTACACCTAAGTACTATCCAACATTCATAACAGCAACCAACAACCTATACATAATTAATGACGCCTAGTTTATTTTTCTGTTTTTATGTTCAGTTTGGTTTCCTGTTTTTATGTTCAGTTTGGTTTCTTGCATTTATGTTTATGTGTTGTCGTTTAATTTTTTTTTTTCTAGTTCTACTTGAAGTTCATATTTACATTGTAGTTGTACTAAATACAATTAACAATTACAAATAGACATAGTTGTAGTTCTAGTTGTAGTTTAATATTCTAGTTATATTTTTTTCCAACATTTTCTAATGACACAACAAAGAGAGGAGTTTGGTTGCCTCTTACCTTCTCGTTTCAGTCGAAACAGACCTTCTCCAGCGTTGAAACCTGGACGGTGAGGAAATCGACTTGCTCAGTGAGGAGTTTAACCTGTTCCTGAACATGTTAACATCAAACAGAAAATTTTAGTTAACCAAAATACATACGACTAATAACTAAGTTATTTTTTTGTTACTAACCTGCAGTTTATCCATCTGGTATGCGAGATTCGACGCAGCCAACATCACCTCTTCCGCCTCCACTACCCGCTTAGTCAACCTCTCGATCTCCTCCTGCACACCTATCACCCAAGGCTGACGGAAATGTAACCCATCAGCCTTGGTTACAACAATACAAATCATCAGACACTGAAGTTCACAAACATTACAACATTACAAATCATCAGACACTAGGCAAATAAGAATACTACCTCGTGGTTTACGCAAGTGAAGAAACGCTTCCCCGGTGTAGTGTCATACTCCTCCTTCCGGCTGATCTCGTTAATGATTCTCCCCCCACATGGACACCTTTTTGGAATACCGAACTCTGCCTCGGCCACGAACCCTATCATCTTGTAGTTCTCGATTTGCCTCTTAGAATTTCTTAGCTCTTCCGCCGGATCCATCTGTGACACAAATCCATTTTATTAGCACAAATTAATGATGGAATATGATTAAGAACCCAATATAAATAAATCCCAAATCGAATAACAAACCTAGAAAAAATATTCCTAAATCGATTAAGAACAAAAAAAAATCCCAAATCGAACCCTAAACATAATAATCCCAAATTGAATAAGAACCCTAGAAAAATAAATCCCTAATCGATTACGAACCCTAAAAAAATACACAAATCGATTAAGAACCCTAAAAAAAATTCCCAAATATATTTTGAATCACTGACATCGCAATCGATATCCCTTATTATAGCAAAATAACGATGGAATATTAATAAACGAAGCCTCAATCGATATCCCTTATCGATTTAGAACCCTAAAAAAAAAACCCAAATCGATTTGGAATTAGGGAAATCGCTAATCGATTTCGAACACGCAATCGACTCGAATCGACTCGAATCAGATGATTTACTCACCTTTAGAGCGTCGAGAAGAAAGACCGTTGTCGATTAGCTGAAGAAATCAATCGGAAATCCCCGTCGCACACAAAATCGCCTCCACGAGTCGAAACCCTAGATATTTTCAAAGAGGAGAGAAATGAGACGAAATACCCGATATCCCGTCTTTCGTCGACGTCATTCACTTAACACGAGACGAATGAAAATGCTACACGTGGCTTGAACTCGCCCCTTACGGGTTCAGAGCTAAGGCCCGGTTCACCCAAAATTACCGCATTTTCCATTTATTTTTATTCAACGGGCCTAAGATCCCGAACTCGTAAACCCGCGAGAATCCGCTAATGCGGGTGCTCTAAGAACTTAACAAATTAAAAGCCTATAGTGATTTGATTGGTTTAGCCAAAGAAGAAGCCACCGGCTAATCCCGGTTTCCCTCATTTCCCGCCTCCCCTCGGCATCTCTAGAATCAGTAACGTCACCGTCTCCACCTACTCAACCGGTATCCTTTCCAATTCTCTTCTCCCTCCTCCCATAAGCTTAAAGCTTCCGTCCAACCCCAAAAAATCGATATTCCTCTGGGTTTTTGATCTTCTACGGATCCGAATGGAAACTCCACCTTCTCCCTTAGATAACCGTAAAAGAAGCTAAAACGGAGTAGAGGTAGCAGCAGCTCCACGTCATCACTAGAAGAGCCGTAGTTAGAGCGTGGGGGTAACCAACCACTCTCAGAAGCAGATCCAGAGATCCACGAGTTCATATGGAAAAAGGAGAAACAAAGACAGTTCAGAGGGAATCGAGCTCATAGCTTCCGAGAATTTCGTCTGCAGAGCAGATATGGAAGCTTTAGGAAGCCAATCTAACTAACAAATACTCAGAAGGAGTCCCTGGAGCGAGATACTACACAGGGAACCAGTACATTGATCACATGGAGATTCTCTGCTGAGAGAACGTGCCCTGCAAGCTTCTGGACTTAACCTTGAGAACTGGGGTGTTAACGTGCAGCCTTACTCGTGCACTTCTTCGCTGTTTTCGCAGGTCCTTTGTCGCCTGGTGAGAGGATCATGGGGTTGGATTCTCCTTCGGGTGGTCATATGAGTCATGGCTACTACACGCCAGGTGGGAAAAAAAGTCTCTGGCGCGTCTATATTCTTCTAGAGCTTTCCCTATATGGTGGACCCTCGCACAGGGTAAATTGACTACAAGATGCTTGAGGAGAAGGCGCTTGACTATCTATCGCCTCAAGATACTTATCTGTGGAAGGGAGGTCGTATCCGAGAGACTGGGACTTTCTTAGGTTTAGGTTTATCGCAGACAAATGTGGAGCTGTTCTCATGTTCGACTTGGCGCAAATCAGCGGTCTTGTGGCTGCCAAGGAAGCTCCAAATCCATTTAGCTGTTTGAAGAGAAGACAAACTTTTCTGTCTTTCATCGCTGCAAGGAGGACCTCATAATAACCATATAGCTGCTCTAGCTATTGCTCTCAAGCAGGCCGCTTCGGCAGAGTACAAAGTTACATGAGACAGGTGTTGAGGCTTTAGCGTCTGCTTTGATAAGCAGAAAGTGCAAGTTGGTAACAGGTGGCACTGATAATGATTTGCTTCTTTGGGACCTGACTCCTTTGGGCTTGACAGGTATGTGATTAGTTGCTCTATGTGATCTAAGTGTATACATGCTAATATCACTACAGTTGTGTCCGGTTTTTCTTAGTCGATCTCTCTTATGTCGCATCTCTCTTGAGTAAACATAGCCTAATCGTCGGACTTGTGATTTTCAGGCAAGGTGTATGAGAAAGTATGCGAGATGTGTCATACCATGGTCAACAAAGTCGCTATTTTCAGCGAAAATGGTTTATTTCTCCAGGAGGAGTTAAGGATAGGTAAAGCAAATCAGTTTCTCGAGGAGTCCTCTACACTTATGATTCTGGAATTAGAGTATAACTCGTGTCTTTTTCTTCTTTGACATGGGTTCATCTATCTGTCTCAGGTAGTCCGGCTATGACCTCAAGAGGTTGTCTAGAACCATATTTTGAGACAATGGCTGACTTTCTGTATAGAGCTGCTCAGATAGCATGTGCTGCACTAAGGTGCTGCACTAAGGGAGCATGGGAAGTTGCAGAAAAAACCGCTCAAAAGCATGTATCACTATAAAGACATTGCAGAGCTTCGGAATCAGGTGGAGGCTTTTGCTTCTCAGTTTGCAATGCCTGCGTTTGAGATTTGAGAGAGCGTGAATAATTTGATAGCTCATTTTTTTGCCATGGTAATCTAAATCTACTCACCCGTTTCTCTATTTTATAGTTATCAACTATTTACATTCAACATATGTGGGACAAAAAAAATTCCTTGTATTGCTATGGTTGTAGACTTGTAATTCTTCAAGGTTTGTGTACATGGACATTGGACATTGGGGCAGGGGCGTACCCAGCATTTATTATTACTGGGTTTCTACGGGTTCAAAGGGGAGAAATTTACCATCTAAGCTACAGATATCTTGCTGTACCTTAGCTAAAATAAAACTTTATAACATATTTGTGGGTTCAGATGACACCACCCCTTCCTTACTGGGTCCGCCACTGATTGGGGGTGTGGTTGAGTATCAGTGTCTTCCTTAATGTTCTTCTCAAGTGGTAATAATAGAGGAGAAAAAAGAGTTTTGGAGAATTTGCTTTTTATTTTATTTGTTTTTGTCAACAATTTTGGAGAATTAGCTGTAATGCAATTTAGATTGTTTTTTAGAAAAGGGAATAGGAGTATAATATAATTTTAGGATTGTGAATGTGTTGGTGAACACAAATAATTTCAGTTACCAGAGAAAAACTTGGTTCTGACCTCAATCATTGCTTTTTACCTTGGGGGAAAATCATTACATTCTGAAAAGAAAAAAGAAACTGTGACAAAAGGAATAATACAGAACTTGATTATTTGTAATTGTAATGATATCTTTTTGTTATTATCATTATGCATTTGGTAAATGGGAGTTATGTTTATTTGGTAAATCAGCTGAGAAAGCCTGTGTCCTACTTGGGAGGCAAAGCATGGAATTCTGGTTCTCTCTAAAAGCATATAGTAGATTTCTCTGTAGTTTTATTTGGTTTTGATTGTGACTTCTCTCCTTATCTATAATATTATATTAGTATTTTCACTTTCATATTCTGTACTTGTATTACCGAATTATTTTAGCAGAGCCCTATAATTTGTTTTATGAGATGAATATAGATGGCCAAAGAGCTGCAAATACACAAATTAAAGTCAAGAGGAAAAGGAAGGTGTCTCTCTTCCTTTCTGACAAATTGATAGTTGAACATTTTGTGGTTATGTGCTAGATGAAATGTCTTAAGATTCATTTTAATATTTCAACAAAACATTTCTAGTGGGTTAAACTTTTCCTTTTGGAAAGTCAAGGATTAAGAGAGTTAACAGTAATCGGAATTTGCACTTTTGGTACTTGATTGATACACATATACCATGTGATTCTCGAGGGCTGATATCTTCTCACAGATAGAAAAAATGAATATTTTGTCAAAGATATTTTTTGGGGTAGAAAAAAGAGAAAGCAGAGATGAGTGAATTGTGTGTAAAATGATTAAAATAAGTATTAGAAACCTGAAGAAGTAAAGATGGAGTGCTTTGAAACAGCGGGTGGGGGAGGATCTAGGGTGTGAAATTGGTATTAATCATAACTATTATTGACCTAAAAGCCACCAAATGGTGTGCCCAAAGCATATAAACTTGGATGAGAGTGCCAAAGAATCAAAAGACAAATCTGCTTTGCAAAGGATACATTCCCATCATTATTTTTGATTAACACCATAAAACCACAGTTCAAATTATTATACCCTCTCTACTTTCTTCTATGAGAATCAAATCAAATCAGATTTCCAGTTTTTATCATTGGCCTTGTTCACTACTTTTCTTCTCCAACTATCTTAAAGAGACAACAAGCACTCCCTTTGACTCCCTCATTTTTAACCAAATTTTTAAATTTAAGTTGTCATAGTCCTGTGATATACGGCCCTACCAGTGAAGGTGGATGATCAAATATTTCACTGAAGTTTCACTTTGAGACACGACTTTTGTAATTCTAATCACATTAAGGTATTATTCATTGATATATCATGTAAGGTTCTGTTACTGAAGATGGATATGTATTTGTAAGTCATGAATAAATAATTTAAAAATTTTGTGTTATTCAGTCAAAGTTTCATATAATCAAAAATCAGCATTTTTGAAAATTTAAAATTAAATAAAATGAAAAATCTGTTGTTGTTGTTGGTGGTTTACAAAAAAAAAAAAAAAAAAAAAAAAATCTGTTGTTGGTATAAATCTAATAGTTACCCCTTAATTCATAGAAGACAATGTCTAAACGTTGTGCACTAAACATTAGATCATTGCTTTAACTCCACGTGTTTGAAATTTTTAAAGCAGACATCAGAATTTTTTAAAAAAAATTGTTTTGAAATTTTATTTGAACAACAAACATCTGCAACGGGCAGGAACCAAAACTGAAAAGCAGACAAATACTTTTAGATATGATTCAGAGAATAAATTCTATTTCTAGAATTATACTCCATAATATAGAGCAGACTGACCAAAAAAAAATTAAAAATTTTCTTTTCATAGCAGCAAAAAGAAAAGAGAGTTACAACAACTCCCCTACCGAATGATTCGGCTAAGCCTAAATCTACTCTGATTTTTTTTTTTTTTCATTTTTCTTATTTATGAAACTGAAAATTGTCAGCTTTTTGATGATATATGATTCATCTATGGCTGCAGAAATCCAAAAGCTTCTTTCTTCCTTCGACAATTTCATCAAACAAATCATCGATTTGCGCCACAATACTCTCTGTCCCATTCCTCAAATTACCAAAACACCCTTTCAGATTCTCCACTCTTTCTCTCAACTCCCTCTCTCCCTCCTCTTCGCTTTCCCCTCCTCCTCCGCCACCGCCGCAGAATCTCCTCTCGAGCTCCGCCTTCAGCTCCTCCAAAGCCGCCTTGCTCCTCCTGTACTCGTGCATCAACATCCCCTTCCTCACCCCGATCCTCCCCACCTCAGCCGCCACTCTCTGCTGCAGCCTCCCCATCGCTCCCACAAAACCGCCGACTTGATTCTGCGTTTGCGTTTGCGTCTGAGACAGCGTTGCGTCGCCGGGGAAACAGTAGACGAGACCGTTAATCAAAACCATAAGTAGAAGAGAGCTCATGTTCCTCGTCGCGTAGAGCACGCCGCGGAAACCACTGAACCCGTTCTGTAGCTTCGTCGACGACTCCATCGCCGCCGTCTGTTCCGACCAAAAGGGAAACCTTTGAACTCGATTCTCTATTAAAGCTCTGTTCTCTTCCTCTATCCCAATCGCTTCTCTCCTACACACTGTTATCGCCCTTATCACCTAAACCCAACAAAACAGAGCATTTAATGTTTTGATTTTGATTACCCAAACCAAAAACAGAGCATTGAAAGTTTTGATTTTGATCACTAAACAACAAAACAGAGTATTGAAAGTTTCGATTTTGATCACTTAACCAACAAAACAGAGCATTTAAAGTTTTGATTTTGATCACAAAACCAACTAAACAGAGCACTGAGAGTTTTGATTTTAATCACCTAAACAACAAAACAGAGCATTTAAAGTTTTGATTTTGATCACATAAACCAGAAACAGAGCATTGAAAGTTTCGATTTTGATCATAAAACAACACAAAGATTCGATTTTTCCGTTGACCCACCTGACGCGAAAGCTGAGGAGAGAGACGACGGTGGTGATAGTGGCCGTCGAGGGTCGAAGCGATTGAAATTCCGGCGGAGGAGAAGTTTTCGACGGAAGAAACGGCGGTTTTGATGACGAGACAAGCTTCCCAAAGCTTGGAGCTTTCGTCCATATACTCATCAAGCCATTTGTCTCCGACGGGAAGCTGAAGCTTTTGAACGAGGAGAGTTAGATGCGAGTGAGAGGTTCGGAGAAGACAGAGAGCTCTCTGTAAGAAGTGTACGGACATGAAGTTGTTTGAGAGGTAAACCCTCTCGAGATCATCCATTGATCTGTTTAGAAATGAGTAGTATCCGTTCACTGAGGTTGCTGAGGACGGATCCATTTCTGTCAAAGATCTGGTCTTTGGTGAGTTGAGTCGATGATCAAATTGAAAAGATATTAAGAGAGAGGGAGGAGAGAGGTAAAGGAGAGGGAAATGGTTATATAGTGGAAGGTGTATGTATGTATGTATACGTGTCGTATGTGTATATGGTATGAGTGTAAATGTATATATGTATCGATGGAAGAAGAGTGAAAAGAGTTGAGGTTATTGATTCTGAGGATTGAAAGTGATTGTTGGGTACAATGATGAGTGTTTCCTACCGAAGAGGAAGGATGATTAGTAATTTTCTCTGATTTTTTTTTGTAAAAGAAGAATAAGAAAATAATTGAGATTTAAAAATGAAAGGAAAAAGAGTATGAAGATGAAATATTTTTGAAGAAAACAATAGAATAAAACATATTGGATAACATTTGTTTTCTGGAATTTATCTTATTTTGTGGGACTATTGTTTCTCACACTTATAAATAAATTGAAATTTATAATAATTGTTTCTCTTTGTAATAGCTACTCTTTTTTTTTGTCAACGTTTTCTTTGTAATAGTTATTCATCATTTTTTTGGATTTTTGGAAAAATGATTTTTTTTTTAATTAAATCAATTATCATTGGATACAAACACAAGAAAATATCAAAGAGAATTTACAATCATTAGTCTGAATACCTCAGTATTTGAATATAGATGAATATATAACTTAAAGTTTGTCAATGTTGGTTTCTAAGAATGCTTATAAATTGAGCTAAGTGACTTAGAAGAAAAGATATCAATCCCGATTCTTTTTAAGGACAAAAACAATATTTTGTTAATTCAAATTAAACAGAATAATTTTTAAAGATAATTAATAAAAAGCCAAAATTTTATGAAAAATAGAGTTTTGTGTTCGAATTTCTTTTGTAAACAATTATGTCATTAATATATGTTTTCCTACAATATATAAAGAAGAAAAGAAACCAATTCCAAGGATTTTATTATCAAATTCATGCACAAAAGAATATACATCGTTTTTCTTGACGAAACCGTAAAATGTTTTCCCTTGTTCCATAGTCAAAAACAAAGCCATCCCTGAACAAATTAGACTTTATCACCTAAATAAAAGACTGTTTTTATGTCATTTTGGTGGTAAATTTCTTGAGTTCTTTTGAAAAGGTATTTTACATTGACAAATTGGCTCTTATGTGAAAATTAAATATTGAGAGGTTCCAACGACCTACACAAAATAGGTTAATGAATTAATAACGTATATTTGGTCCCTTCCTTCGCTAAAAGATTAATAAAAGTAAGGAAACACTGAATGTTTAGGGTTTAGAGTGGGTTTTAATTAGTTTTATATTTTTATTTGTATATTTTTGGCTTTATTGTTCACTTTTATAGGTGATTCTTCCCTCTTTTCCTCCATCGAGGTGCTGATTTTTTCATGGGGTTTTCTCCAAGAAAACAAAAATAAGAAAGTGATTGTATCATTGTTTATTCACCCAATTCATTTTATTTTCGTTTATGCCTCCCTTTTCTACAATTCGCAACATTTGCCAAGAAAGAATAAACAGGAATCATGAGATTCTTTGTATGTATCCATCCTCCTCTTTATTTTCATGCAACCCAAAATTCTTTTTAGGACATAGGTCTCTGTGATGTTTGCAAGTCATCATGACAGACTTATCTCAACCATTTGTTGTATTTTCCTTACCAAAACAACTCTTCAACATGAAACTGTATTGTAGCAGCACAAGTGCACAACAATGTAATTATTATTTGATTAAACCTTACTTAGTATATTAAAATAGTCAGCACCTTGTTTGTATTGTAGAAGTTATACATATAGATGCCGCACTAGTGACTTGATCGAGATTGATTATGTAGTACGACGATAGATTCGTTGGGGACTATTTTAATAAAGTAATTTGTTTTGTTTAAAATCTTATTATATAAAGCTTGGTTTTCAAAGTTACTAATTAACATGATCGCGACACATGGCAATTGTATATTTAAGATTGTGACATGTGTTAAATAATAACTTTTATTAAATAGTTAATTAATATTATTTTTGTTTTTTAATTTTTAAACAAAATATTGTAAACAAAACAAAATTCATGCAGTAATTATTTAATATTATTTTCCTTTTTTATATCCAGAAAAAAAGAAATTTGGAAAAGTTATACGAAAATAATTTTCCTTTTAAAAAAACATGAAAAAATAGAATTATCATGGTTATTTAATAGTAATTTTCGTCCTTATGTTTTAAATAAAATATTGTTAACGAAAAAAATATACTAATAGTTATTATAAAATTGTATATTCTATATGAAAATAATTTTCTTTTTTAAGAAATTCTAATTTTTCTTTTCTAAATATCATGAAAACAGAATAATGAAAAATAGCAGTATAAAAATATGAGAATCCAAAAGATTATTTTATAATAAATCTAGATATTTTTCCTTATTAAAATTCTAAGCAAAAGAGAGTTGTAAAAAAATCATATTATAATCATAAAATTAAAACCACGAAAAAATAAATTATGAAAGAAAATAGTAGTTGATATTTTTTTAAACAGAGTACAAAAACCTTAGAATACAACTGATTATTTTATAATAAATCTAAGAATTTTTTTCCTTATTAAAAATTCTAAGCAAAAGAGAGTTGTAAAAAGATCTTATTATTTTCTTATAATTAGCTAATTTTCTACAGAAGTCCCAATAATCTATGTTTGACTAAAGAATAATGTTTTTACACTATTTGTTCTAGGTTTCGAGTTTCAAAGAAAGCAAATTATTAGTTTGGCAAAACAATTTATAAGATATGTTCGGCACGATGTAAAAAATACCGTCTGGTGTGGATTTTACGAAACAACTTATAATAATGTAGCCAGACGCACATCCTCATAAAATCTGTAGAATTGTTAACTGAAGATACGTCAATGTTTTTCATAATTTATGCTAACATGATTAATCAGTATTAAAGAAAAGAGTTTTTTTATATTATTGATATATATTGATTACTAAAAATTATAGTTAAACAAATAGATTTGCTCAAATATGTGATTATGCAATAAAAAAAATTTATTTTTAGAGGAAAATATAGAGATATGATATTTTTTTATAAATAAAGAGATGAAAATATCATTCCATTTTTTTATAATATAATTCTATTTTATGAGAAAAGATAGAGAAATATATAGAGCTGAGAACTTGAGATATTTTAAAAATGAATAAACCCATACAAACCAAAATATATAAATGCTAACGAATGCAAACAATTTTTTGAGATCTTACAAAGACAACACAAAACCTTACTAAATTGTCATGGAAGCATTGGAATATGTTTGAACAAGAAAAATAACATAGAAAATGAATACAAACATGCATTAAATTAAGAGCTAAAAAAAGTGTATGACATTGTCTTCAACTTAATTGGTTTGATTAAACTTTTAAATTATTTGTATTTTTCTTTATTCATATTTCTTTACATTGAGTTCGATTTGAATTTTTGAGAATAGCTAATAACCCACTTCACTTATGCGCCATGATTGTTAAAATATAAGTACTAACCAAAACTTATGTGAGTATAATATTTCTTATTTCTTAAATAATTTTCACATAATATATACAAAATCTTTTTTTTTGAACAACAATATATACAAAATCATACAATGAATTTAAAACATTAATCAAAATCCGTGCAACGCACGGGTCCATATCTAGTAAATTATAAACTTCAGATCAGTGGCATTTCGGACCCATTTAACGGCGGATGTCTCAAAAGATATGTTATACAAAATGAGTTGATATGCAAATTGTACATATAATAAACGTAAGGGAGAATAATTTGAACTTAATATATCTTGTAAGCTAAGAGTATACTTTCCTTTTTTTTTTGGTCAAAAGAGTATACTTTCCTTTATTTCTGATACCAGTACTGAATGACAGAAGTAGTAGCAAACTTTATTCATATTGTTTCTGGGCTTCGATAATTTACCTAGCATATGCATTGAATCTATAGAAGTTCATATGATAATATTTCATACTGTATGCCATAGAAAAAGTTCAGAATATATATGTGTATATCGATCTAAAGCGTTATTGAAATATTGGCAAACAGATAACACTAGTAAAATGCATGCAATCAAACGTAAAGTCTAATTGCAGTTGCGAGAGCACCCACCAATAATCAAATTGGCAGTTTATAAACCGGTATGCTAAATTTTGAAGAAAAAAAAAAACTCCATCGAAATGATCTAAACCGGATGAGTCCCTCCGCTTCAAAACATGATTAGTAATTAGGTTATACAATAAAATATGATTATATGATGAAAAATGTATAATTAGTGTATAATAAAAAGGACTAGATTTTGACCCGCCCTTAAGAGGGCGGGTATATATCTTTTTAAGTTTTTTTCTTTGAGAATTTTTTTATAATTATATTTATGTTTAATATAAATTTAGTATAACTTTTGGTAATATTAAATATATTTACTTATTGGTTACCAAATATAGTCAACAATATTCGTATCTTGAAAATCCAATTTGGAATCAACATGAAAATCAAAATCTCATACTCCATTAGTCTGTTAGACATGACATATATATTCAAGGTTATATTCAAACAGTTCTTAAAGTGTTTGATTTGTAAACTAATTTCAAATTCAACCCGTACCGTAAACCGAACAAAATTTTTAAAAATATTTGAAAAAATAATTTTAAATATATATGTTTCAAAAATATAATAATTTAGACATTACAGATCATTTATTTTTTAACTTGTGTACAAAATTTATTCAAATTATTTACCTATATACACTAAATTTTTCATTCAATATGCAAAATTGTATGAAAAACAATCATCAGAAAATTTTATTTTAGATTTTATTCATTTTTATACTTGATCTCGGCCTGCGATTGAACCGAAAACCCTGTGGTCCATATATAATTTAATTTGGAGTTACTAAAAAATCATTAATTAAAAATCGGATAAAATTTAGTAAACCCCGAAAACGTTCCAGTAACCCATGATCCAACACTGGTTGACCCGGTAAAAATCAAGAAAAAAATCTAGTAGTATCTAAAAATCAAATAAATTTCTCATATTTATTTAACATTATAGAAAATTAAGAAATTGTTTACTGTTTGATTCTTTAATACAGAGGTGGTCAATTGTTTATTGTGAATCTTACTTACATTACTTTACAGTTTTGATTTTTATTTGTGAATTTCATATTTGGATGAAAATTTTGCCATGTCATTTTTACAATGAGATAAACGATGACAGAGAAACAAAAATTAGGTGATGTGATTTGGTATCGACAATTTATTGCAATTTGATATTTTATATTTAGCTTATTTGGATTTTAATTTAAATTTTATTATTGAAATTAGACATCTAAATAATTAAAAAATTTAAGTATTACTATAAAAATATTACATAAATTTTAAATAGTCTAATTTTTTATGTGAAATGAAAATAAATAATATCACTAAATTTCATATCTATATATTAAAAACATAAAATATTTATTATATTTTTAATAGGTAATATATTATTATATAATAAACTTAAATGTATTTATTAATCTGTTGGCGAGGTAATAACCTAGTGACATGAAAATATTTATTATATTTTTAATAGGTACCTTATGTTATTCAGGTATTTTGTTTCATTGACCTGAAACTAAGCGTGTCTTTACTTGTCAACAAATCAAACGTGATAAACAAATACTTATTTACTCAAACGTAAAAGTCAGTATTCCATAATATAAAATTATATAGTTCATGTTTGAAAGACTAATTTGTCTACTTTATTATATAGTGTAAATTGCGAGATTATTCTAACATATTATTGTAACTGTATTTGTTTGGACAGGTCTAAAGATGCCTTGGTTTAAGTACACTATCTTTTCCAATTTCTGAATGTGTTCAACACTTAAAAGATAAGTCTATTAGTTGTCATAGTATAGTTTCTATTTGGGATGCCATGCTTTTGCATATATGACTGAGATAACTGAAACATAATTATACTTCCGTCTAATTCAAATTTACAGGTTATTTATATGATCTACATAAAACAAAGAATGACTGATCAGAAACAAACAACAATTCAGTAACAGAAAGTTCTTAGTTTTACAACATTTGACATAAGTATTATAATATCTAAAAGATTTAACTCATGTATTTTTTGTTTTCGTTTAAAAGAACCTAAAATTTGATATAAATGGAATCTATGGGTGAAAATAACTTGTTTTGGTCCATAATTGCTTCTATGGGTGAAAGTAACGTGCCATCGTTTTGGAAGTCAGATGACTTGATGACTGTCTCTGGTTCATGAAAGTAATCTTGGTTTTTTTTGTTGGTTGGAAAACAGGGCAATGAGTTGCACAAAAAAAAAATAAAGAAAGGAAAACAGGGTAATGTTTTCCAGCAGGACTCACTTGGAAGTTCTCAACGGTCTTTCCACTCACCTACATTGCATTCTTCTTACAGGTAGTTTAGATTTTCAAGCCCTTCACAAAATAACGTAGGGATTAATGCAATGTCTCATTGAAAAATAAACGTTTACCAAATCTAAAAAATAAATTGATATATTCAAATTCACGTTTTAGTTTCTTCGTTTTCTCATTATGATACAATAACAATAAAATACTCTTCAAGGATGGAAAAAGGATGATGAATAATAGATACCTTATATCTGTAAATATGATTTCCGAACTATCACCAAACCCGGAAATTGATGGTTTCTAGGTGAGTAGCACTTTCACTTGGATCAACGATGTCCATTTCCATGGCGTAAGCTCATCAAGGTACGAACACACATGTTAGATATTATTCGCAGAAAAGAACGTGATTGCTTTGAGGTTTAGAATATAGTATATATAAGATTGGTGAAGGGCGGTATAATAGCATATTCCCATTTTAAATAGTTAAAGAATATTTTGTGATAAGTAGATATTTTGAGTATCAGGTTAGTTCAAGTTATGGAAATATAGATCTTGTGAATCAGCATATTCGACAATTGGTTTGAAACTTGTGAGATATTTTGTTTTAATTTAATGCAAAAATTGATTTTTCAAATTTTTTTAAAAAGTTAATTAATAATTTCGTATACGATAACAAAATGGTAAGGCAAGGTCTTATAATTTTATAAAATAGGATATATAAACAATAATACTATACTACATACATATAGTATATTCCTAATAATAAGAAACTAAATATAAGGTTTTCATAAAATAAAACCTAGGAACAATAATAAGAAACTACATACATATATTATATTCCTAATAATAAGAAACTACATATAAGGTGTAATGGTTTTTATAAAACGATTAACAATATAGTGACATACTAATGTTTAAAAAAATGAAACAGCACCGATTAGTGCGGGAGTGCAGCAACAACATTGTTATTACGCAGGATTAAAAACAAAAAGAAATATAGCATTAAAATAAAAACAATAGCATATAAATGAACCAGTGGCAAATTGTGGTAAATACTTTGAAACTTGAAGGTCACCTCAAAAAAGGGCTTTCAGTTTTAATAGTATTGATAGTGCGAGAAAAATGAGTGGTAGCAATGGAAGAAGGGGACCATGAAATCTATGGGAAGCGTCGGACAACTCAACAACATCGGTTTCATAAAGATACTTTCCCTCAGTTTTATAGTTTTATTGTTTAGCACTTCATCCGTTTTAATAATACATATATATATATATATATATATATATATATATATATATATATATATATATATATATATATATATATATATAAAACATGTATTTCAAGAAATATATTTTTCCAATTTATTTTTAGAAAATAATCAGAAATAATATTTATTAAAATTTATGAACTCAAAATTATGAAAACAGTTAATCATAACAAAAATATTATTTATAAGTAACAATTACTAGGTTTTTAATATAAGTGATATATATATATATATATATATATATATGTGTGTGAATATTAAACAGAGAAAATAATTTGACTCTTACAAAATAATAATTTTTACGGTAGACAAAATTTTATTTTCTTAATTTTTTAACTCTTTTCCATCCTTAAAATATGTTTTTTCCATTCACCAAAAATATTTAATTTTTGTCATGTGCATTATAATAAAATATATAGAATACCAATATACCAAATTTGTCGTCTACGCTATTATAGAAATTCCTAGGAGATTATTAGAATAACTAAACGAAAACTATTATATATTATGTTAAATTAGGTGTTATCCTACATTAGTGCAGTAAAAAATGTTTTTAACAGAGAAATATACATTATATATGAAATAAAATTTTATTCATATTGGAATTTTGTTTTTTTGTCAATATTTTAATATAAATTTAATTTAGGGAAAATTTAGAGATATACACTCCAATAAGAATACAATATGAAAACTACACCCTCTTTCAATTTTTTTTGGAAAAATACACTTATATAAACATAAATTTACATAATTGTTCATTTTTAATATTTCTCTATTTCTAATATATATATATTTTTAAATGACTTAAAAAAAATCGTGAGAGGATAAGAATATCTGGACAATATTTGCATAATATTATTTAATAATATCTTAAATTATTTATTATTTTGAAAAAAAAGAAAAAAAATCAAAAAATTAAAATCACGCGTCTTTCCTTTCGTTTCTTCTCCTCCATTCCTGATTTTTTTTTCTCCTTTCACAAATTATTCCTCTCATCTCATTAAGAGAGGTTTGTTAATTCATAAATCAAATAATATTTTTTAATTATGATTCTATTTTATGCTGACAAAAGTTCTGTATAAACTTTATGATAAAGTCAAAACCAATCATAATTCACAGATTTATCATTGTTATTATAAAATTTAAATAATAAAATAACATATTTATCTCAACATGCATATTTATCTTAAACAAAATAATTTTATTGATATTATTTTTAGGTATTTTTATTAATTACGAATTTATATATTAATTTTGAATTAAATCTTAATTATTAAAATATCTTGGATAAAAAATCAATTTATAATTCAGGAAGTGTATTTTTCAAAAAAAAATAAAATAGAAAATGCATTTATCAAATTTCAAATCCTAAATAAGGTATTTTGCAAATCATCCCATTTAATTTAATTAAACATAAAAATAATTTTATTTACTTTAAACTATATTTAAGAATATGCATGTATATATTTAAAATTATAATCTTAGATAAAATTTTCTATCTATTTTTTTAGTTAAATATATCAAATAAATTTGTAAAAAAATCATAATTATCAAAAGCGAAAATTAAACAATAGTTATAAAACTTGTAGATATATATAAAACCTAATGGTTATATGATTAAATTTTTATAATTTTCTAAAAAATATTGTATACATTTTAGGAAACACTTGTAATAAAATTGTATAATTTTAAAATATATAACTAAATGATATTTTGAAATTTGCAATGCTATATCTGAATATATTTATTTTAATTATGATTTATGAGTTATTATCATATTCTAAAAAATTCCAAAAACAGAAATTGACATTAAATATAATATATGAGTTATAATCATATTCTAAAATATTTATCAAAAATATAAATTAACATTAAATGTAATTATCTATGTCATATTAAATTATAAGTCATTTCATCAATTTTAGCAGTCCTATCATAATATTTTTGTGAAAATGATTATATAGAATACATGTGACAAAATCAATTCTCAAATAATGTATAGGAGATTTCACTGGAACTTGCGTATAAATTCACAAATTAACATATGAAACATAAAATAAAAGTTCAATAAACCGAAGAAATAGAGTATGCATTTTAAATCATTTTGCTACAAATGCTTTAATTTATTCATTGCAATGTGATGAGGAAATTAAGAGAGTGTTTCTTTGGGGTGCAAATGTTAAGAATATGAGAGAATGTTTCGGTTTCTTATTATAAATGGTGTGATGGTCCATAAGCATCTCTCTCTCTCTTAAAACATTTGAAAAATTATTCACCGAATCACATTGATTCTCTTTGGGAATGTTCTACAAATGTTTCACATTTATTTAATTATTTCAACCTTTTTAATTTACCTACTATAAACTTGTAAATTTTATCAAAGTATTTGTTTCGTCAACAGTAAATATATTATGTAGGTTCAATTCTGCATATAATGGTAAAGTTTATCATAACTATTGGTAAACATTATTGATGTAAAATAGTGAAAATATTTAAAAGGAAAAACGTCAATATTATTGATGTAACAATATCTATTATATTAAAAGAGAAGTCATGTCATTCATGTATGATTTTTTATAAAATGGACTATCTACTAGAGTTGATAACATTACATTTTTAATCATCATTAATCTTTATGTTAAATAGAATACATTACATTATTCAATCATTAATAACTTTAATATTATATAAAACACAATAACTTCCCAACATTTTAGGGATTTCACAACAATATTAAATCCAACTTATATTTAAATCATATATATATATATAAAAATTCGAAAAAATCTGTTTAAAAAGATTTTAACAGAACTTAATTTTTAAAAACTATATGAAAATAGTTTAACTAATTTCGTGATTAGTTTTGAAATATTACTATAAACTAATATATTCAGTTAACATTTACAAAATGAAAAATAAATATTCTACTTTTTATCAATCATATAATTAAAATAAATCATATTAAAAGAAAACTATTATGTTGATCTAAATATTTTAACAATATATTAATTTTCAAAAAATGCATGTAAATATTTCACTAATTTCGTATTTAGCAATGAAATATTATTTGCAATAAATATAAATATACCAAATATATATATACATATATATATATACATATATATATGTACACAGTTAGTATTTATAAAATTTAAATTAAAACTTTATCTATTTTATAATCATATTTAATTATGTTAAAATAAAATTATTATATTGAAATACATATGATAAAGTTATATTAAACTGACATATTATAAATTTTATTTTCATACATATAAATATTTATATTAAAAATATAATATAATGACAGAGTACAATACATTTATAAAACAATATATCTTATATTTTTGTATGTACACTAATATATTTTGTAAAATGAAGAAATTTAAAGATATTACTAAAACGAAATCCAGTTTTAAGTGACATGTAAAAATTTAACATAAATTAAATACAAAATAATTATCAAATATGTTTTTTTCATGTACATATTAATTTGTTTAATAACTAAATACAAATACAATAATATAAATATATAATAAAAAGAAATAAATACATGTGATGGTTTTAAACATTTTACAACATGTAACTATAAATTATTATAACTGGAATATTTAAAGAAATATTTAAATATATGATTACAATTAAATAATGATCCAAATGAATACATATACATATAAATTAAATGTTTAATTAATTTTTTTATAATATTAATATATGAAGCTATCATTTTAGTTTTTTTAACTATCTTATTTTGTGAAATATTACATTGTCTTTGTAAATGATAATATTTTACCAAGTTCTATTTCTATTTATTTATTCAATAATGAAATACTAATCTAACAAATAAAAAAAAATAAAAAAGAAGAAACAAACACATGTGAAAGTTTGAAGCAATCTATTTGATGAAAACAAGTATACTCTAATATTTTTATGTTTGAAAAACATTAAATTTACATATCTCATATATGTGATTACTAAAAATTTAACATAATTGAAATACAAAATAATTATCAAATATGTTTTTTCATGTACATATTAATTTTTTTAATAACTAAATACAAATACGATAATATAAATATATAATTAGAAGAAATAAATACATGTGATGGTTTTAAACATTTCACAACATGTAACTATAAATTATTATAACTGGAATATTTAAAGAAATATTTAAATATATGATTACAATTAAATAATGATCCAAATGAATATATATACATATAAATTAAATGTTTAATTAAATTTTTTATAATATTAATATATGAAGCTATCAGTTTAGTTTTCTTAACTATCTTATTTTGTGAAATATTACATTGTCTTTGTAAATGATAATATTATATCAAGTTCTATTTCTATTAATTTATTCAATAATGAAATACTAATCTAACAAATAAAAAAATAAAAAAAAAGAAACAAGCACATGTGAAAGTTTGAAACAATCTATTTGATGAAAACAAGTATACTCTAATATTTTTATGTTTGAAAAACATTAAATTTACATATCTCATATATGTGATTAATATATATATATATATATATATATATATATATATATATATATATATATAACTATAAACGAAAACAAACATCCGCACAACTGTGCGGATCCAAATCTAGTTTTATATTATACGTCTAAAACAAATACCATAAACCTTTCAAAGAAGAAGCTGAATAGAGTTGAGTAGGTATTGGGCCAAGATATCTTAAAAATCAAGCACTTGGAAGATCCGAGTAATCGTCAACAAATATAACATATGGAATTTAACAACGTTTCGGTTTCATAGCATTTCCCTAATTATTATGTTATTAGTAAACGAATGCAGTGACTATGACTAGTGATGATTACCTGTCTATCCAGGAGGTGAAGTTATGATTATTAATTAATTAAGGTGGTAAGCAACTGATAAGTACTGCTTAATTTTGATTCAGTGATTTATATTCGGACGGTGGAAAGCGAGAGGTGGAATAATTCGATTCTTTTTAAGAGGGTCAACATCCCCCACCTGAGATCTTGAGATATGCTCTTTTAATTATTTCCCCCCTATATAATTTTGTAAAAACAAATATAAATCCAAAATCATATATCTAAGGACCTTTTGTTCGTGGTACTGGTAAGATAATTTTCTAAAAGAAGATTAAGTTACTGAAGCGTTAACTTGATTAAGTGATGGTTTTAGTTTATGAAAGTACCCAAGAATCTACATATTAACGCATCAACCGTTTACTTGTCAATGCAAGAATTGCGTTTGAAACAACCAATGCTTTAAATAATTGATAAAATTTTGCATTACAAGTTTAAAAAGGCCAATGCATAGCTGTTTCGATATAGCCTAATATCTCTCTCAATATATATACACATGCAAAAATATTATATTAAACGATAAATGGCAGTTCTGTATACATGGAGACAGATCTGTATCTATGCGGTTATGATACATTCGTACATATAACAACTGGTTCCTGATGTGGTCCAAATTCTCATAAAAGCGATTAGGAGTGATGTTTGAGTGTCTTATGTAATACATGATAAGTGTTTATATATACAAAACAGTAACCGAAGGAAAGCTATAAACATTATCTTTTTGAAAGTTGGCTTAACTTATTTTTTCGGCTTAACTTGTTTGGAAGTAATAGATCAATACCGTTACTTCTACTCTAACCCAAGAAATAAATATCAGTAAAGGAGAAAAGTAAGAAGTAGTAACCAACAAAATGCATGACCAAATCTCTTCTAAGACCATGCGCATTAAGATATCAAACTAAAGGTTCACAGGCTTCCTTATAAAAGAAAAATATTATAATAATTGTATTTGGTGAATTCGGCTCTCAATGTCTTTTCTGTATGAAGCAAGACCATAACTGTTTTGCAGGCTGCCGCGGAACTAATTCGTAATTTTTTTTTATTTTTTTTTAAAAAGTCAAACGCAAAAAAAAAAAAAAACAAAATCATGAACCCCAGCACTAATGCTCATGGCCTAAGGTATTTATATCTATATATATGCAGATTATATCAATTAGATATTATTAATACAAATAGGTCAATCATTTTGTGGAGAGACGGAGAAGGGTGATTAGAAGAGCGAGAAGGAAGTGGCAGAACAAGTCATTTCAAGAAGAGACAGCTGTAATTTCATAAAGACATCAAGTGGTAGAGACAAGTGTGATGCTTAAGGTTGGTAACATTTAAAAAAAAAAAAGCTACTTTTCCAAAAGCATTTCTGCTTCTATTTTTGTAGTAGTTGTTGTTGTACTCACCTCGACTCAATCAATATCACATTACATCATCAGACGTAGACAAAAGCAAGAGAAGCCAGATTTGTCAAAGTAAGTGCAACATTGTTAGAAAGGATCTTCATTGTTCATAAACTTCACGTGTTTATATTTTGTACATCTAAGCAGAGAAATATATGATCCTGTTGATACAGAAGGAAAAAGTTGTGGTGGTACCATGAACTATTCTTGTTTATGATTAGTAAATGCCTAATGGGTTTCTAACCTAACCGAGAAAATTAAAGAAACTCCTCCATCAATTAATAATTGCATTACTGCTTAGGGTTTTAGGGTTTATAGATATAGGGGAGGTACTCGGTTTACTAGCTAGGTTAATATGTAAAGGTTTATGGATAGAGGAGGTACTTGGGTCATTAGGTTAATAGGCAATGGTTTTAAAGGTAACACCGTATTGAAGTTTTGGTGTGAGTTTATGTTTAAATGCGTAGTCAAAGTTTGTTTTGAGAGTTTACCCTTACATATAAAACTAAACTGAAAATATCATCATTATTTCTATGGTTTAGGGTGGACCTATCTCCATTTATAAATCAAGGTCGACCCCTTATAATTCTACTACGACTACTCTCCACGGTTATTTGACATCATTATCGTATTCTCCTCTACACTTTTCTTACGCACATAAGATAATAAAAAATATGAAAAAAGTTAACAGGAACTAAGTAAGAAGCGAAAAACTAGACATACCTTTGTGTAGATGATGGGAAATGTGTAAGGTCTGAAATGTGAATATGAATAATTTCATATAGTACTGAGTATATATATTGTACCAAGTGTTCCTAAAATCAGAGCAAGGACCAAGACTTAACTCTAACGTTCAACATTCATGCAAAATGTCGCCCTTTCAAAGTTTCCTTTTGAACACACAAGAGTGTCATCTTTGTTCCTACTAATTTTTGTCCTTTTATATAAACCGTGAGCGTTTGTGTTCCATGATTTAACAAGACACTGGTTTCATGTTTGTTCTCACGTGCACGTCATTCAAACAATGTTATTAGTTGTCGTGAAAGATTGTTATTAATCTTAAGTATTTCTAAGGAGATAATGTACAATAAGAAAGATAAAAAAATATTCTCACACTAGTGGCACAAAACAGAACAAGGCTCAACCTTACGGATGTTTTGATATCATCCGCCCTCGACTTTGCGTTGTGATGGATGGTGAGTTATACGCTTTTGTATGAGGATGGAAAAGATAAAAGTGTGTGTAAATTAAGAAGGAAGATACTTGAAAAGTTGTTATCGGTGGAGTCTGTATTTATGATGAGTCATACATATTAAAATTTTTTTTTATAATGTAGTGTAAGATCATCTCCAATGGTTTATTCTATTTTTTATTCTAAAATAGAGTGAATCTATAATAGCGCTGGAGTTTGCTCTAATAATATTCTATAATAGATTGAAAAATAGAGTTATAAACAAAAAAAACAACTTACTATATATTTGGAGTAAACCTGTTTTTCATTCTATTATAGAATGAAAAATAAAGCAAATGGAATATTTTTACTATAAACTCTATTTAGAGTGAAAATGGAGTGGAATTGAAAATGCCGTGGAATGTTAGAGTGTACCTCCAACGGAGTTATGTGATTGAATATCTTATTGGACAAACGGAGATGCTTCTTAAAGAAACAGTTAGTATGTCCTCTCTTTGATGAAATCTAGATAAGTAGCTGACAAAAAAATGTAAGTGAGAGAAAGATAAATGCTATTTCTGAATTCAACTTTTAACAACCGATCTAAAAACTTAATTACCATGTGTCTATTTCTTGTCCCATTATACTCTTGCTTTTCAATTTTTTTAAAAAATCTTTAACAAAATTATATTATAATAATAATAAATTTTGTCAAAGATACTTAAAATGAAGTTCTAACCTTTAGATTATAGTTTTGGTGTTGAAGTCATCCGTTGCTTGATTCTCTTCCGTCTCCTCTCCGGAATCGCCTTGTCGCAGCTCTGGTTTAGTTTCAATCGGTTGTCGCGATCTCTTTGAGGGAACCGACGCCTTTTGTCTCGATTCTGGAGTTAAGACGCGGTCCTGTGTTGAGGGTGGCTCGGTGAGATCGTTTGTGTAAGATAAATGTTTGAATCCGGGAGGGAGAGGCTTATACAACTCTATCGACGCCGGTCTTGGTCTCCGGGAGGCTGAGGCTCCTTCAGCTCAGCCGTCGCCGGCTTTTGCTTACGGGGGATGAAGACGTCCGTCGTCTCACGTCGCCGGCTTTTGGTGTTTCAGCTCTGTGAAGAGATAGGGTGTGGGTCTGGTTTTGGATCCAGTTTTTTAGATCGTGGCTCTTGGTTATGTTGGTTCTCGACTGTGCTCAAACGGATGAGATGTCGCTGAGATTGATGCGGCTCACCGGTGTTCCGAGATCCGGTGAAACGAGGAAGTTAGTGGTGATGGTGTTCTGACGGCGTCTAGAAGCGGCGGCGGTCAAATCGATGCAGAGGTGATGCGTGGTGTGCCGATAGCTTAGATCCTTACACGTATCCGACATCCTTGACGCGCGGGCTAGCAAGACGCGTCAGGTTCTTTTGTGAAGTAGGTCGGTGAGACGCGTCTTTGATCCGACATGGGTTCTCCCGGTTACAGCGACGAAACGGTTCCGTTTCCCGAAGTAGGGCGAACTGCTCGTGTGCGGTAATGAGTTTGTATGGGTTATGGGCTTGGACCTAATCTGTTTGGTTTATTTTTCTGGGCTTTGTGTTTGGGCCTCCAGGTGATTTAAGGTTTTGGGCTTCGGCCTTTATTAATGCCAACTAAACTTGTGTCAAAAAAAAGAAGTTGAAGAAAAGACAAAAAAAAGAAGTTCTAACTTTTAGACATGCTCTTGAAACATATCTCGATTCTAGAAATAAAAATATTTCTTAATTTTAAATAAATATACAAATTAACTTTAATTTTTAATGTTTTGGATTTTTTTAAAATCTATATCAGTACTTCTTTAAAATATAACAAAATTAGAAATAATTAGGAACTGCAATGCTATTTATCTACTTTCTTGTTTCATGGAAAGCTTCATTTCATTACCAGAGACTCTAATCATAACGTTACAGACTCAAGGGCCGATGTACCTGATATCCTAGCTTCTTCATCATAATTGTCTAGTTCCCAGTCTATTTTGGGTTCACGCTCTTTGAAAGCAAAGGGAAATGCACCTGATAGTCAGACACTGTTATCTGGGAAGTCATTGCAAGCAAGGACTTTAGGTGCTGCTGAACTTGTTAGCTGCCAAGGGAAAGATTTATGATATGCTCTTCCCAAAACCTTGAAGATTCTTGAAGGTTAGTATATACAATACGCTCAACACAAACAGTTTAGAATGCAAAGATAACATAAGTTTACTGGTAATGAAAACAACTTGGTCTAAGTCATTTTTCTCAACTAAACTTTTCATTCTCTAAGTTAAATAATAGGGGTTTCTGTACAGTACAGAAAAGAAGATATTACTCTGAGAACCCCATATTTTGAATAAGGAACATTTACATTAACCTATCTATAACTTGGGACCACTGTTAGAACTTGGACTTATTCAACATCCTTGGGGCATATATACATAGTAAAATATGTTCATCAGTGTTCACCTAGAGTTGCTGATGATGAATGGTTTAAGAGCATTGCTTTTTTAGATGCCCTATCGTTCTTAAGAGTCATCATTATCTTTTTATCTCTCTCCTTCAACCTCTGCAAACTTGAGGCGGCTTAGCTGAGTGTGACGGTCATGCATCTCCTTAAGCTCGGTCTCGACAGATGCATACCGGCCTTTGGTCTCCAGCATTGTTTCTATTAAATCGTTTATGTCTCTGGAACTCTGGAAGATTCCACACCTGACTTGACTGTACCAACTCCGGTTCCAAACCCGGAAATCTGGTGTCTGAATCATCATCAATTCGAAGTTGTAGTAAATTATCATTCTTTAGATCCGTTCTAGCTGTCTAAAGAAGACAAAAAGACCGAATAACGCCGCTATGCAACATAAAATCACTCTTAATATACTAACCAATAAGTAGACATTGTGATACAAAATTATTACTTCGTTGTTTAAGTGATCCAACTATCCAAGCTAGACCTCATTGATCAAAGCTAAACTTTCTTCACTCTTGTCTAACGCCATTCTCCGGAAGGTAACTGGCCTCCATTTTCACTTACACCACTTGATTGAGTAGCTCCCTGATAAACAATGAACATATATTACAAGGTATACATCATAAGCACGATATTCACTGAACACTGTTGTAACCAAGTTATTACCAGTACGATTAATCATGTAAACAAGTTATACCAGGCTCCAGTTCTTTTGGGCCTAGACCCAAGCTAGTTAAGTTTATAATAATATAGATTGACTCCAGATGTCACTAATCTTACAAAAACGTTTTTGGCAAACTAAAAGAAATTGAACTATATTCTGGTAACATTAAAAATAAAAACTTGCATAAAACGACTTGTTTAGTCTAGTCAAATTTAGTTTTAGTATTGGCAAATCATAGATAGCAGCATCTTGTGAGAAAACACCTTCTTAAAACAATAGATTTTTGATGAAGCTAGCCGTTACTTCGAGGTGATTCCTCTGGCTTTAAAGCTCGAGTTCTCGACTCTAGAGGTCTTTGCAGAAGTCGCAGGTAGATAGATTAGAGCAACATTATTGGAGAGTCTTCCAATCAAAGTCTCTAACAAATAATATGTGTATGTATATGTTATATATGCGGGTGTAATTGTGAGCTAAGGACTTTACGGAAACCAAAGCCGAAAGTTCCTTATTTAAGGAACTTTCGGCTTTGGTTTCCGTAAAGTCCTTATGATGTGACCCAGGATAGTGATCAGGACGATCACATCGACCCAACCGAGGTTCACTCGCCCAGCCGGACTCGACCATCGGACAAGGCAGTATACCGGTTCGACCCGCGTGCATCCAATGATGGCCTAAGACTAGATCCACGTCCTAACGACCGAACTAACCGACCCACACAAGTTCTTTCCCGACCTATTCGTCATTCTCAAGCCAACAGTCAAGCCAGACACACTGATCATCGAGCTGGAATCAAAGATGGACGAGATCTCTCCTTGCTCGCACGTTTGGGACGCATCGCTGACCCGGATCATCGTGATCATCGTGATCATCACCCGGATGATCGTGATTCCCACCCGATTCGCCCTGATCATCGTGATCACTACCCGGACCATCATGATTCCGACCACTTCGAAGATTTCATGATGATCGATGCTTCCAGTGTGTCCAAAGGATCCTTACTTACGCTTTCTGAAGATTTGGGACGAGTGTTCTCTTCATCCGTGCAAGGATCATCGGTGATCACCATTGATCACAACCGTCCGTGCATGATCCTCCTTACCGCGGGTGATCCATCCGTACCAATCAACACCGAATGAACCTAGACATGGTAGCCGAAGGGTCAAATCGAAGTCTTCCTCAAAATCAGTGCTTTGACCAGATCTAGTCCAAGTTATAATTTTTATGTCTTGTTTTCCTCATTTTCAATTTTCTATGTTGTCTTTTCCCACATTCTCTTTATTTCTTCTTTGACTCAATGTAGTATAAATATGTAAACACTTTGATCAATCAATCTACATCGATTTTTCTATTAACTTTTGAGTTTTATCTCTTTGTTCTTCGATTAGAACATTCTTCTTTGCTTGTGGTGGTTAACTCCAAGTGAATCCTTTGTCAAGTTGGACCGGTGCGTCACATCCGGCAACAAGACAAACCCCCTGGTAGTATCTTTGGGTCATTCCGCAGCCCTTAGTGTCACCCATCAAACCATCAGTTCTCGATCCATCCGGAACGAGTCCATATCCAACCATACCGAAGAGTGATCCTAATTTTGGGTTCATCAAGTGGTATCAGAGCCACTCTTCTGGTATCTCTTTATCTTTCCATATTTTCTCATCTTCCATTTCTTAAACACTTCTTATCTATCTATCTTGAACCCGGGCCCCTCATTACCCACCATATAAAAAAAAAAAAAAAATAAGATCTAAGTTTATGCTATAAAAAAAAAAAAAAAAAAAAAAGAAAAAGAATATATATAAAAAAAAAAAAAAAAAAAAAGATTCAAAGTTTGTGGTGTGGTGGTGGAAGAGAAAGCCTGCTGGCCGAAGAGAAATCCGGCCTTTGAGGTGGTTAAGGCGGGTTCCCCTTTGAAATCTCTTATCTCTCTCTTCTTAGATACTTGTGATTCACTAGAGTTGTCACCTTGGGTGATAAAGTTTGTTCTCTTAGAACATTGAGAAGAAAGCTTTGTGTGACCACCATAAAATCTGAGAGAAACACGTGTGTGGGTGAGGATCAAACACATTGAGTGTGTGAGGTTTTTACTCTAACTCTACCTTGTTTCAGTTTTCAGGAAGCCATGAGTAGTGGAGAAGAAAGAAACAGACCCGGAAACTCCCATGCCGGATTGTCTAACCTTCAAATGAGAGCCTTGAATGATTCTATGTCTAACATGTTGAATGCAGGTTTGGAGGCAATCCATCAAAGGTTAGATGAGCTTCAGAACCAACCAAACCAGCCCCGGAACAGAACTAGACGTGATCATCCAAGGAGGCGCAGTCAATCCCACATTGACATCCGTGATGATTCTCATGATGATGATCGATCTATCAACCGTCCTAGACGTGGTCCGAGACACCAAGACCAAGGTGATGTCAATCCTTTTGCTGGGAATGATAGAACAGACAATGGTTTAGGAAATTTGAAATTGAAAATTCCAAGTTTTGATGGAAAGAATGATCCGGATGCTTTTCTTGAATGGGAAAGAAAAATTGAACTAGTCTTTGATTGTCAAAACCTTACTGATATCAAAAAGGTTAGACTTGCTGCTGCTGAATTCAATGGCTATGCTATTAATTGGTATGATCAAGTTGTGACTAGCAGGAGACGAGCAGGTGAACCACCCGTGGATACTTGGGACGAGCTGTCCATGCTGATGAGGAGACGCTTTGTGCCCAGCCATTACCATCGTGATCTACATCAAAAGCTGAGGAGGCTTCTTCAAGGATCCAAATCAGTTGAGGACTACCACCAGGAGATGGAATCACTGATGCTCAAAGCTGACATTGATGAACCAATGGACGCCACCATGGCTCGGTTTCTTACCGGTCTCAGCCGTGACATCCAAGACCGCATGGAGCTCCAAGAGTACGTAAGCATGGATCAGATGCTGCATAAGGCCATCTTGATTGAACAGCAAGTCAAAAGGAAAGGCTTCTCCAAACCAGCCTTCACTCCAAGACCGACCATTTCATCCAAATCAAGCTATCAAGACAAGGGTAAGTCTTCTTCCACAACAAATACAGCTTTTAAGACTAACCCTCCTGCTCATTTTGATAGAGAAAAGAAAGAGGACAATACCAAAAGGAGCAGAGACATTCAGTGTTTCAAATGTCATGGACTTGGTCACTATGCCAGTCGTTGTCCAAACCAAAAGGTGATGGTTCTCATGGAGAATGGTGAGATAGAATCTGAGGACGACAAGGAGGATCTTGGACCAGTGTATGATGATGATGAGGAGGAAGCTCTAGACTTTCCAGCTCACGGCCCCCTTCTTGTCACTAGAAAGATCTTGGACGACTCATTGGACCCCATCTTTGATGAAGAAGCCGATGGAGTGATCGATGAGTTTTGCACGACCTTTGTGGAAGGTTCTGATCCAATCTATGATGAGGAAACACTTGATGAACCAACCCAAGGTCCACTACTTGTCACTAGGCGTGCCTTGAGTGTCCAACCAAAAGCCAACGACAAAGAACAAAGGGAGAATCTCTTTCACTCTCGATGTCTCATTTCAGAAAAAGTTTGTTCTTTGATTATTGATGGAGGCAGTTGCACTAATGTGGCTAGTGACACTCTAGTAAAAAAACTTGGGCTTGTTACTCGGCCTCTTTCTCGTCCTTTCAGGTTGGAATGGCTCAACGAAAGTGGAGAACAGTTTGTGAAGGAACAAGTCACGGTTCCACTCTCCATTGGCCGATATGAGGATGAGATCGTGTGTAATGTGCTTCCCATGGATGCTTGTCACGTCCTTTTGGGCCGGCCTTGGCAGTTTGATAAGAGGGCAGTGCATGATGGCTTCACAAACCGGCACTCGTTTGATCATAAGGGCAAGAGAATCACTTTGGTGCCATTATCCCCTTCGGAGGTCCATCAAGATCAAATCCAACTAAAGAAGAAGAATGACCGAGATTCTAAAGCTGATGAACCTGAATCTAGCACCCGAAACTCCAACTTCTATGTCAAGAAAAGTCAGGTTAGAAAGTCACTTAACTCTCAAAAGCCATTCCTTTTACTTGTTTATAAGAAATCACTCTTGGCTTCATCTTCTTCTAACATTGTACCGGAGATTCCGAGTGAGCTTCAAGGTATTTTACAGAATTTTTCTGATGTGTTTCCACAAGAAAATCCCAAAGGCTTACCACCAATAAGAGGAATAGAACATCAGATCGACCTTGTTCCGGGAGCCTCTCTACCGAACCGACCAGCCTACCGCACCAATCCGGTCGAGACCAAGGAGCTACAGAAACAAATTTCTGACTTGCTTGAGAAAGGATACATTAGAGAGAGTCTCAGTCCTTGTGCCGTGCCAGTTCTACTCGTACCCAAGAAGGATGGCTCGTGGAGGATGTGTGTGGACTGTCGGGCCATAAACAACATCACGGTAAAATATCGACATCCTATCCCTCGCCTTGATGATATGCTTGATGAACTTCATGGATCTAAATTCTTCTCTAAGATAGATTTAAAGAGTGGCTATCATCAGATTAGGATGAAAGAAGGTGATGAATGGAAAACGGCTTTTAAAACAAAACTAGGGTTGTATGAGTGGCTTGTCATGCCTTTTGGTCTCACTAATGCACCTAGTACCTTCATGCGTTTGATGAATCATGTCTTGAGGTCTTTTATTGGTCATTTCGTTGTTGTATACTTTGATGACATTCTTATTTACAGCAAAAGCCTTGATGAACACCAAGCACACTTGAAATCTGTTCTTGAGATTCTTAGAAAGGAACGTTTGTTTGCTAACCTTGAGAAGTGTTCTTTTGGCACAGATCATGTGGTTTTTCTAGGCTTTGTTGTAGGTGCTGAGGGCGTAAGAGTGGACGAGGCAAAGGTCCAAGCAATCCGTGATTGGCCGGTTCCCACATCTATTAGTGAAGTGAGGAGCTTTCATGGCCTAGCCGGTTTCTATAGAAGGTTTGTGCAAAACTTTAGTACCTTGGCCACCCCTCTCACTGAAGTGATCAAGAAAAACGTGGGTTTCAAATGGGGACAAGCTCAGGACGAATCCTTCAAGATCCTAAAAGAGAAGTTGACTAATGCTCCTTTACTTGTACTTCCAGATTTTTCTAAGGCATTTGAGATTGAATGTGATGCTTCTGGAGTTGGTATAGGTGCTGTGTTGATGCAGGATAGAAAACCAGTGGCTTATTTCAGTGAAAAGCTTGGAGGAGCTATGCTTAACTACCCCACATACGACCAGGAACTTTATGCCTTGGTGAGAGCACTTCAAACGTGGCAGCACTATCTCTGGCCTAAGGAGTTCATTATCCACACTGACCATCAGTCTCTAAGGCATCTCAAAGGCCAGCAGAAGCTCAACAAGAGGCATGCTCGTTGGATGGAGTTCATTGAAACATTTCCTTATGTGATCAAGTATAAACAAGGTAAGGAGAATGTTGTGGCCGATGCATTGTCTCGAAGGTATGCTCTTCTCTCAGCTCTTGAAACAAAACTGCTTGGGTTTGAATTCATCAAAGATCTTTACTCTTCTGATCCAGATTTCAAAGAGATTTTTCAAAAATGCTCCAAGGTTGCTTATGGGAAATACTTTCAAAATTCTGGTTTCTTATTCTTTGATAACCGCTTGTGTGTGCCCCAATGTTCTTTGAGGGAGTTGTTTCTTAGGGAAGCTCATGGAGGAGGGCTTATGGGACACTTTGGAGTCAAGAAGACATACAAGGCGGTTCATGATCATTTCTTTTGGCCGAGTCTCATGAAAGATGTTGAGAGGATCTGTAGCCATTGTGTGGTTTGCAAAAAGTCTAAACCAAAAGCTTCACTCCACGGTTTGTACTCAGCTCTACCCATTCCTTCTCATCCTTGGGTAGACATTTCTATGGATTTTGTACTTGGATTACCTAGGTCTAGAACGGGACGAGATTCAATCTTTGTGGTTGTTGATAGATTTTCAAAAATGGCTCATTTCATTCCTTGTCACAAAACTGATGATGCAGTACAAGTTGCGGATTTGTTCTTTAGGGAAGTTGTTAGATTGCATGGAATGCCTAAGACCATTGTCTCTGATCGTGATGCTAAGTTCCTTAGTTATTTTTGGAAGACTTTGTGGTCTAAGCTAGGTACTAGATTGTTGTTCTCTACAACTTGTCATCCACAAACTGATGGGCAAACTGAAGTAGTTAACCGCACCTTGTCTACTTTGCTTAGGTCTTTGGTTAAAAAGAATCTTAAAACTTGGGAAGAATGCTTGCCTCATGTTGAATTTGCTTATAACCATGCCATGCATTCAGCTACTAAGTTCTCACCTTTTGAGGTTGTTTACGGATTTAATCCTTTATCTCCACTTGATCTTTTGCCTTTGCCTTTGAGTGAAAGAGTTAGTACAGATGGCAAGAGGAAGGCGGATACGATCAAGGCATTGCATGAGCAAGTTCGGACCAATATCAAAAACAAAACCGAGATTTACAAAAGGAGTGCAAACAAGAAAAGGAAGGAGTTGATTTTCAAGGAAGGTGATCTTGTTTGGGTTCACTTAAGAAAGGAACGGTTCCCGGAGGAAAGAAAGTCAAAACTTATGCCTAGGGTCGATGGACCATTCCAGATTCTTAAGAAGCTTCATGACAATGCTTACCAGCTTGATCTTCAAGGTAAGTATGCAATCTCTTCAAGATTTAATGTTACTGATCTATCTCCTTTTTGTGAAGATGATCCAGATTTGTGGACAAATCCTTTTGAAGAGGGAGGGAATGATGTGACCCAGGATAGTGATCAGGACGATCACATCGACCCAACCGAGGTTCACTCGCCCAGCCGGACTCGACCATCGGACAAGGCAGTATACCGGTTCGACCCGCGTGCATCCAATGATGGCCTAAGACTAGATCCACGTCCTAACGACCGAACTAACCGACCCACACAAGTTCTTTCCCGACCTATTCGTCATTCTCAAGCCAACAGTCAAGCCAGACACACTGATCATCGAGCTGGAATCAAAGATGGACGAGATCTCTCCTTGCTCGCACGTTTGGGACGCATCGCTGACCCGGATCATCGTGATCATCGTGATCATCACCCGGATGATCGTGATTCCCACCCGATTCGCCCTGATCATCGTGATCACTACCCGGACCATCATGATTCCGACCACTTCGAAGATTTCATGATGATCGATGCTTCCAGTGTGTCCAAAGGATCCTTACTTAAGCTTTCTGAAGATTTGGGACGAGTGTTCTCTTCATCCGTGCAAGGATCATCGGTGATCACCATTGATCACAACCGTCCGTGCATGATCCTCCTTACCGCGGGTGATCCATCCGTACCAATCAACACCGAATGAACCTAGACATGGTAGCCGAAGGGTCAAATCGAAGTCTTCCTCAAAATCAGTGCTTTGACCAGATCTAGTCCAAGTTATAATTTTTATGTCTTGTTTTCCTCATTTTCAATTTTCTATGTTGTTTTTTCCCACATTCTCTTTATTTCTTCTTTGACTCAATGTAGTATAAATATGTAAACACTTTGATCAATCAATCTACATCGATTTTTCTATTAACTTTTGAGTTTTATCTCTTTGTTCTTCGATTAGAACATTCTTCTTTGCTTGTGGTGGTTAACTCCAAGTGAATCCTTTGTCAAGTTGGACCGGTGCGTCACATCCGGCAACAAGACAAACCCCCTGGTAGTATCTTTGGGTCATTCCGCAGCCCTTAGTGTCACCCATCAAACCATCAGTTCTCGATCCATCCGGAACGAGTCCATATCCAACCATACCGAAGAGTGATCCTAATTTTGGGTTCATCACCTTAGCTCACAATTACACCCGCATATATAACATATACATACACATTTATTTTTTGAAGGACTTTGATTTAGGGACTCCCCAATAATGTTGCTCTTAGTCGAAGTTATAATTGTACCGGATTTATCCGTTTTTTTTATGAGGGATAATTCAAAATATTCATGTTCCTTGTGTTTTTTCTGGGATCTTTTCGGTTTCTTTGTTGTGTTGGTCATCAATTTGAGTTGATTTTTTATTTGACCGAAGGTTTTTGATCCTTTAAATAGTTTGTGATTCTGACAAAAAAAACTGACATAAAAAATAGTTTGTGATTTGCAGTTTCCATGTGCGGATTTGACTGCAGGAGATATATGTTGTGTATGTGCTAAATATCTCATCCTTCTTGTTTTCTCAAGTTTGTGTTAATAAATTTGACAGACAAAATACATTAGATTTGTTTTCTGTAAGACAAACAACAATTTGCTACTATATATAAATCTTTCTAAATGTTTATTGCTTACCTTTATTTAGTACGTATTGACCAGAAACATTAAATAAATCTATTCGTCAAATCAAGAAATCAAAAGAACAAATGCATTATCATTAGTCTCTCCTGATTTTCCAATGTACTCCAGCATAAAGCCTCTGTAATTGAGATCGATATATTTACTTTCTTCCAAAATATCTGCTTAAGTTTATTGATAGTTTATTGATAGCCACCCACTCACACTCAGATTGCCGATGGACAGTGGGTAATATAAGTAAAATAAAGAAACGGAAGGAATTTTTTTTTTTTTTGCCATTAAAAAAAAACTGTTCCATTACTCAAACTTGAGGTGGTCTGAGAATTCAGACCGGAATAGAACAACTAAAGTAGCAAAGAGATTTATGAAAAGTACGAACAGTCTTAGCTAGTGAATCAGCAATGAATTCTGAGTCCTTGGAATGTAGCATATCTTGAAATCCGAGTAGCATAATTTGAGTGTGTGAATCATCTTCAGCTCTGTCGAAAAGTTTGGCCAAGATTGTGGTTCCGTCAACATCCTAATCAGATCCTTACAATCAGTACCAAAACTCTGACAGTCTGAGTGTTGCAACATAGTCTCCATAGCCCATCTTAGTGATTCAAGCTCCGAATGTAACGCTGACTCCCGCCTCCTCATATTTCTGGTTCCCATAAGTTGGATGTTTCCTCCGCTATCTTTCCAGACCCAACCTAATCCATTGAAATGATCGGTAGAGGTCCATGAACCATCTACCATGCAGATTTCTCTTAAGCTTAAGACTTGTGGCGGCGTGATAATCTGAATAGCCGGTACATTCTCTTTTGCATCATGTCAGGCTTGGCATTCACCCTCTGCATACCTAACTAGTTCAGTTGGGTCCTTCTCTATTCCTCTGAATAGCTTATCATTTCTAGCTTTCCAAATATACCAAATAAACAGAAGGAATTTGACAATGATAATTGGGGTGTTTATATTATTTGTTTTATTAATTTCAACATTTTTGTATTGTTTTCTATCACCACTACCTTCTTTTACTCTCTTTATTAATATTATTTTCAACACAGTTTAATACATTATCACTGTTTAATTTATAGTTCTAGTAGTTGCATCGAACACGGCTCATTACATGTTTAATATATACTAATTAAATAAACTCTAATTATCTAATTAATTAAAACGCTAGTGTGGAGTATTCCTCGGTGTATTATATGGTCACTTTATATGGATTACGAACAGTGGCCATGAGACGGACTATGTTCAGTACTTACATAGTCGTGCCAGGTGTAATATTTTATATAACTAAACAAGATTAGTGCGATGCTTAGTACTTCGTCTTTGTGACGCTATTTAATTTATATAAGGCTTTGATTGGCAAAACAGATGAAAAACACTAGCATTATGCTATTAAAGCATTATGCTGCAGAAGATGTATGCTTTTAGTAAACTGTTTAATAGATTGATTGGTAAAACAGTTAAATATGTCATTTAAAATGATTATTAAAACTAATATATAATATTTAATATATTTATTTATAATATATATATATATATATATTTAAAATATATAATTGATTTATTTTATTAACTAATTTTAAAAATTATGTTTATATCAAAAATGTTATTTAAAAAAATAATTTTACAATTTAAATTTTTATTTTTAAAAATAATGTTTCGCATTTAAAATATAATTTAATATATATATAATTGATTTAATTTATATAATTAATTTAATTTATATTTTAAAATATAATATAATTTAAAATATAATTTATATATTATAGAATACAATTTATATAAATATTTATATAGTATATATTAATAATTAGATAATTTAAATTATATAATTAATTTAAATTATAATTATTATAACTAAATTTTATTTTAAATGTGAAATAATACTTTTTAGCAAAAATATTTATATTGTAAATTTATTTTAGAAATTAAAATTTTATTTTCTGGATATAAAAATAATTTTCTAATATTATTAAATCAAGTAAATGAACTAATTATATATTTTTCTTAAATTTATAAATTATAAATACAAATGCTTTTGCAAATGCTTCATATGATAGCATTTACCAGAGAGCATTTGTAGAGTATTTGCATTTACTAAATGCTTTTCTAAATGGTTTTTTAACAAATATTCATTTGATAATGTAAAGTATAATGTTAATGCCAATGCTCTGTCAATCATGACCTAAGAGGAAGATTACTTGGAGTCCATTAAGGGGATGACCTAAAAAAATGCAGAGGCGGAGAAAAAGAGGGAAGAAAAATCCCTAATTAAGGAACAAATTCAATTGGTCTCTTGAACTGGCTTCCACGCACACGTGGCGATCTTCGATTTACTCATTTTTAATTTTTTTTTAAATCAGAAAAAACAAAAAAAATTAAAGATAAGGGACTTGAGTGAGTCTCATCCATAGTGATGCCCTAAGTCTCTCTATATAACAATGATAACGTAAATAGCCACCTTTTGTTTTATTCTATAAACTAGTAATTTTTGCATTATATCTAGTAAAGAGTGGGTGTAATCATATCCGAATCTATCGTGGATTTGCATATAATCCGTATTTTTCGTTTGTTTATTTGTATGACCACCGTTTTAAGTTTTTATTTAATGAAAGATTATCGTATATGTTGAAGCCAGTTTCAAAGAAAAAGATTATCGTATATGTTGTCGGACAAATCTTTACTGTAGATAAATTACATTCAGTTTTTTTTTAGAAAAACATATTTTTTGGTAATCTTTAGAAAAGCATTTGCTCTGTATGACTATACATAAACATGATTTTGTAGCTGTATGATGATCATAGATTTATGATTCTCGCTAAACTTGTGAAACGGGTCATCATAACAAACCAGTTGCGATTAATCTATGGGTTAAATGGTTAATTTGTCAGATTTTGACCGATCAATAAAGACGTTGCAACATATTTTTCTCTAACTAATAGAAGTAAAACTGTATTTGTCTAGCCTTGGTACAGAGGAAAGACAGTGGAGAGTGGAAATACTACTAGAAATGAAGGCAACAATAACACTGATGTAGTAGATTCGCCACTATATACGTACGCATAACAAGTGGGAAACATAGGCAATATTATTTCAAAAACGGACCCACAGATTTATCTATATATTCATCCCAACCCTCCCCTCTAAATACCAAACAACACTCATCTTTCACCAAATCATTTTACTTTTTATCTTCTCTTTTCATATTTTAACCTATTTTCTCCAAGAAGATCTATAGAAATCTTCCTGTGATTTTTCTAGATTAACTGAACATGTCGCTAGACGGACTAGGAGGGATGGCTATGGCGGAGGCTTACACGGCGAGGAAGTTTCATAGAGAAAACATGAAGACTTTGACGGCAAGCACAGCCACAACCGTCGGTGGTGGAACTGAAGACAACGGTGGACGATATAGCCGGTGGTTTTTCGGAAAGCTAAGCACCAAGAAAAACTCGGCTAAAGTTTGTGATCTAATAACAACTATAGAATAAGTCGATGGTCACATCCAAAACTAATCTAAGGAATAAAAAAACTTTATATATCTTTTGTGTTTTACTTTATTTCTGCTTTATGTTTGATGATGTGTATTGTGATTTTCTTTATGAAATTTTAGGTGAGATTTTGTAAAGCGATGAGATTTCCTTAAATACTATGGTTCGTGTGATAATTTTTGGTTTCTATGAAGAAACAAAAGAAAACATGTATTGCTTCTTAGATATTAGTGACGTTAACGAAAATGTTAACGCTACTGTTATTACGTTATACAATACCATTATCGTCATCTGATGACGTCGAAATTCAGTTTCAACGCTAATGGTGTATATAAAAGGAATGAAACATGTCCACTAACCAGTAACTACTATTCAGAAAAGAATTAAATTTTCTATAGCTAATGACCAAGTTTTAAGACTTGGCGCATGTATGTAGCCGTAACAAACCATGGTTATGGAAACTAATACTGTAATTTCAGTCATCTTGAATATCAGCCTTTCTCATGTGCACTTGCTACACAAGAATATCAGCCAATCTTATGGGCTTTATGGGCTAAGCCCAACTTCACTCTTTAGTCTTTTGCTTACCACTTGAACAGTTCTGGTTGGATTATTAGAGCACTTCACTGGTTTTTGGATAGAGTATCTAAGAAAAAAAAAATTTAAAAATATGAAAGAGAAGAGAAGAAAATCTAGCAGGCGAACTTGTGACACAAGTTTAAAACTCTCACATGACCACATGTCTTTTTATAGTTGGATTTGCTTTAAAACATAAAACAAAAGTTAATCTTTAAATTAAAACTGATTAAACTAATAGCATTTTTGTTTTGAGATATCTAATTTGAGTATGAGCCAATAAGGTTGCTCTTATACCTTTTTTGTTGTTGTTGGCGTACTTCAATTCGGATTTAAAAAGATAAATGGATCGTGTTTCATGTCGAAAACCTGATCCTAGTGTTACAGTAAAGTTAAGGAAAACGTTATTTAAGAAGAAATATGTAATTTCATTATTTTTCCTTTTAGCATGTCATCAACCAATATGAATAATGCATCCTATTATAAGGAAAACAAATCATGATATAAGGATTGAAAACTATATATGTCTTTATTAAAGTAAACAAAAAGTATATTGGGTAAAAAAAGGGGGAAAAGTGCATATTCTAACCTGAACTATTTGGATCGTGCCAAATACAACCCGAACAAATGGATAGTGCCAAATACGACCTGAACTCAATTAAAACTTTAAAAACTTACCTGAACTTTTTAAAACGTGCATAAATCTACATTGAAATATTATTAAAAATTTGAAATTATATAAACTACTATTTTTTCATAGTATTAAATTTTAAAACTTTGGTGATAATTGTTTTTGATTTATATAAACACATAACATGTTTTTAATTATTATATCTTCAATAAACTTATATCTATAAAATATGTTTTTAATTATTATATCTTACTAAAATATAACTAATAAAATATTCATAATTACATGATCTTAGATATACTTAAAATTTTGAAGTTATTTATAAAAATTTATTGTATAGATTATTTTTATTTTAAAAACTTAAGTGAAATTTTTTCAAATTTATTATTATATATTTTGATATTTTTTTCAAAAATGTTAAGAACCTTTTACCTTTTTTCACTAAGATATCTTGTTCAAAATATTAAACATATTTTGAACATATATATATCTATATATATATATATATATATATATATATATATATATATATATATATATATATATATATTAAAACAACATCGTTTTATCTTATTAACAACAATTGACTAATTTCTGTTAGAGTCAATGTAGATTTAAGCACATTTTAAATACATGTATTTTTTAATTATAAGGGGAAATTTCACTTATACCACTTTGGTGATACCATTTTTCATGTTTACCATCAACAAAGGGACATTTTCAAAAATACCCTAATTTTTTTATAAATAACACTAAACTAATTTTTCAAAATATTTATAAAACATATATAAACCCAAACCAAACCTCTTAATACTAAACCCTAAACCCTAAACACTAATCACTAAAACTTAAACCTAAATGTTTATATATTTTTGATTGAGGGTATTTTTGAAAAGTGGTAACTTGTGGTGTTTTTGACAATTTCTCTAATTATAATTGACATCAAGTCGTATTTGGCACCGACCATGTGTTCGGGTCGTATTTGGTACCACCAAAATTGTTTGGATCGAAATAGACATTTTTTCCCGTGTATCAAAATATATAATAATAACTTTGAAAAAAATCACTTAAGTTTTAAAAATAAAAATAATCTATACAAGACATTTTTATAAATAACTTACAAATTTTAAGTATATCTAAGATCATGTAATTATAAATATTTTATTATCTATATTTTAGTAAGATATAAGTTTATTGAAGATATAATAAGTAAAAACATGTTATGTGTTTATATAAATCAGAAAAAATTATCACCAAAGTTTTAAAATTTAATACGATGAAAAAATAGTAGTTTATATAATTTAAAATATTTAATATTATTTAAATGTAGATTTAAGCATGTTTTAAAAAGTTCTGGTAGGTTTTTAAAATTTTAATTGAGTTCGGGTCGTATTTACCACTATCCATTGGTTCAGATTGTATTTGGCACGATCCAAATAGTTCAGGTTGGAATAGACATTTTTCCCTAAAAGAAGGCATGCTTGCCTCTGTCGAAACACATATTTTATTAGCCAAGTGGTGCCGATATTAAATAATAAACTAAAGCCGTGCAGGTTCTTATTTTCACTTATATATATATATAATTCAACTGTTTACTATATTTAAAGTATTTATAAACAAAATGAGTAAATTGTTTACATTTTGTATAAAAAAAATATTAACCCTACGTCATAAATAATGAGAGCTTAAACTTTTTTACATATTGTAAAAAATATTAACATATATGCGACACTAAACTTTCGACAAATATTGACTAATTGATATGGCCAAATAATATTTTCCTTAACACGAAATCAGTTTACAAATGTAAAAACATTTTAGATATTTTGATTAGATAGAGCCTAGGTAGTATATATAAATTTTATTGTTGAAAATAATTATTAGTAACTGAAATGGTAAAACATATATTTTAAAATATATATATTTTAGGTGAGATTTGGATATTATAAAATATGAATATTTGGTTATAAACGTTCCACATTGCTCTAAAATCATTAAAAAATATTTAAATCTCAGCATAAATAGATTTTATTGTTGAAAATAATTAATGATAGATGTAATGATTAAACATATATTTTAGAAATATTAGAAATACATATATTTTAATTTTAGGCAGTACAAACTAAATTTGTGGGATTATATGATATTTGAAAAATATTACATAATATTATTAAAGTTTGTTTGTAAAGTTTATATTGAACAGAAAAATTTAGTTAAACTTATTTTATTAAATGATACAATTAAGTTGGCAAAAAATGATATAGTTAAATTAGGAAACGGAATTTACAACTTAATTTTAGGGTTATTTTAATACATCAAGCATTAATATAGGAAGATTAATGGCAATATTTAGCTTAATTAATTTTAGAAAAGCACATTAAATAAACTAAAGAAGACAAGCATAAATATAGGAAAATTAATTAAATTCTCAGTGGTATGCCATTGTAAATAACACTAAAAATTAAGGAGTATTTTTAAAGTGTACTTTTATTTTAATAATAGAGATGGGTTGATTAGGCAAAAAAAGAGATTAAATTAAACAAAGTTATCTTAAAGAGTTGGTAGGTCATTAAGGGCCCAATTATTTCTCACTAAGCCAAGAGTGGGTTATTAAAAGATGACACTGCATTAGCATTGGAGACCCCTTCACATTAATTAGAGTGAATAAATATTTTAATAAAAGCATTAATCTTGCACACTTTGTGTTGTAGTCCACAAAATGTGACCTAATTTGTAGAAAAAAAATTAAAGGTCTTTATGATTAAAAGACTTAAAATATATTTGAAATTTAAATTAAATTATGTCACATTGTTGAGTTTTTTTCCTTAACAAATAGAAACGAATATTTGAAGAGAAATTCAAAAAAAAATGTCTATGCGATTCTGATTCTATACACAATTAATATTTAATTCTTAAGAAAAGAAAAAAAAACAGAATAGTTCACGAAACTGTGGAGCCGGCTGGGGAATATTCCCACGAGCAGTGACGTGTCGGCCGACGATAAGAAACCAGCTCATCACCGGTGTGAGTGACGTATCTAACGCGTAATTTAGATACATAAGCGCATGTTAAAAGGTAAGAGGAAAAAGACGACTTGGATTATTCTTCTGTCTCTCGATATTGTTTTCTCACGGTGGTGCTTTTTTTGTCGTTCATCGTTCGTTTACTTAACTTTGCTTGTTATTACCATTCTATGCTCATTAGTCTTGACTAATCAAAGCAAAGTGAGAGGAACAAATAAATATCTTTACCTTTTTCTTTCTTCACCTCTCAATGATGTGTGTATTACGCTTCACCTCTAAGTTTTGAGTCACCAAAGTCTCGTCATCTCTCTGCTCTCATGAGACGGAATATACTCAAGAGAACGCGTTTCAGCTGGAGATTCACTGTTCATCTATCGACGTCGTGATGAATTATCAATGGTTGGTTCTGCTTTCAAAACTTTGCAAATTTGCTTTTCTTTCTACGTTTGTTTTGGTTTTGGTCAAGTTTGTAATTGTGGGTATTGCTTTATTAGTTCGTTAGTTTTATTACATGACTCGAATCTTTGATGAGTTTGGTCTGATTGTTGCTTAAAAGTTAATAGAAAGTGGTGAAGAGCTTCTTCTGACTTGTGCATGTGTGCCTTAAGCTTGTTATAATTGATTTTTTTTACAGATGATGAGCTCTTATCTTCTACTAAAACACAAGCTGTACCATTCACAGACATGGGGATGTACGAACCGTTCCAACAGTTGTCTGGTTGGGAAAACACTTTCAACACTATAACTAGTACTAACAACAACAATCAGACTTCCTCCACAGTCCATGAGGTGGATGCTGCTACAGCAGAAGCAGATGTTAACAACAAGGTCAGATTCTTCCCTGATCAATGTTTAATACTGGTTACTTGTTTTGTTTAATTAGCCGTTAAAAAATAACTCGCAGGGGAACTATACTTCTTTGTATAATAACTCAGCTGAAGCAGAACCTTCTAGTAACAATGATCAGGACGAAGTTCAAATTAATGATAAGGTAAAAACATGAAGACTTGTGTTGGCATTTCCATATGAGAGAATGATAAAAGTTTTATCATAAATTTATAAGTGACAACTGAGACGTAAACGAATATTACATTCTGTGGCTTCGGACCGGTGGATTAGGACTTCTGCCCGAACCTCCTGATAATTCAAAAAAGAAAAAAGTTATCATAAAACTATGAGTGTATTTGTTTAAAGGGAGATACACAATGTGATGACATGAGTTGTTTTTGTTGTTGTTGTTCATTCTGTATACACAGACGAAACGGAGATTAGCTCAGAACAGAGAGGCTGCACGCAAAAGCCGTTTGAGAAAGAAAGTAAGAAAGCTGGTAGATTCTATCTTTGTGGTAATGAATCTAAAAAAAAATCTTATTTCTGTCTTTTAGGCACATGTCCAACAGTTAGAAGAAAGCAGGTTAAAGCTATCACAGCTCGAGCAAGAACTCGTAAGAGCTAGACAACAGGGACTATGCGTAACCTCAGATGCAAGTTACCTCGGACCAGCAGGGACCATGAATACAGGAATCGCCGCATTCGAGATGGAATACAAACACTGGCTGGAAGAACATAGCAAGAGGGTGAGCGAGATTCGAACAGCGCTCGGAGCGCATATAAGCGACATCGAGCTCAAAATGCTCGTTGATGTTTGTTTGAACCACTACGCGAATCTCTTCCGCATGAAAGCTGATGCTGCAAAGGCTGACGTGCTCTTCTTGATATCGGGGATGTGGAGAACTTCAACCGAACGTTTCTTCCAGTGGATTGGAGGTTTCCGACCGTCCGAGCTGTTAAATGTAAATAAACCCTTTTTACATCTTCACTGGTGACAGAACACACTCACTCTTAAGTGTTTGTATGTTTGTTTTCAGGTTGTGATGCCGCACATTGAGCCTTTAACTGATCAGCAGCTCTTGGCGGTGAGAAATCTTCAGCAGTCGTCTCAGCAAGCAGAGGAGGCTCTCTCTCAAGGCTTAGATAAGCTTCAGCAAGGTTTGGTCGAGAACATAGCAGTTGTTGAGTCATTGAATCATGGAGGAGCTCAGATGGCTTTAGCCATGGAGAATCTTCAGTCGTTGGAGGGTTTTGTGAACCAGGCGGATCATCTGAGAAAGCAGTCTCTGCAACAGATGAGCAAGATCTTGACGACAAGACAAGCTGCTAGAGGCTTGCTTGCTTTAGGAGAGTACTTCCACAGGCTTCGTGCTTTAAGTTCTCTTTGGGCAGCTCGTCCACGAGAACGCAATTAAACTAAGTTTAGGAAGCAAAAGAAAGAGCACACAAGGAAGCAGAGTCAACCTCAAATGGTTTTAGTTAGGCATGTATTTATCTGTGAGTGAAAGTGTATGGAAATGTAGAGTGATTGATTCTCCATGAGAGCATCATCTTCCTCATTGATGTTTTTGTTTTTTATCTTGAGATATAAATTAATAAAGAAGATGTATATTGAGTGGAAACATTTGTAATACGGAAATTGAAGTGTCTTAAGTTTATAACGAAGAGATTGTTGTGAGCGGGTTTCAAAAATTGATGAAGACTAAGCAAACCGAATGTGACTTACTACCCAATCATGAATTTTTGTAAGCATATTCTATGAGATAATGAAATGTTTCATCTCATCAGCTTTTATAGTTTTAGAAGCACTGACGCTGAGGTCTATTCCTCTCTCCCAATGCTTCTTTCTTTTTCATCATCTCCAAGTATGTGTTCATGATCTTCTTGTCTAATTCATAATAGACTTCCATTTTCTTCAATGGTCTCATATCAAGATCAATGAAATGTACCTGCCAACATAGAGAGCTCAATGTATAAGAAGCACTTCAGCAAAGCCAAAAGATTAAATAGCAACAAAAGAAACCACACTGCTCCGCAGTAAATAGTACATATATTTTTGTTACTATTAAAACCACACCATAGTTATTATGATTAAGTATTAGCAGCTAAGAAGTTTACCTTGTAATCGAATTCTTGCTTTGCTGATTCAAGATGCAGATTACTATGAGAAGAGGATCTTGAGATCACATCATTTGTTGATCTAAAGCTTATCATTACACTACAATCTTTTGCAGTGGCAGATATCAAGAACTCCTTCAAAACATTCACTTTCTCAGCCATCGGAATCGAATGCATGGAGCTAAACTGACTTCTCGATGATATTCTACTCTTCTCCAACTCTTTGCACACTTTGCATGGCTGGTTAATGAGGTCATAGTACACGTGAACCGCTCCTTCGATATTATACTTGTCTAACTTTTGAACGTCTAGAAGATGATCTAGAACTCCAGAGGTGTAAACGGTCTCAGCAACAAGCTCTATGAAATGTTTTGCACGTGGACCATCTTTGGTCTTGATGATATCTTTGAGTATATGCTCAAAGTCTTGTTCAACCTTTGATGTTGTTTTGCATGTGCCACCACCTAAGCCTCCAAATACAAGAGAACCGTTCAAGAACACGCGGAAGTTGTTCTGAGGAGTGGCGTAGAGAGCTCTTATTGCTTTGTGTATTCTATCTTTAGATCCAGAGAATAGGTCCAAAGGATCATATTCACTGATCTCTGAGATCTGCAACATAATTTTAACGTCTTAGGTTCGGAAGCTGGGTTGTAAAGAGTTTTTGTTTTGAATGACTTAGGAGGTTATGGACCAATAGGTCCGTACATTCTCTAAAAAGTGATCAAAACAATCTCAAATTAACTTCTCTAGGAGAATATACATTTATGTTTCTCAAGAGTTTTAAAGAAGTACCTCATTATCTTGAAGCTTCAGAACTTGGTGCATCTCAAATCGAGTTACACTCTTCTTGATAACGTTTTCTTCTGCTATGAAGCTTGAAGATGGTAGGAAACCACATTTTGGCTACTTAATCAGAGCAAACATGCAATGTATATTAGCCGAAAAAAGCATTCAATTGCTAGACAAAAGAAGAAGAAAGAAGAAAAGCACATGTAATGTAATGATCAAGAACTACCTTTATTTCAACACTTAAGCATGGTTTATTCTCAACACGTCCTGAAAGCAGAAAAAATCACTAACGTGTCATATAACTATAAGAACATAGCATAGCTACAGGACTATATGCACAAACGGATTTACCGTGGGCGAAAAGTGTCAAGTCATCCATCAGAAGAACGGAGTTGCGGTTAGTATCCACACTGGCTGCATCAGCTCGCCAAGAAGGTCGCTGAGATGTTACAATGTTCTCAACAGACTCAAGAAACTCCTTTGCTACAAGAAGACGTATCTACAAAATTTTTTTTTTTTTTGCAAAAAGAAGATCTCAGGGAGACAAAGCAAAAACACAAAGAGAAAGGAAATGAAGAGGGAAACATACACCAGGATTGACATGTTTATGACCCAACAAAGGTCTCATGACATGTTTGACAAACAAAAACTCCACAATCTCCTTGTTCTGGCAAGAAACAAGTTCATTGCACTCTCCCCATATAACCTTTTCATGAGACGTGAGACCATTTCCACTTGTGTTTCCATTAACTTCTTTCCCATCATTTGATATTTTCTGTATTCTCATCATCTTTCCCAGCTTCGCACATAATACAAACGAAGAGAAAAAATGTAGAATATAAATGTCAATTAAAATTTTCTAATCCAAAGATGATTAATTCAAGAACAAATTCAATATTTTTTTTTTTTGCAACCGATTTTTTGTAACAGATTCAAAATATTGAAATGAATTAAAAACAATTAAGAGACTAACGAAAGAGGGAGAGGATCCAGTGTAAGCGAGAACCAAATTAACAGCTCCTTCGCCTCTATACGACCAATCAACTGCATCTTTTGGTTCCAAACCAATCTCCATCTGAATCGAAACACCAACACAGATTAAAAAAAACTCACTTTTTGATTATTTCTTACGCAAAATCCAATGATCAAATGGAAAAACAAATTACGTACCTTACGTCTTGAAACAATGAATCTAATATGATGTATGTGTTGCAGCGAGAAATGATCTTGAATAGAATCACACCGTGATGAGATTTCGTGAGTTAGGTTTACAGATTTCTTTCGTGATTGCTTGGAAATGAATAGGTATCACTGTATCAGTATGTGACGGCCGTATTGATTGTATGTTTTTTTTAATGTTTGTTTGATACAGGTTAACTGTTTTGTCAAACAATCAGTCAGGTATATAATAATAGACATGTGACTCTGCGTACATAACAAGCGATGCATCGAATAATAATTAAACTGGATGATATCCCGTGCCCTGTTCGGAGTGAGATTTTTAAAATATGTTGTATTTAACTATTAGAATGTTATAAAGAATTTTTTGACATTTGATTTGGAGTGGACGTTCGAATACCATTTGATTCGGTCATGGACGGATCTAGAAAAAGATATAACGTGTGGCACAATATAAATATTAAATATATTTAATTAATTAAATTAAAATATATTCTTTCAAAAATTACATTAATATTTAAAAAATTTCATTAATTCTTACAAAATATATATCTTATTTTTCAAAAGAATAAAATAAAATACATAAACAAGTTTTATAAGGTAATATTCAATTTAATAGATTTTAATAAATAGTATACGGCACACAATAGTTTGGTATAAAATAGTTAATTCTATTTATAGTCTAATTGCTAAAAACAATTTTAATTAAGATAACTATTTTAGTAATTTTTTAATAAATTTACTATCTTTGAGGAAAATAAGACTAAATAAAAGAAGAGAAAAAATTATATAAAAAATAGTCTAGGTAACATGAAACAATGTTAATAGGAAAAATATTTTGTGACAAAGTGATTAAAATGTTTTAAAAAGTTAAAAGAATAAACACAAAGGTAAAAAAAATAGTTTAGGGGACATAAAAATGATGGGGATAATATTTTGTGACAAAGTGAATAATTTTTTTTTTGTCTAATCATCAAAAGCAAACTTAATAAAAATAATTGTTTGAGTGGTGGTAAAAAAATTATTGTTTGAGTAAACTTTAAATAAATTATATATTTTAAAGAAACCAATACTAATGAAAAGAAAACAACTATAAAAAGAAAGAAAGATTAGGTACCACAAAACCAAAAGTAAAAAAAAAATTTTTGTGAGAGTGATTAAAAGTGTTTCAAAAATAGAAAGAAAAATATTGCATTAGGTGAGATTTGAACTTGGTAAGGGGTGAGACACTATAAGGATGAATTAGCGACGGAGCTAAGGCGATTATTATGTATGGTTTTACACAAAATGATTTTATTGTCGAGCATGTGGCACGTGCCCCACCCTTTCTGGGCGTGGGTCCGCCCCTGGGTTCGGTTTGGTTTGGTTCGGTTCAGTTATGTTTCGATTTTTGTGAGTTCGATCTGGTTCGGATATGCGGGTTCGGATATACATGTTCGGTTTAGGTTTAGACTCAGATAACTCATTTAATTTGAAAAAAGTAAAATAAAATTCATATATATTTTAAATTTCTCAAAATATAAAAATAAAAATTATTTATAACATATAAATGTGTATAATGTAAGCTAAAATATTTAAACTTAACATAAAATTTGGTTTAGCTTCAATATTCAGATAAGAAATCAAAAGATATTTGAAGTATTGGTATTTTGAGTATTATTTAACTATTTTAAACATGTATTTTTAACTATTTGTATATATTTTCAAGTATTTTGGACAACTTAATAATATTGTATATTCTATTAGATATTAAATTTTTAAAATAATTAATATATTTAAGTATGTAAATCTGGTTTGGATATATTCGATATCCGAAATATTTCGTTTCAGATTGGGTTCCGTTGTAAAAAAATAACATCTTACCATTTTTCGTAATTTATAGACGTTATAAAAATTTAAAATATAACATATATGAAAAAATCTACTTTTTAAGATATGCTTAATGTGATTTTTAATTTTTTTAATAATATAAAATTGAACAAAAAATGTAGATGATACAAATTTTTTTATCAGATATGCATGATTTATAATCATTAATTATCATATATACGTTAATCATATTAGGTGATTTCGTAACTTTTATTTAAGGAAAGAAACTTACGTAATTTTTATTTAAGGGAGAATTTAAGACTATATGGACCAACTTATTTTCCTAAGAATTTCTAAAAATCATCCTAATGATGACACGTGGTTACAAAACATGTTGTAATGTTTCAGGATTAATATATAGGGGATAAGATTTTCAAATGATTTTTTTTCCTTTAGGATTCATACGATATATTACTTAGAGATGTCAAATGAGTTGATCAGTCCCGTCCCGTCCGGGGGGTCAGGTTCGTGCGGGCTGCAATCTCCAAAAGGTCGTCCCAAGTCTGTACTGTCAATTGCACACTCTTTTACGGGCTTTTCCACATGACATATGTTAATGTAGTGTATATGATTATGTTTGACACTGCAGACCGCTCCAGAACACTTCCTGATGCTGCATGCTGCTCCAAGACGCCTCAGGCTGCGCCAAGACGCCTCAGGCTGCTCCTCTATATTACCAAATTCACGTAATTAGTATACATGAAACACCTACATTGCAAATTCTTCTAAAATTTGTTATATATTATACTTATTTTCTCTATTAAAAGTGCATATAGAACATGAGATGATTATATATATGGTCATAACCAAACGAAAAGTGCATGTAGAAAATGAGATGTTAATACCTAGTCTAGTCTATTGATGTAACAAGATAACAATGATAAGTAACGAGAAAATTTGAAGAATATAACACACATCGAAGAAGGTTCTAATAAGTAATGAGAATAACTCTTTCAGCTGAACAACATTATTGTTATAAAATTAAATAGGTTAGTCAATCAAAGCTCTAACCATAGCTTATTCTCGTTACCGCTTTGATCATAGCTTAGTCTCGTTCATGTTATCTTAACCAAATAAAATAGTTGTAGTTAATTTTGTCACACTCAAAACATATTTACATACCAATAAAAGATAATTTCAGAATATGTTTTTCATTAGCTTATAACTCATAAGTTTATAACCAATTTTTTAGTTTTGATGAATCAAAAAATAAAATATAATCAAACACCGAATCAGAGCTGCCAATCTCTAAGTTAAGAAAAATAACACCATATTAAAACATCATTGGAGCTCAAATTATCATCGTCGGAACTCAAATCATCATTGCCGAAGTTCTTTTCTTTTCTCGGAGAAGAGTCGTATGAATCACCTTCTTCTCACTCTCTCTTTTATTTTTTTTCAGGTAAAATAAGAAATGAAGAAGAAAAAAATGCAGGTCCTTGTAATTCCGCAGTCACGCGTCGTCCCGTCCTGCAAAAAGCCCAGTCCAGCAACAATCCGTCCCGCGAGACCCGCTAATTTGCGGGTATGTAAAATCTCGACCCAATCCCATCTCGCGACAATTTTTTATTGGCCGGACCCGCTATCCAGGTCTATGATTGACATCTATTATGACTTAAGAAAATTAAAAAAAAACATCAAAAAGGCTTAAATTGTGTTTCTATTGTATGGTTAGAATTGGTCTAGGCTAAGTTGAAAGGGTTAAAAGATTATAATTAAATCAACCAAGTCCGATTTCATGCATCAAGGGACTAGATTGCAAAACCCAGTGTGCGATTATGCGAGCTAAAGGCTCCTCAGGTGAGTGTTGATGTAATTTGAGGCCATACCGAGATGTCTTTTGCATAATTTCCCGGGATATTGGATTAGTTTGTAATTTTGGAGGAGTGAAAAAAACCGGTTAAAGAGAGTAAACCGGGGAAGTAGAAGAAGACAACATATCAGGTGGTGGAAAAGACCAATGATGAGGAACTGATGAAAAAAGAGAGAACAGAAGTCAGTCAGTGTCTTAAACATCAGTCTTCTTCTTCTTCTTCATTGGGAAACTATCGTTCTATCTTAGCTGTACTTTTACATTTTTCTCCGTACCGTATATTCTCCCTTATTGGCTTCTATTTTTCGATAAATTAAAAATAGATTTATATACTCTTATTTCTTCCTTGGCATATTTTATCTTACATTGATTTTGTATATTTATAAATGTGGTAGTATTCAATGTTTTTATAGTGGTGAAATATAGAAGAAAATCGCTGGATTTAAGGTGTAACCGTATATGTCAATATAAATCAGTCTCATATATATATAAGTTTTTTTGTGAACATATACTATATAAGTTACCCCCAAGAAATGCAAACAATATTAGCTGTGTGCATCATATGGTATATCGAATATTAGCTGTTATGTTTCCCTTGCCTTCTTTTCTTTTGCATTTCTATCTTTCGGAATATGTATTCAATATTAAAAAAAAAAAATATGTATTCAATATTTCGAATATTTTCCTTAATATCCATTAAAGATGATGGTGACAGGATTTTGAAACTATTTTCTCTTACAAGTGTACCGCTTCTCTATAGTTTTCACCGGGCCAGAGAAAACCTCAATGAAGATGAATTACATTCTGAAATTACAAAACAAGAAAAAATTATTTGTGAAAAAAAAAACTCTGATATTCATATAATTATACGCCGGTAGCTTCTTTAAACTCTATGTAATAATAGTAATATTCCTTAGCTAATAAGGACTAAGTAACAATTTTAATCAACTAAGAACTGGTCTGATCTCTCGAACTGTCATACCAACAAAACAAGACTTCATACACTTTCCCCTCGGCGATCCTCCTCCTCCCACAATCCCTCCGCTCTCAACCACCGTCTCATCTGCCGCCGCCGCCGCTAGTATAGCCTTCCTAAATTCATCTTCACTACCGCCATGCACGTTGCACTTATCATCATCATGGTTATGGATAACGCCATGGTCAACATCATCCTCATCATTAGAGGCTGTAATAATAACACTCTTGTCAACATTATCCGCCAGATCATCCATATCATCCTCACCCACCTCGTGATGATGCTCATCATCAACATCATCATCACACTCATGCTCATCATAATCATCATCATTACAATCATCATCAGATTGGTAATGAGAAGGCTCTTGTGGGAGGTCGAAAACATCGTCGTCTAGAGGAACAAGGTGGAGAGTGAGGCGGCCATTAGCTCTATGCGCACGGAAATACTCGTGATGACGAACCTTCTCTTCTCTAAGAATAAGCCTCCCGTCGCTAGTCACCACACGCTTCAGAACCCACGGCATGTGCGGGAGGAGATTCTCCGTCTGAGCAAGCAACGGTATCGGCGGAGGAAACTCACGCGCCGCCGCGGCTCTTGCTTCTCTCTCTTCTCTCCTCCTTCCTCCGTAACGATAACGGTTCGAAGGCTTGATAGGGACCGAGAGTTCTTCGTCGGCGGAGAGGATGTCGAAGCAGCTCTCTGTTCCTATGTAGTCTCCGAAGGCGGAGGAAGAAGATGACGACGCGCGGGAAAGCATAGATGACGTCACAAAATGTGAGGTTTGATCAGAAGAAGAAGCCATGGATGATGATGACTCGGAGGAGGAAGAAGAGGCTCTCTCCATATTTCTAGATTTTAAATAAATAAAATACAAAACCCAGGAAAATAATTTTTTGGTGGGTTTTGCTTTTATTTTGATTTAGCGAGATGTTAGAGTTGCATGGAGAGAATTTAAATAGAGAGACAGCTAAGTGAAGGTGATGAGGTCATGTAAGGGATGGTCTCTGAGATATTACTGAGAATCTGTGACATTTAATGTTTTTTTCCTGTGGAAAGGAAACAATAAGGAAATGTATATTAGACCAAAATAGACCCAAATATAACTTTATACTAAAATGTCATCATCACCAAAGATTTTCTACAAGTTCTTAGAAATTCGACATTTCCCTTACATCTTTGCTTTTATCCAATAAATATATGTATCTATAATATTTCACTAACTGAGATCCTCAAATTTCTCTTTAAACCACAATAATTCAAAAAAAAATCAAAATAGGATTTATTATGCATAGACAACTTAATATATATAATCATATGTTAGAGCTATTTAAAAACCTATAACTCCACGTTTTGTATAAGAAAATTTAATTAGTTAGATACAAAGATTATGCAGAAATTAAGGTCTTACCAACTACACAAAGAAACAAGTACAAATAAATGTAGGAATTAGGATGAGTTCAAAAGTATATAATCACTTGAAGAAGCTATGATCTTCAAAACGTCTATGCATTAAGAACTGGTTTTTAATACTAATTAACGGTAAAAGTAAAGAGAATGGAGACTAATTAAAAACAGCAAAGATCTGTATGCCAAAGTTTTATAAACGTTATGATAAAAACAAAATAGCTACAAGTTTTTTATTTTCACCTCATTAAGCTTATATTGTTTTCGTTTTTCTAATGAAACTTTCTCTATCATTTTACCAGATTCTGTCTATTCTTGAACGCAAAAAGCAACTAAGATGCACGAAAAAAACAAGGTTGACTGATAAGATTTGATAATGAGTTATTCAAATTATACAAAAAAATCATAAACGCATTGGTCAAATCGAACAAGCTTCATGCGCCTTTTTAAAAAACACGAAGCCGACTTCCACGAAATTTTTCCAAGAATTTGTTTAATCATCTATCTTTCCGAACCACATTTTAATCCAAACTCAAAGAAAAAAAAACTAGAATAATCATGAACATTGTCATGTCGCACCTAGGAATTAACGTTTATAAATATAAACGAAGGATTGAGGATAATATCAAAAGAAACCCTAATCTAATCATATGAATCGTCGTACATCATCAATCAATCGAATAGAATAATTATCAAAAACGAAACAGATTGAACGTGAATATTAAAATGAAAAGAACGACAAAGGAGATATAATAACAAAGTAATTAATTTACCTGTAGACATGGATAAGCAAATGAATTTTCTTCTGGTGAAGTTGAAGGATGAACGTTACGCGAACTTTTGTTCTCTTATACACGCACTCACAACGAAGCAGAGGAGAATTTAATTTATCGAAACGGAATCGATAAGATATACTCTATGGATTAACACGAATATTTAATCTTATGGGATTAAGGAAAGATAATCAAGAAATATTAATTAGAATTTATAAAAAGGAAAGAAAATGCTTAAAATTAGGCGTACGCGGAGGAATTAATTAAGATTAGGATGTTTAACCAAGTCGGGCCGTTCCTTTCTCGCCTGCTGTAAATCCTTAACCTTTCCTAATTTGTGGGGTTATGGATAACTTTTTACTATCCTACAGCGCGTTCATGGTAACAAAATATTTTGGAATTTACTATTCACCATAATGACATAACTTAGAAAATAAATAAATTGCAAAGTGGATTAAGATAGTTATAATTAGTAAAGGAACCCAATTAAAGTTTCAACTAGATTTGATCCGTGCATAAAAGCGTGGATTTTGTTTTCTTATTAAAATTGAACAAAAAAGATATATATAGACTGTGATGCATTGATATTGGTTCGGATTTGCACCAAAGACAAAATACCTATTTAGTATTTTTTTGGACCAACGGTCTCTAATAGTCTGGATCTTCTTTGAGATCCGATAGAGTACTTAAATTATTTGATATGTTTGTATATATTAAAATATTTTGATATTTCAAATATGATTTCGTACTACGAATATTTCTTAAGTTTTGGTTTTCGGTTATAGTTTCAGGCTTCATGTAAAATTTTAAAATTTAAAAATATATTTTGGATATTTTGATGAAATTTCAGATAATTTTTGGTTTATAAGATCAAATTCCACGTCAAATTCTGATAATTTCGAGTATTTGAATATTTTGGGTATTTTTTGTGTTTCATGTATTTTTAATGTTTTTGGGTACAGTACTTCGAATCTTTTTCGGATCATAAATATATGACGGATCCGTTAGATATCCGAAAATTACATGTAGTTTACATGTATTTTAGATATTGATCCAAACTCCAAAGAAACCGACACAAACTTAAAAAAAAAAATACCTACTTAGGTATAAATGTCTAGGATCCAAAAGACCCATACCCGAAAAAAGGGTTTAGTGTTTAGCACGTGAAATGCTTGTATGATTAAAATAAGTTTTAGTATTAAATGTTAGTATGGTAAGTTCATAATCCATCTACTAAATGGAGAATATTATTGAATTCCTTATACCTTGTACACAGCTAATATATTTCTGACGTTTAATGTGAGTAATAAATAACAGCATTATATAGTTTGAGAAATATAAGAAATACCTAAAAATTAAGTCTAATGAAATGGTCCAACAATATTTTGTAAGTAGATAATATATTTCTGGCGTTTAATGTGAGTAATAAATAACAGCATTATATAGTTAAAGAAATATAAGAAAGACCTAAAAAATAAATCTAATGAAATGGTGCAACAATATTTTGTAAGTAGATTTTTAAAACTTTTTCTCTTTTAATAATATAGACTAGAGTTTAATCCGCCATTTCAAAGAGCGGACAAGATTTTTTTTTTTATCATCATCCTATGTATTGATCTTTCTCGTTTGTTAAATGTCTGAGATTGATTTAGTCAACAAATTTATTAATCCATTTTTTTGTTCACCAATATGTTTAAATATAATATTTGGTCTTCAGTTTTGATTTTAGGTTGTTTTTCTTTTTGGATTTTGGTTTCAGCTTGATTATGGTTTTCCTTTTTTTGGTTCAAGAGATATATAAACCGTCCAGTTATTTATGAAATAACTTAATATATTTATGCTTGTGTTTACCCGATCCGGATCTATGAGATTAGTTTATTTTCCAAAAATTTATTTACTGAAAATTAGAAATTTCATACATGTAGTTTTATTAAAAAATTATAGATAACTAAATTAAAATTAATAAATATAATTTGTTGAAAATAAGATAATTCATTTATAAAACCCGTCATTATTAATTTTACTTATATTTTAAAACTGTAAATTATAGTAAAAAATATTTTAATTTTTATATTGGTCACAATATATTTCATTCAACCTGTATCATACTATATCGAATTATTTTTATTATTCAAATTTAAATATGTAATTATTTATTATTTTATATATCTTACTTTACTATTTTATTTTATTATTTGGTAAAATTCATGAATGTATGTTATTCTTTAATTTTATGGTTTATATAATAAATGAATTAGGTTACTTTTTATTCATTAGTTGATGTATTAATTTAATTATGAATATAAATATTATGGGAATATTATTTCTTATTCTATAATGAAAGAATTAATATTGATTGATAATTTATTTAATATTAATTACGAATTTTATTGTTTAAAAATAAATATATTAAATAATTTATGTTTACATCTTAAATAAAAAGATATTAAAAGATATTTTATAATAAAACCTTATAAAATGATACTTGACAATATCTTTTTAGATATCTTATTTTGAAAATATTATTAAGTTAGTTGTAAGAGAAAAAATAAGAGATTAAATATTGAAATATTAATAGATATTTACTAGATTATAAAAAAATTATATGATAATAACTAATGAAATTATTTTAGTTAGACTGTTATGAGTTTTTTGATAGTTCAAAACATTGTCGATAAAAAGTTCTCATGCTTTAATAGTATTGATTCTCTATAATTGTATACTTAGTGAGGCATATCTAGTCACTTGTTTAAAGTTAAGTATTTATATCTTATGATACATAGCTAGCTATGGTAATAAATTTGATAGAACTTACAAAAACTCATGTCTGCGGAATACTAGTTTTAAGTTAAACTTTGGATTTGTTATTTAGAGAATCTGTTGGATTTAGTACAATATGTGAACTTATGAATATGCAAAGATTAGTATGACTCTTACACAACACGAAATTTGTAAGCTCCAAGGCACTAATCAAATAGGGACAAAATCCAAGAATTTTTTTTTTTTTAGAAAATTAGAGCTATATCACTTTTACTGATCATAACCAGGAAGATCACCTGAAACGAGAAAAAAAATATCAGCATTATGTACATTGTAATATTTTATTTTTGCTACTTAGTATATAATTTTAGATCAGTAGAAGTCGGCGAAGAAACAAATAAATTTGAAGTACAAAAAGCGTATAATGTATTCAATAGTTTGCTTACCAGGATCGACACACAGAGTTACTTGCCACAAGCTGTGCCGAGGTCAACGTTATCTGCAAGTGAAACGTCTTAAAGATTTTCGAGAATAAAGTCAAATGGGATGAGATGAGCTCAAAGATATTTTTCGTGTTAGATAATACTAGAAGGCTTCTTGTGAATAGAATAATCTTTTTGCTTTGATGATTCCCAAAGCAGCTTATCATTAGTCAGAAGCTGATAAATCTAGAACATAAAAACAAAAGAATTAATGGTCATCAAACTTGCCAGTTTGGAACATAGACGAGTGACATTAATCAATTGAAATGATGATGATTCTCAAAATTCCTAAGAGAAAAATGTATCGAAGTCATTAGTCATTAGCTTGGCTCGTTGGGTTTCCCCTACATTCATTAGATTCAATAAAGAAATCAAGCAAAAAGTTCAAGTGGTAACTAATAGTTTTCGAAGTCAATAGTTGAACTCTATTCGAAAAGAGTGATTTAGGTTTTGAATGTGGTATTAGTGGCTGACCCTAGACACCAGAAGAAAATATAGACCAAATGTCTAGAATTTCTAAAAGGTTTATAAAAGAAACAAGAGAAAAGGCATATAATGGCCTGAAAGCAATCAACTTCTAATGGTTAAAGAGAATCTAGTACATACTAGAATAATTACTAGGAATACTTCTGGCGACTTGGAAAGTGTTTATCAATCTATACACACAAATAATAATGTCGGATTCGAGATTTTCATTGCACTCGAGCTTTGATGTCCATTTTACTTCTGCACGATGCATATTACGTTCTACAAGTTACTTCCAACAGAGCGTGTGAGATTATTGAAAATCAGGCCTAAAACCAATCACTATATGTAGTGCAGGAGATGAACCATGTTGCAGGCTCTTGTAAGATTATCGATCATCTTAATGGCTTAATTCTAATCCTTAACTTTCTAGGTTAACGAAGGACCACTACAAAAGCGCGAAGTTTTCACCTTAGGCTCCATTCTTTAATGTTTAATGGGCTCTTTATGGACCCATCATTGATTCATTGTTGCTCCGGCCTTTTTTCCCTTGAAGGATGTGTATCATTTTTTTGGTGTAAATGTTAAGAAGGGTGTAATTTCTTCTCTTTGTTTACTCACATATGTCAAGAACTCCTGAAGACTACTTCAGATCTTAGTATTACCAGTAATACTCTATAGTACATGCATTTATATTTCTACAATCGCGCATATGTATTATCGAATATGAAGTAAGATAGTGATATGGAGCTAGACAATACAGTTATAAACCAGTAAATTATAAACTATTGTATATATCGTAGTTGGTTCTATGATCTCGTTCGAGTGGTGTTCTTGAACTATATTATTCATCATATTGACTCCTCAAACATGAAAATTTTCTTACAACCAAGTATAGATAACAAAATGTTTCTTACAACCAAATACTATTCCAAATTTTGACTTACCAAATCATTAACAAAATAAAAGAACTGTGACTACAAAACCTTATTGCCTAGTGGTTAACAAAAGCTTTAATATTCTTTATTATTATTTTTGAATGAATGTGAAATTAAATTCAAACGTTGACAAAAGAAAAGTGAAATTAAATTTAAACAAAAAAACTATGTTACATCAAGTGCTTCTGCTTTTGATTTTTGTATCTAAGCTTGTAAAAAGATAAAGAAATGAAAGAATTAAAAAAAAAATCTATATATCTATCCTCGAGCCGAACCATGTAGCTAAACCATCTGCAGATTAACTTGACAAGAAATCTTCAACATATCCTTTACAAAAAAAAAACATCTTAAACATAGTTTCTCATCTGGACATTGCCAATTTTAGTAGTATACAGGGACCTTCACCTTACCAACATCAACATACTACAAACTATAAAGATTTAAAGATTTCAAAAAGATAAACATGAAAAGATTTACAAACACGGGCCCAGTTGACAAAATCATAGGGGAACATGTGGAACATGTTGGAGTCGGAACAGAAGAATCTTCGGGCACCTACAATGGAGGATTTTAAACATGAATCCTTAGTAAAATAATATTAAGATGTTCAGTGGAGTCTATATTTTGTTAAGTATTCAGTTACAAAAAATTCTAATTAAAGATTGATTGTTACTAAATCTTTACACTGTTTACAGATTTCACATTATGTGACGATTCGCGGTTGGTTTGGTTATTTTTTAATAAAACAGATTAAGAAAAAATTATAATAAAATATTCAAAAAATTGGCATAAGATTCCGAGCCAAGAAAAACACCATTATACATGCTCTCGGAATCCAGAAACTAATTGGAAAACGTGTAGTTGGTTTACGCGTGTGCAATATGGATTTTGTCTTTGACTTTGTTTTAGATGGGATGTACGGACTTGAGGATGTGTACTTCTTCCTTCACAGTCCAGAATCTAAAGGATGTGTACTTCCTCCACACACCAGAATCTAGATTTGGAAACTAAATCGTGTATCGTAATTCGAAAGAAGATCCACACGAACTATATGTACTGTTTATGTCATGCTACCAGGCGACAGTTGTTATTATTTGATAATTATGTTTATATCAAATTATTTACTTGAATGTATTTTAAAATAAATAGAGTTTGTATTTTATTAACAGGTACTTAAAAATAAAACAAAATGGTAGAAGAACACATAAGATAATACGTTTTGAGCGAGAACAAAAATGCGTCGAATTTTAAGGATATTTTTCAATATGAAATATTGAGAGGAAAAATCTGGTGTTTTTATTGACAAAAATGGTATACACCGTTTCTTTTTCATCATCGTTTCATATCAAATAAGAAAAAATATGTGGGGTTGAAGCATAAAATAAAATGGTGTAAGTAAAATAAATAATACATGGATGTTTCCGACTTTATTGGCTATTGAGCTGTGGAACTCTTGTTTCATAGTCGTCGACCACTTCAAGCTTAGCTTGTTGTGGTGCCTCTGTCGTCGTCATTGCCGGGATTTCATTTTGCTGACCTGGCATCATCTCCTCTATACTGGGTCCCACACCTCCATGCTGCCATTGACCAAAACATTAATGTTCTACTATTAGTGTAAACAATTACTTCAAACTGGAATTAATAAAAGACCTGGTTCATAGAAGGGAACAAGGCCGAGGATGAATACGCTTGGGCCCACTCAGAGAACATATCACCGTTGTGATTGGTCACGTGACATTCACTCATGTTGTTTTGGTTCGAACTTGAGCTACTGCCTTGGAACAACGGGTCGTACATCGCCGATGATAATTCTCTGCCAAATTTTAATTAATTTAAGAAAAAATGCATCAACTATAATGAAGAAAATGTACTAAATGTACATGTATGGTTTTATTCAAAATAAAATAAATACTTTTTGAAAGCTTGGAAATATATTAATACCTGAGTTGATTAGAATGAGCCGATGCATCAAATAAATGGGACTGATTGTGCCCATTTTCGGGCAACCAACCTTCGACGACGCCGTTTGCGAAAGGACCTGCAATGCCTTGTTGCATAGTAGTTGCTTCGTATGAAGATAAATGGCTGCTTAAGAGATTTTCTCGTCGCTGCACAACATGTGTTAACGTGTCGAGAAGTTGCTTCTCACAAACTTCATAATCCTCCATGCTAGTGAATCTTACTGGATCCGGTTCGTATCTCCTGCTCATATTAAGTTATACAAGTAGGAATCATATTATTCAATTAACATTTTATAAAATTATCGCATATTTATCGGAAAAATAAATTATCGCATATAACGTATTTTCTGAAAATACCTTAGCTCTTCCTCTGCCATTTGGAGTTGTTGTTGTAATCTACACACTTCTTGCTCAAGTTCCTACGTTTCCCAATTAAAAATTTAAACTAATTAGAGACAAATATATCAAAAACATGTTATATTTAATCGATGGACAACATGAAAAATTAATCACCTCGACATCGGATTTTATAGCTGCAGGGCTTTATTTAAATAGGTATATGGAGGGGAAAAACAGTCTATCGTTAGATTTTGTAAATAAGAATGCGTATGTTGGTGAACAATAGAAAAAGGATTAAATAAGAAGGAAGTTTCGAACTTGGTGAGTTGAAGAGCGATGTCATTTTCAGTCTTGAGCTGCTGCAAAATCCTTAGTAGATACTGTCACGTAATAACATTGTCATTATTATTAGAGAAATAAAATCTATCACTTTTCGAGAAAAAAAAGTAATTCAATAAATCAGTAGTGAACCTCTTTGCTTTGGATGTCCCTGCGTATATAAATAGGTAACAAATGCAGTAATTAGTTATTCTTATTGATTGTTAGACCCAAATGATTATGTAATATAACCAAAAAATTATACTTACGGGCGTCTATCCTGGTCAGGAAAGACTAGAGCACTGAAAAAGAAAAACAGAAGTCAAAATTTACGAACATATCTTGAAAAGTGATGAAAGGAAGCCAGTGTTATAGCTTACTTCTCTCTTTCTTGGTTAGAAAGATTAATAAACCTTGTGAAAACATCTTCGATCCTGAAGAGATAATTAACATTTTATGATCATATGGTCCATTTGTGTGATTGTGATAATGGAACAAAAGGTAAATGACATTAATACCTAGTTTTGCCTGAAAAGAGGCTAAGACGATCGGAAGGAGAGAACATGATGAGAGCAATGTCGATGTCACAGAGAATCGACAGTTCATAAGCTTTCTTAATCAAACCATTTCTACGTTTTGAGAAGGTTACTTGTCGGTTCGTTGTGTTCTCGATTCTTTTGATCTCCAGTTTCACCCGACCCATGTTGGCAAAACAAGAAGAGGTTTCTCTTCATACAAATTGAAATTGGTGTAATGCTGATCAAATAATCTCTCCAAAAGAGAAGAAAAAAGGGAATTTGAAAGAGGACAGTAATAATATAGGGAAGGTGGAAGAAGGTGCATATATTTAGGCATTTTAGGAGGAACTAAAAATAGAATGGTTGACTAAGTTCATCTCTCTCCTCCCTTGTTTTGTTGTAAATCCTTAAGCCTTTTACTTTTTTTTTGTTTGGAGATATCTAAAGCACACAAGAAGGGCCTATACATTAAAACCTGTGAGGCTTGAAATAATTAGAGTTTGAAGACCAGATGAGATATACACATATATTTTTGTTTATTGTAGGGTTCAGGCTTAGGTCTAGGCTTCAGGTTTAGGTATTTGTTGTATGTGTCTAAAGAAGTTCAGTTCCTGATCTTCACATCTATTTTATCCTCAAAAATGTAATATTTGTTATAAATACAAAAATGAGTACAAATGATTCAAACCGTCTTCCAACTCAAATCAGTCAACTGTAATGAATGAGCAAGAAAAAAAGGTCCCACAAAATGAAACAAAGGTGTTCATCAAAACATCTTTATTGTGCCAAAACAGTACTTTCATTCATATGCGCATATTCTCAAGAAAGTCAGACAACCTATAATACAAAGACACAGAATAACACAGCAGAGTTAACGTTTGAAAGTGACTGAAACAAGAGACTAACTTAAGAGTGGCTGGAAAGGCACAAACAATACCTTATCTCTTTAGCTATCACAGTCTGTCCATCTTCTGCATCCAGATGCCTTAGAACCACTTCCTCCAAACGACCATCATGAAACGCATGCTGCAAATCACACCACCGACCTTTTGAGTCTTAGAGATACATCCATATTATATAAACACACCATCATCAAATATTACATTCCAATGGCAAAAAAATAGTCATACTATAATCCACATAAACGACAAAGATAGTACCATCAACCATATCAATAACCATAAAAGACCTAAGAGGCTCTTAAGACTCTCACTTTAAAAGTAACTTTAAAAAAATGTTAATAGCCATCCTCATCGGAGTCCATTTCCAAGTTCATCAGTAACATCATCATATCCGTTGAAGTCAGTTCATCATCATCATCATCATCCGAGTCTTCAAACCCAAAAGGACCATACTCTCCTTCCGACATTATGTCCCCCATCATATTAAAAAATGTACTAATGTCTGAGAAGTTAGACCCAGGGGAGGGCCTTGGACGCCTTGGAGGTGGCCTGTGGTATTTCCATGCATATGACCCTGGCTTCACAGTGTGCTGGCATGGAACACAACAACATCCAATAAAAGGACTAATCAAACTTCCTAAAACAACTTGACTTGGATGTTCCTAGTATCTACCACATTGTTTTGTCTCAAACACAAAAGCAAATGTAAATTAACATAAAACTAATTCAATATAGCAATCACATAGTAACAAAAAAAACCAACAGCAATCATGACATAGCTTGTAGAGATAGATTACCTTGTAGAAGCAACTTGTTCCAAACGGACAGTTCCCATCTCCAAAATTGAAATGCTTACAATCAATTGACCTAATAGAAACAAAAAAGAGTTAGTGCATTCACATAAACAAAGAAACATTCATTAAAAGCATGTAATAACGTGATATGTTGTTTACCTGAGCTTGTCCCTGTAGTTATCCATGATTTCCTTCTTCTCTTCAGGATCAGAGAACCAGATGACACTAGGGACAACGAAGTACGACAGCTTGCGGCAAATGGGGCAAGCCCTAAGCGTGCTGTTGACATCCATACCAGTGGAAGGAGAGCTGCTACGCCAGTTCCTGATACACCCTATGCAGAAAGCGTGATCACACTCGGTGAGCAGCCCGAACTTCCGCTCTGCTGGAGTCGGCTTAGAGAGCACACGCTCCAAGCAGACGCAGCACTCCACGTCCTGGCTAAGCTTCAACGCTTCGAGCTGCTTGTGCTTCTTCTCACATGCCTTCTTGTGCTCCTCACGCTCCTCTGGTCTGAAGGGATGCAGGCAGCGTTTCCCGCAGGTAGGGCAGAGGTCTCCGTGGATGTGAGGGCACTGGTCGCCGCGTGGGCAGTCTCCAGCTGCGGCGTATGAGCATATTGGTTTGTCTTCTGGATTGGTTGAGTCAGTGTTGTTGTTGGTCTCCTCGTTTAAGGACTCCAAAGTCCATGGTGGTGGGGATGATGTAGGGACTGAGCTTATTAAATCTCTTTCGGAAGAGAGGTAGGTGCCACGAGGCAGACCTGAGGAGGAAGAGGAAGAGGAAGCAGGAGATGGGCGAGAAGGTTTGACATGTTCGTATCTGCATCTGCTTCCGTAAGAGCAGTTGCCTCTCTGGTAGAAAGTGCAAATCTATTGGATACAAAACCAAGTTCAAGTTAATTAATTTATTAATTAATAAACGGTAATGGTTCATTCATATACAGTATTAGAGAAGTATAAAGAGATTACGTTATTTGAAGGATCTTTCCAGTCATGTGAGAACTCACAGTTGTCTCCTTTCAAGCAAGCTCCGTGAGCAAAGAACTTACAAAGGATTCTAACAAACCAAAAGACGAGATGAAACCATTCGATTAATTCCAAAATCATTACTTTTTTTATTAGATTGCAATTAAATAGGACAAAGGAAGCACCTTTTCGACATCGGGGGTGATGGGGAATCGGAAAAAGAGCGAAACTTTTTTAATCGGAGGAGTGAGAGACAGAGTCAATGGGGGTCGCTGAGATCCGGTTTTGTCCAGGAATCGAACTTAGGTTCTGGCTCGGGACTTCCGGTACGGCGATTTCGTCTGGGGCGTAGACAAGGCGGCGTAATCGTGAAAAGGGTGCGTTTCTCAGGATTCTTCTTCCTTCTTCTTCCTCTTATTTTCAATCAATTCTGAATTAAGGACAAAGGGAGCTGTAGACGAATCCCGACCGTACACTCTTGCAAGGACGCCGCGGTCCGATTATTATTATCATTAAACCTATTATATCCTGTTAAATACACGAAATGTACAAAGCCCATTGAGCCCATCTCGTATTATCATTGAGGCCCAGTGGGCTGAATTTGATTCATCAAGCCTAATGTCTGACCTGTTAGAAGAGATTGAGTAAAATGTAAAATGTCTTCATCAATTACCAACTGTGTACAATGTTTCAGTATACATATGCAAGTATTTTACAAATATATATATGCATATTTATATGTTTCTTAATTAAACCCGTTCGATTCTCCAGTGGCTGATCAAGAAAGTGTGAAGTATCGTATATATACATAAAACAAACTTAGCTGAAGTTACCAATCTCCATTTTTTTTCTATCTTTCTTGATTGTTCCTTGCCCATTGTATATGAACGAATCCACTATCCCTAGTAGTTACCGTGAATATACCTGTAAAATCAATCGAAAAATATTTTTAATGCAATGTGAAAAGTACTCAGTTTTGTCTTTGGCGAAGAAAGCATGTTATTAAACAAGTATTCGGTTCATCGATTTTGTTAGTTTTAACCAATTAACATTTTAAATTTATCTTTTTGCAACTTTAATAATGCTGAATGTCATCATTTACGAAGCTAAATTTGTTACTTCATTCTGTTAATGACTTTTCCCGGTTAAAACTTTACAAATTGATATTAGCTGTGGAGTTCATTGAATCTCTGTTAGATTTGTATTCAATAAGATATTGTCATGATTAAAATCTTCTTAATCTATTTGTTTAGTCATTTTCAAGCGTGAGTTGTACCTGTAATAAAAATGTTATAATTCATACCATCCAGTGTCCGCCCTTATAGATTACTACTATTGCATTTTAAAATGTTAGGGTTGTTATCATTTGTTAATACAATTTGTACTAAAGGAACCCCCCAAAAATGTTTTCTTTTGGTTTCCTGATAGCGAGGGAATAAAAAATTAATTAGTATCAACAGAATTAATGTAGTCATTTTCTATTAAAGCATATTCCATTGCTTAAGAGTATTAAATCAATTATAAAACATGAATTCAACAAAACCTTTCTTTTAATATTCCGCTTGGAATATTATTTCCGATAGAAAGAATCTCTTGTTTCGAATAATTCGTTTCTAGATTCTAATTAAAAACAAAACAAGTAGTGTTAATAATATTGTGCTTTTATCACAATATACGTCATTACACCACCACCGTCTGATTAGGAATTTATCTACCAATGATATTTTAAAGTGATGTAATGATCAATCATCACCGATCATGAACTTTTCCGTTCGTAATAAGACAATAGTAGACATACTATTTTAGATTCAAATTTGAAAGCTGATAATTTTCCTCATTAGAAAACGAAAATGTCCTTTTGATTCTATAATTTATGTGAAAGTATTTAATAGTTTATACAGAGTGTGACCCTTCCGAATGCCAAAAAGCTCAATTTTGCATCATCGTACATGGAAATATTTTTGGAAAACTACGGAAGCTGTTTTGTATTGGTTTGGTTCGTGTTAATCATGGAATATATGGTGGACGTATGTTAGGATATGATTAACATGAAACTTAACCAATTTGATAGCTTGCAATAACTAACTTCAACAAATATTACAAGTTAGTAACTGAATTTGGATGATAGTTGTCTATGAATCCATTAGAGAAGATTCTTCTATTACAAACTTCTTGAATTTTTTGGATATGGATCTAGATTATGGTAAACAAATGTTTAAGCACGATCAAGGGTTATAGACCGTCATCCCCAAGCACAAATTTTTTTTTTTAAAGAAAATTCATCGTATTTTGTTATTAATTTTACCAATAAAAATAGCACTAAAAGGCGGCAAGTAGGTCCCATAACGATCTTTCGGACAATCCTATGTCTTTGGCCTGTCGTGTTCTTTCCTATTTAGGCTTTGATTGGTAGAGCATTAGCATTAGCGTTATGCTCTACATTATCCAATCAACATTTGGTACAAAAGCATTTAGAAGAGCATTTACTAAATGCTAATGCTCTCTAAATGCTCTCTAGCAAATGCTCTCATATGAAGCTTTTGGAAGAGCATTTGCATTTATAATTTATAAATTTAAGAAATATATATAATTAGTTCACTTATTTTATTTAATAATATCATAAAATCATTTTTATCTCTAAAAAATAAAATTTTGATTTCTACAATAAATTTACAATTTAAATATATTTTTTTAAAAATATTTTTTAACATTTGAAATTTAATTTAATTATATTTAATTAAATTAATATATAAATTATATTTTAAATTAATTATATAAATTATATTTTAAATTAATTATATAAATTAGATAAATTAATTATATATATTAGATAATTAATTATATAAATTATATAAATTATGAAATTAGTTATATATTTAATAAATTAATAATATAAATTATATTATATATAAATAATATTTTAAATAAATAATATAAATTAAATAATTTTTTTGTCGAATTAAATTATATTTTAAAATATAATATAATTAAATAAATTAATAATTAAATAAATTATATAAATTAAATTATATTTCAAATGCAAAATATTATTTTTAAAAATAGATATTTTAATTGATTTTTTTTTAAAATAAAGTTTTAATTGTAAACATAATTTTAAAACTAGTAAATAAAATAACTAATTATATATATTAATATATAAAATAATATATATATATATATATATATATATATATATATTAAATTAAAATATCTATTTTTAAAAATAATATTTTGCATTTGAAATATAATTTGATTTATATAATTTATTTAATTATATTATATTTAAATATATATATATATATATATATATTACAAATATATTCATATATATATATATTACAAATATATTCATTATATATAAATATATTATATATTATATATTATTTTTAATAATAAATTTTAATAGCATGTTCATACTGCTCTACCAATCAATCTTTTAAGCAGTTTAGCAAAAGCATACAGCTTCTGCAGCATACTGCTTTTATAGCATAATGCTACTGCTTTCTCATCTGCTTTGCCAATCAGGGCCTAAAACTCCTATTCACACTCCAGAGTCTAACATATACAAACTGTGAGATAAGATACATAGAGAGAGAGAGAGAGATTCGAACACAAACTCTTTTTCTCGATCAGCAGGTCCTAAGCAACGATGGACGCTTTTGATGGACTTCCTGATCCTATCGTCGTCGATATCTTGGACAAAGTCGGCGACGTCAAAACCTTGCTTCGCTGCACCTCCCTCTCAAAGCGATTCTACTCGCTCGTCCCTCAGTCCGAGTCACTCTTCCTCCGTCTCGACCAAGTCGTTACCACCGAGTCACCACCCGATTCTCCCGTCAGCAACTTTATAAAATCTTTATGCAAACCCTTTCACGGTTTGTTCTCTCTGTTCAATAAACCGGCTAAACCAACCCCAATCACGAATCTTTCTCCGGTTATCCCTTCCAAGATTCTCTCCCGGTTCGACCGGATCAAGAACTTGGACGTGGAGCTTCCCGGCGGCGATGTAAGTCTCGAGAAAGGCGCCGCCGTTAAGTGGAAAGCAGAGTTTGGTAAAACTCTCAAAACCTGCGTTGTCGTGGCGTTTCGCTCCGCCTCCACCGTGTCTTCTACCTCCGACGGTGAGTCAAACGCCGAGTTCGTGACTGGTCTGCAGACGCGCGTGGAGTGGACGATAAACGCGTTGATGGCCGCGTCGACTCGTCACCACCTGATGAGCCGAGTCGTGAAGGAGCACAAGGAGATGGAGAGATTAGTGATGCATGAAAGAGGAGGAGAAGGGACGCTGGTGATGAAATCCGAGGGGCTGAAAGAGCTTCGAAAGGCCGCGCGTGATCAAGAAGTCGAGGAGCGCGTGGAGAAGAAACAGAGGAGTGTGGTCCCGAGCGTGAGGATGAGCATGAGGCACGCGCCATCGCTTAAGCTAAAGAGTGGCATATGTTTAGAATCCGCAACGCTCGTGATCGTAAGGCCGAGCCAGGAATATTCCGACGTCGGAGATGATGAGCTGGCGACGGAGGCTTTCGCCGGGAGTTGTATGTACGGTGAAGCGGTCGCGGCTTTGTTGAAGCGTAATAAGAACACCATAGATATGAATTCATTTTGATGGGGCCTTGTAATAACAGGCCTTGTGGGGGCCTGCCTTGTAAGAGATGTGTTTTTTCTTCTTGCACGTGTGCAGTGTGTGCATGTTTATATATTATACTGTACAAAGTTGCCTTCAACGGCTTCGACTTATATTAGCATTTACCATTTTGGTCAATATGTTGAATATCATATGCGGATTTTGAGCCTCTCGTGACCAAAAAGATACACAATAATATGGCATGAATGTGCCGAAATGTCAGAAAATTACTATATATGAAGTTGTTGTAGACATCTTCTAACTGTCACTAACAAACTCTATATACATCCTTAGATGATCACACATGTCCTGATGTACAGTTGAGATTCACACACGCACAATTAATCTTAAACTATATAAACATCTGTGCATTCGGTTCATAGAATTAATGAGAAATCAAGTATTCAGTCGCTATTAACTAAGAATATTCGTTCAACTGTCTACATCTGCGTATTTGTTATTGAATGTAAAAGTCATTACAAAATAAAATCGCAATTCATTCGAGTTTCTTTTATTGGTTTTAAAGTGGGATTAGGTTGAAATGACCGACAAAACATTATCTCAGTAGACATGTTGAGATACTTCATCCAAAGTTCAAAAGGACTAGGACCAATATTATTAGTATGCCAGGTGATTTTAGATACATTTCTAACCTTCAAAAACAGTTTCGTTTGTTTTAAATTTTTATCCTAAATGAGATATCAAACATGCACCATGTGTTGTTATGCTTCTTCATTTTTGTTATTTAGTGTAGAATTGATGAATGTAGATTTATGTTATAATTCTACATTATTGTATGGGTTAGTTTGCTAGACACAACAAAAGTTGGAGACCATGATATAGATCTGAAACGTGTGGGATCTTGATTAAATACATATATTGTCATTTGAATCCGATCATACGGTGTATTAACATGATATCATGTTAATTTTATTCGATGAGCATGTGGTAATGTTCAATTATTTACGAATTTGCTACGCAATATCGACTCTGATGAGGATGATGACTATTTTATTCGATGAGCATGTAGATAATAGACTTTAACGTCGTTCAAGAAAAAGAGAGAGTCAGATTTCAGCATCGCCAAGAATATAAAACTGACATATGAACCGATAATGTAAGCTGCAAACATGTGGTTAGTCTGGACTCACTTCTGTGAGGACCAGAATACCCTTGTATAATTAAAAAAAAAAGAGAGAGTCAAATGCGACTTGTTGAAACATTTTATCTAAGTTCTTAGCAACAAAGAAAAAGCAGTTTATCTAAGTTAGGGATGGTTGAGTAAAAATCACAATTCAGAAAAACCGAAGGACGTAAAATTTACGTGCATATCATTACCTCTGTTCGTTTCATCGCCGCGAACGCAGCGGTAACGTAAAAAAAAATTAAACCTTTGACAGCAATACACAGCAGTCAGCACAGGTGAACTGATAGCTGATTTTCCAGTTGCACGGCAACAAACGGTGAATAAAAGTATAAAACGGACACGGAAAATATGAGCGGCATCGACTTCTCATTATTTGTTTCTCTGGAAGTCCATTGGGGGCTGCTCTGGCTTTTGAAGCTGTTATTTTTGTTTTGTTCACCGTACATTTTTTTTTCGGCCGCTGGAGGTGGTGTATATGAAACGAACAGAGGTGTTATGGTCTTCGATTGGTTAGGAAACATAAACTATTGTTTTCCAAAACAAACAAACATACATACAGTACTTCGTTTTCTTACTATGACCTTTGAAATGAGTTTGAAGTATCAAATATTGGTCTTAGATTACTTTCATTCAACGCATAAAAAGTGACAAATTGTATATTCTAATAATCACTAGGATCACCCAATCAAATTTGGTAACCATTCTTGTAGCCACTAAGTGGCATCATGACAAAAATGACTTCGTTGAGTAGCCATTGACATAATAATTTAATCACGTCATTAAGTTCAAAGCCGTAGAAGTATCTAAACATGGCGTTAAGATGTTGTCCGTACATGATTGCCAATAAACTTTGTTCTCTGAAGCAAATAGTTATATAACAGAGCATCTGTTATAAATTTATAATCAATCCGTGTTAGGGTAGAAATTAGAATTTAGTTCAACTATTGCCAATAGGCACAAATGATGATTAATTTTTTTTTTAACTATAACTGTTACTCAACAAGCTGATACAACTTGCATTCTCTGCAAACTTCAGAATGAGACAAGAAATCACTTGTTCTTTACCTGCTCCTATTCTGAGCTAATTTGGAGGAAGCTCACAATGAACCTGCTTTCTCTGCAGACATCAGAACGAGGCAAGAAATCAATACTGGTCTCGTGTTATGAATTTTTTTGTTATGAATCTGCCAGTACCTATATTAGATTTTGATTCTCTAATCTACAATATTTCTTCCTTTTTTTTGAAAAAAAGGCTACTACAAAAATTAGTTTCCTCAAACTGTTTTGTTATAAAATTCTGAATTTTATTTTCAGTCTCAGTGCTATTTTTTAGTATTTTTTTTTGTAAATTCTATTAAGCTTATATTAATATGAATATAGCTATTTTTTAGTTTACCATACTTCTACTGTTCTACATAACATGATCCATACATTACATTTTATTAAATTTTATGATAAGTAATGACACAAATCTGTGAATATGTATTCTTCTATAGCAAGACTACATTTCCTTTGTTTGAATGTCTACAACAACATAGGCCATTATCTGGAGGGGAAGTTAGGCAACTCCAGAAAGATGGATCATCCCAAATTGATTCAATAAATTATTAGAATTTACTCATTTTATGTAGCATTCTCTGCGTTATATACATGAAAAAAATATTACCAGTGGATTGAGAAAAAGGAGAAAAATAAATAAGAGCAGAGAAACGATTTGAAACTTTTGCGCTGTCATTATTATTGTCTCTGTAGCTCTATTTTTTGGTGAAGATAGTTTTTCGTTTTGCTTCAAGCTTTTTAGATCAAACGATCATGGTCATATCCTTTTATATAAGGGATCAGATCGTTACAAATCCATCCCTATTGCAATCAGTTATTAAACAAATTTTAATTTACAAAATTAATATATTTTTAACATTTTTTGACAAGTAAAGTTTAAACATTTTAATTTTAGTATATTTGAAAATTATATAATTTGTATTTATATAGAAGCAATTCAAAGAGTAATTTCTTGGGGATTAAGAAAAAAAGTTATGGGGTTCTTGACATGTGTCCACGATTTTCATTCCCGACCAAGAAGAAGAAGTAGGAAGTTCAAAACAGGGCGGAAAAAGTCGAGAAGGAGACAGTGAGAAAGAAGAAAGATTTGAGATCATTGATGGAGGATGACAAAAATGTTGTAAACACGGTGATGATAAATTACGACACAAACTTTACAACCTCTCTGCAGACATCGCCTTGGAAACTTGGCTTGTAGGTCGAATTCAAGATCCTCTGTTTCGTGGTTGAAGCTGGACGAAATGATCTCTGTTCTTGATCATTAGTCCCGCTGTATATCATTCGTAAGCTTTTCTTATGTTAGCAATCCTGTGAATAAAATGGAGATGTTGTGTGTTACAAAAATCCAATGTATATTCCAGAAGTTCATAGCCCTAATCTCTAGAAACTCTCTCTTCCCTGCTCAAGACTTTGTACAGAAAGCCGTCCTCAGCTCAAATAGAGCGTGAACTCATCTCTATTCCTCATTTTGATCTTCTAATTCATTGCCAACTTTGTCATCCGAGGTACATAACCAATTCAAGTTTTGAGACTTCCTATTTTAACCCTAACTTCTGACTGGAGAGTGGCTAATATTCTGTGTAATGAAACAAGGGTTCACTTCACGCTACACTGAAGTCATAAGGCGTCACTCGTTTCTAGGTAAAAATGCTTACTGCAAAAGAATTTCTCAGGAAAAATCTGGAATGGAAGATCAAAATAGTTTGTAATCTCTGGTGGATGACACTGTACCTTCAAAATAGTTTGTAATCTCTAATCCAAATTATTCCTTTAACAAAAAGGATACAACAAAAATTAATTTCTTCAAAATGAGTTTTTATAAATTCTGAATTTTACATTGCATTCAGTTTCGGTGTTGTGCAACACATTTGTGATAGATCAATAAAATTTTAGTATTATTTGTAGATTAATCTTGCATTATTATGATAATATCTATTTTTTGTGGTTACCATAATATCTATTTTTTGTGGTTACCATACTTCTACTGTTCTACATAAGATGATGCATACAATATATTTTATTAAATATTTTGATAAGTAATGACACAAATTTATGAATATGTATTCTTCTATGACAAAACTATATTCTTTGGTTTGAATGTTCAGAGCAACATTGTCCATTATTTGGTGGGGAAGTCAGGCAATCCAAGAAATATGGATCATCCCCAGGGAACGTGCATATCTTCTAGCAATCATCATTAGTTTTACAAGAATCTGTGTACACACATCTGTGTTGCTGAAAAATTGATTGAAAACAGAACAACTAATTCTGAATTAACTCATTTTACGTAGCATATGAATAATGTAGGAAGTAAATATTACCAGTGGATTGTGAGAAAAGAGCAAATAACCAAAGGCATCTCCAATCCTACTATATTTTTTCTTGTTTAAACTTTATTTTGGAGTAAAGTCTTCTCCTACCTCATTTTATATTCAATTCCAAAATTGAATAATTGTTAGGGTTATATCATTTATGAAATTATCCTACTCACTACTCTATTTTAGAGTTGAATTTTTTATTTATAAAACTGTCCTTTTAATTTTGAATGTTTTTATTACATACTTAAAATAATATTTAAAATGATACTGTAACATGAAAATATAACATTCCACAAAATATATTAAATTATTTTGCAGAAAATCCATAAACTAATAAAAATAAAAAGTAAACATAAATAATATAAAATAAATAATATATACAATAAATGATTTAATAATCTGGTAAATTGATAACATAATATATGAGCTTGTTTATAAGTTGAAGGTATTATTAACTATATAAAATCATTTGGGAATATTCATTTTGGAGTGAAATATGAAATAATACATTGGAGTAAAATCCAACTCCATTTTAGAGTTACACCATTTTTCACTCTAAGAGTAGAGTAGAGAAACAACTTGAAACTTTGTGCTGGTATTATTATTGTGACTGTAGCTATTTCTTGGTGAATATAATTTTTTTGTTCTGCTTCAAGCTTTTTAGATGAAACGATCACGGTCATATCCTTTTACATAAAGGATTAGATCGGTACAACTCTCTCCGTATTGTACTTGATTTCTTTTTAAAAGAAAAGAATCTGCATACTTTAAAAATCAGATTGGAATATGGTTTAACATATCTCATAAAATCTTACATAAATTATAAAAACAATTCTCTGCAAATAAATATCCAGTCTAAATTAAACGAATTATTAAGCGTTTTTTCATGAAAATATAAAGGTTTAGATTGTTACAACTATTCAGATTATCTATTCTATTAAAACTGAACTACAAATTAATATTTACCTATTTTAAGTGTTTTCTTACATATTTTTATTATTTTTATATAATTCTAACCACTTCATTTATTAATTTAATCAACAACATTTATTAGAAAGTATAAAACATAATTTACTTAACTTTAAGTGTTTTATTACATTTTTAACTCTTCCTAGCTACTTTATTAAGTGTATTTATTATGATAGTTCTTTTTTTTTTTGATGAAATTTCAAATTAATTGATCAAAGAATAGGCCATTTACAAATGAATGAGGTTTCTATAGACTATGAAAGGATTAGAAAAGATGAAAAAAAATCCTAAGGAGCCACTTCGAACCATCTTCGCATTAGCCCTTCCAGCCGATGATCCCTCTTGTATTTCAGAGAGGAGATGCGGTCTCGCATAGTTCTATCAATGGACCGGGTTAACTGTGCAGGAGTCAACCAAGGCTTCTGATGTCTTCTTCCATTGCGCTCCCTCCAGATGTGATATATTGTTATTTGGAAAACCATGCGTACCAAAACAATGTCCAGTGATGAGAAACTGGTGTGTTGCAGAGATAATAAAGTATCAGACCAGCCTGGATCCATCAATTGTCCAAGCAAACGCGCTGCCACATTATCCCAAACCGTGAAGCTGTAAGCACAAGCGAAAAAAAGATGGTCTCTAGTTTCATCTCTTCCCCCACAGAAGGTGCAATGTTGCTGCAAACCCCAGCTCCGCATTCTATCTCCCGTAGACAACCTATTTTTCACTGTTAGCCATGTGATGAAACTGTAGCGAGGAATCGCTTGTGGGAACCTAACAACCTTGCTCCAAGGGACTTTCTTCCTTCTGTCTCTTAGCTGGTGCCAGGTCTCTGCAGCAGAAAAATGACTCCTGAATTGATTGTTAGAATGACGCCATAGCCATTGATCCGAGCCCCTGTCGGAACATGGTGGCGGTTCCTCCGCGATCCTCCCATGAAGCTCAGGATACAGACGACTACGGCGACCTCGAATGTTCCAGCGACCTTCAGTAACAATATCAGACAGTTTCGCATTACGAGAGACTCCAAAAGTTATGGTGCCAGCTTCTCCTGTAATATCAATGAGCCTCCCCTAATCCAGCCAATCATCAAACCAGAAAAAAATATCTTCTCCATTCATAACAACAACTTTGATAAAAGGATAAGCAATATCACGAAGCTTAAGTAGCTTGCGCCAAATCCAAGACCCTCTACTGTCCTCTTTAATATCTCAAAAGGAGCTACCACGCAGAAGATAGTGTTGTACCCATGAAACCCAAAGGGACCCCGCTAGAGTAAACAATCTCCAAATAAGCTGTAGAGAAAAAAATCTAGATGAATCCCTGAGAAGCCTTAAGCCCAAACCTCCTTCGTCTTTAGGATAACAGAGCTCAGCCCAAGCTACTTTAGCTTTATGAGACTGGTGTGGCGAGCCAGACCATAAAAAAGAACTACAAAGCCTCTCGATCTCATCCAGACATGCAGCAGGAAGAATAAAGGCAGAACTCCAGAAATTAACAATGCTAGTAATGACTGATTTTATCAACTGAAGTCTACCTGCAAAGGAAAGACTCTTATTTGACCAGGTAAGCATCCTACCCCGCACCTTATCAATGAGAGGCTCATAGTCTTGCTTTGATAACGTCTTGGTGGTCAGAGGAAACCCAAGATAGCGAATAGGAAGGACACCAACACTGATGCCCTTCTGATATACCATGATTTTGACCCACTTTTACTCATGGTATTTATATGATTTTACTATATATATCTATGTTTTGGAGTCTTTTAGGTATGTTTTCAGGTTCAAGGGCATTTTGGAGTAAAGTGACGTTTTAGGTGCCATTTGGAGCTTAAAGGAGAGTTTTCCCGAGATGACTTGAAGATCAGACATCGAGGTCGATATCCAGAGTTACATATCGATCGATACACACTTCGTGTAATCGATCGATGACGCATTTGAAGAAATGACGACGAGATACTCCATCGATCGATGTACACATAGTACCATCGATCGATATCGAGCGTGCAGAAGAAGGAAGAATATTCTCAATCGACTTGAAGCCCAAGATGTCTCAATATTACTATAATGCCCCTGACGAGTTTTTAACCTAATTGTACTCAATATTTATACCTTTGCCTATGTATTTTGGCAAAGTAAGCTTTTACAACATATCATTGTTCTAGTACTTCTTACTTATCAATAAATATTCTTTTCATCTTAATTCTGTTCTCATCTAAGGTTATAAGATTCTAAGTTTAGAAGAAAGATACAAAGAGATTTGTTATCAGGAGGAACTTGATTGTTCGGTCTTCTAAATGAATCTCTATTATTACCTAGATGCTATGAATCACTCAGTCATGTCTGAGTAGATTCCATTGTTAGATTTAGAGTTCAAATAGTTATGAGGGATTAGCCCCAACTATGGACTGTTGAGTTGTATACTCATTATCCTGATGAACCCTAATGCTTATTCTAGCGTAGCTAACTAGAATATGATCTTGGAATTGATTTAATCCATAAATCAATCTCCTGACATCATCTTGAATAAGCTAAGATCCTCTAGGGATAAGCGAGAGCCGGTCTATGATCTTGGTGAACATATATTCGATTCGATCTAGAGCTATATCGACCGATACTCCAATAGAGTAATCGATCGACGACACACATATCGATCGATACAAGCTGTCAAACATCGATCGATATTGTCGGCAGACAGATCAATAGACGAGACTAGTAACGACAGTTATTAGCCAACTCTAAAGAGTCGAAGTTCTTTAGTATATGCAAGCAACTCATTAAAACATCCATAGCATTATAATCCTGAACTAGCTGAATAGTAACCTTGAATCTAACTATTTCTCTTATTGATTACAACCCTCAAACACTCTCTTGAGCAATTAATCATTGCTCACAACTTGCAATTTACATTTAAACCATTTCAACCTAGCTTAGTCACTAAGGATTAAACATCTTTTGTGTTCCTTCGCTCCCCGTGAAATCGATCCCTAAGTACTACATCTGAACCTCTTATTTGAGAGAGTAATTCACTCCTAGGGTAATTTGAGTGAGATCACCTTCTCCACTGCAGCGATGCCTAGAACCCCCTCCGGATCACCAGCTATGAAGATATTAGATTTCGAAGCGTTGATGTGGAGACCAGAGATGCGAGCAAATCTGTCCATAACGGCCATTATTCCATCCAGAGAACTCACCCGCCCGTCTGAGAAAACTAATATGTCATCTGCAAAACTCAAATGGGTCAGTCCCACCCCATGACAGTTAGGGTGATATCCGAACTCACCCGCTGCAGCAGCCTGATTCAACATCTTGGATAGAACATTATTGAGAATGACATACAAGTACGGAGACAAAGAGCAGCCCTGGCGTATGCCTCTGGCACTTGTGAAAAACCCCTCAAGATTACCATTAACTGCCACTGAAAAGGAAGCCGTGGAGATGCATGCATGGATCCACATGATGAACTGATCCGGAAGGTTCATAGCCTTGAGAACAGAAGTGATGAAAGACCATTTCACAGTGTCAAAAGCCTTCGCGATATCGAACTTGATGGCGCACCGAGAAGAGGATGATGGCTTATGGTAACCATTCACCAGTTCAGATGCTAGCAGCACATTTTCTATCAAGAGGCGCCCTTTAATAAAAGCGCTCTGGTTCGGTTCAATAGCTTCAGGCAGGATTTCTTTTAGTCGGCGAGCAAGAAGTTTTGAGATTACCTTGTAGAGGAGATTGCAACACGCTATAGGACGAAAGTCCTTCATAGTAAGCGCAGCTTCGGTCTTAGGAATCAGAGAGAGGATTGTAGCATTTATACCATTCGGAAGAAAGCCAAATAAGAAGAAAGATTGTACAGCAGTGACGAAATCGGTTCCAATTACTGGCCAAGCAGCCACATAGAACTCCTTAGTGAAACCATCTGGCCCTGACACTTTATCATTGGGGAGAGCTAGGAGAGCTGATTTAATTTCTTCACCACTGACAGGAGCGATCAAACCAGCAGCCATGGAGGTAGGGCAGCGGAAAGTGAGTAGAGTCTGTAGGGTTGCTACTGAGACATCCTCTCCATCTTGATGGGTTTGGAGGAATTGTTGAAAGTGTGACACAGCCTCACGCCGAATATCTATTGGGTCTGTGAGAATATTTCCAGTGGCAGTGGTGAGAGATCGGATAGCATTCCTTGATGCGCGAGACTGCACAGCTCGATGGAATACAAAAGTGTTCTGATCACCAGCTTCCAACCATCGTAAACATGACTTCTGTCTAAAAAACTTCTCCTCAACACTAGCAAGCAGATTCCAACGACGAGAAGCTTCTGCCTCTGCTGCAAAGGTCTGAGAATTTGGATCCAGTAGTACCTGATTCTGACAGTAGCAAAGATGTTCATAAGCCTGCTTTGTTCGATTTGGGAGGTCCCCATAGTGAGTCCTATTCAGAGCGCGGAGATCATTCTTAAGGAGCTTCAGATTCCTGTGGAACTTAGAGAGGGCGCAACGAGAGTGGTACAGAGCTGGAGACATATCCCAAACATTCTTCACTGTTTGGAGAAAATCTTCATGATCCTTGAGATAATTGAAGAATCTAAAAAGCTTGCGAGTAGCTTCTCTACGGGCAGAAATGTGAATCAAGCACCTTGCATGATCGGAGACACCCCCAGCATCAAACTGAGCATAGGATTGCGGAAAGAAATTGAGCCAGGCAGCATTTATTAAAGCCCTATCCAACTTCTTTCCTATCGGATTTCCCTCACGTTTATTCCACCAAGTGAAGAGAGCACCAACGTATGCCAAATCTGAGAGTTCACAGTGACCCACTACTTCCTGGAACTCCCTCATACCAAACTGATCAGTAAGGTAATCTGCAACTCGGGAATGTTCTGCAGAGGCCAGGGTTACATTGAAGTCACCAAGCAGAATCCACGGTAGGTTCAAGTGAGAATAAGCTGCGAGAGTTCCCCTAATATCCTCCCATAACTGTCTCCTCTCTATTGCACAGTTAGAGGCATATACTGCCGAACAAATGAATTCTTCACCTGTCTCAGGGATCTGAATTGCACAAGTGATTACCTGAGAGCTCATGTGAAGTCTAGTGACAACCACTCTGCTAGACCAACAAAACCAAATCCGTCCCAGACGGTGATACTCATAATTAGTTAGAGAACACCACCCCGGCATCGCAACATTAAGACACTTCAGATGATTATCCTGTTAAACTCTTGTTTCAATGAGACAGCCAAAAGAAGGTTTCACAGCTTGTATCCAATTCCTAACTGCTTCGTGCTTGCGTGACATGTTGAAGCCACGCATATTCCATGAGAAAAAAGACGTCATAACTTCCTAACGGAAGTTTTTTTTTGTGTTGGCGATCTGGGCATACTTTAGGTCCTTTGATCTAAATATTTTCTTCTTGTTGCTCTTTGCCGCTGTAGCCCCAGTAGCCGTAGAGCGTGTGACCTTCTGAGTAACCGCATTCTTCTTACTATGTGCCTCAGATGAAACATGCGAAGGAATCCCCATTTGATCCTTGTCGCTTTGCTCCATGACTATCTCCCCCTCTTCTGCTTCTGAAAATCTTGTTCATCCACGTCTTCTTCCTCATTGATATCAGCCAGAGCTTGGAAGCGAGATGGTGAAACCTGAATGCCAGAGCTCGCTTCTAAGCCTCCATTCCCCGTTGTCTCAGACCGCTTACCGTGAGCTTCTGTCCAACTGAGATCAGTTTCAGAAACTTCACCTTCAACTGGTGCGCTTGTACTTGACAAAGCCGGAACCTTCCCCGTTTGACCCACCTCTACCATTCCCGCTCCCAGAACAATTGAATTTAGCATATTATTAACCACAACACCGTTACCCAGAGGAGCGTAAGGCGTGAACTCCTCCAATTCCTGAAGTAAATCTGAGACAGGATTTTTCTCTGTAGACTGTTTTCGATCAGCAACTTCCACAATAGACTGTTCACTGGTCTTATCCTTCTGCAACAAGGCAATGTTTTTTGCAGAACACTCGACCCCCTTATGCCCCCACTTACGGCAAACTTCACATTTTGGAGGCAGCCAAGGGTACATGGCCTCCAATGTAACGGTAACACCATCATTATCCCTGTAAGATATCTTCTCCACCAGAGGCTTACTTAGGTCGAATTCCGCAAGAACACGTGCCACATCGAGACGAGTACATCTCTCGGTGTGAGGATGAAGCTTTACAAACTTTCCAACAGCCCTTGCCAAACACTTCAGTCCCTTGTGAGAGAATAAAGAATTTGGTACTCCCTTGATATCAACCCACATTGGAAGAGCAGACAGGTCAGGCGGATTCATAGCAGTCTCCGGAGACCATTCGTGTACTACCAAGGGGACATCAGCAACATGCCAGTACTTCCTCTGGATGACTCGTGCTCTCATCTGAGGATTTTCAATTCGAAAAAGGACAGTCTTTTTCTCAATAAACTGCACATCAATCTTAGAACCACTCCACGGCGAGGACCAGATCCTATTCACAGTAGCGTGAATAGATCCCACATGTGGAGCATCACCAATAAAGTAACCAACAACAAAGCACTTCCAAAGCGGGTTTGGATCCGCAAAGATCTCTTCCGGGATCTCCATACACGCCACACCATCAACCACATCAACCACAGGGAGAGGGGTAGCTCCTTGATGTTGTTTCCAAGCCGATTGAGCAAGGCCCGAGGCTAGATCAGACGTCGAGTGCACAGTGACAGGGGGCGAAGGAGGAGGATGATCAGAGGATGCCAGAGTGAGGTCATGAGGCGGAGGATGGGCAGGTAGCACCGGGAGATCGCGAGCTGGGGAGCCTGGAGGCTCGTCACTGGTCGCCCTAGGAGTCGCCATTCACCCTACGCATTTATTATGATAGTTCAATATCATTATTTACGTGTTAACCATAATAATTTCACATGTTTGAATGAATTGTTTCATCCGTGACAAAAAAAATTAAACATGTTAGCAAAATATATATATTTTTAATTTGTTTACATAATCAGTTAAACATGGTCATCCAAGTACTCATTCGAATACAAATCGTTTTATTATATCAGATTTTTTGGTTTTAAAATTAAACTCTGTTTAGATATTACAAATTAACCTAGATATATCCAATTGTCCTCTGTGTTGAAAAATGTCATCAAACAATTTATAAAAAAAATCAAAACTCACGCAGATGCGCTGATCAAGCTCTAGTAATTTTTTGAAAAGAAAAAAAAACCCTTAAAACTTTAAAATCAGATTGGACAAAAGTCTTAACAATTTCTATGTAACAATCCTTACTGCAAAAGAATTTCTCAAGAAATTTGTTGAGGAATTGAAGATCAAAATAGCTTCTCGCCTTCTAATCTCTGGTGGAAGGCACTATGCCTTCAAAATATGCTGTTTTTATTTCTTCTTCCCCAAGTTTGTTCTATGAATAAACACATACCTACATACTTGATCTCTCTAGGGAAATCTGTAATTCTAGACAATGCTCTTTTATTGTTGTGGCTTTAATTTGTGGTGGATGTTTTTCAACACTGATTTCGTCTTATGATTTTTTTTTGTTCTGGATCTGGCAGTAGCTCTTTTAGATTTTGATTTTATAATCTAAATTATTTCCTTAACAACGAAAAAAGAGGCTACAACAAAAGTTAGTTTTTTTTCCAAATGTGCTGTTATTAATTTCTTAATTTTATTTTTAGTCCTAATGTTGTAGAACACATTTGTGATAGATCAATAAAATTTTAGTGTTTTTTTTAGATTCTATCAATCATGCACTATTATGATAATAGCTATTTTTTTATTTATCATACTTCTACTGTTATACATAACATGATCCACGCATTGTATTTTTATTAAATTTTATGATAAGCAATGCCACAAATTTATGAATATGCATTCTTCTATGAAAAGATGTATATTTACTTGGTTTGAATGTCTACAACAACATTGTCCATTAAATTTTACCAAAAAAAACATTGTCCATTAATTGGGGAGTTATTCAGGCAACTCAAGTAAGATGGATCATCCCCAGGGTAAGTGCATATCTTCTTGCAATCGTCATTAATTTTACAAGGACCTCTGTACACGCATCTGTTTGCTGCAAAATTGATTGAAAACAGTATAAATAAAATATGGAGTAACTTTTTATATAGCATTCTCTGCTACGAATAATATAGGAAGAAAATCTTACCTGTAGACTGAAAAAGGAGAAAAGTAGTTAAGAGCAGATAAACAACTTGAAGATAAGTTGATTTTTTTTGCTGACATTATTAATGTCTTTGTAGCTCGATTGTTTTGGTGAAGATAAGTTTCTGGCTTTGCTTTAGTTAAGCTTCTTAGGTCCAACTATAACAGTCATATCTTATTATATAAAGCATGATTTTTCAAAGTCAGTAATTAACATGATCGTGACACTTAAAAATTTTATATTTAAGATTGTGACATGTATAAATATATCTCATTATTAAAATATTATATAGTAAAATAATAAAAAATGATGTTTTATAAAATAAAATTTTAAATATTATTTATAGTAATTTTCTATTTTTAAATCATAAACAAAAGATAATTGCAAAATATAAGATGATAGTAATTTTCCTTTTAATATTGTGACATGTGTTAAAATATATAATGATTAAAAATATAAGTTTAATATTTAAGATTATGACATGTTTAAATATATATACATATATCATAATTTTAAAATTATATAATAAAAAATAACAAAGGGGTGTTTAAAAAAATAAATTATAAATATTATTTATAGTAATTTTCCATTTTTAATTTGTCTATTTTTAACTCATTAAAAAAAGATAATTGCAAAATAGAAGATGATAGTAATTTTCCTTTTAATATTGTGACATGTGTTAAAATATATAATGATTAAAAATATAAGTTTTATATTTAAGATTATGACATGTTTAAATATATATACATATATCATAATTTAAAAATTATAAAATAAAAATAACAAAAGGATGTTTTAAAAAGTAAAATTATAAATATTATTTATAGTAATTTTCCATTTTTAGATCATAAACAAAAGATAATTGCAAAATATAAGATGATAGTAATTTTCCTTTTAATATTGTGATCTCACTCAAATTACCCTAGGAGTGAATTACTCTCTTAAATAAGAGATTCAGATGTAGTACTTAGGGATCAATTTCACGGGGAGCGAAGGAACACAAAAGATATTAATCCTTAGTGACTAAGCTAGGTTGAAAATGATTTAAATGTAAATTGCAGTTGTGAGCAATGATTAATTGCTCAAGAGAATGTTTGAGGGTTGTAATCAATAAGAGAAATAGTTAGATTCAAGGTTACTATTCAGCTAGTTCAGGATTATAATGCTATGGATGTTTTAATGAGTTGCTTGCATATACTAAAGAACTTCGACTCTTTAGATTTGGCTAATAACTGTCGTTACTAGTCTCGTCTATTGATCTGTCTGCCGACAATATCGATCGATGTTTGACAGCTTGTATCGATCGATATGTGTGTCGTCGATCGATTACTCTATTGGAGTATCGGTCGATATAGCTCTAGATCGAATCGAATATATGTTCACCAAGATCATAGACCGGCTCTCGCTTATCCCTAGAGGATCTTAGCTTATTCAAGATGATGTCATGAGACTGATTTATGGATTAAATCAATTCCAAGATCATATTCTAGTTAGCTACGCTAGAATAAGCATTAGGGTTCATCAGGATAATGAGTATACAACTCAACAGTCCATAGTTGGGGCTAATCCCTCATAACTATTTGAACCCTAAATCTAACAATGGAATCTACTCAGACATGACTGAGTGATTCATAGCATCTAGGTAATAATAGAGATTCATTTAGAAGACCGAACAATCAAGTTCCTCGTGATAACAAATCTCTTTGTATCTTTCTTCTAAACTTAGAATCCTATAACCTTAGATGAGAACAGAATTAAGATGAAAAGAATACTTTATTAATAAGTAAGAAGTACTAGAACAATGATATGTTGTAAAGCTTACTTTGCCAAAACACATAGGCAAAGGTATAAATATTGAGTACAATTAGGTTAAAAACTCGTCAGGGACATTATAGTAATATTGAGACATCTTGGGCTTCAAGTCGATTGAGAATATTCTTCATTCTTCTGCACGCTCGATATCGATCGATGGTACTATGTGTACATCGATCGATGGAGTATCTCGTCGTCATTTCTTCAAATGTGTTATCGATCGATTACACGAAGTGTGTATCAATCGATATGTAACTCTGGATATCGACCTCGATGTCTGATCTTCAAGTCATCTCGGGAAAACTCTCCTTTAAGCTCCAAATAGCACCTAAAACGTCACTTTACTCCAAAATGCCCTTGAACCTGAAAACATACCTAAGAGATTCCAAAACATAGATATATATAGTAAAATCATATAAATACCATGAGTAAAAGTGGGTCAAAATCATGGTATATCAACTCCTCCAGACTTAACCTTTTGCTTGTCCTCAAGCAAACACACAGGTAGTCTTAGAAAGAAGTTTGAAAATAGCAGGGACTCAATTTAAATCTTAACTTTAGGATCATCACTTCTACTTTGTTGCAAGCCACATCTTATGCCTATTAATCACATGAGTAACACTATGCCATATCCTAGCTCAGCAACTAAATCTCCTAACCAAATATCTTAACAATCATGTCTGTCTATCCCCTCTACTGATCTCATTTATGCATAAAAATAAAAGTGCAGGCTTTACCTTGGGGATATCGATCAAGAAACACATGGATTCAACTCAAGCAAGTCTCTGAACACACATGCAAGTCTTCTCTGATCTCTTTCTTCCCCCTTTTATCTCTCTTCTCTGGATCCTCATAGTTTCAAATTTTGATGAACACTGATTGCCACAAAGGCTATCTTTGCGTTATCTCATTGACTTAGTAACACATACTTTTGAATAAGCGAATAATGGGGTTACAAGAATTAATCCTGCCCCTCGCTTTGATCAATCCTTTAAAGTAGAATAATGGGGTCGCAGGAATCACTCCCACCCCTCTACTTCTCAAGATATCATATCACATCTTTATACAAATAATTTCTCTCTTTCCTTAGGATGCTGAAGAGAGAGAGGGAAGGGAATCAGAAGCACACAGACTATTACCTTCCAGACTTGCAGGAGGATTCCGATCCCTTGTATACCAAGCCCCAAGACAAGCAATAGATTGTCAGGTTAGGTTGGAAATCAGCTTTGGTTCTTCCAAACAATCATGAGAAGTATTGTCGTAGGTGACAGTTGATCCACTTTAGCATCTATAGTACTTTCTGCAATCAACAAATCTAAGAATGGTGCTAAAGAGTGGTTAGATAAAAATAAAATTTTTGAAAAATATCCTAGTCCCTTTCTTGACTCAATAAAACCAATTTTGAAAACATTTTGGTGAAATCAAAAAGGTAAGGTAGCATCAGTAATCTCCCCCCAGACTTAAATCATACACTGTCCTCAGTGTATAATAGTCGGATTAGGGCATAAATAAATCAAAAGGAATGTACTGATATCGAAAATTAGAACGATAGACCTGACCGTGGATACGTATCGAGCGATAGTGAGTCGTCTATGTCAATCGATAAGGATAGGAATATGTCGAGCGATGTCGACAGGATCGTATCGGTCGATAGAGATGGTAATCATCTATATTCTGAAAAACTTAAAAACAAAAACGAAAAACGAAAAATAAAAACATAAATCAGATTTAACTAAGTAAGAAAATACCTAATAGTGGGTTGCCTCCCACTCAGCGCTTTATTATAGTCTTTTAGCTTGACTATGGTAGTGTTGAGGCTAGTAAGGTGAATTCATGACACTTGCTGAGTAGCAAGCCTCATCCGTGTTCTCTCCATGTTTCTCTACAAACCAAGTGGTGAAGAAGCTTCTTGTGGCTTTATCTCCTCTGGTTAGTTTCTCCCTTAATTCATTGACCTCGTTGCGCAGACGTTCTAGACCTTCTGCATTGCTCTCAATGTGGAACTGGTGGTTTCTGAATGTTGGATAGGTGTGTTGGGATAGATCACCGAGTTCTTCTTGTATGTCATTGAGTCTCTCAAATGTTCTCCTTCGTACCATGAGCCTATCGATCGATCTCGGGTAGTCTATATCGATCGACACTGGTGTAGGTCTGTCGGTCGATGCCCTGTCTGGCATATCGGTCGATGGTAATGGTACTGGTCTATCCGCGAGTTGTCTTGAGATGGTTTTGATTTCCTTCTGGATGTTCTCTATAGTGTACTCCATGCTCTTGACGTCGCTTTGCACTGGAAACCATAGTTTCTCAAAGCTTTGGTAGGTAGAATCTCCAACCTCTTGAATCATGGTGAAGAGATCTTGAACTGTCTTCTCCATATCAGCTCTGGTGCAAAACTCGCTGGAGTTCATATCGGGCGATGGACTAGGTGTCATATCGGTCGATGCTGCGCGTCTGTAGTCCTCGCAGAGTGCTCTCAATGTATCTTCAACCTCTTGCAGTCGATCTTCCATTGGTGGGATCATCTCATCAGTTATTTTCTTCTTGCTGGTGTAGAAGGATTTCATCGTTTGTTGTGTGTGGTGTAGAGCCTTGATGATGTGATCCATGGTATCTGCCATTGTTGATGTGCGTTCCTTGAATGAGGTGAAGTTGTTGCTGAGCTGCTGATATTTGTCTTTTAGATCCTCGGTGGTGTTTGCCTCTTCTCGTTTGATGTCGTGATAGATGTTGCGGATGAGATTAGTGATTTCTTCTTTGCTGTAGGTGTTCTGCAAACGTCTATCGTTCGATGTGCGTTGGTCTACATCGGTCGACGGTGTGTGAGGAGCATCGGTCGATGGTGTGTGTCCAGCATCGGTCGATGGCTTCTTGTAGGTTTCCAACTTCGAACGGAGAGTGGATACTTCGTCTTCTAGGGCATCTTTCTTTTGTTGTTGAAGATCATAAGCGCTCTGAATCCAGTTGATTTCAGATTGGAGTTCTGATCGTGCTCTCTCCATTTCATGTGGATAGGTAAAGGTTTGCCAGATGTAAGGACTCTTGGCCTCATAGATCATTCGTTGGACTTCAGCTTCTGTGTAGAGCTTCTCTTTAGGTTCTGCTCTGTTGAAGTGATCTGCATGTATGGGCAAACAAAAACAAGACCAATCAAATAGTGATGCTCTGTTAAGTAACTCCTCTATGGCTTCCTTTGAAACATGGATGATGTCCCCATTGACTCCTCTAGCAAACCCAGATTCATCTCTGAAAACTCCAAATTCGTCCTTCTTCTCCCATAATAAGCGTCGAATTCCATCTTTGAAAGCTCGTCTGCCCGTCTCACGGTGCATATCGAACAATATACGATTATGTTTATCGATCGATATGTGCTGAAATTCTGAATCCTCCGTGTTGAGATGATCAGCTGTAGCTCCGTCTTGATTGGATGCTGTGGTTGTGTTGATGTGCTGATGCTGCTGATTGACAGGGGTGTGAGGTAGTTGTTTGAAGAGGTTTATGGATCCATTGGCGGTTTGAAGGATGTCTCCTATGTCCTTCTTTGTGATTGGGATGATTCTCCCATCCATTGCTCGTGCATTGCCTTCTGGATCTTTGAAAATACCAAACTCATCCGGAGTTAGATAACCAAAATCAATATTATTTATTTGTACCTCGGATGGTGTAGTGGTCGTATCGGGCGATGCTGTATCAGGTGCATCGGTCGATGTTGGCTGACGGTTGTCGATCGATTGTTGTTGAAACGTATCGGTCGATGGGACTTCCTCAGGTAGAATTGCATATTGCAGTGGAATTGTCTCTACTGCAAAACTCTCATTGTAGTCGCTTGCCCAACTTCCAATTGAGTAGTCTCCGTCTCTTATATCCTTAGATGGTGTGTATATGGATATAAAGTCGATAGGATCGCTTGATGGTTCATAGGGTCGTTTGAGCGATCGTCTTGGTTGCATATCGGTCGATGAAGGCTTGCTTACATCGATCGATGCATTGAATCTGAAGGTGTGGGAAGTGTGTCCATCTTCTTCTTCACGAATAAATCTGTACTCTGTAGCTCGTTCTTCCTCGTAATCTTCATCGTATTCCTCCTCTAGAGGTATGTAGTCGTCCGATTCTGATGTAGCTGGCTCGAAATCTCTATTTGGAAACTCCACAATAGGTTTGTCTGTTGATGCTTGGGTTTCAGCGTTGTTCCTCCAAAAGGGCTGTCTATCGATCGATGTTGTGTTAGCTACGTCGGTCGATGAGATGGTATTGGAATCGGGCGATGGGATGTTGCTCTCATCGGTCGATGTAACCGGATTGGTTTCGTATTCGGCCATGGAATCGTACTCATGGGAACAGAAACAAGCTGCTACGACTTTTGTGGTCTCCTTAACTGGTAGCTTGATGACCTGGACGGGATCATAGAGGGTGGTGGGACTTATTAGGGTTAGGCAGAGCTTGTTGAACTTTAGGTCACAAACGGCTCCGACGGTGGCTAGGAAAGCTCTTCCAAGTAGTAGTGATGTTTTGAAGTTTAGCTTGACATCCAGGACGTGGAAGTCTGTAGGGATGATAGCATCTACAATCTGTACCTCAAGATTTCGAATTATGCCTCCAGAGTTCTGTTGAGAACAATCCACAAAGATGAATGTCTCATTAGTAGGTTCTATCTTCAGACGTAGGTGGTCTGCCATGATCTTAGGTATGATGCTGACTCATGATCATGTATCACATAAGGCACGAGGGAATTCAATGCCCCTGATGGAACATGGTACTGTGAACTTCCCTGGATCGCTCCTCTTTGGTAGTGTGATCCTCTTCTTTAAGCTGTCACGAACTTGGTGAAACATCCTCTTGAAGTCTTCTTCTGTCTCCTTGGTCTCTCTGAAGAACATCCACAATCTGTGAGAAAAGTAGGCTTCTTCAAAGGGTTTCTCTGCAGGGATCCTTAGAACTCGTTTCCTGAAGTTTTCCATCTCTGCTTCATTAGCTCCCCTTTTAAGGTGCTTTGCAATCTTCTCTTTCCTTTTTCGTAAAACTCTTCCTAGGTTTTCCTTTTCTGGTTCCATGAGTTCAATGATGTCTGTGGGTTTCTTAAATATGGCTGTAGGAAGAGATTTGGAAAGTTTGGACTGCTCCCGGAGTGCATTAAGTCGTGCTACATCGATTTTGGGTAGTTGCACTCGGCGGTGGGGGATAGTATATCGATCGATGGCTACTGTTGTGTGTCGGTCAATATCGGTGTCTCCGGATCGGTCGATGGAAAGGTTTCTGTATCGATCGATGGGGTCTGAAGATCGGTTGACGTCCATACCGGTGGGTGGTCGTGGGTGTTTGGCTGCAAAGGCTTCGTGTGACATGATTTTGATTGAATTGCACTCGTTGGAGGGTTCCTCGAAGTCTATCGATCGATACTCGTCAAAGTTTATCGATCGCTTTGCTTTTGGTGATATCGATCGATGTCGAGCCGATGATGTCGATCGATATGAGTCAAATCCGGCTTCGGGTGAGGCTTCATCTGTCGAGTTTTGCAGCTTATCCTGGGTGACTTCCTCCCAGAAATCATCATCTATGATGGCATTGACGTGGTGGTGAGTAGTAGGCTCTCCTGGTGCTTTTGCCAAGGCTTCTTGTTTCTTCAAAGCTTCTCCTGTCTGAACTACTTGAGTCTCCACTTTCTTCACATATGTATTCAAAGTATCAAGCTTTGAATTCAGAGTTGTGTAGACAGAGTCAATCTTCCCGTTGAAATCCACCTGGAGTTTCTGTTGTGTCTATAGAACTCTTTCCAGCATTTCTTCTAGCTTGCTTTCCTGGGTGGGTAGGGGTGGATTGGTGTAGAATGAGTTTCCGTAACTCCTGTTGTTGTTGGGGTTGCTGCTGTTGTAGGAAGGTTTCTGCGGGCTATAGTTGCTCCTCTGTCCTGAGAAGTTTATGTTTCCTCCTTGGTTTTCAGATCTCTGAAATCCAGCTCCACTGATCCAATTCACATCTTCGTCTACTTGATCCTCTGCGGTTTCTGCATCCTCAACTGAGCAAATCTGCTTGTTAAGTATCTTCTGAACATTATCCAGCTGTGATTGAAATTCACTAATTTGTTCCTTCCCAAGGAATGAGACAGATTTTGCTTTGACGATGTTCTTCGTGCTGTTGCTTGAAGCCAAGTTATCAGTTAATTTCACAGCGTCATGTGGATTCCTTGTGCTGAAATTTCCTTCACTAGCAGTGTCCAGAGCCATTTGATACTTTAGAGCGATGCCTCTGTAGAAGGTGCAGAGTAGTTGCACGTTGTTGTATCCATGATGTGGGCAGTCGCGCTGGTAGGACTTGAATCTGTTCCAGGTATCCTTGAAAGATTCTCCAGGTTCCTGAGTGAATGTAGCAATTTTCCTTCTCCAGTCCTCAGCACGTGACTCATCAAAGAAGTTACGCAGGAATGCGTTTTTGATGTCCTTCCAGGTAGTGAGAGAACCTGGTGGTAGTTGTCGCAGCCACTGCAAAGCTTCTCCTGATAGAGAGTATTTGAAAAGCTTGCAGAAAAGATAGTCTTCAGGGACTCCGTTGGCTTTGATGGAAGATATAATATCTTCGTATCTTTCCAGATGATCCATAGGATGCTCATGAGATAACCCACAGAAGGGTATTTGTCCTACGAGACTGTAGTACTGCGGCTTGAGCTCGAAATCTCCTCTCTGAATAGCAGGAGGGCGGATGGCGGATCGGTTGGTATAGAACTGATCTGGACGGTTGTAATCTACCAGGGTTCTAGCTCTGTTGGCTTCATCTGCAGGTTGGATGAAGTCTGTAGTGTCTTGCTCAGGAATGATTTCCTTTTGAGCATTCAGCTTCTGACCTGCTGCGTTACGCAGGTGACCATCTTGATCACGCAGGTCTCCATTCTCATCGGTTCTGAGAATAATAGGCGCTACCATGGCTCGTCGGGTAGTATCGATCGATGTTAGGTGATCTATATCGATCGATGTCGGATGAAGAGTATCGGTCGACGGTAGGTTGTCGAGCGATGAAGTGCGGCGAGTATCGGTCGACAGAGAAGGTGTCTCGGTCGACTGTGATAGAGCAGTATCGGTCGACGAACGGGTGTTGATGTCGATCGATGTCGGTGTATCGGTTGACAAGGTAGAGGTTATGTCGATCGATGTGGAACGTAAGTTCTTGCGGATGCTACGCTCCAAGCTGTGGGGGTCTTCTGAGTACACAAGTTGATGATTCTTGTTGCTTCTGGTATTGCTGGGCATGTACCTGAAAATCAAGAAATTTTTTTTGCGTCAGAAGGTGATTTAGCAGAAATTTAAATAACCTAGACCTAATCAGATTAAATCTAATGGCGATCTTAGCTCCCCGGCAACGGCGCCAAATTTGATCTCACTCAAATTACCCTAGGAGTGAATTACTCTCTCAAATAAGAGGTTCAGATGTAGTACTTAGGGATCGATTTCACGGGGAGCGAAGGAACACAAAAGATATTAATCCTTAGTGACTAAGCTAGGTTGAAAATGGTTTAAATGTAAATTGCGGTTGTGAGCAATGATTAATTGCTCAAGAGAATGTTTGAGGGTTGTAATCAATAAGAGAAATAGTTAGATTCAAGGTTACTATTCAGCTAGTTCAGGATTATAATGCTATGGATGTTTTAATGAGTTGCTTGCATATACTAAAGAACTTCGACTCTTTAGATTTGGCTAATAACTGTCGTTACTAGTCTCGTCTATTGATCTGTCTGCCGACAATATCGATCGATGTTTGACAGCTTGTATCGATCGATATGTGTGTCGTCGATCGATTACTCTATTGGAGTATCGATCGATATAGCTCTAGATCGAATCGAATATATGTTCACCAAGATCATAGACCGGCTCTCGCTTATCCCTAGAGGATCTTAGCTTATTCAAGATGATGTCAGGAGACTGATTTATGGATTAAATCAATTCCAAGATCATATTCTAGTTAGCTACGGTAGAATAAGCATTAGGGTTCATCAGGATAATGAGTATACAACTCATCAGTCCATAGTTGGGGCTAATCCCTCATAACTATTTGAACCCTAAATCTAACAATGGAATCTACTCAGACATGACTGAGTGATTCATAGCATTTAAGTAATAATAGAGATTAATTTAGAAGACCGAACAATCAAGTTCCTCGTGATAACAAATCTCTTTGTATCTTTCTTCTAAACTTAGAATCCTATAACCTTAGATGAGAACAGAATTAAGATGAAAAGAATACTTTATTAATAAGTAAGAAGTACTAGAACAATGATATGTTGTAAAGCTTACTTTGCCAAAACACATAGGCAAAGATATAAATATTGAGTACAATTAGGTTAAAAACTCGTCAGAGGCATTATAGTAATATTGAGACATCTTGGGCTTCAAGTCGATTGAGAATATTCTTTCTTCTTCTGCACGCTCGATATCGATCGATAGTACTATGTGTACATCGATCGATGGAGTATCTCGTCGTCATTTCTTCAAATGCGTTATCGATCGATTACACGAAGTGTGTATCGATCGATATGTAACTCTGGATATCGACCTCGATGTCTGATCTTCAAGTCATCTCGGAAAACCTCTCTTTTAAGCTCCAAATAGCACCTAAAACGTCACTTTACTCCAAAATGCCCTTGAACCTGAAAACATACTTAAAAGACTCCAAAACATAGATATATATAGTAAAATCATATAAATACCATGAGTAAAAGTGGGTCAAAATCATGGTATATCATATTGTTACATGTGTTAAAATATATAATGATTAAAATATATTTACCAATATACAAGATAATAAAAGAAATATTTTATATAAATTTATTTCAAAGTAAAAAGGAAAATTTAAAAATTATTTCATAGTAACTATTGTAGAAATTTTCCTTTTTAAAATATCAAAAATAAAAAAGCTCTGAAAACAATTTATTTAATACTAATGTCCTTTTCTAAAATCCTAATAAATATATAATTGTAAAAAAATTATATTGAGTTTGGTTCTTCAAAATCGATAACTAAAATGATTAAAAATATATAGTCAGAACTATAAAACTGATATTAAAATTTATGATAAAAATATATTTTGATAACAATTGATTTCTTTTCCTCAAAATATTATCTGATAGTAATTTTCATTTTTAATAATGTGAATGTGTTAAAATATATAATGATTATATATATATATAATAAAAACGAATTTTATATAAAAAAATAATTTTAAGATTTATTTCAAAATAAAAAGGAATATTTCAAAAATTATTTCGTAGTATTTTTTGTACAAATATTTCTTTTTAAAATATCATAAACAAAAAAGACCTGAATACTAATTTTCTTTTATAAAATCCTAATAAAGATATAATTGTAAAAGATTATATTGAGTTTGGTTCTTCAAAATTGATAACTAATATGATTTAAAATATATAGTGAGAACTATAAAATTGATATAAAATTTATGATAAAAATATATTTTGATAACAATTGTTTTTTTCCTGAAATTCTAAAGAGTAGATAATTATAATAGGTTATATGACAGATTTATTTTTCTAAAATTTTGAACAAAAATATAAAATAGTATTTAATATTATTTTTTTGTTTTTTAATTGTAAATAAAAAAGTGATTTAAAAATTAGAATGCTTTCCTTTTTAAAATATCCTAGCAAAATAAACTTTTAAAACTTATTTAATAAAGCATTAAGTTAGTTAATAAGAATGTGTATATTGTTGTCATCGACTCGATTGATGTATTTTACTTTCATTTCTTATTACTTTTTCAATTAATTTCTTATTTTAAATTGTGTTGAGTTAAAACGTTTAGATGTAGTATATTCTTTACAAAGTTTATAACATTTATCTATACACCATGATTATAAAATATAAATATTAACTTAAATTTATTTGTGTAAACAAATTTTAATTATAAAATAAATTTCAACATATGCAAAAAAAAATCATAAACTATAATAATATTTATTATTTAATATTTTTTACTAAACTAAAACATCAAACAAAATCAGTTGCAACGCAACATGCTCACATCTTGTCCTTTTATATATATCGGCACAAATTCATCCCTATTGTAATTGATTTCTTTTAAAAAGTAAAGAAATATACAAACTTTAAAAATCAGATTGGAAAATGTCTTAACTAATAGATAGACCCGTATATATTTGATATTGAAATTATAGAACATTCCTTATTTTTTTATGTTTTCCATTAATAAATTATATCCATTTGATCTGTTATTACATTTTAATCAGATTGAAAACTTTAAATATATGGCTCTTTTAATTTATTTTATTGGTATATGAAAAATGTTTAACAATTTTTAAACTTTAAAATCAGATTGGACAAAAGTCTTAACAATTTCATGAAAACATTGCATTAAGTATAAATTATATTATCTGCAAGTAATACCCATATTTAAGTTAAACAAAAATAAACGTACATTTTCTCCGTCTAATACCATTTATGACAAACCAAAAAATTGGGTCAAACAAAAAGAAATTACCAAAGCCAGCAAAATAAGCATTTTGACTTTTGACTGTTGACTAAAAGATAAAAAAAAAAAAAAAAAATCTGTACATGAATTCTTCTTATTTTTCTTCTATGAACCCTGTCATCAAATTTTATATGCTATACTACAAACGAATAAGGTTGTTTGGTGCGGAACATAATAGAAATCGTGTTAAGTTATTTCTCTTTAAGTTAAGAAAAGCCTATGGTAATTTATAAATTATAAAAATGTTAAAAAAAAGGAAGGTTACAGCATATAATAGTGTTACTTGTTTTAGTTTACAAACAAAAAGGAAGAAGAGGGTTGATAATGTACACAACCTCTTTTTCACGGTTGTAATTAAGCTCCAAATCACCAACCAGTTAAGTAACGAGTTTATTTCACTCTAGCACACTTTATCTGTTTTTGTTACATTGGAAGTCAGTTGTTGCTACTGAGATATTTTATTATGATTAAATACATATCTGCCCTCGAAAAGCTTAACTAAATGAGGGGTTTTGGGTAATTGCCCAGTAAACTAGTGTATTAGGCTGGTTATGATTTTTGAATTTTGAATTTGGGCTCGTTACCTTTTATTTCACTAAAGATGTTATTTATTTACAATTATATTTTAATTTCTTTTATTAGTTTCTGTAAAAGAAAGAGAGGGATCGAAGGTTTCCAGCAAACCACGGTGTAGAGAACGACATACTAAATTTCCTATCGGACGATGATTGACGATGGAGGATGACGGAGACAAAAATTTCGTCGCAAAAAAGTGGGCTTAGAGAGGAAAAGATAAAGGTAAGTCATTTGTGGCCAGGGTTTTGATTTGGGGTGGGGATAAAAGGTTTCAAATCGTGGATTAAGGTAACGATTCGTGGTTGGGGAGTTCCGATTTGCGGATTAGGGTTTTGATTTGGGGTTGTGGGTTTTTTTTGGGACTTGAAGAAGCTGAGTTTTTTTTTCTTTGTGTGTGTTACAGAGAAGGCGCAAACTGAGGAGAAAGTCGCGAAGGACAGGTTACCGCTGCGTTTGTTTGCGACAGACCGATTGCTCAATTATGTTAGGGAGAAGCTACCACAACACACTGTATTGGCCTTGTCTGCGGTGCTAGATGCTGAGTTTGATCCCGAGGTCAGTTTGTGTGAATGTACATGTTTGCATGTAGATGCGAACTGGTGGCTGTGAATATGTATTTGTATGTTTATACTATGGTTTGTTGAAGGTGTACAAGTATGTATGCTTGTACATGTGTACAAGTATGCTCGCTTATAGATGTGTACAAGTATATCCGCATGTACATGTGTACAAAACTGTATGTGGCTGAATATGTACAAAGTTCTGATGTTTCTTATGTGTTCTTTGCAGCTAAGCGTGCAGTCGATGGTGGAATGCAGGGAGGATAAGGAAGATGGCTAGGGAGAATTTGACTGTGAAATTTAGAAGGAAATGATAACAGCGATTCATAGGGGTTGAAAGAAGGGTTAGGCACGCTGAAAGAGAGCCATATTGTTAGACTGAAGGGTTAAATTTTGCTTTATGTTAGATAGTTGTATGTAGTATAATTTGTGTTGGATGAATGGACTGGATCTTTGTGAGAACAATAGTCACATGTACATCTGAGAACGATATCCACGTGTATACCTAAATACAATATCCACATATACATGATATCCATGTGTACACATAATTAACATTAACAAACATGGTATACATATGTAGACAATCATTAAGACCAACTCCTATTATAGTTTGATTCTAATTAAACTATTTGCATTGAAAATGTGTTCTTGTAGTGTACATATAAGCTAAATTGTATAAAATAATGGCTTATGTAGGCAAATTATAAGGTCTCTCTTTAATCAAAAACCATAAAAATCATTATCATGGTCAATGATTCACCTGTACACAAGTTTAATTGTACAATGATTTCTATATACACCAAATTATTTTTCATAGATTTGCAAGTTTTAGTATTTGTAAGGCCTAAAGCGTAACGTGTACACATGTAATTCGTTATCCATGTGTACAATCTCTGACATCAACTCTTTGTCGGCCGCAGAACTCGAATAGGAGAACCTTCCTCCTCTGTTCTTCAAAGTCTCATCACAGAAAAACATCTTCTTTTACACGACCTAGAACTTGATTTATGTTTTTTTTTTCTTAGCGTGCCTGTAAATTGCTTTATGGATTTTGAAATCAAAGGCGTTATTTAGTGATTTCCTTTCTCAACATCATCTTTCTTCTTTGTTTTTTGTTGGATTAATTATCAATTTTTTTTGTTTTTTATGAACACAGATAAACATCGACAACTTGAGAGGAGAGAGAGAGAAGAAAGAGAATAATGTTATTTATGGAATAAAATCTAGACTGTTGAAATTAGGAAAGAAGAATGTTGATTGAATGGTTGTGATTAATTAATAGATATGTGTCTTTTCCAGATATGTTTAATTTAATATCAGCCGTTGAAGCTTTATGAAAATTAATGGTTGAACACTTATCCCGCCAAAAGTAAATCTGGTTAGTTGCTTTATATTTGGGATGTAACGAAGAGGAGGGGAGAGAATTGAAGAAACTGTTTGAGTATAATAATGTGACCTTGCATGTAATAAAAGAAGAGGAAAGTGATTCTGGGTGTAAATATTTCTTAAGTAATTAGCTGCTATTAAATAAATAAGTTATAATAAATCTAGTCGGTAAGTTAAAAAAAATTACTGCTCAGGCGGTTAATTTCCATTTTTAGATAAAGCTACGGCCGCGGGTTCAAGACCTAATTATTTTAAAATATAAAGTCCCGCTCGTGTTCCTTTTCTATTTCTACTCCGTCACCTCTGCAACACTCTCTCTCTCTCTCTCTCTCTCTCTCTCTCTCTCTCTCTCTCTCTCTCTGTTTCTTTTAAGTAGATTACCACTTCTTTAACTTATGCAATCAAAATACTTCCGCTGGTGGTGAAATAACTCCTAGCCTACCACAGGTAGATTAAATCCGCCCTAGTTTCAAAACAGAGTCTTTTTAAAATCTTGATGCCAAATGAAGTAGGACTTACTAATTAGGGAAACTTCTTCTTTTTTTCATTTTTTCTAGGTCATCAATCAACTTTACTCTTCATCTAGGGATATCAATTCTCATCCGTTTATTACAGTGGTAAATCTCGGAATCAGCTTCATTGATCTTGGATTTGATGTCGGGATCATCGTAAGCCAGGTTGCTTGAGGAAGAAGAAGGAGAAAAACTTAGTCTCGCGCCAGAGAACAGTGCTGTCTTCTTCCGCAGTTTGAATCGCCGCCGCCAGATTGGTCGCTTCCGAAGAGTATCAGTTTCCGAAAGTAGAATTTTCTAGAGTTTTCACGTTTATTAAGAACATAATAAATGTTTACATTTTAATTTATTATTTATTTCTTTTATACACTTTTTAATAAGTATCGACTAATGAAATTTAATCAATTCAAATATTCACAATTAATGTTTTTTAAAAATATACAAAAATACATTAAAAATATAGAAAATCCATATTTATGAAACAAAAATTAAATATAGAAAATCTCACTTTCAAGAACGGAAGTAGTACCACTTTGGGCAATATGTGGAATCATAGGCGGATTTTGATCCTCTCGTGACCAGAACGATAGACATTATATGGCATGAACGGAAGTATTAAGTCACTATTAACTAAGAATATTCGTTCAACTCTCTACATCTGCGTATTTGTTATCAAATGTAAAAGCCATTACAAAATAAAATTGCAATTCATTCGAGTTTCTTTTATTGGTATTAATGTGGGATTAGGTTGAAATGAGCGACAAAACATTATCTCAAAATTTGGAAAGAAAATGTTTAGATAAACCCAAGCAAAAAAAAAGACAAAAGCATAACAAAAGCAAAACAAAAGAAAAATATAGTATTTAACAATCAAATACTAAAAACAGTGGCGGATTCAGAAATATTTTTAATCGGGGGCACAATATATTTATCAATTAATTAATTTTTTAATAAAAAATTCTATATAATATACAATAAAAATAAATAACAAAATTAAGCTTAAAGTATTATACTACATTTAAATTTGGTACCATGACATTATAAACAAAACTAATCATAAACTATTTTGATTTTATTATTTCTTTTTTCAAAAATTAATTTAGGTGTCTTATTGTCAAAATAGTTTATGGGAAATTATTTTTGAACTAATGATGTACAATAATTGCTATCTTATATATGACTTAGGTAGATTGCTTTAATGATATGGAAAAGAAGATAATTAGTTTGAAAAACAAACAAATGATCTAAGGAAAAAAAAGAAAGACGAGTGATATAAATGAAATGAGTAATAAATTAAATGTAGGGAAAGAAGGGGAAAATGGGCATTTAATTCCTCAACTATTTGAAATCAGCAAGTTTAATCCTGAACTGTCACTTGCATGATTTTATTCCCCAACTAATAGTTGACTTGGCAAATTAATGACCAAAAAAGTCAACTGTAAAGTCATAAACGATTTTCGTTAGTTTTATATCAAATATCTCCGCCATTGAACTTGAAAAACTCGAAATCTTCAAATTCAAATATTTAACTTTGAATGAAGACGATTTCTGGTGACAGAAAGACGGTTTCCGGTGATATTTGTTTCCGTGATTGCACTGAATTTTCTATCTTTTTACCGAAAACCGTCATTCTGTCACTAGAAATCGTTTTAACTCAAAGTTAAAGATTTGAATTTATAGATTTCGAGTTTATCAAATTCAATGACGGAAATAATTGATATAAAACAAACGAGAATCGTTTATAATTTCACAGTTGACTTTTTCGGTCATTAATTTGCCAAGTCAACTATTAGTTGAGGAATAAAATCATGCAAGTGATAGTTCGGGACTAAATGCCCATTTTCCCGGGAAAGAAGCTTTCTTTATTTTTTTTAACAATATTAAATGGAACACACGTGAGAATATAGAGTAAAAGGAAGAAATAGGAAAATGGGTAAAATAGAATAGGAGACATCGAACGTTGCTCCAAAACATAATGGGGCACTATATGCCACAGAGCTACTTAACTGATATTGTTATACTCTGATGCAAAACATTTATAAAAGTAGTAGGGGGCACGTGACCCCATACCTTATAACGTGTATCTGCCCCTGATTAAAAATAAATTAAGTTCTAGATAATATTTTTTCAACAAATAAACAATATTTATTTTTAAAAAAAAATCTTATGTTATGATTTTTCAACATCTAAGTTTTGAATGTAATAAAAAAAGGAGATTCATGAACATAGATTACGTTCATGGTTTAGTCCGGTATGTCTCGCTCAGATATGAGTTCGAAACAGGATCTAGTGAAGTTGAGAAATATCTGCCTTGTAATCTGTTTCTTGGTTGTGAGTCCGAGAAGAAACTTGGATTCTCCAGATCTCAGAATCAAAACTATGTTTGCTATTGCTGAAGATATATGGTTCCCGCATGTACATGCAGAGACTTGGGTAGGAAATGATCCATGTCACAACTGGTACGGGATCATCTGTTTTGAGGGTAGCATCACGATGATAACCTTTATAAAATCTATTCTGACAGGTTCATATCTCCGAGATTCGCAGATCTCAGTTCTCTGACTGAAATTTATCTGGCTCATAACAGACTGAGCGAGTGACTGGGCATCACCCATCTCGAGCTTCTTATCAAGCTGAAAAACCTTACCATTATGGATGTTTCCCATAACGAAGCTGTCATTGCTAAAAGCCTAACAAAAGAGAAAACACACACACATCAAAAGCTAAACCACTCTCTTCATGATCGATCTTATATATCTAAGAAACAAGCCAAGAAGAGGAAGACGTCGAAGAGGTTGAAGAAGATGAAGATGGAAGCTCAGGGACCCTTTTCTCAAAATGGTTGATGGTTCTACAAGAAAATCAGAGCAATGAAGAGTATGTCGATTGAAAGGACAGGGAAACTGCGGTTCTGGTGCAATGTGTCTAGTAATTCTTCACTAAACTTTTTGGAAAAAAAAAACTCTCCATGGCATAAATCTTGCAAATCTCAATGAATGGTTCATAAATTAATGAAAAGGGAGTTTAAACTTCTGTCCATATACCTTTCTAAATGAGCAAATGGGTTGTTCTGATTTGGAAGTACTAGATTTGAAGGTGTTGTGACCTCGTTTAAAATAAATATTATAAATTAATAAATTTCTCTATTTTTAAGCTGGACCGGTTCAGAACATGACACACATCATTAAGATAATAACTTTTAAAAACATTTATGTAAGTATATTGTCTCATTAAATTAATAAATTAATAATTTAGATGTACATATGAAGTAGAAAAAACTATTATAATTTTTATTTTATATTTATAATGGCTTATCTTATATATTTTTAACACTTGGTATATTTTGATGAAATTTATTAAAATTATATCCAAAACAACATTATAAATTATATCTTAACCAATAGTAATATTGAATTTCAAAGAATTAACCAATGCATATACACTAGAATCAAATATATTTTTTTTTATTTTAGAAAAGGTATATATTTAAGTTGAAAATCTACAAATGATATATTTGTAAATGAATAACTCTATAAATTAATAAAATACCATATTTTCATTATGATTAATTTATAGGAGTAGAGTTTTTACTGTATGTATTAAATTGTTGCTTTGTATTGGAAAGAAGAAAATGTGCTTGGAGAATACTGAAGACCAATCAGAATTCATGTATGTTATTTTTTATAATCTCTATTATTTACCTATAAAAAATATTAATTCATTTCATTAATATCCAAACTAAATACAATCTCTCTCAAAACATAGTTAAAGTATAGATTTTATGTAATAATTTATTTAAAAGTGATTTTTAAAATATATTCTGTATAAATTATATATTTATAATAAGTTTATAGAAATTTTTATATTTCTTACATACTCATAATTGTTATATAATTTCATTGCATTATATAAATTTATTTAAATTATATGTATTTTTATCATCTAAAATGTGTAACTTCACTAAGTATGATATATAGTATTTTGATAGATATATAAACATATTTGTTAAAGTTTTTTTTATTGTTGATAATAGTTAACATAAATAAATAATAATAATAGTTGTTAACAAAAAATATTTTATCTTATAATATTTTCTTATAATTTAGTTTGAGGAATTAATTAATGTTATTTGTTTATTCTTTTTAACATATATTTATAAATAAATAAAAATTAAATATTTTTATCGCTTTAATATTTTTAAACAATAAAATATCATACATAATTGTTATTTGTTCTTACATTTTAATCGTTAGGATATACGAAATAACCAACAAATCGTAACTTAGTGAAAACAAAAGGCCGGGTGGGTTAAGGTTCGGCGACTCGTAGATTGACAAGGCCTCAGGTTTCAAAAGAAAGAATTTTGAAAGTTGATGTGGAACCCACAAACTTGCTATTTATGGAAGGAATTGTTGTTTTAATTTTGTTACAATATAGAAAAGAAGAATCGACAGAAATAGAAACTTCTTCCGTCTGTTGATTTTATCCCTGGAAGAAAAGTTCTAAATGAATTAAAAGAAAATAAGAGCAAGTATAGATCGGTTCTCATCATCCTCGACCTCTCTTCTAAACGGTGTTTTGTTCTGACTTCCGTTAGATCTTTTCCAATTGGGAACATGGGTCTGTTTCATCAAAGCAAATTACTACAAGCGACTGAACTTCACTGGAACAGAGTTTAGGTACAGATTCTCTCATAATCACTCTCTAAACTTAATCCTAAACAGTAAACACACACACATAATGATCTCGTAAATGAACAGGAAGGTGATTACAACTTTGAATCAAGAACGGATTGAGATGCGTCGGCTTAACCCGAGCACAATCTCCTAAAGAACACTGGCCTAACCTAGCTGCTCTAACTCAAGTCTACTCAATTCCAAATCCAAAGCTGGTCTTCTCAGAAACGTTGGTCTTAAGCTGCCAGCTCAGCAAAAGCTGCTTCCAGCTTCTCACAGTCCTTTGATTAAGGTGATGGTTGTTCTGTTCTTTTAACTTCCAGTTGCGACTTCGTTAACTCTTGTGAAACTGTGAACAAATGCTTTCATCAAAACTCAATTTTGCAACATTGCCTTACGGACATTCACTGGAATTGCAGTTATGGGAAAGGTTGAGCTTCGGTACTCTGTTATGTTGAGAAGTTTGTGGTTTCTCGTTGCGTGTCTTTGTTTTCATGAAGTGGTCAATGGACGTGGGACTCCAAGGAGGATCTTAAAGGCTCCTTCTGATCCTAGAATCACGACCCTGTTTACCATAGCTGGAGAATTCGGTTTCCCGCGGGAATTTGCAGAGAGTTGGGTGGGAGACAATCCTTGTCAAATGTGGTACGGGGTATTATGTACGAATGGTACCATAACGGGCATAGTCTTCACGTCCATGAACTTATCCGGTATTATCTCCCCGAAGTTCGCTGAGCTTACTTCTTTGAGTTTGATTGATCTCTCTAATAACAGCCTGACCGGTACAGTCCCTCCCGAGCTTCTTACAAAGTTGAGTAATCTGCAAATTCTTGACGTTTCTCGTAATAAACTTCACGGGAAGTTGCAGCAGAACGAGCTTATAAACATTGCAGGCAATCCACAGATTGAGGTTACTTCAGAAACAGAGAAGAAGAAGAAGAAGAGAATATCAACTGTTGTGGGACTTTTCATTGGGATTGTAATTGGTCTCATGATCGCTGGAGGAATAGGAAGTCTTACTTACTACCTGGTAACTGGAAAGAAGAGGAATTCTAACATGGAGACGGAAATGATTGAACTTCAGCCATCTAGTGTCGTTGCAGAGAGAGTTGTACCTTCTGACGACATTATGATTCCGTTTCATATTCTCAGTGATGCTACTTCTGGATTCAGTGACGGTAACTTCATCGGCAAAGGAGGGTTTTCAGTTGTGTACAGGGGCACGCTGCCTGATGGAACTGACATCGCAGTGAAGAGAATGGGAAAAGAGGACCCTTTGATTGGTCTCGACACTTTCAGATGTGAAGTTAGTGTCCTGAGCAAGATCCATCACCGAAACCTAGTCGTTTTCCTAGGTTATTGTCTCGAAGGAGATGAGAGATTTTTGGTTTACCAATTGATGCATCAAGGGCCTCTGAGTAAACACCTATATGACCCGAGAGATCACGGATTGGAACCCTTAGACTGGACTAAGCGGCTTACCATTGCCCTTGACGTTGCTAGAGGGATCGAGTATCTACACACGTTGACTCGCCAAAACAGAAGCTACATTCACCGTGATTTAAAACCTTCCAATATTCTTCTGGGAGATGACTTGCGAGCCAGGGTATCTGATTTCGGTTTAGTCCGGTCAACAGCTGAAGGCAAAGATTCCTTCACAACCGATAAATTTTCTGGAACAGTTGGTTACCTTCCCCCGGAATATACAAGTACGGTCTTTTACTTATTCTTAGCCACATATACATAAATGCCTTTATTATTTTTTAAAATATTTGGTTTATGTGATGAATAATTTCTCCTTTTATTATTACAGTGGCAGGAAGGATCTCTCGAAAACTGGACGTCTACAGTTTCGGAGTGGTTTTGATGGAGCTATTAACAGGAGAAAAAGCCGTCGACAAAACACGATCTGAAGATCCCCACATAGCTCTCTGGTTCATTAACCTCGTCAAAGAAGACTCCTTCGAGAATGTGATCGACGAGACCATCCAGATCACTGAAGAGAACCGAGGCAGCATTTCTGAAGTGGCTAAACTGGCCAGTTACTGTTGCGCCAGAACTCCCGAGCAGAGACCCGAGATGAGCTATGCTGTCACCGTGCTTGCCTCGTTGACCGAACAGTGGACTCCCAGGGAAGTTGAAGAGACGAGAGACGAGTTTCTTGAAGAGCTTGGAAAGAGGTGGCATGAGCAACGCAGGTTAGAAGGAAGTAGTGGTCCGAGCAGCCCTGCGAGACAGTAATAAACCCACTGTAAATGCAAGTCTTGAAGTTCAGCAACATAGCTCTCATTTCATGTCATCCCTTAAAGCTGGTAAGTATAATTCACCTGCGCTCATGTGTTTGTTGTTTCTTGATTTGGATTGCAAATGTGTGTGTAAAACTATTTTACGGAATTGTTTGTTAATGCAGAGGTCAAAGAGACACTTCTTTGTCTGTCCAAAAAAGAGATTGGTAAGGTAAGCACCATTCTTAATCTTTTCATTATTTATCCCAATTGCCCCAAAAGTGTTAATCTCTGTCAAGACCGTTGCTGTTCTGCAATCTGAGTTGTCTTTTGTTCTTGGTGTTTGTTGCTACAGATTTTTATGTTTTGTCAGCCACTTGTACAAGTAGGGCTCGAGTCTTGAGTGTCAAGTTTGAAAGCTTTGTAACTACTCTTTTATCATGGTTTTTGATCAGAAGAAGAAAACCAAAAGGCGTATGATCTTCCTTCCTCACCGACTTTCTTCCAGAATTTGCAAAAGGCATCAAGAGCTTGTGTATGTCTCCATTTTCATTGTTGCTTAAACTATCTTTGCTGTGATCTGAAAAGGGTTTGTATCGTGTGTGTGTGTAGTGTAGTTTGACCGAAGGGGAAAAGACTAAGCAAGGTTCTAGAAGAGAAACCAAAGAAAGATCTGTACATGATGAGTGTGGATCCCAAAGATGCTCCTGACCAGCCTGAGTAAGTTGCTTTTCTCTAAAGCTCTGTAATTACCCTAAATGACGACCTGTAGTTGATTGTAGTTTTGTTGAGTTTGTGTTAGTTGTAAAAGGAAGATTATATACTAATAGTATAAGATTTTACACTTTGCACCATAACTAATATGGTACATTAACAGATACATTGAGAAGGGATAGAATCCGGACTTCCAGTGGCTACTCAACGGGAAAGCTCTCTATCTGTACAGCCACCCTTCTTGAATTGAACCGAAAAAAATGACAGTTCAGGTATATATACTCCTTCCCCTGAAGACAAGCTTAGACTGAGAAAAAATTTAGAAGCACTCTCATGTAAAGACCCCTGTTGCTGCAAACTCAAAACGTAACCCCCCGGCCAAATTGTTTCTTGCAGTTCTAAAGCCAAGCTGAAGCGAGTGTAAGAGACATTCAGCGAGAAAAATGTCTCTGCCGTTAAGAAATCGATCTTCCAAGAATGAAGCAATGCGTTTTCTCAGTATAAAAAGCTTGAATCTGAACGAGAGAGAGGACCACATGAATGAAGAGTGTGGTTATAGCTGCTTCACTGCTTGCAATGTAAAACTGCTGTACAGCTCCCAAATTCATAGCCAAACCAATTGACTGTTCTGCAGAGTTCTGATCTCAAAGCCAAGGATACCTTTGTGCGAAGGCTTTCACGATAGCCAAAATATTCTCTCTGCACCCATTTGTGGCAACAGCGTAAGCGACACTACTTCGATGGTCTGAATTGTCTTGTATCTCCAACGATGCCACACTTGATATTCATCAGGTATAGTAAGACTTGTGTACAAGATAACGCCATGTTCTTTGGATTACGCCATTCACAGCATCAAATGTCAGGAAACTAACTTGGTGTTGTTTCTTGATTATGTTCTGCTGCAGCGCTTCCACCACACTAATGAACTCAAATGGCCTATCCATTCCCACCAAACGATGTTCTCAATTGATGATCCAAGCTGCTTCTGGAACCATGAAACGATTCATGAAACACGATGTCTGTGTCTGGGAATGAAAACAGGGTTCACTTCATGCCAAATTCGTTGAAGTCATAAGGTCACAATCGTTTCTACGTAACTGTCCTTGTTGCAAAAGGATTTTCTCAAGATTTCACTTCAGGAACTGGATGTTAAACAGGCTTCAAAATATGTTGTTGTTTTCTTCTTCCCCAAGCTTGTTCTATGAATAAACTCAAACCTACTTACTTGATCTCTCTAAGGCAATGTGTACTACTAGACAATGCGCTCTTGTTGTTGTTGCTGCTACTGTTAATCACACTGATTGGTTCTTGGAACAAAATTTTATGTTGTGGGGGGTCACTGTTTTTGAATACTGCTGTAGTTTTATGATAATTTCTTTTTGATTTGCTAGTATCTATATTAGATTTTACTCTTCTGATCCAAAATATTCTTCAACGAAAAAGTAATAATAATAAAAGGCTACAGAAAAAGAAATAATCTCTTCATACTATTGTTATTTTAAAATTCTGAATCTTGTAATACAGATTAACAAGGTTTTTTATATTTTAATACTAACTTGGAAATTTTGTTGGAAATTTTGGATACTACAGAGATGACATCATAAATAAACGAGATGGAAGAGGAAAGTCAGCTTTAGACAAATAGGCCAAGGCGAGACTAGTTTAATTTTCTTTGCTCCATATCCTTCTCTCTCTAATTTAATTTACATATATATCTTAAGCTTGGCCCCTATTTTCTACTCTCTCTTACTTTTGTCTAAAAGTTCCTATTTTATATCTCTACACCCTCATCTAAAGTAAGCTAAGGCAATCCATATATATATGGTAAATCCAATTTACTATCAAAATAAAATAAATTAACATGCAAGTTAGGATTATTTCATTCAAAATTTAAACATTGATTTAATCTCTGGTAAATAATCCACTCCAAGAAAATTCTTTCTGGTCACAATGTTAAGATTCCATAACACAGGGGAGTAAAATACAATATTTAATATTTCTAAAGCCCCGAACACAAATTTTGTTTGTCTTCACAACTGAATTAAAAAAAAAAGTTTCGCGTGGGAAAAAGACATAACACAGGAGACATACGACTTGGTCGGAGCGAAGACTTTTCTTTTTCTTTTATAGATTTATTACCCTCCAATTGAACACAAAATTAGGGTTTCATTTTCCCCCTTTTCAGAGCCGCTTCATGAGATGATTCTCCCCTCTTCTTCTCCTCCTCGACCTTTTGATTCTTCTTCTTGAATTTTTGCAGATTTTTTTTTCTCTCGTTAAATTAGAATAAATCTGCAAAAAAAAAATCTCTTCGATTCAAATGGGAAAATTTTGCTGCTTCACTTCCCCTTCCGAGGTAAAACTGTTTTGTATTTGGATCTTCCTGAAACGTAAAGAACCTTCCTTTTGCTATGATTTGTCGTTTTGTAAGTAAAAGTTTTGAGCTTTCTTTTTTTTTACAAAGGTGGTGGGAGGACAAGCATCGTCACGATCTGGCAAAGGAAGAAGTGATGAAGGGATGATCAAGTACGGTTTCAGTCTAGTCAAAGGCAAAGCTAACCACCCCATGGAGGATTATCACGTCGCTAACTTCATCAACATCCAAGACCACGAGCTAGGTCTCTTCGCTATCTACGACGGTCACATGGGTGATACTGTCCCTGCTTACTTGCAGAAACACCTCTTCTCCAACATCCTCAAGGAGGTAAAAAAAATAAATAAATAAAAAGATTAATCTTCTCATGGGCTTTAAGAGACTGTTGTGTTGAATCATATACTTTATTTTATTTTATTTTTGTTTAAGGGAGAGTTTTGGGTCGATCCTCAAAGGTCTATAGCGAAGGCTTATGAGAAGACAGACCAGGCCATTCTTTCAAACAGTTCTGACTTGGGACGTGGCGGGTCCACGGCTGTTACAGCTATATTGATCAACGGGAGGAAGCTGTGGGTGGCTAACGTTGGAGATTCGAGAGCGGTTCTTTCGAAAGGAGGGAGCATAGTGCAGATGAGTACGGATCATGAGCCACGTGCTGAGAGGTCGAGTATTGAGGATAGAGGTGGATTTGTATCTAATCTACCAGGTAAAAATAGAGAGAAAGTTAATCTACTTTTTGAGAACCATTCTCTTGATCAGTAAGTAGTATGTAATGAGGTTGTGATTTAATAAATATTATAGGTGATGTTCCTCGGGTGAATGGTCAGTTAGCTGTGTCTCGTGCCTTTGGAGACAAGGGACTTAAGACGCATCTGAGTTCAGAGCCTGATATTAGAGATGTTGCTGTAGATGGCCAGACGGATGTTCTTGTCCTGGCTAGTGATGGCATTTGGAAGGTAATTTAATTACATCTGTTTATATATTTTAAAAAAATCATATAGACTAAATTTTGATTTGTGAAGGTGATGACAAATGAGGAGGCAATGGAGATAGTTAAAAGGGTGAAAGATCCACAGAAGGCGGCTAAGGAGCTAACGGCTGAAGCATTGAGAAGAGAGAGTAAAGACGACATATCTTGTGTCGTGGTCCGTTTCAGATGACAAAACTCTGAATATAATAAACCCGCATTTTCAATCAAGAACACAAAAGCTGACTCTGATGATTTTGGTTCCGGTTTGGACCGGTCTAAAGTTTCAATTTATGACAGCTTCTTGCTATAGCTTTATGTAAATTGTGTGTGTTTAAAAGAGGAGTTGGTGGGTGATGGGGGATTGTGTTTATTATTATTATTGGTTGATTTGTTATTTTTAATCCTCGTGACATAAAACATTTAGGCTTATTTTGAATATTATATATGTGGAAGTACTTTTCTATTTTGTTAAATGTTGGTTGATTTGTTGTAGTAGGTAAATGTCATTATCCTTCAAAGAAGGTTAGGTTTGCAGCTTTGTTGTCACGGCATCATATTTATGGAGGTGAAAATAAAGTAGGGCGTGACCTTTGCAAGTTGTAAGGAGATACAACTTTAAACAACAAAACTGAGTGATAGCAGATATATCAAACATCATAAGAAAGATAGAGTTGAAGAAACACAGCGTTTATGTTCGTAAGAACTGAAAATATAATCAAGAAAGACGAAAGATTAAAAAAAAGTACACATTTTGAGTGTTTAGAGCCGACTTCTGTTTTATTATTCAAGATGCATCAAGAGCCGTTTCTCTTCTCACAGACAGATTCAGGATTCATTTCTGCAATGATTTCAGTATTTCCATGAGTGTCTGTCTAATTGTCTACGCAAAGGAACAATTAAACTAAATTAACCAAAAAAAAGTGGATTCTTATTATACCTCTTCCTGAGTCTCATCACCTTTGGATGGCTCGTCTAAGAGAACAAGAAAATAAAAAAAAGGTTCAGTGTTAGCTGCAGATACAAATTTATTTAAAGTAAAAAAAACAAGAAGAGATTACCTCCTTCCTCTGGGAGATCTGAAGTCCACAAAGTGAGGTTGTCTCTAAGTAGTTGCATGATGAGAGTGCTGTCCTTGTATGATTCCTCGCTGAGAGTATCAAGCTCAGCGATTCCATCATCGAATGCTTGCTTAGCCAACTGACATGCGCTGTACAAACACACAGTTTCAAACCGTTACAAACAGACACAACCGATTCCATTGTAAGTTAAATTTCCAAACCTTTCAGGAGAGTTCAAGATCTCATAGTAGAAAACAGAAAAGTTCAATGCCAGGCCAAGTCTAACTGGATGTGTGGGTGCCAAACCAGTCTCTGCAGCAGCAACAGCTGCCTATACAGGTACCACATATTGTTCAGCTTTTAAAGAGGCAATATACACACACAAAAAGAGACAAAACACAATCCCAAAGTACCTTATATGCCTCAAGAGACTGATCTGCAGCTTCCTTGCGTTCATCACCAGAACTAAACTCTGCCAAATACCTATAATAATCTCCTTTCCTAACATAGAAATAAAAACATAAACCATGTAAGAGCTTAAACATATATAACTTCACAGCAAAGGATGACTCACATTTTGTAGAAAAAGACGGTGGATTCCACAGCCTTAGACGAAGGGATGAGATGCTTATCGATGACAGACAAGATGTCATTACAAACTTTAGCAAGCTCATCTTCAACACTCTTGCGATAATTCCTGATCCTCTTGACATTCTCCTCGTTACCCTTTGACTCTTCCTTCTGCTCGATGGAAGACAGTATTCTCCAAGAAGCTCTCTTTGCGCCGATCACGTTCTTGTACCCAACAGATACGAGGTTCCTCTCCTCCACCGTGAGCTCCACGTCAAGCTCAGCAACTTTCTTCATCGCCTCAACCATCTCTGCAATGCCAACTCATCAGATCAAATAGATTTTTTTTTGCTTTCCATGTTTTTTGATACACTAACAAAGAGATCTTATTGCATACTAAAGAAACGTTTCATCGTACCATCGATGTAATAAAAGATCTAGAAGGAGAGAGAGGGGATCTAGAGAATCGAAATCATGTGTGTTGAACAGTGAGGAAAGAAATGAATACCATCGTATCGTTCGGTTTGCTCGGAGAGCTTTGCCAAGTATATTTGTTTTTCTCTGTCGTTCTCCATGGATGCTGCTTTTGTCTTCTTCTTCTCTTTCAGACAATGGATGGTTCGTTGGATCTAACTTTCTTTTAGTGAGTTAAACTAAAGTTTGAAATTGTAAATAAAACCTCATTATTTTAGGTTTTACACGCAAATGGCCTAAACTAATGATATTATCAATTTAGCCCATTATATACGAAACTCATTTTTAAAACTTCTAGAAAATTTGAATAGTTTTAACTTCTTTTTTCTTTGCTATGTGTAAGTAGTTCAAATGAAGAAACTCCACCTCGCTGAATTATTTGCATTATCGAATTTGTAAATGTTGAACCCAAAAAATAATCGAATTTGTAATTAACCCGGTTATACCAAATTACCAATCCAACTGGGACGTGGGATCTTTAGTTATTGTGGGTTTTCAAATGATGTCGTTTGTTGACTTTGGGTTTGCATCTACTCATGTGGATCGCATCTGCTTGGCTTTGTTCTCTTACCATAAAAGTGACAAAATACCAGCTTCTTGCCAAAATAAAGAGAAATGAATTTGGGACTATTGGCAAAGAAAAAAATATTGGGGTGAGAGAGGCTCGAACTCTCGACCTCAGGATCACTCAGTAGCTATGAGACCTACGCGCTAGCCAACTGCGCCACCACCCCTTGTTGTTTTTGTATCGAAGTTTGTTTATTTCATTATTTAATGTAGCTTCTTTGTGTTATGGCGTCAATGCTGACCTTTCCAGTGAATTGACTAATGTTTGTGGTCTTTGTTCACTGACAATAGGGTTGCGGTCGGCCCGCAACATATTTAACGTGAATCTTAAGTTTCTTCTTAAGTCAGTTTTGAACTACATCCACATGTATTTTGAAAGGTATTTATGTATAAGAAGTTAAGATATAACAATTTTGAAAATTCTATTTGTATATCTTTGTATTAATATACATGGTAAACTTTTGCATATCATAAATTAATATGTTATATATATATATAACATTTTTTAAAAAAAGTAAAATTCTATTTTTTTTTACATTTCAAAATTATATTCTAGATAATTAAAAATAAATACTTCAATGTAGAGTAACTTTATGAGTTTTCTGTCTCAAAATATTTTTTTTCAACTACCATTAAAATAAACCTAATACAGCAAATGACCAAGGTCATATTATTTTTAGATAAGTATACATAATTGTCAAGCTTAGTTGACAAGCAACTGTTGAAGAAATTAAACTAAATCTTCCTTTGCTTTAGATGAAAGGCTGGCTCGGTGGCTCTTAAGAGAACCTTGTCAACAAACAGCTGGAAATTTAACTCCGACGAACCACGCTTAGGCTCAGTCGCTTCCTCCGCCAAGAGCCGCCACTTTTCCGCCTTCTCCCTCATTTTCTTTCCTTTCTCTCCATCCATCAGCTCCCTAACCAACACGTCAACCTCCTCCCTCCTCACATCTCCACCGATCTCCATCCCCACTCCCCACTCATCACGACAGAACTTACAGTTCGTTTGTTGTTCCGCAAAGAACGGCCAACACACCATTGGAACTCCACAGCAAAGACTCTCCAGAGTCGAGTTCCATCCACTATGAGTTAAAAACCCTCCTATCGCCGGATGAGACAGAACTTTCTCCTGAGGACACCAAGTAACTATCATCCTCCTCTCCGCCGTCTCCGTAAAAAACTCTGGCGGAACAACAGCCAGTTCGCCATCAACTAAGTCCGGTCTAATCACCCACAGGAAATCTTTCCCTGTTGCGGCTAAACCCCAAGCGAACTCCACGAGGTGTTTGGCGCTCATCACGGTTATGCTACCGAAGTTAACGTAAACAACGCTATTAGGAGCCTTGGTATCTAGCCAGTCCATGCACTTTGTGTCTTCGGTCCAAAGATTCGACCCCATGTGTCCGATCTTGCTATCTTTATCGATATCCCGGTTCACTACTAGATGGAGCGGTCCAATAGAGTACACAGGAGGTGTAATGGATTGTATAGCTTGTATGGTGTCACGCTCGAGATCATCGAATGTGTTGAGAATGATGGCAGAAGCACGTTTGACTCGGTCAACCTCGTGTATAAGAAAATTGAGCATTATGTCGTCAGGATGAGTCGCACGGATGAAGCTTGGGATGTCCTTTAGTCTTAGGTTTTTCATCGTTGGAATCCAATCTATTTCTGTGTCTAAGCAACTCTCGTCTGGAAAAATCCACCACCATTTTATTAAATTAGTAATGGCTATTTTTCAATAAAAATATGAAAGCAGTGTATCAATATCCTGCAAAGTTTGTTACTAATAAAATGATGGTTTCTTTTTTCTTTTTCTTTTCGACAAAAAAATATTTATATTAATTGATAATGGTTTCTTAGATATCTGATACCATAACACTGATTGTATCATTACGTACCTTTTATTGGAGATAACCCCTTTTCGACGAGACGGTCGAAGTATAGATAAGCCAAGAAGCCACAAGCACTTGTGGTCCAGAAAATAACATTCGGGACACCGATCTCCTCCGCAGCGTCAAGAGTGAAAGTCATTAGACCGTCCGAGACAATACATGTCACCGGAGGAACATCATCTCGACCCTTGATCTGCTGAAGAAGTTCCTTGAACGGAGCTAGACAGTTCTTCATAGTGGAATCACAAAGGGAAGGTACATCCTGCATCCTATCCCCATCGGTCTCCTGTAGACCGTCAGGGATAGACTCGAACCGGAACGAAGGAACACCGTCGAGCTCGCTGGCCCCACGTGACCGGAGGAGACGGTTGTGGTTGTAAACGTTGTTTACGAAGGTGACGTGAAAGCCTTTTGCGTGGAGGAGTTTAGCCATTTTCAGCATCGGGTTGATGTGGCCTTGAGCAGGGAAAGACACGCAGACTACGTGTGGTTTTTGTCCGCTAGAAACTGCATGAGATGCCATTTCTTTTTCTCAGTGCGCCAAGGAAAGATGATGGATATGATTGTGATTTGTGAGTGATCTGCAAACGATTTTGGTAGACTTTATAGGACTCCATCATGAGAAGGCGAGACCATTAGATTCTACCACGTGGAAATTTTCGTCATTTGCGATCTCGCGATATTTTATGAAATTGATATGCTGCCACAAAAGATAATGTGGTTGTCTACAAGTTGAGTGTACAGTAGTCTGTAAGTAAAATAAAATTCAGACCAGTGACCCTAAAGGTAATAACTCTTGAAAGTAATAGTTATCTAACTCCCAACTTCGAGGAATAAATTTGTAGGTCTAGAGCCACCTGATCTATTAATGGTTTTTGGTTAAATTTGCTAGAATATATAAACGTATACTAGTAAAACATATCTCGGCTTGTACTTACACCTTATACTTCGTCCGTTTCAAAAAAGTAAAGATTTTTTCGATTTTTATTTTGTTCCACAAAGACATTTTTTATATTTTAAAGATTTTGAATGAATTGTGAATAATTGAATTGGTTAAATCATTGGTTAATAATTATTAGAAAGTGTAAAGTAAAAGCAAATAATAAACTTATTTGTAATATTAGTGTATGCTCTAGAAATTTTTTCTGCAAGTATATTCAAAACAATAAATTTAACTGTTAACATTCATTACATGCATATATAACACGCAATCTCAAAATATGGTTTGAAAGTTTCTAATTTTTTATAAAATTCCTATACAACTATTTTGGCACAGATCAATCAATCATTATGGTAATAGTAGTAAGAGACCGAAATCGTTGTATCCAGATCACCGTATGTATGATACTGGCATATTATTTGACGAACAAGAAGCAAAAAACGAAAAGAAAAAATCGAACCCTGAATCTTGTTCGGAGTCTGCATAGGTCTAACCAACAAACTTTCCAATTTTCAATTAATACGATGCCTCTCATCATAATGGCAATTATATCCACCAAGGCACATACCTATATGGCTATATCTCTTTTCTCTCTTCTGTTTAGGGAAAGTTTTCAAAAGTACATGTTTCTTCTTTTTTTGTTTGTGCTGAATGATTGATTAATATGTTTAGTTTGTAGGTTTCTGTGTTTTTTTTTTCTTTGATAAAATGTGAATATTGTACCAAAAGGAACAAGAGTAGTGTTTACAAGCGCTTAGAAGCTATTAGTTAAATTTGGTTAAAAAAAAAGTAAAAAACCAGGATGGAACTATGATTGAGTATACAGAGCAGGACATGAGTGATTACTCATATTTGAACCATTGAGACAGTAGTCCTTGGCATTGGCTTTGATGGAGCCGAGCAAGGAGGATGTCCCTAAGCAGTCTGTCGAACCTTCCAAACAACTGAAGAGGAGAATCAACCTGACCAGAGTGCAATCGGTCGTTCCTTGCTCTCCAAATACATAAGACAGTGGCTTGAGCAGCTAGCTGAGATAAGGTAACTGATTCATGGCGGGCAGGCGTTAGCATCCAGCCAATCAGTTGAGTCCAGTTGGAGATACAAGTATTCGGTTGGCCAAGACGTTGCAGCACTTTCACCTAGACTGTAGCAGAGGTAGAGCATTGGAAGAAAAAATGGTCTCTCGTCTCTGTTTGGAGACCACAGAAACAGCAGGAAGAGTCAATGGAAGGGTTCCAAATCGCAAGTCTCGCTCTAGTAGGCAGGCCGTCGAAGTTAGTAACCTAGAAATTGGAAGCATGCTTTGGGACCGCAAACTTGATTCAGATGGCGTTCTTCCAACTTACTAGTGGCGCACGAGGCTTGATAAACTCACAAGTCTTCTTAGTAGAGAAAGAGGATGATTGCTCACCAATTTTTCCCCAAGAGTACTCATCATTACCCATTTCCATTGCAGGAGGAGGAGTGAGCAATAAGGTATCTCGTAGACGAGAGATTGCCACGTTTCTGCATCTTGAGGATGGAAGTCTCCAACCTGACATACTACAGCCCTCAGCAACTATAGCGTTGATGTTAATTCCCATTTTTAGCGGACCTTCAACACCAACAAACTCAATCAACGGACCGTGCTCACACCAAGAATCAAACCAGTAGCTAGCTGACCTCCCATTACCAATGGAACAGCTGATAAGCTGCTTAGCAATAGGGCGTAAAAACAATATTGCCTTCCAAATCCATGAGTGGCCTTGCTTAACTTCCAGTAGCCAGAAGTTTACCCTCTTCAGTATGTGCTCCTTGTTCCAAGCAACCCATAGCGAACCACTATTAGAGAACAGAAGCCACACCAATCGCATTATTAAGGCCGTATTCCAGGTATTGAAATCTCTCAACTCCAAACCGCCTTCAGCCTTCGAAAGGCATAGGGTGGACCAGGCAACTTTGGAGGCCTTCTTTGCTTGGTTATTTCCGGCCCACAGATACTGGCGGCATAGACGTTCTATTTGCTTCAAACACCCTTTAGGTAAGACGAAGGCAGAGAGCCAAAAATTGACCAAGCTGTAAATAACTGAGTTAATCAGCTGTAGTCTTCCTGCATAGTTGAGATGTCGAACTGTCCAACTGTTCAGTCTACTCTTAATGCTGTCAATAAGAGGAGAGTAGTCTGTGTTTTTTTCGGATGCAAAACAATAGTTCATTGATTTACAAGGATATAATATTTTGTCTTGTGTCAAATAATGAATTAACAAAGTTGATGATTGAAGACGAAATAGTAACTACTTGCCTTTAAGTTCATTTATACTCTTGCCCCTTACGGATATCTTTTGTTGTACTTGTATCCATATATATGATGTCAATGAATTTGTTAGTTAACCCAATGGACCACTTTGCCTTCAAATTCATTTAGAGCTTTGATTACGGAATGCGGATGGCTTCACATATAAAGATAATTTACGCCTTACGGATAGCTTACGCCTTATATTGACAATATTTTTTTTTTCTTTGGGCAACATTAAGGTTTTATCTGTGCACGGTGCAGTTCATCAATGAATAAGAAAAAACTCCAGAAAAGACAAAGACCAAGCCTATATACATATGTGACCGAAACAAAACTTGGACACCAATCTCTGACCAAATTGATGCATGCTTTTGATTTTGAATTCCAAGTTGCCCTTTTCTTAACTGGAGTGTCCACTGTTATCCTAGTTATGAAGGAGGAAAGGTAATTTATATGATAAGTTGCTAGAAGATCGAGAGGGCTTAGACCATAACCAACGGTGAAGTACTGTTAACCATTAAATAATAATATTACAGCTTAATTAAAGGTTTTGATTAATTTTTATTTTGATTGTAAATGATAAACCATTTATACGAGGACATATGGCAATACAAGTTATAGAACCCCTTCCAAAAACTCTCTGTACAGAACCGTTTCAGACATTCTCTCTCCTTATTGTATTATTTTAATTTTTTAAATTTTTATAGAACCCTATTAAAAAATAACCGATGGGCATGCTCTTAGTGTGTCTAATATAACTGAAGCCGGCTGACCCTAAACGTCCCATTTCGAGAACTCCTAGTCTTCAATCAAACTAGAGAGCATAAATAGTGAGCTCACTGTACTTTTTTGCCCACCATATCTTTACATGGGCTTATTTGTAAGTTTTCTAATGGTCCAATAGGAGTGTTTTCTTACCAATTCGGCCTTGTTTTCAAGTACGTCAATTCTAGGTTCATTAAATTTTGTATTATTTTTTTCTAAACTTTTAAATTATAGTGTTCTTTTTGCTAAAAACCACGTATATATTTCTGAATGTTTTAAACCGTCCAACCCACACTGCAATTAACGGTAACAAAATTCTTTACATATACCACATATCTATAAGTTTTTATAACTGTAAAAACTGCACCACGGTTAAATCGTTCGTCCCGCACATATTTGAGATTCATAATACAGTAACTTTAGATATGAAAATATAAATATGAGAAGGGGATGGACGTAGAAAAAATGAATTAAACCAAAAATGTATGTGACCTCTACGGATGTATTTACGTCGAATATAGTTGCATGATTGATGATTTACAATAAAACAAAGAAAGATTTTAAAATGTTATATATAGCAAGAATGTTATTGCAAAAGAGAGTAATTCTAAAAAAAAAATGTCTGCATGTGTCTATCAATACTTAATTTGTTTGACCACCTCATTCTTTCAACGTTATTGCGAATGAGTTTGTTTAAATAATTAATGTTTGGAAATTTTTTTAAATAATGTTTGGAAGTTTTTTCTGAGAAAGCTGATTTTTTCTTTGTTTTTTAGATATTACTGTATATTCTTTATATACTAAAGCACAAGTCACTAGACCAATAAATTTTTGCCACATAGATTTGAAAGAAAAATAAATTAAAAGAAAAACAAATTAAAACAAAACCGAGAAAGCTAAATGTTTATCTCATAAAATCAAAAACATTTCTCCTTGCCACTACGCCTACGGTTTTCTTTGCCGACACGATCACCACTTATCAAGAATCTAAAAATAACTACCCAATTCTGTTACTTATATTTGTACGAGGGTTTTCCTATATAAATTTCAGTTAGTTAATCATCTTTTCTATTTGCTCTTCTCATCATCAACTCCACAACATATTTTTGGGTTTTGAGAGTAGTGACGAAGACCGGTATAGATTTCTGACTATTGTTTTATAGATTTCAGACTATTATTTTCAAATTCATTTAACTGTCTCAAAGTAACACTCTCTTATCTTTGTATGATTTTAGCGAAACAAAGACGGTGATGAGCGTTTCAGACTTTCAAGGAAGAGAGGAGATATACAAAATTGGTTGTTTTTAGTTGAACCAGGAGGCTCTTTTATATGTGTCGATTTATTTTATTTGATTTTCATTTTGTTTATTTTATTTTCCTATTCAGATTACTGTTGGTGGTTGACAGGTTCGTAGTTTCTTTTGAAGAAAAGACAACGAATCTGCACAAATAGATTGACCATAAAAAATACCAGAGTAATTTTCTTGCATTAATTTTCTTTTAGTTAGGATGGGAAGTTTTAATGTTACTGAGTTTTTGGTTTATTATGGATATAGGGCAAAGAAAAAAAATACTAGCTCAACGTGACATTAAGAAACGTAAAGATGGCATATCAGTCGTGCTATATGGACGAGATTAAGGTAATACTGATAGATGTATTTGAGCTTACTGTCGTTGTAATTTTCAAGATATACTATATATATATTCAATACAATCTATGGCATTGCAAATACAAATTAACATTCTTCAGCGAATCTTAGCACCCATGAATGTAGTCTTAATGCATATGTAAATTAAGAAATTATTTACCCGTACGTAGTACGGGTTCAGACACTAGTGTACATATATAGAGACATCATCTTTAATTACGTAGGAACTGAAACATAAACTCCACTTCTACATATGTCAAAAAAAAACTCCACTTCTACTCGTCCACGGAATATTTTCAATTATCAATAATACATGGACACATAGGTTATACTACAATTACATTACAGTCGTTTTTCTTCTAAAAAAACTCAATACAAAAGGGTAGGTAATTTTTTTGACTGAAAGGTTATGTAATTGTTGTGATTCTCAACAATGGATTCTGGTCATCGAGAGGCAAATTGAACGAACGATAATGAAACATACACTGAATATAATATTTTCTCAAAAAAAAAAACATACACTGAATATAACTACATGGTCTAGTGGTTTCTTTTAAAGTCATTTTGTTGGTTTAGGCTACAGATTGACTCCTATCTGGTATGGAATTGGTAGCTCCATGTATGGCCAGATGGCGTAGATCTTTAATGTCCACGTAGAACAGTTGAATTTATCTGTCATCGATGAACCATCCCACAAAAATAGGATTAGTCGGGTATCGGCCGATACAGCTCTCGTAATGAATAAAAACATACTACTATATACATATTTCCTGGCTAAAGAGAAGAGAAACATAAACATATACTAACACACACACACACATATATATATATATATATGTGTGTGTTAGTATATATATCCTGGCTAAAGAGAAGAGAAACATAAACATATACTATATATTTACAATTCACTTCTTATGCTGAGACACATAAACATATACTAATTATATACATAATGCAAAAAGTATATATAGTACCGTAGAACTTCATTTGAATTTCACCTAAACATTTAAGCGTTTAGTAGTTATCCAATAAATATGTTAATCTTCTCAGAACTATTTACTGAATATTGGATTTGGATGACCTTAATTCTGTATGATATATATATATTTTATATATTAATTTATATGTAAACAATGCAGAGTGATTATTAATTTTCAAAAATATGGTAGACTCCCTTTAACCTCTCGTCTTGTTAAATTCCCTAATGGCTTCTTCAATTCCATATATATATCACAATCTCTGTAAACACTTTAGCAAAAACAACTCTGTAAACACTTTAGCAAAAACAACTCTGTAAACACACTAGGGACAGTAAAATCATCAAATGATAGAATGGAATACTTACAATAAGAACATTAAAGACGTCGCTAATGACTTTATATTTGCAAAAACCCCATAGTCAACACACCTAACATCCACCAACATACTGAAGAAGAAGACTCTGTTTTGTCGACATTACTTGATTATAATCACATCAGGCCCCCACCTTTGATCTGTTGTAGGAATATAAAAGAATATGCTTGTATTCATTCATTTTCAAGTATGCATAACACATTTACGTATTTTTTTGGTCAAAAGAATATGCTTTGTATTCATTCATTTTCAAGAATGCATAACACATTTTATATATGTATAAAAAACCAAGGACATTGTCAAAAAGAAAAAAGAAAAAATTCATGGACATCTTCATTTTTTGTGGTCCTTGATCTTAGGATATTTGAGGAGGCAGGCGCATATGTTTTCCATATATAGAAAGTTTCCTGTCTATAAATATTGAACTAGTCGTTCATAAATCATAACAGATGAATGCATTAGAACACAAATTGGGTGAGATAACAGCACTTATAAATCAATAGTTCAATGCTGTATTAAATAACACTAGGTGTTTTCCTGCGCCATGCGCAGAAATAATAGTTTTAAATATAATATTTATTTTTTGTTTTTGAGATATATATATATATATATATATTATTTAGTTAGTGATATATGATTTATTGATACATTATAATAGTTTATCGGAGTGCACCAAGAAAGATATGTATATATGATAATCAAATATTTTATGCATAGTTAAGGATTAGTTCTCATATATAAATTATTCTTTCCTTATTATTATTATTACATCTCTTAATGTGTATATATTCATCATATTAAATGTGCATATCCCTTATAGTATATCTTACAGTTATTAATATAGATCTTACTAAACTAAAATTTAATAATAAGGGATATTCACATTTAATAAACGTAATGTGCATATCCCTTATTGTATATCTTACAGTTATTAATATAGATCTTACTAAACTAAAATTTAGTTGAATGAAGCATTTGACATGTAATTAATTCGAGATTCCATAAATTTAACAAATTGTTTTTTTTTGTAAACAAAATTTAACAAATTGTTGACCAAGCAAAATATATTTTACTTTCTTAATTTAAACTTTACGTATTCATTTTGACTTCTTAATCAAGGTAAATGTGATGAGTATCTTACTATTAAGTTGTCAATCTCCTTAATCATAATCTAACTTTTAATGTGATTCATATCTTACTATTAAGTTGTCAATCTCCTTAATCATAATCTAATTTTTAAAACTATTTCCTATTATTATATTTAACATATATGAATCCATTGTTAATTCGATTTGTTCAATCAATTTATGCCATTAAAAATCCATTACAGGTTATTATCTCCTTGACCATCACGTTTCTCATATATGATACTCGATCTTTTAATTAAATTTCCTATTATTATGTGTACATTTATGAAAAAATATCTACTTGACCATCACGTTTACAATATATATATATATATATATATATATATATATATATAATTACGTATTCATTATACAAATTTAGATTTTCTTCACTCAAGTCAATGATCATGAATTGTCTAACCATTTCGGTTTTTGTAAATGAACCACATTTACAAAAAACCATATATTGAGAAGAAAATAATTCCAAAATAAAAACAAACAAAACCAATCTGGATCTATATTTTAAACTTAATATAAAAATAATCAAAACCAAATTTTTTTTAAACTTGACATAAAATCTATCCATTACAATGAAGAATTGATAACAAAACAAATAAAACATTTCATAACTAAGAAGAATATATGTCGATTGATTTAAAGTTTAGCTTTCCACTTCTCAGATTGTGGATCCCAAACAAAGTTGCTTGCACATAGTGTCCCCTTTGACTTGTTATTCTCTATCCATTCCAACATCTTCGATTTTTCTTGACGATCTAGGATATTGACATAATTTTTGTTCCTGGTGTCAATACTATGATATTCATAGCACTTCGATCCCTGAAAAAATTTGAGCCCATAATAAGATGGTGAAATAATAAGATTGTGAATATCATGTGAATAATATGATATTCATACGACTTACATCAAGAGAGAACAATTCTGACCACCTATTATTCCATTTGCCTAAATCCTGCACAACATAATAGATTTTAAAACGATCAATCTCACTAAACGCATGACCGAATTATAATCCCCTAGACATGTCATCTCTAAAGGAATCATTATACCTCTCCATTTCTTGGTCATGTATATTTGAAAGACCTCATGGAATAGAATGGAAGAAGAACTTAGGGAAGAAGTTTAGAATGATAAGAAATAATGATAATGATTAGAAATAGATGCAACCTTATAAACGATTTTGTTAGACCTATTTGGTCAGAATAATTAGGGTTTAGGGTTTACCGTATTTGATGGTTTAACGAATTGGTTATTAGGGAAGGTTTACCGAATTGGTTATTAGGGAATGGTTATTAGGGAATGGTTTACCGAATTAGTTATTAGGGGATGGTTAGACACGTAGGATTGTATTAATTAAATTATGGTAACATTGGTAAGATTATATGGTAAGAACTTATGAAAAAAGTTAATTATATGGTAAGTAGTGTGATTGATCGACATGTGGACTTCCATGTCACCTTTTTTTGAAAAATCACTTCTCAAATATAGTCTAGGGGATTTTTAGATGTCTAAACTCTAAATCGAGTAAGTTTGAAACGATAAACAATTACAAATAACAATAAGTAAAACTATTAATAGACAGAAACAATAAATAAAAATTACATCAGAAGTGGGAGTAGGCGAAATAGAATGGTGGGGTTCCGTTCTCACGACGGATATTCGGTGAAGCGATAGATTAGCTTTACTCAGCCTTCGTTTGATCTCTAAATCATTATTTTTTTATCAATCAATCTATATTCTAATATATTAATTGCTTGACTTACTGTTTCAATTTTCAAGTCAACATGTGTACAAATACACATAATTTTATTATAGAACATATTTTTATAAGACCACTTAGAAAAAACAATATTGACCATCTTAATAAAAGTGTATGTTACATTACCATTTTCTCACCGAACACTACCGTCAAACACATGCGACGAATCCATTATTCAAAGTAAACCTGAACCGAAAATAAGTTTCCGGTTAGACTGTCGTATGTGTGAATTGACGAATACACCTTTACCTACCGCGAAGACAAAAAGCTTCACCAAACACAACTGCTGGTTTATAAAACCCTTAACTTCTCCTTCAAACGCTTCTCAGGTTTCGTGTTGTTCACAAACTTGTCGGAATCTCAACACCAAAAAAACATTTTCTTTATTAAAATAAAAAAAAATTAAAGGAAAGATGGCGCTCATGAATGGAAGCATGAACCTATCATCAATCAAAACGTCGATATACAACCACCGTCAAGCAAGCTTATCCTCCGCCGTACCGAGAACCACATCCCTCCGCATCTCCGCCGTGCAAACCGACCCAAAACCACCAGCTTCCTCGGCGGTTACGACGTCACCGTCGAAGTCCGTTGGAGTTAATGTGAGTAAATCTAAATGGGCACCGGAGAGCTGGAAGACGAAGAAAGCTCTTCAGCAGCCGGAGTATCCTGACTTAGCTGAGCTTGAAGCCGTGCTCGACACGATCGAATCTTTCCCTCCGATCGTTTTCGCCGGAGAAGCTAGACTTCTCGAAGAGCGTTTAGGTCAAGCAGCAATGGGTGAGGCGTTTTTGCTACAAGGAGGAGATTGTGCAGAGAGCTTCAAAGAATTCAACGCTAACAACATTCGTGATACGTTTAGGATACTTCTCCAGATGGGTGCTGTATTGATGTTCGGTGGCCAAGTCCCCGTCGTTAAGGTTGGAAGAATGGCGGGTCAGTTTGCGAAGCCGAGATCTGATTCGTTTGAGGAGAGGAACGGAGTGAAGTTGCCGAGTTATAGAGGAGATAACATCAATGGAGATGCGTTTGATTCCAAGTCTAGGATTCCTGATCCACAGAGGATGATTAGAGCTTATTGTCAATCTGCAGCTACTTTGAATCTTTTGAGAGCTTTTGCTACTGGTGGTTATGCTGCTATGCAGAGAGTTACTCAGTGGAATCTTGATTTCACAGAACGTAGTGAGCAAGGAGACAGGTAAAATAAAAACAAACAGCAAATAATACTATTTTAATTTATTTTTTTGTTTTGGTAAAAACAAAATAAAATAAAAAGATGAGCAAATAGTTGAGCGACAAGTAATTTTCAGAATATTTTTCAGAGGTCTCTTAGTTTATAATTATTTATTTTAAATTTAGTTGATCGATCTAGAATGCCAGTGTGAATGCCATAAGGTATTGATTGTATTTGTATGTGTGTTAAAATGGTTGTATTGGTTTGGCAGGTACCGTGAACTAGCTCACCGTGTTGATGAAGCTCTAGGTTTCATGCAAGCGGCTGGACTCACGCTTGATCATCCCATCATGCAAACAACCGAGTTCTGGACTTCCCATGAGTGTTTGCTCTTGCCTTATGAACAATCACTAGCAAGGCTGGACTCAACCACTGGTCTCTACTATGATTGTTCTGCTCATATGATTTGGGTCGGTGAGCGAACCAGACAGCTTGATGGAGCCCACGTCGAGTTCTTAAGAGGTGTTGCTAATCCTCTTGGAATCAAGGTTTGTTTTTCCCCAACTCGTCTCTCATTCATCGTGTTTTAGTAGTTGCGTTAGTCAAACTGATTAGAATCTTTGTTATAGGTGAGTGATAAGATGGACCCAACGGAGCTTGTGAAGCTGATTGAGATCTTAAATGCTGATAATAAGCCTGGAAGGATCACAATTATCACAAGAATGGGAGCAGAGAATATGAGAGTGAAGCTTCCTCATTTGATCAGAGCTGTACGACGTGCTGGACAGATTGTGACTTGGGTTAGTGATCCAATGCACGGAAACACCATTAAGGCTCCTTGTGGTCTCAAGACTCGTCCATTTGACTCCATCTTGGTACGTTTTAAATAAAACTCTCCCTATTGGTTATAAAATATTAGTACATGTTTGTTGTAGTAGATGAGATAGCGAAAGGTGACATTAATCAACTTTGGTTGGGCCAAAGTTGACTACAACTTCCTTTTCTATAGTTTGGTACGGTGGTCCTTAAAAATAGTGAAAATAATATACAAAAGCACGTGCCCTGAACTTATTTGCCACGTCTACAATAAGTAGACTTTGAAGTTTTCTTCATAGAAGAAGTATATGATATTTTGATAAGTCACACTACAAAATAATCTAAATTTTTTTTTCTGTTAACTGAAAATATTTAGGCTGAAGTGAAAGCATTCTTCGACGTGCATGAGCAAGAAGGGAGCAACCCAGGAGGTGTTCACTTAGAGATGACTGGGCAGAACGTGACCGAGTGCATCGGCGGTTCACGCACAGTCACGTTCGATGACTTGAGCTCGCGATACCACACGCACTGTGACCCGCGCCTTAACGCTTCACAGTCTCTTGAGCTCTCCTTCATCATCGCTGAACGCCTTAGAAAGAGACGCATCAAGTCCCAACAGGCCTTTTCTGTCTAATTTAAACAAACATGTGCTGTAATATCTATATATATATATATGTGTGTGTGTGAACTTAATACGGTCGCGGTTGTCTTGGATTCGAATCCTGGGTCAATAGAATAGAACGCGTAAGGTTTTTTTTTTGTTTTGAAAATGGCATTCTCAGAACGCGTAAGGTTTTGTTATAATGTTGTTGTTAATGAGTATTATTTCCATTTTGGATTAAATAAAAAACCATGGACGTTTCGTTTTTAATTATGTTGTGAACAGTTTTGTGTACGTTGAACAAAAATAGGTTCCGACTCTTTTAGTCTCTAACTAATTAAATTGAAAAGGCTGAAACATTTGTTATATTTCTAATTAATGACTGAACTATCCTAAGGGCATCAGCATTGCTGTATCTTAAGCCCATATCTTACCTAATTTCGGTCCAAATAAAAATCAAAAAGGCTAGATATGTTGTGAAAAACTTCTTAGTTAAGAAGTTTGTTTTCTCGTCCTTCAGGGACAGCTGTTGCATCGATATTGGCTCTGGGTTTTGAGGTCCGTATCTCTCTCTCACTCTTGTACAAACTCTCTCTTTCATCTCTCGATCTCTTTCGTTTCTTTTGTCGATCTCTGTCGATCTCTCTTGTTTCACTTGTTTCTTCTGTCGATCTCTCTCCATCTTGTCTGGATCTTCTCTCGATCTTCTGTAAATCTAGAGCCATCTCTCTCGATCTCTCTCGATCTTGTGTCGATCTCCTCTCCTCCATAGAGACCACTGAAAAGGCTCTCAATTGCGATGAGTCGGAACGACTTCCCTCTTTCGAAAGCATCATCTCCTCTGCCGCTTCAAATCGAAACAAGGTATCTGTTCCTCATCCCTCGATTTTGTTTTGATTATTTATTGGGTGATTGTGATTGTTTGGATGCCTATTATTTATCCTATAATGACTGATTTATTTGGAAATATAATTGCAAAATACGAATGGATAGATTAAGGAGGATAGTTCCATTGATTGTTCTGTGAATTAGAGTTTGGTAGTTGTCCGATAATGAAATAAAAATATTTGTCTTGTCCGATTATTAAGTTGAGAATGTTGCAGGAAACTGGTCATACCGGTAGGAAAACAGAGAATCCTTCCTTACAGAGAAGCTTAGATGCCATCACCTCTTCATTGAATTACATTGGTTCTGCTGTTGAGGTTCGTTTCAGGCACCTGTTTCTTCCATGAATCTTCTTCACCGTACTAAATGAGAGTTTGTTGTGTGTATGTGGGTTTTGGTTTCGTTAGGAGGTATTAGTGCTGTGGAGACACGTACTGCAGGGATCATTCAGGAAACACGTAAGAAGATCAAGAAGAAGCCGAGTCTTTCACGGAACCAGCAGAGCCCTGAGATACAAGCAGATTTGGAGATTCAACTCAAGTCTTCTCGCGACGTAAGGTGGCTGCTCTGTATCATTTTAATTGGTTCCCTGCCAGCAGTAGCGAAGATCATCTATCTTCTTCTTTCTGCTGTTGTTGTGATATAGCATCTTTCATTTACTGGTTATTTAGTTGAGAAATCAGAAAAGAGTTTATAGATTTTATGTTGATAACAGGTTGCAATGGTTATGGCTGCCAAGGCTAAGCTTCTTCTTCGGGAGCTGAAGATGGTAAAGTCTGACCTAGCCTTTGCAAAGCAGCGATGCGCTCAGCTTGAAGAGGAGAACAAGGTTCTGAAGAGAAGACTGAAGAAGACTGAAGAAGTAACCGAGGTGTATCCTATTAACGTCGCTGCAGTGTCTTCTCCATCAGATATGTCTCACGCTCATCCAAACCCACAAGTGCTGGAGTTCAAGTGAGACACAACAACACTCAAGTTCATTCTGTTCTTGTAGTGAATCAGACAACAAGACAAGACAAACGTTGTCCGATAATGAAAAAAAAAATTATATTTTGCTAAGAACTTCTAAACGGTTCTACCAATAATCAACATTTTTATACATGTATCTTACCAAAAACTCTTAATCTACTTTATATATTAAACTAATGCTAAGATATGGATCAGCATATCTACCAATGCTGATGCCCTAACTATAATTCATACTAGATTAGGACCCGCCCTAAAGAGCGGAAATAAGCTTATCAAATTTTAATTTTAATTTATGTTATAAATAATATGTTGTATAATATTATAAATATTTTTGTGTAATATTTATATTTGACATATATAGAAAACTCTCTTTGATATCTAACCCTAATGTGTAACTACCTTTTGTCCAGGAAAAAAATAATTTCATAGAATCAATAATTTCTGAGATCAATTAATATTCTATTTCTTGTTGCTGTGAAAGGTCTTACAAATCTAATTTTGGTTCAGCAAAACCCATTGATCGGATGAAGAAGAGATTCAGAAAGTGATTGTCCTTGACTTTTGTTGATGGTTATAGCAAATGCCACAGCCAAAGGCAACTGTCTTCTACGCATCTTAAAAGGAAGTATTTTATCTGTTGGAGTGATCAACAATCTTGGAATATAAACGGTCTCACCAACCTTCTCTCCAGTTATGATTCTAGCTTCCACCATATGATCCAAAAGTTGTGTTATTTGCAATCTTGTTCCATTCATTAAACCTTCAGTAGGATTGCTATTCCTAAGCAACATAACAGGACAGCCAACCTTCAATCTCAGACTATGGTTTGGTAGTCCAGAAACTTTAATGCTGTTAAGGAAGTCTCCACTGAGAGCCTCGTTGTTCACTGAAGTAAGATCAGATGGATCAATACTGTCACAGCTAATATAAATTCTTTCTTCACCTGATGAAAAAAAAATCAAATGAGTGTCAATATTTATAAAAGAAACAAAAATTTTAGAATTAAAGACTGAATTACCATCGAGCTTATCTAACATATGATCATTAATCATGTTAACATCTTCATTTGTTGGACATAAGATTGCTCTCTGTTGGAAAAACTTAGGATCTTTCTTTCCTCTTAATGAATCAGTATCTCCATAGATGGAACGACTTATAGTTTCTATAGGATCCTTTGGATCCATAATTAGAAACTCTTCTGGAATATCAATCAATGCCTCCCCATCATTAGGCTCTGATATTCGCCCATCACCAATAGCCAAAATCCACTCAGAAAATTCTTTCAGATCTTTGGCCTCTGCATCCGTCAAATTGTTTGAACACAATCTCATATTTTTTGTTAGGTTCAGAACCTTGCAATGTTTCCAGAGATATGATGAATTCATGGCAGCCAACACAATCTCAGTCCTACCAGCTCCAGTAATAACAGGAAGAACCTGGCGAAAATCACCTCCAAACACAATAACCTTTCCACCAAAAGGTAATGTATCGTGCTTTCCCATTATATCATTTAAACTCCTGTCTAAAGACTCAAAACAATGCTTGCTCATCATTGGCGCTTCATCCCAAATAATAAGTGAGGCTTCCTTTATCAGATTAGCTTTATCTGATCCATGAGGCAATTTACATGTAGTAAACTCATCTGGATTGATCAGTATGCTAAAACGGGAATGTGCAGTTCTACCACCTGGCAACAACAGAGAAGCAATTCCGCTAGACGCAGTATTCAGAGCTATACCCCCTCTACCTCTAACTGCAGCTGAGAGAAGTTGCCAAAGAAAGGTTTTTCCAGTGCCACCAAACCATAAACAAAATACATCCCGCCTCTCTCTTCAACAACAGCACCCATAATCTCATCATATATTTTTCTTTGCTCATCAGTCATCTTCGGAAAATTTCTATCGTGAGTTGTCTGCATTTCTTCAAGATCGTAGTTTAGTTCATCCAAAATCAAAACGTTCTCCATCGGTTTGGCGTTTTCAGGAAGCTGCGGCATAGATTCGTATAAGGAAAGTGAGCTGCCATTCTTTTTCATAAGCTTCTCAATCTCTATGAGAGCATATAGTTTCTTGTCACTTTCACTTAGTAGAAGTCCTGTAAAATTTATAAAAATATGAAAAAAGGGGTGAACATTTACGCTTCTGTCAAATACTCACTCAAAACAATTATGCTTTTTTTTTTTCTTACCAATGTAAAATAACACATCTCATATAAAATTCAAAAAATATAGTTACTACTATCATAAGTTGTTAGAAAATGATGGTATTGTACCTGGCCGATTTAGTTGAATTCTGCGATTATACTCTACATCTTCGGCTAAAAGTTCCCAAGTATGTTCCCAAACCACCTCTGGTGAACTCAAACTTGACAGAAACATTAGAACAAACAGGTCACGAACCACCCCAGCAGAACTATCATAACTGCGCCTCACCAGATCATTAATATACTCCTGGTCATCATCCAATAATCCACGGGCACAACATGCTTCTTTGTAACTCTCATAAAGAACACCATCATAAGTTTTAAAATCATCGTAGCTTGTAGGACCTCTCACAATGTTCAACAACACTCTCAAAAAATATGAACTGTTTTGCTTACTTGGATTATAATTAATTCTTCCAACACTGAAACCTTGCTTCCTTCTGTTGAACTTCTTCTGACTCTTCGAATATGTGTAATAGTTGGGAATCTGAACATATAAAAGAGTCCGAGCGAAAGCATCAACTTTGCACAGTTCAAACCAGGCCAAAAACATAGTGTTTTGGATGAGTTTACGGCTGACAACGTCCTTTAATCTGTCATTTCCTCTGAAAACAATGTGTTGTTTCCCTGGTAGGTGGAATGACAGCTTCTCAACAGCCGTAGATCTATAATGTATTGGAAATTTAAAAACCCTCCAGGCACCTTCACAAGTAGAAACATATATGAAAAAATCGCAAATATAGAAGTCAGAATATGAGATTAAAAACAATCAATTATGTGTAATTTACGAATATATACAGCATGAATTAATAATGCACCTGCAATCAAAGAAATCCTTTATTTCATTCTTTTTAATCTGCCCAGTCTGATTCTGGACGTCACCAACATGGCATGTAGCTGATGCTGGGTTTGCTGATGCTGAGTTCGCCAAACCTGGGTTCAATACCGGCTGATTCGCTACTGGTGGCGCCGTTGGTTCGACAACTACAGTAACACGGTCTGCTCCTTTATTAATGTATTTAAACAAATACTTAATAGAACCAACTTGGTTGCACCACTCTACATTGATGTGAGCTCGGTAACGAAGAGAGAGTTTCTTGTTGTAAGGGATGACCCATCTGTTATCACATTTCAATTCATTCTTCTCAACATAGCGATCAGATTGGTCACGTCTTCTATAAACCGGAAATCCATCTTTTTTCACTGTAGTATTCTCAGCGTAAGGTTTAGGAAAATTCTTCTGGCACACTCCATTTTCCATACATGGTGAATTCATATTAGCAGCTCCACATGGACCATGAATCATCATATCCTTAACAACTTCATAGAGAGCAGGATCAGCTGTCTTATCTGGGATCTCAGCTGATATGATCTTATCAATGTCGTCTGTTTTTGGACATTTGGAGGAAGGATGCATAAAAAGCAGGATGTGAGCATGTGGCAAACCTCGTTTTTGAAACTCAAAAGTGTACATAGCTGAAATAGGAATAACAAAAATAATTAATTAGTTTGCAGAACATGATGAAAAATATAAACAACTACATGTAATTAAAGTTTAGTTAAAAGAGTAAAATTAGTCAATAAAAAAGAGTTGTAAAAGAACTTACATGAAGATGTCTTTCCCAAAATATTCTTCTTTGTTAAATCATTCATCAAAGAATCAAGTTTCATCTTAAAGACCCGACAAATAATATCCGGCCTGTCATCTGAATTCAAGCCTCTCTTTTGCAGAAATCTTGTAAGTTCAGGCCATTTCGGGTTGCATGTAAAGGTGATGAAATAGTCTGGAAAACCAAAATGTCTACAAATAGCCATAGCGTCTAAGTACATATTCCTCATGTATCTTGGACCCCCGGTGAAAGTAGCTGGTAGAATAAATTCTTGACCTTGCTCATTCATGTCTGATTTGCCAGCATTTTCAGACTCCTTGATCGAGTCAAAACTATCTGAACGCAAGCATGTCTGGTTAAGCTTCAAATACCTCAGTCTGTTAGGTTCGATTGTAGTATAGGCATCCACTATGAATTGTTGAAATAACCTTCTGGAGTAAAGCAGAGCATGTGACTCATTTGCACGCTCTTGCATCCGGAAAGCAAAAAACTGCCTCATACTGATAGTATCTTTTTTGAGTTTCTTTGAAGCTTCTGTGACACCCTTTTTAATACCAACCCTGTAACCATCCTCTCCATAAACAAATAGCAGAGGATATTGAAGAGCTAGATAGGAAATATGAATCTCATCAATCCTTGCAAGCCGACCAGACTTATGCTGTATAACAATATCCCGCTTATCCATCCCCAAATTAAAATCTCCAGGGATCAATGCTGCAACTTCAGATGCTGTTGGCGTATTATACGTCCGTCCATCTTTGTCACTTCTACTGACAATTCACATATGGAAAGCCTTCTCAGGATCCATTCGAAATCTCTCTCTAGCTGATCGAAACCGTGCTACATATGGATTAACAGCATTCAACATCTTCATAATAGATAGAATAATTTCTTTCTTCAAACCGGCGTCTGCTCTATCAGACCGTGAATTCTTGCGTCCACTGAAAAATACACAAAATCCATCAGAATATTGCAAAAGGACATTATAGACGGAAAATTATTTATAAACATTTATCAAATTAGTTACCCCAAAGTATTAGATCTGTTCTCAACTTCATTCTCTGTGTCAACAATGTATAGCTGGCCAAACTTGGCATAGTCTCCTTCAGGTGGAGTTAAACTTCCCATCAAATGGTAGTTTTCACCATGCAGCACCAACATTTGTGGTCCTCTACCCTTTTTAACAGAATTCTCTACTTTCCCACCAAGAGAAGTGAATGAGAAAACCATATTATATGCTCTTGTATTCTTTTGAAAATGTTTACTCAGCTTATCGTTTCCCGTTAAAAGGTTCATTAGAACATCAGGAGGTTTTTTTAATAGTGGCAATTGGACCTGACCTTGCATGCAACAGAGTGTAAATATAGGTTTACGTCTATATTCACTCTTACGTATGCATTCCCCATACCACGTTATAGCTACACAATAACCACACGATTCAGTAGGGTCACCCTCATCAACGTAATCTGGATAATCATATGAAAGAAAGTAAGTTTAAGATATTACACTGTAGGAGAAAATAAATTGTGATAATTAAACAAACCATCTTCTTTGTGTGCTGTTGGTTTCAGTCTCTTTGTCTTCACCTCAGTGAAAGTTTTTTTGAACAGAGCTGCGAGAAAACTAACACGTTCAGACTGGTCATCTTTCTCTGGTACCGGCTCAATAGATTTTTCATTAATTGAATCATCAGTATCAGAAAAATATGTTTCTTGACTACTACATTCAAATTCTAGATCATCACATTCATCCATGGTGTCCATTATATCTGCAAAATATATAAACAATCTTAGTATCATGACTGATACTGAAGTATGATAAGTGAAGAAATATTAATAAATACCTTCATCGTCTTGAGATTTTTCTGAAATATGTTGAGTATATTCAGGATTCTTAAGGCTTCCTAAATCTCTTGAAATCTCTTTGTTGTTGGACGAAAACTTTCTTGGAACTGGCACGTTTTTTCTTTCAAATGTGAGCTGCCTTGGACATGATCCAGTGTATGTACTTTTGATGGCTGTATGAAAAAGATAGATATGCTGTGTTATTTAATGTTACACGATATAGTCTCAATACATAATCAGTCTACCTGTTAATATTCAAAACTTTAAGCAGTATACAACATATACCTTCATGCATTTGATTTCTTTTCCGGTGATTAGGGATGACATTGTTATCTCTGTGAAAAAAATCTGTTCCAAATAACCAAAAATATGATGTGAGTTAAACCCAAAAAAATACCCGTCTAAATGGTGCATAGTATACAAAAGAAATCGGAGGTCGCGAATGTGCATAGTTTATAGATCAAATCACCTTGTTTGTTCCTTGCATTTAAATATTCCTGTGTGGTCAGTGCTCTGCTTTTTTTGCTAACATCTTTCAGCAGTGTTGCAAAAACAGAAGTCAAAGGGATATCTTTTGATTGGGAAGCAAGACGTCTTTGCTTAGATGCAGAATGTGAGCCATACCGATGACCCTCAACGCCATGGGGGGTTGAGTCCTTTCTTTTCATGCTCTGCATATCACAAAGTACATGTGTGAAAAACTGATTGATTAAAAGGTTTACAATCACAAAATTTAGACACTAAGAAGTAAAATCGAGCAGTGAGGGATAGTCTTCTTACAAGATCAAAACTTTTTGATGGGTAAAGTAATATCACTGAATGTTTTTAGTTTTTGTGATCGAGTGATGTTGGTAACCTTGCTTTACCATTAAAATTTCGAAATGTTTTAGTGAAGTGCAGAGGCGGGATGATTTAGCAAACTTGAGCAAGCAAATTAATTAGTTATGATTCTCTATATAGATCACAATAATATCAGGTGGTTTAAACACAATCAATTCAGTTATAGGATATATTACCAAGGATTTCACACGCAGGGTGTTATATATTTTACGTATTTGTTATAGCATGCAACCTGATCTCTTATATTTTATAAATCGTGTACTATATTTATAACTATAAAAATATCTTGAGATGTTGTACTATATTTATAACTATACAAAATAACCAGGTATTATAATTATAAGTACGTGCGGGAAATAAGTCAATACGTGTTTGGATCTCCATCACGTTAGCTCTTCTAAATTTTATCATCACAGCATATCTAAAGCACCGTCCAGATAATCAGGTTTAAAACTCCATGCTCTTAGGCCCATTGACACGTTCAAATTAATTCTCGAGGTGTTAAGGAGATGGAACATGAGTATTTGGGCAACAGCGTTCACACATTGCCAAGTAGCAAACACGTCGGTGATTTAACTAAAGTATTCTGGTCTAGGAAGAGCATAGTTATCATAACTATAGTATAATATAATAGTAAACCACGAGTATATACATTTTTATTATATAGTTATACTAAAATTGATTAACTATTGTACTTACATATATCATAATCTTGAAGGAAAATTAAATGAAACTCAACTTTATTGAAACTCAAATTATTGGAAAAACATAAACAAATACTGAATAAGCCAAAGTTTAAAATACTGAAGCAAAAAAAAAACCTGAACTCTAAAATACTGAAGCAAAAAAACCGAAACAGAGAATGGATAAAACATGCAGAGTCCACCCTCCAAGATTAACACAGCCTTTAACTACTCCCCACCATTCTTTTCCAGCTTGATGTTCTTAAAGCGCTGTCTCTTTGAAGTACTGGACAGGTCAACAATTTGACTGTCCATTGAACTTCCTGAACGTTTGGAGACTGGAGTTGAAGTTCCACCTCTGGTTTCACTTTCATTGCTCACCAAAGAAACCTTAAAATAAAAAAAAAATCATATTATTAAACCCATAACCAGTTAAATAAGCTTCATCTAAATCTAATGTATGATACATAATATAAAAACCTGTCCAGAAGAATGATTAGAGTCCAGAGTGTTGTCATCTTCAGACTCCGATATTATTTCATTCTCAGACCAAGTCCCACCAATGGTAAATATATCAGCACCATAGTCAACATTTTCTTTGCCAACATGCACACCAAACTTTAAGGTTCTCCCAATAAGAGCATTTATAGCATCAGGCAAGTCTTCAGGATCCTCAACCTAGATAGTTATCCATCATATAACTCTAGATTGATAGACGCCAAAGCAAAATAATATCTCTAAAATAACAAATTTAGAGTGAAGGTTTCTAATTACCTCTTCCAGAGAACCATCGAGGAGCACTTCAGCACTTACTCCAACAATTGGCTCAGCAATAGTATCAAGCAACATAACCTTAGTTTCACCAGTTTCATCCCTTATAAGTAGATGTAACTTGAACCTGTTAAATATTTGAAAAAGATTGGAAATTCAATCATTAACAAAATCTTTCGGATCTGATGACTAAATATATAAGAAACTTATAAGAAACTTACTTAGGTGCAACTTTTGTCACAGAATGGTTGCATGTATAACAATACCAGAGATGTTTCACAGGCACCACATCCTTCTTTGTTATGTTGTCAACCTTTTTGTAGTTGCACTTAACACAAGCAAAATGATTCCAGAGTCAGTCTGTGTCTATTGCATAAACTGTTGCCTTAACAACACATTTCTCAATCTTCAAAAAAAAAACTAATGTCAGTAATCTTGTAGAGCACTGCAATTGTTTAGCTAATTATATAAAACTAACCTCAGTTGACATTAGGATATCCAATATTGATCTCTCTGGGTAAAGAGACCACTTCTCTGTTTGGCGGTTGATTGTTTTAGGCTTTTCAATCTCAGCACTACCACTTGAGATTGCAAGCTCATTGTTTGGGACCCTAAATATAAATAGAGTGATTAAGAACTTTTAAAACAGAACTTAGTATGGAAAATATATAAAAACATACATTGCTGGATAATCTTGCACATCAAATCCTGTTGGATTGATGACCATACTGGAAATATCAAATGCATTTGTTATTTGCACTTGTCCTACAGTAAATATAAAATATTATTTGTTAGCTGCAAAAGATTTAAAATTAGGGATGCAGTAAATAAATAGTTGGTAAGATTGTGTAAATATCAAATAATATTCGTTAGATGCCAAAAAATATCAATAAACACAATCTTGCTAATCTAATATAATCTAACAAAAATTACATTCTGTGGTAAATAAATAGTTTGTAAGTTTCTAATTATAAAATAATTTTTGGCATCTAAAGTAACCAAAAATACAAATCAAAACAAATAATTGGTAAGAGAGCTTCTCTAAATATATTAAAAAATATTTGTTATCTGATAGAAAATCTAAAATGATAATTAACGTACAAAAATAAATTGTTGGTTAGAAACATACCCTGGTAGACATTGATTTTAGCAAATCTCAATAAACAGAGAATGTTGTTCTCTTCACCATCATTGAAAGCAGCCATCATTTTTTCAGCAAATTGACCCCAAAGACAACATCCAATGTGTTGATCACTGATAAAATATGGTGGGACAGTTAGAATAACGGAATACACGTATAGTAAGATTTCATCAAATCTTATGAAGTCATTGAACTTACTTTGTATCGGTCAATGTAAGTTCCAGTTTCTTTTTTTCTTTCCCACCCACTAGTACAGCTTGAAGATCGCCAATATCAATGGCACGACCAATAACATCTAAAGCAATAAAAGAAAGTAATCAAAAACAGTTCAAATGATATATACATGAATGAAAACGATATATGCATTTACCAACTAAATAGTTTGCATCAAGACTGCCATTCATTATTGCTTGTAAAGGAGTTAACGTCAAGAAATCGTCATCCATTTTCAGTCCGGAGTTTGTGACATTGGTACTGGCGGTGATGGAAATCTTGTACTTGTGGCTTGTGGGTCGGTACTTTCCGGTAGCTGGAGTAACTTTGAAATTCTCAATGAACCTCCATTCACCAACCAGGAGTTTCTTCACCCGAGGAAAGAAGTTCTTCTTGCATGTACAATGTATCTTAACACCCTACATTTTAAAAGAAAAAATTAAATATCGGCTTAGACAGTAGAACAATACATATCGATCTATTTACAAAACCATGTAAATTCAAATACACTTACGGTTTTATCCGCAAGAATGAAATCAATAGAGTTTCCTCCAGCATAAGATGAGTGCTGAGCCCATGAGTGTAGAACTTTGATTTCTACTTTCCAAGTATCTTTGAATGGCTTGACATCGTTCAACTGTCGGACAGGGTTGGGTGTAACCATAGCCATTTGTTTTTTAGTCAACAGATTGATGGTGGGAGTTTTCAAGGCTCCCAAGTCAAATGATAGTATAGAAAGGTTGTCGAACCACAGAGAACTAGAGATTTATAACACCAAGAATACACAAACTCTCTTAATCTAAGCAAACATGAGATGAATGATTTGTGATAAGCTAAGATCCTAGAAAAATAAACAAGGCGATCTCAAATTCAGTCAAGAAATAAGTGCGAGAACTTTTAATCAAAAGCTAAGGATGGATCCACGGGACTAAGGATTTTATCTTGGGTGATCAAGATTCAATCTACTTCCTTATGCCTAGACACAACACTAAGCAAGCTCTATGTCTAGATGAATGCTCATTTGCTAAAATAACTCAAACATCAAATGTCTTTGGTTGAATATTATTAAAGCAATCATTAGGAATGAGTCTATTAGCAATCTTAGCTTCTTTAACAACAAGTATCCTTGGTAAAATAAACTAAAAGCATTGAAGATTTGGTTCGGACATTTCAACATACACTTTTTGGGTGAGAAATGTCTAAAGCTCTATTTTAATATGATCAAGACTAAAATAACATTAAGATCAATCAACAAGCAAAGAATAAAATAAATCTACACTTAATCACCTCTAATCACCCTAACCCATGAATCCAAAATGTCTACTCCATAATCTCCAAGAGAAACCTTAAATCTACATGAGATTCAAGGCTAATCATGTTATCGAGCAAGAGAAACACAAATATATGATGAAGTACTTCTTAGATTGATAATAAAATTCAAGCTTTTACAATGGAGGCAAAGTCTAGAGAGAAAAAGAGATAAAAATAAGGTTTCTAGGTCTAAAACAATTTATAGGAGAGGCCAAACTCGAGCTGGTTTAATTAATTAAACCGGGTCAAACCGGAATAAACCGGTCAACCAATTGAATTTCCGTCCAGAGCGACCTCCTCGTCTCGCTCCGATACCTCGCTGTTTCTTGTTCTTCGATGTTGGATTTCCCGAGCGGGCTGACCATGTCGCTGCATCGAGTCGCTCCTGAGCTCGCTACGTTCCAGAGCAACGTCGTCACCTCGCTGCGTCGAGCCGCTGCATACCCGAAGATTGGAGGCCATGGGTAGTTGGTTCCTCGTCACCAACACGAAGCTTGCTTGTCCGCCATGCTCAGCTCCCTCGATCTTCTCCTCTGTGGTATCGTCTTCAACCTCACCGTCTCGGAGATTCACGCGGCCAAGCTTCAAGTTACAGTCAAGCTCTTGTACGTTGCCACCAGATTTTCAACAACTCAGCCCCCAAAGTCGTCTCCTCCTCTGCGCCGTGCTCTCATCTCCAGGCCGTGATCTCTGCTCCGTCGTATTGACGGCCGGCGTTGTCGCGTACTGAAACGGCTGAAGAGAAAGCTCGTGAGGAGCAACAATGGTGGACTTCCATTTATTTGCGTCCTTGGTCCCTGGATTTGTTGCCTTTTCAACGTTTGACCCCAAACTTTGTAACGTGCAAGATTAAACCACGATTTTTCCCAGAACTTCTCAAGTGTGCAATTTAAACCCTGTCAAATGCAATTATGTATGCAAATGCAATATAAAGATCTAAATGCAATCTATAATGATCAAAACAAACTAAAATATGAATCTAAAACCTATTAAAATCATGAGATATCACAGATCGAGCTCTTTATCGATTTTTAGGTGAAGAAAGTAGTAGGAACTGAGGGCATATTTATAGTAGACATATTTACGTGTAGGTATAATGAAGAGAATCTAGTTTATTCGGATTTTGAGTAGTTTGTTGAATCAGTTGAGCTGTTTTGTTAAGATATGAGATAAGAATGTAGTTGTGATGTTGATGGATAGAGAGCTAGAAATAACGTGATATTATTATTTTCCTCCATCGATTTTTTTTAATTTAAGATAGTTAATGTAGATTTGATCATATCTACTTTTATTATGAATTGCATAATAGATTTGTATCAGTTAAAATATTATCATTTGTTTAGATTTACGATCTCATATCTACTGAATATACTTTAGATTTGGTAACAACAAATTGGTATTATTATTTTGATTCCAAGTATATTCCGATTTGTAATTATCTATTGATATAATTGTTTATATTTCCATATTTTTGGTGTCATCAATAATATATTTTTTATTTTTAGTATCTATTGATATAACAATGTCATCTCTAATCACCGGAAAAGAAATCAAATGTATGAAGGTATATGTTGTATACTGCTTAAAGTTTTGAAATTTTTCAAACAGGATTATTATCTATTGAGACTATAACGTGTAACATTAAATAACACATCATGTCTATCTTTTTCATACAGCCATCAAAAGTACATACACTGGATCATGCCAGTTCCAGGAAATAAAAACATGCTAGTTCCAAGAAAGTTTTCGTCCAACAACAAAGAGACTTCAAGAGATTTAGGATATAACAGTAGTTAAATCAATAGATAATACGAAGTTGTAACACCAAATAGATACTTATCTATTGATATAACAGTAGTTAACAAAAGTTTGAAAAACATAAGACAAATATAAAACATATACGTCGAGAAGAAGATATCTACATAGATAGCTGCAACAAATGAGATGGGCCAAGTGGGACTTTAATTAAAGCATCGATGGTTTAATATTAGTAGAATATAATAATAGAAATGTTAATAAATAAATAAGTCTCAACATTTTCAATAGGTCCAAAAAAAATCATGCCAAAGTAATTTTCAAACCAATCCCTAAATTAATAGATTAGATTTTTCAAACAGGATTATTATCTATTGAGACTATAACGTGTAACATTAAATAGCACATCATGTCTATCTTTTTCATACAGCCATCAAAAGTACATACACTGGATCATGCCAGTTCCAAGAAATAAAAACATGCCAGTTCCAAGAAAGTTTTCGTCCAACAACAAAGAGACTTCAAGAGATTTAGGATATAACAGTAGTTAAATCAATAGATAATACGAAGTTGTAACACCAAATAGATACTTATCTATTGATATAACAGTAGTTAACAAAAGTTTGAAAAACATAAGACAAATATAAAACATATACGTCGAGAAGAAGATATCTACATAGATAGCTGCAACAAATGAGATGGGCCAAGTGGGACTTTAATTAAAGCATCGATGGTTTAATATTAGTAGAATATAATAATAGAAATGTTAATAAATAAATAAGTCCCAACATTTTCAATAGGTCCAAAAAAAATCATGCCAAGGTAATTTTCAAACCAATCCCTAAATTAATAGATTAGATATTTAGATCTTTGGTGTCTGTTTTTAGACATTTGTTACCTGTAGGCTGTAAATCATTTATCAATCATTATGTATATGCAGTTAACTGTGAATATATAGTATGATAACTGTGAATATTGTATAAACTTGACAACGTCGTTGAAGTCCGTCGTTTGGATCCCCTGACATGCTTGCAGCACACATGTTCCGTCTGTACTCTCCTATTAAAATTAGGGTTTCAGTTGTGTAGTTCTATCTTCTTCTTTTTTTAACACTGATTGTATTCAATAACAGAGAGTTTAACAAATGAGCCCCTAACGCACACACCTCACAAAATGAAGATTGGGGGAAAACAAATACATAATAAAAAAAAAGAGTAAAGACTGAAAAAGAAAGAAAAATCACCACTAGGTGCCATATCAAATCGCAGTAAACTGAAGAAGAGCGAAGGACAAGACAACTGTATGGAGAACATAATTTCCACAACGCCACATCCATGTGACTATACTCCATCATTGGATGCCTCTTCTCGGATAGTGATGCCAAGCCACTGATGAACACATGCCGCAACACACTTGATAACGGTGGCCACTTGTGACAATATTAGTGATGAACTAAAAAGTTCATGCCATTTTTAAGCACGAAGATATGCGACAAGTACAAGATAACATCTTAAGCATGAACAAATGAGATCACAGAGATGACACAAGTGTGTGCCATTTACCCTTGATATCAAAGATCCAAAATTAGGGTCCAAATAGTTAAAGCACAAGCTTGGATCCTTGAAACTGGCTCCTTTTTTATCCACAGCAGTGGCTTGAAAAGAACATAAATTTTTGAGATCCTTCTCAAAAAGACTAAATTCCACTAATTCCGGCCTATGATAACCTAGCAATGGTCATTAACTTATTAAACGGAGAACGTAACCAACCTGCCATCATAAAGTCGCAGGAGATAGAGCAAGTCAACAAACACACAAGACCGTAGCTCCACAAAGAACCATTAGAGAAAGACAAAACCATCGCTCCACTAGGAGCAAACAACTCTCAGAGAACCAACAGAGGAACCTCAAAACCAATAGAGAGCACAGATCATAGGCGAATATTGGAACCTAGAACCCCAACCCATCTGTGAAGCCCAACAAACCATTAACTTCTACACCGGCCGCCTAAAAACAAAGAGATTAGGGTTTTGTTCTGAAGTGTAGTTCTATCTATAGTAGAGCCTTTGTAAAACATGAATTCTTTGAATTAGTAAACAGAGATTTTAGATCTCTTTAATGCCATTACGGCAAGAACTTCAAAATTATCAACAGACCAGACGGCTTAGTTTCTTGGAGATTCTCAGACTAATCAAGATTTCATTTTATCGTAGTTACTTCTACGACAACCTTATTCCTAGTGATTGTTAACCATTATCACCATTCAAAAACCTTCGGTGTTATTCGCATTTTTTGTTATCTATCCCATCTGTCGATACAATGATTTGAGTAGTTTTTCTAACGCAATTTTATAGTTTACGAGAAAAAGAAAAATAAACTATGAGGCTTTATATTTCCACAGAAAATATAGTGGTTGTGAACTTATTGGATGTAAAATGCATCTATTTGTATCTACTCAAATAATTGTATCAACAGTTGCTTGCTGCTGTTGCAGCGACTCACTCTCGAACATTGCTTAACTAATATCGGTTAATGGGCAATGGGACAACTGATAATGTACTATTATAGGTTCGTGAATGAAGTATCATGTTAACATCGTTAAAAACGTAGGCTAATTTTTTTCAGTCAACAACGAAAAGCTATACTATACAAATATAACAGAAAATAGATCCTTTAAGATTTACGTCATCAAAAAATCCATATTGTGAAACTTGATTTTTATAGCTTTTGAAAAAGTCAGAGCTAAAGTATAGTATAAGGGTTGAAAAGTTTGGAATTAGTTTCGGTGATATACTAGTATAATATACTAAACTTTGTTTTCTTGTTCTTTTTAAGGAAATTTCATAACTACACTTTGTGTAGTACCACAATTCAACAATACCACCAATAGATGAACATTTTCACAAATACACTTTTCATTAATGTGTAAAAGACAAAAATAACCTTCCTAAATTCTAACCTAATTACATCTCTTACTACTTCTTCAATAGAAATCTTCAACGAACACGACTACATCGGAGATCAGATCGGACGATGACGGCGACGAGATCGGAGATCGGACGAAGACGGTGACGAGATCGGGAGATCGGACGACTAACAGCGACGAGATCAGAGATCGAATGACGACTGCGATCCTTCTATCACCTCTCACTCTCTACCCTCGTTACGCTCGCACCTCCATCTTTCCCCATCGTGTTCATCTGCAAATGCAAATGAAATGACTTGCTGGTACACGCTATTCTCCTTTCCTTGCGTTTTTAGCTGCTCGATTCAATTTCCATGACTTTCCTCTTTGTGTGTTTCTAGTGGAGGTCTGCTTAAAGCTATCAAGCACTGTCCGTCTTTAGGACGTTCAGAGAGCTGCTGAACGGTTTGTGAAATTCATTTCCTCATTTTTGCCTTTACCGTGTTTTTTTTTCGCAATAAAGAATTAGTTTGTGTGTGTATTTGGTTTAGGATGCTGGAAAATACAAGCATGAGCTATGTGGATGGCCTTGTTCTCATACCTCCACACGACTTGTTCCTTGTTGAAAATGTGCTACGAATTTGCATTTGTGATACAGGTACTACTTCGTCACTGTAGTAGATTCCAATCACCAATAGAGAAATGCAAAAAGTAATAAATACTGATGGTTTTGTTCTGTGTATCTTATAGAGGAATGGGTGAAAAATAATGATGTTCTCTTGTTCTGGCAAGTTAAGCCTGTTGCTCTTGTTCTGGCAAGTTAAGCCTGTTGTCTACGCCTTTCAGGTATATCAAGACCCTATTTACTTTAAGAAGACAGTTATCTTTGCTTTCTCTTCTACATGACTTATTTATAATTTACATCCAGTTAACTGAGAAAGGACCATGTGAGGAGCTGGGCCCCAGATGGACAACCTTCTAGCTTTAATGAATGGATTCTACCTGCTAAGGAGTTTGATGGCTTGTGGGAAAGGTGTGTTTCCTATGGTCTTGACTTGGTTATTAAGTAGTAATGGCTCTGAAACAATTTATTCACTGGTGTCTGGATCTTTTCTTTTCTTTTGTGTAGCTTGATCTATGAATCTGGACTCAAGCAACGGTTACTACGTTACACCGCAAGTGCTTTGCTGTTCACACAGAAGGGTTTGTTGGTTGAATTGATAAGGGTTTATAAAGGAACAACGAGGGTTTGTTGATTTTCATGATCACTGGATCAAAGTACAACAAAAAATGACAATCATATCAATGATCCTACTCTGTAATCAAATAATCTAACATTTAAATTATTTGGTAGATCAAAAGCTCTAATGTACGTTGTATTGTGGAAAGATAAGCAAACAACTCTTACAAGTCAATACACTTAATTAAAGAGAAAAAGAAATTGTAAGGGTTTGTGGATCATTTATAGAAACTAATAAATCATTTGTAAGGGCTTATAAATCATTTATAAGGATCTATGAATCAAAAACCAATTAACAAATAAATCCTAATAAATTAGTTTATAAATTTTTAGAAGTCCTTTTAAAAATTCTTATAATCAACTTATAGACTCTTATAAATCATTTTATGTTTTAGAAAAACATTTATAAACTCTTATAAATAACATTTATAAACTCTTATAAATTATTTTATGTTTTAATAAACATTTATAAGCTCTAATAAATAACATATATAAACTCTCAAAATCAACTTATAGACCTTATAAGTCATTTTATGTTTTAATAAAAATTTATAAACTTTTATAAATAACATTTATTAACTCTTATAAATCAAAAGTAAATTTATAAACATTGATAAATCAACTTATAAATATTTGTAAATAAATTTATAAGCTCTTATAAGGGTTAGTAATAGTCTCTTTTTTTTGTTTTCTCGATGGGCTTATGACAAGTTTATAGGAGTTGATAAATCACTTCCATAAGTTTCGTTTTCAAGTAATCACAAAATGTTTTAAATGTTTATAATGGTTTATAAGAATATATAAATGGTTTAAAAAATCACTTACAGGTGTTTATAAATATTTTATACATAATTTATAAGGGTTTATACAGTTTATAAAGGGGTTCATATAAGTTTATAAAAATTTATATAAGATTTGTAAGGGTTTCTAGGAATTCCTGGACACTTCATCTTTGTAGGGATGCAAGAAGATGCTCATCCACCGATGGCGAGCCCATACTTGCCCTTACAAAACCTTAAATTAGTTTATAAATATTAATAAATCAACTTCTAAACCCTTGAATTAGTTTATAAACATTTATAAATCAGTTTATAGAGTAATTTATAAATCCTTATGAATCATTTTATAAGGTTTTTGTACAATAATTTAAAAATATTAATGAATTTGCTTATAAACCATTACAAATCAGTTAATAGTCTTTATAAATCAGTTAATAATCTTTATAAATTAGTTTATAAAAATCATTTTATAAACCCTTATAAATTAGTTATAAGCCTTTATAAATTCGTTCTTAAGCCTTCTAAATTGGTTTTATAATCATTGTTTAATCCATTTATAACCCTATATAAATTCTTATAAATCTAGTTATAAATTTATATGTCATTTACAAAGGCTTCTAAATATCTTATATATTGTTATGAGTCTATATATCATTTATAAAATTATATAAACTATTTATAAGTTTATAAGTCATTTATAAGGGTTTCCAAATATTTTATATATCGTTATAAGAGTCTATATATCATTTATAAAATTATATAAAATATTTATAAGTTTATAAGTTATTTTTAAGGGTTTATGAAATCATTTATAATGATACGAGGAATTTTAATAGGTAATTCATTTATGAAGTCTTAAAACATTTTATAAAGGCTTATAAATCATTTATAAGAGTTTTTGAAAGCTTTTTTTTCAAAATCACAAACCTGTTTATAAGGGTTAATAAAACTTCTATAAGAATATATATATATATATATATATATATATATATATATATATATATATATATATATATATATATATATATATATATATATATATATAAACTATTTATAAACCTTTAAAGTGATCTATAAATCATTGTTATAAACCATTACAAATGATTTGTAATATCTTATAAACCATTACAAGTTATAAAATCTATAAAACATTTATAAATGTTTATAAGAAAGTTATGAAAATATATATATATATATAATTTATAAGGGGTATGTATATTATTAATAAGGGATTAAAAAGCATAATAAAACATTACTGATCATAACTCCCCTCTATTTATAAGAGTTCATAAATCAATTCATATGAGTTTATACAAAATTTTATAAGGGTTTATAAATCAATTTATAAGAGTTTATAAATCAATTTATAAGAGTTTATAAATCAATTTTTAATAATTTATATAATCATTTTAAGAGTTTATAAATAATTTATAAGGGGTATATATTTTATTAATAAAGGATTAAAAAGCATATTAAATCATTACTGATCATAACTCCCCTCTATTTATAAGAGTTCATAAATCAATTCATATGAGTTTATAAATCAATTTATAAGGGTTTATAAATCAATTTATAAGAGTTTATAAATCAATTTATAAGGGTTTATAAATCAATTTATAAGGGTTTATAAATCAATTTATAAGAGTTTATAAATCAATTTGTAAGAATTTATATAATCATTTTAAGAGTTTATAAATAATTTATATAATCATATGACGTTGTTAACCACCCGCTCTAACGGTGATAGAACTTGACCTTTGGCAGCTGAAGGATCCGATGGTGGAGATGGCTCCACCAATGAAGGGTCTGATGATGCAGTCAAGTCAGGAGATATTTCCACCTCGCTGTTTTCTACTGCAACTTCAACAACAGGCACAACCACACTTGCAACATCTTCCTTGCCTATCTGGCTTCTGCCAATGTGCCACATGAGAAAAAAAGTCAAAGGCCACATCGTTGTTCTTAAAATTGTAACTATTCAGATTAATCGTAACCAAAAGTTAAACGGCTACGAGCCTACGATCACTACTCTTCCCATCTACTAGTAGTATCATCACTATACGAGTACCTATTAGATTCTTAAAAATGCAGAAAAAAAAACTTTCCTTCTTCTTGTTAACAAGAGATCACTAAAGCCAATTCTCAAGCCGCTTTGCCTAGTAACAAGTCATACGAACTACAACTACGAAACTGTTGATCCCTTGTTTACAACGCATAGGCCATAACATAGACTACACTGAAGTGAACTTGTAGATTCCATCAAACTTGTTAGTGTTAAAGAAGAATACCTTCACCTCTCTTACATCTTGATCATTTGGCTCCACTGGTGAATTTTCTCGAACATCTTGTAAATCCAAAACATCATCTCGTCAAGACACGAATAAGAAAATCAACAAAGAAGCTTCGGAAACAAACCGTTTTACCTTCAACTTGATCATTAGCTAGTATTTCTCGTGTCACCTCGTCATGTACATCCTCCATATCATCACCGATAGTCCCAGTTGATTCTTTGTCTCTGAGTTGATTTGTGAGTTTACTATTCAGAAATTTCTCAAAACGTACTGGTCTCAGTTAATTTTGTAATTGGAGAGAGAGAGAGAGAGAGAGAGAGAGAGAGAGAGAGAGAGAGAGAGAGAGAGATAGAGAGAGAGAGAGAGAGAGAGAGAGAGAGAGAGAAAGAGAGAGAGAGAGAGAGAGAGAGAGAGAGAGAGAGAGAGAGAGAGAGAGAGAGAGAGAGAGAGAGAGAGAGAGAGAGAGAGAGAGAGAGAGAGAGAGAGAGAGAGAGAGAGAGAAAGAGAGAGAGAGAGAAAGAGAGAGAGAGAGAGAGAGAGAGAGAGAGAGAGAGATCACGCAGAGAAAGAAGAAGAAGAAGATGAGATGGTTGAGGCAAGATTACTTGACATGTCGAGAGTTCCATTTATCCCAGTTCTCTCTCTTTCTTTCTCCTTTCTCTCCCATTACTCTCCTTTACTTGGTGCAAAAAACATAATAAAGTTTACACCTTTACGAGTTACGAGTTTGCTGCTTTGTTAGTAGTTGGTAATCTATTCTTTTGTTGTTCTGTTTATGCTATGACCGACACAGGGAGGATACACGCGACCAACAACGAGTTCTAGAGACACAGTCCGAAGGATTTCATGGAAATGAAGATCCTCCAAAACGACAACCTTTACGTCCTTGTCGACTTGCCCGTCTAGCAAAAGTTTAACTGCTTATGTGTGAGTTCTGTAGTTTGTATCTTTGTTGTCTGCTTGTATCGTTTACAAGAGTTTATAAAATCTCTCTAAAAGGATATATATAAACTGTGAGTATAATATAAAGCACTTTTGTAGATAAAACATTTATAAGAGTTTATAAATCGTTTTATGAATCATTAATAATATGGTGTTGTATGCTAGAAATGTCTGTGAAGCTTCAGACATAAAGGTAATTAACAGTTTTTGTTTTCTCCATGTATGGCTCTAACACATTTTATGTTGATCATTTGTAAGGGATAACAAATCATTTACAGGACTTTATAAATATCTGTTAATCATTATAACTAATTTATAAACAGTTTATAAGGGTTTATAAAATATTTATAAAGGTTTATAAAATATTTATAAGGGTTTATAATACTATAAATATATCCGCTTAGACAATTTATAAGGGTTTATAAAGGTAAAATAAATCAGTTAGAAGAACTTTAAATCATTTTAAAAGTTTATACACAATTATAAAGAGTTTAGAAATCAACTAAAAGAGTGTATAACCATTTATAAAGGTTTATAAAATATTTATAAGGGTTTATAATACTATAAATATCTCAACTTAAACAATTTATAAGGATTTATAAAGGTAAAATAAATCAGTTCGAAGAACTCTAAATCATTTTAAAAGTTTATACACCATTATAAAGAGTTTAGAAATCAACTAAAAGAGTGTATAACCATTTATAAAGGTTTAGAAATATTTATAAAGGTTTATAAAATATTTATAAGGTTTTATAATACAATTTATAAGAGTTTATAAATCAATTTAGAAGTGTTTATAAATCAATTTAGAAGTGTTTATAAAGGATCAGACAAGCTACTCTTTATGACCCTGAAAGCCATCAAGAACTCATATGCCCTTCCAAAGACTGAATAGTGGCCTTGAGCATTTAAATTGTTATAGACTCTTATAAATAATTTAAAGACCTTCTAACTGATTTCTTTTATAAACATTATAAACGGTTTATAGACTTCATAAACTTTTTTAGAAGACTTTATAAATGGTTTATATTTTCTTACAAATAATTTATAAATATTTATAAATGATTTACAAACTTTATAAATGATTTATAAAAGCCCTTATCAATATTTTATAAGTATTTATAAATGATTAGTAAATCTTCATAACTGATTAATAAACATTTATAAATTATTTATAATCCTTATAGAAAATTAAGTTCAAGTTTGTTATACATATCCTTATAGACTGATTTTATAAACTCTTATAAATGAATTATACATCAACTCCATGGTGCTCCCAAATCCGCCTTGGCTCTGTGATGATGATGCCTTCTACTCCTCTTGTTTGGCGGTTTGATTCAGCTGAATTCACACTCAAAGAAGACTATGATGACTTCATCTGAATGTTTGTTTCTTAATGTCTTTAGAAACATTGATCCTTCATATGAAGTAGTAGTAGCAAGCAACTATCTTTTAACAATGCTTCAGTTCTTAATGTACATACTTACAATGCTTTGTCAGACACTCTATAACTGAATTCTTGAAATAAAAAGATGTAACACTTTAAAACACCAACAACCTAACAACTTGATTCTTCTAATATATTTTCTAGCTGAATAGATATTTCTCTACCAGCTTAAGAAAATTTTTTAAACTATTTATAAAGGTTTATAAATTATTTGTAAAAGTCTCTAAATCATTTATAAGGGTTTATAAAACAATTAATAAAGTCTATAAATCATGTATATAACTGTTTATAAAAGCAACATTGTGTCCTAAGACAATCACGAAACTAATAAGCTTGGAATAGGTTGTCAGAATACACAATAACTTAAGTACCAATACATCAAAATAAATAATCAAACTCAAACGACCAGTCCCTCTCCAACAATTTCTTAGCCAATTTGGCGTGCAGCCTTCTTCTCAGCAACCAGAAAAACCGGAATGGTCAAAGGTTAGGAGCGTAGACACTTGCTCCTTCTCTGTTCTCATCTTAACTGTGAGATTCCCCAAGGCACATAGAAATCTAAGAGATTCTCCTCTGAAACCAAACGTAGTCAAGTCTACTTATATTACAGGTTGTTGACTTGTAAAGGTGGTCATCCCAAATACTGTTATGATATTATAAGTGAACCGTTCCCTTGTGTGCTCAGCACAACAGACTTTGAGTTTTATCAGTTGTGTTATAGCAGACAAACCGCACCTTTCGCAATAAGTGCATATGCCTGCACAAAGGAAGATTATTGAAGAAGTCATTAGTCATCGCTGAAACAGAGTCAGTAAGAAAAAGTAAGAGCATCTGACTATAGTTAAGAAACTAAGCTTCAAACATACTACATAGTAAAATCTACTTCCCAGAATCATGAAAATTTGTGTACTAAAAGAATCATGCAATTAAAATAGAGTAATCATCTATTTGGAACACAATACGATTCCAACAGGGAGGGTAGATATCAAACTGAAGAAATTCAGTAATAGTACATCAAAAGTAGCTTACTTTAAGGAGAGTGATCACTCAAGTCTCATCATGTAAACCAAGAGAGACTATATCAAATCTAATCCAAAAAAAAGTGTTAACCCATATATCAAAGTAATCAATAGAGAAACTCACATTCAATAAAGATACAAGCTTCCCATACTCTTTGCATATATTTTGTTTAAACTCTTTGCTTTGGACATGTAAATTAGAGAACAACTTCCTCACAGTGACAGTGGCACAAATCTGGCGTGCAGTCTTCTTCTCAGCAACCAACAATCCAGAATGATCAAAGGTCAAGAGCGTAGCAACTTGCTCCTCCTTTCTCCTCGTCTCCACTGAAACCAAACGTGTTCAAACTCTGAAGATCTACCAAATCCTCTAACTTCAAAGTATGGTGCTAAAGAGCCAGAACCTGAGGCACATAAAAAAACGATTTTAGGTAATATGAAAATCAGTGACGGTTTGTCGTCGAAGATTGTTTACCTTGAAATTGGACGGGGAAATGCCGCAGCCGTTGTCGATGACTTGGAAGTAGTCTTTGCGGTGGTCGTGGAGGTTGATTTCGATGCTCGTGGCTCCGGCGTCGAGGCTGTTCTCCAAGAGCTCCTTGACGGCAAAGGCGAGGTTTAGGATGACTTGTCCGGAGCAGATCCTGTCGTCAAAATCGTCTCACAATAATTTGGGAAGAACGTAAGCTTGGCTGATCGATCAAGAAGACGACGGTTCTCACTGGAGTGTTCCAATCTCGCCGGAAATTTTGAGCGGACAAGGTGAAGAAAGATCCGAGAGAATAGAGAATAGGTTTATTAGTTAGGGGTATAATGGTCTTTTGATTATTAAAAATCTGATGGTATAGTTGGTTAGTGTAAACTTGAAAAGTGGTATTATGAAAGTGGTATTTTTAGAAATTCCCCTTCTTTTTTTTGCTAATTTTTGGGCTTTGTTTTATTGTTTGCAAGATTAGATTATTAACTATATAAAAAGGAGCATTTCCAGGGTCTGACGGGTTCAAACACACTAGTTGCGATTGCGGGTGGTTGCATTTTTAAATGTTATGTAGCATTTTGTATGACTGACATAACATGTGATTTTTTTTGTGTTTACGGGATACTTGTAACTGATTAATTATGAGATATTGCATCGGTTTAATATTAATTTACTAATATAAAATATTATAAAACTATAAAAATATAAAAACATACTATTGTGATAAATTAATATAATATGATTAATAATAATATTATGATTATTTATTTTTTTTTAATTAATTGAAACTTATAATTTTAATATATTTTTGAAGATTTATATTAAAACTTTTAAAAGAATATTTTGATTCATTTTATATATGTGTATATAATTTTTTTTTAAAAAATCTAATGAATACCTAGCTTAAAATTTTATACAACAAATTATGATACTGTTTGTGAAATATAATTAATATATAAAAAGTGAATATATTTTTATTTATAATATTTCTATCTTTAATTTTAAATTTTAAAATATTTAAAATAATAATTATATTTTTTATCCACCTGCAGCCATAAACGAGTTGGAACTAAATTTTAAACTTTATATGATTATTTTGAAATGTTGTTAACCGCTATCAACCGCAAAAGCTGTGTTTGCTGGTGGTAGCGGGAAAACCAGTGATGCCATCAATTGTGTTTAAGCGTTTTTTAGCATGAATTAAAGTTATGCTTTTGTCTAATCCAAAATATAGGATCAAAGTTACAAAGTTATGTCGGAGGACTACTATTAACGAAACCTAGGAATCCGTTACTAAGCAAAACAGATAAATAAAACGAAGACGCCTCATCCCTAATGTATTTTTTTTTTTTTTTTTTTTTTTTTTTTTTTTTTTTTTTTGCAAAATAGCTTCAGCCCTAATGTTACTATCATATACTTGATCAAACCAGAATTTTTCATCTCCTTTCCTGAAAATACAGTTCTCATTTTCTTCTTTAACAAACTCTGCTAAAAATGGTGATTACTTATAGAAAAGTCTCCCATGTTCCGTATGGTAATGTATAAGTTGATTGTCTGGGTTTGTCTTGTTTAATGGAATAATGGTGACCACTAAAATAAAATCTCCCATGCTGAGTCTGGTCAGGCTTAAAGTTGATTGGTTTGTCTTGTTTAACTACTACCTTCGTTTGGTTGATAATACTCTACGTGAATCAAGACAATGACATCTTCTGACTAGTCTAGTAGCGGTCTGGTTAAAAGCACAAATCATTTTCACCTATCGTTTTCTAAATTAATAATACAGAAATATATGGTAAAAAATCTAAGGGAAAAAGAAGAAAATTGAAAATAAAAGTCCCGGTAAACATAGAAAACAAAGGGATCGTTGGAAAGGAAAACAACAAAGTATTCGACATTTTATACTCAATTAAAAGGCTTAACAAAAATATGATTTAATATAGAAAAAAATCAAACATCAAGAACGAAGGAATATATATATGTAGCCATATTTTGTACTCGTAAATCATTAATATTTATATGATTCGATAAATAAAAAGTAGATTATGTTCTTATATTAAATATTCAAAATCAGGAATTTTGAAAGAACTCTTTTTTTTTTGAAACACTATTACTTTTTTTTGAAACACTTTTGAAAGAACTCTAGGGGCCTGAAATGAAGGGTAGTGTATAGTATTTACTTTTTTTTTGTCATCTGTTAGATTAATATTGAAATAACCGGGCATTACACAAAGTCGACAAAGAAATAAAGCCTTTCCGAAGCCATAAGCCGAGGCGGTAAACAACACCCCTCGGAATCAAGAGTAAAAACAACAACGAAACCCACATAAATAAAACAAGGAAGGGGCAGATTACAACATGAGAGGAGAACTACACCTTGCTCTCAAATACGAGCTTACCTAGCGAGAACTCAACCACAAATAACACCAGAGGAAAGGATTGCCGAGATAGACTGGAAGCACACGATCATCACCAACACATAAACAGAATCAAAAGAGGTTAGAATCCTTAACCGTCGCTGTACACCCTTCAATCCCAACTAAAACTCGCCATTGGACCTTGATTGGGCTCTCCACGCGCCTCATACGCACCATCACTCCACGGCGAAGCCTATCAAAGCTTCCCAAATACGTCTTATTCACACAGCCGGTAACTAAATAAAAACCACTCCAAATCCAGGACAATAACGAACAAATCAATGGCAATCGACCAACAATGGAGCACTCGCCCCTAAAACCTTCTATCTCCTCTCATCCTTCACAAACCTAAAATAGAACTCGCAAAAAGCTCCGCCCCACAGAGATCAACAACCATAGTGGTTGACTCCAATGAACAGAGGCAGCACCCCAAGTCCAAACTCTCCCAGCAGTCCAGAACCGACCAAGTCTCAGATACAGAACACAAATCAACCGTAAACTAAAGACCAGTACACCGAAAAAAACCGAACATCTTAAGAGCGACCAGAAAACAGGAAAACCTTAAAGGGAGGCTTGAACATCATACATCCCTGACGCCGGATTCCGACAGCCTGACTCACGGCCATCACAGAGAGGAAGATGAGACCACCAACCCTTGGTTCTCCATCTGATTGCAGGCCAGAGTACATCCGCGACGACTCTCCCAAACCAGATCTGAAAACACGTCTAAAGGATGTTGAGCAGCCACGATTCAGACTAAGACAGACGAAACTAGAGATGGAGCGGAACCGCTCCCGACGGCGGTGAGAAACACCGACCGTCGGAGCAGCATATCAGAAGACGGCGGCTTTTTTTTTTCTTAGGGTTATAGTATTTACATATTAATAATGTCACGATACTTTAAAAGAAGAGGTAAAACTGAGTCAAAGGGAGAGGAGGTAGGTCTGAATCACAGACAAAAATAAACTTTAAACAGCTTACAGACGTATGTGTAAGGTGAATAAACTGTGTTTTATTGTTGGTAATATCAATACTATCAAAACTGGATCATAACCAGTTGATAAAATGTTATGTCTAATTATTTATTTTATATATTTAATGAACCATTTATTATATAACTGTCATTTAAATAAACAAACTGCCATATTTATAATTAATAATATTAAAAATTTTAACTTCCTCCCTTTTCAGTGCCAATATTATCTTTCTTTTTTTTTTTGAAAATAGTGCCAATATTATCGCAGCCAACTTCTACCATATACATATAATAAGAAAAATATTTGCGTTCACCTCCTAGAGTGAACCTCTAGATTCACTAACCAATAAGATTCAATCATTTTAGATTTAATATCTTTTTAAAAAAGAAAACTAAATATAATGATTTTATGAAATAATATTATGTTTTTAAATAAATATAAAATAGTAGTAATTACCAAAAAAAATATAATTTTTAATATTGATAAATCCGTCAGCAAATACTAAACCCTAAACCCTAAATTCTAAATAGTAAACCATAAACCCTAAATTCTAAATAATAAACCCTAAATCCTAAATTCTAAATACTAAACCCTAAACCCTTGCGTAAATCATGAACCCTTGGGCAAATCCTAAACCCTTAATCCTAAACCATAAACTAAATCTTTAATCATAAATCCGAATTCTTTAATCTTGAACCCTAATACTAAACTTGAAATCCTAAATTCTAAAATATTCTATGGTTTATGATTAAGAATTTAAGATTTGTCCATGGATTTAGGGTTTTGGATTTAGTGTTTAGATTAGGGTTTAGGATTTAGTATTATAGTTTAGAATTAAGAGTTTTGTTTATGGTTTAGGATTAAAGGTTCAGGGTTTAGGATTTGCCCAAGAGTTCATGATTTACCCAAGGATTTAGGATTTAGGATTTAGTATTTAAAATTTAAGGTTTAAGATTTTGTATTTACTGACGGATTTATCAATATTAAAAATAATATTTTTTAATAATTATTACTGTTTTTATTTATTTAAAAACATAATATTATTTAGCAAAACTCTCATTATTTGGTTTGCTTTTGTAAAAGATACTAAATCTAAAATGGTTGAATTATATTGTTTGGTGAACCTTTCCTAGGGAGTGAAGCCAAGTATTTCTCATATAATAATAGTCGACGATTAGGTAATACATTTGAGCGTGTGATAAAAAAATATCTCTATATGGGCAACTAATATTTACATAACAAACGCTAATTAATCATATTCTTAATGCTTTTTTTTGGTAGGAACATATTCTTAATGTCTGATGCGACAATATGCAACTTTCAATCATATTAATGATTGATACACTCTTATTTATATTCTTTATATTATATATGTACAGATTACTATAAGTAGTTTTATATTTGTCTCTTGATAAATGTTATGTTCAATGACTATTCTATCAAACTAAATTAATATTAAATATAAATATGACTACAAAAAAAACTTAAATATAAGAGTTAAAAAATTTCAAATTAATCTTGAGCAAAAACTATATCCGTTTTTTTTAAAAATGGCCCAAAATCTAGTTAGACGTTTAAAAATATACAATTATGTATGTTTGAAGTTGAACTTATTAGGCGTGGGTTTAAGTTGTGTGTTTTGTGTCTCTTGGGTGTGGGAGCATCGTTACAATTTCAGTGGAAGAATTATTATTAACGAAACATAGCAATCCGTCTATAACAAAACGAAGACGCTTCGACCGTAATGTTTCTATCATCGACTTGATCAAACCAGAAATTTCCATATCCCTTCCTGAAACACACAATTCTCCTTTTCTTTTACAAATTATGTGAAAAAGATGATCAAGAAAAGAAAAGTATCCCATGTTCCGTATGGTACTGGTCAAGGTTTGATTGTATGGTGTTTGTAGAAAGGAGAGATGGTCGAGATACTTTGACAGAGACGGAATTGACCTCAGACCATGATCAATGGGGTCTCTTAAGTTGAAGTTCTTAGTGTAAGATACGATATTTTTTTTAGTTCTTAACTAAGAAACGTCTCTTAAATATGAAATATTAAAACGTCTTTTACCTAAAAAGTGTTAAATCACACCTAAGTATCCCAAATGGATCTTCCTCATTAATCACGTTCTTAGGGTCTTTACTCTTGATAATCCAACTAAAGTTTTATTTAAATTTTACCAAAAAGAGTTGATTGTATGGTTTGTATAGTTTAATTACTATGTTTGCTTGGTTAATAGTCTAATAAATCATCACAAACACATTGTGAATAGTCTACTAGTGGTGTAATTAAGAGAATATTAGAGTTTATCTGCACACTCGCGCAGATGTTTGTTTTTACTTTTTATAAAAAAATAATTACTTTCATCAATGATATATATATTTTGCAATTTTTCCGTTTAAATAACATTTCTAACAATAATAATTTAATAGTTTATACTGTAATTTTTATTTTATCTTTTAAAACATCAATCGTATAATCCATATTTTTAGAATATGACTTCAATATCCGTAATGTATGTTTTTGCGTATCAAAACGTTATGATAATATATAGTAAATTTTTGTATATAATGTTTTAAATATACAGTGCTATATATTTTATATGTTAAACATTTATCAAATTGAATTTACCTTGGACTGTTATTTATATATAAAATAGACATAACATAATATTTGTATAGTATATAAATAATTAATTTTATGTGATGACATTTATTTTAGTTATTACTACAAAACAATTATATAGCTTTTCAAAAATATTATTTGTTAACAATTTAAAGCTAGTTTTATTAATTATTTCTAAACATAGATATATCTAAATTAGGAAAAGACAAATCATATTAAAATCTAGGTTGATTAACTATTGTTGCCATGATATTTTAGTTAGGATTTAATTTTAGAAATGTATTAATTAAATAAGAAAAGATAAATAATCCTAAAAGATAGGTTATTTAATAACTTCAGTGGGATGTTATGGTAAATAAATTGAAACATTAAGAGGTATTTTTTATTGATACTTTACTTTTAATAATATAGACTTGAGTTTTAAAGGGCGGGTAAGATTTTTTTTTTTGAGAATCATCATATGCATTAATCTTCGGGGTTTGTTAAATGTCTGAAATTATTATCATTTAAAAGTTTGCATTTTGATGATTCTCATTGGGACATAAGATATTTATATATATATTTTGTTGACAAATTTATTTAACCCGTCTTATTGTTCACGAATATGTTTAAATAAAATTTTCAGTTTTTGGTTTTGGTTTTAAGTTGTTTTTTTTAGATTTCGGTTTCAGTTCAATTGTGATTTTTTTCTTTTTTTGGTTCAAGAAATATATAAAACCTTCAGTTATTTTTGAAATAACTTAATATCCTTATACTTGTGTTTATCCGACCCGAATATACGAAATCAATATTTTTCAACAGTTTATTTATTGAAAATTAGAAATTTTATACATGTACTTCTATTAAAATTTATATTTATAGATAATTAAATTAAAATTAATAAATATAATTTTATGAAACTAAGATAATTCATTTATATAACCCTTCCTTATTATGTTTACTTATATTTATAAAACTGTAAATTATAGTAAAAGATATTTTAAATTTTTATATTGGTCCAAATGCACTTTAATATTATATAAATTAACTATATTTCATTCAACCATATCATACTATATTGTATTGTTTTAACATTCTAATTTAAAGATGTAATTATTTATTATATATATATATATATATATATATATATATATATATATATATATATATATATATATTAATTTACTGTTTAGTTTTAATCGTTGAAGTATGTGGTAAAATTCATGAATGTCTGTTATTCTTTAGTTTTATGATTTATAAAATATTTAATAAATGAATTTAGTTACTTATAATTTATTAGTTGATGTATTAATTTAATTATGAATATAAATATTATAGGAATATTATTTCTTATTCTATAATGAAATAATTATCATTTGTTAATAATTTTATTTAATATTAGTTACGAATTTTATTATTTAAAACTAAATATTTAAAAAAATACGTTTACATCTTGAATAAAAAGATATTAAAAGATATTAGTGAAATGAAATCTATGAAAAAGATACTTGAAAATATTTTAGATATCTTATTTTGAAAATATTAAAATCATAGATTAAATGTAGTATTATTTAATAGTAATTAAGTTAGTTGTTAGAGAAAAAATATGAGGTTAAATAAATGAAATGATACAACCTAGACTACTTGTAAGGATATAAAAAATTCTCATGTATGTTTAACTAACCCGTTAAAAGTATATTCATAAAATATCAATAGTAAAATGTTTCATCATATATTAAATATTAATATTAGCTAACTATTAATATATATATATATATATATATATATATATATATATCTAATTTTACTACTGTAAATATAAGAATTAAATTTTTATGTATTTGATGAGGATTTGAAAAAATTGTTTTTTGCATTTGGATTAATATATAGTTGTATATAAGAATTAATAGACATATAATTATTTATTACATTAATAAATTAAATATAATTTATATTTAATGAAATTTTGTATTTATTTAAATTAAATTGATTAGTTTATATAAATAATAGATTAGTTAGTTCCTTAATTTTAGGCATGATATATATTTAACTGTAATTAAATTAGATATATGAATATATATATATAATAGGTTACATTAATTAGACACTTAGAGAATGGTCCAACCAAAACTTTTTTGATAGTCCAAAAGCATGTCGATAAAAAGTTCTCCTGTTTTAATAGTATTGATATCAATACCGATCGTCTTTAAAATTGATAGCATAATAATAATAGACTAAACTCTAAAAGGGAAGAAATGTTGTTAGTTACAGTGAAAACATAGTCAGATGGAAAGGAAAAAAACAAAGTAATCGGTACTTTATTACCTATAAGAAGGCTTTATTGTTTGACAAAAAAAGAAGGCTTTACTAACATATGGTCAAGTGTTACCTTTTGAGAGATATCGAAACCGGAACAAAGAAAAATATCTTAACATATATATATATATATATATATATATATATATATATATATATATATATATATATATATATATATATATATATATATATATATATATATATATATATATGTAATATTTTACAATTCATATGAACTGTTAGATCAAAATTTTATTCTTTTCTTTTAGCATATACTCCGAAATAAAAATCTTGTAAAGGACTAGAAAGAAAAAATGAATCGTTTGATATTAACGGTTGATAATATCAAACAGTTATTAAAAGGGAGTCCACTAAGGCAAAAATAGTTATACATATACTTTACCACTCAAAATAGTTATCCCTTATATGTTAATAGGCAAGCATTTTTAAGGAGTAATCTTAGTTTTGTAAGTTATTTACAACCTAACTTTGCTGATGTGTCAAGCTCTTGGCTCTTTTTAGACAAGTTTTATGAATATCCTTTGGTTACTAGAAAAATTACTTAAAAATACCACTGGTCAAAAAATATTCAGTCCGACCATTTCATTTTTGCAGTAAAATGCATTTGGTCAAACATTTAATTTCGTATTTGAAATGGACAATTAGATTATAATGTTACCAATAATAGCTTAATGATTGCATTTACAATTAACTTTTTGAACTTAATACTCGGTTGACTAATGGAAATAGAAACGTGTTCTTCCTTGATATACTGTGATCTGTAATAATTTAATATTAGTCCTGTAATATCAATACATATGCGATTTTGTACTATGTTTTTTCACTAAATAAGATCTCAAGTATTTTTTACTCTTACGTAAAAAAATCTGAGGAAGTACGAGATGAGAATTAGTGTAGATGCATCTACGTAAAAGCCTTTTTTACATATAATATGCCTTAATAAGGCAACTATAATGACCTAAATGAAGTAAAATAAAATGTTGAAAACAATAAAATCATGAGATTTTACATAGAGAGATGTTATTCAAAATTTATTCATGATAATTCTCATGATACAAAACATTTGTGATTTTGACAGAAACCACAATCATATCAATATTTTAGAAACAATAAACTGAAAAAAATGTTTTTTTTGAAACAACTCTAAACTACTTAATGATCAAGAGTACAAGTAGAGTTTTGTTTTTTTTTCAGTTTCAACAACTTCTTCATTTATAACTTTTTACTAGAACTTCACCTGCACTCCTATGCATGTGTTTGATTTAATTTATGTTCAATGTAAATTCTACCGTCGGTTTTATAAAAAGAAAATCTCATGTATATTTTTATGTTATGTAATTTGACGACTTAATTAATCTCATGAAAAGGTTATCTTCCTTTAATACATGTGATTTAGTTAGTATTCGTATAATGCAGTATAACCTCTATAAATTAATATACACTAAAACCCAACATTATTAATTTATAGAGGTTTCACTGTATTAATAATAGTCAATATATGAATATCAATTTGGTTAGATGAACTTCGGAAATGTAATGAATTAATTTAAATTAATTATAAATATAGTGGCATAGTATGTAAATAAAAAGAAATAGAAAAATGAAGTACTTCATTTATTGTAAATGTAATAGATAAATGTGTAAATAAAATAAAATATTAAAAATGTTGCTATCCAAATTACCAAACAATTCTAATTTAAACTGATATTAATGTTTCCAAACACCACCAAAATGTACTTCAGTTTTAATAATATAGATAACTTACCAGTAGTGGTTTTATCTGAGCCACGAGGCTTGGCCGCTAACCACCATGTGCAGTTTTGAGCTAGCCGGCGTGGTGCGATATGAGCTGCAAGCTATACATCCATTAGATCGAGTTGTGTATTTATTTACAAAAAAGTGCATTTTCCTGCGGAGATTTTTTTTGCAACTACTTTTGGAAACTTTGTGTTGTGCGGTGTGCCTTGATGGAGTTTCCGGTATTAAAAGTTAGACATGTCGCTATTAGCATTGCCATTTTATTTTGATTTGTATTTTGAAAATGATTTGTTCGATATCTTTTAACTTTTTTAACTCGGAATGAAAAAATGGATACATTTTCCGATAGTGGTTTAAATCAGAAGCAAATTCATGTATGTATCTTTCGTATTTTAATCTCCTTTTTTGTGGTTTTATCATGGCGATATGCAAATGACCATCTTTTCGTTCTTGATGATATCCACTTAAATAATATTTTTTTTAACATCTTAATTTTATTGATTTCAAATCAGTGTAAACAAATTACTTGAAACATAAATTACAACAAACATGTTATTAAAGAAAACATAGTAGATACATCAATAACACGATGCTTCCTAACACATTCGTAGAATAGACTGATTCGCTAGCTTTCCTCCACGTTGTTCTTGGTCTTATAAGATCTTTCTTGTGCCTCTCAAATCTTGTGAGAAAATGCCGTTTTGCTTTAAGAAAATCATTGGATGCGATCCATCCGTTACATCGCAATCCGTCCCAAACACCTCCGCTGCAGGAGATAACATGATTTGTTGTAATCGTCCATGACATTAAAATTCTTTTGCTTTGAAACCAATAAAGCCATATCTTCGATTTGTTTCGTTGTAGAAACATAGTCGGACCCCTTCTCAATTCAAGTAACAGTGACTCATCGATGGCCAGCGGTATAGGACTCCGAGAAACTCCGTGTCTGACCACAAAAATTATCATGACAATTACCCCATCACACGAATAAACAATGTGTCCATAAGATGCTTGGCCCAAACGTCTCTCTGATATCACTCTAAAACATGGCCTGCAATTTTTCTCATTGGACCATGGTGGTTTCCAATTCATCATATCTTTTTTTTGTAGAAAGATATGAACGACAAAAAATCTAACTTGATCGCATATAAGGGCCACCATAATAATTGTACCCTCACCATCATCGATACTAATCAGTATCATATCACACCATCCCATGCTCGATAGTTCACGGAAGGAGAGGAAAGTCGGTGGAGGCCATGGTTGTTTGAAGATTCGCACCTGAAATACATCAAACCCAAGGTTTAGTGAATAGTCATCAGCACTGGATCGAAGATCACAGACCGGGAAATCCAACCCTATTAAAGGGACAATCAATACGCAAAAGAGGTCGAGGGGTAACACTAATAACCAAATAAGGGATCGAGAATGATTTGTCACCATTGGAGATAGTGACAATCCTCGATAACCACCGGATATCGGGAGATAAAGATGGTGAAAACTCCAATTCACCCAAAATAAAAACGAAGAAGGCTTCATAGACTAACCTAATTGAAAGTAGAAATATAAATAAACGAGAAAACAGAAAATCCGACAGCAAAAGCCGCCGGAAACGGTAAAACTTTTTGAAACTGCTTCTGTAACTGTCGTCTGTGTATCGTTCTCATTCAAGCGTTGTTTTCCGACAATCCTAAAAGATATTTGTTTAGATACTAAGGCTATGAATGATGACCAATGAATGAAAATGAATAATGCATTCCTCAAAATTTCTAATATATTTTACCATTCATAAAGAATGATTATTCCCTTTTGTGACCATCGTATTCGAGGTTTATTATGAATTTTCATATTTTTAATGCACCATCTTCATCTTCTCTGATTGCTTACTGTTTTTGGTTTAAAATATTTCTCATCTCAAAGATAACATTATTGCAATTCAAGGGTAACGTCATTTCAAACAATGTTATTAATTTTCAAAGAATATATGAATTGAGAAATATGTATGAATTTATTGAAGACATTGCTACATATCAATGATAAATGAAGTTTAACACACATCACTGTGAAAATATGAACCTATCAACTTTTGACAGAAACATGCACATGGTGTCAATATTAATCAACGTTGTTACTCTCTACATGTACATATTGTAAACTTTACTTGGATGTGTAAACTCAGAGAAGTGATATGTGTTTTATGACTCTAGATCAAATTTAAGAGATTAAACTATATGACAATGTTTATCAGGATGAAGACACTTGTAATGTATGACTGTAGACCAACTTACAAAGATCAAAATGCAAATAGAGTATATCAGTACGTCATTTGTACAATTTTGTAACATTATGACTCACGTTATTATTATTTTTGTAACATATGACTCACGTTATTATACGGAGTACTTTCTTTGGTGAATATACGAATATAAATGTAAATAAACCTTCGATGGCTGTTATGTTGTGATGTTTCATTAAGATTAATAATGATATTAATGATAGGAAAATAAAATGTTAAGAATCTCTAGTAGTGGTCCATTTAAAAAAAAAAATCACACGTTAAAAGAGTCGTGACTTTTTTTAATAGTATAGACTAGAGTTTGACCCGCCATTTTAAAGGGCGGACAAGATTTTTTTTATCATCAACTTATGTATTGATCTTCCTCGTTTGTTAAAATGTCTGAGATTGGTTTAGTCAACAAATTTATTAATCCGTTTTTTGTTCATTAATATATTTAAATATAATGTTTTGTTTTTGGTTTTGGTTTTATGTTGTTTTTCTTTTTGAATTTCAGTTTCAGTTTGATTATGGTTTTTTTTTTTTAGTTCAAGAGATATATAAACCGTTCAGTTATTTCTGAAATAACTTAATATATTTATACTTGTGTTTACCCGACCCAGATCTATGAGATTAAATTTTTTTCCAAAAATTTATTTACTGGAAATTAGAAAATAAGATAATCCATTTATAAAACCTGTCATTATTAATTTTACTTATATTTAAAAACTATAAATTATAGTAATTTTTTAAATTTTTATATTGGTCAAAATATATTTCATTCAACCCGTATCATACTATATCAAATTACTTTTAATATTCAAATTTAAATATGTAATTATTTATTATTTTATATATTTTAATTTACTATTTTATTTTTATACGTTGAAGTATGTGGTAAAATTCATGAATGTGTGTTATTATTTAATTTTATGATTTATAAAATATTTAATAAATGAATTAAGTTATCTTAATTTATTAGTTGATGAATTAATTTATTTACAAATATAAATATTATGGGAATATTATTTCTTATTCTATAATGAAAGAATTAATATTCGTTAATAATTTATTTAGTATTAATTACGAATTTTATTATTTAAAAATAAATATTTAAAAGAATTTATGTTTACATTTTAAAGAAAAATATATTAAAAGATATTTTATAATAAAATCTTAGAAAATGATACTTAACGATATCTTTTAGATTTCTTATTTTAAAAATATTATTAAGTTAGTTGTAAGAGAAAAAAATAGGAGGTTAAATAAATTATGTTTTACAAATATTAAAATATTAATAGATATTTGTTAGATTAGAAAAATATTATATGATAATAACTAATGAAATTATTTTAGTTGGACTGTTATGACTTTTTTGATAGTCCAAAACATAGTCGATAAAAAGTTCTTCTGTTTTAATAGTATTGATATGCGGCAAAATGAGTCAAACCGAGCGAAGGAGGTCGGTCTGAATTATGTTTAATATATGATATGTTTGGGTATCTAAGAAAAGGATAACAAGAGGAAAATTGGTTAATATCTAAGTACTTTTGGGGTTACTTTGATTCATGTTTGGTTTTAATTCTTTTAGTTATTCGGGTTAAAACGTCGTATATTCAGATTTTTGGGTGAATATCCAATTTTCAGGATTTGGATTGGATAATTTGGATAATTTTAAATAAAAATATTTGAGTAAATAAGATTTTTGAGTAATTTGGTTTATAAATAATATATTTAGAATAGTCTATTATTTTAAATCTAAATGCAATAAAAATCTACAAAGAACTAGAACCTCTTTGTTGACAATCCTTTACTCTAACAACATGTACGAATATGTATAAGTGTATAAACTATATATTGTAGAAACTTGGATACTTTGTTCTTTATTCGATTTAATGATTTTTTGTTCTAAAGATATAATATACACTCGAATATTTTATAGTATCCGATCCAGAATCAAACTTTGCTTTTTGATTCTATTCATTGTGCGCCTGGCTAATCTGAACCATAGAGAAACAGAATTTTTAAACAACTTACCATTTACCAATATATGTGATAAATTGCAGCAAAATGAGAAAACTGTAATGTAAATATCTTAAAAATTACCCGGAGAAGTTTTTTAGTTTTATTGTTTGCAAGATCAAATTTGTAAAATATCAAATTTGGGCTCACACAATCATGTATAAACGCTTTTTAGTATGGGTTTAAGTTGTATTTTGTTTGTGTATATTGGGTGTAATCCAAAATGAATTGTGTTTATTTACAATTTCAGTGGAACTAGTAAATAAATGAAAATAAAAATTTCATAGATTTTAGAGAAAAAAAAAGAGTATGAGTGGTAGTCTCACTAGATTGTATTATTGTAATTTATTTACTAGCTAGTCCTTGATTACTAAATGTCTGTGTGTTGAATCTTAACATCTCTGTGTATTTTCACTTTTCAGGATGGATTTAGAGAGTCTCAACACAATTGCAGTCCTTGATGCTCAAAGGGAGTACATGGACATGAATGAAGAAGATGCTCTGAATGAGGAAAATGCAATGAGAGAAGGAGAAACAGAAATGCAAGAACCAGAACAAGATGATACTGAAGAGGTTTCATTGTATAGGATCTTTTTGAGTTAGAAAGAAGCCTTGCAGCATGGTTTCCTGGTTTTACAGAGCCTACACTTATTTGTTTCGTACTGGTTTTCAGATTACAAGAAGATGGAGGATGATGAAGTTGTTTTGAAAGATTGTTTTGAGATTAAAGGAGGAGGATGTAGTTGTTTTTATCTTGTTTTAAATTTGTATCAGATTTGTACTGGTTTTCAGATAACAAGTTATTAGTCATGTACTTGAAGTTGGTTAGCACTTAAAGTTATCAACATAATTTTGAACTTACGTAGTGCATTATGTGTTGCCTTTTCTAAACTTACACTGAATTTTTGACATAACATTATGTGTTGCCTTTTTTTTCTTTGCTTTCAAATTAAAATTGCATTTAAAATAGGTTTCTAAGAAGTTTGCACAACATCATATCATAAGATAATTAAGGACAACATAATTACAAAAAAAATATAAGGTTTTATGTCATTAAAAATTAATGGAACTGCAATAAAAAAAACGGGCTTCAGTTAAACGGGCTCACGGGTCTAAACGGGTATCATAATTGCAAACGGGCTTCAGTTAAACAGGTTCTGACGGGTAGGGCTTTAAACGGGTTCTTTTTAATGGGTTCCAAACGGGCCGGGCTTTAAACGGGCAGGGTCTAAACGGGTACGGGCTGCCCGTATTAACATCCCTAGTAGAGCATTAGCATTAGCATTATGCTTTATATTTATCCAATCAATATTTGTTACAAAAGTATTTAGAATAGCATTTATTAAATGCTAATGCTCTTCAAATGCTCTCATATGAAGCTTTTGGAAAAGCATTTGCATTTATAATTTATAAATTTTTTAAAGATATATAATTATTTAATTTATTTGATTTAATAATATCACAAAATTATTTTTATACATAAAAAATTCTGATTTCTAAAATAAATTTACAATATAAATATTTGTTCAAAATATTATTTCACATTTAAAATATAATTTAATTATATTTAATTAAATTAATTATAGAAATATATTTTAAATTAATATATAAATTATATTTTAAATTAATTATATAAATATATAAATAAAATTATATAAGTTATATTATATATAAATTATATTTTAAATTACTATATAATTAATATATATTTTTAAATATAGTTTTATTAAATTAATTATATAAATTAAATTATATTTTAAATGCGAAATATTAATTTAAAATATAAATATTTTTGTTAAAAATATTATTTCCCATTTAAAATATAATTTATTATATTTAATTAAATTAATTATGTATATTATATTTTAAATTAAGTATATAAATTAATATTTATTTTAGAATATTATTTTATTAAATTAATTATATAAATTAAAAATTCATATTTAATTGTATAGTTTATTTTTTAATAACATTTTTGATATAAACATAGTTTTTGAAATTACTAAATAAAATAAATAAATTATATATATATATATATATATATATGAAATATATTAAATATTATATATTAATTTTAATAATTATTTTAAATAGCATGTTCAACTGTTCTACCAATCAGTATATTAAACAGTTTAACAAAAGCATACAGTCTGTAGCATACTACTACTATTTTCTCATTTCCGAAGGTTGGAAATTGAAAGAAAACCCTTTCTCAAAAAAGAAAAAAAAAAACTTGAAAGAGCAAAGGGATAATAGATATACCAAGCAATACGTTCATAAACAAAACGAAGACACTTCTTCACTAATGTCTCTATCGTCGACTTGTCAAACTAGAAATTTCCAATCTCTCTTCCTAGAAACTCTTATATATATAAGAATATCATCTTTGTGATATCCATAGCTTAAAATCATGGAGATTAACAGTGAAGCAAATCAACCCGATGAATCGTCCACAAGGTTCACAAAATACCTAGACAGTCAAGCTGATTGGTTAGAGAAAACAAGAGGCAATCTGATGGTTGCAGCAACGGTCATAGCCGGGATGAGTTTTCAAGTTATGATTAATCCTCCAGGTGGCGTTTGGCAAAGTGATATTTGTTCCTCTGTACCTCAAACTAATGACAAGTTTTGTAAGGACAGAGCTGGAACTTCGGTGCTGGGGGACAATAGTTCAAAGCGTCTATTGTATCATGGAATGATTATTAGTAGTACGATATCGTTTTCTGCCTCTATGAGCCTAATTCTCCTTTTCTTCAGCGGGTTTCTACTGAGGTAAGAAATTAATTGTATGTGAAACTTTGTGAAATACACGTTTTGATTATTAATTTGAAAATTTTATGCCGATATGTGATTTGACAAGATATTATCGAACATGAAGTGAACTATGCTAAAAATATTTTGAGATCAACTTGTTTATCAACTTTTTCCTTTTTTTTTTAACATTTTCATGATTTTTACGGACTTCACAGTCTTGGTCAGCAAAATACAAATCTTGCTATCCAATTTACCTTTAGTATGAATTAAATCTATACATATTGCTCAATATTCATGTAAACTGAGATTAAGGTATTCACTTTGGTGAAGTGTACCATTTATGTCAGCCAGTGGTTGACTTAGACTTACTCATGAAAAGTCGTTTGATTGTTTTTTTAAAAAGTCTTTATTTGATTGGTCTTTAATGAATCATAGTTTTTAACGGTTTATTCGTAGTGGTAACGTTTTGGGGGTTAAGAAACAAATTAAAACAAAAACTTTAGTTATCTGATGTTACTGTTGTTTACAGGAACCGCGTGATAATGGCAGTTCTGGTAATGTTCATGGTAGCGGCAGTGCTTTGTATATCGGCAGCATTCTTCTTTGCAGTAGCTTTGGTTCAACCTCACGATCCAATCATCATTTCTATGCTAGCAATTTATTTTGGATTTTGGGTTCTGTTTTTAATTTTAATAATCTTAATCCAACTCATTCGGTTCTTGTGTTGGCTTATTTGTTTGATATGTTGTTGTCGTCCATGTCGACGACGATCTCCTCGACGTTTTCTGCCATCGACTCCAACTCCGACCCATTAAAAAGGAGAAGAAAAGTCTCCCGTGTAAGTGCCAAAAAAAAAGTCTCCGATGTTTAGTATGGTACGATTTAAGTTTGATTGTATGGGGTTTTGTATTGTTTAAATACTACTACTACAAGTTTGGTTAATTATATTTAGTGTGAATTTTTCTCAAAAAAATATTAGTGTGAATCATGAAAATATTTATAAGTATGTCAATGTTTAAGGTCAATTGTATGGGTTTGTATTGTTTAATAACTACATCGGTGTATTAATAATATCCAATGTGAAACATGACAATAACATCTTGTGGTTAGTCTAGTAGCGGTCTAGTTAAAAGCATGAATCATTTTCACCAGTCGTTTTCTAAACTGATAGCATACATAGTAGTAGTCAAAAACTCTAAGAAAAAGAGCGCAGAGAAAAAGAAAAGTTTCGGTCAACATAGAAAACAAACAACTTACCGGCGTCTGTATTGCCGTGATAAAAGGTTGGATTTTTTGCCGCTGCCGCTAAACGTGGCGGTTATGAAACGAACAGGCATAAAATAACTGATATTTTATTACCAATAAGAAGAATTTACAAAAATATGATAAGTGTTTCGTTAACATATACATGTAGCCATGTTTATCTAGAACAACAAAATTCCTGCTATCTGCGAAGATCGACGAACGTGAGTTGAACCTACCGGATGTAAACCGCAACTTTTTATATGGAACCCCCTAATTGAGTTGTTTATAAAGTGAAAGGTTCAGTTGTTGCTGTCGCGGAGATTCACTCCCGACCAGGGTCCATCTAACGTAAAGGGATACTCCTCGTAAATGGCCAATGGCAAAATGATAAATGATATTTTAACAAAAAAAAAAAGATAAATGATATTATTCATATGTCATGTAAAATTTATCAACAAAGTCAAAGACAAGCTCAAAAAAATTGCATCAAAAACAATCAGAAAGAATTACACTCTAGAACACATTTCATCTTATTTATTACATTCTAGGACACATTCTTCTACCAACACATTTTCTTTAACCATTGTCATTATTCCTAACTAAACTAACTCTCTTCTAGTTCAACTATTAAAGACTAGTTGTAATAAAACAAAAAAAGTGGGGGGCTTTAACCACATCCATTGATTTATCTTTAAGTCCAATGGCCAAGATCTTTTGTCACAGATCTGGATTTATACAAAAATATATCTACCTAAAATATTATCCACTAGATCAATTTTTGTACTTTCAACATCAACGAGCCAAATTATTATTATCCAGTAATCAAATCATCATCTTCACATCTTCATAGCTCTCAATTTTGTTTTTCTTTTCTGGCAATTTTTTTTTTGTTAACCAAAGAATTTTGATGCAAACAACTATTTCTCTCTCTTTTCTATGGTATGGCGGTGAGATCTGCGTCCTCGATATCTCCCGATGAAGCTCTTCCGACCGTGGTCTATCCCTCACATGAACGGAGCTCTCTGCCCATGGTGTTTGTATCTTTATCACATGATTCGAGTCACAACGGTTGTATCTCCGATGAAGCTCTACTCTCTGTGGACTGTATCACTGATGGAGCTCCTCCGATGAAGCTGGTGAAGCTTCGGCGTCTTAGTCTCTTGATTGAAAAAGCTTTAAGCTTTATAAAGATCAGATTTTGTTTTGCTGCTAAGGTGGAGAGGAAATTAGAGGTTTGGATCCTTGAGATTTTTCAAAGAGTTTCTTTTTCAAGTTGAATTCAATCTCTAAAAACCTGTGTAATTTATGTATATAGGATATCTGTGTAATTTATGTATATAGGAAATGTGTACACGTGAATATTGTAAAGTTGTTGTACATGTCGATATTAGAACAAATGTGTATATGTGGATCTTAGAACATTTGTGTACATGTGAATATTCTTTTCACAAGTACATATGTTGATATAAATAGAAGAGGGTTTGTAAGCCTCTATGGCGATAATTATATTTTTTATGACCTAACAAAAAGTATTCACATGCATACTTTGTGAGATTCCTTTGTTTTGTTGATCTCTATTTGTGATTTTGATGGAAGATATACTATGCAAACAACATCTGATTATAAATTTATAACTAAAGAAGCTAATGAATCTGAATAAAGTTCTTATCATATGTGCACGAAGCTTTACAAGTGCGTGCTATGTGTATAAGATGAAAATGATGCTTACTAATTAAGTGTCTTACTAATTAGGTGTACACGTAAATATTGTCAAACGCTGTACATGTGGATACTTGTAATATCGTTGTACATGTGGATATTATTTCTATAGTTGTACAGAAAGACATTGTACAATGTGCCTAAAGTTTAATTGTACTAGTGAATCTTATTATTTATATAGTTGAATAGATGTACATGCAAAAAATATTCACAGTCTAGTTTTTTTAAGAGTAACGTGTATCTATCAAAACCTTAATTACAATCTCCACCTAATTACTTTTAAGAGCCATGATAATTGTGTTTTTAATGGTTTTTAACTTTCTGTTTTACATTGTATGCAGGTGTTAATATTGCATTTACAAAGAAATTGGAAAGAAGTTGTGAACATCTGGAAATTGGAAAGAAATTGTGAAGATCAGAAAATTTAAGGACCCAAGTGTAAATAGTCGTAAGCTGAAGGACCAGGCGTGAAAATATTAGAAATTTGTTTTGGGTATGGATCCCTTCGACGTTTCACAGATCGGATCTAACGCTGGTGTGGCTTGCTGACGGTCGGAGGCGGAGCAGGTCACAAGAGATGACTTGAATAAGAGACTCGTGGTGGGGAATCGTTACTCGGTGGCGGATCGCTTCGAAATCAGCGGATGACCGAGATTGAATAGACATGAAGACTAAACACGACGGAGGAGCCGAAGCCGACTTTGCCTGAAGCGGCGGAGCCGAAGCCAACTTTGCCTGAAGCGGCGGAGACGAAGCCTAGGTTGCCGGTGGTCTGGTTGAGCATGGTGGTAAACTCTTGTGGAGTTTCTGGGGGTCATAGTAGTCGAGGAGGATGAGGAGCCTCTTAGTGTTTTTCATGAGGGACAGAGGATGAACTCTTTTATCCTAGACTCGTTCTTAAAAATAAATGACAAAACAAGTACCTTCATTAATTAAAAGGAGATCAGCCCAAATTTGAAATTCAAAAGATTTAACCAGCCCAAAACCAATTGTTAGCAGGGAAATTACACAGATACCTCTATTTAGTTAAGCCTTTTGAGGACAATTATGTATTCAATCAGGAAAAAGTATCCCAGTAGCAGCAACTGACTTTCAGTGTAATAAAAATACATAAAGTGTCTTAGAGTGAAATAAACTTATTTTCACTCAGGGTCACTTTATGACTTTTAATAACACTACAGATCACTTATTGCTCCTGAGGTAGTTTTGAGTGACTTTTACTTACTTTCTCTAACTAAACGTAACTATAACAATATTCTAGTTTCCCTTTTTATTTCCTTTTAATTATTTCTACAGAGAATTTGTTTGACTATTGATTCCTTTTTTCTTCATTATCATAAGTCATCTTCTTTTCCGAGAAAATCTTTCGGTCAGCAACACTAGAACAACCCTGTTTCAACAGCAGTCTTCTTCTCCTACGACCAGCAACAAGCGGAGTTTCATCTCTTGTTCTCAACAACTCTGCCGCGTCTTCTTTTAATTCACAGCCACATCCAAACTCAATCTGCGACCGTGAAGCTTCTTCGTCGACACAAATTCACCGTGGTGGCCATCGGAACTCGTCGTTGCTTCAGTATTCACGTCAGAGAGGAAAGCTCTAAGCAACAATGGTGATTTCTCTTTGTTTTACACAATTGGTCCTCCAATTTAATAGTTGTTTTCATTTTGATCTCAGACTTTCCAAATTGCATATAAATCCGTGTGAATTAACCCCAAACTTCTATATATGCATTTTAGCTCTTTATTATATTGTAAGATTGATTCCTCACAATTAGCTCTTATCTTAATTTGGCTCAAAACTCATGAAATCACCGTTATATGTTTTTTATTTGACTCCAAACTTTGAAATGTAAATCTTAACCCATGTTATATGCAAATAAACACACAAATGTAACACACATAAATAAACTAAAATAAAATACTAAAAAAAAATAGCTAAATACCACCAAAGTTGTAGATAGATAGATTCATTCTTAAAATATAATTAGATGGACATTATAATTAAGATTTATAATTAATCATTGTATATGTGTATGTACACATGTGCAATGTATACTCGTATACATCTTTGCATGAGGACATCATATGTTATTAAAGCAATATACCATAAAATATATTTTTATTGTACAAGAAAAAAAAATCTATTCAGTGATAGACATGATATTTCATACATGCCATTTGATAAATATTCACCAATATCATTTAAATATTGTCCATACATACTATGTTTCTTGAATATCTATATGTACAAGACATGATGTACACAAACATTTCGCTATCCACATGTACAACGCTTCATATGTATAAGATTTACAAAGCAAGCTCAAAATTAAATCTCTATTAGTCATCGAAAACCATGTACACAAAAATCATATATCCATAAATAACTAGTCATTATGTATTACTAGACATTAACAATTTAACTATTCGAAAACCATGTACACAATAAATTTATTATCCACATGTACACCGGCTAATTTGTCAAATTAAATTAATGTACACCGGTTAATTTGTCAAATTAAATTCATGTACTCACTGTAAAATATTTCATTAAAACCATATATTATTTTTTGGGCAGAACCATAAATCTCACTTTGAAAACCATAAACCTAATTTTACACGATTTAACATGTAGGTGTCCACTATTCTACATTTATATTTTCAAATAACAACCACATGTACACGAAATGTGAAAAGTGAATGAAAAATACAGTAGAACCTCAATAAATTCTTTATTTTTCTTAACATTTCAATATATTTTGATAATATTTAGTAAAATTATACCGAAAACCACTTTAGAATTCTCTGAAATATAAATTATACATAACATAAGATAATAAAACAATATGGAAGTCAAATTTCTAAAATTAAAATAATGTACATACGGTAAAATTATAAAATATTTTATTTTTTATATAAATAAAAATATTCAAAAATAGAAAAAAAAATCTAAATAATGAAACTTTTGTAAATTAATATCTTTATAAATTAATAAAATTTCAAAGTCCCAGCATTATTAATTTGTAGAGGTTTTACCGTATGTTTTATTATCCACATGGATACTTTGTTTGTTTGGATGTTCACCAAATAACAAATATCCATATGTACACCTGGATACTAAGTTTTGAGCTTGTACATGTTTGTATATCGTTAAATATATAGTGAATTAAATAAGCTTTATCAGCTCTGATGGTTAGTGGTTTCGTTTTAGTTCAACAAACCTGATTTCGACCCACACTAATATGTTGTTTTGGTTTTATTTTTCTGTTTCTTTATAATGAGGTTTTAGTTCAACAAACCTGATTTCGACCCACACTAATATGCTGTTTTGGTTTTATTTTTCTGTTTCTTTATAATGAGGGGTATCCCGCCTAGCGAGTTGAAAGAAAATCGGAGAGTAATCGGGGATTTATTGAAGCAAGTTTACTATATATATTATTATTTGTGTTGAAAACAATAATGTGTGTCTTAGTTCAGCGCGTTTGTGCTCCTGGCTGGGCTATGAGGGCACGGGTTCGACCAGTAGAGCATGTATTTTGGATTTTTTTTCTTTTTTTTTCATTAATGAATGTGAAAAGACACTAGTGTCCTCATCCTCTTTCCTTGTTCCTGTCGAACACAAACCCTAAAATTTTGAATCTGAGTTTTTTTCCGTGATTCTTGGCCGTTTCAACTCGTTTCTCTTATTTTCCACTCATTTATAATAGATTTTAAACTTAATACATGATTTTAAACTTTTAAATCACGAAAAATGATTTTTTGGTTTGAAATCCGATTTTTTTAGCGTTTTTGGGGTAAACGCTACGGTTGGTTGTCGAGTAGCGTTTAAATGTCGAGTAATCGTGCAAATCGCCCGCGTTTTAGAACCAATTGTGTCATGTCAATTGCACTGTTTCTTATCTTGAGATGCTGAGTATACTCGTCGTCAAGTTAGATCCGTAATAATTTTTTTTGTCGACAGATCCGTAATGATACTCGCACAAAACTTAAGCATTTTAAAAATCTGGTGAGAAAGAAAAACATAGAAAATTGGGAAAGAAGATGATAAGAAAGAGAATGTGGGACCTATTACTTATAGCTTTGGTTCTGTTTCAACTAGAAACATAGATTAAGTTGAGAAAAAGTGTCTGAGTAGTTCAAAGTGTCTTATACTGTTATTAAAACTTGAAAAAGTGACCCTGTAATATTTTCATTAAAAAAGTTCGTTAATCGAACTCCGGTAGATACACGTTTAAGTAACATTTAAAACCACTCGGACAAAATAACCCTTCCTTCTTTTGAACGTACAAAACCAACGGTCCCGATCCAACCTCTCTTCTCTCTCGCTTTTCATCATCACAAGATTCAAAACGAAGTTTGTCGCCCCCCACTCCTTTCGCCTCCTCCTTCTCTCTCTCTCTCTCTCTCTCTCTCTCTCTTCTAACCTACACATAGAAAAGATAAAAAACCGAATCGAACCAAAAAAAAAATCTCCGATCTGAAACATCACAAATGGCCGTTTCATCGCGCGACAAGTACGTGTACATGGCGAAGCTCTCGGAGCAGGCCGAGAGGTACGAAGTGATGGTCGAGTTCATGGAGAAACTCTCCGCCGCCACAGACGGCGCCGAGCTCACCGTCGAGGAGCGAAACCTCCTCTCCGTCGCGTACAAGAACGTGATCGGCGCCCGACGCGCTTCCTGGCGCATCATCTCCTCGATCGAGCAGAAGGAGGAGAGCCGCGGCAACGAGGACCGCGTCAAGACGATCTGCGACTACAAGGCGAAGATCGAGTCGGAGCTCGCCGGGATCTGCGACGGGATCCTGAAGCTGCTCGACTCCGCGCTCATCCCTTCCGCCGCGTCGGAGGATTCGAAGGTGTTCTACCTCAAGATGAAAGGGGATTACTATAGGTACTTGGCTGAGTTCAAGAGTGGTAAGGAGAGGGATGATGCCGCTGATAACACCTTACCGGCTTACGAATCTGCTCAGGTTTGTGTTTGTGTTCAGATCTGGATGTGGATTACAGGAAACTCTTTACAAGCAATCAAGGAGTTTAAAACATCAATGTCTGAAAAATTCGAGATGTCAGATTTAGGTTTATTAACCTATTATCTTGGCATTGAAGTGAAGCAAAGTACAGAGGGCATTACAATCAAGCAAGAAGCATATGCTCGACGAATATTAGAGGAAGCAAAGATGAATGACTGCAACGAAGTACACGTACCAATGGAGTTTGGTCTGCAACTCTCAAAGGCAAGTAATGAGACCGAGATAGATGCGAGTGAATACAGAAGAAGGATAGGATGCTTAAGATATTTAATGCATACGAGACCAGACATGGCATATAGTGTTGGTATCTTAAGCAAATTCATGCATTCACCAAGAGAGTCACATGGGAAAGCTTTGAAGCAAGTGCTGAGATATTTGAAGGGCTCATACGGCTATGGCTTAAAGTTCAAGAAAGGAGGATCTCAAGACCTTGTAGGATACAGCGATAGCAGCCACAATACTGATCCAGACGATGGAAGAAGCACTATTGGACACTTGTTCTGTTTCGGAGATACACCAATCTCATGGTGCTCACAGAAACAAGAAGTCGTGGCTCGTGGCTCTATCCTCCTGCGAAGCCGAATACATGGCAGCAACAGAAGCTACAAAACAGGCTATCTGGCTTCAAGACTTGATGGGTGAGATCACAGGAAGAACGACTCAAAGAACTTTGATTCGTGTGGACAACAAGTCAGCTATAGCTCTTGTCAAGAACCCAGTATTTCATCGACGCAGCAAACACATACAGAAACGGTTTCACTTCATCAGAGAATGCATTGAAAGGGAGCTGATTGATGTGGAACATGTGCCGGGTACGAAGCAACGTGCAGACATACTAACCAAGGCATTAGCAAGGATCAAGTTCAAGGAGATGAGGGAGCTAATCAGAGTACATGACCTAAGTGAAAATGGCTTGAAGCTTAGAAGGGAGAATGTTGGATAAGCTTCAAAAGAGTTTACTTGCGGATTAAGTTATTAAAGATAAGAGTAATAACTTAATAGGTTTAGGATAAGTTTAAGATTCCTAGATCACATTGTAATAGGACAAGCTAAGGGGATTCTATTACCTATAAATAGAGATGTAATGTAAGAGAGATCTCTACAACAATTGAAAGAAAGAAAGCAAAGAAAGTATAAATAAAACGAAGAACTGTTTTATAGTTTTGTGTCTTTGATCCCTTTAAAAATACCTAACCGTCAAGAGGTGATTGGTTAGAGAAAACAAGAGGCAATCTGATGGTTGCGGCGACAGTCATAGCCGGTATGAGTTTTCAAGTTATGGTTAATCCTCCAGGTGGCGTTTGGCAAAGTGACATATGTTCCTTTGGACATCAACCTGGTGTTTGTAAGGCCAAAGCCGGAACTTCAGTACTGGGGGACAACAGTTCAAAGCGTGGGTTTTATCATGGACTGGTTATTAGTAGTACGGTATCGTTTTCTGCCTCTATGACTCTAATTCTTCTCATCATCAGCGGGTTACGATTGAGGTATACTATTAAGTTTGGAGTTCGACAAGATATTATCGAACATGGAATGAACTAAATTTACTTATGTTGTTCGATATTCATGTAAACTGAGATTAAGGTATTCATTTTGGTGAAGTAAACCAACTATGTCAAGTCTAGTGGTTAACTTACACTTACACATCAAACCTTGTCTAATTGGTTAAAAACTAATCAACTCATCAATCGTTATATGATTGGACTTCGTTATTCATAGCTACTTAATGGTAGTGAGAATTTTTCGATGTGAGAACAAATAAAAAAACTTTAAATTATCCGATTTCACAATTGTTTATAGGAACCGTTTGATAATGGCGATTCTGGTAACGTTCATGACAGTAGCAGTTGTTTGTATATCGGCAGCATTCTATTGTGCAGTACCTTTGGTTCAAACCGACGATCCAGTCATCACTCGTATACTAAGAATTTATTTGGGAATTTGGATCGTGTTTTTTATTTTAATACTCTTAATCCAACTCATTCGATTCACTTGTTGGCTTATTTTATTTATATATTATAATTTACATAATTTATTATTTGTTATGTAATCTCGTATACCATATTCCTGTTGTATTTAGATTAATATCTTCAAATATATACCTTGCTTTGTCAATCAATAAACCAAGCTTTTCCAGTTATTTGTTGGTATCAGAATTAAAAAACAAACACCAACAAAGGCTTTTTAATAATAGAATCTTCGTCCAAAAAACTAGTCCGTATAAAAAGCACGACCTTCCCGCTTTTGAACGGTACAGATCCAACGGCCCAGATTCCATCATTTTTCTCACTCGCTTTTCATCATCATCAAATAACGAAGTTTGTCGCTCCCCACTCCTTTCGCCTCCTCCTTCGCTATCTCTCTCTCTTCTAACCTACACAGAGAAAAGATAAAAAACCGAATCAAACAAAAAAAAAGAAAAAAAAAACTCCGATCCGAGACATCATCACACAATGGCCGTTTCATCGCGCGACGAGTACGTATACATGGCGAAGCTCTCGGAGCAGGCCGAGAGGTACGAAGAGATGGTGGAGTTCATGGAGAAACTCTCCGCCGCCACAGACGGCGCCGAGCTCACCGTCGAGGAGCGAAACCTCCTCTCCGTCGCGTACAAGAACGTGATCGGCGCCCGCCGCGCTTCCTGGCGTATCATCTCCTCGATCGAGCAGAAGGAGGAGAGCCGCGGCAACGAGGACCGCGTCAAGACGATCCGCGACTACAAGGCGAAGATCGAGTCGGAGCTCGCCGGGATCTGCGACGGGATCCTGAAGCTGCTCGACTCCGCGCTCATCCCTTCCGCCGCCTCGGAGGATTCGAAGGTGTTCTACCTCAAGATGAAAGGTGATTACTATAGGTACTTGGCTGAGTTCAAGAGTGGTAAGGAGAGGGATGATGCCGCTGATAACACCTTATCGGCTTACGAATCTGCTCAGGTTTGTGTTTGTGCTCAGATCTGGATGTGGATTGAACGTATCTGATTCTTGATTAGGTTGTTGGATTAGACCTAGATTTAGTTTCTGATTGTGGATTGGAATTAGATTCTGCGTTTTGTGTAGAAGTTTATCTTATGGATTTTGATTTCTGCAGGACAATGCGAAGGGGCTTGCTCCAACGCACCCGATCCGTCTTGGTTTGGCATTGAACTTCTCTGTGTTCTATTACGAGATCCTCAATTCTCCTGATCGTGCTTGCAACCTCGCCAAAACGGTAAAATCTAATCTCTTATCTTAGGTTGATGGGACTAGATTTTACGCATCTCTTGCTCCCTTAATGGGAGTGTATCTATATCTTTATATAGATTTGATTTTGTTGTTCTGTATTTACGTTTTTTGGAATCTTTTTGATGGCAATAAGAGTAAGTGTTGTTCTTGGTATGTGTGTGTGTGTGTGATTTCAGGCTTTTGATGCTGCTATCGCTGAGTTGGATACACTAGGTGAAGAGTCGTACAAGGATAGCACTTTGATCATGCAGCTTCTCCGTGACAACCTCACTCTCTGGACATCCGACATGCAGGTTTGCGCATCATCCTCTCTCTCTGTTTCTCTCTTGTTGAATGATATTTGTATAATATAATGATGGCGGCATATTTTGTGTTTGGGTGTGGATCAGGATGAGTCTGTAGATGAGATAAAGGAAGCAGCAAAGCCAACAGAAGAGCAGAAATGATGAATCTTGGTGTGAACTGATACTACTACTGGTATTTGGGATTGATACCATCTTCTTCGTTAATACTTTGTGTCTAATCATAAGAGATGCCACTCTCTTTCTTTCCATTTTGAAGTTAACACTCTTCTATCTTCTTTTCTTTTGCCGTTTTGGATTGATTTACATGAGCAGAATTTAATTTGTCTTGCTCCGTTTCAGATCATGAAAGTTTTTTTCATGTGATCTGGGAAATAAATAACAACTTTCAAGCAGAATCAACAATGTTTATCATTAATCACTGGCTTTAAACAGAAAAAAAGCTCTCATGATCTCAAGTGTAAGAGATCTGGTGGGAGCCAATGTTTTGAAGATGAATTAGTGAGAAGGCAGATAATAAGCAAATGAGATGACTAAAATAATGAACAACACAAAGAAGCGAAAGTTATAAAAACTTCCCTCCTTTTGTCTTATTATTTAAACAAAAAAACAACAAACGATAAAAGCGAAAAACAAGAAACCCTAATCAAGGTTTTTAACGAAACAACAAGGTCGGCTAAGTTGATCGCCTGGAGAAGTGGGTCCCCCTTCTCGAGCTGGCTGGTGGAATGTTTCGAGATGGTCGAACCCTCGGATAGCTGGGACTCCTTGACGGTCTAGTCCCGGAACCATGATGATATGGACGACCTACACTACCGTAAGGTAAAGCCGCAGGAACAAGGGGTGGCCTGTTCTGATAATTAGGCCAGCTAAATGGACGACTCCCGGATGGCGAATACCCCCGCGGAACTGGTGGTACCATGTTTTGGGATCCTTGACCATTAGCCGGAACATGTCCTGGAATGTTTCTCCAATCAGTGGAATATTTTAAAATCGTAAAGCATTCTGATAATTAAAACCAATTTAGTAAATTACCATCTGCAATTGGATGATAAGGCGTATAGGTTCCCCTCGGTAAAGGCTTTACCGTTGGATTTTGTGCTCGGATGTTTCCTGATCGTAAACCATGTGCAGTACCGGTCCTACGCAGACTTTCCGAAGGCGAAGTCGTCGTCGGTAAGGGCGGTGGAGTTTTCACCGATCGTAAACAATGCGAAAAGTCGAGCCAGTTTAGATTATCAGAAAGTAAAGTCCTCGGAAATTGTGTCGAACCGTTCAGAGCATCAGCGCAGTCGAGAGACTCGTACGATGAAATCGCAGGAACGTGTTGTTGTTCCTTGTCAATAGCTATGAACGGTTCATCGAACGGAGACAATGCAAAGAATTGTTCCACTTCCCTATCCTCCTCGGTCATACGGTTCTCGAAGCCAGCCACCGAAACTTCGATCGAATTTTCTTCTAGCAATGGTGGAGATGTTTCAAATGTTGTGGTGTTCAGGGCGTTGTTCCTAGTCAAAGCCGCAGGGTAACCATAATGTAAAGGGGTGATACCATCCCCATTTCGGCTGATGGGGGGCTGAGGATTGCTAACCTGAGCCAATGGCAGATGACGGAGGCTAGTCAGACCCCGCGAGCTTGGAGCAGGGCCACTGATGAGTCTCAGAGCCGTGGCCTTGAATCCAGCTCCCTTGGTACTGTCCATGTTCACGCCACGGCTCTCGTAAATCGGCTTCTTGTTTTTCCCCATTGCCATCTTTTTTATTTTGTTTTTGATTTGTTTAAAATTTCATGAAATTATCAGACATATATAACAAATGTTTTCATGTTTACACAGGGTGCAATTAATTAGATTTCCAAATTAAGGTGTTGTGTTTATGACTTTCACTTTAGGTAATCTTTTGAACTCAAAGTAAGAACCAAACCTGCGCAAAAGCTAAAATTATTTAGAAAGTGTATTATTTTATGGTCAAAGTATTTTTAACATTAAATGTATATTACATCTTGTGAGTTTTAATTCTACATTTAATGTTCAACTCAATAGTTAGATTTCCAAAAAGATTCTTGGTGAGTATATGTGATATTATTGGTTTAGCAAACAAATTATGTTTCTCTAGTTTTTATCTCTTAATTGAATTTTAAGAATTTAACTTCACAAAAGTTAAAACTTTATCATTGAATAGTCACATAAAATTTTGGTAATCAAATATTATACCAAATCTTATAAATTCTTTTTTCTTATGTTCAAATTACTAATTAGATTACTAAAATACTTTTGACCAAAATAAAATATTTTCAAAACATTGGGATTGTAAAGGAAATATAGGTTTTGCTAAACAAATTACTCCTCCGTTTTTAGTAATCACTTTTGGCAATCGAATATTATTTAGATTCTCTATTGTTTACAAGTTTTATTTTACAACAGGCATGTTGCTTTTAGGCTTAGCAACCCTGTTATTTTCTTTCTTCTAAATTTTAAAATTACTAGGTGTTCTCCTGCACCATGTGCAGTAAAAATATTTAACATATATTTTTAATAGATACAATATAAATTATGTTTAAAATTAAAATTTTATTTTTTTATCACTATTTTAATACAAATTATTTTAATCGAACATAAAAGTTAATATAAAACAATTTTTGTTTATTTTAAATTATATTTAAGAATATGCATGTATATATTTAAAATTATAATCTTAGATAATTTTTTCTTTCTATTTATTAATTAAATATATTAAAAAATTGTAGTAGAAAATTTTATAATTATCAAAAATTAAAATTAGACAATATTTATTAAATTTGTAAATATATAAAAAATTAATGATGTTACGATTAAATTTTATTAATATATAATTAAATATTATTTTCGAATTTTTAATGCCATATTTGAATATATTTATTTTAATAATGATTTATGAGTTATTACCATATTTTAAAAATATTTCCAAAAATATATATCGACACTCAATGTAATATATGAGTTATTATCATATACTATAAAGATTTCCAAATATATATATGTATATATATATATTTACATTAAATACAATTGTCATTTCATATTTAATCATAAGCTATATCATCAATTTTAGTAGACATGTCACCATTTTTGTCAATGTCATATTTAATCATAGGCTATGTCATCAATTTTAGTAGACATGTCACCATTTTTTTTTGTGAAACTGGTTGTAGAAAATACATGTGACAAAATCAATTAGTAAATATAGTCTAGGGAATGCATGGAAGTTAGAATTAAATTGTAATTTATGTAATACTCATATAATTTTTTAATATCCATATATTTAGTCCCGAATATCAAACCATCCAACTTATCCATAAAGATTTTGAGTCCACAATGACCTTACACAGAAGGCTAGAAGTGACTAACGTTTATGTGTAATGCCCTAGAACCATGTTGTTGTTGGCATAGCCAGTGTTATTTTTTTAACAAGGAGAGGTCTAAAACAACGCTTTATCTTAAAGTAATGTCCAACGATAGATACAATATTAATTACTGTTGGTTGGCTCTGGAAGGGAATCAATACTCATAAAATATTTTCTCCTTTTAACTTTTCTTATTCGACCCTCCACCAGTTCAATATATATTTTTTCCATTGAACTAATCTGTCAATGTTTTCATTTTCTTACGATTCCTTTAAAAATACAGACAAGATAAAATAAATTAGGCCGTCACGTATCCGTCTAACGTGGAGAACCTTTTAGTATTTTGTCAAAAAGAATAGAGACGAGCTCAATTATTATACACAATACTTTATTAGAAATCGATAAATTTAAGGGAATCGTTTTACATGGATAAGTGAGGCCATCTCTCTCTCTTTCTCTCATTTCAACTCAATCATTATTCATCATTCACCATGGACAAGACATCTTCAATCTCCATCCACGAAGGGAAACCGATTAGATGCAAAGCAGCATTATGTAGAAAAGCAGGAGAAGCATTGGTCATAGAGGAGATCCAAGTCGATCCACCTCAAGCTTACGAAGTTCGAATTAAGATCTTATGCACTTCTCTTTGTCACACTGATGTTGCTTTCTGGAAACTAGACTGGGTAAGTATACTCTATATATAACCCATATTTTTGCATAGGAAAGTAAAAGCAGACTATATTTCATTACCCGTTGACTTTATTTTTCCCAGGGACCTCTTGCAAGGTTTCCTAGGATTCTAGGACACGAAGCAGTCGGGTGTGATTAATTCTTCATATGCTTAAAAAAATGAATTAATATCACTCTTCATCAAGAATTTTCATTTTAGTATAGCCTAATTGCTTGATTTTTTTTTAATCGGGGTTTTTAAGCCAAGTGTTGTGGAGAGCATTGGAGAGCTTGTGGATGGATTCAAACAAGGAGATGTTGTTGTACCAGTGTTTCACCCTCACTGCGAGGAATGTAGAGACTGCAAATCCCCAAAGAGCAACTGGTGCTCGAGGTTTTGCGACGATTTTGTATCAAACACGAGGCGATATGGAATGGATTCCAGGTTTAAAGATTCCTCGGGAGAAGATATTTACCATTTTTTCTACGTCTCTAGCTTTTCCGAATACACTGTCGTTGACATCGCACATCTCGTCAAAATCTCCCCTGAGATCCCGGTTGATAAAGCGGCCTTGCTCAGCTGCTGCGTCTCCACTGGTAAAAACTACCATCTTCATTTCATATTCGTGTTAGGGTTTGATTATGATATCATAATTTTATCCTGAGGTTAAAGCGTTAACGGAAGTAGAAATTAAGAGTTGGATAAATATAAATTATATCAGAAGTTGGATAATGGATTGATGGTGCGTCACGTGGAAACAGGAGTTGGAGCTGCATGGAAGGTGGCTAACGTGGAGGAAGGTTCCACCGTCGCTATCTTTGGCCTCGGGGCTGTTGGACTTGCGGTACTACTTTTGTCTGTATAAAAACATGAGCTACAACATGAACAATTAGTAGTTTATTTGCGAATCATAGTGTTCTATGATTGCAAGGACTAAATAAAAAATGAACGATTAGTAGTTTATTTGCGAATCATAGTCTTCTATGATTGAAAAGACTAAGTAAAAAATGATTTGGTAAAAAGGTGGCAGAAGGAGCCAGGCTGCGTGGGGCTGCCAAGATCATCGGTGTAGATCTCAATCCGGACAAATTTGAAATTGGTCTGGTTGGTCTTATATTATATGTGCTCATGGCGTTATATTATATTTATATCATATAAAACACATGACAACAACCACTGCTGTTGCGTAGGTAAACGATTTGGTATCACGGACTTCGTCAACCCTGCTTTATCTGAGGATAAAAAGATTAGCCAAGTTTGTAGATTTACACTTTTTCAATAAAGTTCTCGGGTTTTTAGAGAAATTAAATTTACGATTTTCTTTTGTAATTATGGGAAAAAGGTTATTAAAGAAATGACCGAAGGTGGGGTTGACTATAGTTTTGAATGCATTGGTTTAACTTCCTTGATGGAAGAGGCTTTCAATAGCACACGCACGGTGCGTTTTTTACCGGTTCGACGGTTTCTGTTTGGTTCACCATCACTCCATGCTAAACCGAAATCCGGTTTCCTATTGATTCTTTGTAGGGATCGGGTAAAACGGTAATTTTGGGAATGGAAAAACAGATGTTGCCAATAAGCTTGGGTAGTCACGATCTTCTCAGAGGCAGAACTGTATGCGGAACTTTATTTGGTGGTCTGAAACCTAAACTTGATATTCCAATTCTCGTGGATAGTTATTTGAAAAAGGTAATGAAAATGAATCTATTTACAAAATACGAAGTTATAATGTACCTATTTAATTTTCAAACCAGATTATGCTTACAATGTTGGTATGTGATTTTATATTATTATAATTTCTTGAACTGCAGGAACTTAATCTGGATGGTTTTATTACACACGAGTTAAACTTCGAGGAAATTAACAAGGCTTTCGATTTATTGGTGAAGGGAGAGACTATCCGCTGTGTCCTATGGATGGATAAGTAATTGTTTCCCAATCATAATTTGAGTTAATTGTTGTTGGGAACAAAAATAAATGTATTCAACTTTATCAAATGTAATTTTCCTCTGTGTGAGAATTTGCTTGTATTGCTTAAATATTTGGTGGAATAGAAAACACAATTTGCATCTTCTTTAAAGGTTAAAGGTATATACTATATATAGTAAAAAGAGTTTTAAGAAATTAACGAAGACTGAGAAAATCCAGGCCCAGTTCATGCGAAAACAAACACTGCCGTTTCGGTCTGTTTCTGTATAAGTACGAAAGAAGCAAACTATATAGAACGGTCCTGATGAGAACTTAAACCTAACAATTAGCTCTCGAGTGTTGTTGTGTTTATCACCACCTGAAGATTCTCTGTCTTCTCCTCCGATCCTCCTCGCTCTCTTGTCCAATGGCGGAAACTGCGTCTGCTCAAACTCTGTCTCTGTCCGAGGTATTATTCTTCACACACATTTTTCATCAGCTGATTCTTCATTTGTGTGTGTGTCTCTCTCTTTGTTAGATCTGATTCAATTCCATATTTTGGATATCATCTGGAGAACGAGCGGAAATTAGATTCCTTTTATTCAATACATAAAAAAAACATTGATTTTTACCTTTTAAAAAGATTTTGATTTTGAAGCAAGATTGGATCGTTTGGTCTTAACAATTGATTTTTTTTTTATATTGGCAAGCAATATCATTTGGAGAATGAAGTGAAGCAAGTTAAGGAGGTCGTGGCACCACAGGTCACTACTAGTGACGACAACACTAGTGATAGTGAGGAGGAGACTCCCGATGAGATCACGGTATATTCTTGTAGTCATCAAACGGACAAAAAGATAATAACTTTGATACACTTGTTATTTGATTGATTGAGTTTGCTCATGTTGTGTTTTTTATGTTTTTGTGTGTGTGTCTTTGCAGCTTGAGACAGCTCCTGCTGATTTCCGTTTCCCGACTACAAACCAGACAAGGCATTGTTTCACACGTTACATCGAGTATCACAGGTGAAAAACTATCGATGGTTCTTCTGTAATGTTTCCTAAACTGATCAGTCCCTTGTGATTGATTTTCAAATCCTCCAGATGTGTAGCTGCTAAGGGTGACGATGCTCCAGAATGCGATAAGTTTGCTAAATTTTATCGATCTCTTTGCCCCAGCGAATGGGTATATATACTTATTAGCTTCCTTCACTCCTTTATGACAATGCTTCAGTATCTTTGAGATTTTTACAAAGCTGTCATGAATGAAAACTATCTTCTTGTGTATGTGTGTGTGTTTGTAGGTTGATAGGTGGAACGAGCAAAGAGAGAATGGAACTTTCCCTGGTCCTCTTTAAGACAACTCCTGCCTTAAGAAGAATCATATGCCCCATCATCCTCTTTTGCTATCTGCAGAGTTTTAATAAAATGTGAGAGTTCATTAATTTTTTATCATTTCAAATATTCTTTTAATTTTTTATGTTCAACTCAAATATTGAGGATCACGATGCTGTTCTTTCTGATCAATAATGCTTTTCCACGGCGAGCTTCAATTTGTTAGGACCGGATACATTCTCTAGTGGTTCATACATAATTAGTATTCCAATCTAAAGAAACAAATTTGAATGATATATATAAGTTTTATCTCATATTATTTTGGGCAATACTTCCTTTATTATATGGTGATAGCAGACGGTTCAGTTCAAAGGTAACAAAAAATGCATGCTATGAATGGTGAAAGATAGTGGAAACATGTTGTAAGAAAGTGATATATCAAATCATTACCAGAACTGTTTGATTACATCTGATTTATTTATCAGAAGTAATTTTCATTACATAATGATCTAACAGTTACATAATTATATGCCTATAGCTATCATTAAACTTGTCCCCAATGGCAATAAGCAATAGGAACATATCCCACAAGGCCTGTGAAAATCTATAATGTCATGTTACATCGTCTCACTCTACTGGAATATCTGGCTGAGACTCTGGTGGCCAAGATACAAACAAACAAAAAGACATTTTCACCTGTACAGAGAGATGGTTCTCTGGTGACCAAGATACCGGCCCCTGCCCTTCAACAAACAACTCTCGCCATGTTTTCAGTAGATGATGGAATATAAACATCGCTTTTGATGAAAACAATATAGTCAGGTGCATCCACATTTGAGTTGAGTGGTTCATAACAGGCTTAGGCTCTTTTGCTCAAAAAAAGACTTAGGCTCTTCTTTAGTTGCCATTTTTGTCCTTCATTATATCAAAAAGAGTTATTTATTGGAACCCATTAGTTAATATTCCCTCTGTTTCATTATAAGTATCACTATAAACTCATGCACACAGATTAGAAATTATTTAATTTTGTATATTTCCTATATAAAAATATCATTACTCATAAATTTTAACTAATAGAATAATAAAATAAAGAATAAAGTTAATAAATTATATATTGAAATGCGAAAAAGATACTTATTTTGCAACAAAAAAGTTTTTCTACAACGATACTTAATATGAAACGGAAGAAGTAATAATCAACCAAAAGCTTCAAAATTTGTAGTAACACCTTACTCATTAACATGGAGAAACGAGGCCTAGACCGGCTAGCCGAGACTCACCACCGTAGATATCACCATGTAAATATGTAGACGTGGATGCCCTAATGTATCAACCAGATTTTAACATAGTTTAGTTCTAATAATTGAATAATTGGATATCCAATATATATAGAAAACAGAAACTTGTCCATACATATCTTTATCATGAACCATTTTTTTTGGTATACCCATTTTATGTTTGTTTTTCGTACCCCATTGAAGTTTCAAAAAAGAGTGGATGAATACATTTATGATACAATAATCAAACAAAAAGATAAAGAGAAAGCTGCAAAATACTGAATCTAAGGGCATTTGCAACACACATGTAAGTCCTTCACATCTTTTTATTTTTTTAATTTTTTGTTTTCTGTTTTAAAAAAAAGAAAAGTTAATCAATAGCAGGCCACCACGCGTCGGTGGGGCCTGCAAACAGTGAAGGACAATGCTCAAAACGTTTACTAATTAACCAATGTTTGTGAAAAGATTCTGCAGAAAATGGCAGGACCCAGATGAAAAGCAACAAAAACATCCTTTAAGGACTTGTGTTGCATATGCCCTAAGCTCAAAACACAAAGAGCTGCTGAAGAAAACAGTATCTTTCTGAATTGTTTTCTCATATAGATATCTTCCGAAGTTTGATTCATATCTATAGGCTTTACTTTTTACTTTTTCCTAAGAATACGTAGCTCTACTTTTTTCTGTCTTTTAACCCTGAAATTGAATATTAGGCTTCATGCTCTATGATGGGTCTTCATAATAATGCCAGTGATCATCATCTCCTTTCTTCCATGAATCCTAACGTACCGCTGATTTTGTGTCCTAAATAACTACAACACCGCCACCCCCAAACGTGGATTGCTATTTTTTTGGTCAAAATCAGCGGTCCGTTAGGGGGTGTTATAGTTATTTAACTTAGCTGAAATGTAGACTTTGCAAAATAATTATAAGAAGGTTTATTTATATTGCGGGTTCGTTTATAGAGTTGTGTATTCATATGGTTCATATCTCGAGGTGGACAGTTTCTGCCTGTTTGTTATGGCAGGCTACATGATTTTTTTAATAAAGATTACCCTCTATAAAAATAATGGTAAATCCTTGTCTTTGAATTTATTATTTTGGGTTATTAGACAACTAAAATGTATTCGCATTCAAATCTAAAAGTATGAATCGCTATCATAGGACTGTTATAAAAAAAAATTGATTAAAGGATTCAGAGTTGTACTCACACACTTTCAAAGTCCCAATAAAAGATTTAAAGATGCAAACCTTTTGTGTTAAAAAAAAAAAGAAAGATGCAAACCTTTTTGAAGAAGAGACCGATCCATAATCAAGTATTACTTGTAATCAACGTTAACATGTATTCTCAAAAGAAAAAAAACGTCAACATGTCACATAAAGAACATTAGCCAAGTGTATAGTATGACCATTAGCGGTCAATATCACAAACCTGTCGACTTATAAACCATTTATAAAAAAAACTTCAACCGCTTTTTACAAATAGATATGACATAGAGTAGAGGCCAAAGACAACTGATTGATTTACATGAGACAAAAATGCAACTTCTAAATACATTTAAGGAAAAATAAACATTGGAAACTAAATAGTTTAAGCCAAATGATTACGACTCTTCTTGAATCCTTCGTATGATTTGATTCAAAGCTGCTGCGATGTCGTCCACGGTCTTCAGTTGGCTGCCTTCTTCAACCTGAGCAACCCAATTTTAATAAGAATAATAGTATATATAAGGATTCTTGGAAAAAGTACAAAATAATGTAAATTTTATAATAAAATTTGTATCTTGTTAAGAAACGAGATATGAAAAAGTCTCCTGAAACAAGTGGCGTGGCCTCACTTGGTTGTCCGTATATATTGCAACTACAATCCTGTGACCACTAATCGTCCACACTACAAAAACTAGTATAGAACTTGCGCATATAGATCGACACATATTTGTGTTTGCTTTCTAGGCTGGTCCCCAGATTGTTACATTTTCTTACAGACATGCACCATAATGATACTCAATTTATAAATAAATATATTAAAATAAAAATGGAAAATGTATACGTACCTTGACGCTGATGGAGTAGAGAATCGAGTTGTCGAGAGTGGTGACATTGAGATGAAGAAGAGTGAGTTTTAGGCTCTGTAACGAAGCTACGAGCTTAAGAAGCTGCTTTGGCTTCTTCTTCGCCACTATCTTGATGTTTGCGTGGCCTTCCGCCACCGTCACTTCTATTTTCGCCGGTGAAGATGAGCCTTCCGTTATTGATGATGACTTTGTCGAGTATTGAGGGAAAGAGAAGAAATCTGATAAGGGGTCCACTAATGAGCTACAGCTAGTGTTAGCTTCATGAGTTGGGGTCGTGGTCCTATTAGGCTCCATAGATTGTAAGATGTGCTCCAATTCCTTCACATAATTAATGGCTCCTCCTACTATCGATGCTTGATCTCCCTTTACCACAAGAATTCATTCATAAGAAATCAGATATAAAGGTGTGTGCTAGTGTTAGATAATTACATTCGCGTTGTATCACGCTATATATAGTTGCATACAAGTTTAGGATTGTTGTTTTTGTTAAGAAGTATAGCATCATTAACCAGAAAAAAACATCACAACATTCTCAGTCATACTCTTGTCTACTTTTTATAATACATTTTTTAAATAAAAGATTAGAAAAATATACTGCAAAACAACTACTACCTTACAAAAATCACTTTTGGTTAAAAACATACCGCAAAAAAGATATACACACATATATGTAGGTATACAAACGCATCCCCCTTGCCTAGAATATGAGTTTTAACTTTGTTTGTTAAATGTTAAAACTCATTCTCATACTTTATTATAAAAATGAGTTGTCTTTTTGGTCGGAAGAAACCTCAAAAGACGCAAAACTAAGTACTATGCCAAGGAAGTAAAACAAGGACAACCTACGAAGAATAGTGACCAAATGATATATCATATATGTCATAAGTATGTGGGTAGTTAAAGACTCAATTACCCTTTGAGCGTAAGAGGAAGGCATTAGAGAACGGAGCACGGCTAGGTACTCGTTCATCTGTTTGCGGCGATTTCTCTCGACAGCGATGTGAGTCATTCTCTGGTTCTCGATCTCTTCCACGTTCTTGTTGCTTCTAGCTCTCCTCCTCTTCCTCTTCTGCTGCTGCTGCTGCGGAGGAGTCTCCATTTCAATGGTGGGAAGACCAAGTTCTTCTTCCAACGAAGGAAGTAAAGGGTACTGATGATAGTCTCGCCATTGACGATCTTCCACCTTACCCACAAAGCTCTGTTCTTGCCCTAACTTATTAATGTTGTTCTTCGTGTCTTGAGCTACTACTACCTCTTCTTGATAGTACAGATCTTGGAACATGAAATCTTTGCAAGTGGAGAGGTAACCGAGTGGATCTTGCGGGTATACAATAGACTCTAAAGGCATTTTAGCTAGAGAATGTTGAAAAGATAAAATAAGAAATATGAGAAAAACGGATTGAGAATCAAGAGAGGGAAAGAGAATGAGAGGATACACAATTTAGACAGAAAGTGTTTGTTTGCTCTCTTTTTTTATCTTGAGGGGGGAAAATGGCAAAAGGGTTAAGACCCACTAAAGGAAACAAAGATTGAAGTTAACTATATAAAGATTCCTTTTAAATTGATTTTAGAAATATTTAAACACTCAAGAATAGTCACCGGCACGAAAAATAATAATGTGAGATAAATGAATTCTCATCAACTTTGAAAATTTTGAGATTTTATGTTATTGGTTCATCGATTTTAATTTTTTTTTTGTAAATCCATATCGGTTTGAGAATTTTCAAAATAGGGGGGAAGGGGGTTATCGGCAAATGAATTCTCATCAACTTTGGAAATTTTGAGATTTCATTGTTATTGGTTCATTGATTTTAAAAATCTTTGTAAAATCCATTGTTATCGGTTTGAGAATTTTTAAAATCTATTAAAATCTTTTGTTATTCAAAAAGTTTAGTTATTGTTCATTCTCTAATTCTTAAAAAGTCTATTGTTATTGGAAAACTAATTCTCTCCATTTTTACTCATAAGACATGACATTCAAAATACCATGTATATCTACAAGATTTATAAAATCTATGTGTTAAGAAATGTTTAGAAAAAAATATAATAATTCTTGCCAAATATCTTTTGCATTTTCAACCAAAATTATAATTCTTTCTATACAATTACTTTTTGGATGTATAAATATATTTTATAGTTTTATCCTTAAATTAAATTATATATTTTCAAATTATATGTTTTTGAACTCAAACTTTTTTTTCATTTTATTAAATTTTGTTTTCAATTTTACAAAAAAAATATTATTTTATTTTTAAATTCTAAAATTATTTTTGAAATTATTTGTTAAAATTTTTATTTTAAAATTTTAAGTAATTATTTATTTATTTTTAATTTTATTTTAAAATCTAGAATTGCTTAACCATATATTAAATGTACTAAGTGACTGATAGAAAACAAATAACATGAATTCACGAAATAACAATTTACAAAAGTCATGATAAAATTTTGTAAGTCAATGTATATATACTTTCTTAATCCACATAACATTAAAAATCCATCAACTTTTAAAATCACAAACTCTACACAAATTTATCTCCCAATAACTCCCCCTAAGTCACTTGCAGAATTAGATAAAGAATATCTAATATATAAAGATATATTTAACTCTAATTCGTAGATGGTCTTTTGGGTAAGGAAATCATATAAAAATTCATGTAGACTAACCTCTAAGATCCAAAATAAATAATATCGTACTAATCGGACAATAAATATTTGGATATGGACTTTAACAAACTCAACAATTGATATCAGAATGGTTGACGAGAAATCTGTAAGGAGACCAAAATACTATACGATAGATGAACGGTACCTATCAAAATATAATTGGGAGGTATGTAACAGAAATCAAGTCAGAAGATCTTAAAATTTAATTGTGGGCACGTGATGAATATACTCATTAGTTTGAGAGAGAGAAAAGAATGTGAGATATCAAACTAAGTTTTATATTGGAGAATTAGATAAAAAATATCTAAAATACAAAGAAAATATAATTCTAATTAGTACGAGGTTTTCTAGAAAGAAATCCAAAAATAAATTTATGCGGACCAATCTCTAAAACTCGAAATCAATAATATCGTACTCATCAAATAATATAAAATTGGATATAGACTTTCACAGTCCCAACAAATAATAGAGTGAAAGAGGGAGTATGGAGAGATCAAACAAATTTGTGTTTGTTTATTGTGGTTCTTGCGGTTCAGTCGATGGAGAGAAGCTTTGTGAAGAGTATTTAGTTTTGTAAAACTTTTGTTGGTCTAAAATTCTACACGAAAAACTTTATGTTTTCCATCCAACTTCGTGAACAAAATCAATTAATCAGCTTGATTCTATGGTTACTACTTACTACTCACTCTATTTCTAAAATAAATATAGATAAATTGATGTGTGTATACACATTAAAAATCATATAAAAATTTGTAACAAATAGTATATTATCATCTATGATAAATTCTTTCCAATAGGTTTTAACTAATATTAATCTAGCTAATATTTTTTAAATATGCTGTGTGTATACACATATTGAAATTCATAATAAAATTTATAAGCAAATAGTATGTTTTCATCTATGATAAATTATTTTCAATAGTTTTAACTAATAGTAGTTTAGTTAATAAGTTTTTTTTTTTAAATTACGTTTACTATTATTAAATCATAAAATGAATAGAAAACACGAAAGAAAAAAAAGGAAAAAAATATAAAAACGCTAGAAATATATTTTAGAAACACTTTTTTTACTTCGCACGTGTGTTGTAGACCACATGACCAAATAAGAGATTCTGTTTGCAGGCTTTCGGTCGTCTAGTTTTAATCATGTTCGATTTAACTTCAATCAAAAAATAATGTATTTCAAACATATAAAAACTTAATGGCTTCGTATTTGTTTGAACTTAAAAAATCCAAAATTCTGCCATCAGATTATAAAAATAAACAACCGAAAGAAGATTTATTTTGGCCGGTGGATATCGCATAATGCCAGGTTTAGCAAATTTGAATATGCATATTTATTTAAAATCAAGATGTCCACTTGACATGTAAGAAATTGATTTCACATGTTGTGTATTAAAACCTTCGTTAATAGAAACAAAAGTCATCTATTTTAAATTAAATGGCATCTATGATCTATCTATTATTCTTATTATAAAAAGTTGGAGAATTAAGACTTATTTTTGGGTTCATCCCCTAGGGTGAACCTCTAGATCCACCAACCAATAGGATTATATCATTTAATATTCAGTATTTTTTTTAAAAAGGAAACAAAATATTATCGAATTATATTATACTTTCAAATTAAAATTATATTAATTACAAAAAACAAGACTTCTTAATCTAAAAAATATTTTAAAGTTTATACTAATCACAAAATGAGATTTTTTACTCTAAAAAGAATTTATTTTCAAAAAACAATAATTTAAGACTTTGGATAAATCTTAAAAAAATTCAAAATTTTTTTTAAGATTTATCCAAGGGTTTAGGATTTACCCAAGGGTTTAAGATTTACCCAATGGTTTAGGGTTTAGGATTATGATTTAGGATATAATTTTTTGTTGATTGTGTTATAAATAATTTTTTAAAAAAAAAATCAAAGTTTTAGAATTTATCCAAGGGTTTACTAAAATATTTAGAGTTTAACATTTAGAGTTTAGTGTTTTTTTGTGGTATTAATTTTTTTTTGAAAAAAAAAAGATTTTTTTTTTGCAATTAGTATTATTTTTATTTATTTTTACTTCTTTTTTATTTTTGAAACGTAGTATAGTTTGGCAATATTTTATTTCTTTTTTAAATGATATCAAATTTGAAATAGCTAAATTCTATTGATCGATGAACTTATGAACTTATAGGTTAATCCTAAAGGCCGAACCGAAGAATAACTCGAGAATTAAATAGATGTGACTAGGGCTGCGTTTTGTGGTCAAATTGGTCGGACACTTGGGATCTTAAAATCTGAACCATTTTGTCTCCAACAAAAAATCACATGTGAACATAAAACTTGACGACAAAACTTCATTAACATACAAAGAATCTTATTGCATGCATTTAAAATAAAATAAATATAAGCTCCAGTTATATTGTCTCCACAATGCATATATCATCAAAACAACTAATTATCTAAATGTTTTATTGGTTGACTACCATCTAAGAATAGTTTTTCGATCATCGTCCTCTGTTTTAGAACAAATACGTATATTTTTAATCAGTTTGTTCATCATTTTACCATTGTAGATGAATGATATTTATTTTTCATTGATCATATAAAAGTATTGCTTTCGTTGTAGATGTTTAAACTGAAGTTCAATTTAGGAAAAAAAGGTAAGAAAAAAAAGATAAGAAGCCATGAACATACGTCCAGAAGAGTCCATGTAACTTCACAAGCTTCTCTTTTATTGTCTCCCAGGTACTTTCCCAAGAACACAGCTTCCAATTTTCCAATGGGCTTGTTTTCTTATGTCATCCTCCGAATCATTCCCCTTATCATTGTTACATGTTTTCCTTTTTCTTCTTAATCTTTGTTTGTATTCTATACTATCAAAATCAAACTGATTAATTATAAGCATACGTTACATTTATATACTGAATTTTCTGCATAATTAAATAAACTTTATAGAATCACAAACACACAAGTTAATGGATGTTTCTTTTCTTTTTATATGTTAATTATATGTTTCAGACTCCATTTTCAGTTTAATATGATGGATGTTTCTTTTTTTTTTTTTGCAAATATTGTGACTATACATTGACTGTTTCTTTTAGTGTACATACTATATTAGATTGTTTAGGTAATTTTGTCATTTAAGAGATAAACTCTCATGCAATATAAGTAAAACTTGTTGAAGTTTGGAAAACCAAATATATTTTTGATAGTTTTCTAATTACAGAAGAAAAACCCTCTTCTCTCGCTCAGGTGAAATGAAAGTTTTTTTTTCTGTCACATGTGAAGATAAGAAATCTCTGATATTACTTAACGCAAAAATTCAAATGAGCATATTCTGTGAAATATTCGTTAATTAAAGAGATATACATTCTTGGAGGGACATTTATCAACTCTCGAGTGAGTGAGAAATAAGTATAAGACCGTTGAATCGTTGATCCATAGATTGGGTTTAGGAACATTTTGTCTTCAGATTTACAGTGACTTCCTATATGACCACTCATGTTCTAATTAATACCTTTCACTCTAGATTACATGACATATAAACATGCGGTCTATAAGAAATAACATTTTAAGTTCAGCCAACAAATTGTTTGACCACTCAATCTTTGACCGATCTCAAATCTGACCATGTAATCATCATCAAAATTTGGGAAATTAAAGCCAAATAATTTTTACCAAAGGGATTTGGCACCTTTAATTGACCACTCATGTTCTAATTAATATAATGCCTTCCACTCTAGATTACACTAACACTTACACACTAACATGCGAATTCTAATAAAATACAACTTTAATAGTTCATGTTTAAAATAAAATTTCTTAAGTGGTAAATGGACATTAGTTAGCATATGGTGGAATCGTAAATTCCGCTGCCCTAAATTCATACATGAGATAATAATGTGCACTTGTCCGAATCAACTCCTCAATCCTCATCAGATTTTCATATCATTACTTAATTTTGCTAATATCAATAGACAATAATTAGAATACATTGCGTTATATACATTGCCAGCCCCAACTTGCATTCCCCACGTCTACGAGGATCATATATACTTGGCGTGTATTAAGTTCTTTCATTTTTCTTTATTGATGTAGTTGTTAAATTGTAACTTCATTTGACCAAAAGTTCTTTATTTTGTAGAAAGAAGTTGAAACCCTACACATTTGCCATAATGCTAAAAAACATATACATATGAAGTAGGTCTTTCTCTCTTTCTGGTAGAAAAATCTACAAGTAGTGCACAAAATATTGACACCTCCTCACATATTTTAAAATTGTAAGAAATATAAAATAAAAAGAAAGCAATGGTTTCTGATTTGGAGAAATCCTGGTAAATGAATCCAGAATGCCACTAAGATTACAAATATGCGATTGATGATTCATAGTTTCTATATCTATACCAATATATATATATATATATATATATATATATATATATATATATATATATATCATAATTAAAAATAATAATTTTGAGGGTATATTTAATTACAAAAGTCATATTTTTTTATTAAAAAATCTACAACTATCAGAAAAAGATTCTTAAATATTTAATCCTTACAAAAATAACTGATGGTACTTTTTAGAATTATTTTTGGTTTTTTTATTAGTTATATTCATGGAGTTTTAAAAGTGGTAATAGTATACTATATTAGAATGTGTATACTGAAAAAAATATTATTTTCATAACCAAGTGGTTTTGGTCTATTGGTAAAGAGCTTACAACTTGAATACCATCATGCAAGGCTGTCTAATAGTACGTACAAGTGGAGTGGTTGAACATGATTCGAATAAAAAAACTAAGATTTTCTTAAAATAAATATATAAGTTATATTTATACCTTATAGATATTTTTTCAGATATACCTTATATTTTCAAAAGAAACGTTATATATATATAAAGCTATACATTATTGAAACTATTATATTACATGGTTAAATATATTATTAATATTTTTTAAACATGATCCATAAATAATTTTGGACGATCCTGCATTTTAGATTCGATTCTTCTTGGTCACTTAGGGCAAATTAAGTGGTAAAAAAATATGGATCATGCGGACTACATAGTGTCAAACCTTATATAGATTAAGAATTTTTTTGGATCATACTACCGTTATCAAAAGAAAGAAAATATTCTTTTCCTGACCGTCAATGCAAAAGAAAAGTGAATACGCAAAAATATGAAGATGGAATTTGATAGTGACAAAACAAAGCTGCATTCGAATAGCAAAACAAATGAAAACTCAATAATAAGGATAAAAATGACATTCGTGCCGGTCCTATGTAGAAAAGTAAAAGACGCATATATTACTGCTGGCTTGTGCAAACGCGATTTTATATAATTTTCTAATTAATTATATCTTGAACATGAGATAGTAACATTTTACCTATTTTCCAATACGATGGAGAATATATTTTTAAATTTTCTGTATAATTGAGTTTCCCGAGAAAACCGGGATGTTGGTACATAAAATTCTGGGATATGTTGTATGTTGGCCGCTGGAGTTACTCGGTGACTTCAAGATTCGCTTCCAACCATTTACGTTACTTCTCATTATTCACCTTTTTAATCACCATTCTGCCATGTCACTCCCTATCATTCTACTTTCAGCAGTGTTTGGCCTAATTGGTTATTTTTGTTGTCGTTATACAATAATCAGGATCAGTAATCAACAATGATATCATTCGCCCATTACGGAAATTGTATGGCTGTCCTGTCCAGAGTTTGAGGCTTTGAGCTATCTAAACTCTAAAGTACCAAGAAAACAAAATGTTTAAAAAGGTTTTCTAGACAAATTAAGATGGTTTAGACAAAGATGTTTAGTCATATACGTGTCAATGCTCCAAGCAAACTCTAGGTTTACTTCTTTTCAGACTTATGAGTGCACATGAACTGCTCAACTGAAACAAAAGTAATAACAAGATGGTGCCATTCATCGCTGACTTTGCTAGCACGATGAAAACAATGACTTTGCTAGCACGATGGTGCCATTCATCGCTGACTTTGCTAGCACGATGAAAACAATGAGAAATTCGTAGTATCAAATGTTATGTAAACAGAACCCATAGTACAGAGTCAACCCTCCAACATCCTGGAGTTCTTTTAGTGATCAAAACAAGAAAGACACAATCAAAATTCCTTCGTAACATAAACTCAAAAGCTAACCAAATATGTAATTCTTTTGATTAAAATCCTGTGAACACACACACTAGTCACCAGCCACTACATAATCACTAAACTTAGCTCTGGTCAGTTATGATCTGCTTGACATTCCAGGGATGGTGGAGAAAGACAAAATGCCGACCTCTCGATGTATATCCTCTGAAGGAAGCAGCAAAATACTATAATTTGGACGAGCCGCACAAGGTACATTTGCATGGCAGTATGCTATATTTATTACGCTCAAATTGTTTTTTTTTTGTAGCAGTTACGTATCAAAACTGAATATATTCGGTTTACACGTGTTGACCTGTTAAGCTAGAACTGGAGAGATCCAATCTGAGCCGTTAAAACTGATAATAGTTACTCGTCACCAAGATGTGTGAACAACAGGCCGAGCTGATTGTATCTGTGAAAGACGCTGATTGGGTTATAGATTAGGGACTCTGAATAAAGTACATTGTTCCTCAAGTGTATATACGCTACACTTGTAAATTATGGCCGCACATACTGAACGTAAATGAAAACAAAGTGTTACCCCACGATGAATGCTTGCTAATAAGTAGCTAAAACATGGATCAAATAGTTGGAGCTAAAGATGTCTATTATGTGGACAAGGAGCCTGAGTAAAGAAACCGTAGAGACAAACAAATCAAACCGGATGAATTACTTGATTTGAATTTCCCTCTTTAAGAAAACAACGTCAGTTTTTATTTTTTTTAAATATCAGTAACACAAACCACCGAAAAGCAACGGTTTAACAATGTGGCATATTATGTCCTGCAAGATCATTTCATGATAAAAAAGAAAGGAATGTAACAACTCTTGTAATAAACACGCATCAATGTTTGGGTTTAATCCTCAAAGCTTACTCGTTCTCTTACTCTTCCGCTACCTGAAATCAATCAATCAAGATATTGATTTTTAAAATAAAACACTGTAAAGAAATGTAACAACTCTTGACTAGTTTTTTTCGTTTCTTTAAATAGAAACAGCTTCGATTCTTGATCCTTATCACTAATTCTTAGTCCAGTTGTCTCAAATCAAGGCAGGACTAACCTGAGATACAGAAGAAGGCGAAGTCTCTGTACTCTTGGGAGCTACCAAAGCGGCGGAAGATGAAGACGATGATGCGTCAAAGACGCGAGAACAATCAGTGTAAGCAGATCCAATACCGAGTCCAGCACCAAACGCAATCGACGCCCATCTCGTCACGGGACTCCCTATGCCAAACACAACAAGATAATTTGATTAAAATCATAAATTAAAGTCGGAAAAATGAGAAAAGGAAAAAAAAAAACCGAACTGAAGAAGAGAAGAGAGGCAAAGGCGCCGCCGAGGGAGGAGTAGACTACGCGACGAGCGGTGAGATCGATACACGCGTCCCATTTGGAGTTGAGATCATCACTGTTCTTCTCCTTCTCCATTTTTTTCGCAAATTCGATTCTAGTTTTTTTGTTTCCGATTTGATTTCTCAGGAAGTTTTTCCTTCTTCGATGTCTAGAGTTTGTTTTGTGTGCCGCCAGGCGAAGAATCACGGGCCAGAGTATGGGCCGATTCTTTTGTTTAGTATTGGGCCTCATAGATTAAGTAAATTTCAAATAGCGAAAGTGGAATTGTTGAAAAAACAACGAATAAAAGGTGGAACTAAATTTTAGATTAAACATATGTTTAGTATATTGATGTAATTTCAATTATTTTTAAGGAAAACAAGTGTAGCTAAAGTATTTTTTTACTAGATGTGAATTGAATTACGCATTGTTGGTCTTTGTATCAAAACGCTCCATTTGGATGATAATATTTAGACATTGTTCGTTACTTTGAATGCTACATCTGCATCTCAAAATCCAAAAAAACATAAATCTTTAATAGAATATGAAGATTGTTCTAATTAGTTATATAATTATTATGTAATAGTTTTAATCAGAAACAAAACAAAAATATTCATCTCCGTTAAACCCAAAATTTGTATTTTATAGTTAAAACCGTAAAATCGCAATCTATTATATTAAAAGAGAATTCATAACTCTTTTAGTGTGTGATATTTTAAAATAGATCATTACTAGAACTATAACTTTTTCCCGGGCTACGCCCGGGTATTTGTCACATAAAATTTAAATAAATATAAATTTATATATTATTTTATTTGAGTATATCTACACATAATTTTTGCTGCATTGAAAAATAAAATAATTTATAATATTGAAACTATGTTATAAATTATAATCCAATTCTCCATCTTACTTTTTTGAGTTCTCACTATAAAAAATAGTTAGCTTTATAATGGTTTACATTTTGTTTTTGGTTTTAGGGTCAATATTGAGTTTCTATTTTATTTGTGGTTTTATCAATTTTATTCTCTTTTCTCACCTGCTTGGATTATCATTATATAGCTATTTATAATTATATTTTAAGACAATGTATTTATAAGGATTTATTTATATATTTTAAGACAATGGTGATAAGAAAAATAATTGTATTCATATAACGATGATGGACGAATCATGAGGAATATGCATTACAACCATGTTATTACTTTGTTTCATGTGGCCTAGCGAATAACAAAGTAACCTTCATCATTTTCTATATTTAGAGAATATAAAATTAGCAAAAAAAATAATTCATAAAAATATATATATACACACTATTATTATTTCTATTTCAATTTGATATAATAAAAATATAAAATTTAAATAAATAATACTAAATTTACTTCAAGAAGATTTAAGTTTTATAACACTTTCACACAAAATTTTCTTTCATGATTTGAAATATAGTTGATAAATAATTAAATCTCAATTTTAAATCACTATATATAGTTTAATAATATCATGAAAAAAAATCAATATTTTCTAATTTAACAGAAACATGATGTTTTCGAATATATTATTTCTGATCGTAGTTATAGCTGAAATGAAATATTAATGACACTTTAGTGTTTTACGGGTTTTGTTTTGTAACTTATTAAGCTTTTGTTGAACTCTGTTTAGTATCAAAATTATTTGTTATGAATTTTTCTCATGCTATTTTAAATTATTGTTTTAAAATAGTATTTATAAATTAACCAAAGAGTATACTTCTGTTTTGACTTTCGTTACATACCACTTCATATCAAATAATTTATTGGAGAAAGTTAGAGTGAAGCAAAACGTAACTAAACAATGAAAACTTAAAATGTTATTCAATTTTTTTCCACCGAAAGTTATTTAATATATATTCAACATAACTTTTTATATTTTTATTTAAAATTCTAGGTTTATCTAACTAATAATAAAATTTTCATTTTTAATCGTGTAATTATTTTAAATTTTTCAATACTGGTTTTTCCTAAATTATAATAATAAACAATATTTATATTTTATTACTATTTCATATCTTAAAATAAATCTAATTTTATTGATTAATTATGTACATAACTAAATTATAATTAGTAATTAATATTAAAATTCCAAACGTAATTTATATTATATATCCAATTAATATAATATAATATTTCAAACTTAAATATTAGATATATCAGATTTTTACTTTTTCATAATTATGAAATATGTGTTAAGATGAATAATATAATGAAACAAAATTTAAATTTTATTCTTTCATTATTACCCAATCAAAATTTCTCACTTGATTTTTTTACCAACAAATTTAATTTATCAAAATTATTATAAGTATAAATCTATACAAAATCTAGTTATGCAAGTGTATTTATATAACATCGTTTGTTTTAATTTTAATCCTTGTCTCTAAGACATATTTCTCTTTTTTTTTCTCATCAAAAGACTTCTCTTACTTATTTTTTTTAAAATATGTTTATTGTAATAGAAGTGTTTATTGTTTCTATATATATTTTGATGGTTTCCAATATAATAACAGAACAGTACAAAACCAAATATCTGGTAAATAGAAAAATTTCGGAACCACAACATAAATACTAAAATTCCCAGGTGTACCAATTATACTTAAACTATTGAAAACCAGAACTGGTAATTAGAAAATATAACAATATTACTGAGTGAAGCATAGAAACTTAGGAAACGGATTTGGAAAAATATTTGCCAGCATTGTTTCCATCGTTGGAGTGATCATGCATATGGAGGCTTCTTAAGATTTGGACCATTTCCACCATCAGTTGTTTCCTCCTTCGTGTTGACCAGTAGATCAATTTGCAGAGGAATTTGGTTCAGACACTTCTGAACAGCCTTCAATTGTTGCAGCAGCATCACACCGGTTGGTGTTATCTGGACCAATGTTGTTTACAATTGGGTTTGAGTCTATGGAGAGATTAACAGCCCCTGTCATATCATCATTTGGATGGTCCTCACCACTCTACCAACAAAGCTATTGTGAGTCTAGTCTCATTCATGGTGATATCTACAATAATCAATATGTGTAAGAACCTTACCTGGTATGCGAAATTAGCAAGTGATGGGCGCTGGTACTATTCCACTCAGAGATGGCGACAGATTCTGGTTTCTTAACCCTGCCATACTTGGTAGAAGCTGAAGTGAAGCCTTTCTGAGCTCTACATAACATGTGTTTTAATGTAGTATTTAAATGAAAGCATAATCTGAAACTGCTTTCAGATGCGATCAACAAAGACACGTGTCAAGGAAATATATATTGACCAAGCAAATTAAACCACTTAGCTCATATTCTCAAGTCTGTTGGAACATATATACAGAGAGATAAACGAAACTGACCTTGTTTAAGGATATGTCTTCAAATATAAGGTCCTTGTCGTGTTCCATGATCATCTATGGAAATCTCATGTGGCTTGGTTACACATTCTATGTTTTTCATACATGCATTGATCCCTGCAAGAAAAGATATATCTTGTATAGGAAAACAATGACTACCTAATAAGCAGAAGCGGTAAAACTGAAAGAACATTGAATGGTTAACTGAACCTGCAATGATCTTCATTTAGAAGCTGGCAATTGTGATGGTAGATCTCCAGTTCCAGAATCGTACCCTGTAAATCTGAAGAAACCCAAGGATTCATAATCAAGAACACTAAATTAGTGATCAAAAGGATAAAAATGGAATCTTACATCCTGCCAAGGGACTCTTCTCCTTCAAATCTCATTTTCCATCTGATACCAAGAGAAAATACATGCTTAATAGCTTCCATACTATTGTTGACTCCTATTATGAACCGGCTTCTCCTGAAAAAAAAACAGAAAATTATTTGATCTATTAAATCCTGTAATAATCTATATGTTGAATATATCATATTATTATGTAAAGAACAATATATGTGACTAAGCTTGTAAAACACAAGTAAGTTTGTTCTGGTAACCATCATGAGAAATGTTGCTAGTACTCCAAATGCCTGGTCTGAGACTATATAACCGAAGTAGGAATATAAATACGGGAATACAAAATCTCAGTTGTTACATTCATGTGCTAGAATAGTGACATTCTTTTTTCTGGCAGCTGAAGTATTTAGATCCTTATTTGCTATCATCGTGGATTCCCAGCCAAATACAAATATACTATAATAGTGACAACCCTGCAAAGTGGGAACAAAAAAAAATATCAACTCTAGGCTAGGCTACTCAATCAAGTGAGTTTATTAAGCACACACATCTGATGATGAAGAAGAAAACAGGGGACTCACATCAATGCTATAGACGGCGCCAATATCAATCTTGTAAGTACAACTTGATTAGATAGCGTCTTCCAAAGCTGAAGAAGATTCCCAAATATTGTGAATACCTTTATATACGCAAAGTAGGCATAACACATTGTGCTCCTGGTTGCAAAAATCTCACCAAGTATATTTGAATGTAGTATGGGTCGCCGAAGTTACCTTCTCATCCACCATGAGCATGTCTACGTCCATCAGCTCACCGCCTTTCTCGATGTTCCTTACCTCCTAAAGACTGAACTCGGTCGTGTTTGAGCATCAACCAGCTTTTGGATCGGCAATAAAAATATAAGAATTCCCAAATTATAGAGTTATTGCTTAATTGTGATTGACCACATTCACATCTCTATTTCCTTCAAAGCTTTCTGTTTACTCTCATTACTATCATTTTCGTCTCCAAACTCCGGTTCAGGTTCATGCTCTGGTTTTTGTTTCTTCTCTAGCTCAGGCTCCTTCCCTTGGAGGCACATCTATCTTATCCTCCTTATCCACCGCTGCTTCACCTGCCTGAGTCCTGAAATTAACATTCACAAAATCCCAAAAGGTTGCATCAACAGGAAGTGATGAAGAAGAACAAAATCCCAACAGCTATGTTAATATCAGAGAGGAGAAAACCAATGATCGGTGGTCACGAAAAAAATGTAAAAGGGAGGAAAAAAATCTGAGAGCAGAGAGAGATGACTCTTTAACCTGCATAGCTGCTACTATTGATAAGAATCCTTGACAGTGTTTTCATCCTTGACAGTGTTTGCGCATGACTGCTTCATGTGCAGTGATATTCATCATTTCCGCCATTACTGAATTCATTTCATCTACCTGCCAATGACAGTAAACAATAAAAAAAACTTGCATTTAGATAAGGTCCACTCAAAACACCGAGTAACTAATAAACAATTCAGTCTTCACCCTTCAGCTTCTGGACATACGCATATAAGAAAGAATAACAGCTAGTTTCCACTTTATATCTAATAATAACTATTATGATAATTGTATGCATCTCTGAAGTCTCATGAAACCATCAAGCCACTTCAAAAAAATAACCTCTCCTAATCTGTCTTTAGGTTCTTCGACATCTCCAGCCATTGGAAGGCATTCCCAAATGGATCCGATACGGCGTGTGGACTCGACGCAAAACCTTGAGCGCCTGCCAAACATGATTGTAACCGTACGTTGATTGGATCGATGTCAAGACCCTTCGTATAAACGTTGACGACGAAGCTGATTCAATCCTAAGTGAGCATAGATGGGTAACCTGAGAATCAATGCTCTGTCTTAACAACTTTATAAAATAGAAGAGGTGGAGGAAGGAGAAATAGAGAAGAAGAACTAAAAAGGCAAGAAGAAAGGGTCAAGTATATGATCTAATCTAAAGCTCCGTTGAAGAAAGAGAACATATGTGTTAATTTTCAAATTGGGGAATACAGAGAGATCAAAGTAGATGAAGATGTCGATTGGAGATAAGTTGTTAGAGAAGAGGAATTATGAAGAAGTCGAGAGTGGAGAAACGGAAGAGACAGAGGAGGCGACTTGGGATCAAATGAAATTTTTTTTAATAACCGGTCTGACGTGGCAACACAACACTTTCTTATTGGCTGATTTTTCAATCTGATGTGGACACCTTCAAAACTCTAGAATAAGAGCTTTTAATATAGTATATATTGATCACACTATATAATTCAATCATTAATAACCTTATTTGGCTGATTTAAAAATAATCTTATTAGACTAACTATAATTGGATTTAAACAATAAATGATCCATTAGATTTATAGATAACACAATAACATAATAAATTAACCATATATAATTTAATGTTTTTATAGTATATTTTCATAAGTTAGTTATTTATATATTTGTCGATGTTAAATTTTAAATTTATATAGTTTATTTTTAAGAATAACAAAAATCATCATTTTCTAACAATGATTAATCTACTATATTAAACCAATGAAAATAATTTTTAAATAATATAGTTTATTTAAAAAAACTAAATGTTTGATTACTTACTCCATAATATGAAGATAAAAGTTTATATTTTGTTAGATTTAATAATGAAATAAAAATCCAAAAAATATGTCGAAAAAGATAGAATATATGTAAGAAAATTGAAATAATCTATTCGATGAAAAATCATATATGATAATTTTTTAAATTATTCTCTTTTAAAAATTGATATACACACATCATATATACTATACTACTAGGTGATTTTCCCGTGCTCATGCACGGATATAATATTTATAAATTAAATATATTATAATAATTGAATGACATTTACTTTTATTTTAATATTAATTTATAATTTGTCTGTATAGTTTATATTAATAATATTATATTAATTTAATTTTTTTTGTTGGCTTATATTAATTTAATTATACATATGATTTTAGATATTTTATATCTTAATAGGTTCTGTTGTTTTCATAGTCGATCTAGTTATCATTTGGATATATTAAATTCTTTCTATTTTTTGAATTTAACTATAGTATTTTTTATTCTAAATATATTAATTGGTTGATTAGTTTTTTTTATTTGCATTTAGGTTGATTGTTGTCTTAGATATGTAGTAAAAATATTCATTTATTTTAATATCTCTTAAAATATGCAGTAAAAATGTGTTTGTTTTTGAAAAATTATATTATATAAGTAAAATATAATTTTTATAAAATATAATTTATATTTTTTCTGTAATTTTAATATATTATAGTCAACTAAATATATGAAAAATTAAATAAATATATATATATATATATATATATATATATTTCAAATACTAATTATAAATTATTTTTTGTCAATTAAACATATATCAGTTTATGTTACTTAGTTATTTTATGTAATCATCTAGTTAAATAGATAGATATATAAAAACCAATTCTATTACTTTAAAAATATATATTCATACTGTGTAAAATTATGTTTTAAAAGAAAAATAATTATTTTTTTCTAATACCAAGAGTATATTTGTGAACCTTTTTTTATGAAATCATATCGTATACAAATAGTTTTTTCATCTAAGAATATATAGATATAAGAAAAGTAATTTATTACTTCAAAAATACATTTTATGTTTTTGAAAAAAAATATCTTTTAAAGAAAACATTACTATTTTGTGAACTTTCTTTTTTTATGAAATCATATTATATATACATATATTTTCGTTTTAAAATTGTTTTTTATACTTTACAAATATTTCCTTTTTATTTATATTGTTATTTGGAAAATTTTAAAAATAAAATAATAGTATTTAAATGTTTTTAATTTATTAAGGGTATCAATGTAATCAACCATCGTGAGAGTTAACGTGAGCGCGACACATAGAAAACTGACTTCTTAATAATATTATAGAGATATAGCATAAGAGGTCAAATTCACGTGAGGTCCTAGTATGGCTTACCGTTTTTTTTCGTAATAACCGACATAATATTAAGCTTTTAAGAAAAAAAAAGAAGTTTTAAATGGAGTAAGCAATAATTTCTTCTTAGATAGAGAGACAGAAAAAAACTTTGACAATTTTTTGATCAACTTAAAGAAGAAATTATTGTCGCAAGAAGAATCGAAGTAAACTTTTACCAACATAGCAATAAACTTATAGAAAAAAAGAAGTTTTACCAACATAGTATAAACTTTTTGTTTCTCGTTTAATATGGGTAGTCAAATTTATCTATTAATGGAAAATATACAAAACAATTGAGTAAAAAAGTAAAATTTACATCTTTTTGTTTCTCGTTTAATATGGGTAGTCAAGTTTATCTATTAATGGAAAATATACAAAATAAGTGAATAAAAAAGTAAAATTTACATCTCTAAAAAAATACTAAAATCGCCGACGTCACATGCGTGACATGTAAATAAATAATTGTGATATAGCAAGATCATAGTCACAATTACCATAAATTAGTATGAATTGTGCCATGTCATATTTTTTATGTGCCATGTCATCATTTATTTTGTGAAACTGATTCTAGAGAAGACATGTGGCGAAATCACTTCGCAAATAATATATAAGGGATATACCAATTTAAAAATAAAGAAAATATTTATATAAAAATAAACGAAAATAAACATCCGCGCGATTGCGTGCATTGAGATCAAGTTTTCAGTTAAACAGAAAATTATGTTTTTTTTTGTCAGAACTGTGAAATTACATATATCTGCCAAATAGCAAAATTGCATTCTTCCCGCCACATATAATCTTCAACTTTAAAAAAAAAAATCTATGAAGACCGAGTTATCTTTATTGGTTCAACGTTCATTTGAAGGATATACTTGGGATAGTAGTCGTGTTTTTCTTTGAATAGAAGTCGACTATAGAGACGATCTTTTTATTTTGCATGTGTATACGGCCAACCCTTTCTCGTACAAGCCCACCATGTTACTAAACATTCAATCCGAAGTTAGAGAGACGAGGAATTTAGCGGTCCACTCACAGCTAAACTGTTCACAAGAGGAATCGGATCCGGAGCCTTAACGAGTTCACCGCCTTGGACCCCACATCTCCATCCCTTGTGCTGGCTACCACACGCGGTTTGGCAGATACGTGTTCCTTCCGACAAGAACCAAAGTTGGACCGAACTTTCTCCAAGTGGAGTAACGGTTTTGTCTTTTTGTAATGATAAATTTTCAAATATGTTCATCATTCTGATTGGTTCTCTGCAGTCTCGTAATCAAATATTCCTTTTGGCTATTCCAGCTGTTCTTTCAAGGAAGAAAATACTTGTTGGCATTATACACACAATGACGATTTTCTTTTCACTTTTTGTTGAGAAATATACATAACCATTATCACAAAAAGAAACACACAACCAAATGTGTAGTTAACACAAACAAATACACAAAAGATCGACAAATTAAAGTATTAGTAAATTATAACTTACAAGTTAGAACTACAAATATAGACAACAAATCAAATTATAAGGACACTAAAACTTACAAGTTAAAACCACACTATGATATGAATGTCAACAAAACTTGTTTTGTGAATTATTAGACTTGTTGGTCTACCCGACGATACACATACAACTTGGAGATGAACAAGAACGCAATGAAAGCAATGGCCGTGAAAGCAGCCAGCAACAAGTAAAAGTAATCAACATGGGCTCGGTTCAGGTTAGTGTTGAACCAGTTTTCTCCACCGTTTCTTCCGGTAGCCCAATCAATCACAGCGATGAGCAAACCACTTAAGAAGCTCGAAAGACCCATTGCACTCAAAGAAAGCGAGAGACCAATGCTCCTTAGCTCCGTTGGGACTTGGTCGTAGAAAAACTCTTGTGTTCCCACCAAAGAAAACACATCGATCATCCCGAGCAACAAATACTGAGGAGCAAACCACCATATGGACATTGGAACCGTCACGTCCGGCTTGTCCACGAGCCCGTGTTCCCTAGCGATATTCAGGCGTTTAGTTTCCACCAATGCAGCGATCACCATGTTGACGCTCGAAAGCACCATTCCAACTCCTATTCTCTGGAGCATTGTGATCCCAAAAGGCTTTTTGGTGATCATTCTAGCTAACGGTAGAAACACATGCTCATAGAACGGAACTGATATGAGAATCGATACACCGATGAATGATAACAAAGAAGCCGCAGGGATTTCCAAACCCGGTAAGATTCTTCTGTCCACCGTAACACCTTGCTTAGTGAAGAATGTCATGAACTGAGCATATGGAATCGTGCTCACCACCGATGTGATCCATATCGGAATAAGCCTCACCAAAGCCTTGGCGTCTTCCACATCCCTACCATTACATGGCTCTGCACCCTCTTCCCTTGCAATCATCGCTTTAGCTAGGAAACTTTTCACACAAGATAAAGAAACTCACACTCAGATTAAACAAAAAAAAAACACTAAACAAAAACTCAAAATGATTACAAAATAATTTTAAAATGTATGTTTCTAAAAAATGTCTGTTTTGTGTGTATTACATAATAAATTAAAGCATAATTAATTTTATACTAATAGTATTTTAATAAGCATAATTAATTTTTAGAATTTTTAGAATTTATTATTATTAGTTACGAAATGCTAAAAAACATGAAATATGTATTTGTAAATGAAGTTTTTGTAAAAAAACCTTTAACTTTCTAAAATAGGATGAGTATGCAACTTACTCGAGCCGACCGTTATGTTTCTCGGACGGACCATCCTCCAAGAGAGCTTGTCCTAAACCGGACCCTGCTAAACTCAGCTTCCGGTTCTTAAACGCCACGAAGAAAACTCTACCGATTCTTGCAAAAGCGTTACTGCTCTGATCCTCCCGGTTTCCCTTAGGGTATCTGTAAGATTTTCTCCCGAGCAAGAACATAACAAGAGCCATAACCATGAACAAGCAAGGGATCCCAAACCCAAACGCCCAGCTAACGTTATCTTGAACGTACGCAACCACAATGATCGATAAGCTTATCCCAGCGGATAAACTCAAGAACCACCAGTTGAAAAACGATCCTCTCGAGATTACTTCCTTTGGATCCCCCGAGTCAAACTGGTCCGCACCAAACGCTTGGACACAAGGCTTGTGTCCTCCCTGTCCTATCGCGACAAGATACAGAGAGCAGAAGAAAAGTATGTTCACCGAGAAAGAGGGCTTAGCAGAAACATTGATACCCTGCTCTGACTCTCCCGTAAGGATCAAGGAAGCTGATAATGTCAATAATCCTAGTCCCTGTAATAAATTTTTTAATTCCGGTTTAATTCAAACTGAAACCAAACCCGGTTTACTAATTTTTTTTGTACTAACCAGTATGTAGATGAGGGACGCTGCAAGAATTGTACGGTAACGACCAAGATAAGCGTCTGCTACCAAAGCTCCTAAAATAGGAAGCATGGAGGCGGTTCCCGACCACGTGTTCACGTTCACGGCGGCGGTCGCCGTCGATTGTCCGAGTGGTCCGGTTAGGTAAGTTATCAAGTTGCAAGCTATCCCAAAGTAAGCGAATCTCTCTGCAACTTCAACACCTGTAAAAGCAAGATTCAATTAGTATTTATGAGCTAAGTTGCGAAGAAAAAAAGAGGCAAAACCGGAGTTAGACTCTTCACCTATGATGAACCAGGCGGATCTCCACCCGCCGGTGGATGATTTTGCGGCGGGACTTCCACGGTGGTCTACCGAATCGGTGACGTAATCTTCAAGAAGTGAAGCTTCTTCTTCGGGTTTCTTCATTGTTCTTGCCGATTGTGAGATTAAGGAGATCTGAAACTTTGAGAAAACGTGGAGGGTTGCTTGACCTCTAAAGATAAATCTTGTTCATCACTAATGAACACGATGTAATTAATTTATGATATTCTCTTCGTCAATATATTGGATAGGAATGTGATAAAGGAACGTGTACGTTCATACCATACTAAAATGACACCCAATTATTACTATTTAATTTATTCTGCATGTATTTTTTTTTATTGAAGAGTGCTACACGAACCATGTACTTTTAGCTGTATTTTATATTTTTTTGGTTTTTAATCAGCAGATATTTTTCAGTGACAAAAAAAAAATCAGCAGATATTTCTTGACGCATTTTATTCAGGTTATTGGCGCACGACTTCTTATTAAGAATCTAAAATCAAAGAACATACCCTCTAGAATTAGAGATGACAATCAAAGACCTGGACCGCGGACCTGTCCCGTAAAGGCTTGATGCGGAACGGGATTGGGACTCCATTTGATGAACCCGCAAAATTGCGGATCTCGCGGGACGGGTTCAAAACGGGACGGGACGAATGCGGGACGGGTTCAAAACGGGACGGACCGAATGTGGGACAGACTCAACCTGCGGGATTTTAAAGACCCGCAACCATAAGTCTTTATTTCTGCTTACTTTTGTTTCAATACTATAAATTGTTTTATTATTGTGTGAGATTTTTTTCGTTAAATTGATGGGTTTTGTTTTCAGTATTGTCTAGTGGTGTTTTTTGGAAAAAAAATTGGTTACAATGATGTTGTTAAAGAGCTATTGCTTGTTCAAGAGCTATTGTTTGTTTTTTAAACGGCACGAATTGAGCGTTTTAATTACTACAGAATTTTGTCACTACACTCTAAGTTCAACAACTTGGTTAAAGAAGAAGAAAAAACTATTAGTATTAAGTTACTGTTACTATGCATAGACGTCGCTTTACAAAGAATCAAACAAAGAGTATACTTGAAATAGTTGAATTTCACAGTTACTTCAAGACCATTAAACCGACGAGTGATCACATTGGATGTTGTTGCGATCGATGTTGTTGAGCTCTCTTCGACTCCCTAACACAACTCTTCTACTTTAACATTGATGAAGGAAGTTAAAGAAGGCGTCCCGCGGGACGGCCCGCGAAAGCTTATAAGTTTTTGCGGTACGGGATTGGGCAGCCATTCGGAAGACCGCAGCCCGCGCGGGACAGACCCGCCGTGACCCGCATGACGACGAACCCGCTGCAGTACGGGACGGGACGGTACGGGAGAGCCCAATTGCCATCTCTATCTAGAATCAACTTGCCTCTAGAAATACTAATTATTGTTGTTTTAATTCATTGCTAGTATTTTTACAATTGTTGTTTTAAAATTTTCAGAGTATTTCTTAGTTACGTATTTAATTTAATTTAGGGGAAATTTCATATATACACTTTTTTAATTTACCAGCTGAAATTTATTTTGATTGTAATGTGAGAATAATTGCTCATTTACTTATTGTTTTTTTTTGACTAATTTTTTTTTTTGACCCAGCCGAGACTCAGTGAAGCTCATTTACTTATTGTTTCCCCAGAATTCTTTCCAAGTTGCTAAATCTTTGAACGATGGCTGCATGTTCTTATCCCCTGTTTAGCTGTCATTTTTTTGTTCTTTTTGGTTACGAGGTTAGATATTTTCCACGTGCATATAAAAATCCACGTCCAGACAAAAAAGTATCTATGTCGAATTGGTTAGATTTTGAGCTTTATCTGTGTGTTTCTACTAGTTTTCCTTTTGGATTTTTTTTCTCTGTGTCAGATCAGCCAAGTTGTCTCGATGGCAGATTAGTTTTCATATTGGAATTTTCTTGTTTGAAATGCTCATTTGATTGTTATTTTGTTTTTCAAAGATACAACCTTATCGGCTGTGTTATTGCGCCAAACACAGAGTTGGATTTTGACTGTTACTTTGTCTTTCATGACTTGTGTTTTTAGCTGAGATGTGTTGTGTAAAGTTGTATAAGATATAATATAACAGACAATATTCCACACTTTATCAATGTATCTTGTAAGGATTTTCGATTTTTAATGTGATAGTCATGTAGAGAACAAAAAAAAAAGATAGCCATGAATACTGCAAGCTGATTCATATTCCGTGATCATGTTTATATGTTTTTATTGTAGATTTGTTTCTTGATGACTTTTCTAGTGACATTAGTTTTGATTTTTTTGTTTGTTTGATTGATATAGTAAAATGTTATTAGTGAACATGTTGACGTGAACATCTCACGTTCTCAACCACACCTTCAAAGTCTCAAGACTTTTGTGAGATTTTAAAGTCTTGTGGGACGAAATGTTGAACCAGTATTGATAAAAAAAAGTCATGGAACATGGTGGAAATTTTAATGTTCGAAAAAAAAACATGGGTGGAAATTTATGATATCCAGTCATGTACATCTCTTTTCACATGTATATGATATATCGCATTAGAAATCCCTCAAAAATAAACTTTTACAGAAAAATAATATTAAAATAATAAAAATCTCTCAGAATTTTGAAAGATTCATATGAGATTATTTCACTTGAAAAACTTTTGTATATTCCACATGTTTTTGAGAGCTTTCCTAATAATTTTATCTGTCCATTCAGAAACAGTTTCGTGAACAGTAAGTTGAGGATACAGTGAATATGTGTTTTGCTAGTCAATCTCAGAAATCTTCAACCTTTTTAATAATACAGTTTAGAATAAAGGATCATTGAATTCCGTTTATGACATGTTATATTTATTAAAATCTTCCTTATTCAGTTTCCTTAAAATATATACTTTTGATGAATTGTTGTAATATAAAATTAGAATGATAAAAATTCATGTATTATAACTTGATTTAATTGATTGTCTTACATGTTTATGTTTTTTTTAGATGAATGTTGTACCACATGCATGTTAGCACGATCGCTATAACTTTCCATTTGGGTGAAAAATAACTCGGTGGAATGTTGGATACAAACAACCCAATGGTTTTTAGAGCATATCTAATGTAATTAATTTTTTTTTCCGAAATGGAGTAGTTTCATGATAAATTTAGAATTTATTCTATTTTGAAATTAAATATAGAGTTATGTGAAAGAAAAATAATACATTTCTATATTTGTAAAGTAATTTTATTTTTATTCCAATAAAGAGTGGAAACTAAAATGAAATTTTAGAAAAATTTATCTATAAAAATTCATTTTGAAATGGAAAATGAAATAGGGCTGCAAATCCTCTTAACTTGAAGAATCCACCACCGTTATAATTGTGTAATGAACGAAAGAATATAAGCTGAGGACGGACCTGGTTTTTCAGATGTAGATCCAATAGAAAAAAAAAAGATTCTGTTATCATTTATACGTGAACGTAGTCATAAACCAACAATGTTTGTGTTCATTATACCTAAGCAACAATGTCCAATCAAAAACATTCACAAGCATAAAACCAGAAAAGAAGTGTCTGGTGTGAGATATGTTCTTGGTAGAAACATTATTGGTTTCTGTGATTAAATGACCTTCGGGACCTTATCATCTCCAACGAGCCATCTGGCAAGCCAACAAGGATCTCCAGCGAAGTATTTGCATTGCGTTGGAATGATCCCGAGGTCGCCACCGATCTGAGCGTATTCCTTTAAAGCGTTTTCCATCTCAGTTTCTTCTTCTCCATTGTCCATTACATCGACTGTGTTCATGCGAAGAACTTCCGCAGAGTTCAGTTCTAACTCATGGTCGTTCTCAAACGGCTCCATAGCTGGACACTGTTTTAATTCGGAACATAAAGAAGTGGAACATTTTGAGTTATACTAAAAGATATCTATATCAATCTGTGGTTGCATATCAGCAAGATAAAGAATCTGAACCTGACAGAACTGGGCGTAATGTCTGTAAATTTCGCTGTTTTCATCTTGGTCACCGAGGAGAGTCCCACCATACCAACCATTGGCTTCACTGGTTGATGTGATCGATAGGTACCTATACAACGAAACAATTGCAGCAAGTGACATGATTGCAATTAGAGATATCTTGATTTTGAAATGCCAAGTTGTGGTTAGACCCATCGTTTGGTCAATTGATTAAACGAAGACGGTTTACCAAAAAAAAAGGTTACAAAATCAATTATGGAGGAAGCTTAGACTTGAGAGAGGGAAGGAAAAATGAAATCAGTACCTTTGGAAGATATCTTCCTGATGATCGTTGGACTCAGAAAGCCAGTCCAAGTTGCAGAAATCGTTGACTCTCTCACTCGAGGTCACTCCTTTCTCACTATCATCTGCATCAGGTTTTGTGGCAGAGCCACTCTCTTCGGGCTTTCTTGAACCAAACAGCCAATTGGGTGTCTTGAGCTGAATCTCACTGTAGTAGACAAGAAAGTCAAGAAAATTAAGCTAACATTCGGAAAAGTTATGGTTTGGTTTGAACTAAAATCTTCTCTCTTTTCTAAACTAGAAACCATCTTTCTACTTTCTCATACGGATAAAAGTCCCTGCTAAACGTAAAGAAACAAGATTCAACGGATTACTAGCCACTCAAGTCAAAGGCCTAATAAGACTAAGATAACTGAAAATTTCAGACGAGGGTCATTACGCTGCATCAGGAGCAACACCAGTGCTGCCACCTGGCCTCTGGTCTGTCTCGCTACAAAGCCTCACGTTCTTTATTGAACTACATGTCTGCTCGATCAGTTTGTCAAATGACGTCAGCTTCTTCCGTGAGAAGTCTTCTCTGAAAGCCGGCACCGGTGCAAGATTGACTCCAATACCACTCATGGGTTTCGCAATGGACTGGAGCCTGCAATGCAACGGATTTAGATATCATACGTAACCAGAGGTTATCTATCATTCTTATCTTGGGAAAATGTAATTTAACATCTTTGATATTTTCCCGAACTGGTTCATAAACACATTAATCTGACACGCAGTAGGTTCACTAAAAGTAGACCTTACCCTCGTTCTGGGAAAATATCATCTCCAATCCCTGACACATGGAGATAATAATCAGAGTCCAGCTCCCAGAGCGCAGGTTTCCCTTCCTGAGGTTGAAAGTAGCCCAAGAATCTGCTTGCAATAAAAGTCAATAGTTACTAGGAGTTGCGACTCAATAGAAACGAAAATGAAGAGTTCTTAGCCAACAATTCATCAGAGGAACTTATTCTAAGGTAATAGTCGTAATGCCAAGGATGCAAGGGTTCTATTATCTCTATATCATTAATGAGGCAAGAACACAGAAACTTATTCTAAAGCCTTATTCTATCAAGAACTTAGCAAGAAACAGAAGTGACTTTTGCAGAGAAATATATTACAAGTTTATGGCGTCTTGCTTTTCGCCATCAGTGTAGGTATTGCTGTAGTATCGTTTGATAGACTTGAGAAACTCTCTAGACTGTGTCGTGGCCTTCCATTTCCCCTGCCTTTCTGGGAAAACCTATATTCCATTCAACGATGTTAATAGATAAGCATTGCGAATTTTGCTTCAAATAACTGGTCAAAGGTCATAAGTGGGTGTAATTACAGTATTATGCGCAGCTGAGCCGCCATATTGTTGTGCAAGAGCATCGCCCATGCCCTGGTACATATCCATAAGTGCAGCAGCTATGCTACTGTCGGGATCGATCTTAGATGTATCACTCAAACCTATTGCGTGCAGCTGCCGGCCTAAAGCAGCCAAACCATATGCGTACTGTGCTACGTTTGTTCGATCCAGGCAGTCAATACAGTTGGTACGAAGAACCCCACTTTGGTAACGAGGAGCTGAGGAATCAGTTCCATCGTCTCTTTTTTGTTGGCTTAGCTTCATCTCCTTCTCTCGGTTAGCAAGAGCACTAAGTATATCATTTGAACTCTCACCCCTTGAAAGTTCCAAAGAGTAAGCTCTTAGATCACGCAGAGATTGTTCCCTGCAAAAAAGTTTCTCCATTAAAACCAGAAAGGTAACTAATGGTTCCAGTGTTTAGAACTATATGCATCAGTTTACAGAATAACCCAAATTTCTAACTACATATAAGTACTGGTCGATCCATCATCCCAAAACGATACCTTCCAGTGCTAGCATGACTAAGCTGGGTAGATTTCTTCTTAACAATTTTAGGCTTGCCACTGAAGTAAAATCCAGTTAAATCAAGGGCCTCGCTTGCTACAGCACCCAAAACAGCCAATACATTCGCCGACTTGCTTTAACACCAAAAACAGAAAGCAATGTGAGTTCAAGTTAAAAATGCACGAAAACAAATCCACAAAATTTTACCTCTTTGCAAATTTGTGGAAATCCCAATGGATAAATTTGAAACGATTTTCTTCAGGAAAAATTGAGTTTAGGTAACCCACTGCTTTCGCAAACTCACGCCTTAGCACCATTTCCCGAGGTCTTTTCTCAACTGACTGAATAACTCCACGGAAAATTTGTGAGTAAGGAGAAAGGGTATATAACCATCTCTAGCTTAAAAAGAGCATTAAGTAAAAAACTAACCTTGATTAAGTTGAGCACAATGATAGGATTCCCATATCGGTTCACCAGGTCTTCAAAATGCATTTTGGTTGACTCGTAAGTAGGATCATACCTCTGTACTGAGGCAATAAAAAAACAACAGGAAAATGTAAGTAGATCAATAACCACACAGACGTTAAAATGTTCTTAATAGAGAGATAACAGGCGCATGTTGCGTTTGTTTCTCACAGAAAATATCAGGCTTAGGACTAAATCTCGAGGCCTCTTGCGACCAAAAGAGTGGAATTGATCCTCGCATCTGCAACACTGAGGTCATTTTCCCTTTGCAAGATCCAGCTTCTTCATCAAAAACAAGCTGTTCTGTTTCCACATCATTCGCAACCCTTCCACGATCATTCACTCCCCTTTTCAAGTAACTGCGATAAGAAAAAAATTACAGAATGAAAAAGGCACTACATTATTAACAGAAAACATGAGAGGCAAGCATCCAAATAGTACACTAAAAAAAAATCTCCAACGATACTAGATAAAACTCAGAAAGAGTAATAGAAAACCAATACGGATTATGGATTGAGGCCTGATTAGAATGAAGTCTTTACCGTGTGCCTGCAAAATGCCGAGAACGTCTGGAGACTAGAGTAACACTGAAGTCTCTCCCATATATCGACAGCCTTATCTGAATGAAAGGGTAGAACAACTAAGCAGTAAGAATGGAGACTCATATAGATATCTCCCCCCCCCCCCCCCCCAAGAAGCCTACACATACATATACCTGCTTAAAATGGCCATGAACTAATGCAAGAGTCCAAATAGTGTTGTTACACCTCGATCGAATAGGCTGCGTCAGATAGGCATTCCACACGAATATGCTATCATAGGGCACCCCTTCCTCGCCAGATGACAAAACGTTCTTTTGCAGACTTCGCATTATAGGATACGTGTAGCTGTAGAAGAAATCTTTGGTCAAATCTACACTTGACAGAAGCTTCTTGTACCTGAAAGAAATACACAAAAGCTAATCAATAGTCCGGCAAAACTTCTAAAGAAACAGACTTTTTACCTTAGTTCAGTTTTCGAATTCGCAGCATCAGATTGGATAGTTGCGTGTGGGACAGTGATCATTTGGCTTTCGTCAATAGCGTATATCGCATGCCCACATATGCAACCAATCTGTCGCCGTTTTGTTACCAAAACTAAATAGTATGACTCCATAAACTTAGCACAACCTAACAACGGGGAAAAAAAAACGTTTTAGACATTTACAAAACAAAAACCAAAGAATCAAGAAAACGTTTGCAACCAACCAGCGATTCCATAGACTTTGGCAACAAAAGCCAATCCTCCAGTGGAGCGATTGCCTTCGGAGATACGCTGGAGAAGGCTCTTGATCTCCTGAGGCGAGTAGACTACCGGATCTTCGCTAATGTTGAGATCCGACGGCTCCGAGCGATCGATCTTCAGCACTCGGAAGAACCTTTTGTTCCGATCGCTCCCAACTAGATAAAACCTCTGCGCTCAACATCGATCAGAGAAATTTCAAATCTAGGGTTCCAATACTTAAACAATTCCGGAAATCTAGGGTTTCAGTCGGTGAAACTTACCGCTCTGGTCTCGTAGAGCTTGAACTTTTCGAGAGCGTAGGAGTCGGGATCGGCCTCGGCATCGTTGGACGGTTGAGGTTTGGCGAAAGACGAGAAAGTGGAAGTCGTTGAGGTTTCCGATTTCGCCATGGCCGGATTAGTTTCTCTGACGCCGGCGATGATTTGCGTTCGTGTGAAAGTTAAGAGCGCGGACGGGCATAGGGGGGCATTTCCGTCTTTTACTACTTTAAGAGAGTTGTTTTTTTTTTGTCAACTGTTTTATTAATAAAAAGCCCGAAGGCAATACAACAGTATCAGACCTAAAGAAGTGTAAGACCCAATTATACATTCAATATCAGGGATAAACACGAACATTTTAGACGATTAGAGAGTTTTACACGCGTCGGCTAATGAAGTAAAACTAGGTTACGTGTCCTTCATTCGCTAAACGGCTTACGTCACCATTGAAGTCTTCCCCGCCGCCGCACGTTTTAGGGTATTCTTCTCTGCTTATCTCCATCTCCGTCGTAGAAGGCTTGAATCCTTACGTCAACTTCTTCTGTCACTGATACTTGTAGATGCCTTTCATCAAAGCGTAGATTACATAGATAGAGAGGTTATGTTCACTGGATTGTATACCAGAGGAAGCATGAGTCGGATTGAAGATAGACTCTTTGTCAGACCGCGACGAAGGCGCCAACTCTACTGAATCCGCTTCAAATAAGACTCAAAAGATCCTTCAACTTAATCTTCTATCATCCGAGATACTCTGTCAACAGCCATAAAGGTCAAATTTTATGGACAGAGACTGATTCTCTTAAGAGAGAGATTAATGTGAGCAGCAAACAAGAACTTCTAATATGTAATCAAACGGATTTTAAATGAAGGAACAAGATGAAAGGCTTTTGATTATAACTTTTAGTCTCAACCACAAATTGATAAAAGAGAAAAACCATGAAGACACAGATCATTTTTGAGGTTGAGAATATTAGATACACACCACAAAATTCGCCTAGCGATGTGAAGTCGCCTAACGAACAAGACAATCGCCGAACGAAGAAAACTAAATCCGCAAACGGAAAAACATAATCGATCTAAAGATCGAAACTTAATTTACAAACAAAAGTAGGGGGGGTTCGAATCATCCTATAAAGAATATAGATGACGCACCAAGGATGATTCGAGAGAAAATATCTCTCTCTAAAAGTAGAGAGAGAAACCCCAAGCGAGAGTTGTTTATTATTGGTCATGCTTTATTTTCAGCTACGTTCTGTTTTTTTTTAACAACTATTTTATTAACTAAAAAGAAAGTACAAAATACATAGAATTATGGCAAATTGTACTGAATATACATAGATAAAAGTATAATTAGGTAGATGGAAGTGACACTGTGCATTTTGTATTAATCCCATTATAACCTTTCGTATCTAGAAACTCTCACTAGATAACGCAAATAAAATTTTTATAAACTTCTACTGTTTTTTTTTTGAAACTACTTCTACAGCTTCTTCTCCAATCACTTTGCTTTCTCTTCTTACCTTGAAAACACAAATTTCTCTGATCCACATATCTCCCTTGCGATCTTTTACATGATTAGAACCATAAAGTAGAATTTTTTTTGGTTAATTTAAGTGACTCTGAAGCTTCACCATGTTTGAAGTTCTTCATCTTCATCTGCTTCTTCCTTTTCTTCATGCTTTGGCCATTGGAGAAGCACTCCGTTCATGGATCTGCTGAAGATGTTGACTTTCCTTGTTCAATTAAACAAAAATACCTGTAAATTTGTGACAGAACATATGAATTAAAAGATGATAACGAAATTGGTCTTCTTCTTTCACACTCTGTAATTACGATGAAAACCAAAGATAGAATTGGTATCTCAGTTTTTTTTTGATATCAGAAATACTTTCGTAAACATATCACTCCAACACGTTCTTTACTATTGTCTACCACTTTCCATCTCCACTGATTCCATCTTCTTCTTCTTATTTTTCAATTAAAGTTTTAATTAATCATATCAGGAGCACCCCGTTCATGGAAGTTCTCCGGGTCAGGTTAGTTTTTTCACCTCTGTTTCTCTCTCCAACGAGCTAAATATATTTTTCGTTGCATGATCCCCTAATTAACTTTTGTTTTCTGTATTTCTAGTCAATTTGGCCTAGAATTATCCTATAAAACAACAAACACAACTAAAAGAACAATATAACAAATACAGAAATATAGAAAAACTTGCTTGAGTGGTCTTCTTAATCAACAGAGGACCAACACTCTTAATCTTCTTGCAATCTTCGAGTTTATGTTGCATTACATACTCCAACTTCAACTTCTTCTATTGTTGTATAACATTGGTCCAATCCCAAGTTAGATCTATAGATTTTTTTCGAATTAAAATCCAATCTATTGATTCATCCGAAAGAAATAAAACATGAGACTGCCAATCTTCAACGATTATACGAATATCGCCATACCACAAAAAGAATAAACTTCCACCACTAAACCATTGAACTATCCTTGAGAAAGTTATGCATGGATCCCAAATTCGCCGATCAATGTACCATAAATATCGTATGAATGTATACACAACCCATTTAATGAACTGGGATTGTGTACTTTCAACATCATGAAAAATCAACAGACTCTTCACGGAGATGACGAGTTCATTGCGGATCACAAGGATAAACACCCGTGCTAACACACCAGAACTAATAAAAAGAGACCGAACATCGCCGCATGGAAGCCATAAGGATCTCCTGATCTCTGAAAACAATAAGCAACCGCCGGTAGAATTCTCCGGAGGAAGAATGAAACCGTGCAACAAGTGCACCGGAAAAATCCCGACAAGACTAACCATAACCGTTCTATGGTTAATAATCTGAGAACACTACTCACCAAAGGAGGAACAAAACCCGTATAACCGTACCAGATGCTCTGTTCTTCTTTCCGGTAACACAAAGATGGACCAGAGGAGAAGCCAAGAGTACAGGAGCCTAAGAAAAGGATGAAAGCATATACGGTGGTTTAACAGATAGAGACGCCGTATAGGAATTAAACCAAACCCAGATATTAATACCAAAAACCACATCATAGCTACGTTCTGTTAATTACTACTTGGATGAAACTACGAAACGATTTTACGTCATGGTTTTAACTTTTAAGTAACTTTTAACATGTACAGTTATAAAAAAACATTTTTAACCGTAAAGAAAAACTCAATTAAAATAGAGATTTTATAATAATAATAATTAAATACTTCAAATAAAAATATCATATGATAGCACCAAAAATGTTTTTGTCATAAATATAAACTAGGTGTTTTGTCCGCACATGCGGGCATAAACTTCTTATAAATACTTATTAATTAATGTTTTATTAATCTAAAACCATCATAATAAGTTATTATTTGTTGTTTTAAATAGTTAATAAAACATCAAAATATTTATATATGTCAACTTTTTTTTATCAAAATATATACTTACTATTGCGTTTGTTTTTTGTTTTTAAAAACATTTGTATCTTAGAAATAGTTTAGAAAATATATTTATATAATTCTTTTGCATGACTAATATTTAATTATAAATTGTTTTTCACCTTTGTTTTTTTAACTTTTATAAAATATGGTTTTCAGATAGCAACAAAAATATATGTAAGAATCATCTTATTTTTATATATTTCATAATTCTACTATATTATTTTATAATCAATATTTAATTATTTAATATAACATATAAAATTTATACTATTAAAATAAAATTATTTTTTAATTATATACAAGATTCATTAAGGGTATTTCAAATTAATATATTAATGACTCAGCTAAAAATAATTAATAAATCAATAATTTAGTTAAAATCTAATAAAAATATAACAAATAAGCACATTTACCTAAAATTATGGAGAACATAACAAACCAGTAAAATCAATTCATAAAACGTTTTTAATTATATATAAAATTCAGTAAGATTATTGTTTAAATTAATTAATTAGTGAATAAATTAGAAACTAATAATAAATCAATAACCTATCTAAAAGTCTAAAACCTAGTAAAATATTACAAATAAAAAAATAACTTTACTTTAATGTAACATATTAATTTAATATTATTAAAATATTTTTTAATTGTAAATTAATTATTAAAATATTTTTTTATTATATACAAGATTCATTAAGGATATTTATAAATTAATATATTAATGACTCAGCTAAAAAAATAATAAATCAATAATTTAGTTTAAACCTAATAAAAACATGACAAATAAGCGAAAAAACCTAAAATCATGGAGAACATGACAAGTAAGCAAATTCACTTCTCAAATAATAGTATAGATTTTAAAGATTAAAGTGATCAAAATATTTAATTAAATCGATAAATATAATCCAATGGTTAACTAATTCTTTTTTTGACAATATTATTCTACTCTATCTACCAGTGGATAACTATTTCAAACCTTAAAATGCAGAGTTAAGGGATGAACACTTTGGATTAAGGTTTAAAATTTTATAAAATAAAAAGTAAATACTAAAAATTTGAAAATAGTTTCAAAACTCTTTCCGAATTACAAGAAGAAAATTTGAAAAACAAATAGAAAAAGTTAGAATTTGAAAACATATAGCCTGAAACTATACAAAATTTTTATTTCATTTTTACCTATTTACATATATATATATATATATATATATATATATATGTGTGTGTGTGTGTGTGTGTAGGATATTATGGTCTTTTATCTATTAAATAAAATATTTTAATCATTTTTTAGAGTTTATTTTTGTGACAAAAACTTAAAAATAATTTATTTATGAGAATTACAAACTTAAAATGTGTGTAAAATCAGTAATCTCAAAAATATTGGGAACAACCTTTTCAGTCCGATGCTTTCAAAAAGAAAAAAAAAAAACTTTTTCAGTCCGCAGATTTTTGGTTAAACATACTGTTGCTGTAAAGAACAAAGGCATTGATATTTTATTTTATTTGTGACTAATGAAGCATCGATATTTTACCTCAAGAAAAAATAAGGAACAAAGACATTGATAGAAATACAATCTGAAACAATTGATTTATCTATTAGTAAATGGAATTTTAACATTTTTGGGACCTCATCAAACATATTCCCCCACATTATCCGTTTCGATATTTAAAAAACCACAGCCAAGCAAATCTTTCGTTTTCTCCCACTCATCCATTTTCAGTAATCACATGATGTGGATATATATAGATATATGCATGTGTATCTTCTTCTTACGCTTGAGTTACAAAAATGTTGACATTCCCACTCTGTGGTTGTGATTTATCTTCAGAATCCAAGACTCTAGCTTTTGCTGCTCCACTGATTTCTATCACGCATACCAAAAGACAGATTGTGCTGGGACGACGCGATTCCGTCAAAGTTTCTGCATCAAAATCCGGAAATTTCTCCCTTGGTTCGGTAGGACTTCACAATTCAATAATATGCAAAATCATATCTGTGCAAATATGATGTATTGTCAATGAATAGTTTTTATTAATTCTTCAAAGTTGTGAGAATTTGTGATGAAAATAAACAGATATTTAAAAGCTGTGACACTTGTGGAGCCAAAGGAGCAATTGAGTGCCCCGGTTGCAAGGTTTCTTAGTCTTTATTGATGCATACACTTCTTCTTTTGTAGCACTTATCATACATATAAAAAAAATCTTATGTTACCTCCAGGGAACAGGTAGAAATAAGAAGAATGGAAATATTTTCGAGAGGTGGAAGTAAGTAAATAACCGAAACAAAATTTTCAAGTCAATCATAGTTTCTAGTTCAAAGAGTTAATGGTTTAGAAAGTGCAAATGTAGATGTTTTGATTGCCAAGGATTCGGTATGAAGAGCTGTCCTAAATGTGGCAAGGGAGGTTTGACTCCAGAACAGAGAGGGGAAAGATAGAAGAACTATGCCTCTTGTGTTTAATAAACATGTATCTATTTCCATTACTTTATAGTTGTATAATTTGCAAGATAAACTAAAGATTACTGATAATTTATCTTTTGGACAGAATCTGAGTTGCAAGAATTTTTTTTTGTCAGATTTAGCAAACCAAAAGTGCTAGAACAATTATTCTACTAAAAGAAAATAAGAGTGACATGTTCAATATTATACAAACACTAATGAAATTCTAAAATATTTTTTAAAAACATATTGGTTTTTATGTGCTGTTACTTGTTTGTATTTATGGCTCCCAACTAACCTACAGCTTTGAATTAATATATGAGTTTCAAAAAAAAAAAGTATGGTTCTTAAAATATCAAGCTTCCGTTGCACTTCCAATATGGCAGTTGCTAAAACTGCACATTTGCTCTGCTTCCCTAGGATTCCGAGAATTCATCCGTGCAACCTACCGAGCTATCCACAAGCTGGACGTAACACTACTTCTGGTAGCCATTATCTAGAAGATATAATGTAAGTATTTTGCAATGTATGGTGTATTGCCTAGGCCTGGACATAGATCAGATATCCGAGTTTTTAGAGGTAATAATGTGAATATAAGTAATAATGTGAATATAATTTGCCATCATATGTTAAAATAATAATTATATAATTTTATAAATTTAAAACTTTTTAAAACTTTAAATATAGATAAGATATACATATATTTATATATTACCGGATCAGATCATATATTCGCTTCTCAAAATTTTAGTATTTGTGATTTGTTTCGATTTTAATGAATATTCATTTTTAATATTTGCTTTGTTTCGAAGGCTTACGGATATCCAAAATTTTCGGATCGAATCGAAACGAATAACAAATCAAATCAAATTTAATTGATAAAATGTCCAGCCTTAATATTCCTTGTGGACTTCGGCGCAGTGTGCCATTAGAAGCTAAGGCTGGGCCTAGCAAGTGACAGCATAATGGTACAGAAAACTGATTGAGAAAGAAAAATAAATTGAGGGGACATACAAAATATCCAGTTCATATAGAGTCTAGAGTTGAACAAAAGGTCCATAACGCTCTCACGTTCGTTATTCATAGCTAATGGCGCCCATGCAAAATTGAATAGTGGACGTCAAAATGTTTATATGGAACATTTGTTGGATTGTAGAAACCCCTTATAGAAAAGTGAATGGTTAAAGAAAAAATATTACAAAAGGTCAAGATATCTACAAAAAATTAATAGCAGTTTTAGGTTTATTTGGTGGAAAGAAGTAAATGAACAAGCAGAATTTTGTAAGTTTATGGTATTTTTTGTGTGTTGCATCATATTGCAAAACTCAATTCTTATTTTGTAAGAAAAAAATTATAATGTACTGATGACAACTTCGATAATTTGTGTAAATGAGTATAACCGTGTAGGAAATAATATTAACAATTATTTGATTTTATCTCAAGAAAGAAAGAAAGCTTACCGTACTCCAACATTATAGTTAGAAACTATTAATCCAATATGATTGATAAGAAAATGTGGAATTGTAAAACTATTACCATGTTTTCTCCCGAAATGAAAAGTCAATAACCAAACTTTATGATTTGCATCTGACAACAAAAAGAGAGATAAAAGTTTGGAAGCCCCCACATTCCTCCTGTGAGTTATTAAAAAGGGTTCCTCATAGTTACAATATTCATGGGGTTCATAAATATATTTTTTATTATTATTATTTTATTCTATTTGTTTGACTTTAAAAAAAATATTTGAACTAATCTCGAGCCGCCATATTGCATGGAACCCACGAAATAATGATGATACGAGTTCATAAAGAAGAGCTCCGGTGATACGGATTCATAGAAATGTATATATAATATTATTATTTTTTTTGAAATCTATGTGAACTTCCCTTTTGAACTTTCAATGCGAGTGCTCTTATGAACTATTGTTTTCATTTCCTTTATTAATCAACAAAATTTTGTTTATATAAAACTTTGTATTAAAATATAATTAGGTAGTTATTATAAATGTTGTCCAAAAAAGGTAGTTATTATAAATAACATTTAAAACGAAACATTCAACACGAACTCCCTTCCTTCCTTCCTTGATTCCTTCCTTCAAAATAAAACACGCCAATTCCTAATTCCTATAGATATCCAGGAAAAGATATATATATATATATAGGCCATTAAAGAGTTATATAGTCAAAGAGAAGGAGATGAGATCGGAAGGTCACCTTGCTGCGAGAAATCTCACATGAACAAAGGAGCTTGGACTAAAGAAGAAGATCAGCTTCTCGTTGATTACATCCGCAAACACAGCGAAGGTTGCCGATCCCTCCCTCGAGCCGCCGGTACACACACATGTTTCCTCTGCATATATACATATTGAAAGAGAGGGTTAGAGGTTGATCTAATTATTAATAGTGTAGTATTATTATTTGTTAACTTCAAACAAGTAGATATTATATCCATGTCAACTTTCAGGTAAAACCTGTGCACACCTAATTCAACCGTAAATTATTAAAATTGTACCTAACATTGATTAGATTTTTCTTAAACCTACACTTACGTAACTGAGTCAGAAAAGTAGATGATTTGTGCAGAGCTATTAGGCAGTCTATGATGCAGACGCAGAGAAAGAGCGTGCATGACTCGTATTAATTAAACGCAACAAATGTCAAGGCCGTAGTGGTAGACTCCTTATGGCTCTACTTGTTGCTCAACATCATAAATATCTTAGAGCACCTCCATCGGTAGTACTTAGAGGAGGTGCCAAAGTAATTAATGCCCAAAATTAAATGAAAAATGAGTTATTAACCGAGGAGCGCTCCTGAAATAAGTGTTTCTGGTTGTCTTTAAGGAGCCTTACGTGGAGCCTTGCTATTCGCTTTGCTTTAATATAGAGAGAGGAGAAAAAACTCGTGTTTCTCTCTTTCGTTTCTCTTCTTCAGTGTCTCCTTTGCAAACCATCCGATCGAATCATCGAGGAGAAATCTCGACAGTTTGATGTTAATTGTTCGGTTTGTTCTTCGTCGATTCTCTCTTCCTCGTCGATTCTCATGTCATATCGATTCTCTATTCCTCATCGAAATCTCATCGCCGTGTCTCTCTCTTTCTTCCTCGTTGATTCTCTCGAAACGGTGACGGTTGATTCGTTCTTTGTTCGTCGATGTTCTCCTCCAGAATCGTCGATGCAATCACTTAAAAGGTTCGATTTTTTTTTGTTCCCGTGAATTGAATTCGTTTGATTGGATGATGATGTTTGGCTCTGTTTATCTCAGGTCGATGGGGGAAGTAGTGGTCAGAAGAAGCGAGGAACGGGCTAAGGAGTCAAAGGTTTGGCTCTGTTTATCTCTGTTTAATTATTTGATTTTATCAAGTTTGGTTCTTTTGTCTTGACTATGATTCAAAAAAGTGAATTGATTAAATCTTCATTGTCTTAATATCACGGTTGGAGTTATTTCGAATGGTAAGGAGTGTGGGAGACAGTAAAGGAGAAGACACAACATTGAAGACAATGTATTGCAGGGAGCCGGAACATACGATATCAAAGATGTCAAACCATCTCTCAATAAATTCAGAGGTAAGCCTGTCAACCTTTTAATGCTTGTTAGACATTGTTTAGCCTGGAATTAAATGGAATTTAGGATCATGTACTTGATGGCCATTGTTTAGGTTGGAAGTAAATGGAGTTTAGGTGTTTTGGTTGTTTTACATTAATGGCGAGTTACATGTTTTACATACAACAAAAGATGAACGTTGATCATTTACTTCATTGTCTTAATATGTTCCAACTTTCAAATTTGCTTCTTTGTCTTGCTTTTCGGGTCTTGATTAGACTTTAGGTAGATACATTGATGGCATTTACACTTAATACCAACTAAACTCTTCTTAACTTTTCTTTATAAATCGACCTCCTATCCCTCTCTCAATTCATATCTCATCTGCTCAGAAGTATCTTTTCTTAAAACAGAAGCTTTCTTTCTCCCTTTATAAATCCTTCTCCTTCGCTATGGATCCATTTGGATTTCAAAACCTTTTAAACAGTCAACAACCAAACACCTCCTTCCCCTTTGAAGTCTCTGCCTCCGATGCGTCTGTCTATGGTACTGGATTATATGAAGCTCCAAACGAAGATGCACCCACCGTGGCTGAACGTATCCAAAGACGTAAATGGTCACCCCTGGAAGACAAGGTGCTCATCAGTGCTTGGTTGAACACATCCAAAGATCCTATCGTGGGAAATGAGCAGAGGCTGTCAGCGTTTTGGAAACGAATTGCTGCATATTTTGCGTCAAGTCCGGAGGTTGCTGATTTGCAAAGGAGAGATCCAAATTGTTGTAAGTCGAGGTGGGGGAAGATTAACGAGGGCGTGTGCAAGTGGATAGGCTGCTATGATGCTGCAAATAAACAAAAATCCAGTGGGCAGAATGAGGATGATGTTTTGAAGATGGCGCATGCAATATACTTCAATGATCACACCAGCAAGTTCACACTTGAGCATGCTTGGTTGGAGCTTAGGCATGATCAGAAGTGGTTAGTAGGTCTGTCGAGTAAAGACAATGGCAACACTAAGAAAAGAAAGCTTGATGACCCAACAGCACAGTCATCTGAGTCAGTGCCATTTAGCATTGGAGATGAAGCTATGTCTCGGCCTCTTGGTGTGAAAGCTGCAAAGGGGAAAAGTAAACAGGGTAAGAGTAAGACTTCCGAAGGAGAAGCGAACTTGGAGAACATATGGCACTTGAAGCAACGGGACTTTGAATTGAAGCAACGAGACTTTGAATTGAAGCAACGAGACTTTGAATTGAAATCAAAGCTTAACAATCAGAAGTTGCTTGACAGCCTAATTCTCAAGACAGAGCCATTAACAGAAAAAGAAATTGCTTTGAAGGACAAGCTCATTGATATGTTGCTTTGAATTTATGGATCTTAACCTTGTCTTATTTTGTGTCTGAGTTTGAGTTAATGCTTCTGGTCAAGTTTATGTTTTTTTTTGTGTCTTATGCAAGTTAGTGTCTTTTATGTTTTTTTTTTCCAGTTGCGGATGATGGTTCTTAATGTTTTTCGAGTCTGTAAAATATTTGTTTCAATGTATAATATTGGTTTCTACTACATATGTTGTTTATCTTGGTGAATCTACTGCTGTTTTTTCAGGTAGAGAACTTGATGGATCAGCTTGCAGTCGGCACATTTGAGATGCAAATGAATTAAAGGTAACTTGATGGTTAGGATTATAACTGATGGTTTGGTTTGTGTAACATCTCGTTCCTTGCAGTACATATGTAACTGAATGGTTAGGAATATATAGTACATATGTAAGTGATCGTTTAGAGTATGTAACTGATGGTTTAGGAATATATAGTACATCTCGTTCCATGCAGTATGCTTGTAACTGATGGTTTCTGTGTGATTTAACACTCGTGTTTTGCTTTAGCAGGACAGTATGGTCAGTGGCATGTGATACGAAAAGAAAAAAAGAGAGAGCAGAAGGCAGAGGCATGTGATAGCAACAGATATAGTACACTGCAGTGGCATGTGCCACAAACAAACACCAAAAGAGAAAGCAGAAGCCAGAGGCATGTGATACCAAAAGAAAAATCAGAAGGTAGAGGCATGTGATACCAAAAGATATAGTACACTGCAGTGCCATGTGATTTACGTTCTCTTCAATTCCTTTATAAAGATGGCATGTTATCAAACAAACACCAAGACGTGATGAGTTACCATTGTTGCTTCCATTAAAATTTCGTTTTCTTTCTTCTCTCAATCACGTTTGCTGCTTTGTCCAATAGAAGATTTACCATTGTCTAATAACAAGTTTCTTTTCTCTAGTATCTTTTCTCTATTGCCATTTCCCTCTTATCAAAGTTTCATTTTATTTCTTTTCTCAATCACGTTTGAGGTTTCTATTGCCATTTCTCTCTTATCAATTTTCTTCAAAATGGCTTCTTCTTCTTCATATAATTTGGACGACATGATGGATGAAGCATTTGATCAAATTTTGGATCAACAGATTGAACGCCTTTATATCCAACATGAAGAACATGAAGAAGCAGGCAGGTCCAAAAATAAGAGATCTTTCATTGAAAGAGATCGAGAGCTAGGAAACATCCAGTTATGGAACGATTATTTTAGTGAAGATCCAACATATCCTTCTCACATCTTCCGACGCCGTTTTAGAATGGACAGGTCGTTGTTCATACGTATTGTTGATCGAGTAACCGCTGAGATCCCATACTTTCAACAAAGAAAAGATGCTACTGGAAGGTTAGGCCATTCTCCATTACAAAAGGCAACGGCAGCAATTCGTATGATGGCATATGGTGGGCCAGCTGATTCGTTCGACGAATACCTTCGAATTGGTGAGACCACCGCGCTTTTATGCTTGGAACATTTTGTTCAAGGAGTCATAGACTTATTTGGAGCTGAGTATCTAAGAAGACCCACGGCAGCGGATCTTGAACGATTACTCAATATTGGAGAGCAACGCGGGTTTCCCGGGATGATAGGAAGCATTGATTGTATGCATTGGGAATGGAAGAATTGTCCGACCGCTTGGAAAGGTCAATATACACGTGGATCAGGAAAGCCATCTATTGTATTAGAGGCTGTAGCTTCCCAAGATCTTTGGATATGGCATGCATTTTTCGGAGCTCCAGGTACACTCAACGATATCAATATTCTTGATCGATCACCGGTTTTTGATGATATATTGCAAGGTCGTGCTCCAAAAGTTAATTACATGGTAAACGGACACCGCTACCGTTTGGCTTACTATCTCACAGATGGTATTTATCCAAACTGGACTACTTTTATCCAATTTATTCGTCTTCCGCAAGGTCCAAAAGCATCCAAATTTGCTGAACATCAAGAAGCTACACGTAAAGATGTCGAGCGTGCTTTTGGGGTCTTGCAAGGTCGATTCAAAATTGTCAAAAATCCAGCTCTTTTTTGGGATAAAAAGAAAATTGGTAAGATAATGAGAGCATGTATCATTCTACATAATATGATCGTAGAAGACGAAAGAGTTGGATACACTCACGGTTTCACACAAACGGATTCAAACCGAACGTCAGAAGTCAATGAAGTCAATGAAGACTTAATACGACGAAGGCCTTCAGCTCTCGGGAATCTTGAGGGCATGCTGAGAATTCGAAATGAAGTCCGTGATAATCAGATACATGAACGATTGAAAGCTGATTTGGTTGAGAATATATGGCAGAAATTTGGTACCAACTAATCGGTTATTTCTCGTTCATGTTTTATATTTGTCTTTTAATATGTTTGTATGTCTTTTTTATTAAAACTTTTATGTATGTTTTTATTTTCAATTAATCAAATTAAAAAAAAAAATTATTAAGAACCCACTAGGGGTTCTCCCATTGGAGGAGATAAACAAACAAAGCTCCTTAACTTTTCTAATCTATTTATTTGCTTTAAATTTAATGTTTAGGAACCATTTTTACTAGTACTACACATGAAAAATATACTCCAAAATGATTCGTTGTAAAAAGTGATATGTATGTCAGTATGTATGTTACCGATTCCTTTACATCCTTCCTTTACCCCAAAATGACCTTTTTCTTTATAAACATATACTGTACTTTGATGATGATGATGATTGTCTCATGATCTTAGTGACGTTCTGTTACTACTTACTTTTTTAATGTTTTATTTAAAATTTTGACCTGTATATTTTGTTTCTTTGTGAGTCATCATCGTCTTCACAGAATATATAGCATTTTGTTTTTTGAAATATTTCATACCATTAAAAAATGGTGTCGGCCAAGAAAGAATGAAAATTAATCATTATCCTCTGGACACCTCTATCTTAAAAGCTGGTCATGCCCCACGAGTCTCCCTCACATAAAATTTCCTTTAAAGAAAACAATTTATTTCTATTAAATAAAAGAAAACTTTCTTTTTGTAAGATTGTAGATCGAACTTGGCGCTTCTCTGCTTTCTTGAATCCGAAGAACAGAGCTAAGTACAAGAAGCTGTGGAACATGTCGATGCGAAGAAGAAGTCTGCTTAAGGTTATTGTCCTTGGAGACAGCGGGTTGGCTTTTTTTCTTTCACTTTTGTACCTTACCTGATCAATTCCTTAAACTTCTTTTTGCTGATTTTGATCTTTCTGTTTCAGAGTTGGCAAAACATCGTTGATGAATCAGTATCCTCATATAGTTTTGATTCTTTATATCTTTCTCTCATCTTACTTAATCTATTTTTAGGATTCTTGGTTTTCAATTTTCTGTTCAAGAATCTGTGGAAGCCTTAACGGGTTTCCGTGTAGATATGTAAATAATAAGTTTAGTCAACAGTACAAAGCCACGATTGGAGCTGATTTTGTCACCAAGGAGCTTCAAATCGATGACAGGCTCGTCACACTTCAAGTATGTTTCTTCTCTTGTCTTCTTATATGCTTTTTGTTTTAGTTTCTAGTCTATATGTTTCTGTCTGTGTGTGTGTGTTTTAGATTTGGGACACTGCTGGGCAAGAGAGGTTCCAGAGTCTTGGTGTTGCTTTCTATAGAGGTGCAGATTGTTGCGTGCTTGTTTATGATGTTAACTCCCTCAAGTCATTTGATTCTCTGGACAATTGGCACGAGGAGTTTCTTAAGCAGGTTCTTTTGCCCTTTCTACCTTCTCGAATTTTTCTCTGGAAGATTCTTCTTCTGTGAATGAATCTTGAATGTTTTCTTAGGCTAGCCCACGGGATCCAACCGCGTTCCCGTTCATATTGCTTGGTAACAAGGTTGATATTGATGGAGGAAACAGTCGAGTGGTAAGTCATCAGCCTTATAGCTTCTTAATATAGACAAAACTAAAAAGAAGAAGTAATATTGTTATTATTATGAAATGATATAATATGATTACTATAACAATTGTAAATGTTTGTAATAACCAACTGTTATGTTCCTTGTGTTGATGTATGTAATATATTAACTTCAGGTATCAGAGAAGAAAGCTAGAGAATGGTGTGCTCAAAAGGGAAACATGTGCTATTACGAGACATCGGCTAAAGAAGATTACAATGTAGATGAATCGTTCTTGTGCATCACAAAACTTGCCCTTGCCAATGAGCGCGACCAAGATATGTAAGCAAACTTCTTATTATCCTAAGGCTTAAAAAGATTCTAGACGAAACTGTTCCATTCAAACATTTTTCTTTGGTTGGCAGATATTTTCAGGGGATTCCGGAGTCTGGTTCAGAGCCTGACCAAAGAGGAGGATGTGCTTGCTGAAGAGAACATCTGTCTTAGCTATTGTTTGATTTGCGCCATTAGTTTTCTTCAGTCTTTTGATTTTTTGGTGGTTCAGAGATTTGTTTGCACCAGTTGTTAAAGTAGTTGGAAAAACTCTGTAAAGTCTGACTAATTCTCTTACCTTACCTTGTCCGGTTAAACCAATCTTAATCAGTTCCGGTTCGGTCTGCTACAAAACTCTATGGGGCTATCTTTGCAACATTGGAGTTGCGCTTGGAATGGTTATCAATAAGTTATATTATCTAGCATCACATTTCTGGTCATGAGATCATAGTAATGCTCTACGGCTTTACCAGATTCTTGTAAGCATTTGGCTACATGAGAGTTGTTTACTCTTTTATATTTCAGGTATGGGCTGTCTTTAAAATGTCTTGCTAGATCACTGGAATTATATGGGTGCTCTGTCACCATCTCTCGACAAGTACAATAGATCTCAAAGTTTCAAGTCTTGACGGATTCATTCATCACCCATGATGGTAAGGATATATTTTTTAACATTCATGTTTGCTCTCTCGTTCTCAGCTTTGGCACGAGCCTAGTCACTGTCGTGCATCTATTCCGTCTCACTTCTCTAAAACCTATAAAAACGTTGGTCTAAACTGTAGCTTATCAAATATAAACATACTTCTTATAATTCTTGTTACATTTTTTTTTTAATTTTTTGGGTGGAGGGAGAAGCAAAGAACAAAACAAGGCTAAGTTTTTTTTTTTTTTTTTTTGTTTCTTTTACCAAGGATAAGTTGTTTTACTCAACATCAACTTCATTACAAACGACGCAAACTATTAATACCTAGAATCATTAAATTGGATCCTACACTATATAAAGTCGTCGCAAACTTTCACCACAATGAACTGAATACACGACACGAGCTGAACCGGTTCTTAAATCTTAAATTTAGACCCCAAATCAAACTTAGTAAATTACAAGAAAACCATGACACTAGACCAGCTAAACATTCTAATCTAACTGTTGAGACCCTAATGATTTGCATTCAATACATGTCCCAACATATTCCACACCACGGTGCATCCGGCTCAAGCATCAAACCGGAAGGTTATCATTATACTGCTTCTAAGCCTAAAACCGAATGGGAACTGAAACGTGGACCTTGACGTCAGCAAAACGGAACACAATACTCCAAATCGCAGCTAGCAAAAGGTGTGAAGTCAAGATACTTGATTTTATGTTCAATTAAAATATTAATACTAAAATAATAAAATATAAAAACAATAAATTTTATTTTAAAATATTATCTATTATAATAAAATAGACTTGTGATGGCTTCTCATGCCGGCCCATCATCATGAAGAAAGAAACTTTTTTTGACAGTGTCCCAAAAAAAAAAAATTCTCATCATCGTTACTTTTGTTTCGTTTGGTTTTGGGCTTTCACGGTTTACATATTGGGCTTGGACTTTTCAACACACCGCAGGTGTCTACATCAGCAAACACGACATTGTCGTTTCCATCGAAGTTCACTGCACCGCCTCTTTACCAAAGAAGGCGTAACGATCTACGTTTTCATTCAGTTTGTGGAATTTATGTTTTCATTCTATTCAATTAAACCACGATCTCCACTAACTCGCATTCAAGAAGACCATCGTCTTCTTCAATGATACAGGAAAAGAGATGCCACGTCATAGGGGGTTGTTACGGAGGAAAAGAGCTATAAAGGCAGTGAAGTCAAAGCTTAGAGAATTATCGAAAAAGATCATAAAAGTTTGTTAGAGTTTTCTTCTTCCTTTTTCTCTGTGGTTACAATGATTTTCTTGGTAATTTTCTAGGAAAATCTCCTCAATTGTTGTTCTAGAACTGTTTCATCATCTTCTCCAATACAGTTTATCTGTATCATTCAAATATATAACAAATCTGAACCTATAAATAAAGATGTATGCTTCGGTGATATCTCATTCTCAAAAATCATAACTTGATAGTTTATAGAATTTTGCGAAACAGAGCGGCTGAGACAATCCTACGGCTAGAACTCTTCGATTTCTTCTTCTTCATATTCTCTCTCACTCTTCTTTCACATATTTCATTTATCCTCCTCTCCCTTTCATTCCCCTAACCCATTAAGCCTCTCCTTTCCTCCCGTCGTAACTACAGTCGCCACGCGTCTCTCTCCGACCACTACCTCTCATGTTCTGTGCCTGAGAAGCTCTTTTGTGTAGCCGTCCTCCTCAGTGGCGGTGGCGAGCCCTCTGCCTCCTCCACGCTGCTGATCACTCCTGAACCGCCTTCTACCTCAAAATATGATTCTAGCTATGTGTCTGCTTTTCATCTCATGTCTCTGTCATAGAATACGGGTCTGTGATGTTTCTGTGTTCTGTAGGAAGGCTTTGAAAATTTCTGGAATCAGTGCCCATGGGAAGATGATTTGAAGTATTTATGCATGTCTGTGAACAGTTAGGTTCATATTTTATATACTTCACTAGAAGATTTTTGCTGCTTATTCAAAAGAGTTATACCTTTTCTACTTAGAGCAATGAAAGAGATGATCTTTATTGCTTCTTATGGTATCATTTTACAGGTTGATGTAACTTTGGAGGGATTGCATTTAGAAAATGAATACTGGGAAAGAGTTGTTTATTTTGGGGTTCTGATTGTTTTTTTAATGATAAGTTAGGTTTCTTACATTAGTGAGGAGATTGATTTCTATTTTTTAGGGGCATTCATGGATACAATCAGTGATATGTAGTATGATTACATAGCTACAGGTCATTATGCTAAAGTTGTCCATCCTCCTGCTGCTCCATCTGTTTTGGACTTCATGACTTATTCTGCCTTTATTTTTCTGATCAGCATGCTTATTTTTTTTTCTGTACTAGAACGGATGTCACTTGCTAGGTGTAGTATTTGCACTATTTTTTATAGGCTACTAATGCTCTTCTTCAGTACATTGCTTTGGCTTTTAGAATCCCCACCACTTAATCTCTGCATTGTTCTATTTTTTATTATCAGGTGAAAAGATCCGACCTACTCCCTCTCACATTTCTCTCATTCCCAGCTTAAGCAACAGTTTCCTTTGATTACCAAATGTCATTATATAAGCAATAGTAAGTTACAACCTTTAGCTTCTGGGAATGGATATCATCTCAAGCTTGAAAACTACCCTGGTGGAGCAGAAACATTCGAGGCCATTCTGAAATTCTGCTACGGTCTCCTGCTTGACCTCTCAACTTAGCTCCACTCAGATGTGCATCAAAGTATTTGTACCTGACTGAAGAATTTCAAGACTGGAATCTAATCTCCCAAACAGATGGTTTCATAACTTTTGTAGTACTTGCCCCCATGGAGTGATACACTCACTCTTCTGAGGTCATGTCACTACAAGAAAACATCAATTTTGAAACTAATCTTGCAACTGCATTAGATGGTTGCAAAATTAAGTGACCAGTTTCTAACTAATTTATAACTATTTTGCAACTACAATGAATAAGTTATACATTAGTCATATATTTGCAACCAAGACGAGTTATGGCAATTCAGTCGTTTATTTGGAACAGATTGTGACATTTTTGTAACTATTTAGTGTAGTCACAATATATAGTATCATCATTATGACTAATTTACAACTATCTTTTGGTAGTTACAAATCTGTAGTTACAAATTAGTCACACAATATTGATAATCCGTAGTTGCAAAATTGTAGCTATAGCTTTGCAACAATTTTGTGACTAATTAGTTTAGATAAAAACAAAGAAGTCACGAATTAGTTGTAAATTTTCATACATATATTATCACAGTCAGTTAATATAATACTTCAAATAATACATGTATTCCAACCATGTAATTGATGTAAAGTATTCTTTGAGATTTAGTAGCAATATTAATACAAATATTTTGTAACTTTTTTGCAACTCAAAAACGTATTGTAGTTACAAAATAGTAGCAAACTGTATCATTAATTATATAAATTAATTATTTATATGCATTAATTAAATAGCATATCATTAGTTACAATCTCGTAACAAAAAATAATGAATTCGAGTCACTATCAAAATCAAATAAATGCAAGAAGCTAATTATATCTTGCATATATTAGTCACTCCTAAAAGACATGTAACATGTTTTGTATTGCATTCATGTTTTGTATTTCTTTAAAATCTTGATTGGATAAAAAAATAGATTTTGAAAAACAAAAGCCAAAAACCATTTCAAAAACTACAAACAATCATCCTCAAATATTATTTAGGATATAGAGAATAAATCTGTCACTGTATGGTCACCAGTATAACTTGAAAAGTCGCAATGGTGTCAAATCAGTGACAAAAACACGTTGTGGTCTTACATTAGTCGCAAAACTTTACTAATGTAGACGATGATTGTAAACTTATTTTCTGCGAGTGATTTCTAAAATTAAAATTAATAAACTACTTTCTTTTTATTACGCTAATGTTATGGAATTATATATACATATTGAATCTATAGCTACGTGTTTAAATGTTAGTATACGTCACATAAAATTCTTCAAGGTTTAAATTTTTCCACTATTATGTGACTTTAAATATACAAGAACAAGGACTTATCTTAGCTTGTGACTAATTACTGTTATAAACATATGTAATTAACTTGTGATCAACAATATTTGAAATTCAGCCACCCAACCCCAAGAAATAGCGTAGTTACACTGACCTTTGTTATCTAATATAATACATTCACTAGATTTCTATCCGCACAACCGTGCGGATGTTTGTTTTCAGTTTTATATACCTATATATATTTATTTTAGATCATTAGTGGTACACATTTTTAGTTAAACCATGAACGTAACTTATTGATAAATATTATGTCCAACTATGCATTTCATTTATTTAAATGGCTATTCTATCAAATTAAATTAATATTAAGCACAAATATAATAATAAAATAATCAAATATAAAAATAAAATTTTCAAAAAAGTAAAATATAAAAATTAGTTCTTCAAAAAAATGTCCGCCCTTCCTAAGGGCGGGTCAGGTCTAATATATATTTATTTTAGATCATTAGTGGTACACATTTTTAATGTTAATAATATATTTAAATGTTTATGTAACTATTTCAAATACAATTATTGTATAGTTTATAGGTCGTTATTAATTAATTGTTTAAAATTGTTACATGTATTTGTCACTTCTTATCATATATTTATATTATTGTATTTGCATGTACTTATCGAACAAATTGGTATATGCATGACACAACATATTTCAAAATTATTTTGTATGAAATTTATGTCCAATTCTGACCCGCAGACCTTCAAATCCGAATTTCTTTTTAGCAGTATTTTTGTATGTTTACTTATTTTAAATAATATATTATCGTACATACTTGTATAAGATATGTCAATCTATTCATGTATTATATAGTTTTTGAATGTTAAGTCGTTATGTCATCATATTATATTTTTGTATAAATAATTTATCTTTATGAAAATAAAATTTATAAATTTATCAATTTAATATAAATTTATCATATTTAGTTGAATATAATAATTTTATTTTAATAAGATTTATTGTGATTATATAACTGATTAAAATATGATACAATGTTTATTTTTCATTTTATAAACAATAACTAAGTATATTAGTGTATAATAATATTTCAAAAATGATCACAAAATTAGTGAAAATATTTACATATAATTTTTAAAATGAAGTTCTTGTTAAAATAATTTTAAGCATATTTTCGAATATATATATATATATATATTTTAAATAAAAATCTATCAAAGCAGCTCAAAGATTCAATATATTGTTACTCTTATTTACGAAATCTCTAAAATATTGGTAAGTTACTTTTTTAATGAATTATGTTGTTTAATGTTAAATTAAAATGAAATGTATAGTTGAATAAACAATACACCTATTTAAAGTTATGACTTTCTATGAAATGCCCATTTTTAAAAAATTACACATGAATAGAAGTTTTGACTTCTCTTTTAATAAAATATATATGATCGAAATTTTATTTGATTTTTAATAAATAATAATTGAATATATAGTAATACATAATAGTAGTTCATTGCTAACTACAAAATTAGTGAAACTATTTTCATAAACTTTTTAGAAATTAAGATATTGTTAAAATATTTAGGTCATTAATATGTTTGTGATTATATAATAGATAAACATAAGATAGAATACTATTTTCATTTTATAAGAGCAACTGAAAATATTAATGTATAATAATATTTCAAAACTAATTATGAAATTAGTGAAAATATTTCCTTTTAATTTTTTAAAATTAAGATATTGTTAAGAATTTTTAACATTTATTTCGATATTTTGTTTTTTGAAAAAGGGCTTTATTTCGAATTTTTAAATGTGGGTTTGTTAACCAATCCAGTTTTATAGGATTTATGGTTATATTATGAATAATATATTTTGAACCCATTTTATTAATAATAAATTAATGGTAAGTGATTTTTAGTAGGGTTCATTTTTTAAAAAAATCACACATGTGGGTTTGTTAACCAATCACACTTTGTAAGTTTTTATACTATTATTGATGTATTAGTCAAAATGTATATTAGTAAAAACACTTATTTATTTCTAATTTATTTATGTATTAGTCAAAATGTGTATGCAAAAGTAAAATAAATTTTCAGGCGTGATGACTTTGTACGCATGGATTATGTTCTTGATTTGATATAATATATATATATATATATATATATATATATATATATATATTAGATTTTAATAAAACGACATGAAAATGTATTTATGTGATATAGTTTTAGTTTCATATTTTTCTGTGGAAATAAATAAAAGTTGTTATATTAGTTGGTAACTGAATAATGGGTTGGATTCGTTAGATGGATCCGTGAGTCCCTATTTCTAAGTGATACATATAGAATATTTTAATTGATTGGTAACTAAATAATGTAATATCGAGATATTACAAAGATTAGCAATGTTATAATAATTAAAAAATTAAGAGAAGGTCCAAATAAGAAAAATCACACATGAACAAAGTCATGACTTCTGTTTTAATAAAATAGACTAGAGTTTGACCCGTTTTTTCAAAGAGCAGGTTAAAATATTTTTTTTGTCATTATCATATGTATTGATCTTCCTCATTTGTTAAATGTCTGAGATTGATTTAGTCAACAAATTTATTAATCCGTCTTTTTGTTCATCAATATGTTTAAATATAATGTTTGGTTTTCGGATTTGGTTTTAGGTTGTTTTTCGTTTTGGATTTCAGTTTAAGTTGATTATGGTTTTTTTTTTTTTAGTTCAAAAGATATATAAACCGTTAAGTTATTTATGAAATAACTTAATATATTTATACTTGTGTTTACCCGACCCGGATCTATGAGATTAGTTTTTTTTCAAAAAAATTAAAAATTTTATACATGTATTTTTATTTAAAAAAATTATAGATAACTAAATTAAAGTTAATAAATAAAATTTGTTGAAAATAAGATAATTCATTTATAAATCCCGTCATTATTAATTTAACTTATATTTAAAAACTGTAAATTATAGTAAAACAAATATTTTTAATTTTTATATTGGTCAAAATATATTTCATTCAACCCGTATCATACTATATCAAATTATTTTTAATATTAAAATTTAAATATGTAATTATTTATTATTTTATATATCTTACTTTACTATTTTATTTTAATACGTTGAAGTATGTGGTAAAATTCATGAACATATGTTATTATTTAATTTTATGATTTATAAAATATTTAATAAATGAATTAAGTTACTTTTTATTTATTAGTTGATGAATTAACTTAATTATGAATATAAATATTATGGGAATATTATTTCTTATTCTATAATGAAAGAATTAATATTCGTTAATAATTTATTTAATATTAATTACGAATTTTATTATTTAAAAATAAATATTTAAAAGAATTTATTCTTACATCTTAAATAAAAAAGATATGAAAAGATATTTTTATAATAAAATCTTAGAAAATGATACTTGACAATATCTTTTTAGATATCTTATTTTGAAAATATTATTAAGTTAGTTATAAGAGAAAAATAGGAGGATAAATAAATTTGGTTTTACAAATATTAAAATATTAATAGATATTTGTTAGATTAGAAAAACATTATACGATAATAACTAATAAAATTATTTTAGTTGGACTGTTATGACTTTTTTGATAGTCCAAAATATAGTCGATAAAAAGTTCTCATGTTTTAATAGTATTGATGTGTAAATAACATTACACCAAAAAATGACCATATATTGTATAAAATATAAGAACTGATACAGTTTGGATATTTGCGCATCTTCACAAAACCTTTGTTATCTAATATAATACATTCATGTGTCATTATTTGGATTTGGGTAGAGATTTTTTCAATTAGATTGTTCTACATTAATGATTTTATAAACTATATTTACTTAATATATAATCATTTGTATTTTTCAGATATAGTAGTATTTAAAAGCAATGAAATTATATTCAAGGTTTAGGGTATGTTAGTCACAATTTTGCAACCATTTTTCCTAAGGTAGTTGCACTTTAGTAGTATAATTTCGCTGATAAAAATTAAATAATAATTTAAAAAGTTGCTTCTGATTGGTTAATTCACAAAGGGAAGGATTGATCTTTGTTAGTTATCCACCGTTGATATCGGTAAAACTAATGGCTACGATTTAATCAAGTTACAAAATTTCTACTTCTTTTCTTCTTCTTCGTCTCTGCTCTCTCATCGTCAATTTCAGAGATTGAACTTTTTTGGCTTCTCTTCAACTTCCTTTTCTGTGCAATCCACTCATCACTGTTTTTTCTTTTTCTCCTTTCATTTCTTTTAGTATTCTTTCTTTTTCTTCATCTCATTATACAGTTTTTAATTGATTTTTGTTTTCTTTACAGATCTGAGAAGAAGTGTCAGTGATGAAACGGATAAATGGTGGTTTGACGGAGAAGACGTGCCGGTGGTGGTAGTGTCGTAACGGATCGGAGGAACTGCAGAGAGTCTGTGTGTATCAATCAAACCAACACCGGTCGCTCAACAGGACCACAACCAGATCCAGTCGTCGCTTCAGATGGAATCACTCCGAGTCGTCGTCGTGGTACGGTACCGGAGCAACCGGAGCCAGTGGAGAAGCCGGTGGCAGAACCCGTCCAGTGGAACCTATAGAGATGGTGATTGTGTGTATTTGTGTATATATATGTATTTATTTTTGTAATTTTAACTTTTTAATTAAATATGAAATTAATATTTAGAGTTTAATTCCGAAATTGATATTTAAAATTTAATAAATTTAGTTTATGATTTTTTTTAATTAACTTGTAAAGATATCAATAATGTAGTTGCTAAATAGCCATAAATCTTTTTGACTAGTTTGTAACTAACTATTAATGTAGCTTTAGCCACCAATTTGTAACACAATTATGTTATTTCTTTTGCAACGGAGGTTAGATTTAGTTGTAAATTTTGCAACTACTTTGTCACTATCGTTGATATAACTAAACTGCAACTCCTATTTGTCACATTTATAGTAGTCTTACATTAGTTACAAAATTAGCCACTAATTGTGATGTCACGCTTTAGTGGCAACGTGCCAACTAATTTGCAACTACAATGATTTGCGACGAGTTTTTTCTAACGTTCACGGGTAGTTGCAAAAAAGTCTTAAAAGACTTATTTGCTACTATTTTGTTACTATAACTGCAGTGACAAAATGGATGTTTTCTTGTAGTGTGTGAAACTGTGCAAGCTTATCTCCATGGGCAGAAAAAGTATGGATTGTAAGTAGATGTTGCGACTTGCTTCCTTTGGAAGCCTGAAATGATAATCATGACATACCAGAAGATGTCGATAGCAGTGAAAGAAGTCTACACACTGGTATCAACTTGACAACTTCGTGAGGGTTGTAACAACTGTAAACGACATGACATGCCAAACAGAAATTATAGTTAAGACTCAACATGGAGTACGCAGAGAGCTGGTTTCCACTAATCAGTGATAATTTAGAAGGAATACGAGGTTACGAGGCAGGGAAACAATGAGAGTGAGTGCAGTTTAGAATGTTAAGCACAAAAGCGAACCATCCAGTGGCGGAGGGAGAATGTTTCACTAGGGTCAAATTGATGATGCTTATATTTTAGAGGGTCAAAAGCCAGATTCATCACATATTTTCATAAGAAATACATGTAAAATTTCTTCTTTTTTTTTCAGAATTTCACATGGGTCATATGACCCATATGATTGTATAATGCCTCCGCCACTGGAACCATCGAATAGCTTATTTGAGTTAAGTCTACATTGTATGTTGGGATTAAGCATAAAAATATACATACCAATTAATATTTATTAAGAAAATCCATCTCCAAATCACAAACCCAAACTCACTTACAAAAGAAATCTCCAAATCACAAACCAAAACTCACTTACAAAAGAAAAACAGCATTAACATACCAATACGTTTCCATGTGTTATTATATATTTAAGCATTTTTTTTTCTAATAGACTTTCTCCTATTTCAAAGAAATAAAATTATTCTTCCTCTGCTGAATTTCAAGATATTAAATACATGCGAGAATCTTTCATCAAATTGTAGATACAAAAAAAAACTTGTTTAAAAATAATGTAGCAATCAAACACGAGTTATGATAACAATCAACGAAGTTAAACATGAGATAGATTATGATAACATGAGTTACAATAATATCAAGTGATATCAACACAATACGAGATATCTACTCAAAGACGTGATAACGAAAAGCACAAATTATTACGCGACTTACCACACACATCTATTTTCAGATTTTCCGAATAGAGAACATAAATTACAAAACCAGAAAAAACTATGGTTGATTAAATCTAATAAATAAAACACTCTCAGAAAATAAAACACTCTTAATAAATCTATACACTAAGTACATCACACAAACTTTTCTCATGTTCAACTTCCAACTCTATTAATTTCTAAACCATAAAATAATTCAGCTTTTCCTGCTGCAGAAAAATAACATGAACAAATACACAAAATAAAAAATTCAGTAAAATAATATGTCCAAACCCGGCGCTACGCGCCGGAATACCCCTAGTTAAATTATATACCGTCAACCTGTTAAATGGAAAAAAACTGCCCTTTTGGGTATGAAGGATGATTCATGTTGATTGATGTAGTATCGACTTGTTGGGGGCATGACAAAAACCAGATAATGGATTGAGCTCTTTTCTCTGGATCTTTTGGGCTTTGAGCTAGCTTTTCAGTTTTGTTACAACTTAAAAGCAAAAGGTTGGTTTTTTGAGGTTGTGAAAACATTAAAATGAGAAGTATGAGATAACAATTAGCCAATTAGGAATGAAACTGTTCATAATTTACCAGTTAGTGCCTACTAGAAACACAGTCAAAACTAAACATAAATAAATCCAACATTTTGAAAAATCAAGAAAACCGGTTACCAATTAGTTTGGCTGTTTGATTTAAAATCAACTCACAACTCTGATTCAAATGATACAGTATTATTTTAATATATATTTCAATTCTAACAACCATAATAAATGCAAATGGATTAATTTTATTACATTATTTAAATTTTAATTAAATCACGAAAAATATTTCTGTAAGATTTTAAGAATTTTTTTGTTCATTCTATATTATTTACATATTCACCACCACATCGTCATATATTTTATTTTACTGATAAAACAACCACACACTTGAAAATAGATTAAAAGACTTTCTAGCAACATACATGGATCATAAACTCGTTACACCCAACTTTGAGGGACTAAATATAGTTTTATATGTTGTTAGATGGTCAAAAGAACAAAAATAGACTACCTTATCTATTTATGGTATACAAATATATTTAGTCATGACTAGAGACCAAATCAATAGTTGTTAGGTATACTCCTAAAGATAGCTATACTACTAAACATAGATGGGTGCTTGTATTTTAGTCCAATCTAAGTTTGTCAAAATTTATCGTAAATCAAATTACCTATGTGATATTTGGAAAAACAATTCGATGATTTTGTAAGATAAAAACGACATCTTAATTTTCAAAAACAGCTAGGGGCTGGTTTCCCGTTATCACCCGCAAACGCAGCTTTGCAATTGAGAACGAATGTTAGCTTTTTGAACAATAACAAAAAAACGCTATAAAATATTTTGAATCTCTTAAAATTAAAAGGTAATTCCCACTAGAATTTATGGATAAATAAATATAAAATATTTTAAATTTGAATTTATAAATTTTAAATGGAAATATTATAAATAAAAAATATATAAATTTTATATTTTAGTTAAATTAAAAACAGTACCATAATTTAATTATTAAAAATTTAAACTAAGAATATTTACTATAATTTTTAAACATTAATATACATATAGAAGGATATATACATATATAAACCATATTCTCTTAAAAGTTTTAATATAAATCTTCAATTTTTTTAATTGAAATTATATTTTCATCTAAATAAAAATAAAAAAAATAAACATAATATTATTATTAATTATATTATATGAATTATTATATTTTATCATAATAGTATATTTTGATATTTTTATAATATTATAATATGTTAATATTTATAATTTATTATTAAACCGTTACTATATATCATAATTAACCAGTCACAAATATCCCGCAAACACAAGAATTTTTAAGCGCTATGCCAATCATACAAAACATTTAATAACATTTGAAACCGTAATCATCTGCATCTGCAAACTCCTGCATCCGCAACTATAACCGCTGCGTTTGAACTAGTCAATAATTAAATCAGTTTAATTAAAAGAGACAGGTGTTCACCTAGCAGTACATATACAAAGAATCATATTAAACATGTCTAGTTTAACTTTCATACTTGCAGTAATCCATGATCTATTAAAAATTATCTAAAAATAATTTAGTGTTCTATTTGTCGTTATGTAGATAAATAGGTGTTAATCATGGTAATCTTAACCATGACCATATCAATAGTTTCCAGATTCGCAAACTCTACACGTTAAGATAGACGGGCGTTTTTCCTGTACTATAATACAAGCTAGTCAAATGTAATCAATACATTTGTAAGTAAATAGTATGTATACATGAGGGAATGCCACAAAAAAAATTATCATCTTCGTGATCAAGAAGTGTATTAAATTTTATTTGATATATAATCATGATTAATTTTAACCAAAAAAAAGGTTTTGTGTAAAACCTTGTCAGATTAAATCATGTGACGTCCTTATAAACCATTATATATATAGTAATTTGACTTCTAAAATAAGTATAATATATCCTATTGATATTTGTTATTGTTCATAAATATTTTGATATATATATGTTAATGTATATTTAATAACATTCTCACATCGGTTATGTTCTCATTGAAAAAATGTTATCAATATGTTAGATCATTTAATTATTTCTAAAATCTTATATTATAACGTATACAAATATAATATGGTCTAATGGTTTATAAAAAGAGTTGGTTCGTTACACCCTTTTTTGTAACACAACTTTTATAAAAAGAGTTAGGTTCATTAATACACCTAAAGTTCAGTTTTTTTTGTGTGTTATAGAACTACATGAATCATCTAGTTCCAGACTTACGCACTGAGACATTATTTCATCGTGAATTTTGAGAGTATAAAAAACACAAACAAGTTAGAATACAATCAGTGTTTTTAAAACCGGACCGGCGAGCGAACCGGATTTTTTTTGGGTCATGGGTCATTGTGGTTTGACCGGGTTCGATCCGGTTCAACCCGGGTTTAATTGGATTCATTAAAATAAATTTCATACTATTTTACATTTGCATATTTTTATAAAATAAATCATATCAAATACAATATTTCAATAATCATAATGCTTAGAATTTTTTTTAAGTAATGAACTGAAAATGTAATAAAACTAATAAAACAATTTAATAGTTCAAATCCAAAATCAAAAGGAAAAAAATAACATTTAAATTTTATTCTCCAGATCTTTATCACTCTAAATCTTCACCATCTTAAAAAAAACATAGAGACGTTAGTTTAAACTTTAAAATTTATATTTTGAAATAAAATTAAAATTATACCATGATCAATTTCTTCTCCATCTTTAGGATATTCTTCAAGAAGTTTATCTTCTAATTCAGATAAATCAAGTTCCCCTTCTCCTTCTTCCTCCACGATCCAAAACTCAGTCTTATCAATCGACTCATAATCAACAGGATCATATGATCTTTTTCTGCCACATCTACATAACAGACAATAACACTATCAAATGAATAATAGCACACAAATAATATTTATAAACTTCAGAACCAACAAACCTGTTTTGTAAACGCAAGTTGTAGTGAACATATACAAGATCATTGAGTCTTTGATGCTCTAGCCTGTTTCTTTTTTTGGTGTGAATGCGTTCAAAGACACTCCAATTTCTCTCACATCCAGATGAAGAAGCTGTTTGGCTAAGGATTCGGATCGCAAGCTTTTGCAAATCAGGAATATCACAACCAAAAAGTTTCCACCATTCATCTGTACGTCAATAAAATTATATATTAGTAACTGACAAGATTAAATGGAAAGCATGTTATATTAATATATATATAACAACATTACTTACCGGGTCGAGTAGTTTTGCTACAAGTAAGTGCCATTTCTCGAGAGAACGTAAGTTCTCGTTCTCTATAACAACGAAGAGTAGATGCCAACATTGTTTCACTTAGACTGCCCCTCTGCTTATCAATCAGATTTAGCATTCCTCTTGTAATCTCGGCCTTGTCGCTAAAGTTCTTTGTGTCATACAAGAAGGCTGGATTCAGGAAATAAGCTGCAGCATAGATATCACGACGCAACATCCTATCCCACCTATTGTCAATGATCTTTGTATAAGACCCATAAAGATCTTTATCTTTCTTGAATATATTTTTGATGCCTAGCCGTGCCCTATACATCCCCTCATATACATAAGGCAACGATGGTTTCTCATCAGAATCACAAATACGCAGCAAACGGATCAATGGAGTCATAATCTTCACAATCATAAAGCACTCATCCCAAAAGGCTTCATCAAAAAGATAATCTGTTTCACACGTTTCGCTTTCTCAGACCTTGAGATCTTTCTGAACTCCTCATCAACAACCATACTATGCAAATCATCCTTATGGGCATGTAAGCTTTGTAAAGCTATAAAACTTGTAGCAAACCGAGTTTCCCCAGGGCGAATTATCTCTCTCCAACCCGGCCTGTTTCTCAACCAGTTCAAAATATGCTTATGGTTATACGCAAACACAGTGATCTTTGATGCATTGCTGGTTAATTTCTCCACATGAGGTAGCTTTCACACGTCTTCTAATATCAAGTTAATACAGTGAGCTGCACAGGGTGACCAATATATGGTAGGATATCTTTCTGCAAGCCTACCACCAGCAGCTTTGTAGTTAGGCGCACTGTCTGTCACCATATGTACCACATTTTGGGGGCCAATCATCTCCACAACCTCAGAAAATAAGTTACACAAATTCTCAGCATTTGTGTATATTCCTGAAGCATCAACTGACTTGATGAAAATTATCCCCTTAGGACAATAGACCAAAAAATTAATTAATGGCCTATGCCTAGTATCTTTCCATCCATCACCCATCAAAGTACAACCAGTATCAGCCCATGTACTCCTAAAAGAGTCGATAATCAAAGAAACTTGCAGCTTAGCATCACACAGCAAACCAACCCTTAAAGCATGATAAGAAGGCCCTACATAACCATGACCCATGCTTGCAATTTTGCTGATCATAGGCTGATAAAACCTAGAATTAACTGCATTCATAGGCATGCATACATCAAAGAAAAATAATGCAATAGCCATATGAACATCATGAACCTTATCCTTACTTTGCAAGCATGATTTTATAGTTGGCTGTGTCTGATCTTCTAGACCCCGTTTAAAGTATGAGTTTATATCAGCACTGACCTTTCTTCTCTGACTTGGAGGCATACAAACTTGAGTAGAACCTTCATCATCATCCAAATCGTGAAGTTGCCTATTCACTCCTCGTTTTTCTTTAGCTTTGTCCTCATTTATCTTCAGAGATTTTCTCATTTCGTGTTGAACTTCTGGAGGAACCTTTGGGCATCCGTTTGTGCTTCCTTTCACTCCTGCCAAATGTTGTTTCATTCTATTGATTCCACCTCCATGATTAACCTTACGACAAAAATCACAAGTAAGAATGCTTTTCCCCTTTGAATCTAAAGTATGAGTAACATGTGCCCATGCTAAATCTTGTTTTTGACGAGTGGAACGTTGCGACGGTTGTTGATTTTCTGTGTTTGAATCTGGTGATAGGTGAAATCCTGGATCATTCTCTTCCATTGCTAAGTACACTGAAAACAAAGTTAAAAAGAAATAAAAACTTAAACCACAAGCAAGAACAGGCTAAAGCATAAAATATACAAATTCCATTGTTTTGTTATGAGAAGCAAGAACAAGTTCGACCGTCTTTCGATTACCGGAGCAGTAACGGATACCAAAAAAGCCAGAGCATCTTAGAACAACATGTTTAATAAATTATACAAATTTCCAAGTGGGCTGTTCTTTTATACAAACATGACACCAGTCGATCACTTTTATAATGAAGTCCACATGTGAGAACTTCACAAACATAAGTTTTCAATTCTTAAAATCTTCAACTCAAAAACAACACCTTGAAAAGTAGCCAAGTAGATAATACTTTGTGAGTTGCTGTTTGCAGAGACGTCAAAGACTCTAGAAAAAAAAGAAGAGACGGCTTTAGGTTAATTTGAAACCCTATTCCATTTTTAAAAAGAAAATTTTAATTGTTTTATGAATAAAATGTAGGTTTATTTAAAAACCATGGTTTGATTGGTTTGTTGGGTCACCGGTTCCCGGTTTTTTAACGGTTTAATATGGGTTTTTAACCGGTTCAATTATAGTTGGGTTCGACACTAACCCAACCCGGATTTATTTCCGGTTCACGGTTGAACCTGGTCCGACCGTCGGTTCGGTCCGGGTTTAAAAACACTGAATAAAAACAATTTCCCTTAAAAATAAGGAAACTATAAACTTTGAATTAGAAAATATACAAAACACAATCTCTTTCACTTAAAGCCCCCGAGAGAATCTAATCATCCCATTTTTCTTTTAAGGATCGGTGATTCTCTAAAAAGGTAAACGCACGAGCATGGCGGCCGCGGTTGCGACGGGGGTTGCACCGTCGACAATGATTGATCAAGTTCCGAGTCCGACGGCGGCTCAGACTTCGGTTCAGGTTCCGGTTTCCGTACCGGTTCAGTCTCCAGTGTTTGTGGCTGATCAAACGCATCCGAATTCATCGCTCTACGTAGGAGATCTAGACCCAAGAGTGGCCGAAGCACATCTGTTCGATCTGTTCAAACATATCGCTAGTGTTGTCTCGGTCCGAGTCTGTCGCGATCAGAACCGTCGATCTTTGGGATATGCCTACATCAATTTCAGTAACCCTAATGATGGTAAAATACACGTTACCCTATCGCTTGAGGCTCGAGTTAGGGTTTCATGTAATAAAAAAAAAAATTACTCTCATGAATTGCATTACAATAAAGGGAATTATACTATGAATGGTACATTCCCACATCACTAGTATTTATCATTTTTTCACCTTTTAATGATTGTCTTGCGGAAACTTCATATTCATATTCTTTTTTTTGTTCTTTAAGAAAAAAAACTTCATATTCTACTATTCATGCAAATCACTATGTTCCAATATCGCGCTTTGTTAGACCTGCTATTTAATTATAGTCAATATATTGTAACCCTGACGCATCATTGATATGTATCGTTTTGAATACAAGACTAATCCTGCATTCATATATGTCGTTCATGCAACTTTTCTATAATGATTCTTTAATAAAAAACGAAAACTTTTCTATAATGATATGCTTGACAAAAACGTGATTAATTAGTGTGTTTGTGCATTTATATATGTCATAGTAGATGGATGCAAGCTAGTCTTTTACTTTTACAAAAATGATATTATACATTTCTAAGCTATTCATATGATTGGTTAATTAATAAACGTGATTTATATTTTCCTAGCTATCCGCGCAATGGAAGCCTTGAACTACACTCCTCTCTTCGACAGGCCCATCAGGATCATGCTCTCGAACCGTGACCCTAGCACACGAAAGAGCGGCAAAGGAAACATTTTTATCAAAAGCCTCGACGTCTCTATCGACAACAAGGCCCTGTTTGAGACCTTTTCGAGTTTCGGAACCATTCTCTCATGCAAAGTTGCAACTGACGTGACCGGACAGTCAAAGGGATACGGTTTCGTCCAGTTCGAGAAGGAGGAATCTGCTCAAGCAGCAATTGACAAGCTAAACGGAATGCTAATGAACGACAAGCAAGTCTACGTGGGACACTTCATCAGACGCCAAGAACGTTCTCGGGACGAAAACACCCCTACACCGCGTTTCACTAACGTGTACGTCAAGAATCTCCCCAAGGAGATTGGCGAGGACGAGCTAAGGAAGACGTTTGGTAAATTTGGATCGATTTCGAGCGCGGTTGTGATGAGGGACCAGAGTGGAAACTCGAGGTGTTTCGGGTTTGTGAACTTTGAGTGTGCCGAAGCAGCGGCGCAAGCAGTTGAGAAGATGAATGGGATTAGCTTAGGGGATGATGTGTTGTTTGTTGGGAGGGCTCAGAAGAAGTCTGAGAGAGAGCAAGAGCTGAGAAGGAAGTTTGAGCACGAGAGGATGAACCGGTTTGAGAAATCTCAAGGAGCAAATCTGTATTTGAAGAATCTTGATGATAGCGTTGATGATGAGAAACTCAAGGAGATGTTCTCTGAGTTTGGAAATGTAACCTCTTCCAAGGTAATAGCAAAAAAAAAAATGCATGCAAATATCTTTTTCTTTAATTGATGTTTAGTTTGTGTTTGAACATAAATCCTCTAATAATATGTGAAAGGTTATGGTTAATCCACAAGGAATAAGCAGAGGATTTGGTTTTGTTGCTTATTCCAATCCTGAAGAAGCTTCAAGAGCCGTGAGTTTCCTAAAGCTTTTTTTACTCTTCTCTTTTGACATCTGAGATATGAACTAATATTTATAACATTAACGCAGCTGAATGAAATGAACGGGAAGATGATAGGAAGAAAACCACTTTACATAGCTCTTGCCCAGCGCAAAGAAGATAGACAAGCACATTTACAGGTTTCTGAATCAAACTCTCTTTATTCACATTTATTTTAAGAAAATGTGGTTTGTTATAGCTGTGTTGTGTGACTGATTACGTCTTGCTATTTTTCAGGCGCTGTTTTCACGGATTAGAGTACCAGAGTCAATGACAGGGTTTAATCACCCGCGAGGTGGACCATGCATTGGTCCACCTCAGCACATGTACGTAGGCCAGAATGGGCGACCAAGCATGGTCCCATCCCAACCCATGGGATATGGATTCCAACCTCAGTTCATGCCCGGAATGCGTCCAGGTTCTGGCCCGGGCAACTTCATCATGCCTTATCCTCTTCAGAGACAACCTCAGGCCGGTCCTAGAATGGGATTCGGGCGCGGTGCTACTAACATACAACATCACATTCAACAACAGCAGCAAGTATGTTAAACTAACATAGTTTTGTTTATTAGTTCTTAAGCTAATCATGAGATTGAATTTGTGTTGGATATTGGCAGCTTATGCACCATGAACCGAACCCGGGAATGAGATATATGAATGGTGCGGGTAACGGGAGGAACGGAATGGAATTGGGTGTTTCACAAGGAATGTTGCCTCCAGTCATGCCTTTGCCACTTGATGCTTCTTCAATTGGTCTTGTTACTCCTCACAATCACCAGAAAGCTCCTCTACTTCCAATCTCTAAGCTGACTTCTCTCTTAGCTTCTGCTAGTCCAGCTGATCGCACACGGGTTTGCCCCTTCTTTCCTCTACATCTCGGCTAACCTCATATGAGACCTAGCTAAGTTTCGATTGTTTTATTTTGCTTTTACATTTAGTGTATAATTTATAAGCAAATCCATAGCTTCATAACATATTTTAAAGAGCATGTTAAAGAGATTTGATTAAGATTGGCAAGTTAATGTAACATGTATATTGTGACTTGGTTGGACTCTACAGATGCTTGGAGAGCGACTATACCCACTTGTGGAAAGGCAGGAACCACTTCACGTGGCTAAAGTGACAGGAATGTTGTTAGAGATGGATCAAGCCGAGATATTGCACCTGATGGAGTCACCAGAGGCACTCAAGTCTAAAGTTTCTGAGGCATTAGATGTTCTCAGGCTATCTGCTGATACACCTGATCATGATCTCGGTTTCTCTACCATCGACTGAAATCTCCACCTCGCTTTTATTTTCCTAGTTTTATACGGTGGAGTCTTTCTTTAGTATTTTAGCAACTTTCCATTTATTAAAACTTATGGTTTTGAGTCTTTAACTTATATTTGGTCCATTTTATTTTAGAGTTTCTGTTCCGGACGATGATTTTTTTTTTAATGACGGTATTAACCAGAAATGAATTTATTCGAATGTGTCCTACTTGAATTTGTGGTTTGCATTAACGATTCTTGATTTCAGTTGCGTATGTGCTTGTACACAGTTATATTTAATGCTAGCTTTTTAAACTGGAAACAAGCAACTCAGTGATTATAGAGTTATTTTTGAGTTCACCATTTGTGCTCTTTATGTTCACCGACTAATAAAAAGTTGTCATTTTACAACTAATATATTTTAATTAAGGAAACCAAATAACTTGCCAAATTTTATTATATTTTCAGAATAAAATTTAAAAATAAATAAAAATAGTATGAAAAACGAATTAAAAAATAATTAGAAAAAAAATAATTTTAATGTTGTCAACAACATACTAAATCCTAAACTTTTGGGTAAACCCTACATCCTTGGGTAAACCTAAACCTTTGGAAAAAAACTAAACATCTGGGTAAATTTTAAACTTTAAATCTTAAACACTAAAGATTAAATCTTAAAAATATGTATTTTAAAAAAATATATATATTTTGAGAACTATTGTTATTTTATTTAATTAATCTTTTTATTTTAAATACATAATATAATTTGGCAAGTTATTTTGTTTTCTTAATTAAATAATACAAGATCTAAAATAACAAATTTCTATTGATTGGTGAATTTAAAAGTTCATCCTAAAGATTGAACCCGAAAAAAAGTCTTCACCGAACATACAAGAGTCTAGTTCAATCAGTTTATTCTATGTTGACTATATAGTAGTAATAATAATAATAATAATAATAATAATAATAATAATAATAATAATAATAATAATAATAATAATAATAATAATAATAATAATCTTATACATATTAGCTGAGTCAACCTGAGCTTCTTTCTCAGTTCTTCAGGTCTTCTCTCATATATCACAACCGGGGCAGATTTTGTGTGCTGTCTTTAATTGTTTACCAACCAATAGGATTAAAGTGTCTCTTTTTAATATCTTTTTAAAATAGAAACAAAATATTGTTGAGTTAATATTATACTAGATATGGATCCGTGCGTTGCACATGTTTTGATTAATGTTTTAATTTAATAAAAGACATAAAAATGAGAAACATTAATGTAGTACAATTTTATGATTTTGCATATATTGTGTGAAAATTAGTCTAGGTATAAGAATTATTTTTCACACATAAATTTTGGTTAATATTCATATTTTAATAATCATGGCGCATAAGCGAGTTATTAAAACCTATATACATAGGGTTAGAGTAAAAATCATATCCAAAAATTCAAATCGAATTCAACATAAAGTAATACGAAATAAACCAAAATACAAAGAATTTGAAAATTGAATCAAGCCAATTGAGGTTATGACAGTCATACACTTTCTTAAGGACTTAAACTAATGCATGTTTGTATTAACTTTCTATGTTATTCTTCTTGTTCAAACATATTCTAATTCTTCTATGACAATTTAGTAATGTTTGTGTTGTAATCGTAGGATTTCAAAAAAAAAATTGTGTGCATTCATTAGCATTTATATATTTTGGTCGGTTTGGTTTATTCATCTTTAAAATATCTTTAATTCCCACTTATATATATTCATCTATCTTTTCCTAAAATAGAAAAATTCCATTATAAATGTGAGTCTCTCCATCTCCATTGTATGACTATGCTATAAAGTTTCTATATTTTAAAGAAAAAGTGTAATGGGATGATATTTTATCTCTATATTTAAAAACAAAAATACCATATTTTTATTATTCCTCTTAAATAAAAGAACTCTATTGCATAATCACACATTAGAGCAATATACATCTCTGTAATATAATTTCTCTATTTTAGAAGAGAATATAAATACTAATATATCAGTGAATTGGAAATAATTTTAGTCTTTGAATCAATAGACAACATGATGGATCAACATTTTTATCATGCAATTTAGAGGTAATGAAACTATTATTACTTTATGCAATTTGATACTGCTTGATTCTTATGATTTGTGTATGATAAATACCATGTTTCTGAATTTCAATTGTGTGAATAACTGTTTATGAAAATAATTTGCAGAACATATTGTAATAGACATGAATAAAAAACAATCATTAAGAAGGTTTTGTAATTTCATTTCATAATATGATATTAAATATCAGATATATTTTTTGAAGTCTCGTTTATTAAAAAAAAATGATTATTTTGTTTTTCTCATTTTAGATCTGCAGTTGTAATGACAAATATTTCCAGAAAAGAAATATTGATATAAGCCTAAATAATAATTTTCTGTATAGAACAAATTAATTACATAATTATACATATATAAAAAAATTATAAAAGAAAACAAAATAATAGTTATTTATGTTTATAACTATTAGTTGTTGACTTATAGATCACTATATATCGATAATATAAAAAATTCTCGTTTTGTTAACACTGATTAATTATGTTAATATAAATTATGAGATACATTACATAGACAAATCTAAAAATAATAATTTTACATATTTTATGAGGATTAACGTCTAACTAAATTATCATGAGTTGTTTTATAAGATCCATACCAGACGATATTCTTTGCACAATGCTGAAAATATCATATAAACATATTCTCCAATTAACCCTTAGTCAAACATGAATCAAATGAGGCTTTCACAGAAAATTAGCTAACTATAGGAAAATTATAAGATTATTTTTGCAACTCTCTTTCGCTTAGAATTTAAATAAAGAAAATATTTATATAAAATACTATGTTGCTTGTATTCTCAGGTTTTTGTAATTCTTTTTAAAGATTTTTAAACTACTATTTTCTTTCATAATTATATTTTTTCTAGACCACATAGTATAAAAATATTAGCCTTAGTCATTCACCAATGATGCTTTCATAGAAATATAGCTAAATAATAAGATTATGAAAGAAAATACTAATAAATAACTATTACAATACTATTTGTTCTTTATTTTGGATATAAAAAGGAAAATACTATTAAATAATTATTTGTATGAAAAAAGCTTTTGTTTACAATATTTTGTTTGAAACTTAAAAAGGAAAAATACAATTAAATAACTATTTATATAAAAATTATTATTTAACACATGTCACAATCCTAAATATATAATTTCTTATTATATGATTATTTTTATTTATTTTTTGGTTTACAATATTTTGTTTAAAACTTTAAAAAGAAAAATACTATTCAATAACTATTATAGTTCTATTTGTTTATGATTTAGTAATTATTTATATGTATTTTTTTTTCCTTTACAATGTTTTGTTTAAAACTTAAAGGGAAAAATACTAATAAATAACTATTATAATTCTATTTGTTGATAATTTTTTTTTTAAAAAGGGAAAATTATTTTCACATATATCTTTACAGCTTTCTTTCTTTTGGAAATAAAAAGGAAAATACTATAAAAATTATTTTTATGAAAAAAGCTTTTGTTTACAATATTTTTTTTTGAAACTTAAAAATGAAAAATACTATTAAATAACTATTTATACAAAAAATTATTTAAAACATGTCACAATCCTAAATATATAATTGCTTATTAAATGATTATTTGTATTTATTTTTTGGTTTACAATATTTTGTTTAAAACTTAAAAAAGAAAAATACTATTAAATAACTATTATAATTCTATTTGTTCATGATTTAGTAATTATTTATATGATTTTTTTCCTTTACAATGTTTTGTTTAAAACTTAAAAGAAAAAATACTAATATATAACTATTATATTTCTATTTGTTCATGATTTTTCTAAAAAGGGAAAATTATTTTCATATATATCTGTACAGTTTTCTTTCTTTTGGATATAAAAAGGAAAATACTATTACAAATTATTTGTATGAAAAAGCTTTTGTTTACAATATTTTGTTTGAAACTTAAAAAGGAAAAATACTATTAAATAACTATTTATATAAAAATTATTATTTAAAAACATGTCACAATTCTAAATATATAATTGCTTATTAAATGTTTATTTGTATTTATTTTTTGGTTTACAATATTTTGTTTAAAACTTAAAAAAGAAAAATAATATTAAATAACTATTATAATTCTATTTGTTCATGAATTTTTTTTAAAAACGAAATTTATTTTCATATATCTTTTACAATTTTTTTGTTTTGGATATAAAAAAATACTATTAATAATTATTTATATGAATAAACAATTATTTGCAATATTTGTTTGAAACTGAAAAAAGAAAAATACTAATAAATAATTATTTAGATAGAAAATTATTATTTAACACGTGTCACAATCCTAAATATATAATTGCTTATTAAATGATTATTTGTATGGACTTTTTTGTTTACAATTTTTTATTTAAAATTTAAAAGTATAAAAATACTATTAAATAGCTATTATAATTCTATTTTAAAAACGAAATTTATTTTCATATATCTTTTACATATCTTGTACAATTTTCTTTGTTTTGGATATAAAAAAGGAAAATACTATTAATAATTATTTATATGAAAAAAAGTTTGTTTACAATATTTTTTTGAAACTTAAAAAGGAAAAATACTAAGAAATAATTATTTATTATTTAACACATGTCACAATCCTAAATATATAATTGCCCGGTGTCACAATCATGTTAATTAGTAACTTTGAAAACCAAGCTATACTAGGTATTTTCCTGCACCATGTGCAGTAAGAATATATTGTATTTAAACATTACAATTAATACATATTTTGTTATCTTAAACTTTTTTTACATTTTATTTGGGGTGCACACTTGGATACCATTTGGTACAATTAGATTCAGTTATGTTTCGATTTATTGTGAGTTCGATCCGGTTCGGATCTGCGGGTTCATTTTGATCGGGTTCCGTATTAGTTCTCTAGATACCCAAATTTTGAAGCCATTCAGATATCTAACCAATTTATATTAAAGTTTTGTACTATTTTTTAAATTATATTTGGTTTGTTTTCTTTTTCTAGTAATTTTTATCCATGCCTATATTTTTTATTGTAACAATATACATACATATATATATATATATGTATAATATTAAGATCTCAATAATTTTTCAATGAAAATTTTGAAATTAAATATTTATATTTTTATATATTAGATAATTTAATTTAAATGATATATATATATATATATATATATATAATATTTCATATTCATACGATTTGTGATCAATTTTTACTTGTTTGAACAAAACAAAATAAACCATTGATCACAAATTTTTAGTATGGGACTTTTACCATTTTTCGTTATTTATAGACGTTTTAAAAAATTCAAAATATAACATATATGAAAAAATCTATTTTTAACATATGCTTAATGTGATTTTTAAATTTTTAATAATATAAAATTAAACAAACAAGGTAGAATATAATTTTTTTTGCTGAAATATGGTAAGAATATAAGGTAAGAATATATGGTAAGAATATATGGTAAGAACTTTTGCTGAAGCCTAATTATATGGTAAAAAAATTTTAAGTAGTCTAATTGCATGACATGTGGCCTTTAAAAATGACATGTCATTTTTTTTTTTAAAAATCACTTGGCAAATATAGTCTAGGGGATATAATAAGATTTTTAAAATAAAAAGCTAAATAATTAAAAAACAGTAGTAGACTAGTAGTTGCAAAAAAAAAGAAAAATATTTTAAGACCATCAACAAAACAATATATCCTAAACCCTAAATCCTAAACCCTAAATCCTAAACCCTAAACCATTGTAGAAACTCTAAACCCTAAGATAAATGATATTTTTTAGAATATTTTCCTTTTTGTAACTACTACTATTTTATTAATTTTTATTTTTATTTATTTTAAAAACATAATGTAACTTAACAATATTTTGTTTCTTTTTTTTAAAAAATATTAAATATAACATAACTAAATCTTATTGTTTGGTAATTCACCCTACCCAAGAAGTCTCTAGTTTGTATTGTTTTATTATTGTTCAACCTTAGTTTTCGAAAACTGAATTCTCTTCTGGCCACATAAATAGCTGGTTTTATGTTTACAAATTTAGACAAAGCCATTAAAATTATTTTAGAGTTAAGCGAAAAACACGTTTGCCATGCAATTTGTTCAGTTTAAATACTACCCCTTGATGTTTTTAGATTCATACTAATTCAACAATATTTTTTTGTTTGAAATAATGAAGAACCTTATATTTTTTGTATCAGCTGCTGCTATGTATATTGGATTGAGTGAAGCGCTACCACCAGTAAAAGATTGCAACATGATAGAAATTCAAAACAAACTCGGTTCTGGTCAGATTCTGGAATATGATTTTGGTAGAGTTGGAGTATTCAGACCAAAAGGCGTTTTAAAATGGTGTAATTGTTGATATGCCATACTTTCAAATGACAATGTGAGAACGGTACCCTTCCAAGGGAAAATTGGAAATAGGGTCCATCTTTTTTGTAAAATTACCATCTAACCCTTTGCAACAATAATCCTCTTTTGGTAAAAAAAAAATTAAAAAGCATAATAAATGACAACTCTTTACCTTCAACGGTTATCTCAGATATCAGATTTGTTGCTCATATCGTCAAAGGCTCTCACTTTATCTTCAACGATCTATCACATTTCAAATTCTCTAATCTCGAGTATATCTGATACATTAAGTGAATTGAAGACGTGGAAGGCGAACAGATTACAGCCTTATCCGGATCTGAGAAATACCAGGTATGATAAAAATTTATAAGATCTAGGTTTCTATGAACAGAGGCAAAGTCTTTCTTTTATGGTTGCCTTAATAATGATGTTCCCTCGCCGCTACGATTACGATTCACTTGTACCTTGTTGCCAAAACCCAAAATTATTTTTGCGATGTGTACTGATGCAAATTATGTATTATGCAGATAATGATGCACATAGTTACTGTTTTTGGAGAATGGAAGATGGATAATGTTGGTTCGGAGTTCTCTCCAACTAAGAAGGGAATTGCGTTATTTTACCAGATCCACAAATGAAGCAAACATGAGTAACAACTTCTTACGGAATATTGAGTCCTATATTACGGAATCTAACACTTTGATCACTGAATTGAAAAGGATTACAAGGTAAATCAAGGGAGTAATATAATTCGAAGAACGAAAATCAATCAGATCAAGAGAGAGAGGGGGACAAATCGTTTTCTTGGAAAGCAAGTAAAAAAAGTAAACTCAATCGACAAACTGAGAAACACACACTAAGACAGAAACTTAATATGAAGTAAACGTGACTTGATCTGAAGATCCTCCTACTGCATGTAGAGCTTGAGAAACCGGTTGTTATTGTAAATGTCCTTCATTGACATCATCTTCCACAATACCATTAATGTCCTTCATTGACATCATCTTCCACAATACCATTAAGGAGTTCATCGACGTCAATATTCCAATCCTCATATCAAATATGAGGATTTTCTCCGCATGGTTTGTGAAGATTACAATATGATTAGTGAGATGAAAGCGGTTGAGCTTGCTTATATCTTGCCTAAAAGAATATTGGAGAATATGCCTAGCAACACTCCTCCGATGTCCTTGAGTAACGACAGACAACTTGCAGATTTTATAACCTTGTTGAAGACAGATTCTATGTGTGTTTTTGTTTCATTGACTGCAAACAGAGGTCGTCCTGATGTGAATAGAAATCAAAAGCGTGTTGTCAGAGAGAATGCTTCTGCTGATTTTAGTAGTTTTGGAAATGTTCATTACGAGCCAACGAAGCCATCACATGAGACTATGAAGCCATCACTTGAGACTATGAAGCCATCACAGTTGCGTAAGAGTGAAACCATTAAGTCTGGTGACAGTTTCAGTTGCAAGAAAGAACTAATAACAAAGCTACGCAGGATTTCAGTGCTCGAAAGGTTCGATTTCTGCATCAAAAAGTCTTGGAAGCAATTATTTTACGCAAAGTGCTTCGTTCCTGGATGTTCCTGGAAGATACGTGCTACAACTCTGTCGAGATCATCTCCAGAATTCTTCGTGCGTAAGTATACTGATCTTCATACATGCTCTGGGGCTGATAGGTATTCGCGTCACCGTCAGGCTAATGCACAATGTATTGGGAAGATGTTTGTTGAAGTGATCTTAAAGGAATCCGGCCTAAACATATAATGGACTGTATAAGGGCTGTTTATCAAATTGACATCGGTTATACGAAGGCTCATAGCGCATTGGCATATGCACGAGAGATGGTTAGAGGCACTCATGCTAGTGGCTATCAGGACTTGCCTTCGTATCTATACAAAATAGAGCAGGCCAATCCAGGTACAAAAACAAAGCTTGAAGTTGATGCTGAGAACATATTTAAGTATTTGTTCATTGCTTTTGACGCATGTATCAAAGGCTTTGCGTTCATGAGGAGGGTTATTGTTATAGATGGAGCACATCTAAGTGGTAAGTTCAGAGGTATTATGTTAGTGGCTGCATGTCAGGATGGAGATAAGGGTATATATCCTATAGCTCTTGGGGTTGTAGATGCAGAGGATGCAGCTGCATGGGAATGTTTTTTCACCCAGCTGCGTGGTGTGATAGGTGATGGTAGAAATTTGGCTTTCATCTCTGACCGATGCCCAGCAATAGCCAAGGCACTTACGAATGTTTTCCCTGAAGCTCATAGGGGCATATGCTTATATCACCTTGGTCAAAACATGACCTCAGGTTTCAAAAATCCCCAAATGGTCGCGGAGGCAAAAAGGGCTGCGAGATTATATCGACAAGTGGAATTTGACAGAAGATTTGAAGTCATTCGACGTCACGACAGCGCACTACACCACTATTTGACAACTGCAGATATTCGAACGTGGGCTCTCTCACATTTTCCAGGAGACAGATATGATATCATGACAAGCAACTTTGCAGAATGCATTAACGGCGTGCTTAAAGAGGAAAGAGCGTTTCCCATTGCATATTTTGTGGATTCTTTTAGAAAGATGCTTTCAAGATGGTTTGCAGAAAGGCGAGAGGAAGCTGCGGCGTTGAAAACAAACTTCACAGAATATGCTGAACTCAAACTGCATATGAATCACAACGAAGTGGGTACGCTAACTGTTCAACATCTTGATTCAAACCGTAGCCATGTTGAAGGTGGACACTTTAGCTGTTTGGTTGATCTAGAAAAGGTATGAAACAATAGAGTTTCACTTCTGCCATGCTATCATTTGACTCGTTTTTGATACATAGGGTGCAAATTTTTGCAGCGGAGTTGTACTTGTAAGCAATATGATATCGAGAAGATACCCTGCGCGCACGTAATCAAAGTGGCCAAATGTCGGAAAATTGGCGAACATACCCTGGTGGATCCTCTTTACTCAAAGGGCTACTTGGTTGCAGCGTACACAGAACCTATTAACCCAATTGATGAAGATTTGATGCCACCAGCCGATGTACTTAGTCAAGTGTGTCTACCACCCAAAATGGGCAAACAACGTGGTAGACCGAAGATGAAGAGATACTTATCTGCTATTGAAAAAGCGAAGCGTTTCAAGCGCAAACAATTAAAAAAGAAGAACCAAACAATGAGTACGAGCAATCCACCTCCAGCGACACCGGAAGGTAAATTGACTTCACGTAATACATCAACAAAGAAACATTGTCGTAGTCAATCGCCAGGTACTCCAATAAACCAGAAGCTAGCAAATATACCGCGGCGGCGGACGCCATCAACTAATCCGTCAACAAGAAAGAAACCAAAATACTCGGCAAAGATTACAGCACCGACCACTCCAACCCCCAAGGTGAGAAAAGTACTTTTCCAGAGTAGTCCCGCATCAAAGACTCCAAAGCAGGGTGCCAAAAAAGTTTTAAAGAAGACAAATCAGGGTGCCAAAAAAGCTACAAACAAGACAACGCTCTACAAGCGAAGACAATCAACAATGAAGGAGAAAAGGAAGTACGTGTGTTCCAAATGCAACAAAGGCGGACATAATCGCTCAACGTGCAAAGTAGCGACATTGTTGTTTGGGTGATAGGAGGTGTTCAGCTAATTAGTCACTCATTCAGGTAGAACGTTGGTCAGTTAGCGTTAATTCGTCGGAGTATCCGTTATTTATTTTGCTTTTTCGGGTTGGTCTGTAATCGCTACTAGTTTGATTTTTCGATTTTATGGATTTCATATTTCACCGACCGTTACTTGCGAAATCGTGGAATGCTTTGAAACAAAACTCATAAAGAGTATGGCAAGGCAATAATATGTTTCGAAACGAAAAACGTAGACAAAAGGCAAGAGTCGCAATTGGTAGGCTTTGAAACAAAACTCACTGCTGTAAGCTTGCGAAACATATTATTGCCTTGCCCATTGCGGTTCCCAAATTTCTAACTAGCTCTTTTTTCTGATTAAAGCATAAACTATAGAGTTTCTTATAAATAAATATAGTTTTTGGCTTGAATACCATCTATAGATTTGTATGAATAGGTACCTATAAATAGAGCTACCTTATAAATACTATAGTTTTTCTAGGAAGGTAGTCTGAAGACATTGTAATGGGACCAAATAGGTACCTTCAGTTTCAGACATTGTAATGGGACCAAATAGGTACCTTCAGTTTCTTAAGCTTACCTAGGTCATACGGAGCGCAGGGCAGCGGCAGGGAAGAGGCAGGGCAGTCGTCAGCTTAAAACTGTCCGAGGATTACGCTTGACTTGCTACCGGCATGCCGTAAGCTTGCGAGTAAGATATCCCCTTGCCGGTGTCATTTTCCGTTTTTTTTCCGGCCTGCAAGCTAGAAAAAGGTGAGAAAGGACCATTTTATTGGTAAGAAAATTTTTAAAATGTCTCAAGGGTAGTTTTATTATTTATCAGGCTTGGGCAAACCGGTTGCGGTTCCCTTGCCTCTTGCCTACGTCTGCCTTGCGAATCATATTATTGCCTTGCCTTACTCTTTAAGAGTGTGTTTGGAGCCCATCCTCTTTGATTAAGGTGCATAACCCTAAACCAGTCTTCCATCATAGAATCAAGTTCTTGCAATGGTGCTTTTGTCAGTGAGAAATGATGCAAAAATACCTAGAATTTCTTAAGTGTACCTAGTTTTACCGAGAAATCCTTATTTTCTTCCCAAAGGTGGGTTTCTTTAACCGGTCAATTCTTTTATTTACTCAGAAATACCAAAGTCAGCAATAACATAGTAAGTGTTAATATCCCAAATTTCTAACTAGCTCTTTTTTCTGATTAAAGCATAAACTATAGAGTTTCTTATAAATAAATATAGTTTTTGGCTTGAATACCGTCTATACATTTGTATGAATAGGTACCTATAAATAGAGCTACCTTATAAATACTATAGTTTTTCTAGGAAGGTAGTCTGAAGACATTGTAATGGGACCAAATAGGTACCTTCAGTTTCAGACATTGTAATGGGACCAAATAGGTACCTTCAGTTTCTTAAGCTTACCTAGGTCATACGGAGCGCAAGGCAGCGGCAGGGAAGAGGCAGGGCAGTCGTCAGCTTAAAACTGTCCGAGGATTGCGCTTGACTTGCTACCGGCATGCCGTAAGCTTGCGAGTAAGATATCCCCTTGCCGGTGTCATTTTCCGTTTTTTTCCGGCCTGCAAGCTAGAAAAAGGTGAGAAAGGACCATTTTATTGGTAAGAAAATTTTTAAAATGTCTCAAGGGTAGTTTTATTATTTATCAGGCTTGGGCAAACCGGTTGCGGTTCCCTTGCCTCTTGCCTACGTCTGCCTTGCGAATCATATTATTGCCTTGCCTTACTCTTTAAGAGTGTGTTTGGAGCCCATCCTCTTTGATTAAGGTGCATAACCCTAAACAAGTCTTCCATCATAGAATCAAGTTCTTGCAATGGTGCTTTTGTCAGTGAAAAATGATTAAAAAATACCTAGAATTTCTTAAGTGTACCTAGTTTTACCGAGAAATCCTTCTTTTCTTCCCAAAGGTGGGTTTCTTTAACCGGTCAATTCTTTTATTTACTCAGAAATACCAAAGTTAGCAATAACATAGTAAGTGTTAATATCCCAAATTTCTAACTAGCTCTTTTTTCTGATTAAAGCATAAACTATAGAGTTTCTTATAAATAAATATAGTTTTTGGCTTGAATACCGTCTATACATTTGTATGAATAGGTACCTATAAATAGAGCTACCTTATAAATACTATAGTTTTTCTTGGAAGGTAGTCTGAAGACATTGTAATGGGACCAAATAGGTACCTTCAGTTTCTTATTCTTCCGATTTTGTTGGTTTTACTGTACTTAGATGATTGATTTTATGGTTATACCTGATATATTCTATTTTCTATCAACGTTTTAGATGTGCTCATGCATGATAAAATTTGATTTCGTGATATACGTATCTTCTCTAATCCCACGAGGTAGTGTTTACAAAAAGTGAAACTAACACAATATCTGACCTATTTATACAAAAAAAGTCGAACAGAGGATTAAGTTAAGCCAGAAGTTGGAACAAGGGATTAAGTGAAACCAACAGTTTAAACAAGTGAGATTGAGTGAAACCAATATCGATATTGAAATTTGTGTTTCCAACAGCTCGAACTCGGGACAAATAAATGAAACGCGGCGTTTTATATATCTTGGGCAAACCGGTTGCGGTTCCCTTGCCTCTTGCCTACGTCTGCCTTGCGAATCATATTATTGCCTTGCCTTACTCTTTAAGAGTGTGTTTGGCGACGAACATGAATGATATGGTTAATAAATGAAACGCGGCGTTTTATATATCTTGGATATTAAAAATTTGTGATTCCAACGGCTCGAACTCGGGGTCTCGGATATAGAGATAGGGGTTTTTGCCACTGAGCTAGAGGACTTTGCAATGGATATACGAACACAGTTCTTTATCTTCTCTTCATATCGGAGTTAAAGACAAATAAATGAAACACGACGTTTTATCGATATTAGAAATTTGTGTTTCCAACAGCTCGAACTCGGGAACTCGGGTATTATAAATGCACATTACCAATTACCAAAATAATAATAGCAAAATTATGGATGAGCAAAATGGGCTCAGGCTCTGATTAAAGATGAATGAATGAAACGACAGCGTTTTGATATTAAAAATATGTGCTTTCATCGCTTCGAACTCGTGAACTCTAGCATGACGGTAGGGGTTTTTGCCACAGAAATAGTGAACTTGGCAATATATTTACCAACACAATTTCTTTTATTCTCTTTAAATCCGAGTTAAAGACAAATAAATGAAACGCGGCGTTTTGTATATCTTGGATATTAAAAATTTGTGATTCCAACGACTCGAACTCGGGGTCTCGGATATAGAGAGAGGGGTTTTTGCCACTGAGCTAGTGGACTTTGCAATGGATATACGAACACAGTTCCTTAGCTAGTGGACCTCCGCATCGATTTTGCGGAAAGTCAAAAATCGAAAAAATGGGTGGGAAAATTCAAAAAATTGGGCGGGATTTTTTAGTGTCGGATTTTCGTGCTTATAGTTTCACTTAGTTTGTAGTTATACAAAAACCTTTAAAGTTTTACTTTTCTAATTCTTCCGATTTTGTTGGTTTTACTGTACTTAGATGATTGATTTTATGGTTATACCTGATATATTCTATTTTCTATACGTATCTTCTCTAATCCCACGAGGTAGTGTTTACAAAAAGTGAAACTAACACAATATCTGACCTATTTATACAAAAAAAGTCGAACAGAGGATTAAGTTAAGCCAGAAGTTGGAACAAGGGATTAAGTGAAACCAACAGTTTAAACAAGTGAGATTGAGTGAAACCAATAGATCAGGAACAAAATTTAGTGAAACCAAAAGTTCAAACAAGTGAGATTAAGTGAAATGAAAAGTTGCCAGAAGTTGGAACAAGGGATTAGGTGAAACCAACAGTTGAAACAAGTGAGATTGAGTGAAACCAACAGTTGAAACAAGTGAGATTGAGTGAAACCAAAAGTTCAAACAAGTGAGATTAAGTGAAGTAAGTTGAAACAGCAAGATTTTCACAAGACCATAACAGTGAGAACAACACGATTTACACAAGACCTTCAATCCCATATTTGTGAACATAAGGGTCGCTGTTTAGTAGAGACTGCCTGAAGTCCTCAACCTCTGTGATACGCGGATTGAACCTGAAGTCTGAAAGTCCACCTTCGGTCTCAAGCCATAGATCAGGAGGATTAAATAAATCTGTATTAATATAAACGATTTTAGTAAACGTTTCAGTCCACTATCATATTCAAAACTAGCCACAGAAACTACACTTACTCCAACACTTGCAGACCTGCCACATCTTAAGGGCCACAATCACCTGTCCACCTTTCATGTTTTCAAGACCATCCCGGAATGCATAGGCCTGCTTGCCAGTTGCCACACATTTAATCTGGCTGTCACTATTCAGAATAAAGAAAACGTGTGTCAATTACAATATAAATAAATTTTGCTTGGATCATATGTTACTTTCTACTTACATGTTGTCCCTTATGTAAAAAATCATCGTTGGCCTTGCAGGGTCATCAAATCGGGCTTCCGTATTGAAGACCACTCCAATTGTATCTACCATATAAATGAGTTACACTTAGTTTCACTTACATCTACAGAGTCATACAAAGTTCTGAAACTAAATATGTAAATATATTTATTTTAGCACCATTCATACCTATGGGATAGTTTCGTTCCTTGTGGGACATGTGAGGGATTGCATGGATGTTCTTGAAGTCCATGAAAAGCCGATTGCTCAGAGGTTCGATCATGCGGACTTGTGTGAGTCGCGAAGCAGTTAGTCTGAACCGAGAGTTAGTTGCATTGAAACCTGGATAAGAACGTTCAACTCCTACCCGAAAGAATTCCACCCATTCTCCCTCCTTTTTTTCGAGGCCTCTAAACCTTTCATAATCCCCATAAACGGTCATCTCCATCTTGCACCCCTACATAAATAAAGTACAAGGATCAAGTTAAATGATGATGAAAAACTTGAGAGATGATGACAAACTTGAGAGATGATGAAAAAACACTTACATCTTCATCTACAAGGACATAGGCATAGTAAACACTGTTGGTAGCCGAGGAATAGAGAGGGTGGACCCTGTGTATTTTAACTCTGAAACGCCAACACTTGACGTCGGGGTCTAGAGATGCCTCGGAAATCTGGGAAAGCTTATTGTAGTAGTCTGTCATCTTGTTTGTAGAGATGAGAGAATTTCAGATATGAGATGAGAGAATTTCGGATATGAGATGAAATGAGAGAATTTGCAGAGTTGGAGTTTAAATGCAATGGTGATGATTCTAGACGGTGTAGTGTTGTGACGTTTCACGTTTGGTTTCAATGCAAGTGTAGAGTCGCGAGTGTAATGATTATTATTAGAGACTTTTTCAATCGATTAATTACTCTCTCATCTGACCGTCAATACCAATACCATTAATTACTGGATTTTTCTCAACCATTTTTTATGATCTCTTTTATTGCTTGCTCAGTAAATAATCCATAATCCTACCAAATAATATTATATTTATTTTCAAAATATAAAACAATATAGTATTACCTAATTTTTTAATTTTTACATAGTTCCATATATTTACACTATAAATTCAATTTAATTATACTTAGTTTCATAAATTTAGACAATTAATATCAGTTAGTTTCACTTAAACTGTCAGAAGCGTGCTTGAGAAGTCGTGTAGCGTTGCAAATATCAAGGGTCACGACGCTATGGTCATAAATCAGGTCATAAATCATGAAATGACAGATTTTTCTCAAACTAAATATTTCAATTATTATTCACATATACTGTTTGTTATATCATTAAATTATCCACTCCGTATAATTAATTTTTCGATTCTGCTTCTATTTAGAGTTTTGCAAAATATAAAACAATAGAATATCTAAATTTGTTAATTCTCACATAGTTCTATATAACTAGACTAAATGTTTCTTAGTTTCGCAAATTTAGACAATCAAAACCACTTAGTTTCACTAAATTTTTCCTTGACATACGACTGTTGCAGTCCGAAGTCGTGTAGTGCTGCTTTGAAACGACACTTTTTTCTCACCTAATGTTTTTACGTAGTTTCATTTATTCAAACACACCTATTTTTATTCAAACACACATGTTCTTATTCCCTGTACTTGCACTGAGAAGTCGTGTCTTAAGCCGTCTATCAAATCACACCCTTAAGTGGGATAGTAAATGCAATCTTTTCTCTATTATAAATAACACGTAAATCTTTCCATTTATTACTCGATTAAACGAATATCTCTCAAGTTTTTCATCATCCTTGTACTCTATGTCGAACTTCAACTTGGAATCTGTCCCTCCTTCCATCCTCCATGAGATTCTATCAAAGGTAGCAACAAACCACATCCGGGACTTCGGTAGTGCTAGAATTGCTTTCTCCGGGTTTAATCAAATAGGCAGAGACGACTACTTCTACCAATCTGCTAATCTCATTGGCTTTAATGATTGGATTGATGAGGTTAATGCTGTAAGAACATTCCGACTTAGGTGCTACCAAGCCGGTAATCCAGAGGCCATCTACCTACGAGGTATGTATGAGTTCTTTCAACTTCATTTACTTGATGAAGGAAGAGAGAAAATCCATCTTGCTGCTGAGAGAGGATTGGAGTTGGCCAAGTTTGTAGATGGAATGCTGAACTTAGCGTTTAGTGTAGATGATGGAGGGTTGTTTCACAACTATCCTAACTTTAGTCGTGAGTTTGTTCATCGGATGAATTGCATGATCCGGACTGCTCTAACCTCAGGCCTTTGGGGTTACGCGAAACCTCAAGAGTTTATGTCACTACTTGAAAGAATAAAGAATCCCATCTTCTCAAATGATTGCTGGTGCTGCGCAACAGAAGAACCGGTGTTTGTAGTCTCCTTTAATGGATCAATAACACAGTGGAAGTGCGATCGTTGTTTCTGGCAATGTGAAGTTTGGGACTTCTGCAATGAAATTCACTTGACAGCTGCCAAATGGCCAATTGAAGATTAGTTGTTGTGCTTATTTCTCGAGTTTATGCCATGTAGTTTTATCTACTTTCACTATGTTTGACTTAATGTAATGTCTATAGTTTCAATCCTCTAGTTTCTCTCTATAAACTAATCTTTGTATATTTTTATTTCAATATATCATTAACAAATTTCTACTTTTATTTTAACAAATAAACTTCACTGGCCATTTGGAGATTAGTTTTATCAACTTTAACAATAGTTATACTTTTTACAACATTTCTACTTTTATTAAATATGTACAACATTTCTAAGTTTGGCCAAAATCTATTTATATCATATAAACTATTTTTAAAATTCAAAATTCAATAAATATATCAATAACAACAACTCTGTCCAAAAAAATAACATAATTAAACATTTGGAAATCTAAAAGTGCGATTTAGTTAAATTTAGTTCAACTTAGTATTAGATACAGAATATTGTTGATGATTTATTACGATGCACAGTTTCACCAATATTTACAATCACACCAATTCTTACAAAGATTTCGAAAGTTATTGAGAAAGATATCCGAATTTCATAGATCGGGTCTGGATGGTCCGCGAAATGGTCCTGTTTGGGTTGTAATTATGCAAGTTTCTGTTGGCCATGTGGTCGTTTAATAAATTTTCGTATTTAAATAAAGATAAAGTGAAACGCGGCGTTTTATCGATATTAGAAATTTGTGTTTCCAACAGCTCGAACTCGGGAACTCGGGTATTATAAATACACATTACCAATTACCAAAATAATAATAGCAAAATTATGGATGAGCAAAATGGGCTCAGGCTCTGATAAAAGATGAATGAATGAAACGACAGCGTTTTGATATTAAAAATATGTGCTTTCATCGGTTCGAACTCGAGAACTCTAGCATGACGGTAGGGGTTTTTGCCACCGAAATAGTGGACTTGACAATATATTTACCAACACAATTTCTTTTATTCTCTTTAAATCCGAGTTAAAGACAAATAAATGAAACGCGGCGTTTTGTATATCTTGGATATTAAAAATTTGTGATTCCAACGACTCGAACTCGGGGTCTCGGATATAGAGAGAGGGGTTTTTGCCACTGAGCTAGTGGACTTTGCAATGAATATACGAACACAGTTCTTTATCTTCTCTTAATATCGGAGTTAAAGACAAATAAATGAAACGCGGCGATTTATCGATATTGAAATTTGTGTTTCCAACAGCTCGAACTCGGGACAAATAAATGAAACGCGGCGTTTTATATATCTTGGGCAAACCGGTTGCGGTTCCCTTGCCTCTTGCCTACATCTGCCTTGCGAATCATATTATTGCCTTGCCTTACTCTTTAAGAGTGTGTTTGGAACCCATCCTCTTTGATTAAGGTGCATAACCCTAAACCAGTATTCCATCATATAATCAAGTTCTTGCAATGGTGCTTTTGTCAGTGAGAAATGATGCAAAAATACCTAGAATTTCTTAAGTGTACCTAGTTTTACCGAGAAATCCTTCTTTTCTTCCCAAAGGTGGGTTTCTTTAACCGGTCAATTCTTTTATTTACTCAGAAATACCAAAGTCAGCAATAACATAGTAAGTGTTAATATCCCAAATTTCTAACTAGCTCTTTTTTCTAATTAAAGCATAAACTATAGAGTTTCTTATAAATAAATATAGTTTTTGGCTTGAATACCGTCTATACATTTGTATGAATAGGTACCTATAAATAGAGCTACCTTATAAATACTATAGTTTTTTCTAGGAAGGTAGTCTGAAGACATTGTAATGGGACCAAACAGGTACCTTCAGTTTCTTAAGCTTACCTAGGTCATACGGAGCGCAAGGCAGCGGCAGGGAAGAGGCAGGGCGGTCGTCAGCTTAAAACTGTCATAGGATTGCGCTTGACTTGCTACCGCCATGCCGTAAGCTTGCGAGTAAGATATCCCCTTGTCGGTGTCATTTTCCGTTTTTTTTTCCGGCCTGCAAGCTAGAAAAAGGTGAGAAAGGACCATTTTATTGGTAAGAAAATTTTTAAAATGTCTCAAGGGTAGTTTTATTATTTATCAGGCTTGGGCGAACCGGTTGCGGTTCCCTTGCCTCTTGCCTACGTCTGCCTTGCGAATCATATTATTGCCTTGCCTTACTCTTTAAGAGTGTGTTTGGAGCCCTTCCTCTTTGATTAAGGTGCATAACCCTAAACCAGTCTTCCATCATAGAATCAAGTTCTTGCAATGGTGCTTTTGTCAGTGAGAAATGATGCAAAAATACCTAGAATTTCTTAAGTGTACCTAGTTTTACCGAGAAATCCTTCTTTTCTTCCCAAAGGTGGTTTTCTTTAACCGGTCAATTCTTTTATTTACTCAGAAATACCAAAGTCAGCAATAACATAGTAAGTGTTAATATCCCAAATTTCTAACTAGCTCTTTTTTCTGATTAAAGCATAAACTATAGAGTTTCTTATAAATAAATATAGTTTTTGGCTTGAATACCGTCTATACATTTGTATGAATAGGTACCTATAAATAGAGCTACCTTATAAATACTATAGTTTTTCTAGGAAGGTAGTCGGAAGACATTGTAATGGGACCAAATAGGTACCTTCAGTTTCTTAAGCTTACCTAGGTCATACGGAGCGCAAGGCAGCGGCAGGGAAGAGGCAGGGCGGTCGTCAGCTTAAAACTGTCATAGGATTGCGCTTGACTTGCTACCGGCATGCCGTAAGCTTGCGAGTAAGATATCCCCTTGCCGGTGTCATTTTCCGTTTTTTTCAGGCCTGCAAGCTAGAAAAAGGTGAGAAAGGACCATTTTATTGGTAAGAAAATTTTTAAAACGTCTCAAGGGTAGTTTTATTATTTATCAGGCTTGGGCGAACCGGTTGCGGTTCCCTTGCCTCTTGCCTACGTCTGCCTTGCGAATCATATTATTGCCTTGCCTTACTCTTTAAGAGTGTGTTTGGAGCCCATCCTCTTTGATTAAGGTGCATAACCCTAAACCAGTCTTCCATCATAGAATCAAGTTCTTGCAATGGTGCTTTTGTCAGTGAGAAATGATGCAAAAATACCTAGAATTTCTTAAGTGTACCTAGTTTTACCGAGAAATCCTTCTTTTCTTCCCAAAGGTGGGTTTCTTTAACCGGTCAATTCTTTTATTTACTCAGAAATACCAAAGTCAGCAATAACATAGTAAGTGTTAATATCCCAAATTTCTAACTAGCTCTTTTTTCTGATTAAAGCATAAACTATAGAGTTTCTTATAAATAAATATAGTTTTTGGCTTGAATACCATCTATACATTTGTATGAATAGGTACCTATAAATAGAGCTACCTTATAAATACTATAGTTTTTCTAGGAAGGTAGTCTGAAGACATTGTAATGGGACCAAACAGGTACCTTCAGTTTCTTAAGCTTACCTAGGTCATACGGAGCGCAAGGCAGCGGCAGGGAAGAGGCAGGGCGGTCGTCAGCTTAAAACTGTCATAGGATTGCGCTTGACTTGCTACCGGCATGCCGTAAGCTTGCGAGTAAGATATCCCCTTGCCGGTGTCATTTTCCGTTTTTTTTCCGGCCTACAAGCTAGAAAAAGGTGAGAAAGGACCATTTTATTGGTAAGAAAATTTTTAAAATGTCTCAAGGGTAGTTTTATTATTTATCAGGCTTGGGCGAACCGGTTGCGGTTCCCTTGCCTCTTGCCTACGTCTGCCTTGCGAATCATATTATTGCCTTGCCTTACTCTTTAAGAGTGTGTTTGGAGCCCATCCTCTTTGATTAAGGTGCATAACCCTAAACCAGTATTCCATCATAGAATCAAGTTCTTGCAATGGTGCTTTTGTCAGTGAGAAATGATGCAAAAATACCTAGAATTTCTTAAGTGTACCTAGTTTTACCGAGAAATCCTTCTTTTCTTCCCAAAGGTGGGTTTCTTTAACCGGTCAATTCTTTTATTTACTCAGAAATACCAAAGTCAGCAATAACATAGTAAGTATTAATATCCCAAATTTCTAACTAGCTCTTTTTTCTGATTAAAGCATTAACTATAGAGTTTCTTATAAATAAATATAGTTTTTGGCTTGAATACCGTCTATACAATTGTATGAATAGGTACCTATAAATAGAGCTACCTTATAAATACTATAGTTTTTCTAAGAAGGTAGTCTGAAGACATTGTAATGGGACCAAACAGGTACCTTCAGTTTCTTAAGCTTACCTAGGTCATACGGAGCGCAAGGCAGCGGCAGGGAAGAGGCAGGGCGGTCGTCAGCTTAAAACTGTCATAGGATTGCGCTTGACTTGCTAGCGGCATGCCGTAAGCTTGCGAGTAAGATATCCCCTTGCCGGTGTCATTTTCCGTTTTTTTTCCGGCCTGCAAGCTAGAAAAAGGTGAGAAAGGACCATTTTATTGGCAAGAAAATTTTTAAAACGTCTCAAGGGTAGTTTTATTATTTATCAGGCTTGGGCGAACCGGTTGCGGTTCCCTTGCCTCTTGCCTACGTCTGCCTTGCGAATCATATTATTGCCTTGCCTTACTCTTTAAGAGTGTGTTTGGAGCCCATCCTCTTTGATTAAGGTGCATAACCCTAAACCAGTCTTCCATCATAGAATCAAGTTCTTGCAATGGTGCTTTTGTCAGTGAGAAATGATGCAAAAATACCTAGAATTTCTTAAGTGTACCTAGTTTTACCGAGAAATCCTTCTTTTCTTCCCAAAGGTGGGTTTCTTTAACCGGTCAATTCTTTTATTTACTCAGAAATACCAAAGTCAGCAATAACATAGTAAGTGTTAATATCCCAAATTTCTAACTAGCTCTTTTTTCTGATTAAAGCATAAACTATAGAGTTTCTTATAAATAAATATAGTTTTTGGCTTGAATACCATCTATACATTTGTATGAATAGGTACCTATAAATAGAGCTACCTTATAAATACTATAGTTTTTCTAGGAAGGTAGTCTGAAGACATTGTAATGGGACCAAACAGGTACCTTCAGTTTCTTAAGCTTACCTAGGTCATACGGAGCGCAAGGCAGCGGCAGGGAAGAGGCAGGGCGGTCGTCAGCTTAAAACTGTCCGAGGATTACGCTTGACTTGCTAGCGGCATGCCGTAAGCTTGCGAGTAAGATATCCCCTTGCCGGTGTCATTTTCCGTTTTTTTTCCGGCCTGCAAGCTAGAAAAAGGTGAGAAAGGACCATTTTATTGGTAAGAAAATTTTTAAAACGTCTCAAGGGTAGTTTTATTATTTATCAGGCTTGGGCGAACCGGTTGCGGTTCCCTTGCCTCTTGCCTACGTCTGCCTTGCGAATCATATTATTGCCTTGCCTTACTCTTTAAGAGTGTGTTTGGAGCCCATCCTCTTTGATTAAGGTGCATAACCCTAAACCAGTCTTCCATCATAGAATCAAGTTCTTGCAATGGTGCTTTTGTCAGTGAGAAATGATGCAAAAATACCTAGAATTTCTTAAGTGTACCTAGTTTTACCGAGAAATCCTTCTTTTCTTCCCAAAGGTGGGTTTCTTTAACCGGTCAATTCTTTTATTTACTCAGAAATACCAAAGTCAGCAATAACATAGTAAATGTTAATATCCCAAATTTCTAACTAGCTCTTTTTTCTGATTAAAGCATAAACTATAGAGTTTCTTATAAATAAATATAGTTTTTGGCTTGAATACCTTCTATACATTTGTATGAATAGGTACCTATAAATAGAGCTACCTTATAAATACTATAGTTTTTCTAGGAAGGTAGTCTGAAGACATTGTAATGGGACCAAACAGGTACCTTCAGTTTCTTAAGCTTACCTAGGTCATACGGAGCGCAAGGCAGCGGCAGGGAAGAGGCAGGGCGGTCGTCAGCTTAAAACTGTCATAGGATTGCGCTTGACTTGCTACCGGCATGCCGTAAGCTTGCGAGTAAGATATCCCCTTGCCGGTGTCATTTTCCGTTTTTTTTCAGGCCTGCAAGCTAGAAAAAGGTGAGAAAGGACCATTTTATTGGTAAGAAAATTTTTAAAATGTCTCAAGGATAGTTTTATTATTTATCAGGCTTGGGCAAACCGGTTGCGGTTCCCTTGCCTCTTGCCTACGTCTGCCTTGCGAATCATATTATTGCCTTGCCTTACTCTTTAAGAGTGTGTTTGGAGCCCTTCCTCTTTGATTAAGGTGCATAACCCTAAACCAGTCTTCCATCATAGAATCAAGTTCTTGCAATGGTGCTTTTGTCAGTGAGAAATGATGCAAAAATACCTAGAATTTCTTAAGTGTACCTAGTTTTACCGAGAAATCCTTCTTTTCTTCCCAAAGGTGGGTTTCTTTAACCGGTCAATTCTTTTATTTACTCAGAAATACCAAAGTCAGCAATAACATAGTAAGTGTTAATATCCCAAATTTCTAACTAGCTCTTTTTTCTGATTAAAGCATAAACTATAGAGTTTCATATAAATAAATATAGTTTTTGGCTTGAATACCATCTATACATTTGTATGAATAGGTACCTATAAATAGAGCTACCTTATAAATACTATAGTTTTTCTAGGAAGGTAGTCTGAAGACATTGTAATGGGACCAAACAGGTACCTTCAGTTTCTTAAGCTTACCTAGGTCATACGGAGCGCAAGGCAGCGGCAGGGAAGAGGCAGGGCGGTCGTCAGCTTAAAACTGTCATAGGATTGCGCTTGACTTGCTACCGGCATGCCGTAAGCTTGCGAGTAAGATATCCCCTTGCCGGTGTCATTTTCCGTTTTTTTTCAGGCCTGCAAGCTAGAAAAAGGTGAGAAAGGACCATTTTATTGGTAAGAAAATTTTTAAAATGTCTCAAGGATAGTTTTATTATTTATCAGGCTTGGGCAAACCGGTTGCGGTTCCCTTGCCTATTGCCTACGTCTGCCTTGCGAATCATATTATTGCCTTGCCTTACTCTTTAAGAGTGTGTTTGGAGCCCTTCCTCTTTGATTAAGGTGCATAACCCTAAACCAGTCTTCCATCATAGAATCAAGTTCTTGCAATGGTGCTTTTGTCAGTGAGAAATGATGCAAAAATACCTAGAATTTCTTAAGTGTACCTAGTTTTACCGAGAAATCCTTCTTTTCTTCCCAAAGGTGGGTTTCTTTAACCGGTCAATTCTTTTATTTACTCAGAAATACCAAAGTCAGCAATAACATAGTAAGTGTTAATATCCCAAATTTCTAACTAGCTCTTTTTTTCTGATTAAAGCATAAACTATAGAGTTTCTTATAAATAAATATAGTTTTTGGCTTGAATACCGTCTATACATTTGTATGAATAGGTACCTATAAATAGAGCTACCTTATAAATACTATAGTTTTTCTAGGAAGGTAGTCTGAAGACATTGTAATGGGACCAAATAGGTACCTTCAGTTTCTTAAGCTTACCTAGGTCATACGGAGCGCAAGGCAGCGGCAGGGAAGAGGCAGGGCGGTCGTCAGCTTAAAACTGTCATAGGATTGCGCTTGACTTGCTACCGGCATGCCGTAAGCTTGCGAGTAAGATATCCCCTTGCCGGTGTCATTTTCCGTTTTTTTCAGGCCTGCAAGCTAGAAAAAGGTGAGAAAGGACCATTTTATTGGTAAGAAAATTTTTAAAATGTCTCAAGGATAGTTTTATTATTTATCAGGCTTGGGCAAACCGGTTGCGGTTCCCTTGCCTCTTGCCTACGTCTGCCTTGCGAATCATATTATTGCCTTGCCTTACTATTTAAGAGTGTGTTTGGAGCCCATCCTCTTTGATTAAGGTGCATAACCCTAAACCAGTATTCCATCATAGAATCAAGTTCTTGCAATGGTGCTTTTGTCAGTGAGAAATGATGCAAAAATACCTAGAATTTCTTAAGTGTACCTAGTTTTACCGAGAAATCCTTCTTTTCTTCCCAAAGGTGGGTTTCTTTAACCGGTCAATTCTTTTATTTACTCAGAAATACCAAAGTCAGCAATAACATAGTAAGTGTTAATATCCCAAATTTCTAACTAGCTCTTTTTTCTGATTAAAGCATAAACTATAGAGTTTCTTATAAATAAATATAGTTTTTGGCTTGAATACCGTCTATACATTTGTATGAATAGGTACCTATAAATAGAGCTACCTTATAAATACTATAGTTTTTCTAGGAAGGTAGTCTGAAGACATTGTAATGGGACCAAATAGGTACCTTCAGTTTCTTAAGCTTACCTAGGTCATACGGAGCGCAAGGCAGCGGCAGGGAAGAGGCAGGGCGGTCGTCAGCTTAAAACTGTCATAGGATTGCGCTTGACTTGCTACCGGCATGTCGTAAGCTTGCGAGTAAGATATCCCCTTGCCGGTGTCATTTTCCGTTTTTTTTTCCGGCCTGCAAGCTAGAAAAAGGTGAGAAAAGGACCATTTTATTGGTAAGAAAATTTTTAAAATGTCTCAAGGGTAGTTTTATTATTTATCAGGCTTGGGCGAACCGGTTGCGGTTCCCTTGCCTCTTGCCTACGTCTGCCTTGCGAATCATATTATTGCCTTGCCTTACTCTTTAAGAGTGTGTTTGGAGCCCTTCCTCTTTGATTAAGGTGCATAACCCTAAACCAGTCTTCCATCATAGAATCAAGTTCTTGCAATGGTGCTTTTGCCAGTGAGAAATGATGCAAAAATACCTAGAATTTCTTAAGTGTACCTAGTTTTACCGAGAAATCCTTCTTTTCTTCCCAAAGGTGGGTTTCTTTAACCGGTCAATTCTTTTATTTACTCAGAAATACCAAAGTCAGCAATAACATAGTAAGTGTTAATATCCCAAATTTCTAACTAGCTCTTTTTTCTGATTAAAGCATAAACTATAGAGTTTCTTATAAATAAATATAGTTTTTGGCTTGAATACCGTCTATACATTTGTATGAATAGGTACCTATAAATAGAGCTACCTTATAAATACTATAGTTTTTCTAGGAAGGTAGTCTGAAGACATTGTAATGGGACCAAATAGGTACCTTTAGTTTCTTAAGCTTACCTAGGTCATACGGAGCGCAAGGCAGCGGCAGGGAAGAGGCAGGGCGGTCGTCAGCTTAAAACTGTCATAGGATTGCGCTTGACTTGCTACCGGCATGCCGTAAGCTTGCGAGTAAGATATCCCCTTGCCGGTGTCATTTTCCGTTTTTTTCAGGCCTGCAAGCAAGAAAAAGGTGAGAAAGGACCATTTTATTGGTAAGAAAATTTTTAAAATGTCTCAAGGATAGTTTTATTATTTATCAGGCTTGGGCGAACCGGTTGCGGTTCCCTTGCTTCTTGCCTACGTCTGCCTTGCGAATCATATTATTGCCTTGCCTTACTCTTTAAGAGTGTGTTTGGAGCCCATCCTCTTTGATTAAGGTGCATAACCCTAAACCAGTCTTCCATCATAGAATCAAGTTCTTGCAATGGTGCTTTTGTCAGTGAGAAATGATGCAAAAATACCTAGAATTTCTTAAGTGTACCTAGTTTTACCGAGAAATCCTTCTTTTCTTCCCAAAGCTGGGTTTCTTTAACCGGTCAATTCTTTTATTTACTCAGAAATACCAAAGTCAGCAATAACATAGTAAGTGTTAATATCCCAAATTTCTAACTAGCTCTTTTTTCTGATTAAAGCATAAACTATAGAGTTTCTTATAAATAAATATAGTTTTTGGCTTGAATACCGTCTATACATTTGTATGAATAGGTACCTATAAATAGAGCTACCTTATAAATACTATAGTTTTTCTAGGAAGGTAGTCTGAAGACATTGTAATGGGACCAAATAGGTACCTTCAGTTTCTTAAGCTTACCTAGGTCATACGGAGCGCAAGGCAGCGGCAGGGAAGAGGCAGGGCGGTCGTCAGCTTAAAACTGTCATAGGATTGCGCTTGACTTGCTACCGGCATGCCGTAAGCTTGCGAGTAAGATATCCCCTTGCCGGTGTTATTTTCCGTTTTTTTTTTCCGGCCTGCAAGCTAGAAAAAGGTGAGAAAGGACCATTTTATTGGTAAGAAAATTTTTAAAATGTCTCAAGGGTAGTTTTATTATTTATCAGGCTTGGGCAAACCGGTTGCGGTTCCCTTGCCTCTTGCCTACGTCTGCCTTGCGAATCATATTATTGCCTTGCCTTACTCTTTAAGAGTGTGTTTGGAGCCCTTCCTCTTTGATTAAGGTGCATAACCCTAAACCAGTCTTCCATCATAGAATCAAGTTCTTGCAATGGTGCTTTTGTCAGTGAGAAATGATGCAAAAATACCTAGAATTTCTTAAGTGTACCTAGTTTTACCGAGAAATCCTTCTTTTCTTCCCAAAGGTGGGTTTCTTTAACCGGTCAATTCTTTTATTTACTCAGAAATACCAAAGTCAGCAATAACGTAGTAAGTGTTAATATCCCAAATTTCTAACTAGCTCTTTTTTTCTGATTAAAGCATAAACTATAGAGTTTCTTATAAATAAATATAGTTTTTGGCTTGAATACCATCTATACATTTGTATGAATACCTAAGTTATGGGTAAAATATAAGCTCCCAATCCATCAGCAAGGTATGACATTTTGATAGCAGGAAACAGTAGAACAAAATAAACATCAAAAAATAACTGATAAACGTGTGTTTCCTCGGCCGTTTACCTTTACAAAATACGTGGAACGGATTATCTACCGTATTTTCCATCTATTATGTCTGTTACAAGTCAGGAGCAAAAAAGAACTGATAAATGTGTGTTTCCTCGTCCGTTTACCTTTACAAAATACGTTGAACGGATTCTCAATCGTACAAGCCATCTATGATAGCTTGTTGGATTGAGGGATCGTACATAGGCGTACCTTCTTTTGTTGTTGCTAAATACATCTCCACAGCGAGGTTTTCCCTCACTTTGTCCATCCTGTTATCGGTAAGATATTTGGCGTCTAAATCAACACCCAGCATTAGACACTCAAGGAATTTTAGTGCATAAACTCCACAGTCCCCATATGGACGTTTTGCTCGTGGAACCCCATTCCGTACACACACGATTTTAAAAGGCGTAAGAACCATATTTGGCTGTTCTTCCACAGGAGCATAATTTTTAAGCGCGTGGGGAAATATTTCAGCAAACGGAACCGCGTGTTTCCTTAACACAACATCTCCGGCCGTACGCCTCCCACTATCATAGATTGTGACAGTTCGATCTGGAATGGAAATTACCATGGCTACCCAATGATTTTGGTTTACATGAAGACAGGAGAAGATCGTATCCACAGCGGCCCTCCACAACTTAAATGCTCTAGCATATTGTGGTAACTGTCCGTGGTAGTAACCACGGGTTCCTTTAGGAAGATTTCCATCGCGTTTCCACTCCTGGTACCTGGTTGCCCAGTTCAACTGGAAGAATACATCCATAATAGCCATCTTTGATTGTGGGAACATTTTTCCGAGTCGTAGTCTATAAAAATCCAAAGCTGCGTCCATGTGCTACAAAAGGGATGAATATATATGAGTACCAAAAAATGAGCTAGGTATGTGTCAAATCTAAGATCTCTTACCATGTCCTCCAACCACTGCCTCGGCGCCAGAAATACGTCGAAGAACTCACTGGCACTTTGCTCCGAGCCAATTGGATAAATGGAAACACTGCACGTGAAAATGAGAAATTAAGATCGCGTGGTATATGAACCTCTATAGAAGCCACTTGATACTTTACCGGTTTTCTCTAAAAGTGGTTAGCTCTTCAATATCTGAAGCTTTAGCTGGACCATATACTACCTCCTTCAGTTGGACTAACGTCAACTTCGGCGCATATCTGTTTAATACCCCCTTTACTTGGGTATCGTCACAAGAATATGGGCTTCTGAGGTTCGCCGCCAAGACCAGAGTCCTACTTGGTTGAAACCTAGTAGGGGGATTGTTAGCCTGAGGAAACATTTTGATCTTCTGTCTCTCTAACACTTGAAGCTCCAAGGATTTAGAAGCCTTGATAACGGTGACGTCAGCATATGAAGTGGTTTCAAAAAGGTGTGTTTTCTCCTTTGGCGTGAAATGATGTGAGTAAGTTAAATCGTTTGACTCTGACGATAGTTCAATAGCCCGTTCATCAGCTGGTTCCTTGTTGGTCTCTGAAGCCGCTTCAACCTTTGGAGTTAACAAGGGTTGTTTCTTTGAAGCCTCGGCATCGATCAGTAAGCAAGATTGGTTTATATTCTCCAAGAGTGCACCAAAGCCTCTGGGTGAGATTGTATTGTCTCCTGCATTCTCTGCCTGTGGGTGGCCGACTGTTTGTGGGTAAACTTCCCCGACTGGTTTGTTGTCTTTCGTTTTCTCTTCTTTTTTTTCCGAGACTTGGGGTCCACCAGTTCCTTGTCCTGTAGTCTCTCCTATGCTTACTTCAAAAAACTGTGACAGAAAACAATAATAATAGGGGATAAGAAACATCACATATTGTTGTCTTGCCACTGATTACTGAAACGAATGACATACTTCTTTTGGTTTTGCGGGAGGCTTTGTGTTAGAAAACCGATCGTGTTCGGGTATTATGACTTGCTGAAATTCTTCCAGCTGAGTGACTCGAGCTTCTAGATTATCCATGGTAGTAACAGAAGAAGATTGCAAAATTGCTGAGAACGGTCCGCTATAAACTCTCGTTTCCATTGCCTTCACTCTTTCAGCCAACTTCCCTAATACTTCATTTTCTGCAATGTCACAAGAGTTTTCACCTCCATCTCCTGCGTTTTCTTGCTCTCTGCTTGCCAACTTCTTTGATTTTTTCGATTTCCGCTGGCTTGCAACACGGCTACGCTTGTTATTAGATATCATCGGTGTCAGTGGGTACTCCGGCAAGGCTTGCCAAGTAATGGTACTCGGGGATTTTTCTTGGCGAAGGAACTCCAAAAGATTTTCAATCTCAGGATCCTCATCTCGGTGTTCCCAAACAGGATGAACTTCATTCATGATTCTCGGACACATACAAGTTACCTATACAACAAATTACACACAGTGGTTGTCAATAGAAATTAAAATACAAAGTTTTGATGAATCCACACGATGTTAACATACCTTCGCGTTTTGTAATCTTTTACCCAAGGAGAGCCTTCCATTCGAACCTTTGAACCTCAGTAAGCATAGACCACTTGAACTGATAGGACGCCCAATTGCTTCTCGAAGACAGGGTATATAAGCGTACGCCCAAACCTGGATCAGTTGCACGAACCCCTTGCAGACATAAGAACCCTGCTTGATGTCACCACTCTCTGTTTTGCTCTTAATCTGGTTGACAAGTTCAACGAAAGCCACTCTTCCCCAGGGATACTGCTCGAAAATCTCCAAATCCATAAGCAGCTTTGCTTGAGCAGGAGGGATAGGTTCTCTTCGATCAAGGCCAAGTAATCTGCCTGTCAAGATTGCCAAATAACACAGCCTAATCTGGTCTTCCTTACACCAGGATTTGCAAACATCAGGAGACAGACGACAGAGTGCACATATGTCCGCAGCGCTTGGTGTTGATCGGGAGCGTTTCAGGTTGAACAGCGCCCAAAAACTATTAATTTTCTCCACATCTTCCACTACCATTGCATTAGGTATTGGACCACAGTTTAAACCTGTGATATCTTCAAACTAAAATAACGAGAAACGGGCAGGCTGTTTCTCTATCAAAAACCAAATCTCATGTTTTTTCCTGCAATAGAGTTGTCTTGAAAGAATGTAATGAACCAATGTTGAGCTCCATGCGAACTCCAGATTCACGTACTTGATAATTACCCCGAGTGGAGACTTTTCAACATGCTCCCACACTTCAGCACTAACTACATCTTTGACTGCTTTCACGGTCTTGAAAGTCGAGCTGTAATTTATAAAATTCTTTGGATCTGGCCTTGTTTCGTCGGAAAACAAACTTCGAGGGAACTCCATAGTATTCACCTGTTGGCAATAATATCAGGAGAAGCACCGGTTGAAAGAAAAGCAAGTAAGCAAGGCTTGCCTGTAGTCGCAGGGATATGTAAAACAAAACACTTGAAAAAGGCGAAGCTTTAATCAGACAAATTACACAGAAACACCAACACAAGTTTATAACGAAAAAAATTACACAGAAACAGAGACCCAGAAAGGTTCAATCTTTGCGTGTCCTGGGAATGCTTGGTAAAGCAGGAATTTTGAAAAAGGCGAAGGTTTTATCGAACAATGAAGGTTTATAATCAAACAAATTACACAGAAACAGAGATCGAGAAAGATTACCTCCATGACATAAAGTCCGGAACAGTTGTTTCCCTGGTAGAGTGAAAAGGAAGACGCTGATTGAAGAGGACGACAAAATTGAGGAGGGAGAAGAACAGTTGAAATAAGCAGGGCTTGCGTGTCGGCCTGAAAATAGCTTGCCTGTACCTCGCAGGGCTTGCTAGTAATGGCAGATCGGAAAAACAGGATAAGCCCATAGAAATATGAGATATTTCGCAATATGAGATAAGCCCATATTAAAGTACTAGTAAACTAGATGGTGGCCCGCACACTGGTGCGGACTAATATATATCTAACTAATTTAAATTTTAACAATCTAAAAAAAATCAATCTAAATTATTAATTAGTTTCAAATATTAAATTAATCAGAAGATATAATTTTGTTATTACACATGTAAAACATATCATCATCATAATAATCAAATAAACTTTTATCGATATTTTAAATAATCATATGCATTTGCGAGCATAATTCTTTTATAGATATTTATTAGTAAATGTACTATTAGTTAAATATCAAAAAAATATTTATTTTAAAATATATTGTTTAGGACCCTAGTATCACTGGCAGGACTGAAAAATACAAAAAAAAGAAACACTGGCAAGACCGTAAAATCTTTCGCAGGCTAATGGCAAGCGGAAAGCAAGGGCTGCGACCGCTCGGCCAATTTTAAAGGGATTAAGATCCCCTACCGATCACAGGCCGTTGCGTTGCCATGTATAACTAACTAGGTACACCTAAGAAATTTAAGAGCATCTCCAACCCATTTCTATTTTCACCTCTATAATAGCAATTAGAAGTAAAATTTCTCCAACCCACCTCTATTTCTTCCTCTATAATAGAGATCTGTATTTTTACCTCTATTTATAGAGGAAGAAATAGCATTCCTCTATTTTTTGCTTTATATTTTAGAGATATCTATTTTAGAGAAATACATTGGAGCAAAACACAGCTCTATTATAGAGTTCCTTTAAAATAGAGGTAAAAATAGAGAAATACATTGGAGATGGTAAATAACTATCTGGTACCATTAAAATGTGTATATATACATCCCTACCTGTATAACTGGGTACACCTAAGAAATTCTAAGAGCATCACCAGCCAAAGCCAATTTTGACTCTAAAATAGAGTTAAGGGCCCATGTGAACTATAAATATAATAAAATAATAGTAAATTGACGACTGAGATGTTTGTAACAAAGTGAAAATAACTGGAAAACATGTTTAAAAAAGAAAAATGAACTATAAAACAGTAAAACCGCTATTCATACAAATTTGGTTTATGCTATCGAACACATGCTGTATGGTATCTAACGCGTATCTTCAAAAACCTGCCTTGTTTCATCGTACATCTCTGCAGCAAGTTTCCTCCTCATTATCGACATATTAGAATCACGAAGATGTTCATCCGCAAATGGTACACCCATTACTAAACACTCAAGGAATTTGACAGCGTAAATTCCACTGTTTCCGTGAGGGGGTTTGCTTTGCGGAACCCCATCCGTTACAAACTGGATGGAATACATGGCTGTGTCCATAACCTGCTTAACTTCAGCTTCAGCGTAAGTATACAAGACGGCAGGAATCATTTGAGCAAAAGGTATCGCCGCCTCCTTGATAGTCTCCTTGTCAATCAAATCGGTTGAACTATCATAGATTTTGATAGTCCGGTCCGGGAAAGAAATGACCATCAACACCCAGTGACAGTTATCTACCATCAGAACTGAATATAGTGTATCGACATCTCTTCCCCATTGCTTCCCGGTTGGGCTAATCGTTGGTCTCTTACCGATGTAGTAATCAAAGGCTTCCGTAGGTATTTTCGACTGATCTCTTAACCACTCCTTGTAGTTACTACTACACCACGTTGGGAATACTGCGTCCATAATTGCAATCCTTGGAGATATGAAATCACTTGGATTTTTGGAGAACCTTAGTCTGTACATCGCTAAGGGTACGTCAAGTTCCTGTACAAGAGGATATAATAAGCTTAGCATTACGTACACATTGCGAGGGTATTAAGAACCTCGATGACTTACCGTATCTGTCAAACAACCCCTCGGCGTATGAAATCTTTTGAAAAAATCTTTCGCCATCAAACCATCACCAGGCGGATATGTGGAATCTCCCCTGCCGAAGACCGACAGCTACATCAACTTAGACCAAGTTTTTATTATAACCAACAGGGACTTGGGTAGCAGAAGATACTTACTTTGTTTTTACGAAACCGTTCAATGCCTTCACCTTTGCTTTATCAACTGGGCCATACACAACCAAGTAGTTAGTATATGATTTTTTGGACAATGCCGCAACCCTTGCACTCTTCCTAAGGGGTTTACTTGGCGTAATGAAGTTGGATGAGGCTTTGTGGGGTTCATCTTCATTTCCCGTAAGTGGTTGGACCTTTGCATCATCAAGTGACTTCATGTGATTATCTCCTGTACCAAGTAATAAAGTTGTGGAGCCCATTAGCGTAAGAGTTTTCGCGGACTCATTTACAATGTCATCTTCTTCCTCCTTTGACAGGCGCTGTCTTTTTCTTGTGTCGCAGTATTCATCTATTTCTGGTTCTCTCACATATGGGACATTTATTTTTGTTTCAACCATGTTCCCTCCTTCCGTGCTTGCTTCTTTATTCTGTCATTTATGGGAAATAAAAAATAACTTACCAATGCATAATTACGGAAACAGTAACAACGTCACAGCCAAACGCTTCAATGGTCTTTTCACATACCTCCGTTGGTAGGAGACTGAGATTTTGGACTCGCGCGCTTTCTTCCAAACGGGTCACCCTTTTCAGCAGATGTACAAACGGATCCATCTGTTCCAATGCGGCTATTCTAGATGTTAGATTTTGAAGGGTACCTACGTCAGGACGCTCCATAGAAAACAATCTCTCTGGGGTCTTCCTCCGTTGTATAAAGTATTTTCCTTCATCAGCATCGCTTTCTACTTGGTCTTCATTTTCTGCAATGTCACAAGAGTTTTCACCTCCATCTCCTGCGTTCTCTTGCTCTCTGCTTGCCAACTTCTTTGATTTCTTCGATTTCCGCTGGCTTGCAACACGGCTACGCTTGTTATTAGATATCATCGGTGTCAGTGGGTACTCCGGCAATGCTTGCCAAGTAATGGTACTCAGGGAATTGCCTTGGCTAAGGAACTCCAAAAGATTGTCAACCTCAGGATCCTCATCTCGGTGTTCCCAACCAGGATGAACTTCATTCATGATTCTCGGACACATACAAGTTACCTATACAACAAATTACACAAAGTGGTTGTCAATAGAAATTAAAATACAAAGTTTTGATGAATCCATACGATGTTAACATACCTTCGCGTTTTGTAATCTATTACCCAAGGAGAGCTTTCCATTCGAACCTTTGAACCTCAGTAACGATGGACCACTTGAACTGATAGGACGCCCAATTGCTTCTCCAAGACAGGGTATATAAGCGTACGCCCAAACCTGGATCACTTGCACGAACCCCTTGCAGACATAAGAACCCTGCTTGATGTCACCACTCTCTGTTTTGCTCTTAATCTGGTTGACAAGTTCAACGAAAGCCACTCTTCCCCAGGGATACTGCTCGAAAATCTCCAAATCCATAAGCAGCTTTGCTTGAGCAGGAGGGATAGGTTCTCTTCGATCAAGGCCAAGTAAACCGCCTGTCAAGATTGCCAAATAACACAGCCTAATCTGGTCTTCCTTACACCAGGATTTGCAAACATCAGGATACAGACGACAGAGTGCACATATGTCCTCAGCGCTTGGGGTTGATCGGGATCGTTTCAGGTTGAACAGCTCCCAAAAACTATTACTTTTCTCCACATCTTCCACTACCATTGTATTAGGTATTGGACCACAGTTTAAACCTGTGATATCTTCAAACTCAAATAACGAGAAACGGGCAGGCTGTTTCTCTATCAAAAACCAAATCTCATGTTTTTTCCTGCAATAGAGTTGTCTTGAAAGAATGTAATGTACCAATTTTGAGCTCCATGCGAACTCCAGATTCACGTACTTGATAATTACCCCGAGTGGAGATTTTTCAACATGCTCCCACACTTCAGCACTAACTACATGTTTGACTGCTTTGACGGTCTTGAAAGTAGAGCTGTAATTTATAAAATTATTTGGATTTGGCCTCGTTTCGTCAGAAAACAAACTTCGAGGGAACTCCATAGTATTCACCTGTTGGCAATAATATCAGAGGAGCCCAAATTAGGAAAAATTGGTTATCATAAAATTAAGAAAAAGGCGATGAAGAAGCTAAAATTTAGTTTTTTCGAATCCTTCACCTTATGGCACGAAGAAGCCAAACTTCGCTGAGATCACCTGATGGGTACTGATGAATACAAGATCTGTAACGGAGAACCAAAACTGGCCGATGAATCGAAGGGATTCGGAAGACGAACACTAGAACTGAAATGTAAGGCACGTGACTCCTCCACCGTTCTGTCAAAAAGCTTACAATTACTCTTTCATCCTTAATGATTTCAAGCGAAACAGAGGAGAGTATTGGCAAGCCATCAGCTGAGTATTGGGCTGATTTAGGTAACGAGCCCATGAAGCTGCTGATTTTCTGACACATAATACCGAATTTGTATATTTTTAACGCCAATACGACGTCGGTTTGAGTTTTGTTGAGATATATGAAAACGAAATTGCTTTGGTGAAGCTACTCGAATTGGGAATACATCAGTTTGGTTTGAGTTCTGTTGAGATACATCACTATTACTGCGAATGGTGAAGCTACTCGGAAGAGAAAAGCGTCGGATGATGTGATCCAAAACGAGTAATGAGTTGTCATACATGAAAGCAGGGTATTTCCAGTACAACCAGGTTCAACTTTCTTTCGGTTTTGGTCTTTTACATAATAAAGATATAAAATAAAGGAGAATCCAGAGCCCCCAAAAAAACCCCTAGATAGCAAATTAAATAGCAAGGAAACAGTGGTTAGGTTATCGGTGGAATAATTATCTTCGACATAACTCACAGAAATTAAATAGCAAGGAAACATTGGCCAAAGGCAACAGCTAAAAGTCTTTTGTACTATGTACATTGGTTGCATGTTTACAACACCCTATTTTTACTCCACATCATCCTCTCTCTGTGGTGTTGAATAAAAGATTCAACTGTTTAATCACTACAATGAGGTGTTGAAAAATAAAATTTGCTGATGTGGATTAATTGGTGTTGAAATGATTCAACTAGTTGAATAAAGAAGAAAGTGGAGCCCATCGATGACACATGTCACTTTTTAAGAATTTTTGATATTTTGTTATCCTCTTAATATTCAAAACTAATAATCTCATTATATATGAAATAAATTATTTTTATTTTCTATACGGAAATTTTTTATTTTAAATTCTCTATAAATAGCGACTAGGTTTATGTAATTTGGATATAGAAAAAAATAATTATCAATTAGTAAAATAGAGTGTTGAATTTTATTCAACAAAACCATTGTAGTGTGTAAAAGTTGAATGAGTGTTGAATGATGAGTTGGAAGAAAGAGAATATGACATGGAGTGTTAAAAGATGAAGTGGAGGGTGTTGAATCTTGAAACCATTGTACATAGTCTAGCTTGCAATGGTTTGTTGCTTGCAATGGTTTGTTGAAAAACATAAAAATCTGATGTGGCAAAATCAGTGTTGAAAGTTATCAACACCGTTGTTAAAACAAAATGGGTCCATTTTCAGTGACGTGGCAAATATTGATTGGACTAAATTATTAGGTTTCTCTCTATATATAGAGACTTGTTTCATTTCATTTGGATACGAAAAAAAACTCATATTTTTACTATATTTTTGTTATTAGCTTCTTTTAACTATATAAAATAAGAACGAAAATAGAAATGTTTTATAAATTTATTTAGTTTTTAATTATTCAAATTAATTTGAAATGAAAATTTTAATTAATAATATTTTATCACAAATGAAAACATAAAATAGAATAAAACTATAAATAAAAAGACAACGAAACCAAGAGAAACTCCAATAATTACAACTCTACCTAGGACTATCTCGGACTATCCAAACCTGGGCCCAGAACCGACCCAAACAAATCGGATATCCACTTCCAGAAATTGAATTCCCTAATAATACGTTTCCCCTCTCTCCCCATATTGGTTGATTGAAAATGCATAAAGTTCACCGTCTCTCACTAAGTAGAATTTATTCGAGTTCTCTGAAAACCCTACTCAATTCGAATCCTCAATCGACAATCAAAACAACAAATCATGATGAATCGAGAGGTTACGAAGGCAAAAGAAGACGGGTCGAGTAGTGTAGTAGGAGATGAAATGGCACTGGTTTCATTGTCGGGAGATGAAGCAAACCCAAGGATTACCGAGAAACCTGTCGGCCCAGAAACCGACCAAAGTCCCAGAGATGCAAATGAAAACGAAGACAATGCAAGTGGAAAAGGGGAAGAGGAAGAATCAAGTAAGAAAAATGAAGGGGAGGAATCAAGAGAAGTAGACAAAGGAGAAAAAGAGAAGGAAGCCGGGGACGAAGGAGAAAAAGAGAAGGAAGTCGGAGACGAAGGAGAAAAAGAGAAGGAACCCGGAGAGGAAATAGAGCCCCGAAGAAACGACGAAGAAGCTGATGAAAAGGCGATAATTCTATTTGAACGACATCATGAAACTGAGTCGCATGCAGATTCGGTAAGTATTGAAATTGAAAACTTTTACATAGATGATTTGAAAGATTAAATAAGTGTGGAAAACTAAGTGGAATTTAGAGTTAGTGATTGTTGAACTAAGTCGAAGTTTGTGAAACTATATGTTGATGGTTGTAAGATGTCGTACGTGATCCGGTTCTCATTTGAGTGCAGGTTGTAGATGACGAAGAAGGGGACATGCTACCGAAGAAACTACACTTTGCTTCAAGCCAATATCAAAAGTCTTTAAAGCTTTCAGGAAAATGTTACATTGACAAGGCGATAAGAACTATTCAAACGATCCTGAAAGCGAAGGAGGTGGAATGGTTCATAGAGCACCCACAATTCCAACATTTCTTCCATATTAAAAACCGAAAGCAGAAGTGGATGGGAATGTGGGTTCTCGTTTTGCGATCAGCTTGTGTTGCGAAGAAGCATGAGTTATGGTTTGTCGTTAATGGCGTCCCAATTCGATATTCTCTTAGAGAATTAGGACTCATTTCTGGACTATACTGCCATGAGTATCCCCCCAACCATGAGAGGTTGGGTGGTACAACATTCATGAACAAGTATTTTGGAGGGAAAAGGGTAACATACGCTGACCTGGAGAAGCAGATGTTGGCAATGAAATCAAAGCCATCTGAGGATCGTAAGAAGATGGCTGTTCTGTTCTTCTTAGCCAGCATCCTTGTCGGAGGCCGAAAGAGTGGTGAGGGAGCATCACCTGTGGACAGTTTCTTCCTGAGTGTTGTTGATGACCTAGATGCGTGTGTAACGTTCCCTTGGGGGCGGTATGCATTCGAACATAACTTGAAGGATGTCTCTACCTTTTTGGAGAAATGCGACGGGGTTGCGGCGACGAGTTGGGTTTTTCAAGCTTTCCTATCCCTCTGGAGGTATTCTCAAGCTCTCTTCAACATAGTTGTTTAATTGATGTTAATGTCTTTTTGTTGTGTGTTGGTAGTTGTTGGCCTTTGAGGCAATTCCATGCTTGAGGAACCATTTCCGAGAAAATGTGAATGGTGCAAACAGTGGTTGCCCGCGGATGTGCAAGATGCAGTACAAACGGAAAAGTGGAACCAAGGAATTCAGTCTGAAAGCTGTGAACGATAAACTTGGTAATAATACAAAGGTAATTGATGTTTTATGTGTAGTCGAATTGAGGAGAAGGGACTTATGAGACTTATGAAAACTTGGTGAAACTAAGATAATTAGTATTTTTGTGTTTTTACCAAAGGATATTGAGAGTATCTTGGTAGCAACAGCAGATGAGGAGGAACTTCTGGAAACCATAGGAATGGACAAGGAGGGTTGTTGGGCCGATGACGCCGATGATGCAGCAGTTGATGGTTGGACGAAGATAATACGGAAAGGGAAGAAACAAGTTTTCTTTGAAGAACAATTCCGCATGGATTTTGAGTCTCGCACAGGTCAGATTGAAGGTCCCACCAATCCTATCGGAGGACCATCGAATAATGCACAATCTGATCATGCTAATGCTGATTCGGTGGAGGTTACTGGAGCTACTTCTGTAGCTGAGGCTTTAAAAGCGATGGAAGGTCGGCTTATGAATGCAGTCGGAGATGCAGTAAGAGATGCTATGAAGGGAGTGAATGAAAAAGTCACTTTATTGTCTACGCAGCTAGGTCTGCTAGAAGAGGATGTGAAAAGTCTTAGGTTGAGTGTTCCCGGAAGTGACAATCCGGCGGTCCAAGATGATGGTGATGGTAGTGACAATAACGAGTCGGATCAAGTGGATGGTACTGACAATAACAAGCGGAAGAAAGAGGATGGTGGTGACAATCCCGAGCCGGAGGAAGAGGACAACAACGTTGAAGATGCCATTCGCGATATTTCAAAGGATGCAGAGAGGGGATATGGTGATGTTGACATGGATGATGATGATGCGGAGATGTATGCACATGCTGCGGAAGTCGAAAAAAAATTAGAGTCTGTAAACACGAAAAAAAAGAGGTCGAGAAAAGATGATGGCAAAGAAACAGTTCCTGTGAAAAAGGTTATGTTGAAGCTTGGTGAAACTGTGAGGAGTCCCATTCAGCTAAGAAGCATGGCAGCAGAAGAGAAGACAGCAGAGAAGAGGAGCAGAGGTGCAAAGAAGCAGAAGGCAGCAGCTGAGAAGCAGAAGGCAGCAGCTGAGAAGGAGGCAGAAGCTGAGAAGAAGGCACCGGCTAAGAAGGAGCCGAAGACAAAAAAAAAGTAGGTAAGAAGACGGAGTGAATTCCCAGTATGTGGTTGTTTTAATGTGGATGACCTCTATTCGGTTTGTATGACTTTAAATTTCCGTGACTTTGTTGTTTGATGTTGAAGACTGGTATTTAAGACTTATGTTATATATGGGGAAACTTTAGTAAGTTTCACTTTCAACTTAGTAAAACTTCATGAATTAATGATATTTCGTAGATCGTGAAAGAGGGAGAACTAGGAAACTTCAGTAAGTTTCACTTTCAACTTAGTGTAACTTCGTAAATTTATGATATTTCGTAGATCGTGAAAGAGGGAGAATTAGGAAACTTTAGTAAGTTTCACTTTCAACTTAGTGTAACTTCGTGAATTTATGATATTTCGTAGATCGTGAAAGAGGGAGAATTTGGGAAACTTAAGTAAATCCGAAGAGTCTTGGTAAATCAGAATCTCAAGCAAACAACGACAACATAAGAACTTAATGTCAAGCAAACAACAACAACGGAACATAATCTCAAGCAAACAACAACAACAGATAGTAGACTAATGTCATGGACCGGACGCATCTCATGGAGTGGTGGGATTCTGACGGGTTAGATTATACTTCAGTTCAGCAATCTCTGCAGCCATCGCATCCACGCGCTTCCTTAACATTTCAACCTCTGCCTGGACTCCGAAGACCCATGGTTGACGGAAATGGAAGCCATCATTCTAGACGTAAAACGGGAATGTATCAAAATCCGAAAGTATCAATAAAAAATCTGGGCGTTTTCTATAAATTACCTCATAATTTTTGCAAGTGAAGTATTTTCTCCCCGGTAAAGTATCAAAATCGGTTTGATACTTCAGGTTCCGAGCCACCTCGTTGATGATTGTCCCCCCACAAGGGCATCTGGTCGGAATCCCACACTGGGCATCCCCCACGCAGCCAAGCATGTTGATGTCTCTCTTCAAAGCCTTCATCTGGCTATACTCCTCGTCTGGATGAGTCATGATTTTGAGTAACCTAGATGTAGAGAGAGATCTAGAGAGAGATTGAATAGTAGAGAGAGAGATTGGCTGAGGTAAATGGCGAAAACATTAAAAAAAAAATGGGTTTAATACACCTCTACGTCACCTCCGCATCGATTTTGCGGAAAGTCAAAAATCGAAAAAATGGGTGGGAAAATTCAAAAAATTGGGCGGGATTTTTTAGTGTCGGATTTTCGTGCTTATGGTTTCACTTAGTTTGTAGTTATATAAAAACCTTTAAAGTTTTACTTTTCTAATTCTTCCGATTTTGTTGGTTTTACTGTACTTAGATGATTGATTTTATGGTTATACCTGATATATTCTATTTTCTATCAACGTTTTAGATGTGCTCATGCATGATAAAATTTGATTTCGTGATATACGTATCTTCTCTAATCCCACGAGGTAGTGTTTACAAAAAATGAAACGCGACGTTTTGTATATCTTGGATATTAAAAATTTGTGATTCCAACGGCTCGAACTCGGGGTCTCGGATATAGAGATAGGGGTTTTTGCCACTGAGCTAGAGGACTTTGCAATGGATATACGAACACAGTTCTTTATCTTCTCTTCATATCGGAGTTAAAGACAAATAAATGAAACGCGGCGTTTTATCGATATTAGAAATTTGTGTTTCCAACAGCTCGAACTCGGGAACTCGGGTATTATAAATGCACATTACCAATTACCAAAATAATAATAGCAAAATTATGGATGAGCAAAATGGGCTCAGGCTCTGATTAAAGATGAATGAATGAAACGACAGCGTTTTGATATTAAAAATATGTGCTTTCATCGCTTCGAACTCGTGAACTCTAGCATGACGGTAGGGGTTTTTGCCACAGAAATAGTGAACTTGGCAATATATTTACCAACACAATTTCTTTTATTCTCTTTAAATCCGAGTTAAAGACAAATAAATGAAACGCGGCGTTTTGTATATCTTGGATATTAAAAATTTGTGATTCCAACGACTCGAACTCGGGGTCTTGGATATAGATATAGGGGTTTTTGCCACTGAGCTAGAGGACTTTTCAATGGATATACGAACACAGTTCTTTATCTTCTCTTCATATCGGAGTTAAAGACAAATAAATGAAACGCGGCGTTTTATCGATATTAGAAATTTGTGTTTCCAACAGCTCGAACTCGGGAACTCGGGTATTATAAATACACATTACCAATTACCAAAATAATAATAGCAAAATTATGGATGAGCAAAATGGGCTCAGGCTCTGATTAAAGATGAATGAATGAAACGACAGCGTTTTGATATTAAAAATATGTGCTTTCATCGCTTCGAACTCGTGAACTCTAGCATGACGGTAGGGGTTTTTGCCACAGAAATAGTTAACTTGGTAATATATTTACCAACACAATTTCTTTTATTCTCTTTAAATCCGAGTTAAAGACAAATAAATGAAACGCGGCGTTTTGTATATCTTGGATATTAAAAATTTGTGATTCCAACAACTCGAACTCGGGGTCTCGGATATAGAGAGAGGGGTTTTTGCCACTGAGCTAGTGGAATTTGCAATGGATATACGAACACAGTTCTTTAGCTAGTGGACCTCCGCATCGATTTTGCGGAAAGTCAAAAATCGAAAAAATGGGTGGGAAAATTCAAAAAATTGGGCGGGATTTTCGTGCTTATAGTTTCACTTAGTTTGTAGTTATACAAAAACCTTTAAAGTTTTACTTTTCTAATTCTTCCGATTTTGTTGGTTTTACTGTACTTAGATGATTGATTTTATGGTTATACCTGATATATTCTATTTTCTATACGTATCTTCTCTAATCCCACGAGGTAGTGTTTACAAAAAGTGAAACTAACACAATATCTGACCTATTTATACAAAAAAAGTCGAACAGAGGATTAAGTTAAGCCAGAAGTTGGAACAAGGGATTAAGTGAAACCAACAGTTTAAACAAGTGAGATTGAGTGAAACCAATAGTTCAAACAAAATTTAGTGAAACCAAAAGTTCAAACAAGTGAGATTAAGTGAAATGAAAAGTTGCCAGAAGTTGGAACAAGGGATTAGGTGAAACCAACAGTTGAAACAAGTGAGATTGAGTGAAACCAACAGTTGAAACAAGTGAGATTGAGTGAAACCAAAAGTTCAAACAAGTGAGATTAAGTGAAGTAAGTTGAAACAACAAGATTTTCACAAGACCATAACAGTGAGAACAACACGATTTACACAAGACCTTCAATCCCATATTTGTGAACATAAGGGTCGCTGTTTAGTAGAGACTGCCTGAAGTCCTCAACCTCTGTGATACGCGGATTGAACCTGAAGTCTGAAAGTCCACCTTCGGTCTCAAGCCATAGATCAGGAGGATTAAATAAATCTGTATTAATATAAACGATTTTAGTAAACGTTTTAGTCCACTATCATATTCAAAACTAGCCACAGAAACTACACTTACTCCAACGCTTGCAGACCTGCCACATCTTAAGGGCCACAATCACCTGTCCACCTTTCATTTTTTCAAGACCATCCCGGAATGCATAGGCCTGCTTGCCAGTTGCCACACATTTAATCTGGCTGTCACTATTCAGAATAAAGAAAACGTGTGTCAATTACAATATAAATAAATTTTGCTTGGATCATATGTTACTTTCTACTTACATGTTGTCCCTTATGTAAAAAATCATCGTTGGCCTTGCAGGGTCATCAAAATGGGCTTCCGTATTGAAGACCACTCCAATTGTATCTACCATATAAATGAGTTACACTTAGTTTCACTTACATCTACAGAGTCATACAAAGTTCTGAAACTAAATATGTAAATATATTTATTTTAGCACCATTCATACCTATGGGATAGTTTCGTTCCTTGTGGGACATGTGAGGGATTGCATGGATGTTCTTGAAGTCCATGAAAAGCCGATTGCTCAGAGGTTCGATCATGCGGACTTGTGTGAGTCGCGAAGCAGTTAGTCTGAACCGAGAGTTAGTTGCATTGAAACCTGGATAAGAACGTTCAACTCCTACCCGAAAGAATTCCACCCATTCTCCCTCCTTTTTTTCGAGGCCTCTAAACCTTTCATAATCCCCATAAACGGTCATCTCCATCTTGCACCCCTACATAAATAAAGTACAAGGATCAAGTTAAATGATGATGAAAAACTTGAGAGATGATGACAAACTTGAGAGATGATGAAAAAACACTTACATCTTCATCTACAAGGACATAGGCATAGTAAACACTGTTGGTCGCCGAGGAATAGAGAGGGTGGACCCTGTGTATTTTAACTCTGAAACGCCAACACTTGACGTCGGGGTCTAGAGATGCCTCGGAAATCTGGGAAAGCTTATTGTAGTAGTCTGTCATCTTGTTTGTAGAGATGAGAGAATTTCAGATATGAGATGAGAGAATTTCGGATATGAGATGAAATGAGAGAATTTGCAGAGTTGGAGTTTAAATGCAATGGTGATGATTCTAGACGGTGTAGTGTTGTGACGTTTCACGTTTGGTTTCAATGCAAGTGTAGAGTCGCGAGTGTAATGATTATTATTAGAGACTTTTTCAATCGATTAATTACTCTCTCATCTGACCGTCAATACCAATACCATTAATTACTGGATTTTTCTCAACCATTTTTTATGATCTCTTTTATTGCTTGCTCAGTAAATAATCCATAATCCTACCAAATAATATTAAATTTATTTTCAAAATATAAAAAAATATACCTAATTTTTTAATTTTTACATAGTTCCATATATTTACACTATAAATTCAATTTAATTATACTTAGTTTCATAAATTTAGACAATTAATATCAGTTAGTTTCACTTAAACTGTCAGAAGCGTGCTTGAGAAGTCGTGTAGCGTTGCAAATATCAAGGGTCACGACGCTATGGTCATAAATCAGGTCATAAATCATGAAATGACAGATTTTTCTCAAACTAAATATTTCAATTATTATTCACATATACTGTTTGTTATATCATTAAATTATCCACTCCGTATAATTAATTTTTCGATTCTGCTTCTATTTAGAGTTTTGCAAAATATAAAACAATAGAATATCTAAATTTGTTAATTCTCACATAGTTCTATATAACTAGACTAAATGTTTCTTAGTTTCGCAAATTTAGACAATCAAAACCACTTAGTTTCACTAAATTTTTCCTTGACATACGACTGTTGCAGTCCGAAGTCGTGTAGTGCTGCTTTGAAACGACACTTTTTTCTCACCTAATGTTTTTACATAGTTTCATTTATTCAAACACACCTATTTTTATTCAAACACACATGTTCTTATTCCCTGTACTTGCACTGAGAAGTCGTGTCTTAAGCCGTCTATCAAATCACACCCTTAAGTGGGATAGTAAATGCAATCTTTTCTCTATTATAAATAACACGTAAATCTTTCCATTTATTACTCGATTAAACGAATATCTCTCAAGTTTTTCATCATCCTTGTACTCTATGTCGAACTTCAACTTGGAATCTGTCCCTCCTTCCATCCTCCATGAGATTCTATCAAAGGTAGCAACAAACCACATCCGGGACTTCGGTAGTGCTAGAATTGCTTTCTCCGGGTTTAATCAAATAGGCAGAGACGACTACTTCTACCAATCTGCTAATCTCATTGGCTTTAATGATTGGATTGATGAGGTTAATGCTGTAAGAACATTCCGACTTAGGTGCTACCAAGCCGGTAATCCAGAGGCCATCTACCTACGAGGTATGTATGAGTTCTTTCAACTTCATTTACTTGATGAAGGAAGAGAGAAAATCCATCTTGCTGCTGAGAGAGGATTGGAGTTGGCCAAGTTTGTAGATGGAATGCTGAACTTAGCGTTTAGTGTAGATGATGGAGGGTTGTTTCACAACTATCATAACTTTAGTCGTGAGTTTGTTCATCGGATGAATTGCATGATCCGGACTGCTCTAACCTCAGGCCTTTGGGGTTACGCGAAACCTCAAGAGTTTATGTCACTACTTGAAAGAATAAAGAATCCCATCTTCTCAAATGATTGCTGGTGCTGCGCAACAGAAGAACCGATGTTTGTAGTCTCCTTTAATGGATCAATAACACAGTGGAAGTGCGATCGTTGTTTCTGGCAATGTGAAGTTTGGGACTTCTGCAATGAAATTCACTTGACAGCTGTTGGGGTCAAAAACGGTTCTCTCGAAATCAACGGCTAAAACTATTTATCATGCGCGGACTTTCCATAAAACAAGCGTCGAAAGCAAGACAAGTCGTATAGCTTAAAGAACCTATGTTAAAGTCGATCGTTCTTGATTTACACGATAAACTTTACGAGAAAACCAAATGAGATTTGGTCGTAAAACTTCGATGATACAATCAAGAAGAACCGAGAGACATTAGGTCCGTAGCTAAGATGACACGACCATACGAAAGTATACGGAAGAAACGGGAAGTAATCTAAGTTTGGACAGGCCGAACGACAAAGAATCCGCCTTGAAACTTCAAAGAGCCCGTTCTCTCAAACCGTGAGGACCCAGAAAACGAGTAAGATATCAAATCGAAGCCCTCGCCGAGACGCACGTGATGCCACTAGGCGCCGGGCGCCTAGCGCCCGTGCTGCCTCTAGGCGCCGGGCGCCTAGCGCCCGTGCTGCCTCTAGGCGCCGGGCGCCTAGCGCCCGTGCTGCCTCTAGGCGCCGGGCGCCTAGCGCCCGTGCTGCCTCTAGGCGCCGGGCGCCTAGCGCCCGTGCTGGTCCTAGCCGCCCGTGATGGTCCTAGCCGCCGGGAAACTTCAAAGAGCCCGTTCTCTCAAACCGTGAGGACCCAGAAAACGAGTAAGATATCAAATCGAAGCCCTCGCCGAGACGCACGTGATGCCTCTAGGCGCCGGGCGCCTAGCGCCCGTGCCGCCTCTAGGCGCCGGGCGCCTAGCGCCCGTGCCGCCTCTAGGCGCCGGGCGCCTAGCGCCCGTGCCGCCTCTAGGCGCCGGGCGCCTAGCGCCCGTGCCGCCTCTAGGCGCCGGGCGCCTAGCGCCCGTGCCGCCTCTAGGCGCCGGGCGCCTAGCGCCCGTGCCGCCTCTAGGCGCCGGGCGCCTAGCGCCCGTGCTGCCTCTAGGCGCCGGGCGCCTAGCGCCCGTGCTGCCTCTAGGCGCCGGGCGCCTAGCGCCCGTGCTGCCTCTAGGCGCCGGCGCCTAGCGCCCGTGCTGCCCGTAGGCGCCGGGCGCTTAGCGCCCGTGCTGGCTCGGGTCTTCGAGCGACAATCTTCCGTGCACAAGTCCCAGGCCCCGGTCGTCAGAAGTCTGTACTTTGAATCTTTCCCGAGTCCTCGCGGAATGAATCATTGAGATTTTGCGTACAAAACTCTCGTTCTTACTCCAAACTAAGATCGTCGGAAACACTTCGGAAACTCGTAAGGTATCAACGGAAAGGAAGATCTTAAATTCTTCGTACGAAACAGTGGTGGTTATCCTAAGACACCACTCATCTCAACTCTACGAAGGAATGAAGATCTTCCGAAGAAATCGTAAAAAACAGCGGAAGTCCTAGAGATGGCCCGAAAGGGACCAAACGCGATCGGACAGTCCGTTTACGATTATCTGAGATAGATACGACGATTTACGTTTATCTTTACATAACAAGATAAATGCTAAATTTCCAAAAGGATAAATGTCAAGTTTCCCGAAGATAAATGTCAAGTTTCCCGATAAACATGAAGGCCGACGAAAATGGAAAAAGCCCGCTTCGCGGCCCAAAAGGAGAATAGACCGTCATAAGAAGGAGTATATAAAGGAGCTTTGGGAGAGAAGGAAAGGCAGAGCAAAAATCCTAGAGAAAAAGCAAATCCGAGATTGGAGACCTAGAGAGCTCCTGTTAGTTTAAGAACTTAGAATTTAGGCGGTAGACTAGCAAGGCAAGACCTAGAACGTCCGGCCGCCTCTCGTTCTATTTTCATCTTGTCCGCAGACCCTTATTTCTCGCAGAAGGATCTAACAATCCTCTTACTTAGAGTTCCGCACATAGAAACCCTATGCGTTATTCTCGACACGCCCGTTTCTATGACAAACGCTCATACTAGACGAACTCCGCCAGGCAGTTCGATCTCTTGTTCAAATCTTTCTAACTGAACTACGTCCGACTTGATCCTCGAAAGGGGTACGTAGGCAGCCTTCCTTAAGGTCCAGTCCCAACTCTTAACAAAACCCTTTTTATACGATTTTCGTCTTTTGTTATCTTTCCATATCTTCCGCACTTGTTCGGTCACTTGTCGTTGGCTGTCGCAGAGAATCCGGGCCTTCAAGGAAAGTCGGGTTAACTTGGCTTTCCTCCGTTTTTACTTAACTAAAATCGACAGTGCGAATTTCGGTTCCCACAGTTTGGCGCTAGAAGGAGGGGAGGACGGATTACTCTTACTCTTACGGCCGCAAAACGCTTGATCAAAGCAATGTCTGGAAATATGAAAGACAAACTCGCAGCTCACATCGACGCTGGTAAAACAACTTCAGCAGTGACTGCTCCTACGACCAACGCTTATGCAAACGGTTATCTAAGATTATCATCTTACGGACAAACGTCCCGAGAACGGACCATCCCGACCAGGTTTGGGTCCTATCAACCATGCGCCCCCGTCCAAAGTTCCTGCAACACGGTCCTCGGGTCCATGGACACAACCCCCCTCGCTCGGAAAAATTCAAAAAATGACTTGGTAGTCGAGACGGATTCCTGCCTGCCGTATATAACGGCTATGGTTAGCTTGAACACCAGTTGCCTTAACTATACGGGAAATCGAAATCCTTTCGGAAAAACCAGCGTCACATCAACGGCTTTTTCTAGAGAAAAATCGTAAAAACGTCTAAGTCCCCAGACGGCCCAAAAGGGGCCCGAATCACGGCTAAACGACCCACATACGATTTTAGAGTAGGATCTTGCCCAAGGCTGATATGACGCCCTGATTACCGAGCAGAGTTTCGACTGGAAATGTCTTTTAGAATTTCCCGGAAAAAATAAAGACTTGTTCTCCTGGAGATCGCGAAGAAACCCCAGATTACTCGGGAAATAGAAAGCACGACTGATCGGGTTACCGATCAGCGTTTCTAATGTTAAAATTCGAACACGTTTTACGAAGCACCTTTCGTAAAATAAATCCTCGAAAGTATTTCGCGAGACACCTTTTGCATGATTAAACTCGACAACATTTTACAAAACAGTTTTCGTAAAACTAACTCGATAACATTTTGCAAAATAACTCTCGTAAAATAGAAGGCCAGCAACATTCTAAGAAGCAAACTCCTTGCTGGGATCATGATGAAATCGATGTCCAAAAATCTCGGAAAAACAATTAAAGAAACCTCGAAAGACTAAGTGTCGATCGAGAAACCTTTAAAAAAACCGAGAAAAACAGGCAGGTCCCGCAAGGAAGCACAGTCCCGGGCGGCTAGGCACGACCGTGCTGTCCCTAGGCGCCGGGCGGCTAGCACGCCCGTGCTGTCCCTAGGCGCCAGGCGGCTAGCACGCCCGTGCTGTCCCTAGGCGCCGGGCGGCTAGCACGCTTGTGCTGTCCCTAGGCGCCGGGCGGCTAGCACGCCCGTGCTGTCCCTAGGCGCCGAGCGGCTAGCACGCCCGTGCTGTCCCTAGGCGCCGGGCGGCTAGCACGCCCGTGCTGTCCCTAGGCGCCGAGCGGCTAGCACGCCCGTGCTGTCCCTAGGCGCCGGGCGGCTAGCACGCCCGTGCTGCCCCTAGGCACCGGGCGGCTAACGCGCCCGCGCTGCGCTGGTCGTCGGACAACAAAACATTCGGCGAACGCGGCAAATCCTCGCGAAACCATCCCCGACGATAGTCCAACCAAATACTTTGCATCTTTCGTAAAATAATCCTAGACAATACTTCACGAGACAGCTTCTGCACGATTAAACTCGACAACGTTTTACGAAACAGTTTCCGTAAAATCAACTCGACAACATTTTGTTGAATAACTCTCGTTAAATAAAAGCTCGGCAATATTTTACGAAACATCATTCGTGAAGTATAACAAGATCGTAAGCTTCTTGACCTGACCAGTTCGCTCATATCTTGACGAAACAAGAAGCCCCACTCAAGTGACATCTTGCCGTTCGTTTTCACTTGTCTACCCACCTTAGCCTTCTTCAAGTTTTGCCTACTTCTCCTCCCTTTGCTTCAACGATTCTGCAACGATTCTGCACTGTTCCTTCGGGTTTCATCAAAAATCGATTCTCGATTCAGTGTCAAACTTTTCAAAGACCTTTGACAATGAAACGTTAGAAGACAAAGAGGAACGGACATGAGGCAATCTCGAGTAATCAACGAGACTAAGGCAGAACGCGCAAACCGATCTAATCTCTCGGAAAACCGGGAAACGATCGCCACGCATCCTTGGCATACTCATTCTACTTCATAAAGAAAAAATTCCTTTCAAAAGGCAAACGGCACTCTAAGATTCGTCCAAAACGCTAGCGTCATAACGGCATGGTCAAACCGCTACAAACATAGTATTGAAAACTCTACACCGTCTCTTGTTGCAATCTCGCGACAAGAAACTCGTACAACGTCATACTAATAGCACGACGGGTGAGCTACAAAATTAACGGAATAACCTTCGGTAAAACTCCATGAGTAATTCGAAGCAACTTTCGCCAAAAGACGAAATCAAAGCGGAAACATTTCCCGTGTAACCCGTAACTCAGAAAACTCCGCTAAGATTTGCATGTCTATCTCAACGAACGCTATTCAGCCATCGGCCGACTACGCCTTTCCGTAAAGCCCGAACCTGAATTCGGCACCACCATTAAGGACAATCGTGAACCAATATGACCTTAATGCGAAAGGATCGCAGTCTGATCGTTTACCAACTCCTTGGTTAAACGGCTGAACATAGCCTTCACCCCAAGACAAAACAGCTGAACGATCGCCGCTCCAATCACTTAAGGGCCAGACGATAATCCACGATTTGTCATAAAACTCCAAGTGACCATTTACGTGAGCAACTCTGTCGCATAGCCCAAAAGCGGAAATCATGCGATGAATTTCTCGTAATAAAATCAGTCCTAACAGCCATACGGTTAACGGAAAAATTTGAACTTAACATCGACTGATTAAGTCCTATACGCCCCGTAAACAAAGCATGAAAAGAAACACTCGTGACAAAGCTCCAAGAGTTATACGAGTCGTCCTTAAAATCCCGGAAGGCCAACACTTCGCGAAACAAAGCGAAGGTAGACGCTTCTCCCTGGGTCAAATATACGCGACCCCTGGTCCTAGTTCCTGGATCAAAATTTTATAACTTGCACGTCCAAACTGAAACAACAGTTTCTGACTACGGACATTCGCAAAACATCTCCAAGCCCGCGAACATTTGAAATGCGGCACAAGGGAAAATTGACTCGTACGCATTTGAAATGCGTATACTCATATACTCCCACGATTTTAAAGAAACCGGATTTTCGAAACTCTTTACAAACACAGAAACCGAATTTTCGAAACTCTTCGCAAACAAATTCGCCATTCGCTAAACGGCCTCAACAATGGATCAAGTATCCACCAAATAAATCGTAAACTATCGCCCGGAAACATTCCGCGATTTCTAAAAAGCCCATAGTCCTTTATGGCATAAGAAAAACAAACTTCAAAGCACTGCGAGACGTCGCTTCGTGCCTGAACATTCGTTTTTCGATTAAAACCTTCATACGCCTTCTAAACGGCATCATATCGTTGTTGCTGATCACAACAAACGAACTCTAACGTCCTAAACAGACAAGCCACCTAAGGGTAGGCTCTTTTACATCCGACAAGGATCCCATAGCGCGCTATACAAAAACTCCAAATTTGGTTCAGCACTTCGTAAAGGAAGTAGCTCGATTCGTGCCCAGACAAATCATATAAGCCGATACCACTTCGCGGATTTTAAAACGGTACGAATCAGGTTAAAATCACAAACAGGCAAAACGAAAGCCGATCTGTCATCGCACAGCCTTAGTCTGAGAGTAAACCTAGGTCTTGCCCTAAACCCAGCCTTGCTGGTATCTTAACATCTCATAGGCAAAGCGTCAACGACGCGAGATCCCAAAACTTGTCTCTTCACTCAAGTCTGTACGTTTCCACGAATTTTCGCGTAAATCGTAAACCGCAGGAAAATCTCGCTTTGTACAAACGACGGATATGGTGATCATCAGGGAGGCAGGAATGAGACGACAACTCACACCCTGTCTCTCTAACTTCGATAGACAGAAGTTCTGAAAACGCAACATTAATATTTTGTAAAGATTGAGCCGCAGAGTTCAGTAGATGCCCTGAAAAAGGCCGGGATTCGAAGCCGCCAACGGCCAGTCCCACAAATGTACATCATGGCCTCTTAACGGCCGAAACACAATCAAAATAAAAATCTTCGAAAGGATTGATAAACCTAGACGCTCCCCGGAGCATCACCTTCATCCTCAAAACTCACCCAAAGTAGGAACGGTCTCACCGTCGCCACCATTGGTCGCACCACCACTGCATGTTTCATATGCGCCGGCTTCACGATCCTTGACTGCGTAGTCCTGGTCCTCCGAACCCTCCGAATCCGGGACAAGGGTGCACACGGGTTTCAGACCAGCGAGAATCGAGTCGAAGTCCTCTCCGTCAAACTTGCGAGTCCCCGTCTCCTCAAGACTCTGAATCTTCTCTTGAAGACGACAGACTTTCGAGGACATATGTTCTTCTCTTTCTTCACATTGAGCAACGAACTCACGGTCTTTCCGACGTCACATTCAAGATCGCCAATCAAAGGTGATGAGGATGTCCGCAATGAAATATTCTTAGCCACAAATTTCGACTTTCAACTCATAATCTTCCGCCCGCAAGATCGTCTCCGCGTCTTACAGGCTGGGGGGCTAACTGTTGGGGTCAAAAACGGTTCTCTCGAAATCAACGGTTAAAACTATTTATCATGCGCGGACTTTCCATAAAACAAGCGTCGAAAGCAAGACAAGTCGTATAGCTTAAAGAACCTATGTTAAAGTCGATCGTTCTTGATTTACACGATAAACTTTACGAGAAAACCAAATGAGATTTGGTCGTAAAACTTCGATGATACAATCAAGAAGAACCGAGAGACATTAGGTCCGTAGCTAAGATGACACGACCATACGAAAGTATACGGAAGAAACGGGAAGTAATCTAAGTTTGGACAGGCCGAACGACAAAGAATCCGCCTTGAAACTTCAAAGAGCCCGTTCTCTCAAACCGTGAGGACCCAGAAAACGAGTAAGATATCAAATCGAAGCCCTCGCCGAGACGCACGTGACGCCACTAGGCGCCGGGCGCCTAGCGCCCGTGCTGCCTTTAGGCGCCGGGCGCCTAGCGCCCGTGCTGCCTCTAGGCGCCGGGCGCCTAGCGCCCGTGCTGCCTCTAGGCGCCGGGCGCCTAGCGCCCGTGCTGCCTCTAGGCGCCGGGCGCCTAGCGCCCGTGCTGGTCCTAGCCGCCCGTGATGGTCCTAGCCGCCGGGAAACTTCAAAGAGCCCGTTCTCTCAAACCGTGAGGACCCAGAAAACGAGTAAGATATCAAATCGAAGCCCTCGCCGAGACGCACGTGATGCCTCTAGGCGCCGGGCGCCTAGCGCCCGTGCTGCCTCTAGGCGCCGGGCGCCTAGCGCCCGTGCCGCCTCTAGGCGCCGGGCGCCTAGCGCCCGTGCCGCCTCTAGGCGCCGGGCGCCTAGCGCCCGTGCCGCCTCTAGGCGCCGGGCGCCTAGCGCCCGTGCCTCCTCTAGGCGCCGGGCGCCTAGCGCCCGTGCTGCCTCTAGGCGCCGGGCGCCTAGCGCCCGTGCTGCCTCTAGGCGCCGGGCGCCTAGCGCCCGTGCTGCCTCTAGGCGCCGGCGCCTAGCGCCCGAGCTGCCCGTAGGCGCCGGGCGCTTAGCGCCCGTGCTGGCTCGGGTCTTCGAGCGACAATCTTCCGTGCACAAGTCCCAGGCCCCGGCCGTCAGAAGTCTGTACTTTGAATCTTTCCCGAGTCCTCGCGGAATGAATCATTGAGATTCCGCGTACAAAACTCTCGTTCTTACTCCAAACTAAGATCGTCGGAAACACTTCGGAAACTCGTAAGGTATCAACGGAAAGGAAGATCTTAAATTCTTCGTACGAATCAGTGGTGGTTATCCTAAGACACCACTCATCTCAACTCTACGAAGGAATGAAGATCTTCCGAAGAAATCGTAAAAAACAGCGGAAGTCCTAGAGACGGCCCGAAAGGGACCAAACGCGATCGGACAGTCCGTTTACGATTATCTGAGATAGATACGACGATTTACGTTTATCTTTACATAACAAGATAAATGCTAAATTTCCAAAAGGATAAATGTCAAGTTTCCCGAAGATAAAGGTCAAGTTTCCCGATAAACATGAAGGCCGACGAAAATGGAAAAAGCCCGCTTCGCGGCCCAGAAGGAGAATAGACCGTCATAAGAAGGGGTATATAAAGGAGCTTTGGGAGAGAAGGAAAGGCAGAGCAAAAATCCTAGAGAAAAAGCAAATCCGAGATTGGAGACCTAGAGAGCTCCTGTTAGTTTAAGAACTTAGAATTTAGGCGGTAGACTAGCAAGGCAAGACCTAGAACGTCCGGCCGCCTCTCGTTCTATTTTCATCTTGTCCGCAGACCCTTATTTCTCGCAGAAGGATCTAACAATCCTCTTACTTAGAGTTCCGCACATAGAAACCCTAGGCGTTATTCTCGACACGCCCGTTTCTATGACAAACGCTCATACTAGACGAACTCCGCCAGGCAGTTCGATCTCTTGTTCAAATCTTTCTAACTGAACTACGTCCGACTTGATCCTCGAAAGGGGTACGTAGGCAGCCTTCCTTAAGGTCCAGTCCCAACTCTTAACAAAACCCTTTTTATACGATTTTCGTCTTTTGTTATCTTTCCATATCTTCCGCACTTGTTCGGTCACTTGTCGTTGGCTGTCGCAGAGAATCCGGGCCTTCAAGGAAAGTCGGGTTAACTTGGCTTTCCTCCGTTTTTACTTAACTAAAATCGACAGTGCGAATTTCGGTTCCCACAACAGCTGCCAAATGGCCAATTGAAGATTAGTTGTTGTGTTTATTTCTCGAGTTTATGCCATGTAGTTTTATCTACTTTCACTATGTTTGACTTAATGTAATGTCTCTAGTTTCAATCCTCTAGTTTCTCTCTATAAACTAATCTTTGTATATTTTTACTTCAATATATCATTAACAAATTTCTACTTTTATTTTAACAAATAAACTTCACTGGCCATTTGGAGATTAGTTTTATCAACTTTAACAACAGTTCTACTTTTTACAACATTTCTACTTTTATTAAATATGTACAACATTTCTAAGTTTGGCCAAAATCTATTTATATCATATAAACTATTTTTAAAATTCAAAATTCAATAAATATATCAATAACAACAACTCTGTCCAAAAAAATAACATAATTAAACATTTGGAAATCTAAAAGTGCGATTTAGTTAAATTTAGTTCAACTTAGTATTAGATACAGAATATTGTTGTTGATTTATTACGATGCACAGTTTCACCAATATTTACAATCACACCAATTCTTACAAAGATTTCGAAAGTTATTGAGAAAGATATCCGAATTTCATAGATCGGGTCTGGATGGTCCGCGAAATGGTCCTGTTTGGGTTGTAATTATGCAAGTTTCTGTTGGCCATGTGGTCGTTTAATAAATTTTCGTATTTAAATAAAGATAAAGTGAAACGCGGCGTTTTATTGATATTAGAAATTTGTGTTTCCAACAGCTCGAACTCGGGAACTCGGGTATTATAAATACACATTACCAATTACCAAAATAATAATAGCAAAATTATGGATGAGCAAAATGGGCTCAGGCTCTGATTAAAGATGAATGAATGAAACGACAGCGTTTTGATATTAAAAATATGTGCTTTCATCGCTTCGAACTCGTGAACTCTAGCATGACGGTAGGGGTTTTTGCCACCGAAATAGTGGACTTGGCAATATATTTACCAACACAATTTCTTTTATTCTCTTTAAATCCGAGTTAAAGACAAATAAATGAAACGCGGCGTTTTGTATATCTTGGATATTAAAAATTTGTGATTCCAACGGCTCGAACTCGGGGTCTCGGATATAGAGATAGGGGTTTTTGCCACTGAGCTAGAGGACTTTGCAATGGATATACGAACACAGTTCTTTATCTTCTCTTCATATCGGAGTTAAAGACAAATAAATGAAACGCGGCGTTTTATCGATATTAGAAATTTGTGTTTCCAACAGCTCGAACTCGGGAACTCGGGTATTATAAATACACATTACCAATTACCAAAATAATAATAGCAAAATTATGGATGAGCAAAATGGGCTCAGGCTCTGATTAAAGATGAATGAATGAAACGACAGCGTTTTGATATTAAAAATATGTGCTTTCATCGCTTCGAACTCATGAACTCTAGCATGACGGTAGGGGTTTTTGCCACAGAAATAGTGAACTTGGCAATATATTTACCAACACAATTTCTTTTATTCTCTTTAAATCCGAGTTAAAGACAAATAAATGAAACGCGGCGTTTTGTATATCTTGGATATTAAAAACTTGTGATTCCAACGCCTCGAACTCGGGGTCTCGGATATAGAGAGAGGGGTTTTTGCCACTGAGCTAGTGGAATTTGAAATGGATATACGAACACAGTTCTTTATCTTCTATTCATATCGGAGTTAAAGACAAATAAATGAAACGCGGCGTTTTATCGATATTGAAATTTGTGTTTCCAACAGCTCGAACTCGGGACAAATAAATGAAACGCGGCGTTTTATATATCTTGGGCAAACCGGTTGCGGTTCCCTTGCCTCTTGCCTACGTCTGCCTTGCGAATCATATTATTGCCTTGCCTTACTCTTTAAGAGTGTGTTTGGCGACGAACATGAATGATATGGTTAATAAATCAAAACAAAAACATAAACAAACTGGCAAACATTAACAGGATATTAATTTATAGATGCCATAAAGGTTTCTAATTCTGTAGAATTGTTTTGACAAAGTTAAACCAACAAAATGATGCCATAAAGGTTTCTAATTCTGTAGAATTGTTTTGACAAAGTTAAACCAACAAAATGATAATGCATCAGCCGTAGAATCAAAGTTTCACACCAAAAACAAAAAACCAAACGGATTTTCCTCCACTTGAAACCATCTAAGGTTCTCCTTCTCCAAAGATGGGAACTCCCCTTCCGATTAGCCCTTCATCTCCTGGGAGGATTGGAACTTCCTTCTGCATCATTAGGAGCTGGTAGATAAGGTTTGGGAAGATGAGGTCCGTGCACCAATCTGATCGGCGTACCATCTCGATCACCTGATCGTACACGAGTCTTCCAAAGTCAACCTTCTTTCGAGTAGCAACCGCGTATAGGAGGCGAAGACGGTCATGGATCATCACATCAGTGTCTGGACCCGGTAACCAATTCAGCCTACACACGCGGTAAAGGATCTGGTATGGTTTGATCAAAGCATCGAGCCTAAATCCATTCCACCTCAAGCAATTGCCTCTAGTGAGGTAAGCGATAGCCTGGTTCAGAACAACTGCCTCCCAATGAAATGAGTCCTCCACAAAAGGTGTTTTCATGAGAATGTTTATCACCGAGGGCATAAAACGATACATGGTTCCGCGGATAAGAGAACCGTAACCATCAAAGGGCTTGTTTGTAATAAACTCCCTAACTACCCTAGGACAAAACGGCTGGACATGCAAGACCGTATAAGTCCAACCAACGCTATCTATAACCCTAAACACCTCAGCTAACAGGGGATCATCGGGATTTAGAGAAGCTTGGACAACGAATCCTCTAAGACATAGATACTTATACCCGGTAGCGGCGTCGTCGCTGTGAAAGCGGCGAGTGCTTTCTCCGATGGTGGCTAGGGTTTCGGAATATATCAGACGACTACTGTAGATACGGTCTTCAAAGGACACCAGCGGGATTTGGGGGCGGAAGCGATTAGACATTCTCTGAATGCCTCGATGGGAAGGTGAACGATTGTGATATCTCTTGGCCGATCTGAAGTTATAGAGAGGGAAAGGGAGATGGAAGTAGACGTCTCTTGAGTCTCCCACCCCTTGAATGATGAAACGGACTTAAATAGGGCTGGGCATTTTACCCGGACCCGAATACCCTACCCGAAACCGACCGAAAATACCCGATCCGAATAAGAACCGACCCGATGAAATTACCCGATCGGGTCCTGTTGCAGAGGACCCGCGGGTCTTGGACCCGACCCGGCCCGAATCCGAAATCCGACGGATACCCTAATTGATAATGTCAATTAAATAAAAGGCATTGAAAAGGTGTGTTTCCAACAGCTCGAACTCGGGAACATAGTGATAGGGGTCTTTGCCACTGAGCTAGTGGACTTTTACAATGGTTTCAACACCCATTTCATCTTCAACACCCTACTTTTTCTCTTTTTAACATTCCACATCATCTTCTCTCTCATCCACCTAATTTTTTCAACACCTTTTCATTTTTAACCTCTACAATGTGTTGGGGTCAAAAACGGTTCTCTCGAAATCAACGGCTAAAACTATTTATCATGCGCGGACTTTCCATAAAACAAGCGTCGAGAGCAAGACAAGTCGTATAGCTTAAAGAACCTATGTTAAAGTCGATCGTTCTTGATTTACACGATAAACTTTACGAGAAAACCAAATAAGATTTAGTCGTAAAACTTCGATGATACAATCAAGAAGAACCGAGAGACATTAGGTCCGTAACTAAGATGACACGACCATACGAAATTATACGGAAGAAACGGGAAGTAATCTAAGTTTGGAAAGGCCGAACGACAAAGAATCCGCCTTGAAACTTCAAAGAGCCCGTTCTCTCAAACCGTGAGGACCCAGAAAACGAGTAAGATATCAAATCGAATCCCTCGCCGAGACGCACGTGATGCCTCTAGGCGCCGGGCGCCTAGCGCCCGTGCTGCCTCTAGGCGCCGGGCGCCAAGCGCCCGTGCTGCCTCTAGGCGCCGGGCGCCTAGCGCTCGTGCGGCCTATGCTGCCTCTAGGCGTCGGGCGCCTAGCGCCCGTGATGGTCCTAGCCGCCGGGAAACTTCAAAGAGTCCGTTCTCTCCAACCGTGAGGACCCAGAAAACGAGTAAGATATCAAATCGAAGCCCTCGCCGAGACGCACGTGATGCCTTTAGGCGCCGGGCGCCTAGCGCCCGTGCTGCCTCTAGGCGCCGGGCGCCTAGCGCCCGTGCTGCCTCTAGGCGACGGGCGCCTAGCGCCCGTGCTGCCTCTAGGCGCCGGGCGCCTAGCGCCCGTGCTGCCTCTAGGCGACGGGCGCCTAGCGCCCGTGCTGCCTCTAGGCGCCGGGCGCCTTGCGCCCGTGCTGCCTCTAGGCGCCGGGCGCCTTGCGCCCGTGCTGCCTCTAGGCGCCGGGCGCCTAGCGCCCGTGCTGCCTCTAGGCGCCGGGCGCCTAGCGCCCGTGCTGCCTCTAGGCGCCGGGCGCCTAGCGCCCGTGCTGCCTCTAGGCGCCGGGCGCCTAGCGCCCGTGCTGCCTCTAGGCGTCGGGCGCCTAGCGCCCGTGCTGCCTCTAGGCGCCGGGCGCCTAGCGCCCGTGCTGCCTCTAGGCGCCGGGCGCCTAGCGCCCGTGCTGCCTCTAGGCGCCGGGCGCCTAGCGCCCGTGCTGCCTCTAGGCGCCGGGCGCCTAGCGCCCGTGCTGCCTCTAGGCGCCGGGCGCCTAGCGCCCGTGCTGCCTCTAGGCGCCGGGCGCCTTGCGCCCGTGCTGGCTCGGGTTTTCGAGCGACAATCTTCCGTGCACAAGTCCCATGCCCCCGGCCGTCAGAAGTCTGTACTTTGAATCTTTCCCGAGTCCTCGCGGAATGAATCATTGAGATTCCGCGTACAAAACTCTCGTTCTTACTCCAAACTAAGATCGTCGGAAACACTTCGGAAACTCGTAAGGGATCAACGGAAAGGAAGATCTTAAATTCTTCATACAAAACGATGATGGTTATCTAAAACACCACGCATCTCAACTCTACGAAGGATTGAAGATCTTCCGAAGAAATCGTAGAAAACAACGGAAATCCTCGAAACGGCCCGAAAGGGACCAAACGCGATCGGACAACCCATTTACGATTATCTAGGATATGTACAGCGATTCACGTCTATCTTTACGCAACAAGATAAATGCTAAATTTCCGGAAGGATAAATGTCAAGTTTCCCGAAGATAAACATGAAGGTCGGCGAAAATGGAAAAAAGCCCGCCTTGCGGCCCAGAAGAAGAATAGACCGTCATAGGAAGGAGTATATAAGGGAGCTTTGGGAGAGGAAGAAAGGCAGAGAAAAAATCCTAGAGAGAATGCAAATCCGAGATTGGAGACCTAGAGAGCTCCTGTTAGCCTAAGAACTTAGAATTTAGGCGGTAGACTAGCAAGGCAAGACCTAGAACGTCCGGCCGCCTCTCGTTCTATTTTCATCTTGTCCGCAGACCCTTATTTCTCGCGGAAGGATCTAACAATCCTTTTACTTAGAGCTCCGCACATAGAAACCCTAGGCGTTATTCTCGACACGCCCGTTTCTATGACAAACGCTCATACTAGACGAACTCCGCCAGGCAGTTCGATCTCTTGTTCAAATCTTTCTAACTGAACTACGTCCGACTTGATCCTCGAAAGGGGTACGTAGGCAGCCTTCCTTAAGGTCCAGTCCCAACTCTTAACAAAACCCTTTTTATACGATTTTCGTCTTTTGTTATCTTTCCATATCTTCCGCACTTGTTCGGTCACTTGTCGTTGGCTGTCGCAGAGAATCCGGGCCTTCAAGGAAAGTCGGGTTAACTTGGCTTTCCTCCGTTTTTACTTATCAAAATCGACAATGCGAATTTCGGTTCCCACAGTTTGGCGCTAGAAGGAGGGGAGGACGGATTACTCTTACTCTTACGGCCGCAAAACGCTTGATCAAAGCAATGTCTGGAAATATGAAAGACAAACTCGCAGCTCACATCGACCCTGGTACAAAAAACTTCAGCAGTGACTGCTCCTACGACCAACGCTTATGCAAACAGTTATCTAAGATTATCATCTTACGGACAAACGTCCTGAGAACGGACCATCCCGACCAAGTTTCTGCAACACGGTCCTCAGGTCCATGACACAACCCCCCTCGCTCGGAAAAATTCAAAAAATGACTTGGTAGTCGAGACGGATTCCTGCCTGTCGTATACAACGGCTGTGGTTAGCTTGAACACCAGTTGCCTTAACAATACGGGGAATCGAAATCCTTTCGGAAAAACCAGCGTCACATCAACGGCTTTTTCTAAAGAAAAATCGTAAAAACGTCTAAGTCCCAAGACGACCCAAAAGGGGCCTGAATCACGGCTAAACGACCCACATACGATTTTAGAGTAGGATCGAGCCCAAGGCTGATATGACGGTCTGATTACCGAGCAGAGTTTCGACTGGAAATGTCTTTTTAGAATTTCCCGGAAAAATAAAGACTTGTTCTCCTGGAAATCGTGGAGAAACCCCAGATTACTCATGAACCAGAAGCACGACTGATCGGGTTACCAATCAGCGTTTCTAATCTAAAATTCGATAAAGTTTTACGGAACACCTTTCGTAAACTAAATTCTCGAAATATTTCACGAGACAGCTTTTGCACGATTAAACTCGACAACATTTTACAAAATAGTTTCCGTAAAATTACCTCGACAACATTTTGTGAAATAACTCTCGTAAAATAAAAGGTCAACAACGTTCTAAGAAACAATTCCTTGCTGGGATCATGATGAAATCGATGTCCAAAAGTCTCGGAAAAACAATTAAAGAAACCTCGAGAGACTAAGTGTCGATCGAGAAACCTCTAAAAAACCGAGAAAAACAGGCAGGTCCCGCGAGGAAGCACAGTCCCGGGCGGCTAGGCACGACCGTGCTGTCCCTAGGCGCCGAGCGGCTAGCACGCCCGTGCTGTCCCTAGGCGCCGGGCGGCTAGCACGCCCGTGCTGCCCCTAGGCGCCGGGCGGCTAACGCGCCCGCGCTGCGCTGGTCGTCGGACAACAAAACATTCGGCGAACGCGGCAAATCCTCGCGAAACCATCCCCGACGATAGTCCAACCAAATACTTTGCATCTTTCGTAAAATAATCCTAGACAATACTTCACGAGACAGCTTCTGCACGATTAAACTCGACAACGTTTTACGAAACAGTTTCCGTAAAATTAACTCGACAACATTTTGTTGAATAACTCTCGTTAAATAAAAGCTCGGCAATATTTTACGAAACATCATTCGTGAAGTATAACAAGATCGCAAGCTTCTTGACCTGACCAGTTCGCTTATAGCTTGACGAAACAAGAAGCTCCACTCAAGTGACATCTTGCCGTTCGTTTTCACTTGTCTACCCACCTTAGCCTTCTTCGAGTTTTGCCTACATCTCCTCCCTTTGCTTCAACGATTCTGCAACGATTCTGCACTGTTCCTTCGGGTTTCAACAAAAATCGATTATCGATTCAGTGTCAGACTTTTCGAAGACCTTTGACAATGAAACGTTAGAAGACAAAGAGGAACGGACATGAGGCAATCTCGAGTAATCAACGAGACTAAGGTACGTCCGACTTAGAAAATTTTATCAAGGTTTTAATTTTTTCGTAGGCAAGGAATGAGAACGTCTTGTAAACTGCCGTAAAATTTAGGGAACTTAGAACCTAGGTGGATAGTCTAGCAAGCTAAGTCTTAGGCATTTTCTTCCAGTTTCGTTCTATTGTTCCTTGACTGTCTAGGCAGAACGCGCAAACCGATCTAATCTCTCGGAAAACCGAGAAACGATCGCCACGCATCCTTGGCATACTCATTCTACTTCATAAAGAAAAAATTCCTTTCAAAAGGCAAACGGCACTCTAAGATTCGTCCGAAACGCTAGCGGCATAACGGCATGGTCAAACCGTTACAAACATAGTCTTGAAAACTCTACACCGTCTCTTGTTGCAATCTCGCGATAAGAAACTCGTACAACGTCAGACTAATAGCACGACGGTGAGCTACAAAATTAACGGAATAACCTTCGGTAAAACTCCATGAGTAATTCGAAGCAACTTTCGCCAAAAGACGAAATCAAAGCGGAAACATTTCTCGTGTAACCCATAACTCGGAAAACTCCGCTAAGATTTGCATGTCTATCTCAACGAACGCTATTCGGCCATCGGCCGACTACGCCTTTCCATAAAGCCCGAACCTGAATTCGGCATCACCATTAAGGACAATCGTGAACCAGTATGACCCTAATGCGAAAGGATCGCAGTCTGATCGTTTACCAACTCCTTGGTTAAACGGCTGAACATAGCCGTCACGCCAAGACAAAACAGCTGAACGATCACCGCTCCAATCACTTAAGGGCCAAACGATAATCCACGATTTGTCATAAAACTCCAAGTGACCATTTACGCGAGCAACTCAGTCGCATAGCCCAAAAGCGGAAATCATGCGATGAATTTCTCGTAATAAAATCAGTCCTAACAGCCATACGGTTAACGGAAAAATTTGAACTTAACATCGACTGATTAAGTTCTATACGCCCCGTAAACAAAGCATGAAAAGAAACACTCGTGACAAAGCTCCAAGAGTTATACGAGTTGTCCTTAAAATCCCGGAAGGCCAACACCTCGCGAAACAAAGCGAAGGTAGACGCTTCTCCCTGGGTCAAATATACGCGACCCCTAGTCTAATTCCTGGATCAAAATTTTATAACTTGCACGTCCAAACTGAAACAACAGTTTCTGACTACGGACATTCGCAAAACATCTCCAAGCCCGCGAACATTTGAAATGCGGTACAAGGGAAAATTGACTCGTACGCATTTGAAATGCGTATACTCATATACTCCCACGATTTTAAAAAAACCAGATTTTTGAAACTCTTTACAAACACAGAAACCGAATTTTCGAAACTCTTCGCAAACAAATTCTCCATTCGCTAAACGGCCTCAACAATGGATCAAGTATCCACCAAATAAATCGTAAACTATCGCCCGGAAACATTCCGCGATTTCTAAAAAGCCCATAGTCCTTTATAGCATAAGAAAAACAAACTTCAAAGCACTGCGAGACGTCGCTTCGTGCCTGAACATTCGTTTTTCGATTAAAACCTTCATACGCCTTCTAAACGGCATCATATCGTTGTTGCTGATCACAACAAACGTACTCTAACGTCCTAAACAGACAAGCCACCTAAGGGTAGGCTCTTTTACATCCGACAAGGATCCCATAGCGCGCTATACAAAAACTCCAAATTTGGTTCAGCACTTCGTAAAGGAAGTAGCTCGATTCGTGCCCAGACAAATCATATAAGCCGATACCACTTCGCGGATTTTAAAACGGTACGAATCAGGTTAAAATCACAAACAGGCAAAACGAAAGCCGATTTGTCATCGCACAGCCTTAGTCTGAGAGTAAACCTAGGTCTTGCCCTAAACCCAGCCTTGCTGGTATCTTAACATCTCATAGGCAAAGCGTCAACGACGCGAGATCCCAAAACTTGTCTCTTCACTCAAGTCTGTACGTTTCCACGAATTTTCGCGTAAATCGTAAACCGCAGGAAAATCTCGCTTTGTACACACGACGGATACGGTGATCATCAGGGAGGCAGGAATGAGACGACAACTCACACCCTGTCCCTCTAACTTCGATAGACAGAAGTTCTGAAAACGCAACATTAATATTTTGTAAAGATTGAGCCGCAGAGTTCAACAGATGCCTTGAAAAAGGCCGGGATTCGAAGCCGCCAACGGCCAGTCCCACAAATGTACATCATGGCCTCTTAACGGCCGAAACACAATCAAAATAAAAATCTCCGAAAGGATTGATAAACCTAGACGCTCCCCGGAGCATCACCTTCATCCTCAAAACTCACCTAAAGTAGGAACGGTCTCACCGTCGCCTCCATTGGTCGTACCACCGCTGCATGTTTCATATGCGCCGGCTTCACGATCCTTAACTGCGTAGTCCTGGTCCTCCGAACCCTCCGAATCCGGGACAAGGGTGCACACGGGTTTCAGACCAGTGAGAATCGAGTCGAAGTCCTCTCCGTCAAACTTGCGAGTCCCCGTCTCCTCAAGATTCTGAATCTTCTTTTGAAGACGACGGACTTTCGAGGACATATGTTCTTCTCTTTCTTCACATTGAGCAACGAACTCACGGTCTTTCCGACGTCACGTTCAAGATCGCCAATCAAACGTGATGAGGATGTCCGCAATGAAATATTCTTAGCCACAAATTTCGACTTTCAACTCATAATCCTCCGCCCGCAAGATCGTCTCCGCGTCTTACAGGCTGGGGGGCTAACTGTTGGGGTCAAAAACGGTTCTCTCGAAATCAACGGCTAAAACTATTTATCATGCGCGGACTTTCCATAAAACAAGCGTCGAGAGCAAGACAAGTCGTATAGCTTAAAGAACCTATGTTAAAGTCGATCGTTCTTGATTTACACGATAAACTTTACGAGAAACCCAAATAAGATTTAGTCGTAAAACTTCGATGATACAATCAAGAAGAACCGAGAGACATTAGGTCCGTAGCTAAGATGACACGACCATATGAAATTATACGGAAGAAACGGGAAGTAATCTAAGTTTGGAAAGGCCGAACGACAAAGAATCCGCCTTGAAACTTCAAAGAGCCCGTTCTCTCAAACCGTGAGGACCCAGAAAACGAGTAAGATATCAAATCGAAGCCCTCGCCGAGACGCACGTGATGCCTCTAGGCGCCGGGCGCCTAGCGCCCGTGCTGCCTCTAGGCGCCGGGCGCCTAGCGCCCGTGCTGCCTCTAGGCGACGGGCGCCTAGCGCCCGTGCTGCCTCTAGGCGCCGGGCGCCTAGCGCCCGTGCTGCCTCTAGGCGCCGGGCGCCAAGCGCCCGTGCTGCCTCTAGGCGCCGGGCGCCTAGCGCTCGTGCGGCCTCTAGGCGCCGGGCGCCTAGCGCCCGTGCTGCCTCTAGGCGTCGGGCGCCTAGCGCCCGTGATGGTCCTAGCCGCCGGGAAACTTCAAAGAGTCCGTTCTCTCCAACCGTGAGGACCCAGAAAACGAGTAAGATATCAAATCGAAGCCCTCGCCGAGACGCACGTGATGCCTTTAGGCGCCGGGCGCCTAGCGCCCGTGCTGCCTCTATGCGCCGGGCGCCTAGCGCCCGTGCTGCCTCTAGGCGACGGGCGCCTAGCGCCCGTGCTGCCTCTAGGCGCCGGGCGCCTAGCGCCCGTGCTGCCTCTAGGCGCCGGGCGCCTAGCGCCCGTGCTGCCTCTAGGCGCCGGGCGCCTAGCGCCCGTGCTGCCTCTAGGCGCCGGGCGCCTAGCGCCCGTGCTGCCTCTAGGCGCCGGGCGCCTTGCGCCCGTGCTGGCTCGGGTTTTCGAGCGACAATCTTCCGTGCACAAGTCCCATGCCCCCGGCCGTCAGAAGTCTGTACTTTGAATCTTTTCCGAGTCCTCGCGGAATGAATCATTGAGATTCCGCGTACAAAACTCTCGTTCTTACTCCAAACTAAGATCGTCGGAAACACTTCGGAAACTCGTAAGGGATCAACGGAAAGGAAGATCTTAAATTCTTCATACGAAACGATGATGGTTATCTAAAACACCACGCATCTCAACTCTACGAAGGATTGAAGATCTTCCGAAGAAATCGTAGAAAACAGCGGAAATCCTCGAAACGGCCCGAAAGGGACCAAACGCGATCGGACAACCCATTTACGATTATCTAGGATATGTACAGCGATTCACGTCTATCTTTACGCAACAAGATAAATGCTAAATTTCCGGAAGGATAAATGTCAAGTTTCCCGAAGATAAACATGAAGGTCGGCGAAAATGGAAAAAAGCCCGCCTTGCGGCCCAGAAGAAGAATAGACCGTCATAGGAAGGAGTATATAAGGGAGCTTTGGGAGAGGAAGAAAGGCAGAGAAAAAATCCTAGAGAGAATGCAAATCCGAGATTGGAGACCTAGAGAGCTCCTGTTAGCCTAAGAACTTAGAATTTAGGCGGTAGACTAGCAAGGCAAGACCTAGAACGTCCGGCCGCCTCTCGTTCTATTTTCATCTTGTCCGCAGACCCTTATTTCTCGCGGAAGGATCTAACAATCCTTTTACTTAGAGCTCCGCACATAGAAACCCTAGGCGTTATTCTCGACACGCCCGTTTCTATGACAAACGCTCATACTAGACGAACTCCGCCAGGCAGTTCGATCTCTTGTTCAAATCTTTCTAACTGAACTACGTCCGACTTGATCCTCGAAAGGGGTACGTAGGCAGCCTTCCTTAAGGTCCAGTCCCAACTCTTAACAAAACCCTTTTTATACGATTTTCGTCTTTTGTTATCTTTCCATATCTTCCGCACTTGTTCGGTCACTTGTCGTTGGCTGTCGCAGAGAATCCGGGCCTTCAAGGAAAGTCGGGTTAACTTGGCTTTCCTCCGTTTTTACTTATCAAAATCGACAGTGCGAATTTCGGTTCCCACACAATGGTTTGTGTAAAAAACTTCAACACCATGTCCCACAATTTGCTATTCTTATTCTTTTATCTTTATAATATAATAGTTACATATTAATAATATTTTTGAATTTAATTAGTTTAAAAACTAAAATAACATAAATATTAACAAGAAGAATTTTGAGTTTAAAAAATATTATTACTGGAATTCAATTAACAAAAAAAATTAAAAAATTCAAATAATTGATTATAGGAAAAAAATGACATTTTTTTGTTCTGTGTCCAAATGAAACGAAAGTAGTCTCTATTTATAGATCATAAAAAGTTATAAATTTTGATATAATTTTTATTATTTTAAAATAAAAATATTGTATAGTAAATAAGTTTGAATTTATGGGTGAGAATAAAACTAAAACAGATCTGAACAACAATTCTATCTAATCAATTTGTGCCATGTGGTAAAGATGGCCCACATCAATTTTTATCAACATGTTGAAACTTTACAACACTTGTTGAATCCACGTAGATATACACAATATTTCAACACCCTTATTGCAAGGTATTCAACAGTTGAAACTCAGTTTCAACACCCCCATTGTAGATGGTCGAAGACCATAACTAGGGCTGTTCAATGTGGAAAAACTTAACCGTACCGAACCGAAATAGACAATGTGGTTTGGATTTGGCATATACCATACAAACCGAATGAATGTGATTTTCTAAAAACCGTACGATTTGGGCCATAATAGATAAGTATAGGAATAAGCCAAGCTCAATACTAATAATGTTAGGTTATCTTGCCAAATACCTAGAGTTTCTTAAGTTCACCTAGTTTTACAGAGCAAGCCTTCTATTCTTGCCAAAGGTGGGTTTCTTTAACCTGTTAATTCTTCCCTTAACATTATACAAAACTACTTCTCGCACGACTTCTCATTGCAACAGTCGCATCATTTATTTTTCTAAAAAAAAAGTTCTACAACAAATTTAACAACAAATTTTAAAAAAAAATGTACTTGAAACATTTGATGAAAATAAAAACGGGCACTCAAGAAAAATCGCAAGGATTGCCATCTTTGGTTTATTGTTTCCAACACCCTATATGGTATCTAAAGCTTCCATTCCAGATGCTTTGTTTCGTCGTACATCTCTGCAGCAAGTTTCTCCCTCATTATCTCCATATTAGAATCACAAAGATGTTTGTGATCAAATGTTCTACAACAAATTTAACAACAAATTTTAAAAAAAAATGTACTTGAAACATTTGATGAAAATAAAAACGGGCACTCAAGAAAAATCGCAAGGGTTGCCATCTTAGGTTTATTGTTTCCAACACCCTATATGGTATCTAAAGCTTCCATTCCAGATGCTTTGTTTCGTCGTACATCTCTGCAGCAAGTTTCTCCCTCATTATCTCCATATTTGAATCACAAAGATGTTTGTGATCAAATGGCACACCCATTACTAGACACTCAATGAATTTGACTGCGTAAATTCCACAGTTTCCATAAGGAGATTTGGCTTGCGGAACCCCATCCGTTACAAATTGGATGGAAAACTTGTCAGTGTCTTTAAACTGCGTATCTTCGTCATCAGATAAAGAAGACAAGACGTAAGGAATCATGTGAGCAAAAGGATTCGCCGCCTCTATTATTCTGTCCTTCTTAATAGCACCGGTAGAATTATCATAGATCTTGATAGTCCGGCCCGGGATAGAAACAACCATCGTCACCCAGTGATTGTTATTTGCCATCAGAATTGAATATATTGTATCGACATCTCGTCCCCATCGCTTGCCGGGTGGGATAAGATATGGCTGCTTACCGTCGAAGTAACCACGGACTCCCTTAGGTATGTTCGACTGATCTTTTAACCAGTGAACGTACTTGACTGTCCAATACCCTGGGAATAGTCCATCCATTATTGCAATCCTTGGAGATATGAAAGAACTCGGATTTCTGGAGAACCTTAGTCTGTACAGCGCTAAGGGTACGTCAAGGTGCTGCACTAGAAGATATAAGAAGCTTAGAATTCCTTAACACACCGAGGGTATTATTTTCCATTTCTTTGACTTACAATGTAATCCAACCAAGCCCTCGGCTTCAAAAATGCAGCGAAAAAGTCTTCGGCCTTCCTACCAGTATCACCAGGCGGATAATTGGTTAATCCTCTACATTAAGACCGACAGTTACCTCAAGTTAGACAAAGAATGGTTAAAACAAAGAATGGGAAATTCGGAATCAGAAGATAATTACTTTTTTTTGACGAAAGTTCTCAATGCTATAACCTTTGCTTTATCAACTGGGCCATACACAACCTTTTTTTGGGACATTCCAGCAACCCTTGCAGAACTCCTAATACTTGGCGTAATAATGGTGGATGAGGCTCTTTGGGGTTCATTGCCTACTTCTTTATTCTGTCATTTATGGCAGCGAAACAACAACAAATCAATTCATTACTTCAGAAACCTATAACAACATCACGGCTTTATGCTTCAATGGTATTTTTACATACCGAACCATCGACTCTGATGTTTGGAACTCGCAATTTAGCTTCCAATGATAACACTCTATTTACCAGATCGGCACATTTTTTCACCACACGGTAATCTCGTTCCAATGCATCCACTCTATCAATTAGATTTTGCAGGGAACCTACGTCTGTAGGCTCTATCATCAACACTTCATATGTTGGGGTCTTCCTCCGTTGTACGAAGAAATTTCCATCATCATCGCTTTCTCTTTCTGCAATGTCACAAGAGTTTTCACCTCCATCTCCTGCGTTTCTCTTGCTCTCTGCTTGCCAACTTCTTTGATTTCTTCGATTTCCGCTGGCTTGCAACACGGCTACGGTTGTTATTAGATATCATCGGTGTCAGTGGGTACTCCGGCAAGGCTTGCCAAGTAATGGTACTCAGAGAATTGCCTTGGCTAAGGAACTCCAAAAGATTGTCAACCTTAGGATCCTCATCTCGGTGTTCCCAACCAGGATGAACTTCATTCATGATTCTCGGACACATACAAGTTACCTATACAACAAATTACACACAGTGGTTGTCAATAGAAATTAAAATACAAAGTTTTGATGAATCCATACGATGTTAACATACCTTCGCGTTTTGTAATCTATTACCCAAGGAGAGCTTTCCATTCGAACCTTTGAACCTCAGTAACGATGGACCACTTGAACTGATAGGACGCCCAATTGCTTCTCCAAGACAGGGTATATAAGCGTACGCCCAAACCTGGATCACTTGCACGAACCCCTTGCAGACATAAGAACCCTGCTTGATGTCACCACTCTCTGTTTTGCTCTTAATCTGGTTGACAAGTTCAACGAAAGCCACTCTTCCCCTGGGATACTGCTCGAAAATCTCCAAATCCATAAGCAGCTTTGCTTGAGCAGGAGGGATAGGTTCTCTTCGATCAAGGCCAAGTAAACCGCCTGTCAAGATTGCCAAATAACACAGCCTAATCTGGTCTTCCTTACACCAGGATTTGCAAACATCAGGATACAGACGACAGAGTGCACATATGTCTGCAGCGCTTGGTGTTGATTGGGAGCGTTTCAGGTTGAACAGCGCCCAAAAACTATTACTTTTCTCCACATCTTCCACTACCATTGCATTAGGTATTGGACCACAGTTTAGACCTGTGATCTCTTCAAACTCAAATAACGAGAAACGGGCAGGCTGGTTCTCTATCAAAAACCAAATCTCATGTTTTTTCCTGCAATAGAGTTGTCTTGAAAGAATGTAATGAACCAATGTTGAGCTCCATGCGAACTCCAGATTCACGTACTTGATAATTACCCCGAGTGGAGACTTTTCAACATGCTCCCACACTTCAGCACTAACTACATCTTTGACTGCTTTCACGGTCTTGAAAGTCGAGCTGTAATTTATAAAATTCTTTGGATCTGGCCTTGTTTCGTCGGAAAACAAACTTCGAGGGAACTCCATAGTATCAACCAAACACAGAGTGGCAACCCCTAGAAACAGAGGAAGAAGGTGAAGGATTTTCTTCATCATTGTTTCTAATCAAACAAGTAAAACAGAAAGAAAGACCCAGAAAGATCGGAAACGTAATTTGGAAATGGTTCTCCTTATTATAAACTTCGTTGAGATCGCCCGACGGGTACTGATGAATAGAGGATCGCGTAGGGCAGAAGACGAAAGAGAGAAAGTGAATTGAAGACGAACGAGAAAAAATTACCTTTTTACCCTAATGGATTAAATCGAAACATTAACATGTTGGCAAGCTAACAGCTGAATATTGGCAAGTTAAAAGCTAATTATTGGGAAGCTAGCAGGTCTTATACGTCAATTTAGTTCAATTTTTGCAAGAGAGCAGCCGGTTAATGGCAAGGGAAAAGCAACTATAATTGTTGGCAAGGGAAAAGCAGCTATAATTGTTCGCAAGGGTATAGCCGTTTATAGCCAGTGGAAGAGCAACTACAACTGGTTCAACCATTGCAGAAAATCATGTATACTCGTAACAATATCCGAATTAATAAAGCACTCTTTTAGCTAGAGTTTCCATAGTGCTGCGACCAGATAACATAACATAAAAACTAGATCCTTTATCCAAAAGGCAGTTTCATATATATTTCCCTTTCGTGGAAGAGCTTACAACCACACAGGGTTGGTTCACATCATCCGACGCTTTTCTCTTCCGATTAGCTTCACCAACCGCAGTGGATGCGGTAGCCCCCTCCTCTGATTCCTGTAGTTACAGTTATAATAACCAGGGGCTACTTGATATTATAAAGAGAATATCTGGACATACTCTAGTATTACAAAGTGTTACTTGCTCAACAAGCGGTGGTTCTCCATTCCTTGTTGATGCACTCCTTTCCTTCGCTTCCTTCACAAAAGCTTCCACTTCTCTAAGTCTTTTATCCATCTTATCAACCTTGTCAATGACAACCTTAATCCCCCTGTCGACGGAATTCTTCAACCCTTCTTCAATCAAAGTACGAAGAGAAATATTATCTTCCTCCTCGACTTTATTCATGCGCCCATCTCGGGCTGGCTCTTTCCTAGCAGCCACATCTTGATTGTACATATCTTCAAACCATATTGACTTATGATTCGTGACGAGACACTGTGTCAAACCGTCAAGAATAACATCACCGACGTCATGGACTTCTTCTTCTTCGAAGATTCGCTCAAGCTTAGATACTTCGTGAACTGACGGGAGCAAGATACTTTCAATTACCTGCCATTTTAGATATCATTTCAATTCAATAAACACAACTTTTTATGCAACCAAAAAGCAGTTTAGATTTAAATTAATGATAACCTTTGTATTGCCAAGTGCTTTATTTATGTCCGAAAGTGGAAAACCAGTCAGGGCACTTGGTACGTACTGAGACTTGCACATACGAGGACAACTGCTCTCTGTGTAACCTCTATGAAGTTCACGAAATTTCTTCTTCAGCTGTGGAATTGCCTCAAACGGTAGAAGCTCCAGAGAAGTACAGAAACTTGGAAATGTGAACCCACCTTTGCTGACAACTCCACCAAAGTGATCCACTGCACGAACGATATCCCTCATATTTTGATCAAATGATAATCTTCCCCAAGGAAACGTCTTACACATCTCAAGATCATTCACAGCTCTTAAAAAAAAGGGCTCCACGGAGGGTGCTTTGTCTCCGGTCCTGCTCTTTCCTATTAGAATGCTAGATAAGAAGTAGAGTACACACATCTTCAACCTATCTGGACATGCTTCCATTTTCCCCAGCTTCTCTTCAACATCTTCATATGCCATTCTACTTCCTTCGGGAAACTGTCTTCTCGCAAAACCTAAGCCTCCCAACTGTTCATAGTTATGTGGATAACGCCGACAGTTTAAACCAGATATCAGCGCGTGTTCTCTGAGTGAATATCGGATGGGGGTCCCATTGACTACAAACCAAGCTTCCTTTTTCTTCTCCGTACACACAGTTCGAAATAAAAGCATCCACATTCCCATAACCTTGTGGTGTTTCTCCTGGGGCATGTGGAAGAAGTGTTTGAATTGATCGTGTGTCTCAAACCATCTCCTCTCGTCTGCTGTAAGCGGGACTTTTAAAGCATTCAATTTCTTTACTGCCTTTTGGATGTAACACCTTGTAGAGAGCTTGATTTGCTTCTTATAGTCCGTCGGATTGAAGCACATCCGCTTTGGTTGCAGTGGTTCCTTTCCGCCCACCTGAAATACAATAATTCATGTCAATGGTAGTGAAGCCACGTGTAATACAATCGTTCAACAGAGAACTCTGTTGTGTTTCCTAGTTCTACGTACAGAAAGAAAGAGACGGCTAATACTCTCCAAAGATATATGTTAGATTACTCTCTCAGCTACATACCGTTTCATGAGCTTTCGCCGGGTTGCTGTCGTGTCGCCTGTTCTTCACTTCTACAGTAGCAGGCTGCTTTGGCTCCCTCCGCGACATTTGCAATACTTCTGTAACAAATGTACCAAAGGGTTTCAAAGGCTTAACCGTCTGAACGACCTTTGGATCCCGCTGTCTGACAGGAAAATGTCGCGGTGTCGTCTTTTTACGGACCATCCCAAAACCCTAAATCTCAAAACTTCTATTTCGATTACCAGAATATTAAAAGGTACTGAATGATATTACTTTTGATATTTGGTTAATAAAAAGGGAAAAGAGGTTTATTACAAATAAGCCCTAAATGAGGATTTGAGGGTTGAGCAAATTGCTCCAATCATGAAACCTCAAAAAAAATTTTAAAGAATTTACTTATTTACACAATAGTCCTTGACATTAATAAATATTACACAATAGTACTTAACATTAAAAAAATCTTTTTTTTCACGGAATATTCCACTTAATCAAGAATAAATTAAAAATACATCAGCTGATTTTAAACAGTTTGATGCAGAGTAAACCAATTAAAACCAATAAGAATCATCATTTGTGGACTTGTGGGTAGTTAAGTTTCGAACTATAGATTCAGGGAGAAATAGATTTGCAATTTTCAATTCGTGGATATTTATCCTGAGGTCATAGTTTGGTGGAGATCTGATGCTATATGATAGTTCTCGTGGATAAATAGCTCGTCTACAGGAAAATAAATATTACATATCTCGCACTAAAAATACATTAAACAATTTCACTCAAAATAAATTCATTAAAAAAAACTTGCATAAATTATAGTAGTAAATAACATAACATAAACATTCAAGGGTTCAACATTCCAATATTACAGTAATTTACATAACATGAAGAGACTCTGAATAAACAAGACAGAACATAACATGAACAAGCACAGAACACAACCATCACTCTATCCTGATGAGTAGTCGTCCGTTTCAAGTGCTCAGTGGAACCTGCGTTTAAAGTTGGTTAAATCAAATAAGAATTAATATATGGTTTCTAATACACACAAACATTTCTAAATATTATTTCATATAACATACCGTGCTCGTAACTCATTAACTTCAGGTACATTAGGGTTCCACAGTACCTGGCTGTATTCGTGCATGCCTACAAGAAAAACTAAACACTGGGGAAAATTAATATCTCGTAATACATATTGATGCAATATGCAATTTAACCAAATAATGAACAAAATAATACCATCAGGGAATTGATTAACATGCCAAAATCGTAATAAGCATATTTCGGGATCACCAGGTTCTTGACAACGGACGCGATTTTTCTCAAGTTGAACGGCAATGTCACCTACCGCTTGGCACTCGATTCTACGTTCCCTATGTATATAACAAACATATTATGACAACACAGTATATATTATACACTAATAATGTAGGAATAACACTAATGAATATACCTATCATCTTCTATTGTGAAACTCAGAAATGGAATGTCTTTGAACTTTGTTGCTTCATCCAAAAGAAATTGTATTGGTGCACAACTAATTATCACGCCGATAACATCTGAAATAAATATTGTCATTATATATACACAAGAGTATAACTTTTTCAGTGGATAAACTGAAACCTTATTTACTACAGTATTATATAAGGACGAACGATTATTACGTACCGACAGCAAGTTTGAAGTCAATCCTCCTATGGACAATATCAGCGAAACAGGTAGGATGGAAGTACAACGAAGATGATACAGAAGAAACGGGCTTAACTATGGTTGATATAGTAAATTTGAGTTTAAAGATGTTGTTGGTTGTCCTGGTCCTACCAACGTTTGTCTTTATCCTAAAATCTTTGACAGAATACCAATTGTTTTCCCGGAAGTCTTGGACAAAGTATAGAAGACATCCAGGAGGAATCGTCGCTTGAATTTTCTTCCCCTGAAATAGACGTTGTACAACAATACAACAATTTAGTACATGCTCCCAAAATATTCAACAATATATAGAAGAGGGCTAAAACTTTAGTAACAAATAACCTCACAATCGACCAAAATCAACATCAACTTGTACAATCGCGGAGATGATAATTTGATTTTCCATATTCGCAGTAGCTTAACTCGAATAAGTTGAGTGTTTGCTTGGCTGGGGTTCAGCATGGACAAAGATGTATACGTTGTCATGTCGGTTTTAGAAGTGAAGAGCACACAATACAAAACTATGAACATCGTATATTATTAATAATGGAAAACTCTGCTAGTGGTGCTAAACTTTATTGGCCGACTGTTCCCTTGCTGATGCAAATTGTTGCCTTGCCATTTCCTTTTTTGCTTTCGCAATATTTCACGACTCCCAAGGCTACCCCGGTCAAGAAATCAGGTCCTTTCACAGCTATGAACCTCATATAGAATAATAATAATAATACTGTGCTAAAATAATTAAGCTAACGTTATTGGGCTGCCATTCCCTTGCAAATGGACCTTATTGCCTTGCCATCCTCTTTTCGTTGAAGTACACAACTGGCAAAGCTAAAACAATCAGCTATCTTAAAAGTATATTCATCTAAGAACATTAATTATGAATAGAGGGTTGCTTTATTGGGGGTGGGGGTGTGTAACTGTCCTTATACGGAATGATTACGACAGCCTGAGAGTACATAATGAGGTGTTGAATAAAAATAAACTAGTTTGCAAACCAGCTTTCTAGTACTGATAAGACAATTCGAAGAAACCCTGCAGTTAAACTGTCTTTTAGGCTGGCGGTTGCCTTGCTGAAATATCATTTCCTTGCCATAACGTTTCCTTATGTTATGAATATTGCAAATGGACCTTATTGCCTTGCCATCCTCTTTTCGTTGAAGTACACAACTGGCAAAGCTAAAACAATCAGCTATCTTAAAAGTATATTCATCTAAGAACATTAATTATGAATAGAGGGTTGCTTTATTGGGGGTGGGGGGTGTGTAACTGTCCTTATACGGAATGATTACGACAGCCTGAGAGTACATAATGAGGTGTTGAATAAAAATAAACTAGTTTGCAAACCAGCTTTCTAGTACTGATAAGACAATTCGAAGAAACCCTGCAGTTAAACTGTCTTTTAGGCTGGCGGTTGCCTTGCTGAAATATCATTTCCTTGCCATAACGTATCCTTATGTTATGAATATTAGCGACGGAAAGCAACTTGTAATTTAAAGGTCGATGATTTTCTATGCAAAAGATGATGGGATAATGTATTTATATCAATAGCGTTATCCTAACATTAGCATTAAAATATTACACATTATATATAATAATTTGGTACAAAGCATAACAAAATCAAGCATAAATTACGGTTTTTCATACGAAAGCATGTGTGATTCATAAACGCACATCACAAGTTTCAAAAAGAAAGCAAAGTTTGCAACTGATGATGACAAGCAAAGTTTACAACTTATTAAAAATTCTAGCGACGAGGACGTTTGGAACTGGGAGGATTATCAGCCGAATTAGTAGGAGCCTGAGAAGATGATGCATCTGGGCAAATCTGGGATGGAGGTCTCTCAACCGATCTTGATGAAACTTGAGGGAGGGTATCAAAATGGAGGCGAGCGGCGATCAAGGCATCCATCGAATCTACATTGATAAAGTCGTTGTTATTAAAATTCTTGAAGTAGATGTTAAAATAAAAACTGAAACAAAAACAAATATCAGTTACGATCTGGGATGAAAAGATGGTCGTCAGTAGACGCCAATGAGGTCATCTGGATGATGTCGGGATGCAGCAGAAACGCAGTATCACGGAGGTTACTGGGTAGATTAAACAGAACGTCAGGGAACCACTTCCACTCAGGTGGATCCCCCGGCAACTCACCTAGAAAATCACTTGATCATCAAGAGGTTGATTGTTTCTAGTTTTCAAACAAGTTTTTGTCATTTGTTTTTAAAAAACTACTTTATTAACCAATCAAGATTCTGAAAAAATGGATCCCTAAAAATATCAAAAACTAGTTTTTGGAAAGAAAAAAAACTACCATTGGTACACAAAAGCAAAAATATATCATTATTGAAGTTTTAATCAACACTTCATCTACCAAAGTTATCAACACTAACATCTACTGCAATCTTAGATAACCATTCATGATTTTCCAAAAACTAATATCTACTTAAAAAAAAAAAGAAATCAAAATCTAAAATCCAAAACCCAAAAACTAAAATCCAATTACCAAAATCTATAATCTAGAAACCAAAACAAACAATCACCACCCGAATATCATGGAATAGACTGTCGTTGCACAATAAAGTTTTACCTGAAGGCGACCAGGAGAGACGCAACCCCATGGGTCTAGGGCCAAGGTGAAGTGCGAAAAAATATTCGCCGGACGTTGGTGTGTTATCGAGCCACTCCGGTAGTACCACAGGGGACCTAAAAAAAGGACGTGGTGACAACTCGAAACGACGAGACCCTTCTCCAATTTCTCGAGTACAGAAGGCAGTAGCGACCATGTTACCAGTTATGTCCACACCGGACAGATCAGAAAGGACCTGAAGGGCATGTATAAGTCCCCAGGAACGGAGAGTCAGTTGGCTTGGGGCAATGCGGAACAAGCCGCACAACTCAACCATTATCCAGGAAAGGTTCTGACGGAAACCGATGCCGGAGTACGCACGGTAAATCGCCGTGTATCCAACAGGCGGTGCCGCCGGACAACTATAAGGACCCGAAGAGATGACGTTCGCAACGCGACGCACTGAGACTGAGGTAGGGGTGGATCGTTCAGAATCCGATGGAGTGTCTGAAGGAGAATCCGGTGAAGTGTCTGACGAAGATTCGGAAGAGGATGGGCTGACAAAATAATAGTCGCCGGAAGATGAAGAGGATGTAGGCATTATTAATGAGACGTAGTCAGAAAATGGTGAATCGGTTTTTTTCTTAAAAGAGACGAAAAACTTTAAAGAAGAAATAAGGGCATTATATATAGAAATGAAGAGTTGTGAGAGATAAGTACTCCCTCTGTTTTCAAATAAGTGTCATTTTATCTTGAGTCCTTTTATCTTTGTGCACACAGATTAAGAAAACAATTAATATTGCATATTTTCCATATAAAAACACAATTACCTATACATCTAATCATATTTTAACCAATAGAAAAATAAATGGCACCATAGAATTAATAAATTTTGCATTGAAAATTGGAAACGACACTTATTTTGCAACAAAAAAATTTCTCTACAATGACACTTATTTGATAACGGAGGGAGTAGAGTATTTTTAAGAAAAGAAAATGAGAAAGGCATTATCAATTAAAATTATTGAAAAAGTTAGTAATATTCATTTTTTAACCAAATTGGTTTTCTTCCACATGTATTAAACCATTGACTAGCGAGTCAAAGACTAAACCAAAACGTCAAAGACTAAACCAACGCCTCGAATGTCGTCGATCCGGTTCAATAGACAAGTATAGTTTCGGTTTATAATTGCCGGAACCAAAACGACTTCGTTTGCAAAACATAAAACCCTCAATTCTCAAACCCTAAATCCCAAAATTTCACAAACTCGAAAAACCGAAACTCGCTTCAAAGCTCTGTCTCTATTTCATGATGAGTTCATCGTCAGAAGTACAATGTGGAGGAGATCGTGGGTTCCCAACGAAGTGTGGCTGTGGATTACGTGTGGTACCTTTAGTATCGAAGACACAAGAGAATCCGGGAAGACCTTTCTACCGTTGTATAAGCAAAAAGGAGGTAATCTTCAACCTTGCTTGTTTATGTTGTTTAGACAGAAAGATATCTAATTTGGTCTTGAATTAGGGGCATTTGTTTAAGTGGATCGAGGATGCTGTGTGTGAGGAGGTTGAAGAAGCTATTCCGAAACTCGAAATCATTGGCAGGGAGGTTAGTAAGACCAAAACCGAGGTTGACGAGCTCATGACTTTGATTGGAGATTTGAAGGAAGATGTGGAAAGGAGCAAGGTAGAAATTAGGAATTTGAAAGCTTTGATGGCAGTGTGCCTTTTGTGTGTTTTATGGCTTTGTTATTAGTAGAATTAGTATTATGAAAAGGGATTTATTTTCCTTCGACTTCTCCTTGCGATATATTTTATATCCTTGCCATACTCTTTTTGAGTTTGTTTGGAGCCCTTCCTCTTAGACTAAGGTGCAAAAGAGAAGGTTGAGACATTAGATTATCAGAATATGTTCAGAGAGATTCAACTAGTTATGAGATATATTTGCATTATGACATTTAAAAATAGAAGGTTGAGTTGAGACATTACATTCTCACAAACTTAGCAAAAGTAGACATTACATTATCCGAAACTTAGTAAAAGTAGATAAAACTACATGCCATAAGATGAGAAATAAACTCAACAACTAATCTTCAAAAGGGCCAGTCGGAAACGGTCAAGTGAATATCATTGCAGAAGTCCCAAGCTGCATTTTGCCAGAAGCAACGATCGCATCTCGACTGAGGGCTGCAGCCATCATGTGAGAGGGGCCAATGATTTCTAATTAATAACACTGCAGACACGAACGCGTCAGGTTTATCAATAAACCAATGGCCTCCTCCCATAATTGCACCCCCGACCAAGTGTTCCATCCGATGAACAAATTCACGAGAAAAGTTAGGATAGTTGCGAACCAACCCTGCATCATCTACACTAAACACTAAGTTGAGCATTCCATCTACATACTTAGCCAACAACAAACCTCCCTCAGCAGCAAGACGGATTTTCTCTCTTCCTTGATCAAGTAAATGGAGGGAGAAGAACTCGTACATACCGCGCATGTAGATAGCCTCTGGATTACCGGCTTGGTAGCACAAAAGGCGGAAACGTTTGACAGCATTAACCTCTTCAATCCAATCATTGAAGTGAATGAGATCAGCAGATTGGTAGAAGTACTCTTCTCTGCCAACTCGATTGAACTCGCGGACAGCAATCCTAGCAGAACCGAAGTCCCGTATGTGACTTGTTACTACCTTTGACAGAATCTTATGGAGGATGGAATGAGGGAGAGAAGACAAGTTCGACATTGAGAGATGAGTAGTCGTGAGAGATATTCGAGTTTAAGATTCTGAAAATGCAAAGTTTAACGTTTTATTTATTTGGGAAGGTGATAAACCTATTTATAATCCATTATCCTCTTATACCGATGTAAACATTGTATTTACTTTCCCACCACTTAAGAGTTAATAATAGTTATCACAAATGAAAACATAAAATAGAATAAAACAATAAATAAAATTAATGGGGTAGGGTGTTGTAATTTTTTTAAAACAAAACCGTTGTAGAGAATATATAATCTTACATATGTAGACAAACCTAACTTTTTCGTCCAATCAGTATTTGCCACATCACGGAAGTTGATAATTCAGTACACATTTTTGTTTTACAACGGTGTTGATAATTCAGCACAGATTTTTGCCACATCAGATTTTTATGTTTTTCAACTAACCACTGCAAGCTTATTGGCAGCTGTTAAAATTTATCAACAGTTGATAAAACTACCATTGTAGAAACCAAACACACTTGGCTTATTATGTAAGCTACAATAAAATATCTGTCTGTTTTTACTGTAGCAACCCGTAAACTGTTCATGCTGGCAGGCCTTGCTTGTTTCTCTTCGCAGGCTTTGCTAATCTTTGGCAGACCTTGGTGGATAAATACTTCTTCTTTCATCTTCATACTCAACATATTCTTTTTTTTATTTCAACACTCCCCCTCAGTGTGGATCTGTTTTTATTTTTATGAAGGCGCATGGATCTGTTTTAATTATATTCTCATCCATAAATTCAAACTTAATACATTATTTTTATTTTTAAATAATTAAAATTATATCAAAATTCATAACTTTTTATGATCTATAAATAGAGACTACTTTAGTTTCATTCGGACAAAGAACAAAAAACGTCATTTTATTCCTATAATCAATTATTTAATTGTTTTAAATCTTTTTTATAATTGAATTCCAGTAATATTTTTTTTGAAACTCAAAATTCTTCTTCTTAATATTTATGTTATTTATTTTTTAAGCTAATTAAATTCAAAATTATTAATATGTAATTATTATATTATACTATATCTCCGTTCCAGAAAATAAGATTATCTAGAGTATTCACGCTTATTAAGAATATAATTAATGTTTACAATTTACTTTTTTTTTTAATTTTTATACGCTTTTCAATATCTATCTACCAATAGAATTTGAATAACTCAAATATTCTCAATTAATGTTTCTCAAAAGCATACAAAAGTACCTTAATAATACAGAAAATCTATCTTTGTGAAACAAGATTTTTTTCTAGAAAATCCTACTGTCAGGAACGGAGGTAGTAAAGATAAAAGAATATGAATAGCACATAAAAATGCTGCTGTGGATTTCGGGATGTAGACCAGTTTTATATTCAAAGTTGTGTCTAAAAATAAATTATTTTCAATCAATTGTTGCGTTTTCCCAACAACGAATCTTCTATTGCTTATCAGCTTTACCAACTACTGACAACAAAGTTATAATTGTATCTACACCCTAAACGGTCCAATCATAATTTTCAAAACAAACAATAAAAGGGGGGGGGGGATTATGCTATCTAGAATTTGGAAAAAGTTGAAACTGGGGGTGTTGAAACTGAGTTTCAACTGTTGAATACCTTGCAATAAGGGTGTTGAAATATTGTGTATATCTACGTGGATTCAACAAGTGTTGTAAAGTTTCAACATGTTGATAAAAATTGATGTGGGCCATCTTTACCACAAGGCACAAATTGATTAGATAGAATTGTTGTTCAGATCTGTTTTAATTTTATTCTCACCCATAAATTCAAACTTATTTACTATACAATATTTTTATTTTAAAATAATAAAAATTATGTCAAAATTCATAACTTTTTATGATCTATAAATACAGACTACTTTCGTTTCATTTGGACACAGAACAAAAAAATGTCATTTTTTCCTATAATCAATTATTTGAATGTTTTAATTTTTTTTGTTAATTGAATTCCAGTAATAATTTTTTTAAACTCAAAATTCTTCTTGTTAATATTTATGTTATTTTAGTTTTTAAACTAATTAAATTCAAAAATATTATTAATATGTAACTATTATATTATAAAGATAAAAGAATATGAATAGCAAATTGTGGGACATGGTGTTGAAGTTTTTTACACAAACCATTGTAGAGGTTAAAAATGAAAAGGTGTTGAAAAAATTAGGTGGATGAGAGATAAGATGATGTGGAATGTTAAAAAGAGAAAAAATGGGGTGTTGAAGATGAAATGGGTGTTGAAACCATTGTACATGGTGTTGACGGAGTTTTAAAAGTTCATTACTAGATTTCTATAGATTGTTACTGATTATTAAGAATTTGCACAATGTGGTTTGGATTCGACAATGGTTTCAAGATTCAACACCCTCCACTTCATCTTTTAACACTCTATGTCATATTCTCTTTCTTCCAACTCATCATTCAACACCCATTCAATTTTTACACATTTTACAATGGTTTTGTTGAATAAAATTCAACACTCTATTTTACTAATTAATAATTATTTTTTTCTATATCCAAATTACTTAAACCTAGTTTCTATTTATAGAGAATTTAAAATAGTAAATTTCCGTATAGAAAATAAAAATAATTGATTTCATATATAATGAGATTAATAGTTTTGAATAACCAAGAGGATAACAAAATATCAAAAATTCTTAAAAAGTGACATGTGTCATCGATGGGCTCCACTTTCTTCTTATTCAACTAGTTGAATCTTTTCAACATCAATTAATCCAATTTTATTTTTCAACACCCTCATTGTAGTGATTCAATAGTTGAATCTTTTAAGCAACATTTCAAAAATATTGTAGGAATTTCTAACATCCTCATCTCGATGAGACACTATTAATGCATTTTATGGTATTGTGTTATAGTCCTTTTTTTTAGCTTCATACTACATGAAAGATGTCTAACGGTTTTATTTTCAGTGCCATTTTTTTTTGTGACACACTCTTACAAACGAAAGGTTATGTTTCAGCACACCAAATATGAAACTAACCGACAGAGAGATCATAATAAAATTTTATAATTCCTTGAGAATTCTTAAACCAATAACCCCCTCCCCCCCTAAAATAAGGGTATGTGAGATATGCAATTAAAAAATAAAAACAAACGATTAATGGAAAAGCAAAATAAGTTAAAGTTTAGATCATAACATAAGTTTGCCGGATAATTAAACAGAAACAACAAAAAGATCAAGTTTTTAAGATTAAGATATCGAAAACCAAAATAAGTTAAAGTTTAGATCATAACATAAGTTTGGCGGACAATTAAACAGAAACAACAAAAGATCAAGTTTTTAGGATTAAGAAATCGAAAGGGTTAAGCTTCCATATTCGACTCACCCAGATTCTACCAATCTATCTCAAGAAACCTCCATGCACCCACCTTCTCCTATGCAACCTTCAGATCCGCCTCAAGCTTTGCCTTTTCAACCTTTAGAGCTTCCAGACGAATAATGTCTTCTTCAATCAACTCCAGCTTTGCTTTAATCCGGAAAACTTCATTCTCCTGGGCATGCATGGCTTGCAAACCAATCGTTTGAACCTTGTACATCGCCAGAATGTTCATGTAATGCTCATCACTTTCCCTTTTCCCCGTCAGATAAGCCTCCTGAGTTGTTGCGAAGTTCATCTTGTCTGTCATCTCGCATGTAAAATTATAAACAAATGAATTAGTACAAACCAATGTTCTATAAACTATAAGCATATAAAATCAACTACCAAGGGAATAAGATCTAAACAATTTACGGGTCGATGATTATAGTATTTACGGGTCAATGATTAACGTCGATAGAAATTAGATCGAGAAAAAAACACTAAACTTACAAAAGCTTTTACTCTATTTTGGATGCCGGAGATGCAGGAGAGGATAGATATTTAGGGTTTGCATAAATGGTTAACTTTATATACGAGACTGGTTGTTCAACAGTATTTTATTAATTTGGTAAAAAACATTAAACAAACTTAGCACGAATTAAAACAAATTACATAAACATTGATGCTTTTTCCAATCACATATACTCACGTGTCGACGCATCTCGTTCTCGTTCTTTTAAAGGCTTTTTTTTAGCCTGGTTTTGGAGACGTAACTGTTGTAACTCGTATCCTTGCCATACTCTTTTTGAGTTTGTTTGGAGCCCTTAACCATATCTTTTAGTCACTATGTTAAAAGATAATATCAGAGAAATGATTTCAAAATATCAAAAATTCTTAAAAAGTGACATGTGTCATCGATGGGCTCCACTTTCTACTTATTCAACTAGTTGAATCTTTTCAACACCAATTAATCCACATCAGCAAATTTTATTTTTCAACACCCTCATTGTAGTGATTCAACAGTTGAATCTTTTATTCAACACCCACATTGTAAAATAATGTGTAAACCCATCCGACCAAGTCAACAAAAGTCAATAATGTGTATACCGGTTGCGGTTCCCTTGCTATTAGTCTACGTTTTCCTTGCGATATATTTTATATCGCTGCCATACTCTTTTTGAGTTTGTTTGGAGCCCTTCCTCTTAGAATAAGGTGCAAACGATAAGGTTGAGACATTAGATTATCAAAATATGATCAGAGAGATTCAACTAGTTATGAGTAATATGAGATATATTTGCATTATGACATTTAAAAATAGAAGGTTGAGTTGAGACATTACATTATCAGAAACTTAGCAAAAGTAGACATTACATTTTCCGAAACTTAGTAAAAGTAGATAAAACTACATGCCATAACATGAGAGTGATTTGATAGACTTCTTACTGATGTATTCATTGTATTTACTTTCCCACCACTTAAGAGTGATTTGATAGACTTCTTTAAAAGTCGAGAAGACACGACTTCTCACTGTAAATAAGAAGGCGCATGGATCTGTTTTAATTATATAATCATCCATAAATTCAAACTTATTTTTTATACAATATTTTATTTTTAAATAATTAAAATTATATCAAAATTCATAACTTTTTATGATCTATAAATAGAGACTACTTTCGTTTCATTTGGACACAGAACAAAAAACGTCATTTTATTCCTATAATCAATTATTTTAGTGTTTTAAATCTTTTTTATAATTGAATTCCAGTAATAATTTTTTTGAAACTCAAAATTCTGCTTCTTAATATGTATGTTATTTTAGTTTTTAAGCTAATTAAAATCAAAATTATTAATATCTAATTATTATATTATTAAGATAAAAGAATATGAATAGCAAATTGTGGGTCATGGTGTTGAAGTTTTTTACACAACCCATTGTAGAGGTTAAAAATAAAAATGTGTTGGAATAATTAGGTGGATGAGAGAGAAGATGATGTGGAATGTTAAAATAGAAAAAGTAGGGTGTTGAAGATGAAATGAGTGTTGAAACCTTTAACTATTCCCAGATCTGAGGTAAAATATATAGGTTGTCCATCTTTCTCAAGAGCAAGGTGAGGTTTATATCCCATTAGTTTATTTATCAAAAAGGTATAATTTTGAAAGTTCGAATTGGCTTTGCAGTGGAAAGAAGTACAATTTCGAGTGTGAAGAGATGGATAATCACATCGAGGGAGCTGGAATTCCTTGGAATTGTGAATGTGGAGCTCCCACAATCATATTGGAGTCTAAGACAGCTCAAAATCCCGGAAGAAGATTTTACAGATGTGGAGAGATATATGGTCCAAACCATGTGTTTAAGTGGCTTGATGAAGCACACCATGAAGAACTTGGAAAATTGGGGCGTCAACAAGCAATGATGGCTAAAGATTTGGCTGAGATAAAAAAAGAAATTGGTGAGCTGAAGAAAGATATTGGTGAGATCATTTTAGTGCTTGAGAGTCATAAATCTAATTTTTAAATTTTAAAAATTGGTGAATTATGTTCGCAAAACATAATTAGTGAAACTGGTGATCATTTTAGATATTGGTGAAATTGTACATCGTTGTTGTTTGGTCATGTAAGTTGAATTATGTTAAACTTTATTTACTTTAGTCTTAATATGTTAGATGTACTAACTGATGTTGCTTGATTTTCAAAATGAAAATAGCAGAAATAGCATAGTTCGAGGTTTAAAACACAAAAAACCCTATATGTAAAGTCATATATCAAACTTCGTCATTTTTATCCCCTATGGTTCTTATTAATAAAGAAAAGCACGGATATTTTTATAATTATTATGTTTCAAAAAAATCATTTTTATCCCCTATGGTTCTTATTAATAAAGAAAAGCACGGATATTTTTATAATTATTATGTTTCAAAAAAAAATAATAATAATAATAATAATTTTATAATTATTAATTCCTCGAAATTTTTGATTAGACAGCTAGGGTCAAATATGTGCAGGCTCTTCAATCATGATTTAGTTCACGTTTTTTAAGGCTTGAAATGTTAATTCATCATAACGGTTAATGTTAACAAACGCCTCGCTCTTTCTTTTTTGCAGTGAAGAAATGTTCATAAAGTTATGGTTTAAGTTTTCCCAGTAGTGTTCCTCCAAATATAATATACTAAATTCGAAATACGATATAATCTTGTTGAAAGGGTTTACGACGAAACAAAATTGGTGCAGTTGGAAAATTGGCCTGACTTTCTCCTTCCACACCCTAGTTCGAGCTCCATAACGTGCAAATCTGTGTTTTGGCTCGTTTTTTACTCCATTGATACTTTATTTCTTTCTTCTCCTTCCCCACCCTGGTTCGACTCCCATAAATACATTTGCCATAAAAAGAGAGAAATGCATATTTTAATTTTCACATAATTATAAATGTCGGTATAGACTTTGTACTATATATAATGGTAACCGCTTGGAATTCGACTTTTACAAATACATAATCATTCATTACGAAGAAAAATTATTTACGAATTAGGTTTACATTAGGTTTTGGTTCCATATAAATATGTCCAATCGTATAAAATATCCTATACAGAAATTATGGGTGGGAGTTTCAGTACCTATTTGAGAAACGTTAGGATCTATTTGGATTAGCATAAGTTAAATATTTCAGTTACGCTCGACTATTTTTAAATTTTGGTTCGAGTTCGAATAACCCATTTAAATCATTTTCAAAAATCTTTAAAATTCATATCTAACTTAAATTTCATTAATCTAAATGCAAAATCATATATATATTTTATTAGAACATCAACTTGACATATAGTTATATGTGTGGTCCAAGTTTTTTAATACAATTATAGTAATCTCTTATTAATCATTTAAAAAATAGTTATACAAAAAAAACACAAATATAGCTGAGCACAAGTTTAAAAATTAAATTTGTTAAAAATATAAAACAAAAAATAAACCTACCCTTTAAAGGGGGGGTCAAAATTAGTTTGTAGTTAAAGTTAGTGAAGTGAGTTTATTGAGGAATCATCGTCATCCCCTTTATTTTTCTTTCCTCCAATAATAATTTCATTTCAATGTTCAAAATAAGAAGCCTAATCATTCTGAGGGAAAAAAAACACACAAGTAAAATTAGAAATATAAATAAAAATTTGCCCAAAACACACATATCTGATACAAAAAAAAATATATATACATATATATATATACAAAAAAGCATACGCTTAGAAATGCAATTTACGCTTAGAAATGCAATTTCTTAAAAACATACAAAACAAAACATATACCCGCCCTCTTTAGGGTAACTCCAACCGAACGGTAAAGTTATTTGGCTTGGGTACATTTTAGTGGGACCGAATTAGCTGCCTAGAGTTTCATAAGTTTACCTAGTTTCTTGTCAAAAAAGCTTACCTTGTTTAACAGAGAAAGCCTTTTATTCTTGCCAAAGATTTGCATGCGGTGTTGTGGAAGAAAAAGAAGATGATCTGGAGTAAAAATAACATGCAACCAATGTACATAGTCAAAATGTAATCATTAGTATCCACAAAATCTAAAATACTTTACATTCAATAATATACTGTAAAAGTGCAATAGCTGGTAGATAAATATATATTCAGCTACAAAATATCAAGAACAGAAAAGAAGAGAGAGAGCATCACATTCACAGTAGCCATTTTTTTTCGGCGACGGAGGAAGCTCTTCTTTGATTCAATGGCGCCGCCGAAGAGTGCCGGAGGAGGAGATAAAGGGAAATCTATTGCGGTGGCTACGTCGACAAGGCAGACTCGAAGCCAGACTCAGGCACGCACGGATGGTAACTCGCCGGTTTCCAAGCTCATGAACTTCGAATCTGCCGAGAAGAGGAAAAGGAAGACGAAAGCCAAGGAAGGTGGATCAGCGACGAAGAAGATCAAGAAAGACAAGGAGGAAGCTGCGGTAGAAGCAGACGACGAAGCCGATGAAGAAGCAGAAGCCTCCGTGAAAAAAACGATTGTAATCGAGCACTGGTAAATCTCTAATCGTTGTTAGGGTTTAGTTTTTGAATCTTCACACATTCTTGCTGCTGTTAGGGTTTCTGATTCGTTCTCTCATAATGTGTTGTTCTTGAAGAGAAACTGTGGTTCTTCTTGTGATCTGCTTCATTGAAAGTTAGATTGTTTGTTGTTTTGATGAAGCAAACAAGACAAGTCATTCAAGGAGAGAGCCAACGAGGTGAAGGAAGGTCTGGAGAAAGCTGCTCCTGGCATCATTGTCACTCTCAATCCTGATAAGGTAACTCTAATCTTTTTTAACTCTCCACATGTATATTTCCCGTCGTAAATGCTTGAGGTTGAGATTTTTTTCACATTGTTATGTATGATTCAACAGCCAAGGCGTGGATGCTTTGTGATTCGAGAGGATGGCGGCGAAACATTCATTAGTCTTTTGGTAAAGCCTTTTAAATCTTCTCATTGTGTCAGTTAGTCGTTGTTCCGTGACAAATCAATTCATTTTTCTCGTCTTGTCTGTTCTTATGCTCGTAAACACGTTTCTATGATGATCTGTTTATAGATGAAATTCAGTTTTTCCGATCCTTATGCTTTTTTTTTTAACAAAGATCCTTATGCTTCTTATGTAGGATATGAAGAAACCATTTACAAATATGACGGAACTTGATATGGAAGAGGTCGTTGCTAACATCCTAGAGAAGATTAAATGAGAGGGCTGTGTGTAGTTTCTGGATCCTAAAAATTTATGATATCTTTCGGATCATATTTTCTGGTTTTTCAAACCAGTTTTCGTTTGATGTTGGTCGGATGTTAAACTATGCTATTTTTGTTATATTTTATTTTTTATCGGATTATCTATTAGATTATCTACAGTAAAATCTCTATAAATTAATAATGTTAGGACTTTGAAATTTTTTTAATTTATAGAGATATTAATTTATAAAATTTTCCTTATTTAGATTTCTTATTTTAAGATATTTTCTAAGATAAAAATATGATTTTAGTACATACATTGATTATTATTTTATGAAAGTTGACATTTATATTAATTATATTACTCTATTCGTTTTTAAATAAATGTCATTTTGACACTTTTCAGTGAGATTAAAAAACCAACACAATACACTAATATATCCATATTTAATGTATGATTAATTATATAATAAATATTTAAATAAAATTCTATTGGTTGTTCATAAGGGTAAAATAAGAATTTAATGTACAAATTTACATTAGAAATGTAGAATAACATTTATTTTGAAACAAAATAAAAAGTCTAGAGGGACATATATTTAAAACAGAGAGGGTATATTATTTATATAATATCTATTGCATAGAAATTAAATATGGTATTATATTTAATATTGTTAAATCGTATCAAAAATAGATTAAGTGTTAAGAAAAATATAAAGATAATTCTATTGAAAATATAAAACAAACAATATAATTATAGATTCTTACTTATATAAAATATATATACTTATAAATTATTAATTTATGATTTTGATGGGACCATATATTTACATAGAATATTCTAATAAATTATTATCTTATTATTTTATCGATTTGTGTCAAATTTTGAACCGGCCCAAGTTGGGACCGGAGAAAATTATTAATTTACAGAGATTATTAATTTATAGAGTATTAATTTATAGAGGTTCTACTGTAAATGTTGGGTTTCTATTTTTGATAAATTAGAAAAATAATTCATGATTTGGTTAGACATTCGTGTAGCGTAGTTTAACATAATAAATCAGAAAATGAATTCATGATTTGGTTAGACATTTGTGTAATCGTATTTTCACCATTTACCTTAACCGAATAAATTTATCAACTTATCCAAAAGGAACCTATATATATGTTGAATGAAGATATATTTTCGGTTATTCAAAATTGTATTTGAAAAATAATTCTCTGATTAGCTGTAACATTCATATAAATCTTTAAAAAAAAAAAATTAATCCCTATAGGATTATCACGCGGATCACCACCTCAGCCGTACATTTGTCAACCTATTATTATTTTTTACAAAAATTGTGAGTGGATTCTAATTCTCTGATTGGCTGTTACCTCTATTGTGCGGATCAAGATCTCAGCCGTATATTTGTCTAAAGCAACGTACCGGATCTTTTGGATTCTGTCCTCTACCTCCCTTCCTTCTATTCTCCACACCGTCGTATTCTTTCCTTCCATCCCAGACCCTAAACCTAAACCCTAGACCCCAAACCATTTTTCAATAACTTATGTACATTTATTTGGAGAAATTTTTTCAATAACTCATGTACATTTAAAGAACATCAAACACTGAGTATTTTATTCTGATAATTCTCATTCAACGAAAAGTTTGATCTCGTTGTTTAAATACTGAAGTTCTATTGAACGAACACATGTAAAAAACAAAAAAAAACAAAAAACAATGAATATTATTTTCAAATACAACACCAGATCTTTAATTACTATACACACTAAAGGTTAACTACATACATACAACGAGGTGGTTGAATGAGGTGTTGAAGGGAGTGTTGAAAAAAGTAATTTGATGATGTGATTAAACTGTGTTGAAAAGATTCAAACAGTCTAAATCACCAACTATGTACGCTGGTTTTAAAATTCAACGCCCTATCTTACTAATTAGCACTTAATTATTTCTGCATCAAAATTAAACAAACCTAGTATCTATATATAGATAAATTAAAATGATAAACTGTCATATAAATCTTAAAAATATATAATTAATTCCTAATTATATTATCGGTTTTAAATAACCAAGCCACCTCATCTTAATAAATTAAGGGCTAATTCCTACAAGATTATCGCCTTTCAATATATTATGACACTCTTGGCGATCTATTATCTCTCTGATGATTTTGGTTGTGACCTTTATCACGCGGATCAACACCGTCGTGTTCTTTCCTTCCATCCCAGACCCTAAACCTAAACCCTAGACCCCAAACCATTTTTCAATAACTTATGTACATTTCTTTGAAGAATTTTTTTCAATAACTCATGTACATTTATTTAAAGAACATCAAACACTGAGTATTTTATTCTGATTATTCTCATTCAACGAAAAGTTTGATCTCGTTTAAAATACTGAAGTTCTATTGAACGAACATTTGTAAAAAACAAAAAAACAAAAAACAATGAATATTATTTTCAAATACAATACCATGTCTTTGATTAATATACACACTAAAGGTTAACTACATACATGCAACGAGGTGGTTGAATGAGGTGTTGAATAGAATTCAACCAGTTGAATCACTACAATGAGAGTGTTGAAAAAAATAATTTGATGATGTGATTAAACTGTGTTGAAAAGATTCAAACAGTCTAAATTACCAACTATGTACGATGGTTTTAAGATTCAACACCCTCTTCATTTTTTAACATTCGTCTTCATACCCACTACCCACTGCCATGGTTTTGTTGAATAAAATTCAACGCCATATCTTACTGATTAGCACTTAATTATTTCTGCATCAATTAAACAAACCCATTAAACAAACCTAGTCTCTATATATAGTTAAATTAAAATGATAAATTGTCATATAAATCTTAAAAATATATAATTAGGAATTTATCGGTTTTAAATAACCAAGCCACCTCATCTTATTAAATTAAGGGTTAATTCCTACAAGATTATCGTCTTTCAATATATTATGACACTCTTGGCGATCTATTATCTCTCTCATGATTTTGGTTGTGACCTTTATCACGCGGATCACCATCTCATCCGCACATTTGTCAACCTATTATTATTTTATACAAAAATTGTGAGTGGATTCTAATTCTCTGATTGGCTGTTACCTCTATTGCGCGGATCAAGATCTCAGCCGTATATTTGTCAAAAGCAACGGACCGGATCTTTTGGTTTCTGTCCTCTACTTCCCTTCCTTCTATTATCCACACCGTCGTATACTTTCCTTCCATCCCAGGCCCTAAAACTAACCCTAGACCCCAAACCATTTTTCAATAAAGTTCGTAACCATTTTTCAATAAAGTTCGTGTTTCCTTTTAATTGCTATGTTAAAAAATGCTTCCGTTTAATTGTTGCTATCTTGTTTATGTGCTATATCGTTAGCTTGCTGTATGTTCATTAAAAAATTAACTAATAATTACTTGGTTAATTTGTGCAGGTTAAATTAAAGATGGGACTTGACTATAGCTACACCCAGCCTTCGGAGTCAGAGGATTACTACGGTGGGAACTCAGTCGACAGTGTCTACATGGAAACGGAAGATCTTATTCGCCGGGACCAAGCTGAGATAAGATACAATGCTCGTGCGCGTGTGGAGTACCCTCCGCAACCCGAGGTTGAGTTTGGATTCCCGCAGATTTGCTACTGTGGAGCTCAGCCTCTTCTAGCAACTTCCACTAGTAGGAATGATCCAGGGAGAAGATATTACACCTGTGCGCATGTTGATGATGGCGAGAGACATGTTTGGAAGTGGTGGGATGTGGCCGTAATGGAAGAGATGAGAGCTAGGGATAGACACGTTCTTCAGCTGGCTGAAAAGGTAGATTCCTTAACCCTTTTACCGGACTATGAGACTGAGCAGAAGATAGCTAGGCTAGAGAAGATTGTAAGGGAAAAACCTAGGTTTAGCAATGGCTTTGAATACTTTGTTGGTCTCACGGGCATCGTATTAGTTGTAATAGCTTTTGTGTGCATGTTTAAATGAACCGTTTCTAGTGTTATGTGTAATGTTGTAATGTGTAATGTTGTAATGTACTCTTTGTATTGAACTCTTGTAATGAATCATATCTATAATATTTATTAACAACCAAGCTTCTTCTATTTTACGATTTTCATCGTTAAATATTAAAAACAGGGTTATCATCGTCCTTAGCTTGCCAGTTACTTTCATCTGAAGCCGTGCCTTGCCGGTACCGTTTCCTATCATTGCCATTAGCTTGCCAATTATGGAGTGTATCGCTGGTAGTTTCTTAACGACTTGCCTTCAAAACGCTCAATGTTAAGGGTTTTCACTGCTATTGAAATGATTTCTGGGTTATGTTGTTTACATTTGCCATCGACAAAATCAGTTGACCTGGGCCCATAAAGGGGACTGAGCCCATTAACGAAAATTATTATTGCCCTCAGCTTGCCAGTTACCTTAGGTATACTTTAGAAACTCTATCTAGCTATTTGGTCCTAGCTTGCCAGTTGATGTTTTACTTTACTCATATTTTTATTACGAATACCGACTTCTCTTGGTGATAATTATTGGTGCATGCCCAAAAAAGCAACGACAAACAATTCTTTTTAATTGACAACACAATTACCACAGCCTTTTCATATAAGTACAATCACATCATCTACAAGTACCCAAGTTTTACTCGTGAATATGTTGATCGGATGCATCACATCATGACTAGTTGGGCACTTCCTGGTTACGTGGAACCTGAGATGTTTAGGTCTCTATGTGAAAGAATATCTCTTAACGTGTCACGTGATTGCTTGTGCTCCACAATGATAGAACCAGTGTCTGAAGTCTCCATAGATGAATCAAGACAAAGGTGGAGATGCGATCGTTGTTTCTGGCAACGTGCAGCTTGGGACTTCGGCAGTAACATTCATTTGACCGCTCGTCACTGGCCCATTGGAGATTCGTTGTGTGTGTATGCAATGTAATGTTTATCTACTTTGACTAAGTTTATGTAAAATACACTTCTGACTATGGAATGTGTGAAATAAGTATTGTGATTAACTAATACTCAATAACATATGAATCACTTACTTAAAATGCAGTACAACAAAAAGTTTGGGAAAAATAGGCACCAACTACAGTGTTCATTGATTGAGTTCCTTCATTTTTGCTTCTTAAACCCAGACCTTGTCCTGCTCAGGTTTTCATCCTCAGGTGAGTCTTCGCCTACTTCCTCCACATAGTTCACGTCTTCCTCCAATGCAGCGACTTTCCTCCCCACATAGTTCAGGTCTTCCTTCCTCCCCTTCACGTCTTCCTCCAATGCAGCGACTTTCCTCCTCAACCTGTTTAACGCCCACATCTGCTTCACGTCCTTCTCTTCTAATGCAGCGAATCTCCTGTCTAACAAACCCAATTGCTTTGTCCAGTCTCCCGGTTGGTTCTTCCAATTCAGCAAATGAGAAGAAGGATACACATCAGACTTGCTTAAGTCAAATTACTCACTAAAGATCAATAACATGGGACCAATCAGTCAGTCATCCTAAGTATACAAATTTATTTCATATTACTCACTACACATCAGACTAGCTATATCAAATTACTCACTACACATCAGACTAGCTTAAGTCATATTACTCACTAAACATCAATCATAACACGGGACCAATCAGTCATCCTAACTATACCAATTTATTTCACAAACAAAGAGAGTGTCATAGAATTACAAACCCTTGTATCTCCACAGTCGCTTAAAGTTTGGCTGCAACTTTTCTCATCCTTATCTCCCTCTTCTTCATTTGGCTGAACATCATCAACACCCGGAGTCTCGTGACTCGACCTCTCCTCAGATCCTATCTCCCCGCCTCCTTGGTCAGGATTCTCCTCATACTTCAATCCTTTTTGTTCCATTTTGTCAAACGATTTCACGTCTCGGTCTTCTTCTTCACGGCTCTGGTTTAGGTTTTCTGTCGCAGCGACCAAGTTCGACCCATTAAAATTAGGGTTTCCATTGAGGTTTTAAATGATTTATTGTTTTCTTTTGCTTTTTTTTTTTACAAAACTTTCATTTGATGAAATACACTTTAGGTCCATTTCAGTATTTCGGCCCATTCAAGGAATTCCACATTTTTTGGATTTTGTTTGGTTGTTTACCTTTGCCACTCAAATAATCAACGAAGGACTGAAGACATAATCTCTCTAGCACACGATGACAACACATTAAATCTTCTTTTGATGTCTTTAATAACCCTTGAATGTTTATATGTGCATATTCAGACCTAACCTAATATACACACAACAATAGAACACCAAGATACACAAATTGAGACAGCATCACGAACATAAAAGAATTTGACACGACTTACAAAAGGTTTAAAGAACAACAAACGGCAAAAAGTGTATTTGTTAGCTGTTAGGGAAGGCTGATTAATCTTAAGAGCAAATTCCTCGTCATCAAATGAAAGTTTTGTATCACCCCGCCATTAGCTTGCCATATCATCTCATCATATACTTGCCATTAAATTGCCAATTCGTATACTTGCCCTTAGCTTGCCAATTCGTATATTTGCCATTAGCTTACCAATTCGTATATTTGCCATTAGCTTACCAATTCGTATACTTGCCATGCGCTTACCAAGGATAGCGCTGGTATTTTGAAATAATGGGTACTGACTCCAAAATTTCCTTTTAAGAGGTACCGACTCCACAATATCTCTCCAAAGTGTGGCATACCAGCGAATTTTCTCTTTTAAAATTTAATGAGAAATACGTATTTAATTACAGAGGTTATGTCTCTAAAACTTTCTTTTGTTTGTTGGGTCATAAAAAAGGACCTAAAACGGATAGTTATGCTTATCGCTTGAAAATAGACTTATCATCTCCAAAACCTCCATGTAATAGTGGGTTACGAACATGGATTGCTAAAACTGATGGAATTTACTTGGAGAGAGATGGAAAAAAACCTGCGAAACTTGTAGGTAGATGGAGAAAAGATGAAATGTGATTTTCTATCATGTTTTTTTTTTTTCTTTTCCATAAAACCAATTAACGTTTATGAAGTTTGATTTGTTTTTTTATTTCTTTTCAGCAAAGTTATCTTTTCAGCTTGTAATAAAATACTAGATTTTGATCCGCGGTGTAAAACCACATGATAATTTTTCGAAACATTCCAAATTTATTTGATATAAATTTGTATTATTTATTGTATCTACATTTAAATGTTATAAATGAAATGTTATATTGAGTATTTTAAAATCCGATCCAGCCCGCTGTTAAATTGACAAATTATGTGGTTTCATATGTAATCTGGTTTAGTCTTCAATAAAAATTATTTAAAAATCATATAAAACCCATTATAACAACTAATACTCGGGATTTTTCTACCGGTTGAACTAATAAATGACCCGATATGCAATCCGGTTTGACTTAAATTATTATAGTTAGAATATCTTAATATATATTCATGAATATTTAGATGAATGGTGGATATATAATGAAAGTGATGTTCTAATTTTGTTACAATTTTTAGTCAAACTAAATTTTTATCTTGTTGTAAGCGTAATAGATCAATATTTGAGAGGATGCATACCAAAAAAGAAATATATTTGAGCATCAACAATTTTTATATTTCTATTACAATTTAATGATTTATGTTTGTAAATATAATTTTTATTTATTTAGGAAGCTTACTTTTGATATTCACATGTTATTAGATTTCTTTTAATGTTTTGTTTATGACTTATTTTAAATTTTAAAGTTATTTCATTATTCGCATCAAAAATGTAAATATTTGCTAACTTTAATTTTGATATATATATATATATATATATATATATATATATATATATATATATATATATATATATATATATATTTATTTTTATTATATATAATTATAACTAATTAAACTATTAATCCATACTCTCTTGCATAGATTTATGTTTTAATGTAATGTTTTATGATATAATTGTGTTGCTATATTTGTTCAATTAGTTAATATTTGATAAATATATTACATGTGTTTGAATAACCCGTAAACTATATTCATAAAAATATCAATAATAACATGTTTCATCGTATATTAAATATTAATAGTATCAAACTATTAATTTTTTTATTATATATATATATATATATATATATATATATATATATATATGTGTGTGTGTGTGTGTATATCTAATTTAATACTCTAAAATATAAGAATTATCTTTTATATATTTAGTGAGGGTTTTGAAGATTTTTGTTTTGCATTTGGATTAATATATAGATGTATATATACAAATTAATAGACATATATCATTATTATTACATTAATAACTAAAATATAATTAATTTATTACTTATTTCGTAATAATATCAATTAAATTCTTTAGTTTATAAATAATAGATTAGTTAGTTAGTGTCTTAATTTTAGCTTGATGTATATTTAATATTAATTAAGTTAAAATTAGTAAAAAATAACAGAAAAGTTAATTAAATGAAATAGAACAACCTAGACTACTTGTAAGTAGATAAAAATTGTTTCTGTTTTAATAGTATTGATTAGATTTTGACTAGCGCTTTTAAAGCGCTTGTTTATTTTTATTTTTATTTTAAATTGACTAATATTTAGTAAATATCATATTTTCATATATTTTTGTTTTATTTTAAAAGGTTTAAACTTTTAAATTTTCTTTATCGTGTTTCATTTTAAATGGTTATTTATGTTTAAAAAATAAACTTTATTTTTTAATGAATTAAATTGGTATAAATCTGATAAATTAATTTTAGGCTCATTTAGGTGAATATACAAAAAAGTCAGAGGTAATTAGGTGGCTATGCAGATTTTGAAAATAATTGCAGATGTGGTAATTTGTTGGGTATGATCTACCGGTATAACCCTCACCCTCAGCAGCGTATAAAGAACCCGCGAAATGTACTGTACCCCGAATTAGGGTAGATATTTTGCCAGTGTAGAGTCAGGTATAAGCTAACGTCAAGTGGGAAATTTATGAAAGTAACAACTGTAAATCCAGTTTGTTGTTTGCCATTAAATGTTTTAATATTTTATTAGAAAAAGCCGGTTAAAATTAATTATTTCGTGGTTATGAAAATAAGATCGTGAGTAATAAAAACAAACCATAATAAACAAATTAGAAGATTTACATATGTGAATATTGTATAACGGTGAAAATCCATCTACGCTGCACAAGACATTGCCACCAGAAAGTGTAATCACGAGGCTGCGTGCAATTATCCCATAGGCTTGTTAGAAATCGATATACAATAGCAGTAGGGGTAACTTGGGGGTTATAGAAAATTGAATAGTGATCTTCCATATAACTAATTTATAACTTTTTTATAGGTATAGAGTGCAAATTCCCTTAATTTTATTATGCGATAGATGTAGCGGATCATTGGTTACTTGGACCGTAATCAACGTTAAGGCCTTAACCGACTAAAGAGCTTTGTTTTTCCTTTTCTTTATTTTATTTGTGTTGGATAATTATGAATCATTTTGAGATTAGGATCTAGTTACGTAGTTTATATATTGAGCTTTCTTCTTTGTAAAGAAACACATTATTATTGAATTTATTTTGCAATTGCAACCAGATCTATTCATAATACTTAGAGGAGTACTCTAGCCCCACTTTGATCCTGTCGAAAGTATCTACATCTTCGAAGAACCCTTGTTCGTGATGAGAGTATCAACAAGAACGAGTTCCCTTTAGATTCTGCGAGTTCTTGCGAGCTTAGCCGAATCTCTGTTCTCATAGCTTCCGCTTCTCTATCAGTTGGTATCAGACACGGAACGTTCCGGGAATCAAACTATTCTGCAACCATGCCGCCTAAGAAAACAAACCACACCTCCAACAGTGGTGATCTGTCTGATTTTCGCAAGGATTTGTTAGCGATGCAGGAAAGTATCCAGACTACAATGCATGCTTCTTTCATGGAGATGGGATTAATGTTAGCGGATCGCTTGGCTGATCGCATTGCAGATCGTCTAGCACAAACCAATCCCCTGTTTGAAAACACAGAAACAGAGGATGATGAGTCTGAAGACTCAAACCCATTCGCAAGAAACAGAGAACAGCGTCGTCCCACAAGACGCCAAAGAGATGACAACGACCAGACACGACGTCTCGACAACCGTTGGGAAAATGCATTCAAACTTGAAATTCCTGAATTTCATGATGGGTCGCGAGGTGAAGCTTTGCTTGATTGGATCGCTACAGACGAACTTTTCGAATTTAAACAAGTTCCAGAGGAGCGTCGTGTGCCCCTCGTTGCAATGAAGTTTCGTGGTCATGCATCATCGTGGTGGAAGCAAGTCAAAGCTACTAGGCAACGTCTTGGCAAACAACCGATTGTTTCGTGGGTGAAACTGCAGAAACACCTGCACGCTACATTCTTGCCTCATAATTACGCAAGGACGGTCTACAACAAGCTTCAGAATCTTCGTCAAGGGTCTCGTACCGTGGACGAATATGCAGATGAGTTTTCACTTCTGTTGACCAGAACTGAGATTCGTGATAGTGCAGAGCAGCTGGTATCTCGGTTTATTGGAGGTCTTCGACCGCAACTACAGACTGCACTTGCTCAGTTCGACCCGTTAACAATCACCGAAGCTCATCGTCGTGCAGCTTCATTTGAACAAACACAGCGCTCATCCTCATGGCCAAATCAATCAGCTCGCTCTCGTTCAGCAGAACAAACATCAACACCTGCAACAACGAAAGAGAGTGATTCTCAACCTCAAGCAACACACCAGGCAGAGGATCAGAATCTTCATCGTTCCACACGTCCATCAGCATTAAAATGTTATACTTGTGGTGAATCGGGTCACTGTCATACGGTGTGCCCAAACCAAAACCGTCGAGGACTGGTCTTGGATGCTTCTAAGGAGGATTCGCAGCCAGTTTATGACTCTTATGATGATGGTGACGACACCCCTGACGATACGGTCTTGCCTACTGAAGGTGATAAAGGACATGTACTTGTCTTGCAGCGTTCGTGTACTACACCAAGATTGCATGATGCTCAGTGGCTACGAACCAATATATTCAAATCCACATGTACCATACGAGGGCGTGTGTGCACTTTCATCATTGACTCAGGGAGTTCCAAGAATTTTATCGCAGACGATGCTGTCAACAAGTTGGGACTCATCCGAGAACAACACCCTGCACCATACACACTTGGTTGGATTACAAAGAGTAGTTGCTTTCGTGTGACTCAACGAGTTTTAGTGCCTTTTTCTATTGGTCCTCACTACAAAGAACGCACATACTGCGATGTAGCACCAATGGACATAGCACACCTAATTCTCGGGCGTCCGTGGGAGTTCGATCGCAGGATCATTCACGATGGAGCAAGGAATACATACAGCTTCACATGGGAGACACACAAAAACCGGAGGAAGTAGCAGCTCCGTCTATTCCCCCTAGTGTTCGTCCAACGACTCTCCTTTGTTCTTATTCGACGTTCTTGTCAGAACTGCGTACTGAGGGCATTGCCTTCTGATAGGTCATGGATTTTACCCACTTTTTACCATGATTTATATATGTTTTTGAAAACAAAAGAATACTTTTAGTGCCTTTCAAGAGCTTTTTCAGGTTCAGGTACTCATTGGTGTAAAATAGCTGAAATGGAGCTAAAACAGAGACTTTATGAAGATATTAACCAAGCTACCGTTCATACCATCGACCGATGCCATTTGTGGACATCGACCGATAGAAGTTAATCAAGATCGACCGATAGAAGCAGTTCAACATCGATCGATATTGAAGTCTCCCGAGTCATTAATTACTAATTAGAAGCCCTAATTGCTTCTAATGTTTTTACTAATTACACCTTAAGTCCCTGGCCGCCTGTTAGGCTATAATAGAGGGTTTTTGTACTAGTTTAGGGCAGACTTGCCTAGAGACCTTTGAAGAGATCTAAGAATTGAGAGAAGCACTTTGTCATACCATTGAGAGAGCTTAGGATTGGAGAGAGAGATCTGAACTGCAATCACAGAGAAGATCTTGAACTCCCTTGCTTTACTTATTTATTTCTCATTTTATTTCTATTCAAAAGTATTATTTAAACCATCATGATTTTGTCTCCCATGAATATGTTTGAGTAGTCTCTCTGTTAGATTTAGGTTTCTCATCAAGGTTAAATTATGTATTGAATAAGCTATTGTTAGGGTGTTTAAAATATAATTCTTCTTCTAGTTGTTCTTAATGCTATGCTAAGAATTGATCAATCTTAACATAGATCTTAGGATTAATTTGTTCAAGTGAGAACTTGATAAATACCTGAAACCAAACTAGTTAGATTTATTCCTGCTAAACTTAAACGAGAGTTTCAGTTTAGTAAGGATTAAAGGATTGAATCAAACTCGCCCTTAAGATTCTCTAGAAACTATATCGATCGATAGAGCACACGCTTGATCGACCGATATAGCGAAAGGTTAATCGATCGATATCTCTATCCGAGTGTCGATCGATACTTTCTCGTGGCTATCGTACGATAGTACATGACCCGAGATCTAGTAGAGGATAACCTTCTAAGTTTGAGTCCAGAATTATGAAAACTAAAAACCTTAACACCCTAGATACATAATCAACCTGAGAAATACCTAAATCTAGCTACTTCTTAAAACCTTAAAACAAGCACAAGTATTCACCTAAGCAATAACTTGCTTACCTCTGCAATTTACTGTTTTAAACCATATTAGTCTAGCTTTATTTCGAAAACTAAACAATCTGTTGTGTAGTCCTAGAGTCTCTGTGGATTTGATCCCTAAGTACTACAATCGAACCTCTTTTGATGAGAGTAATTCACTCCTTAGGGTAATTTGAGTGATATCAAATTTGGCGCCGTTGCCGGGGACTCTTTTTCCATTACCATCAGATTTAGTTTAGAATATAGTCTAGACCCTATTTTAGTGTTACTTAATTACTTTTCCTTTTCTCTGTTATTTACAGGGAACTCAAGATGGAAAAGATAGATTTCGGCGTAGCATCGATCGATAACGAACCGCGCACATCGATCGATAACAAACCGCTTGCATCGAGCGATATGTCAGGCAAGGAATCGGTTGACACAGACCTATCCACATCGATCGATACAGATCGATTAACATCGATCGACACCAACCAGCCGGAAGCAGGTAAGTCCCCACTTACCGATCTTAGTCATGATAAAGTAGTCCAAACCGAACCTTTAGGTAAATCACGCAACCAATCCAACGAATTTATAAACGGACAGGGGACTGCAATCCCTGTTCATTCCCCGTCTTCAATCAAAGACGATGATAAGTTGCAAGACTACTCTGACCCAATTAAGACCTATTCCAATAGGTCAGCCATTAAGCTACCAGACGATAGCAGAAACAGATCAACATTTCATTTTGAATACATCCGTCTGGTACAAGCAAACCCATTCCGAGGATCTACCTCAGAACACCCTCATGATCACATCGAATACCTAGAAGATCTAGAACTAAGCGATAATGATCGCGCTAGACTTTTTCCTTTCTCTTTAGGGAGAGAAGCTAAGAGTTGGCTAAATCAGTTACCAGCAGGATCCTTAACCTGCTGGAGAGAAATCCGGGATGCATTTATAAACCACTTCTTCGATGAGACTCGATACTGGGATACGAGACGAAAGCTTACAACTTTTTTTCAAAAACCGCGAGAATCATTTAAGAATGCTTGGTTAAGATTTAAGCATTATCAGCGAGATTGTACCCACCACGGATACTCCGAACTAGAACTCCTTAAATTTTTTTACGGAGGCCTCGAATTGGATTATCAAATCACGCTTGATAACGCAAGTAACGGGAGCTTTAATTCCAGGAACTTCAAAGATGCTCAGCATCTGATTGAAAATATAGCAATGGAAAAATCTTATGAAAATAAAGATAAAGAAAGAGATGCTAGAGCCGAGAACGACCTTCAATTACAGGAAATAAAGCGATCCTTGGACTCACTTCATTCCCTAATGTAGGTTTCACCTACAGCTCATCGCACCTTGACCACGACTACACCACCTTCATTACTCCCTGCACTGGACGAGTTCAGTGACATGTTCCCGATGGAACTACCGGATGGTCTGCCTCCGCTTCGTGACATACAGCACCATATTGACCTTGTTCCAGGTGCAACATTGCCTAACAGACCACATTACAGAATGAGTCATACGGAGCATGAAGAACTTCGGCGTCAAGTTGAAGAATTATTGCAAAAGGGATATATCAAGGAGAGCTTAAGTCCGTGCGCTGTCCCCGCTCTCTTGATACCAAAAAAAAGATGGATAGTGGAGGATGTGTGTTGACAGTAGAGCGATCAATAAGATCACTATTCGGTATCGATTTCATATCCCTCGCTTGGATGACTTACTTGATCAGATTGGGACTGCCACAATCTTCTCAAAGATCGACTTGAAGAGCGGTTACAATCAGATTCGCATACGACCAGGTGATGAGTGGAAAACATCATTCAAAACGAGAGAGGGCCTCTTCGAGTGGTTAGTTATGTCCTTTGGCTTATCGAATGTGCCTAGCACTTTTATGAGGATCATGAACCAGGCGTTGCGACCTTTTATTGGCAAGTTTGTCGTTGTCTATTTCGACGACATTTTGATCTTTAGCTCCTCCTTGGCTACTCATGCCGAGCACCTGCGTCAAGTCCTGACAGTTTTCCGCGCAGAAAAGTTATTCGCAGCTAAACATAAATGAGAGTTTGGTGTATCACAGGTCTTGTTTCTGGGTTACGTCATCTCTGATAAGGGACTTGCAGTTGATCTTTCCAAGATCGAAGCCGTGAAGTCATGGCCGGTGCCGATTACGGTGTCAGAAGTTCGTAACTTTCACGGGCTTGCTTCTTTCTACAGACGCTTTGTTAGCCACTTCAGTACTATTATGGCTCCTATCACGAATTGCATGAAGGAAGGCAAGTTCGAGTGGACATCCGCGGCTACTAAAGCATTCGAACTAATCATGGACAAGCTCACTACTGCTCCAATTTTGGTGCTCTCTGACTTTACCAAGACCTTCGAACTCCATTGTGATGCTTCCAAGCTTGGAATTGGTGCGGTTCTTAGTCAGGGTGGTCGTCCTGTCGCCTTCTATAGCGAAAAATTGGCTGGTGCTCGTGGAAGATACATTACTTACGATGTGGAATTCTATGCTATTGTGCAAGTGATTAAACATTGGAGACACTACCTGGTACATCGAGAATTTGTCTTATTTACTGATCATGATGCCTTAAGACACCTTGACAGCCAGGCTAAAGTATCAGCTCGTCATGCCACTTGGATCTCCTACCTCCAACAATTCACTTTCTCTATTCGACACCAGTCGGGTAAAACGAACAGAGTTGATGATGCTCTGAGTCGTCGACATGGATTATTAACAGCTATGCATACACGAGTGGCATGGTTCTCAGCGTTTGCGGATTTGTATCCCTCAGATTCTTTCTTTGGTCGCATTTTCACTAAGACAGCCAATGGAATATGTGGTGATTATACGATTCACGATGGGTATTTGTTCAAGGATCTCCGCTTGTGCGTACCATAGTGCAGTCTGCGTCTTCAGATTATCAGTGAGCTCCACAACGAGGGCCATGTGGGTCGGGTCGCACTCTACAGTTGGTTACATCGTCCTATTTTGGCCGTGTTTAAGACGCGACGTCGAACGCTTCGTCGAGAGATACCGCATTTGCCAGCAGGGAAAGGGTAAATCCTCTATTGCAGGTCTGTATCTGCCGCTGCCTATTCCCACACAGCCTTGGACAGACGTTAGTATAGATTTCGTCCTTGGCTTACCGCGTACGCAGTGTGGTTTTGATTCCATCTTTGTGGTGGTGGATCGATTTTCAAAGATGTCTTATTTTATTGCCTGTAAAAAGACGACAGATGCAGTCAGTGTGGCTGTCTTATTCTTTCGGGAGATATATCGTCTTCATGGACTTCCATCATCTATTGTTTCTGATCGTGACACTCGTTTCTTGAGTCACTTTTGGAGATCTTTGTGGAAACTGTTGGGAACGTCTCTTGATATGAGTACTGCGTACCATCCGCAGTCGGATGGACAAACAGAGGTCACAAACATGTCTCTCGGTAACCTCCTCCGTTGTCTGGTGGGTGACAACATCAAATCATGGGATACAAAACTTTTTCAAGCTGAGTTCGCTCATAATCATGCGTTGAATCGGAGTCTGGGTTTTGCGCCATTTAAAGTAGTCTATGATCTTATCCCTCGTTGTCCTTTGGACTTGACTACTCTTCCGGACAGAAATCGTCATCATGGAGAAGCCATCGACTTTGTTACAGATCTCCAGCAGCTGCATCAGAAGGCGCATGATAACTTGGAAGCTTCGGCCTCCAAATACAAGTCTGCAGCTGACACGAAAAGTCGTGAGGTTCTCTTTGCTCCTGGCGATCTGGTTTGGGTCTACATTACAAAGAAACGCTTGCCTTTGCGTGAATACAATAAGTTAAAATCCAAGAAGATTGGTTCTGTCGAGGTTTTGGAATGTGTGAACCCCAACGCTTACAGAGTTCAACTTCCGTCCCATATGCGTACGTCCAATGTGTTTAACGTCAAACATCTTTCTCCCTTCCATGGTGATAACGTACCTGCAGATTTGTGGATGGATTCTTCTTCCCCCGGGAGAACCTGATGTAGCGGATAATTGGTTACTTGGGCTGTAATCAACGTTAAGCCCTTAACCGACTAAAGAGCTTTGTTTTTCCATTTCTTTATTTTATTTGTATTGGATAATTATGAATCCTTTTGTGATTAGGATCCAGTTATGTAGTTTATATATTGAGCTTTCTTCTTTGTAAAAAAACACATTATTATTCAATCTATTTTGCAATTGCAACCAGAGCTATTCATAGCACTTAGAGGAGTACTCTAGCCCCACTTTGATCCTGTCGAGAGTATCGACATCTTCGAAGAACCCTTGTTCGTGTTGAGAGTATCAACAAGAACGAATTCCCTTTAGATTCTGCGAGTTCTTGCGAGCTTAGCCGAATCTCTGTTCTCATAGCTTCCGCTTCTCTATCAGTGATTAATTTTTAATAAAAAATATATACTTTTAATAAAGATTTACACTTTTCGATGAAAATTTATTTTTTTCATGAATGCTTAAATTATATTAAGAAAAGAAAATACATAATAATTATTTGAACTTAGACTCAATGGCCAACGAAAAAAAGTGAGAATTGGATCAGATTTTTTAATCGACCTAAATGGCCTAAATAGATCTGGTGTGGGGAGTGGGCTGGATCCAAAAAAATGACTCAATACAGATGTGATATTAAAATTATTTGATTACCCTTAATGAAACATGAAATGTTAGTAAAGAAAATGATGTGTTTAGTAAAAAAGTTAATATGCTTATGTTTTAAAAGTATAAACTAGAAGGGCGGGTATATTTTTGTTTTTAATTTAATTTTTTAGCAATTTAATTTTTATATTTGTATTTTTTAATCATATTTTTGTTTTTCTTTGAAATCATATTTGTGTATATTATATTTTAAAAAATATTAGTAGGAAGTTTTGATAATTGTATTGAATTTGTGATGTTGTATAACTATAGCCACTGTGCAGCTTTTCTATCAAGAGAGAATGAGAATAGCGTGCACTTGATGTAGTCTGGTGGAACACCATTCGCGCAAGTGAAACTGCAAACTTTTCCGCACCTTTCAATGTATTCTATTAGAATTTCTGCAGAGATACCAGAGAACACCTTTCTCTGCACTAAACCGATCAAAACAGGCTTGATCTAAAAGTCCTGACTGGTACAGGGTGGATGAACAATAGCAGAGCGCGTAGTAGGAATGTTACACGGAAGGTTTCTATCACCGATCGAAACAGTCTGTGCCGCCTGTTTGTTGGGGTCAAAATCGGTCAAGACGAAATCGATATCCGAAAAGTTCGGGCAAAATACGAAAGACGTTAGAGAAGCTTTAAGAGGATAAGTTTCATTCTAGAAAACTCGGGAAAATGTTAAGACATTCCGAAATCAATGATTAGAAATATTCTCTACACGATAAAAATCTCCGGAAAGTTAAAAGAATGCAAAAAACTCGCACGAGCCGAAAGAAACGAGCGACGACCCCGGGCTGCCTCTAGGCGCCGGGCGCCTAGCGCCCGTGCTGCCTCTAGGCGCCGGGCGCCTAGCGCCGGGCGCCTAGCGCCGGGCGCCTAGCGCCCTTGCTGCCTCTAGGCGCCGGGCGCCTAGCGCCCGTGCTGCCTCTAGGCGCCGGGCGCCTAGCGCCCGTGCTGCCTCTAGGCGCCGGGCGCCTAGCGCCCGTGCTGCCTCTAGGCGCCGGGCGCCTAGCGCCATGCTAGCTCGAGTTATCGGACGGCTAGTTTTCGTGCGTAAGTTCCAAATTCTCAAACCGCCAGAAATCGAAGATTTGCGACTTTCTGAAATCCCGCAAACCAAACTCCTTTTCTTTCTCATAGCCTTCGGAAAACCCGTATGACATCGACGGATGGAAGAACTTCGTATAAAACGGCAATGGTTATCTGAAAACACCATTTGCCGCATAAAAGAGCCGAAGATCTCCCGAAAGATCCAATGTCCGAGTAGGAGCGTTCTCTCAAGGAAATCGTAAAAATAGCGGAAATCCGAGATACGGCCCAACGGGGACCAAACATGATCGGATAACCATTTTACGATTTTCTAAAAAGATAGATACGACAGTTTGCGATTATCTCCCTAAACATGATAAATGTCAAACTTCCAAAGGATAAACATCAAGTTTCCAAAAAGATAAATGTCAAGTTTCCCGATAAACATGAAGGCCGACGAAAATGGAAAAAGCCCAGCTCGCGCCGGCCCGTCAGGAATAGACCGTCATATGGGAGTATATAAGCAAGTCTAGGAGCAGAGGAAGGGGGATCCGAAAATCACAAGAAAAACTACTCTCAGAGCAATTTAGAACTTAGGCGTTTATTTCCTTTTTAGCGAGCTGCGACTCAATTAGGTTAGATCTAGGGTTTTGAGACTAGCGACGATCGACAGCTCTTACGGCCGCGATCTCGACCTATTGTTCCAACGCTCTCCGCGAATTCGGAAATAAAATTCTTTCTTTTTGCTCTCTTTACTCTACGCATTTATTTTTAACTTAGCCTGTTTTAACTTTGTCGTGCGTGGCCCAGCAGATAGCCGGGATCCTCGGGGAAAACTAGGTCAACTTAGTTTTCCTACGTTTTTACTTAGCAATATTTGACGGTGCGAATTTCGGTTCCCACAGTTTGGCGCTAGAAGGAGGGGGATACACGGAATTATCTTTCTCGCAACTACGCACGCCCAGTTAAACATGTCTGCTAACGCGGAAAAAGACAAGCAAACGCACGACGGACCAGCCGCCGATGCCAACGCTGAGAAGACTCCCGCTGGAAACGTATCGACGGTCACTACCGAGGCAAACACCGCGATGCTGGACCAGGTGAAGGAACTGTTCGCCACCGCCCAGAAACGGTCGGAAGAACAAGAGAAGCTAATGGCTTCGCTCGCTAAACAGGTCAGCACCTTAACAGCGAAAAGCAAACTCCCGCGCGGATCCACCAAGGTGAGGCGTGTCAGGAGACTTGATTTCGGAACTTCCGGAGACAAAGAAAAAGACGCCCCGAGAGAATCCCCGGAACTCATCCCTGACGATACCACTCCGGCGGGGCAGAAGAAAACGACGGATAACCTTCCACCTCCCGCGAGGGAAAACGAAGGAGTCGACGTCGAAAGAATCAATCTGGATATCAGCGACCAATCGGATCCGTCCGACGAAGACGCCGACGTCCACCACAGAAGGACTCGAAGTCAGTCGGCTCGACTGGCGGTAGCCTTCGAAAAACCAATGACGGAAGAAGAGGAAGATCTCTATTGGTCAGAGCAAGAGAGGCTAGCCGAAGACCAGACTCGGGCCTATCGCAGCCAGCGCAGACAAAGAAGCGCAAACGGCGCCAATGAGATCCACGATTTACGTGAATACATCGCGAAGACTGCAGCCGAGGTGAAAGCGGTAAAATCGCAGATTCACCACGCAACCAGCACCGCTCCCGAGATCGACCTGCTCCTCGAAGAATCGAGAAAGACTCCGTTCACGTCTCGAATCACAGACGCACGAGTCTCGGATCCCGGGAAAATAAAGCTTCCCACCTACGACGGAACCACGGACCCGAAGGCACATCTGCAATCCTTTCAGATTGCAATGGCTAGGTCTAAACTTCCGGAGCGGGAAAAAGATGTCGGCTGCTGTCTCCTGTTCGTCGAGAACCTCAGAGGTGCTGCGCTCGAGTGGTTCTCGCGCTTGAAAAGAAACTCCATCGGAAGTTTTCGCCAGCTAGCTTCAGCCTTTCTGAAGCAGTTTTCCATGTTCATGGACAGGGAAACTTCCGACGTAGACCTTTGGAGCCTCATTCAAAAGGAAGACGAGCCGCTCCGCGACTACATAAAGAGGTTCAAACTCGTAATGTCCAGGGTAACAGGCCTCAGCGATAGAGTCGCCATCGACGCCCTGAGAAAAAACCTCTGGTACAAGTCAAAATTCCGAAAGTGGATTTCTCTGGAGAGACCGCGCACCATCCAGGACACTCTCCACTAGGCGACGGATTTCATCATCATGGAAGAAGAGATGAAAGTCCTGGCGCAAAAGCACGGACCGCAGAAAGCGTCCGGCAAGAAGAAAACCTCACGTAACGACAAGTACGTCCATCACGAGGGGGAAGACGTCCAAGGCGAGCATAACTACGCCATCAACTCCGAGCAAGGGAGTATCGCCGGAAACACTTGGACGCGGAACTCGTACAAGGACAACTCCAGCTGCGAGTTCCACCAGACGAGAGGTCACTCTACCGCCAATTGCCAAGGTTTTGGCGCTAGACTCATTACAAAGCTGCTCGCCGGCGAGCTAGCAACGGTCAAGAGCGTGAAAGACTTGCTCTTAGATTCTGACCGTCCGCCGAAGACCGACGGAGCCAGTCCCGAGAATAACGCTCCTGGAACTCAATCGGGCGAAAAACGCGGACGAAGGCAAGATGGCGAAGGAAACAACAACAATCGCCAGAGGATCAACATGATCATCGGAGGATCGCACTTCTACCAGGACTCTGTTTCGTCGATCAAAGCCTACGGACGGAAAGCCGAAACAAGTCCCAGATGGTGCCCAGAAGACGACGTTCCCAATCACGCGATCGTCTTCGAGGAACAGGACACGGCCGGACTCGATAAACCCCACTACGATCCTCTGGTCATCGACTTGGTGATTCAAGATCTCGAAGTCGGCCGCATCCTCATCGACACAGGAAGCACAGTCAACATTATGTTCCGCGATACTCTCCAAAGGATGAACATACCCCTCGGAGAAGTCATCCCAGAACCGAGACCGTTGACTGGATTCTCGGGCGTCACCTCCATGACCCTCGGAAAGATCAGGCTCCCAGTCATGGCGAAAGAAGTCACAAAGATCGTCGAGTTCGCGGTAGTGGATAACCCGGCCATCTACAACGCCATAATGGGGACTCCTTGGATAAACGCCATGAAGGCAGTCCGGTCCACTTACCATCTCAGCGTCAAGTTTCCAACACCAACTGGAACGGCGGTCATCTGGGGAAGCCAAAAACAGTCGCGACTCTGCTTCCTGGCTGAACATAAATTGCGCAGCAATCGGAACTCCCCAGCGGCTAACCTAAAGCGAACTAAGAAGCATCCGAGAACTCGGCAAAGGACGACTCAGATTCGTCCAAAAAGGCCACGACTCAGGATGATAAGCAAATCCTCGAGTCCATCGCCGATGGAACGGACGACCCAACTCCCAACACGGCCACCGACTTAGCTAAAACAGTCGAGACGCCGGATATCGTGGAGTAATAGCATCCGCGATATAAACAGAACTACGAGATGGCTTGATCCTCGCAAGAGGTACGTAGGCAGCTCGTCGAAACCCGACGAGTTCAGCTATCCCCCTCACCAAAAAGGGGGGGGGGGAGATGGGAACGAATACTCTTCTACTCCCGCAAAAAACATTCTTTACATGTATTCTACATTCTTGAAACTTTTTGTAAAGTCTTGAATTCGAACGCTTATCCAAGGCACAAACATTACGGAAAACGAAAATCGTATCTTTAAGGAACGCGAGACGTCGCAAGTTCCTGACCAGTTTCGATTCTCTATTCTCCTTCAAAAAACTCTATCAAACAGTCTTTCTGCGACTCTAAAAATTCCCTTTCCGTCGACTGGCCCCGACGGAAAAAATAGAAACGTTTCACTCAAATCAAATTCGTAGTCCGGCTTCCAACGAAGTCCTTTTGCATCTGACAAGGATATCATAGCGCGCTATACAAGAAATCCAAATTTTGGTTAGCTCTTCGTAAAGGAAGTAGCTCGACTCGTACCCAAACGAATCATATAAGCCGATAAGCACTTCGCGGATTCTAAAACGGTACGAGTCAGGTCGAAATCGCAAACAAGCAAAACGAAAAGCCTATTTGTCATCGCACAGCTTCAGTCCGAAACTAGACCTAGGTCTTGCCCTAAACCCAGCCTTGCTGGTATCTAAAACATCTCATAGGCATAAGTATCCAGCATACGAGATTCCAAAACTTGCCTCTTATCGCTTACAAACCTAACGTTCGCTACAAAGTAACCTGCAGGTTAAGCGACAAAAAAAAGAGCTCGAATACGAAGTGACTACGCGTATTCAAAGTCCTCTACACTTGGCGAAAGTATAAATCAAAACGCATAATTCATAAAAGCATTCATAATAGGGATTCAAAGGCCAACAACGGCCAATCCCGAAAAACATAGTCACGCAACCTCCTAAGGGTCGCAACACATGCAAACAGCCCCACTTGGCTTATTACAAATTATAATCAAATGCAAGACAATCAGAAAAAGTTATTCCGTACGAGGAATCGGGCTGGTCGACCTCTTCACCCCCGTCACCTACATTCGCATCTGCACCGGCATCCGCTGTATCTTCCGAGACTTGAATAGGGTTCCACAATTCTCGAATTCTTCCTTCGATCGGAGGAACAGAGGATTCGGCGTTAGCACATACTCTCATCTAACCATCCATCACGGCAAGTTTGCTGGAAAGCGAGAAACCTTCACGCTGCACCTTGTGAAGAGTACCCACCGAACCACGACACTCGCAAAAATCACCTACGAAGTCCTGAGCCTCTTTGTAAGCCTCAAATTCGGTAGAAAAGATTTCCGCCCGTCGGTTCATTTCGGCAGCGGCTCTTCTCCGTCCTCTCCTCTCTGCACGGACGAGGGCTCGAGCCTGAACCTCGGCTTGCCGGCGGTTTCGCTCCTCAACCTCCGACCGATACTTTGCAAACTCCCTTTCGGTCTCCTCCGCTTTGAAGCGGGCCAGTCGAGCAGTGCGGAAACTTCCATCGATTGACGCATTCCATACTCTCACGGTCTGCAAAAAAATCAAGGTCAAGCAAAAGGATAGGAAGAATTTGCTTAAGTGTCAGAAACAAACCTCGTTGACCAAACGAGCGCCTTCCGCTGTCACCTTGTCCCTCTCCTCATTGTCCAAAGACTCGTCACGGGTAAAAGCCGGGGGAGCTCATCAAAGAAGTCATTTGGAGGAGGGTTTGGACCGGAAGCACCCCCGCTCTCTGCGACAAAGTCGGGATCGTACCTCGGCGGCTCGTTGTTTCCCGACGAGGCCTCGAAAGCGATCCCTTTGCCCTTCGATGATTTCCCCCTCCGCCTCGGAGGAGCAAACACGAAGGATCCATCATTGATGAGAGGTCGCGTACCGCCTCGCGATCGGTGAAGCGCGACCGCCTTTCGAATCCGGTCGAGATCGAAAGAATTCCAGGAACCGGCCCTTGACCTGAATATGTCTCTCTTGACGGTAAGATCGGAAGGGACGTGCGTGAGACACCTGTTCTCTACGATAGAAAAAATGCGTATGTGCATTCAGAGTTCGCCTTTCGATTTCTAAAAAAAAAAAAAAAAAAAATTACGATAATCTTACCACGTCGGTACAACCACTCCGTCGGGAATAGAAGAAGAAAGCCTTCCTCAACAGACTCTCCATCTATCCTCACAAAAAAGAAACGATCAACAAAATCCTTAGCGTGCGAGGTAAGTCCACGAATTACCGAGTGATCGGTCCTCGATTTCATGGCAAATATTCCATTGGTGCTCACGCTCTTGGAAAGCCACAGCCCTTCGAAGTCCGAAGGGCTAAGATCCATTCCTAACTCGTAGCTCAGAATCGCAACGCCAAGCCAGCTCTCTAGAGCCGGCACGTTCAACTGGCTGATTGAAATTCTGAAACGGTCGAGAGCTTGGACAATGACCCCAGGGATCAGGAACCATAATCGACACTGCGTCAGGAATGCCTCGTAACAGGTAAAGTAACCCTCCGGAGGGCGCTCTGGACTCTCATCTCCAAGGGGAATGCGAAACACGACTTTCTCCGGAACGTTATAAAACTTTCGAAGAATTCCAAGATACTCGGGGGAAACTTCGCTCGGAGAATCAGCTTCCACACGCGCCTTCACGGGTCGCCGGGGAATCGGAATCACAGGAAGAGGAGGATCAGAACCAAAGACGGCGTCACAGTACGCATTCCTCTCAATCTCTGAAACCTCGGGCTTCGGAACTTCCTCCTCGGCGTGGAAACTGTCTGAAGGAGAGCGAGACTGTCTCCTCGAGGATTTTGACTTTGAAGTCATTCTTTTCTTAAAAATAGAGAGAGGATCTTTAAAGGAGAGATTGACTTAGGATTCTTGGGTGAAATAAGAATGGTAAAGGATTCACAAGTCTTTATAGGCATGAATTTTACTATTTACCCCGACCTTCGGCACGATTTTGTCTCCATACTTTCCTCACAAACCATACCGCAAGCTAGGACCTACGACCGCTACGGCTCCTAGCTAGCTGGGGGGCTAACTGTTGGGGTCAAAATCGGTCAAGACGAAATCGATATCCGAAAAGTTCGGGCAAAATACGAAAGACGTTAGAGAAGCTTTAAGAGGATAAGTTTCATTCTAGAAAACTCGGGAAAATGTTAAGACATTCCGAAATAAATGATTAGAAACATTCTCTACACGATAAAAATCTCCGGAAAGTTAAAAGAATGCAAAAAACTCGCACGAGCCGAAAGAAACGAGCGACGACCCCGGGCTGCCTCTAGGCGCCGGACGCCTAGCGCCCGTGCTGCCTCTAGGCGCCGGGCGCCTAGCGCCCGTGCTGCCTCTAGGCGTCGGCGCCTAGCGCCCGTGCTGCCTCTAGGCGCCGAGCGCCTAGCGCCCGTGCTGCCTCTAGGCGCCGGGCGCCTAGCGCCCGTGATGCCTCTAGGCGCCGGGCGCCTAGCGCCCGTGATGCCTCTAGGCGCCGGGCGCCTAGCGCCATGCTAGCTCGAGTTATCGGACGGCTAGTTTTCGTGCGTAAGTTCCAAATTCTCAAACAGCCAGAAATCGAAGATTTGCGACTTTCTGAAATCCCGCAAACCAAACTCCTTTTCTTTCTCCTAGCCTTCGGAAAACCCGTATGACATCGACGGATGGAAGAACTTCGTAGAAAACGGCAATGGTTATCTGAAAACACCATTTGCCGCATAAAAGAGCCGAAGATCTCCCGAAAGATCCAATGTCCGAGTAGGAGCGTTCTCTCAAGGAAATCGTAAAAATAGCGGAAATCCGAGATACGGCCCAACGGGGACCAAACATGATCGGATAACCATTTTACGATTTTCTAAAAAGATAGATACGACAGTTTGCGATTATCTCCCTAAACAGGATAAATGTCAAACTTCCAAAGGATAAACATCAAGTTTCCAAAAAGATAAATGTCAAGTTTTCCAATAAACATGAAGGCCGACGAAAATGGAAAAAGCCCAGCTCGCACCGGCCCGTCAGGAATAGACCGTCATATGGGAGTATATAAGCAAGTCTAGGAGCAGAGGAAGGGGGATCCGAAAATCACAAGAAAAACTACTCTCAGAGCAATTTAGAACTTAGGCGTTTATTTCCTTTTTAGCGAGCTGCGACTCAATTAGTTTAGATCTAGGGTTTTGAGACTAGCGACGATCGACAGCTCTTACGGCCGCGATCTCGACCTATTGTTCCAACGCTCTCCGCGAATTCGGAAATAAATTTTTTTCTTTTTGCTCTCTTTACTTTACGCATTTATTTTTAACTTAGCCTGTTTTAACTTTGTTGTGCGTGGCCCAGCAGATAGCCGGGATCCTCGGGGAAAACTAGGTCAACTTAGTTTTCCTACGTTTTTACTTAGCAATATTTGACGGTGCGAATTTCGGTTCCCACACTGTTCTTGCTGCGCGAGAGCAGCCTGTTGAGCAGCAGCCTGTTGAGCAGCACCCTGTTGAGCTTGGATGGTCTGCTGCATTTGAAGCATCTGTTGTTGCATCAGTGCCATTGCTGCAGCGAAATATTTTTGTGTTTATTTTAATTTTTTAGCAATTTAATTTTTATATTTGAATTTTTTTAATCATATTTTTGTTTTTCTTTAAATCATATTTGTGTATGTTAGATCATCCCGATGGCCGTGATCACCCATGGTGGTGTTGGTTGGCCTTGGCTGTTGACTGTTCTGTCTTTCTAACCTTGTGAGCTCCTAATTGTTGGGTGTAACTAAATGTCCTTGTGCGTTACTCCGAGTATGTCTACTGGTCATGCACCTGGAACATTAGCTGCAACAAAGAGAAAAGAGTAAGTTAGAGGTTTTAGACCAAATAAATAACAAAAAATAAAGGAAAAAAACGATGGTCTCCGGCAACAGCGTCAAATTGATATTCGTGTACACGCACACCAATTAACCTAATGTGCACACTACCACAATCGAATGGTATGTCGATGTAGCACTTTAGGATCGAATCCACAGAGACCAACTATCACACTTTATTTTTATTAGATCAAAATTTAGATAAAAAAATGATGGGATTTCGATTAAGGGTAACGTGACAAAACAACAAATAATATAAATGTAAATTCAATTTAAAGAGATTGCTAACCTAGGGTGGTTTGATCGGATCTTAAACAAGTGTGAGCCAAACAATGATGGGATTTCGATTGAGGGTAACGTGACAAAACAACAAATAATATAAATGTAAATTCAATTTAAAGAGTTGCTAACCTAGGGTGGTTTGATCGGGTCTTAAACAAGTGTGAGCCAAACAATTATTCAATTTCGATTAAAGACCAGTCTAAAACTCGGATCACTTAAGAAAGATCAGCCCACTATCGTGGTGCTTCACCTTTTGTCAATCGATTTCAGTACCTAAACTGTCGTTTGAACTGAGACGCGATGACAAATATTAAGATCAAGTCCGATCTATTCACAAAACACACTAACATCTACTTTCACTGGTTAGGGATATGATGCTCATTCAAGTTATGTCTAGCAACATATAACACTTTTGATGAATAAATTAAATCTAGAATCAGGCACAAAGTAGCTATTTTAACGCAAGCCTTAAGAACAACAGTGAATGAAGACAACTGATTTATAACTAATTTATGTCAAGCTCACGGATCTAACACCCTAACGCCTTAGACTAAGCAAATCGACTACTCAGCCATGAAGCAAGAAAACACAGAGACAAAGATATAAAGCAACATGAAATATGACTGAAATAAAGTAATAGGGTTCAGGGAGTTCTTCTCTAAATCGAGAGAGATGGCATTTTCCCTTTACAAAGTAGCAAAATCTCAAGTCTCCAACTCCAAGGGCTGGTTTCTTCTCCAAAAATAACATAGAATGATAATAGAAAATAGAAAAGATGATATATCAAAGCCACAAGCAGTTGGGAGAAAATGATGGGATAATTAGGGCAAATCCTGTAATGATTTGTAGTTTTATTAAAAATTTCTGCCGCTGGAACATGTACTTGGAACAGTCTGAACTGCGTGAAAATCACCAAACTGCAGTGTTTTTTGCATATTTTTGCTCCAACAGGTCCATCTCCTATCCAGTGCAACTCCAGATTTGTAATGAATCGAAAAAGACTAGAAACACTCGATAAAGACTTGAAAACCAATTAGAAAACATATATACAATGATATCAAGACTCGAGTAAACGATTGCCATAATATCAACCGACGAGAACACGTCGATATCGATTGACATTGCTACATCTGCCACGACCGGTGACAACATGATAGGTCATGGATTTTACCCACTTTTTACCATGACTTATATATGTTTTTGAAAACAAAAGAATATTTTTAGTGCCTTTCTAGGGCTTTTTCAGGTTCAGGTACTCAATGGTGTAAAATAGCTAAAATGGAGCTAAAATGGAGACTTTATGAAGATATTAGCCAAGCGACAGTTTATGCCATCGACCGATATACATTGAGGATATCGACCGATAGGAGTTAACCAAGATCGATTGGAGCACTTCAACATCGATCGATACTGAAGTCTCCCGAGTCATTAATTACAAATTAGAAGCCCTAATTGCTTCTAATAGTTTTGCTAATTACACTTTAAGTCTCTGGCCGCCTGTAAGGCTATATATAGAGGGGTTTGTACTAGTTTAGGGCAAACTTGCCTAGAGACCTTTTAAAAGACCTAAGACTTGAGAGAATCACTTTGTCATACCATTGGGAGAGCTTAGGATTGGAGAGAGAGATCTGAACTGCAATCATAGAGAAGATCTTGAACTCCCTTTGCTTTACTTATTTACTATTTCTCATATTATTTTTATTCAAAAGCATTATTCAAACCATCATGATTTTGTCTCTCACGAATATGTTTGAGTAGTCTCACTGTTAGATTTATGTTTCTCACCAAGGTTAACTAATGTATTAATCAACTCATTGTTAGGGTGTTTAAAATATAATTCTTCTTCTAGTTGTTCTTATTGCTATGCTAAGGAATTGATCACCCTTAACCTAGATCCTAGGATTAATTTGTCCAAGTGAGAACTTGACAAATACCTGAACCCAAACTAGCTAGATCTATTTCTGCTAAGCTTAGACGGGAGTTTCTGTTTAGTAAGGAATAGATAACCAAGTCAAACTTTCCCTTAAGATTCACTAGAAACTATATCGATCGATAAGGCATCCGCTTGATCGACCGATATAGTGAAAGGTTAATCGATCGATATCTCTATTCGAGTATCGATCGATACTTTCTTGCGATTATCGTACGATAGTATATGACCCGAGATCTAGTTGGAGATAACTCTTTAAGTTTGAGTTTAAAATTATGAACACTAAAAACCTTAGCACCCTAAATACATGTTAAACCTGAGAAACACCTAAATCTAGCTACCCCTTAAACCTTAAAACAAACACAAGTAATCAACCAAACAATAACTTGCTTACCATTTAATTTACTGTTTTAAACTCTTTCAGTCTAGCTTTACTTCGGAAACTAAACAATCTGTTGTGTAGTCCTAGAGTCTCTGTGGATTCGATCCCTAAGTACTACAATTGAACCTCTTTTGATGAGAGTAATTCACTCCTTAGGATAATTTGAGTGGATATCACAACACGTTTACATCGATCGATATCCATTTTGGTCAGGTATATCGTTATAACTTGTTAAATTTTTTTCTTATGATTTATTTCTCCACCAATCTCCGACTGGATAACACCATTATAGTGTAGTTTAAGTCTGGGGAAGGTTCTACCCATATTGTATTTTAGTTTTGAAAAAAGAAAATAGATCCAAGTAGACGGTTGCTCAGCACATCGAACGATGAGACCATCTCGATATCGATCGACATCCCTTCATATCTACCGATCGATTGTTTCTTCATTGTGTCGATTGATTTATCTAGCCATCGACCGATGCGACCATGTTGATATCACTCGACAACAATTCATCAACAACGGTCGATTGTAACTTCATTGTGCCGAATAGACATTGGGCAGGTTATCGTTCTTGTTAAGTTTCATACTTCTGCTTTATGATTTTTACCTTACCACCGACTGTGTTACACTGGGAATATTGTAATTTAAGTCTAGGGGGATTACTAACGTTTATCTATTTTTATGAGTCTTATTTAAAATATTTACAAATTTTTTTTATTAAATCAAGAAGGGGGTGATGATCTAATTCGATATTTTACTTGCATCTAATCACTCTTTAGACCAGTCTTAGATTTACTGACTGCAGAAGTACTAGAGATACTAAAGTGGATAAACTTTTCAACTATGTTTGCACTTGCTGAGAGTGTTTGAAGGAATCAAAGCTGACCTCCAACCTCATTTGACTTGATATGCTTGTCTTGGGGATTGGTGTACACCGGACAGACTCCTCTCTAGCAAGTCTGTGAGCTCAAATATGGGTGACTCTGATTCCCTTCTCTCTCTCTCTCTTCGACATCCGTTTGAATTGTAAAATTGTATAAATGAAATGATTTCTTGAAGAGTAGAGGGGTAGGAGTGTCTTCTGCGACCCCATTATTCTACTCTAAAAGGATGATCAAAGCGAGGGATAAGAGTGTCTCCCTCGACCCCATTATTCGATTGCTTCTAAATCGCATGTGTTGCTAAGTCAATAAGATGTACAAGAATTTCCTAAGTGGCATCAATGGTCATTAAAATGGAAATTATAAGGATTCAGAGAAGAGAGAATAAGGGAGAAATAATGGATCAGAGAAGATTGCCTTAGTGGCCAGACATAAAAATTGTTGGAGTAAGAATCCAATGTCCCTTGATCGATACTCCCAAGATAAAACATGCATTTTTATTTTATCCAAGAAATGAGGTTAGTAGAGAGAATTGTCAGACATGATCCGTTAAGTTGTTGACTAGGTGAATTTGGTTGCTCTACTAGAATATTGTATAATGTGCTTCTAAAGTTAGGATGTCTATGATTTGGTATGCACAACTAGAGAGATGGTGACTGGGTTTTTAAAAATTTTTGAGTCCCTGCTGTTTTCAAACTTTTTTCAGAGAGACTGCATGTTAGTTTTGCTTGAAGACAAGCAAAAGGGTAAGTCTGAGGGTATGATATACCATGGATTTTATCCACTTTTAGCCATAGTATATAAGTGTTTTTATATATATTTACTAGAATATATAGTTTATTTAGAGAATTTACAGGTTCATGTACGTTCTAGAGAAATATGGTGATTTTGGTATCTTTTGGAGCCTTTTGAGTGCAGAGCTGCGCAGACGCGTCAGATATTTAAATTTTGATGGAGATCTTTCTATAGTGCGATTACGCTGATCGTTTGACACAAGATATAGCTTTGAGTTAGCTTTCCAAATTCACCGGTTTGCGGTCAATCCAACGGTTAGATCAGAAGTTAAGCATGTTTTACTGAAGAGTGGCCAGTCAGCCTCGCGAGAGAAGACTGTCGAGAAGAGGAATGTATATCGATCGATGGAAAAGCCTTCACATCGATCAATATGGATGTCATAATGCGGGCCGGGCATGATTTATGACCGCCTGAAGCTTAGAAGCCATCACAAATTATTAGAATGCCCTTGGACGACTAGAAACCTTATTTATGTTTTTCTAAGCCATTGTTGACGGCTACGTTTTTCTTTACGCTTTTCTCTACTTCATAATTATTATTTTAGGGTTTGAGAGAAGATCAATCTCCTTCAGAAATTGATTGGAACTCCATTGGTTTTATCTTTGATTTAAATTCTATTATTTATTCAGACTATGATTTGTGTTTCTTCTATCATGTCTGAGTAATTCACCTTGTTAGATTTAGAGATTTCATGAGCTTAATGTAAAACTGATAATTAATTAGGATTGCTAGAATATTTATAGATCTCTATACCAGGATGATTTGTAATACTAGAATCTGGAGTAGTTAGGATAGCACGAAAGTGTGATTGATTGCTTGATCATGGAATCATAGGACAATTGAGATGCATTAAAGTGTGGTCAATTAACGGAACCTGAATCCTGATGGATTATATATTTAGGCACATATGAGAATTGGTCGAGGAATCTAGTTGAACATAATCGATTATGTCATTAAAGCTTGTTTGAGGAAGCATCGATCGACGGTCAGGCCATAGCATCGATCGACACTCACTCTTGTTCACACGCGAAAGCTGGGACAAAGACTTAGACATCTGATTAGTAATTGCTTGAGAGAGATTATTACTTGCTTATTATAATCGAGTTCAAGAATGAATCTATAAACTATTAGCATCCTTGAATTGTAGTTTTGAATCTCTTGATTGATAAATTCTCAGGTCTAGCTATTTTTCGTTATTGCTTACAAACTCTTCAATCGAACAGCTGTCTTGTTTACATTACTTAACTGTTTACCTAGCTTAACCTTGATTTCTATAGTTTATTGTGTGCCCATGCTTTATGTGGATAATCCATAAATACTATAATTGAACCTCTTATTTGAGAGAGTAAAATACTTCTTAAGATAATTTGAGTGATATCATAACTAGTTCGACTATAAACCGATCACACAGCTAGTTTGAATTTAAAACTATTGAACTGAACAAAAACCATCAAACCATCAAAAATTCATAAACTAGCTATATAAAAAAATTTATAGTTACAACGTCTTATATTTGATATTTATTTATACTTTAGTTATGTATACTATTTATTAATATTACTTTAAAATTTATAACTATTTATTAATATTACTTTAAAATTTATATAATATATTAAAATATATTGAACTAAATTATTGAATAAGGTTTGATCCAATCGAAGATCCAAGTATTTTCCAGTTGTGAAAGCACCGTAGCCTACTGGTTAAGGTTTAAAGGCTTCTACACCCAGGTCTAGAGTTCGAATCTCAGACTATGCAATTTCTTGCATATTTCAAAAAAATTCAGGTTTCAAGTCCCGGAGAAAACGATTTATTAATGCAGACAACAGAAGAAAGGCGTGCAAGAGATCTTCAACATGGTGCAAGTAAATCGGGCCAGGAGTGGATCTTCATAGGACGGTTCAGGTGATGCAGTTAGGTATAGATCTCATAAGGCAGATAGTTTGTCGGTTGTCGAATCGTCTTTGTAATCTTTCTCATAATTGTAATATCATAATAAATCAGCGTTAAAAAAAATATTTTCCAGTTAACTGCTCCGGTTTTAGAGAGTAAAAGTTTGGGCTTCTGGGTAATGATGGGCTTTGTGGAGTTCGTTTTGGCTTAATCCGAGAGATTTATTTTGATGCGGAGTGACCCCAAAGGAACGGACTCAGTAGTCAGTACTACGCCATTTCATGAACCAAAGCACCATAACCATCAAGGTAACTCCAAAAACAATAGAGAAGAACGAAATGCACAGCCAGTCCTATCGGTTTTTCAACGGGGCCACAACAGACATCCATTATTATCCGACTCTTAGGGCTTATTAGACTTTGTTCGAGTTGTTACAAAGAAAAAAAAAAGACCTTGCTCGAGTAGCAAATACAAGACGCATAAGCTAGCTTTAAGAAGTCAAAAGGCTATAACATGTGGATGAACTAAACGTTGTCATAATAGTACGTACCAAAATCTGGTGAGAAGAAAACATGGATCATGAGTGATCTTGTGGTTTGTCTCGCGAGACTGGGTCATTTTTTCTTCCATGTACATTAAATTGTGGAGTAGAAAACTGGACATGCTATAGAGAAATTATTGACATCTCACTAACTTCTGCAGTGATGTATATATCACGAAGGCGAAGAAGAGTGAACATGAAAAGAAATTAAAACACAAAAAAAAAATCGAGAGAAGAAAAATAAAAGAGAGAGATAATGAGGCTTATACACCACTTGTGTGTGCTGCTTTTACTGATATCCACCGTTTCAAGTTCTTGCCTAAGGCAATGCGGTAAGATTTCTACAAAAAAAAAGATCATTTAGCATCATTTATTTTTAATATTAACATTACTTATAAATGATGTAATATAATTTTGCATCACTTATTTAAATGACTCTGAAAGTGGTGATGCAAATAATTAACATCAATTAATTAATAATTGATGCAAAAATATCAAATATTTTCATCAGTTATTGTAAATTATATCAATATGTATCAATTCAAAGAAATGATGTTAAGATGTACATCAGTTCTGCAAATTGATGCTAGTTTTGTATCGGTTAATATAACTAATTTTTTTTTTTATTATTTATTAATAAATGGAGAAAAAATAGTAGTAAATTTGAAACTAATTTTAATAAAATTATATAATTTAAAACCATCAATTTAAAATATTTTTATTTGCCCATTTGATGTTAAATTTATGACAATAAACAAATAAAGTAAATTCATATATATTTTCTATAAACAAGTTCTTATCTTTTTCCATTGACGTACAATCTTAAGAACAAAGAAAAAAATTTATACAAACAACAAACAGAATATGAATTCAGAGAAGATTTGTAAAACATATAAAAGGAATTCCTCTTCTTTATATTCATCTTCATTCCCTACTGTCGATGTAAAACTGAGTTGATTCAATCAGGTAAGAGATCATCAAAGCAATCTCCTTCATCGCATTTCTCAGAAACTTATACTCCATAAGATTTGCAGAAGATTCTTCATTTGCCACTGGAGAAAACAAATTATAATATTAAAAAGATCCTTGAACCATAAATACAAGGAAATAAATACAATTTCAAAAAAGACTTAGAAGAAAGTATTACCTTTCCAGAAAATTTCCAACAGGTTCGTGAGGTTTAAGAGATCCCAATTTCCTTTCACTTCCTGCAAAGAAGAAATACAATCATTTTCATCTTGATTATAAGAAAAATGCTTAATTATTGTTGACTTTCTTATAAATCAAATTGTCTAGAACAAAAAATTAAACTGATAAAGTTTTAAAAGTGAGAAGAAGAAGAGAAGCGGATGAATGAGACTATGAGAGAATCTTGACAGAAATATAATTTGTTTGTAATTTAGTTAAGATGAAACAGTTATAGTCTTATAGAAGATCATGGGCTAATTGTACTAAAACCACAAAATTAATTAAAGCTAAAAATATCGTAACTGCTCTCGTAAATCAAGCTAAAATTTTAATAAGCTTTATACTAAAATAAATGTTTAAATGAGGCAGTTTTAAAGTGTAACATCATTTTATTAAATTGATGCTAATGTTAGGGTCAATTTTCTATTGATGCAAGATTCATATCATTTTAATAAGCGATGATAACCGGAAAAAATCAATGTATCAGTTATGTAAATGATTTAATTTTATGTAATAGTATCAATTTTGTTAAAGTGATACAAATTGATAGAAATTATATCGTTTTTATTAAACTGATGTTGATTTAATTAAAAATACCATCATTTACTATAATTGATCTTAAAATATATATATATTTGTATCATTTCAAAATAAGTAATTTAAAATTATATCACTTATTTTTGTGATACAATTTAAGTGATGTATTTCACATTTTTTTTTGCAGTGGCGCGCGGTTGCTATCACAATGATTGGTACGAGGTCAAATGCAAGAATTTCGTCCCGTTTCTGCGTGGGATCAAAAAGGAAGTGGTTCAAATCGATCTTCCGAGATCATTAGCGAACCGAGTTGAATCAGTTGATTCCGTTCCTTTGGGGTCACTCCGCATCAAAACCAAGGTAAGTTCTTTGGGGTGTAATGGCGGAGAAAGGCCGGAAGAGCTTGTGAATTTGACTGGAACTCCTTTTCTCATCAGCAGCAATCACACGCTTGTGACATTTGGGTGCAATAACAAGGTCACCTTGACGCATGTCGAACCCCGAATTATCGGATGCATTTCTACGTGCAATAGAAGTCATGTAAGCGAAAACTTTCTTTTTTCCTCATCCACCTGCTCTGGTTACCTGTGTTGCAACGCAAGCACGCCTACAGAGAGCAGTCAGAAAATGGGTGTGAAATTAGAGAGCATGGATGGGAATACAACAAGAGGAGGGTGCAGAGTCGCTTTCATAACCGACCAGTTTAACCAACCGTCGCGGCCGTGGGTTAACATAACTGATCCTAAATGGTTTCACCAGAAAGGATACTCTACCGTCACGCTAGAGTGGGTAGTTCTTACGAGGAATATGTCCTTTGAAGACTCCTTGCGATGCAGCACCATCAACGTTCACTCAGAACCTTGCTACTGTAGCGGGATACCGCCCACTAGTGATGAGATCGGCTATCTAACATGTGTCTGCGCCAGTGGTTACGAGGGCAACCCGTACGAGGTAGATGGATGCAAAGGTCAGGTTCCCGAAGCTCCACTAATTTTATTTTTTAAATCAAACTAATTTTCCTTTAATGAAGATCATCAGCTGAATAATTATAATTTTCATGACTTTTCTTTTCATGTAGATGTTGATGAGTGCACACTCCGCGAATCTGATGGAAGTCCCAAGTATTGCCCCACCAGGGGCGAAACTTGTCTAAATGTTCCGGGACGCTATCGATGCGTGATGAAGGAGGACAAATCCTACCGAATTTATATAGGTCAATCAGTACTTACCAACCGTCTTTCCCACTTTTTCCTTTACTAGAATTTCACTCGCCAGACATTTTAACATTTCAAATTTTATTAGAATTAACAAGTATGATTATTAATTAAAAAATATCAAGCCCCTTTTACTATACTAAGGTCACCATAAATTAGATTATAAATTTTGATCCGCGTTTTAAAAGCATGAGATTTCATTTTGTTATAACCTAATATAAAATATCCAAATATAATATGTATGTTTTGATTATAATTTTTTTTCATTATAGTAATGTAATTACGATTTGTATTATCCATTTGAAAACAAAAATGAGTTTATAACCTAAATGCTTATAGCTGACGTGTTTAATGTGCTGATAAAGAGAGAAAGAAGATTGAGCTGACATTCAAAAACATAAAGTAAAATGCGACAATTTATTTATGGGCTTATTGCAAAAGTGACTCAAAACTTGGAGTCAAACAGAAAACTAACCTTTTCTTTTGACTCCTTTTTTTTTTGAGATTTTCACCCCACACTTGCATTTTATCTACGAAAATGCCATTACTTTTTTTTTATCGAAAATGGCTTCTTTACTGTCTCAACCTCATCTTCTTCAAGTATTTACAATAGTGCCACTACCATGAATAGTTCCAACAACCTTGTACTAACTGTATGGAGCTTTTAATGCATTTTAATGCACGTAAATCTCTTTACACTCTCTCTGTTTCAATTGTTATGAACTAAAAACAACATTTCTTTCACTTTCTCTCCATATTCATCCAAAAAACTCAAGCTTTTGATTCAAAATAATTTATGGTTGAGAGAGCCATATTTCTTTCGTTTTGACTTACGGTTGCTTTCGTTTGAGGTTCTGGGTGGTTGGAGAAGACCCTGTGTGCAAACGAAGTCATCTCACCTAGTTTAAGGTACGAATTTGAATTTTTTTCAAGATCTGTTCGCGTAGAAGACTTACTAGTAAGTCATCTGTATGTAGAAGACTTACTGATAAGTCTTCTGGTCAAACGGACGACTTAAACTAAGTCGTCCAGCTTTGTTTGTTAAAAAAAAAAAAACTCTAGACGACTTATATATAAGTCGTCTACGAGAAACGGGTTAGTTTTGCATTTGACCGAATCCTGTCAGATCTTTGACTATTTCTGGACGACTTATAATTCAGTCGTCTCTGGGAAAGTTAAAATTTCAATATTTTATTAAACTAGACGACTTAAACGTAAGTCGTCCTAGGTTAGTTTTGTAATTGAAAAATAAAACTTGAAATTTAACTTTCTCCAGACGACTTAAATCAAAGTCGTCCCACCAGAAGACTTAATTTAAAGTCGTCCGGGGAAAGCAAAGTCGTCTGGTCAAACTTTGCTTAAACCGGACGACCTTAAGTTAAGTCATCTATCTGGACGACTTTCATTTAAGTCGTCAAATGATGGACGACTTAGTCTGGACGACTTTGCTTACCCCGGACGACTTTAAATTAAGTCTTCTGGTGGGACGATTTTCATTTAAGTTCTCTGGAGAAAGTTAAATTTCAAGTTTTATTTTTCAATTACAAAACTAACCTAGGACGACTTACGTTTAAGTCGTCTTGTTTGAATAAAATATTGAAATTTTAACTTTCCCAGAGACGACTAAATTATAAGTCGTCCAGAAAAGTCAAATATCTGTCACGATTCGGTCAAATGCAAAACTAACCCGTTTCTTGTAGACGACTTTTATATAAGTCGTCTGAAGTTTTTTTTTAACAAACAAAGCCGGACGACTTACTATTAAGTCGTCCCTTTTCATTTTCAATTGCAAAAGTGACCTCTTTAGACGACTTACCTTTACGTCGTCTGGACGACTTAATTCTAAGTCGTCTGCGGCAATGTTTATTGAACTTCTTCATTTTCTCTATGTTTACTAATGTGTTTTATTTTGAATATTTGCAGATGATTTTTCAGTTACATGCAGTGTATGGAGAATGGTTGTTGAGAGATTGCCGCTGGGATTTTGTGGTTGATGATCTCAAAGGAGCAAGATTGTTTTTATTGAATGAAGATTCAACACATGCTGAACTTGTTGCAATGGCTCAAGAAGATTATAACCTGGACATGAGAACAGTGACTGTGGAGATTAGCTACTCATTACCAGCAGAAATGATGATGGCTCCAGGCAGTCCTCCCATTCATGTTACAAGTGATAGACAAGTTCAAAACTTGCTCGAGATACTCAAAACGCATAGAGTATGTCTTTGTGTATCAAGCCGCAGCAAGGTGGAAACGGTTTCAGAGGAAAGGGATAATGATGAAGCTGGTGAATGGGAAGAAGATGTTGGTGATGATGAAGCTGGTGAATGGGAAGAAGATGTTGGTGATAATGATGAAGCTGATGAATGGGAAGAAAATGTTGGTGATAATGAGTTTGTTGAAGATGAAAATCAAGATGGAGAGGAAGAAAATGAGGAGGAGGAAAATGAGGAGGAAATTGTTGGTGAAACAGATCAGAATGGTGGGGATTACAGTCTTTATGGAAAGGTTCAAGATGAGGATGAGGAAGATGATGATAATGTTTGTTTTGAAGAAATCGAAAAGACATATGCTAAGTCAAAAGCTATTGAAGGAGGAAAATCGGATGGTAGTATCTATGTCAACCAGAGTTTTGATAGCAAGGATGCACTGCTTTCAGAGCTGCGGTTGGCAGCAGTGAGGGGTAGGTTTTCTTTCAGAATATACAAATCAACGAAAACTCTCCTTGTGGCAAGATGTCGGGTTAGCAGTTGTGGATGGAAGATCAGAGCGAGTGTGAAACATGGGACAAACACGTTTTGGGTAACAAAGTATGTGGAAAAACATTTATGCTCAGTGGGAGACCGAATCGCTCAGCGGAGACATTGTACTCCGAAGTATGTTGGTAGTCTTTTCATTGATCGTGTTGGGATCATTGATGGGATTACTCCGCAACATATCACTGATGCAATGAAGAACATGTTTGGCATGGAGCTTGATTACACCACTTCATACAGAGCATTGTTATATGCACAAACATTGGTGAGAGGATCAGCAGAAGAAGGGTATTCGCGGCTGGCATCATATCTCGAACAAATCTCCATTGCAAATCCTAATTCTGTCACGGCTATAGAACTTGATTCTGTTAAAAGATTCAAGTATCTATTTCTATCTTTTGGAGCTTCTATCACAGGTTTTAATTATCAGAGAAGGGTCATTGTGGTGGATGGAACTCACCTAAGTGGAAAGTATGGAGGTGTTATGTTAGTTGCAGCCGCACAAGATGGCAATTTTCAGATATTCCCATTGGCTTTTGGGATCGTGGATGCTGAAGATGATCCTTCTTGGGAATGGTTTTTCACAAAATTGGCTACTTGTATATCTCATGACAAGCCTCTGATGATAGTCTCCGACCGGCACTCGGCCATTAAAAGTGCGTGTGATAAGGTGTTTCCTTGGGCAAACCGAGGAATATGTTATTATCACCTTCAAGATAACATTGTCAAAAAGTTTAAAGGGAAACATCTCATGTACTTGGTGAAAGGGGCTGCTTATGCTCACACGGTTTACGATTTTGACCGGTACATGGCTGAGATACGGAGTGCAAACCCGGAACTTGCAAAGTATTTGGAGGATGCCGACGCCAGCCTATGGTCAAGGGTTCATTGTAAGGGGAACAGGTTCAACATAAAAACAAGCAACATCGCTGAATCTATTAATTCCGCACTGAAGAAAGCAAGAGGATTTCCGATTACGTTCCTGCTGGAGTTCATAAGAAAGAAGTTAGGAAAATGGTATGTGAAAAGGAGACAAGATGCTTTGAGTCTCACAACTCCACATAGCCGGGGTGTTGAATACTTGCTTGCTGTTCGAACAGAGATAGCGGATACGATGACGGTCGAACCAATTAATGGATGGAAGTACTTTGTCAAAGGTGGCAAAATGGACTGTGTGGTTGATTTGGAACATGCAAAGTGTGATTGTGGTGTCTATGGAGTGGAGAAAATACCTTGCTCTCATGCTATAGCTGCTGCAAATAAAGTTGGTTTGCATATCTCCTCACTTGTATGTCCAGTGTACTCAAAGAATTATCTGTATGCAGGATACTCAGAGAATATATATCCTATCGTGTCACAACATGTTGAGGAACGAGAATGCTTTCCTCCAGAAGTAAAGCGTGGTCCGGGAAGACTTAAGAAATCAAGATGGCAATCTTGGTTGGAGCTATCTAGGATGAGAGGACACAAACCCAGGAAGAAACACAGGGCACGGAGATGCTCAAACTGCAAGGAAACTGGCCATACGAAACCACAATGTAAGCAACCAGTTGACTAGTTGTCCAGACGACCTTAACTTTAGTCGTCCAGTCTTGATTACCCGTCTAGACGACCTTAATTTTAGTCGTCCAGTGTATTTTATTTTTAGACGACCTTCTTCTAAGTCGTCCAGTGTATTTTATTTTTAGACGACCTTCTTCTAAGTCGTCCAGTGTATTATATTTCGTTTCATTAGCAACTTATCAACTTATGTATTTTGGTTTGTACAACTTGAATGGTTTTCTATGTGAACTTTTATTCTAGATGTGCAAAATGTTAATTGTAAGTCGTCCAAACCTTCCAGACGACTTATTTGTAAGTCGTCCAGTTGGAAGACCTTCCAGACGACTTAACTATAAGTCGTCCTAACCCTCCAGACGACTTATTTGTAAGTCGTCCAGTTGGAAGACCTTCCAGACGACTTAACTGTAAGTCGTCCTAACCCTCCAGACGACTTATTTGTAAGTCGTCTAGTTGGAAGACCTTCCAGACGACTTATTTGTAAGTCGTCGAGACCTGAAGAACTTGCAGACGACTTATTTGTAAGTTGTTCAAAAAAAAAAGACTTGTCAAATATATACAAGAGACAAGTTCAAATCTATACAAAAGACAAGTTCAAATATATACAAGAGAAAAGTTCAAAGCTATACAAGAGGAGTTCAAATCTATACAAGACACAAGTTCAAATCTATACAGCTAATCATACATGCCCACAAATCGATCACCATCCACATTTTCTTGCAAATGCTGATTAAGAAGCTCCGTCCATATATCCACCGCCATACAATCCCTCATATTCTTCACGTTGGCCCTAGCAAAGTCTTTAGGGTTAAAGGGGACCCCAAGAGCATGACATTCAATGTACTTTAGAGCGTACACGCCACAATCACCACTGTTGGCCGTGGGTATTCCTTGCACCGGTCTCTCATAGGTGTATGGCTCTAACCCGCGTGCGACCCGTAACTCGTCGTTGGGAGCGCACTCAACAAGCAGATAAGGGAGCATCTCGAGAAATGGCTGCATTATCTCATCCCATTCTGCTGGTACCGACGATGAAGGTATGCTGTCCCAGACGACTATGTGCCTCTTAGGGATCGATATCCAAATAGCAACCCAATGCTTGTTGTTCAAGTTCACTGGCGCATAGATATCATCAACGTCCTCCCCCCACTTCTTCATTGATTGGCAAAATGAAGGTATTGATCCTTCATAAAAAGCCCACGCCCCACCAGGTAGAGCTCTCCCTAAACCGTGGTGATCAGGTTCCGAGGCTTTGAAGATGTGATACTGTTCTCTCCAAGACTGGGAAAAGTTGTGATCCAGGAATGCCATTCGCTCGCTCCTGAAAGCTTGTGGGTTCTCCTGATACCTCTGCCTCAGCACATTAATCCAAGCATCTATATGCTGCAGATGGCAATAATACAAGTTAGAAGATACCAGACGACTTATATTTAAGTCGTCTAAATGGTCGTCCAAGTAGACGACTTTCCAGACGACTTATATTTAAGTCGTCTGGAAAGTCGTCTACTTGGACGACTTTCCAGACGAGTTATATTTACCAGACGACTTAAATTTAAGAAGACTTACGCAGTCTTCCAGCCATTCAGTTTTGGTCCGGAGGATTTTATACCACCAAGTTGGTGATGTACGTGGTTTGTCCTCATGCTTAGTGTAATAATGTCTGCAAACAAAAAAACATTCAGTTTTGGTACACTAAATCAAGCAAAAAAGCAATCAGTTTTGGGTAAAGCAATCACTTACGGATCAGTTTTCAACCAATCAGCGAGTTCCTTCAGCTTTTCTCTGTTTACTGGAGGAAATGGCTTATAGGCTGCCACTTTAGCTTTATTTTTCTCTGCCGTATAAGGAGATAACTGCGTGGGAGCAGGTTTCTTCGCTCGTTCACTCCTTCCACGCACAGCAGTAGCAGCAGGGGGAGCTGTTTTGTCCAATACAACCAGGCTCGGTTCTGTGGCTTGAACGCTTGATTCTGGTGCTGGAACGCTTGGACCAGTGGAAGCGACGCTCGGTTGGAAGGTGGAAGAGAGGCTCGGTTGTTGATCTGTGGAAGAGAGGCTCGGTTGTTGATCGGTGGAAGCGAGGCTCGGTTCGACAATCTGTTTGGAGGAGACACCATCTGCTTTATTTACCGAGAAACCCTCATCGAATGTATCCTCCGGCAAATATCTCTGCAATATAAAAGTTGCACATTAGTTAACAATGGACGACTTAAATAAAAGTTGTCTGGACGACTAATTGACCCTGGACGACTTAAAAAAAGGTTGTCTGGACGACTAGATGACCCTGGACGACTTAAAAAAAAGTTGTCCGGACGACTAGTTGACTCTGGACGACTTACAATTAAGTCGTCCAGGGTCAACTAGTGGTCTAGACAACTTACATTTAAGTCGTCCAGGGTCAACTAGTCGTCCAGAAAGCTTTTTTTTAAGTCGTCTGGACAACTAGTTAACCCTAGACGACTTACATCTTTGAGTGTAGGAATAGGAGGCTGTTGCTGTTTGGTAGGAGGAGGAGGAGGCTGTTTCCTTTGAGGAGAAGGCTGTTTGGTAGGAGGAGGAGGAGGCTGTTTCCTTTGAGGAGAAGGCTGTTTGGTAGGAGGAGGAGGAGGCTGTTTCCTTTGAGGAGAAGGCTGTTTGGTAGGAGGAAGAGCAGGAGGCTGTTTCTTAAGAGGAGTACGCTCTTTGGCAGGAGCAGGAGCCTGTTTATCTTGAGGGGTTGTCTGAATGGGTTGAGCAGGAGCAGGAGCCTGTTTATCTTGAGCAGGAGGCTGTTTGGTAGGAGCAGGAGCCTGTTTGTCTTTAGGGGTAGCCTGATTGGTGATACCAACCTTCTTCTCCACAGCTTCCAACCTATCGGACACCTTCCTAATCTCCTTAATGCACTTCCTAAACCCTTCTTTCATGCACTCAGTTACGTCCTTGAACATTCTTTCCAACTCCTGTTTGGTCATCCAATCCTCTTCACTAGCCTCTTTAGGAGCCTCTTTATGAGCCTCTTTAGGAGCCTCTTTAGGAGCCTCTTTAGGAGCCTCTTTACGACCTTTCTTCAGAGGTCTTGGATTGTCTTCCTCCTCCTCCTCCTCCTCCTCCACAACAACCATCTCTATCTCTTTGGCTTTCTTCGATGTAGCCTCCACAGGTTTTGTATAGACCTTAGTACCAGTGACTTCCCAGCAATCTAAGGTCCACTTCCACGGTCTCCGATCATACATGAGTTTGATGATGTTCTCCGCGGGCAGGTCCTCAACCTCAGAGTCCCATTTTGGCCACATTTCACTAATGTCCTTCTGGACAAAGTTGATCACGCGGGTCTGCAGTAAATAGAAGGATCGAGTTAGATATTTGAGCAAGACGACTAAATAGACGACTTAATTATAAGTCGTCTACTAAGTAATTAAGTCGTCTACTAAGTCGTCCAGCTGGAAGACTTTCCAGACGACTTATTACAAGTCGTCTGAAAGGTCGTCCAGCTGGAAGACTTTCCAGACGACTTATTACAAGTCGTCTGAAAGGTCGTCCAGATGGAAGACTTTCCAGACGACTTATTACAAGTCGTCTGAAAGGTCGTCCAGCTGGAAGACTTTCCAGACGACTTATTACAAGTCGTCTGAAAGGTCGTCCAGATGGACGACTTAAGAGACGACTTTAATTAAGTCGTCTGAAAGGTCGTCTAGATGGACGACTTAAGAGACGACTTTAATATAAGTCGTCTGCGCAGTGTTTTGGATTGAAGTAAATACCTGACGCAAGATAGCAGCTTTCATTGATCTGCGGCCTCTGCTGCCTGCGTAAGCCAGTATCGGTGGAGACGGACTGTTTGCTCTGGGAGCACCAATACTAGCACCCAATTCCGGCATAGCTGTGTACACCCAGACCTGAAGAACTTGTATAAACCCATCCACGGTGTAGCAGCCAGTAATTTCTTTCTTCCACAAAGCGTCCATCAGCACCTTAAACGCGACTCTCCCCCATGGATAATTCTCAAACCGATCTAAATCCATCACTAGCCTTGCCAGAGAAGATCGTGTAGCGGTTGAAAACTTTCTCCCTTCAATGAATCCTGTGAAGATGGAAAGGTACGCGAGCCGCTTCCGATCTTCCGTGGACCAATCCCCGCATCTGTTCAGTGCTGCTATTATCTGATCTGTAGTTGGCCCAGCTTCCAGATGAACTCCGAGCATCCCCCAGAAAGAAACCATCTCTTTGGTAACTTCACATTTTGGTGTCTCAAGGTCCTCGATGTACTCGCAGTTTAGACCAGTGAGGTTTTCAAACTCTAACAGTGAAAACCTCAAAGGTTCTGGACCAACCAGAGACCACATCTCATACTTCTTCTGAATGTCCAGCCTGAAACTGAGCATGTGGTGAACCAGCCTTGAAGCCCAACCAAATCCCTGCTCCTTGAACTTGATGAAAACTCCCAATCTCGACTCCTTGAGCTCTTCAAATTCGTCATCAGTAAGAGCTTCCTTAAGAGCAGTATGCAACCTCTTGTTATCCGTGTGATACGAAATGCTATTGTGGGCTGGTGGCTCAGAGCCTGGTGTGTATAACCTACGGGGTAGTTCTGGAATATCCATCCTTTTTGTCTGCAAAATAATCAAAGACAACAATAGAAGTCAGAACACAAGCTAAATCAATCACGCCTTAATTGTTACTCCAGACGACTTAGTAGACGACTTATAATTAAGTCGTCTGGAAAGTCGTCCAATTGGACGACTTAGTAGACGACTTAATTATAAGTCGTCTGGAAAGTCTTCCCAATGGACGACTTAGTAGTCGTCCTGTAATAAGTCGTCTGGAAAGTCTTCCTGCTGGACGACTTAATTTAAGTCGTCTACTAAGTCGTCCAGTTGGAAGACTCTCCAGACGACTTATCTTACAAGTCTTCCAGTAGAAAAATGTAAAGCGGACCTGATTAGTCGCAGAAGAAGTTGGAGTACTCGTCATTGCGGTTGTTGTACTCGTCATTGCGGTTATAGATCTGAAAAAATAAAAGTGAAACGGTGAGAATGAGTACATTGATAGAGACAACGTTTAATTTTCATCTTTTCCTCGAGAATGATGACTTACCGGCGTTAGGGTTTACAGAGAAACGGCGCTACGGTTTACAGTGAAGAAGCGGCGGCGAAGCGGCGGCGCTAGGGTTTGGAGGAAGCGGCGGTGAGAACGTTGGTGAGCACGGTGGCGAGGTCGACGGTTTGTTCGGAAATAGTGGAACCGGCGGCGCTAGGGTTTAGAGGAAGCGGCGGCGCTAGGGTTTAGAGGAAGCGGCGGCGCTAGGGTTAGAAGACGCTGCGGCGAGAACGGTGAGAATGAAGTTAGATAGCCGACGTTGAGAACGATGGTTTGTTCGGAAATAGTGGGAATTCGAATCGCCTTTGATATCGCCGGTGAGAGAGAACTGTTAGGGTTTCTGAATTTCGCGAAAAAATGAAGAAAAAAAAAAAATCACCTTATATATTGGGTAAATAATCCGGTTAGCTTTAAAAGTACATTGGTAAAATTTAAGGTTTGATCCGGTTAAGACGATTTATTCTGGCTGATAATGTACATCAGACGACTTAATATTTAATCGTCTGTCCACAGACGACTAAGTATTAAGTCGTCCAGACCCTAAAATGAAACCCTAAACTAAAATGACTAAATTAACTAACTAACCACGTTATAAAATCAAAGTATAGTTCAATAGTGTTTACTATACACAGAAATTAACACGCTTAGGTAATTTTTAAATTTTTCAAAAACGGTTTTAATGCTTTCCGAAATCTAACCCTGAGAACATATACAATACTACAACATATGTTGATGAAACCAAAACTAAAGAATATCATGACGACATACTTTCACTCATCTATGCTGAAAACAATTGAAATTTGTTATATCCTAATTTATATCTCTTAAGACATATGTTAATTACATAATTCCCATTTTTCACCTATCAAAATATTTTTTACAGAATTTTTAAATTATGTTTAAGAATAACTGTCCAGACGACTGTAAGTTAAGTCGTCTGGACGAGTTATTTTTAAGTCGTCTGCACAGACGACTTGCCCAGGGGTAAAAACGTAAAAAAAATCCCGTTTTTTTGTTTGGTCACAAGGGTCCTAGTTGTAATTTCAATAGCCTTTTAGGTTACTTTTGCCTTTGACCCAAGTTGGGGTATTGTTTTGGGTTTGACTCCAAGTTTTGAGTCACAATTGGCAATTCTCCCTTTATTTATAGCTGACATGTTTTAGTATAAAAGTTTTGAAGAAGAGTTGGTAGGGATAGGTGTACTGTATATAATAAAAAATAAGTAGGAGTTGGGGGTGTTTTAAAAAAAGGTACAGTTGGAAAATTGGATTTCTTACTTTTCCATCTATATAAAATGAAAAGAGATTATTGGAAGGATTTTAGGATCGCCAACATTGTGATATATTTTTATATTTAATGTATGAAGATTCTAAAATAATTTGTTTACGTTTTGTAACTAATTTGACAAAAAAACAACGTAGATAGATTGGAAAGATTATATGATTACAGAATTGATATGAAATATAGGCAGTTATTAAAAAAACATAGGCGGTTGATATTTTAAGAGGAAAGTATGGAAGCAATTATCTTTTATAGTTATTTGGTGATCGATTCGGAAATATTTTGTTTAAATTTTTTTAATTAACTTGAGATATTGTGATGTGATGTTTTGCTTTTGAAAGAATATATACTCGTGGATTTGTAGCTATTGAGTTAGATATCTTTTCATGATATATGGAGAAATTTTGGTAAATATAATATTTAAATTGTGAATTTATATTAATTAGCGTTTAGACTTTAGTTAAATTAGTCTCCGGCTAAAGCTCTAGATATGAACATATAAATAAATGTTGATATATCCAGGGACGGCCCTGAACTAAAATCGGCAATACAAAGACTTTAGGCAAGTGGTTTTTAACTTATTATTTTTGACTGACCAGATATGAGTTCGAAACCGAGTTGTTACTCATTAATTTTAATTAAAATTTTTGTCCCTTTTGATGTTAATACAATTTAATTTGATTTATTCATTAACACAGATAGAGACGGTTAATACTTAATCCAACAACTGGTATCTTTTTTCATACATCTTATATCTTATTTACAACTACGGTACAATTTCATTAAATTAATACTCTACTAGGTGATTTTCCGTGCTCATGCACGAGTATAAATATTTTTAAGTAAATATAATATGGTAACTGATGGTTATTTAATTTTAATTTTAAATTTATTAATAGTTTGTATGCATAATTCATATTAATAATATTATATTAATTTAATTAATCGTATAATTTTAGATATGTTATATCTAATCAGTTTTATTGGTGCTGCCAAAAAAAATCAGTTTTGTGCTTTCACAGTCGATTTAGTTATTAGTTGCGTATATTTAATTGCACATATTTCTATGAATTCAACTATAATATTTATATTCTAAATATATTATTTTCTATTAAATTTAGGTCGGTTATTCTTTTAGATATGTAAATATATTTTAAGATGAATATTTATAACTTAAGATATATTGTGACTAGAATGAAATAAAAAAACTATAGTATCTGATCCCAAATTACATATATGATTGTTATACGCTATAAGTATCTTGATTGGCCTGAAGCATACCCATAATGAGATGATAATCCACTGCAACATCAAACCAATTACTCGCGGGAGAGCATCATGGGTTTGTGGCTAAGATAACGATATAATATTTTGAAGTCTTATATATATATATATATATATATTTTTTACAAAATAACTAAATTGTTACAATTGGTTAATATTATGTTTTCGTTTGTTAATATGTTTTGAGTCATCCTAAAATTTATATTTATAAAATAAATTATTTTATTGTACAACTATATATTCTTATTGTAGTTTAATATATGATTTTAGATATATGTTGTATTAGTCTAGTTACTGATGTTGTGAGTATATTGAATAACATACATTCTTTCATATTTATATTGAAGGATAACTAATTTTTAGCATTGTTTAAATGTCCATGTATTTTCATTATATTTATCGAATTATATGTTGATTTAAAAAAAATATTAGAAAATAAAGTGATGATCAGTACGAAGTTACATACATAAGTAACTGATACGTTTTTGGAAACTCATGAACACATATCAATATTTAAAATAATTAAAATATTTTATAAGTTCTAAATAATTTAATGCCTTAGATTTATGTGATGGTAAAATGAAATTTATTTTAAATAATCTTCCAAATAAGAATTCAGATTTGGTTTGATATTTTGATTATTGTTATATTAAATTCAAAAATAATAAAAACACAAAATTTAAAGAAAATTAAATATTAAAAAACAAATATTTTTAATAATGAAAAAATATAATATATCTACCTTGTTAAAGTATATTGTGTCATGTTACTTTGTAATTATTTGATCAAAAATTAATTATCTTTAAATTATTTTTTAGTTTTTAATATATCATAAAAATAATCAGTAAACTAATTTGTGATTGTATTTGAGAAATTATATCATATAAGTAAAAGTATAATTTATAGACATTTTTTGGCCGTAACTGAAAGATGTTATAGTTAACTAAAGATAAAGAAAAAAATTTCAATAATACTAATTATAAATTATATTTATTCGATTAAACATATATCACTTAATGTTACTTGAATATTTTATGTAATCACCTAAGAAAATAGATTGATATATAAAAACAATATTTCTATTACTTTGAAAGAGATAATATTTATTTTTCTAATATCAAGATTATTTGTATGAATTTGTTTTATGAAATCACAGTATATACAAATATATATATATATATATATATATATATATATATATATATATATATATATATATATATATATATATATATATATATATATATATATATATATATATTTAATTTAAGAATACTTAGATATAAATAATGTATTTTATTACTTCAAAAGCATATTTTATGTTATTTAAAAAATATTTTTAAATAGATTATTACTATTTTGTGAATTTTCCTTTTTAATGAAATCATATTATTATACATATATTTTCGTTTTAAATTTAATTTTTGAACTTTGTAAATATTTCCTTTTTATTATATATGTTATTTGGAAAAAAAAATAAAAAAGAAACTAAATTAAAATCAATAATAGTATTTAAATGTAATATCATTAATTCAGTAAGGGTATTAATGTAATCATCCATCGTGAATCTTTACGTGAGAGCGACACGTAAGAAACTAACTTCTCAAATAATATTATAGACATAAATTAATATACATTAATTTTTTTTTATAAAATAATACAATTTTATATTCTCAAATTGAGTTATTAGTTTAGTTAGTATATCAATATATTAGTAACCTCTATAAATTAATTAAAAAATATATAGTTTTAGTGTACTCACAACATTATTAATTTATAGAGATTTTAATGTATATGCTAATGAAGTAATTAAATGAATCTATTTGTTAGTAATCTTTGTCTTTTCCAAAATTAACGAAGTAATACTTACAGAGTCTATATGAGTCTCTAATGTTGTCGACAAAAAAATAGAAAATGAAGTAATACTTACTTCCACTTATATGGTTTCCATGTCTTTTCAAAAATTAGTAAAACATTTTATAAATTAAATTCACAAAAAAAATTAATAAATTTTTATTAATTTATCTGTTGCATGGTCATATTAGAAATAGTGGTGATACAGTTGATAGTTTACAAGACAAAATAAATCTAATCAATGTAAACTATAAAATTATTATGTTTACAAATGTCATATTAAATAATTATTTAACAGGGGTAAATTTTTATTGCTTAAACAAGATAATTATTTATTTATAAAAAAAATAAAACAAGCATCCGTACGCGCATGGTTCAAATGTAAACAAAATTTATTCCATTTATAATTTCTAACCAGTTACATCAAATTTATATTTATATTTTCATTTTATTTTATTACAAATTAAATCTTAAGTTTTATATGTTCCAAATTTGATACAAATTTAAAATTAGTCTTTTCTTACAAATGTTATAGCTAATGATTCATTTATAAAATAGCATACTAATTCATAATTTTCTATTTTTGTACTTTTCATTTAATATTTTGTTTGCTATATATTTTACACATAGATCTAATTATGTAATGTTATATTTATTTATATGATATCAATATCAGTGATACATTTATGCTAAATGCAAAAAAAAAAAATATTTAAGTACAAATACAACATTTACATTTACAAATACGATTATTTACAAATATAATATTAAGTATAAATACAATTAAATATATGTGCGGTCGTCACGCATGCCGAAATCTAATATTGTATTAAATTGTGTATTTAATAACACCTAACAAACATTTATTTTTTACGTTCTTCTGTGTATTTCTTACGATATTTGCTATAGTACCTAAAGAAAATATAACAATTAACTCAAATAATCAATTCTACATATTCCAGGTTTGTTTTTAATTCATATTCATCTGAATAGCTGCACTTGTTATGCAAGTTTTTTCCTCTCTCTTATTTTTTGTAGGTTTATATAGCTTTTTTTAAAAAAAAATTTAAGTTATTTTAAGATTTTAATATCCGATGCTGTATATAATTTTCCAAAAATAAAATCAAAAATTCATGAAATAATTTTTTCATATCTTCTTCTTTTTAAAAATTTAATTTAATAATATTTTGTATAGATATTAAAATATAGTGAAAAAAATATATATAAAGGGTCTATTTTTTAAGTACGCTTTAGGCGACTGATAAGTAGGAACGGACATTGGGTATACCCTTGATCTAAGAATAAAATCTCAGCGTTTTAGTCCAAGCTCTTTCAACGTTATAACCTAAATATGGTATAGCTGCCCCCTCAGTTAGTCCTGTCAAAACAAAACTGCCGGGAACACAACTAATCTAACTCCTTAAGTTTATAACAGTTAGTGAAATTGAGATGATAATCCACTCATCATAGAGAGTGATAGGCACTAAGTATTTTAACAAACGCAAGATAGATTATCTTTATCAACCATCACATCTTATTTTTATCATTTTGCAGTTTCTATGTTTCATCAAACTTGAACCCTAATATTTTAATTAATAATGCATATTTTAGTAAGTGAAAAATTAAATAATAATTTATCATTATAAAATTTTACTAATTAGTAATCATATATTAAAAAGTAATTATAAAATATTTTTTCTGGCACGGGTAAAACACCTAATTATATTTACTATTTCCTTCGTTTTTGTTGTTGTTAAAACTCAAATAATCATAGATCCTATAAGAAAAAATTATATCTATATATATATTGTTGTTACTTTTGAGTCATTGAAAGAAGAAAACATTGAACCCTGATTTGATCATATTTTGTCCAATAAATTCTAAACTGATGATTTCTTTTAAAGAACCCTATACATCTTTTATTATAATTCCTATTTATTTATTTGTTCATTTATTCTCTTGTCCTTAATTTGGTGCAATTTGCAGGGGTTGGCGTAGGTTCAGGCGTGTTGCTTATAGGTGCAGCCTTTTGGCTATACAAATTGATCAAAAAACACATAAAGAGGAACCTCAGGGAAAAGTGTTTTAGGCGAAATGGTGGCATGTTACTAGAGCAGCAGCTGAGTTCAGGGGACGACTCTGTAGAGAATACAATGGTATTCACTTCAAAAGAGTTAGAGAAAGCGACAGAAGGCTTCAGTTTGGGGAGGGTGCTTGGCCGAGGTGGTCAAGGGACTGTCTTTAAAGGCATGTTAACTGACGGAAGGATCGTTGCAGTTAAGAGATCCAGTGTCTTGGACGAAGACAGAGTTGGGGAGTTCATAAACGAACTCATCATCCTGTCTCAGTTAAACCACCAGAACATCGTAAGAGTTCTTGGTTGCTGTTTAGAGACAGAGGTGCCACTGCTAGTATATGAGTTTATATCCAACGGCAATCTCTTGCAGCGGCTTCAAGAAGAAACTGCTGATCAGGTCTTGACATGGGAAGTGAGAGTTAAACTTGCTAAAGACATAGCCCGAGGTCTCTCCTACCTTCACTCTGTGGCTTCACCTCCTGTTTTCCACAAAGACATCAAGTCCGCCAACATCATGATTGACGAGAAGTTCCGAGCAAAGTTGGCAGACTTCGGTACGTCTAGAGTGATAGACATGAGCCACATGACGACGGTGGTTTCGGGAACTCCTGGATACGTTGACCCCCAGTTCTACCAGTCCGGCAGATACACTGACAAAAGTGACGTGTATAGCTACGGCGTAGTTTTGGCTGAGTTGGTAACTGGACGAAGACCGTATTTCCAAGGAAGTACTTTAGCATCTCTCTTCCTCGAAGAGATGAAAGAGAAGAGGCTTTTGGACATTGTGGATCCTCGTATCCGAAACGATTGTGACCTCGAACAAGTCGTGGCGATGGCCAGCATTGCGAGCTCGTGTCTCAATCTCGAGGGGGGGAAGCGCCCGACGATGATTCTCATTTCACTGGAGCTGGAACGTACTTTTCCTTCCCATCTGGATCATCTCACTGAAGAAGTTGCTGAAGCTAGCAGAAGCAGAGAACCGCTAAGCATTGATGTCGCTTCAACTTCAGCGTCCCAATATGAACTCTCGTGAAGCTCTGTGTGGTCCGATGATGCTGAACCCTCATTACCTCCTCAAACGCGGTATTCCTTTTTACGACGACCCAACTATCTGATGTTGCATTAATCGATAAGAAAAAAACTATCTGATGTTGTTTGTTAAGTACTATATGAAATTTTAAATATTTTTCTTTTCATTTTGAATATTGTATTGCTAGGTGTTTCGTTCATGCATGCGGACATAATTATATTAAGGATATTTGGTGATTATAGTTAGTTATTTATGTTTTAAAAAAAATCAATTTGAACATATCATGATTTATATATGACATTTTTCATTAATAATAATATTTACTAATTAACCAAACCTGAGTGGTTAAACAAAAAGAGAACTTTACATGTTTAGGTACATTCATCATCTATTTTAACCCTTTAACATACTTTTATACTTTTAAACGGTGGTGTACTTTATGCTTTTACTTTAGAATTGCTGTGCCGAAAATACTCCTTATTAAAAAAGTCTCGTGATTAACATTTGTGGTCAGGATCATGGTATAGGTGGTCATTGGTAAAGTAATTGAACATAAAATGTGGTTACTTCCTTAAAATGCACAATTTATTTATTAGCTATGTTTTGCTGACCATTGCAATTGTTATAACTAGGGGCAGAGCCCTGCGGGGTTGTTGAGTTTCATATTCTTAGCGTTTGTTGCGACTATTAGACAATTTGGATCGGATGTATTCTATTTTCCTAACTTTAGTCATAATGCCATGAATCATACCGTCTGAAACGGAGATATATTGTTAGGTATTAAATGATTTTGAGTTTAACATAAGTTTAAGATAAATGCATAGTTGTAAATGGGCTTAGAGTTATGAAATCGGGCCATGTTCCTTTTTTCGGTGGTGGGGGAAATTGAATGGCTGTTTATCTTTGATCAAAAGAAAAAAAAATAGATGTTTCTCTTTTTCGAGCTTTTAGGTGTCCACTGTGAATTTTAAACGAATGTCCTCTTACATAAGTCGCACATACTCACGACTTCAGAGATGAAGTGGTGTTAACATTCCTTTCTTTGAAGGTGGTTGAGGGACTCGTACTTAAGTTGAGTATGCACCAATGAGTCAAAATTGGATTCATTCAGATAAACACTATACATGACCTCTATAACCATAGTTTTAATGATGAAGAAGAATCTTTCTAAATCACTTAAAATAGTTAGGCACATATTTATATAATATCACTCAAGGTCACTTTCTTCAACTTATACTACACAATAGGCCACTCTTTGCTCTAGAGTTACTTTTGCACGGGAAAACATATGAATAGGGCACACCAAATGTCAAAACTACCCTTATTCCTTTTAAAATTAACTTAATTTAGTTATATTCTAACTTATATCTAACCAGATTTACGACATATTGTCAACTGGAAAGAGATATATATATATATGCCTAGTATTATTCTTTTTTTATTTGTCTTCTTCCTTTTCTTCAATTCCTCTTTCTGTTTAAAGTCGAATTTCTTTCTCCAGATTTTTTTTCTAAGGGATTTTGTACTAATCTTTGTCTATGTTGTTCGATCTATCTTTTGATATATCAAGATACTGGTTTCATCTTTCTCCCCTGTCGCCGGATACGGCGTGAGACACTTGGTGCTGTGTTGAATCGATAGTGAAGTCATGACTACAAGAGATTCCCTTCCTGAGCTCTTCCTGAATTATTATCTTTCAAACAATATCCAGTTTCAATGCGTGTAAGAATCATTTAGAGGTTAGTGTTACTGGAATCGACAAAGTTCAGTCCTTCGGAGACCTCTGCAAGTCCCTGGCAGCGAAAGAGAAGATGATGAAGCGGAAGATGTTTATAGTTATGGTAGAAAGCAGAGACTTTTTTTATCATGTGGTTCGTTTTACAGAGGAGATGATAAAAGCAGAGGACATCCACCCGAGCCCCTTTATTTTGTCATCTAGACTGTACCTTACGCACATACACGTCCACCTTATATTATCCATGTGTACACAAATATATTGTCCATGTGGACATCAAGTAACATTGTACATGTGTACACCAATTTTATTTGTTAACTTTTTCAATTCTCCCAACAATAATTAGGCTAAACATATTGATGTACGTGTTGTAAACTTCTCTCGTTTGCTTCAAATTTGTTAGTAATTCACAAGTTATTGTAAATCCAATAAAATGTATTAGTGGAAAATAGTACACTTGAATATTACGAACCAATATGTGTACATCGATGAACTAAGTGTACATGTAGACATCTAAGAACAAGTTGTGTACATGTGTACCTCCTCGAGCGTGGACATCAATGTACAAATGTTCATGTGGATTTCAACAAGCAAGCGTACATGTGGACATCTACAAAAGTGTACATATGCACAATGTTAAGCTAATCACCATCTACGAACACCATAACCACCTCATTTACATGAATTATCGTCCTAATCACTACAAAGGAAATTTCCCTTCTTGTACTTGTACACATGTACACCGCTATCTACACATCTTGTGTTCATGTACATAAACATTTGTACGCAAACAAAACATGAATCGTTGAATCTGACCCACTTTGGTCTGAATACTATCACAAAAATAACTCCAGAGTCTCCACAACATCGTGTAGTAGCCTAAGAAACTATATGCCTGATTTAAATCAATAAAGCAACAAACTTCATCAGAAATTTACAAGAACACACTATAGGCTAATCTATCTGCAGGCACTGCCGCGGCACCGCCGGTTCGTCGGGCCTGGGTGACCCCTTTCTTCCTGCAATTCTCCCCATTGAAAAGCACATTAGAACTCCCCACCAAGATTCGAAACACAAAAACAGAGATGCTTAATCGGGTAATTAAACCCTTCGGACAAAAACAATCGACAAACCCTAAAAATAAATCAGAATCGAAGGAGTTAAAGAAAACAACTCACCAGATAAGGACAATCGACCACTTCTTCTCATCTCACAAACACAGGGGGGAGTTAGCAAGCAGAAAACGGTTATCGTTGGGGATTATGAAGAAAGAAACCGTCGCCCTCTTCTCTTTCTCTCTTTTTCTCCGGTTGATGAAAGTGACGGCGAAAAGGAGATGTGAGAAAATAAATGCAGAAAACCGTCTAGATAACCAAACCCACTTTAATTCAAAATTCAAACCCAAAAACAAACCCTAAATACCAAAGATAACTAGACATATCTAGTTGGGCTTAACAGAGGACAATGCAGTATTTTCACATATCAAAAGTGCATGTGTAGCAGAGAGTGACTTATCCTGTTGTCAAAAGTCAAAAAGTGACTTATGAGGTAAATTACTCATTTATATATGCACAAACTTTTTACAGAGATGTGTGCGTGTGGATATGTGTCATAAGGAAGATATACATATATACTACATGGAGCAAATATATTTAGGAGAAGTATCCAGCTGTCACTCCAGAATGTGGAGTTCCCACGCAATTGATTCCAAATTTTTCCCCACATAATGCATGCAATGAATCCATAGAATCACTGAAACAGTTGATCCCCAAGTAAGAAAATTAGAACATTACTTATACAAGTTCATTACTAAAATGTATCAGCACCTTTGGTTCCTCTTCAAAGGATCAACCCTAGCCTAAAGCATGTTATATTCCATTGACCTATTCGTTTGTGTATAATTATCAGTCTGTAAACCATTTTTTGTATTAAGATATTGTACATAAATATATGTTTGACAGAGCTTTGGAGACATTAAACATACGTTGTGGGAATATGGAGCCTTTACATGTTTCTCAGCGTATGAATGCCTCTCGCAGCGTTTTACAAACATAGAGAACAGTCCTTTTCCTTGTTCATCTTGTTCATGAGCTTTTTTTAATAGAGATATAAAAGTAACAAAGTAATAGAACGTATAGTAAACCAAAAAAAGTTTTAATTTCTAGATGCGAAAAATCACCAGCAACCTGGAAAACAAAAATCAAACTGGAGTACATAAATGATCCAGCAAAGCTATAAGACTCTGTTTGAATGTCCAACCTTGACTAAACCAAAAGAGTTAACCTTTTTATAATTTATTGAACTGAAAGAAACAATCAGATCATAGCAAAAGCTTTCAACTATCTCTAGATTGTGGAAAAGAATGATAATACCAAACGAAAGAGGGAAAGGATGGTACCACATTTTCTAAAGCTTCGAATAGTCTCTAGCTCCTGAAGAAGAGTCGAAGAAGAAGAGAATTAACATCTCGACGAATCTGTCACAGGAGGAAGACAATCTTCTTCTTTGGTCACCATATGATGCCTGGAACAAAGATCTTTGAGAGGAAAAGATGAAAAATGAATCATTAAAATCATGTTACTGGTACTTGTAGGAAAGTTAAACTAAATAACTTCCACGTTAATAAAGATATATTTTTCTACTCTTTTATAATTCTCTGGTTTTACACAAAGAAAAGAATAAAGGTTTCACCAACTTGGAAGGTCACCAACAGATTCTTTAAGTGACCCAACAAATAGAATCTCTTTATTATCTAACTGTACAGTTTGAAATCAAACACAAACCGTTGAGCAATATATACATAAGAAGAAACAAATGAATGAAACTCGTGATCAGGATATTGATGTTACCTTCATCTTTCTTCCTTCATAATATAGTCTAAGCCTGATTCCATGTCTCGGTCATCATAGTCATGTCCAGCATTGCGATCAGTACTGAGACTAATACAATACAAAACTCATAAATGCCAGGAGAAAAACTAATGAAAATGTAATGGATATGAGCGTAGGAGTAAAGTTAGAAGCAGTACTTGAACATATGTCAAATCATGCTCAATATTTTATCATCCTCTGACATTGTTGCAGGCTTCTTCTTCTTCTGTGGCTGCCGATACTCTACATCAGATTGTGGAGGCCTCATGGGCGCCGGTTTACTCATCATCTGCGATTAGTGTCATAGATTAGTATCTTTGCTATTTTTTGTGCTTGGCTAAAAAGGAGATGAGAAAAAAAATCATGATACCTGGTGTTTTGAGTCAGGCTCTGATTGTTCTGAGATCATTCGGGATGCAATTCATCAAATGGTTACACGCAGATGAGCAACTCGATAGATCTTTTTAGGCTTCGTAGGAAGCAAATTGCAGAGAAAATCAATCATACATGTTCGCGAGGATGGATGAGATGCTCCTTCTCCAACTTAAGATAGAAGATAAACTGAGAGCATACGTGAAGATCCATTCTGCTACCAACCCTCTCCAATTTACTACCTCCGTTCTTGAAAGCAAGATTTTCTAGATTTTATTCTTGTTCCTTAAAGATGGATTTTCTATATTTTTAAAGTATTTTTGTATACTTTTAAGAAACATTAATTGTGGATATTTGAATTGATTAAATTTTATTGGTGGATACTTATTAGAAAATGCATAGAAAAAATAAATAATAAATTAAAAAGTAAATATTTATTATGTTCTTAATACACGTAAAAACTCTAGAAAATCTTACATTCAGGAACAGAGGTAGTATAAGGGATGAAGTGATCCAATGCGATTAACAACTATGGCAGATTTAAGATTAAAACATTGAACAATCGGGAAGGTGAAGAGATAAAAGGGTAGGTGAAGAGATGAGGACGAAAGCTGGAGACGGCTAGGTAAAGTTCTGGAAGAAAAAATACATGGAAGCCGCATGTGATGCCTAAAACGCAGAATTTTATTTTATCAGACCAAAGAAACAAATCAGACCAAACCATTACCCAATCGGACAGAATAAACCGAAATTTAAGCGGGTCCCACTATCATTTAAAAGATGCTGACGTGGACACTCAAAGAGAAAAAAGTGTCTCATTATATATATGATTGTGGTTAGGGAGAAACTATTTTATATTCTTAAGACATTGATGTGGTGTTGCACAAAAAAAAGATATTGATGTGGTCAGCAAGTGTTTTAGCCTGGCTAGTATTATATTTCATGGTTGGAGCATCGTCGATATTTGTGGACATCGTGTGTAAGACAATTTGTGGTTACTCAAGTGTGGTTTGTGAAGCGTGGTTAGTAGTAGCATTTGTGGGCATTGTGCACAACACAATTTTTTTTCTTATGAGATCCGTTTTAGAATTGGCGGATTAGAATTTCAATAAATCTCCAGTTTGGTAACGAAGAAGGATTTGATGTTAATACTACAATATCCACTTTTTTGCTACCACCACTTGAATAACAACCACGGCCAGATTCTTGAACGTATATTGATACAATATTGTAAAAGGTCAACTTTTCCAAACCTAAAACATTCAAGTGGTGGTAGCAAAAAAGTGGATATTGTAAAAAGAAACGTTTCAGAGACAGTGGGGACGGCAAGTGTTTTCGGGGACGGCATGGTTAGGTTTGGAAACGTTTCCGAAACGTTTGTGATCAAAGTCGGTACTTTTTTTTTGTAAAAGGTCAACTTTTTCCTTTTTTATATCTTTTAGTTTTGGATAACAACTGAAAAAAAAGAAAACACGTTCTTATATTTATACACAACTAGGGTTGCAAAGTTTGAATCCATCATCTCTTACTTTTAAACAAGCTCTTATCCTCTTCATCTGCTTTCTTAATCATCAATTCTCAAGCCTAAAGAAACAGACAGTAAGTATTATCCCAAACTCTGTTTTAGGTTTATCAATTCTTACGTAAAAGAATAGTGTTTTTAGGTTTGTTTCATGTACATAAAAAGACAGTATTATTCTTGGTTTGTTTCATGTGTGTTTTGGTTTGTACGTAAGAGAACGGTAGTAGAGAAGAAAATAGACTCTGTTTTTTTTTTTTTTGTTTCATGTTATCCTATTAACTATATGCTTCTCAAGTTTCACACGTATGGGTGTTGTTTCTGTTTTGTGTATATACAAGCTTCACATGATTTTTTTTTTCAGGTTAGTCATATTAATTATGACATCTCAAGGACCAAGTGATAATATTGACAATGCTTCCGAAGAAGCTCCACTATGGAACTACGTGACCAAAGTAGAGAAATCAGGAGCAAAAGGAGGCACTTGGAAATTTAAGTGCAATATTTGCAATGAAGATCGACAAGGTTCATATTCCAGAGTTAAAGCTCATCTACTTGGTATTAAAAATCAAGGTATTGCTATATGTAAAAAAGCAACAAGGAGTCAAAAAGCTGAGATGCAAAAGTTGGAAGATGAGTTTGAGAAGAAGAAAAGCGAGAGTGGTTCTCGAGCGCTTCCGTTGCCTTGTGAAAATAGTGAAACAAATCCTGCTTCAAAGAAAAGAAAATCTGATGATTCTGCGATTGTTAGAGCTTTTGGTGTTGAAGCCAGGGATCAACTGGATCAAGAAATTGCAAGAATGTTCTTCAGTGGAGGCTTACCATTTAACCTTGCAAGAAACCCACATTATCATAGATCTTACCAGTTTGCTGCTGAAAAAAAGATTGATGGTTATGTTCCCCCTGGTTACAATAAGCTTAGGACTACGTTGCTTCAGAAAGAGAGAGACAATGTTGAAAAATTATTGGTTCCATTTAAATCAACATGGAGAGAAAGAGGGGTGACGATTGTGTCAGATGGCTGGAGCGATCCTACTAGAAAACCTTTGATTAATTTCATTGCTACTTCTGGAAGTGGTCCTATATTTCTCAAGGCTGTGAACTGTTTTGGAGAAGTGAAAGATAGATTCTTCATCTCTAATCTGATGAAAGAGGTTATCAATGAAGTGGGTCATCAAAACGTTGTGCAAATCATCACTGATAATGCAGCAAATTGCAAGGCTGCTGGAGAGATTATTGAGAGCACGTTTCCTCATATTTATTGGACACCATGTGTGGTTCACACCCTTAACCTTGCTTTGAAGAACATTTGTGCGGCAAGGAATGTGGAGAAGAATGCAGCAACATATGAAGAATGCAACTGGATAACAGAAGTTCATGGAGATGCACTTGCGATAAAACATTTCATCATGAACCACAACATGAGACTAGCCATGTTTAGTAAGTTCTCTCCTCTCAAATTGCTAGCAGTTGCTGATACACGTTTTGCCTCTATCATTGTGATGCTTAAGAGATTGAAGCTTATCAAAAGTGGCCTTGAAGCTATGGTCATAAGTCAAGAGTGGTCTACTTATAAAGAAGATGATGTGGGGAAAGCAAATTTTGTGAAGAGCAAGATTCTTAGTGATGATTGGTGGGAGCAAGTGTCATACATTATTGATTTCACAAGACCAATATATGAGATGATAAGGTTTTGTGACACTGACAAACCATGTCTTCATTTGGTATATGAGATGTGGGATTCTATGATTGAGAAGGTGAAGTTTGAGATCTACAAGAAAGAAAAACTTAACGTGTTTGACGTTAGTTCTTTCTACGAGGTTGTTCATCAGATTTTAGTGGACCGTTGGGCAAAAAACAACAAACCTCTGCATTGTCTAGCTCACTCTTTAAATCCAAGGTACATGATTTTAAACTATTTTTTATTTCTTTCTTTTTTTTTATTTGCCTCATATAAACCATGTTTTTGTATTGCAGATTTTATAGTGATGAATGGCTAAGTGAAGATTCTACAAGACGTGCTCCACACAGAGATCAAGAAGTCTCAAGTGAGAGAATGAAGTGTTTCCGAAGATTGTTTCCGAGTATTGATGATCATCTTAAGGTTATGGACGAATATGCTTTGTTCTCTATGAGAACTGGTCCTTTTGAGGATTTAACATGCATTTCGGTGATGTCTACTATGGAACCCAAAAAATGGTGGGCTAACTTTGGTGCTCAAACTCCTTTCCTACAGACTTTGGCTTTTAGGTTGCTGGGACAGCCGAGTTCATCTTCATGTGCTGAGCGTAACTGGAGTACCTACTCATTCATTCATTCACTTAGAAGGAATAAGTTGAATCCAAGTCGTGCTTAAGATCTAGTTTTTATCCACAACAATTTACGTTTTTTATCAAGGAATTCTGAGAAATACGAGGAAGAAAAGACAAAGATGTGGGATGTTGGTGGAGATGGTTTTGACTCTATGGAAGATGTGGGATACTTGGAGTTCGCAAATCTTTCACTAGATGAGCCAGAGTTGGAGCATGGATTGATTCATGATTAGTTTATTTTTTTTATTTTAGTTAAGATATTATATTGGTGTTTTGTTTTATTTAAGATGTTATAATGGTGTTTTATTTTATATGAGAATTATGTTTTGGTTTTAATATTATTGATTTTATATATATATATATTTATTATTTATAGACGTATCCATGCCGTCCCCGTATCTCTAAATTTTAAGTTTTGCCGTTTCCCGTCCCCGCCCCCGTCCCCGTATCCGTCCCAGTACCCGTCTCGGTGCAACATAGGTAGTGACAAAAAAAAGTTACAAGGATATTTTAGAGAATTTGCAAGCATAAAGTATTTGACATGCTGAGAGTATGTGTACATGAGAAGAGACAAGTTAAAAGTATGTGAGAGTGTAATTTTTTTCAAACAAAAACGTTAACCATTTGAACTAGATTTTTTAGAATCCAAATGCAAACGTTAAATTGAACTGAAATCCTCATTTAATCAAAAAAAAAAAAAGAACTGAAATCCTCTTAACCAGTAATAGTATACTAGTCTATGACCCGTGCGTCTGCACGGATATTATTTTAATTTGAAAAGTTTATTTTTAACAATATAAATGTGTATATATATGTGATCATGTTACTTATAGTTAGATATTTCGGTTTAATTACGGATACGGTTTAAATTTGGTTCGGTTTGTTTATTTGAATCTAAAAAAAACTTAAACTAAATTTAATCCAAATTAATTTGATTTGATTTATGTTCGGTTTGGTTCAGTTTAATTTGTTTTTTTGTGTTTGGTTTAGTTTTAGTTTGGTTTGATATGTATTCGATTTGGTTTCGTTTGTGTTTGTTTACTTAATCGTGTTGATTAATTAGTTTTTATTAGTTTTGTTGTAGGTAAGTTACAAATAGATTTGTAAAATATAAACAAATTATCATTGGACACAAAATTATTATTTTCTTAATATTTAAACGTAAAGAAAAATATCAGAATAAAATGTAGAAGATGTAACTAATAGTTTTATGTTAGTATATTAAAACTCAATATAAATATCATAAGTAATTTTTAATCTTTTATATTAACTAGAAAAGATAGGATATGAGATGAATGAATAATAAAAATGCAGACCAGGAAAAACAACAATATTATTATCATTCTCACTTTATCTTCTCAATTATTCTTTAGCTAATCTCTTCTTCCCCGTCCACAATCAGTTAAGATGGCAACATTTGTTAAGAAACAAATATAACCTCTTTCAATAAAAGATTAAAAGGTGTCTCAGTTAACTGTACTAAACGACACACCTCTTATAAATCCACCTCGTTGCAAAGGACACTTCATTTGCTTCTTTTAAGATTCAAGGCATCTCAGCAATTATTTCACCTTTGGGTGCCGACTATATAAATCCATATATATATATATATATATGGAAGTTTCAGTTTCTTATCTCTTTACATATGCGACCGATCATCAATTAATCCCTTTATATTTCCCAGCATCCTCAAGTTTTAGATATAATTAAGAGGAGATATATTGAAGAATGATAGAAGGATGTGTGTGCAAAAGATGGATAACTTATGATATAAAGATATCAAAGATGCATAATTTAAGGGTTCTATTGTTTGAGAGGAGACTGTTCGTAAAAAGATGCCTAACCCAACAGTTATTTTGGTGACGAGACACTAGTAGAAATATGTGAAATACACACGTTTTGGTCACGGTAGTTCGTGACTTATTTTGCGTTAGTCACGACAAAGTCATGTTTAGTCACGAAATGGGAAAACGTGACACACTGTATCTCTTTAGTGGCAAAATATACACTAATTACTCACAGATATTATCGTGACTAATGTTAGTCACATTTTTTCACAAATGATTCGTGACTATAATGTCACATTTCCACACCGTGTACAAAACGTGGCTTCCAAAGTCACAAAATGACACTAATTAAACTATGACAAAGACGATGTTTAGTCAAATAATCGAATACTTTAGTCTTACTCCATTTCGTGACGAAAGTGAGACTTTTCTACCGAAACTTAACCCCAAACCCTCTCCATACCTCAAATCGTATCACAACTCCAACTTTAAACTTAACCCCAAACCCTCTACATACCTCAGATCTTATCACAAACTTTAAACAATTTAAGATTAACATCAATATATAATATTGTATATACAGAGATTTAGAATCATATCAACTAAAACATTTTTTTGAAACTTTAGCCAAATCTTTTAACATCATCACTAAATTATAAAATTTAAACTCTATTTTCCAACACTCAAAATAAGTTTTCAGTTATTATAATATACTTAAATTATTATCTATAAGAGATCTAAATTTTCAAATCTTAATCCAAAACTTTAAACATATAACATACAATTCCTACTCCTTTTCATACCCTAAACTATAAAACTAACTTCTAAACTTTTAGCTAATTTAATTATAAAATATAATAATTAATATTTACTCATATTCCAAAAACTTACTATAAAATCTTAAATATAAACCTCATACCCTATATCACAAACTCTAATTCTTATATCTATTTTCTAAGTCTTGTATTTAAGTTTTAAATATATCAAACTTCAGTTTCAAATTTAAACTAAACCCTATTTAAAATTAAACTCTAAATTCTATTTTTTTCTATACCTATATACCAATTACAAAGTTTAAAATTTTTTTACCAAAAAAAAAGTTTAAAATTTAAATTTAAATCTAAAAATTTTTAAAATGTGAAATTATAAATCTTATTCTTTTCTCGAAATAATTTTATATTTACGAAAATTTATCATAAAGATTTTATATATTAAAAACAAATTAGAATAGGAAATTAATGGTGTTGAAAAATAGGAAATCAAATACATAAGATTTGATTGGTCGACATTAAGCAGCCTATCAGATACAAGGACTCGGATCATGCTTTAACTAACCACAGCCATTGATAAAAAAAATCCAACGGATCAAAATGCACTAAGGTAAAAACACACTTTTCTTGTATCCCTTTCTTCGTTTCTCTCCTCTTACCTCTTCGTATCTCTCTATCTGTCTCCGTGAAAAACTGTCTCAACAACCAACACCACCACCTCCGACACTTTTATCTCAATCACCACTTCCGACACCATTATCTCAATCTCCACCTAATTACTCTACCTGATTACTCTTTTTATTTTTTTCTATGTTCTCAGTGTTTTTTTTTCTTTTTTCAGATGCAGATTTAAAACAAGAAGAAGATAGGAAACAGATCGAGGGGGAAGAGGCAGAAGAGGCTTGACAGCAGAGGAGATAGAAGAAGGCTGGTGGCGGAGAAGGCATAAGAAGGCTAATGGCGGAGAAGGCATAAGAAGGCTGACGGCGGAGAAGGCGTGGCGAGCATATCAGTTTGTCGCGTCAGCCGTAACACCGGTGGCTCTACGACCAGACTGAGTCAATCACTTAACCCATGGCATTCGGAGCAGGTGGAGGTGTCGGTGTTAAAGCTGATGGAGGTGTCGGTGGAAAAGCCGGTGGCGGAGCCGATGGTGGAGGGGTGGAGGCGTTGATTGCATATAATATATATTTATGTATTTTCTGTAAATATATGTAATTACGTGTATATATATATACACAAAATTTGTGTTTTCTGTAATTAATTAATAGAAAATATTTTTATTTTGTTTTTATTTTTTTTTTAAATATTTTTTGTAGATAGTCACGTTAAGTCACAATATAAAACGTGACTGCGCAGACACAATTGCTTTTATGACTTAATGTGACAATTTTAATCACGAATGAAACTGTGTCCAAAACGTGACTATTTTAGTCACGAATAATCACGGTCAATTTTGGTCACGATCGTATAGACACATTTTTTTTTCGTGACTTTTCGTGTCTATGATGTCTTATAGTCACGAAAAAAGGGTCTCAGTCACGAAAATTACCATGTCTATAGCGGAGTTTTCTACTAGTGAGAGCAAAAGATCTTTGCATCCGTTAGATGATAAAAGCAAATAAACCTAACCGTTGGATTAAAGTTTTTTTTCCTATAAAAAATGATGACATCATCGATGGTTTGCTATTATATTATAAAAGTGAATGAGAGTGAGAAAATTGGCAAATGAAAGTGACAAAGAAACAATATATAGATTTGTTAAGAAATTTTCTTTTGGAAGGGTTGTGTCTTTTGGTATTTAGGAAAAGAAGAAGAAAGAGTTGCGTCTTTTGGCAAACAATGATTCAAAATGAAACGTTAAGAGACGCACTGTTTAGATTATGATGATTGCATTCATTTAAACGAAACTAAAACCTGACCATTAAATTTTTATAAAGAAACAATTTATACCGTTCGATGCAACTTTTTTTTTCCTATAAGAAAATGCTGACATCAATGAAAACAAAAAGTGGTTTCCTATTATATATAGATGTGTAAGATTCATGTTTTTTTTTTTTTTTTTTTTATTATAAGTCAATATAAATATCATGAGTAATTTTCAATCTTTTATATTAATGTGTAAGATTCATGTTTTTTTCTTTTTATTTTTTTATTTATATTTATATTCTACTCATTTAGAAGTAAAATGTACAAACTATATTTTCTTGTTTAAGCTAAACGGTTAAATATATTAAATCTTAATATTATTAGTATCTTTAACTAATTTAATTAAAACACTTTGGTATTTCGGTTCGGTTTAAAACCGAACCATTGGTTATAAATTTTTAAGAAATGGTTCGGATATATATATATATATGTGTATTATTTAGTTTAGGTCGTTTGGTTTGGTTTGGTACGGTTTCCTTAATACTTAATAGTGTATTCTATGGTGATTAAAAAATCAAAGTAATACATTACATGAATTATTCTTATTAGATATATATTGTACAGATGGGTAGTATAATTGGAGGAATGTATTAAAATATTTCTAACGTGTAGATAGTATAACTTGTTTTTCAAGTATCTTTGCATTGTTATTAATGTCATAGTTAAGTTATTGGTTTTTGGCAATGAAAGATTAAATATGGTCTACAATATATAAATGAATTAATGGGTATACAAAAAATTAGTGGGTTTATATTGTTCGTGCAGTATGCCGTGAAACACTACGCATAATTAGTAAAGTTGTAGAGAGTTAGTACCAATGGCACAAGATGGTAATTATTTAGGAAAAATCAGGACAATTTTTTTTTTGTACTTCTGTTTTAATAGATTGGATAACTTTTATTTAGGAGTTTCTTATGTTAAGTTATTGGTTTTTGGCAATGAAAGATTAAATATGGTCTACAATATATAAATGAATTAGTGGGTATACAAAAAGTTAATGGCTACAAATAATTGGTAAAGTTGTAGAGAGTTAGTACCAGTGGCACAAGATGGTAACTATTTAGAAAAAATCAGGACAATTTCTTTTTTTGTACTTCTATTTTAATAGATTAGATTGTGTAAAACCGAACTAGAACTCAACATGAACAAGAATTGAATTTAAAAACCCCCAAGTCTATCTCTATAATATTATTTGAGAAGTCAGTTTCCTATGTGACGCGCTCACGTTAACTCTCACAATGGTTGATTACAATGATACCCTTAATGAATTGAAAATATCTTTATAATTATGCTAAAACTGATTTTCCTTTTTCGTAATTTCTCACGTTAATATTATTTTTGTTAAGTTTCACAGATAACATATATAATTAAAAACATTTCTAATTTGAAAAACGAATTTTAAATAATAAAATTTATTTATCTATGAAGTGATTTCATAAAAAGGAAACTTAACAAAAATATTTTTTATATTAAGGAAAATAAATATTCCCCTTAAAACATATTCTTAAGCAATATAAATATATTTTCAAAGTAATAAAAATGTTTTTATATCTATATATTTTCTCAGATAATTGCAGAAAAATGTGATTAGATAAACCAAAATATCTTTAGATGAATAATAATATTTTATATTAATATTATTTTGGGGTTAATACTTAATTTTCTTTTTTTCCTTTATATTTGTACAATCCAACATACCTATGATAAAAGTTGATAACCAAATATTAGTTATTATATTTAAGATCATTTAAAATAAATTTCAGTTTACTTTATAAATTTAAGATATGACAATACTTGGAGCTTACAAAATATTTCAATTATTATAAATATCGATATGAGTTTCTGAGCTTACAAAATTTTATCAATTATTTACTTTTATTAGTTTATACTTATCATTGCTTTATTTTTAAAACTATTTTTAGAAAATTAACATATATCAAATTATATAAATCTTATGAAAATATATTTACACATTTAAGATGAAAACTGAACTAATGCGGTAAATAAAACTAATTTGATTTGGTTAAATAAGTAAACAAATTATTTTATTGTAATTTTTATTCATTTTTATACATATAAATTACGGGTTGCTTCAAACCATACTAATAAATAAAAATAAAATTTTAACCAATTGTTAGAGATTATTTTTTTTGTAAAACATATATGCATGAGATTTCAAAGTATTATCGTTATATTTATTTATGTATTCTGAATCGATCAACACTGAAGTTGAGTTTTCTATTTGATTTTTAAAACAATATATATGTATAATGCTATTTATAATATTACTAAAATTTATATAAATATCTAAGAGAACAACCAATCTAAATAAAAATCACAAATTATTCAAAATTTAAATCTATTTAGTATAAAAATATTATAATTGAATTCGAAGAATTTGATGTTATCTAATATACCCAAATAAAAATCAATCCAATTAGATATTACACATCCAAAATCACATGTCTAACTAGAATAATATATATTATTTATAAAAATTATAAAATAATGAAATTGAACTATTAATAAATTATTATAATATTTACTTTATAAATATTTATATCTGTGCATGAGTACGGGAGAATCACCTAGTACTTATTATTGAGAACTACTTTCTTACTCTTTTTAGATATCCATCCATTTCAACGTCATGCACTATACATTCAACTCTCAGGCCTTTTTCTAGTTGGACAAACTACAACGACCAATAACCACTAGGTACTCCACCAATGTCTGTGTATTCTTCATTCAAAACTAGCAAGACACTGACTAATCTTAATAACCACAGTTTAATACCACAATTAATTAAAATATTTATTTTAATATATTTTTTTAAATTATATTTTTTAATATAAAAGATATGTTTCTTTTAATTGAAAATATTAATAAGTTTCAATAAATTAAAAAACCTCCAAAATATAAGAACAAATGTCAAAAAAAAATCTAATTTTATATAAAGATTTAAGAAAGATGGCAAATAAATTAGGGAGAAAAAAATAGAATTTAATTTTGAAGGAAAATACATAAATAAAATTTCTATTTCAGAAGAAAATATAAATTCAATCTTTAAAAAAAAATATTTTATTACAAAATTGAAGATTAGACAAAAATTAGTTACTTTATTCTCAAACAGAAAATAAAATTAGAAGTTTTTGATATTATTTTGTAAATTTTAGAGATTTTTAAGTTTCGCTTGAAATCTATTAGTATTTTTAATTAAATAAACAAAGTTTGAGTATTAAAATGGGTATAGTTTTAAAAGTTTGTTTATGAAAATGACAAAAAAAAAATTAGTTGTGATACTAAACTAGGTAGCAATAAAAATTGGGTATTAAAAAGCTTAACAAAATTTAGTTGGAGTATTTTTTTAATGTAATTTTCTCTATCTCAAATGTCTAAATAGCGCATAATAAATAACAAAATTCATGTGCATACTTAACACACGGAGTATGATGGTAAACTAATGAAGTAAAAGTCACACTCAGTTTTTTAATCCTTGTTATTTGTGCCGCATTTATAGATAATGCGCAATGTACCAGTGCATGCCGCTCATCCAAAGCGCATGCCGCTCATCCCAAGCATTGCCTACTTTTGGGTTTAGGATTGGGCAGTGCTCTCGTAGTTGTCTCAATCTGTCATGTAAATGAGCTCTTTCTGGAACTATAGGATCATCAGGTTTTGGATTGTTAACAATGAGCATATCAACTGTGGAAAATGCAACACCAACTCTTTTACCACTTTAATTGATTATGCAAATTAAAAAAATATATATATCTTCATTTCATTAACCAGAGTATCTTCAATCAGTTCACCAAATATAAAATGGAAACCACATGTCACGTTATCAGTATTGATAAAATAAGGTAACAAACTCGTAATGAAAGAGAATTACTGGACTAATACCATATCACGAGTACTTAGACCACAACCCAAGTAGAAGCTCAATATTTACTCAAAACAAACTACCACAAGCCAGAGAAAGGAAAAAGGCTTGCTTGACCATAACAGGGCTCGCCTCGACATTTCCTTCGCAAACAAGAGTTGCGCCAAATCTCGGTTTCTAGCTCAGATTTGTCGGAAATTGTCTGTGAATCCTAGAACTTATTTTGGTAAAAATATGTGTATTTCAATGGATAGTAGATTTTCGTGCAAATACTAATCTACAACAAATTCTCCTAAAACGCTTGAGTTTAGTGTCCTTCAGCTTCCTCAGAATGTTTATCTGCCATAAAATTGATATTTAGAGATACTTATAAAAGCAAATCAATCAAGGATTTTTTTTTTGAATGAAAGTAAAATTTATACAAAGAAAATCAACGATTATTATATGAAGATATCTCTTATATGAATGCAAACCTGAATAATAGCTACTACGTTTAAAAAAATATAGATGAAACTATTTGCAGAGGTAAATAACAAACTGTATCAAGCTAAAGACGAGACTAACTGACTTGATGGGCTCAAAGAAGTAGGCAAGGCATCAAAATTACCAGTGGTTGCCTTAGAATGCTGAGTCTGTTAGGTGCCACCCATGTTCGGAAACTCGTTAGGGGCAACGCGTGCGGCTGATCCGGACCTAACGAGTTATCGGAAAATCGGAAATAAATCGGGGAGTACTCGGAGATTTTTTTGCACCGTACCGATATATATATAATATATTCCGTTGGAATCTACCAATGTTGTGCGGTAGTTCAGCGGTTTTTTCTAGACATAGGAATACCTCTATGGCGCGGGTTCGATAAGTTATACTGCATTTTTTAATGTTTATTTTCGTTTTTGTTTAATGAAGGACAAAAGGGTAAATGTCTCTCTGTCTTCTTCCTCAATCAATGTCCTCCTGTAACCCTAATTTTCACGGCCACATTGACTTTTTCAGTAAAATCTATCATTTTTCAGTGATTTAGTCCTTTTCAATATCATTTCTTTGTTACTAGTGATAAAATATGACAGATTCAGGATTTTATCTTCGGATTTGAACTGATTCAACTCAATCAATTTTTTTTTCCGATTTTCTGACCGAATATGCTGAAATCGCGGCGGAGCATCCCCGGTTAGCGTTTCACCGCCGCGTAATCGGGCTCTCCGGGCGCGTTTTAGAACATGGGGTGCCACCAAATCTAAAAGGTGTGTACCTGGTCGTATCAGCTTTGTTTGACCAAGAGTGTGTTTTTTTACTCAAGCCAAGAAGTGGGCATAAAACGCTTAAAGAGAGCAAAAGGTGTTTTACATCTAAGTTTTCTTATGGTTACACAATGCTGATAATCACTTAACTAATCTTACTCTCTAATGTTTTTTTTTGAATCTCCAAGAAAAAAATGTAACCAAATACTATACCCTTAAACAAAGGGTACTTTAACTGCCTCTCTACTCTACATACATAGCCACTGAAATTAATACAAAGAAAATGGATTCTCCTGACATATCCCAGTTTATCTTAGTGTGCAGTTGATTTTGAACCGATCTCAACATGCGCCTTCTCTCTACCTCTCCTCTTCAGCACCTGCATAAACAACAACCACATGAGGACAAAAGGAAAACAATTGCTCGCAGGCATTGATATATACATATACCTCTGCAGTAGCCTTAATTGCTGCTTGCTGTCTATTGTGTTTTTCAAGTTTGCATCCTCCGCACCAGATTGAGAAATCTTTTTGGTATCTCTTCGCCTCTCGAAAAGTTGAGCTATAAATGAGAAAGAAAGAAAGACAAAGGGGAGATAATGAAAATTTCCCATGAACAAAAACTTTACCACTTTTTGAGATGGTTAATAATAAAACATTTGATGGGAAAATCATTGTGAAAAAGGCTTTTTTTCTACCTTCTACACCACATAACCAAGTTCACTAGGCGTCCACAAGTTATAGCTCTAGCACCATGCCGGTGACGTCCATGATGAAGAACGGCTCGACCAGGTACCTGTGAGTAGTCATAATTTTCCTACCAAAAAAAACAAGAATCAATCTCACTAGTGATGATGATAGCGACTAAATGGCACAACAACAACTGCTTGATGATTGATGGGTTGGTTTTGGTTTTCACTAGTACCTTGATCTCGGAATTCACATGGTTATCACACCTCACACCACGAAAGTACAGCTCCCCACCAGAAAACTGATTACCCAAACAGACATTCAAAGTAACCTCTGAATCATCCACATGGAACCCTAAAAAATACAAAATCAAGAAAAAATCAAAAGTTTTTTTAGATATTCTCACCACTCCAAAAAGTCAAACCAGACGCCTCCCAGTAGTACTTACCAAGATCAGTATCCCTATACTTTCCATACTCAATAGCATAGCCATGGTGAGAATCCAAACTGGTTCCACACACTTCCGGGAACAAAACTGAACATAAGAAACAAAACCAAACCCCATGAATCACATACATACATACATACATCAAATGCAAACAAATCCCAAAAAAAAAAAAAAATCTGCAACCTTGAGATATTGGACTTATGAAGTCCTCAAGCAACTTCTGGAGCATGCCGTCAAGGCCAAAATCATCGAGAACAACACCGAATTTGTTTATCGTGGTTGGTCTCATCATTGAGGATTTCGAATAATGGAACCATTTCTCCATATTCTCAACCTGAGCAAAAATATATATAGTTTTAGAATCATACAAGAGAAGAAGACCAACAACACAAACACACATAAAAGAAGAACTTAAAAGTTTTCATAAACCTCTGCTATTAACATTTGGCAGAACTGTGGCTTAAACACATCAAAAGTGTAGATCCCAGGAGCTGCACGAACAATCACGCTTTTGAAACTCTCCTCCGATGTGTTGTTAACTGCGTCGAGAAACGAAGGGACGAAGAAGCTAGCAGGGTCTAGAGTATAGAGCTCTTCATTTAGACGCTGAAAAAAAAACAGAGTATTAAATGAGACAATATAACACAATTAAGACAAGACAAAAGACTCAGTTTAACCTGGTAAGAAGACAAGATGTTCTGTCTGTACTCTCTATGCTTCTGAACCTGTTTTCCCAAAAAAAAAACGAAATGGGTTTTACAAATCCAACCTCAATTTCAAGAACCAAGAAACAGAGCGAGAAAAAAAAAGGTCGAAACTTTTTTTTTTCAAACAAGTAAAGATTGAAACTTTTTTTTACCCGTATTCGTTCACTTTGAGGCGAGTAACGGAGGAGAAGGTCACTCATGGCACGAGCCTTTTCAATGCGGGTGGAACCGAGGAGATTCTCGGGCAAGAAACGCTCGAGGGACCTGAACAGAGAAGGGTTGAAGCCAAGCTGCAGATCCTCATAGTGCTCAGGCTCGTGCTCTTCGTTGGGGGTTCTCCGGAGTTTCAATCTCGCGTTGAGGGTTTCTTGGGAGGCTCTCGGTTGCTGCTGATGAGGAGGGTCTGGTTGTTTGGATGAGGAGCCGAGAGCCATGGATCTAAAGCGGTTTAAATTGGAATTCATGTCAGAGGAGGTCATTTCTAGGGTTTTATGTTTTTTTGAAAAGGGGAGAAGTTGGTTTGTTTGGGGGGTTAGGGTTTCACATATAATTTGTATAAGAAAAAAAATTATGTGAAGGTAAAGAACATATATAATGGTTTAAACTCAAAACAGAATTTTGAAGAGGATAAATAGGTTTTGGAAGATAATCTAAAAAAATGGAATTATTGGGAGGAATGAGATTTTGGTGACTCGGCGGATAAAGATGGAGCGTCTAAGGAGAAAACCGGAATAAACGAAAAAATAGATTAGAAAGAATAAAGTTTTGATGATACGATGGATAAAAATGGAGCGTCTAAAAAGAAAAAAACAAAAACAATTAGAACTCAGTAACAAAAACATAGAATACTTAAATATATGTATAGACTTTTGTTATTATTAATTGTGGTGCAATCTATAAACATTTAAAATCTATGTATAATAGGAAGAAAAAAAAAATCAATGACAATGGATAATGATGAATTTGAGAAAGAAAAATGATGTTTCAAATTGCTCTTCAAAAGATATCACACAATACAAAAAGAAAATTGGTTTTTGTTTGATCTATGATTTTTTATGTATTTTCTATAGTTATGATTTAAAATGTTTTTTTTGTTTAGAATTATCTTCATTGTATGGGTTTTACTTCTTTGAAAGAGGAGATGTTGGTTTGTTTGGTGGCTCAAGGTTTCACAATTGTATTAGAAAAAAAAATATGTGTGAAGGTAAAGAACATATATAAACTTAAATAGAATTATTAGAAAGAATAAAAATTTTGGATAAAGATGGAAAGTCTGAGAATAAAAATAAAATAAACAATTAGATTCGAGTAACAAAAAGTCAAAAGCATATAGATACATAAATATATGTATATATAAATTTTTGTTATTATTTATGGTGCAGTCTTTTAATGTATATATATATATATATATAAATGTTTCACCAGTCATAATATAAAGAAAAAAGATTTCAGTGACACATGAACAATGATGAATTTAAGAAAGAAAAATGATGTTTCTAGTTACTTTTCAAAAAATATCATACAATACATAAAGAAATTGGTTTGTTTGATCTATGAGTTTTGATGTGTTTTCTACTCATGATTTTGAAATGTCTTTTTTTTTTGTTTAAACTTGTCTTCATTTGTTGGGGTTTTACTTCTTTCTTTCCGGTTAGAAATCTATGTTTTAGTTGTAGATAGAGCTTTTGCTTGGAGTTAAATCTCTCTTACTTGTTGGTATCGTCACCTTTGAGTTGTAATCTATGTTGTTATGAAGCTATTGGTTAGCCATGGATTTGGTTTGTCCAGTGGCCGTAGAGTTCTTCATAGATTGCTATTGTAGGATTTACTTGAACTCATCAACTACTTATTAGACCCATCTTTTTAATGGAAGATATCATACTTGTGTTTCGAGTTATTAGACTCATCTTTCCATTTATAAAGTAAACTTATTTTCTATTCCATTACAAAATGGAAAATAGAACATGGTTAGAATAATTTTTTTATTTCGAACAGAGTTAGAAACACATCTACATAAGGAGACAACACTTATTCTAATGTTTGAACCTAAAACATGCTTCAAAGTCTAGAAGAGAAGCAGAGCTTGTTCACTCTAGATCTCTTCCCAAAAATCCTTGTAGTGTAAGCATATCTATCAGGTTTAATCCCTTTCCCCATTCTTAACAAATCCATTCACAAGAGTCGTGTACGTCGTCACGAGAAAAGCCTCTCCAATCTTCCCTATCTTGACGTATCCATTCATCAGAGTGTTGTAAGACACAACATCAGAAGCTACCATACCAAGTAACACCCTTCTTCCATCATCTATTCTTTTAAACTCGCAGAGCGCGCGTATGTAAACATTATACGTAGTTGGAGGTACACCCAAATCGAGCATTAGTACAGTAACCTCCCAAGCTTCACCAAACAATCCTTGTCTGCACTACCCGTCAATCAACGTTTAAACGAATAAGCTGTAACAGGGAATCCAAATTCTCCGCATATCTCCAAGAAACCGCATAGCTTCCTCCATTTTTACCGTTCTTGCAGAATCCATTAATCAGTATATTGTAAGTCACCTCGTCAGACCGTTTTCGGTCAAAATCTCGAGCATTGCGGCGAAAGGTTGGAAGGAGTGTTTGACGACGTGGCGTTGGCTCTGGAATCTCGGAGAGTAAGAGAGACGGAGGCATTGGATCTGTGAGGAGACGGAGGGGGGAACACATAGAGGAGGGATGAGCCTTGTGTACTAAACAGGGGTTTATCTCAAATTGTTCATTTAACCGATCCGGTTTAATCTTCACCCAATTCTCTTATCCGGTTTGGATTTTCTCTGAAACCTTTAAACCAACCACTGATAAAAAAAAAAAGCCGGTTAAATCACCCGTTCGTTCTCTTGGGCATTTGTGACTTTCACCTTTTATAAGTACTACTACTAGTTAAAGTTTGAATTTTATATGGTTCTGGATTAAATAAGTAATGTGATGATTGTAACAAATACTACTACTGTTCAGTGTGTTTGAGATGGTCTAGTGAGAGGGCTATTAATTGTGATGATCTGGCTTAGCAGCTTCCGTCTGATATGGTCAAGCTGTCTCCAGCCCACACCGGAGACTGAGGTTCGAGTGACAAAGCAGACTCACTGTCACAGGATAAGGAACTTGGACGAGGTGTGGGTGGCAGTAGTAGCCTCTCCTGAAATCAACGAGAATACTGAGAGTGAACAAAGCGAGAATTAGTTGTGTAACTATGAACTTAAGCCATTTCGTTGTCCCAATTTCGATCCAAAAGGAAATCAAATTCATAAACACATGAGAAAATTCAAGCAATAGTGATTCCAAATCTGCACAATGAAAGAAACACAAAAAAAAAAAAAACAAAAACAGATCACAATGTACAGTTAACATAAACCAAGAATCTGGAACGAGAAATTAAAAAAAAAAACTGCACATATGTTGTTATGATGACTTTATTCACAAACACAACTTTTGAAGTTAAAAACAAAACAGAAAATAATGATCAAATTTACAAAAGACGATCAGGCCCCTCTGCGGAGGTGCCAGCATCGGAACCTCCCTTCACCACCGCCTTAGAACAGCCGAAATTAGTCACCGCGTCAGGCCCAATCAGCTGAACCGCCGCCTTATCGTACGCCAAAGCAGCTTCCTCCGCCGTCTCGAACGTCCCGAGCCAGATGCGAACCGGCCGTCCGTCTCGAATTCCGCCGCGAGCTTTACCGCACCTGATCTCCGCCGCCCACTTCCCCCACGGTCTCTGCCTCACACCTCGAAACTTGCTCGTCTTCTTCATAAGCCTCGCCGGAATCCTGATCTTGAACCGCGTCTTGCGATCGCGGTCGTTATCAGCGGCGGAATCGGACGGGCCGTCGATGACGATCTCGTTGACGAACCTCTTCCCTCGGCGGCGACGAGGCGGCGGTGATTCGGTGGCGTTGCTCGGTTCGTCGTCTTCGCTGCTGGAGGAATCGGTGGCTTCCGCGTCGGTGAATGAGATCCTCACGATTCTCTTCATCGTCACGCCGTGAAGATTGGGAATTAACGGTGTTAAGTTAGGGTTTGTTTCCGATCACTAAAATGAAGGATGTGTGTTTTTTAATTTGGCTTGTGCGATACTTCATCCCATTTTAAGTCGGTTTTGAAACATATAGCGACGAATTAAATTGCAGGGTAAATATTTGTACTTACTGGTCAAGAAAAGCATTCGAGTTGCAAATGTTTTTTTTTGTTTTTTGTAAAATTCAGCATATTCATAACTCATAAGGATCATAAAAATCTAATTATTATACTTTCTCAAAAAAAAAAAAAAAATCTAACTAATATTTAATGTTACCAGGCTTATGCTCGCGTGCAACTGGAAACTGTTGTTATGAAAATGAAATACCATCAGAAAACCAAATGTGGCCTGATATAAAAGTAGACCCACTCCATAGAGAAAACAGAAGTGGTCATGTTAACAGCCCAAACATTAATTTCCATTTTAGTTTCCAGTTTGATAGTTTAAGGTCCATATATATTATATAGATTTTTTGGACTCATGTTATATAGATTGTAAGTTTAGCTCAAACAAATCAAATTAAGGTTTAAAATCCACTATTGGATTGGAATTCAGGTTCATTCTTTTTTTTTTGAAGTATGGAGTCATCCATTATAATAATTTTATATTCATCGAAATAAATTCATACATCAAAGGAAATTTGAATCGGAAAACTTTTTTTTTTGAAATTTAAATTTGAAAAACATAAACCAACTTATTGCATTACTAGTAAGTTGTCAATTTTCTTTTCTTTTTCTTTTCCTAAAAGTATTTGTAGCATTACGAGTTGTGATATATCAAAATATTTAAAAACATTAGTTTAATTACTTTTGTCATCATCAAGGTGAGCTCCAGTATATATTCATTTAGAACTTTAGAGTTAAACGTGTTTGATTTAAAATAGTGAAATGGTGGGTGATATATTGAAAAATAAATCGTGATGGCATTCGAGCGAGGTCAGAGCATGGAAAAAAGTCACGTGGTAGTTATAGGGTCACTAAATAATAATTTCTGAGTTTTCTGAAAATTTAACGACTGACTATTGAATAGGATGTGACCCACATGCCAAGAGAACATGCGTAGGTGACCATTAACCGTAAATGGTCGAGGCGTTACAATACGAGTTTATTGTCTAAGTGGGTCACTTTCAAGTTTATAATTCGGACTTTGGGCCGCAGGTAGTTTTTATTCAGCAAATGGGTCGCTTGATTTCGTGACCCGGGGCAAGTTGCGCGTAAAAAACGAGACGATCCTTTCTCGAGCTGCGGAATTACACAACCTGCCACTCCCGTCTCGCACGTGAGTGTTTCGACGAGTTACCCGGTTCCCGAAAACGCGGGTCATTAACTTCGTCTCCTTACCTACATTAGGCGGTAAACGACCTTCTAGTAAAAACCTTTTACTGTGAAGTCTGTTCGACTGTAGACCTAGATCCAGCTCTATTGTCTAGCCGGTCACAGCCCCACCTGTATTCTCAACCCCGTCGCATCCGTTGGAGAAGCTAAACCGGCGATAATTAGACCCCAGACGACGACTGCAGTGATGACGAAGTCGAAGGAAAGGGAAACAACCGTTCGTCGGCGCACCAGATCGAATTGCGAGGAGCCACGGGAGTGCCCTCCTGCGAAACAGCAGCGCTATGCAGGTAAGCTTTTCGTCCACCGACGTGGTTTGTTGATTCCGTCTTTGCATGTCATCGGACAGATTATTTAAGCAGTCGCTCCGATCAGCTATTGTTTTCTTTTTAGTCGATTCCGTGTTTTTTTGTTTAAACCCATTGATTTTGACAATATTTTTTTCGATTAGTATCTTCTGGATCTGAGGACGGCGACGGTGGTGGTGATTACTCGGGGGGACAATTTTCGGATGGAGTGCCAGCATCGCTGTTGCCCCGGAGGCTGTTCGCATATGGTGCGTACCCGAGAAAGTTGCGAGTAAACATCTACTCAAAATCACACGTCATCGGTTCTGTCGCCGCTTCTTTAGAGGGAAAGGATGCGATGGAGACTTTGATGGATTCCCAGTTTCGGAGGCTGTTTGAGCTTCCGGTTGTACGCTGCCAGAACTCAACGAAGCTGATCGGATGCCTCCTTAGCCACCAGCTTGTTACGACTCGTAGGAACGAGTTCTGGTTCACTTTCAAACCCCATCCACTCCGTTTCTCTCTTGATGAATTCCGAGACGTTACAGGTTTGAACTGCGGAGCTTTCAACGTTCAGGATTCGGAAGCATCTGAATGTGTTCCTCCGACGATGTGGAACAAGCTATTTGACACGGCTGTGGGTAAGATAACAGTTCACAATGTGCTGCGGATGTTGGAAAATGAATATCTAGCTCCGGAGAAACGGCTACCATTGGCTCTGATCGCGTTGGTTGATGGTGTTCTGTGCCCAAGTAGCAAAGATCTAAAACTAACACCCAGGTACGTGGAGATGCTCGCAGACGTTGATAGCTTTTTGGCGTATCCGTGGGGGCGAGAGTCGTACTTGAAGACCGTCCCACGTTTCCTACCTCCCCTTGTTGTCGAACCAGGTCAGAGCCCAGTCCAAGTGATGCGCGAGCGGCTAGCGCAACAGACGACGGTTTGTTATGGGTTTCCACTAGCTCTGCAGTTGTTCCTATTTGATGTTGTGCCTCTGCTAGCGGGGAAAATCTCAGGCGCAGGGAACACCGACACTTTCATTGATTCCCCCGGAGCGCTCTCATCGCCTTCAGTTATCCTCACCGGAAACGAAATAGTTGCTGTAGAGGAAGACCCAGACGTAAGTTTGTTTTCCCTCTGTTTTTAATACAGTAGATGAAAATGTTTTCACCGGGGAGTAAAACGGTTACGACCATTGGTATATAACGTGTTTTACCTTGCTTATTGCCTGTCTACAGCTCTATGTAAACTACACCGTGATTCCTGATGAAGAGCGGCTGATGTTGGTGGACCAGAATGAAGATATGCAAGTAACTGCTTTGGTGCAGAAGTTGCTCTGTGGGGAAACATTCAAACCTGAGGATTTCCCTGGTGGTGACGAGTCATTTTCCCCCAAGTCAAAGGTTCCTGACGCAGCGGAGGAGGCGGAAGCTTGTCCTACTCCCGTACACCAGAGAAATTTGCGACCGCGAAATCCAGCTCCCATTGAGGTTGAAGAAATTTCTTCTTCTGGAGACAGCGGAGAAGGGAATCGTGAATGCTCGGAGAGGTGTACGCATGAACATTTAAAACAGTGGATATCCCGGGGGTTTGAGAGGGTGGAGAACAATATTGAAGAGCTGCGGACACTGATTTGCAAGAGTTTGGGTATGGCCGAGGGGAGGAAAGGCAACCCTAGGAAGAGGAAAACGATAGCTGATCCAGCTAGTGCGTCTCGTGATAGTATTGGGAGTGAAAGCGCGGGGAAAACGTGAAGGCGAAAAAGAGGAAAACCGTTCCACCTCGTCCGGTTGTGAAAAAAACGTTGCCTAGGCGTCGATCTTTAGGTGGAAAGGAGTTGACAAAGGTTGAACGCCCTAGTTATTTATCACGAATATTTAACTAAAGTGTGGTAATTATCGCTTTCCTGACACATTTTCCGTTTTCCAGGAAGCGAGTAGAAACAACCCACCCTCACCAGATCTAGATTGTGATGATCATGGAGAAGAAAACGAGTTTGACAATGCTCCTCTTCCACCATCCGGCGGAAACCAAGGCGATCAGGTAATGTGATAGATAGTTTTATTGTTGTGTAATTGCTTAGACTTCTAACCCATCGCTGAGGGGGGATGGTCAGCAGCTTGAAAGACAATCGTATGCCCTCGTCGTGTTTAAAGGTGTATTAAAAGTTGTGCCTGAGTCCTATGTGTTACCAGCAAAGGTTCGTTTGCATATAATTTAGTTGTGTGGTGTTTGGCTAAGTAGTGGTAATAACATTAGTTGTGAATATTTGCGGGTTCCGTCTATCTTCCAGCATGCGTTTACAGTTGACCAAAGAAACCCAACGTACCTGTCTGAGCAAGGGTCCCCAGTCGCATGGGAGAAAACTAAGCCGAACTGTTACAGTTCGGTTGCTAGTGTACGCTCCTTTCATCCGTCATGGGATGGAAACCCCTCATGGAAATCTAAGGTTGCATCCAGCGGGATTGAAACATGTCCGCTCGAGTTTATATCATAGACAGTACTTATATCTGTCACATAAAGTTTGTGCTGTTATTGTTGTACAGTAGTTGAAGTTCGTTAGTAACGGATTTGATGCAGGGAAGAAGTGCTCCAAAAGTTAGGGAGGGGCTTAAAGATTGGGAAGGTGCTCAACCTATGGAGTTTGTGGAGTCGCTTGTGAAGGACATCAACTCTGAAAGCCATGGAACCGAAGAGGTTGTTATATCATACTTTGTTCCACATATTTTAGAGCGCGTGATCAACCGAATTGAAATTACAGGAAACAAGGGAACCGATGGGTGGTGAGGGTGCACAGGTTAAACGAAAGGAGCTGGTGGAGACCCCCACGACACCACATGTCGCGATTGGCTCGGCGCAGGTGATGTGCAATTTATTTTTTTTGTGGCATACCTCCACATTATTTTTGGTGTACACCAGTTGACATAGGTTACTGACTTTATATAGCAAACGGGTCCCGAGGACGGTGGTGTGTTCGTTGAGGAGAATCGAAAAGGTTGTGAAGAAGCGAGGACGGCAGACAAACAGCCCCAATCTGTTGACTCGGTTGAAACACAAAATATTGAGAACCATGTGGAGGCGGTGGGAAAAGTTGTTCGGCCGAACGTGGTTGTTGAGGAATCGGTTAAGGAGATCAACGTTGAATTACAGGGTACGGAGGACGAAGAGAGATATGACAGTTGTCAAGATGACATGTCCACTGATAGCCAGAAACAAGATAACCGAGTAGATCTGTGTGCGCAGACGGATGCGGACTCTGAAGATGTGGGAAGTGGTGGTAAACGGCATCGCATTAGATCCAGCAAGATATCCGGAGTGTACACCCCTGACCCAAGGGTGAAAAAGTTGTTTAAGAGCGAGGAGAAGGTTGAGTATAAGCCCATTGCGAAAACGAATCGAGCACAGTTTAAGAAGTTTGCGGAAATTTTGAAGGAGAACCCCGCGCAGTAAGTTCTCACTCTTTTTAAGGCTATATACATACACTGTTGCATAAGGTCCTGACAGCTTTGATAAATTTTCAGGCTGTGGGATATCGCAACCGGTCACTTTGCTTGTAATGACTTCTTCCTTGAAATTGCTGAACCGAAGAAATGGTTGTCTGACGAGGTACTATCAAGCTATGCATTGTCGGCACATTATACCTTTCGCAGTCAACTAATGCTCAAATTATTTGTATCGTTTTTTTTTGGGATAGCACATGCATGTGATAATGAATATGTTGTGGAGGCGCCGCGGGATATATCTACAGAAGGAGAGGATGGTGTTCTTCGATCAGTACTTTATAAAAACCATTCAGTCAAACTGGAGTGCCTTTAGCGCAGAGACTGATAAGCTGCAGTTCGAATGGGGGAAAAACGTAGCACAGTATGTGACAGGAAAGAGCAAGGGGCAGAAAATGAAGTTGGGACTTGGTCGCGATGTTGACACCGTGTACACCCCGATGAATTGGGGTGGAGATCACTGGGTTGGTCTTTGCATAAAGCTCAACGAAGGCCATGTGACGGTCTTTGATTCATATGTTCCGCATACTGAGATCGAGGATGCTGAAGGACAAATGTGCTCGGTTGTACAGTCGTTGCCATATATATTAGAAAAATATGCAGGGCATAAATGCTATAAGGTGAAGGAAGGTCTTAGAATTTACTCTTGAGACCGCGCCGAAGGCATTTATCACAACGAAAGGGGAGGCGACTGTGGGCCATGTGCTGCGAAGTTCATAGAGATGCATGCTGCCGGCTCGACGGAGCAAATGAGTAGGATTACCGACAAAGAAGTTGACAGGTTTCGAGAGCAGTATGCAATGGACTGCTATGAAGAATTCGTGGGAGATGCTAAAGTAAACAATGAGTAAAGATGTGACCGTTGTTTATCTTCCTCAGAAACTTGTTGAAACCCAATGGTACTTATGTTTGTGTGAACCTCATGGAACATGTTTACTTATTGTGTGTTTGTGTTATTTTGTTTTTATAATTCGCCGTAACCCAACAAAATAACGATATGTACATCGCTGTTAGAAAGATGCACACCAAACAATGTGCACACCAACAAAATAACGATATGTACACCGCTGTTAGAAAGAGGCACACCAACAATATACCGATATGTACACCGCTGTTAGAAAGATGCACACCAACAAAATAACGATATGTATACCGCTGTTAGAAAGATGCACACCAAAATAACGATAAGTACACCGCTGTTAGTAGACCCTGTAACGGTTTTTGCACTTATAAAGTGAAATAAAGTGAAATACTGTGTTTGCTGTTGGAACCGCGTACACCGTTGTCGTAAAGTTGCAGCCGAAGTCTTAGATTTGCAGGAATGATTTTATCATTTAAAGTGGATCAATGAACTGAAGAAAAGAAAATACATTTATGTTTGGTGCTAGATCTTGTGATCTTCGGTATACAATATAAAGTGAAACGTTATGTTTAGACTTCCATCTTAGTGGGTGACTATGGTCATAAAGCTGCACACCATGTCTTATGTTTAACGCCAACCATAATTACTGATTTTCGTAGATATTTTGAAGTTTGAAGTGTTACACTACATTACTATCTACTGGAACCTATGTCATAAAGATGCATACCATGTTGATAAAGATGCACACCATGCCTTATGTTTAACGCGAACCATAATTACTGGAAACTGAGGAATTAGAACGACGCTTTAACTAAGGAAGAGTGCTGTATTACAACAACAAATTATTATTCCCAAGTGTGGAAGGGCGGAAAAGTCGTGGCGCAACGAAAATCCCGGAGGAAAATACCAACCTCTTTAATCCAGAAGCATCTGTCACACATGGCTTTAGGATTGATAAACTCCATATGCCAGAGATCCCAATCGATATCCACCGTAGGTACACAGGGGCAATTATAAAATAAGGGTCGATCTATTGACATGAACATGAATTTCTTTGATTCGAAGCCCTGGTTCTCCACCCCGACCCACGGCACATCGTCTTTTCTTACAAGCCATCCAATTTCAGTAACAACTTCTCCTGTAAAACGAGCGAAGCATCTCTCATCACCCCAGTAGAGTTTGCGAGTCATTGCATAGGTATACAACGCTCGTGGGTATCCTGCATCCGCTGCTTGCTTCAGCAAAGCAATACCTTCGTCGTGGCGTTGTAGGGCGTAGAAATACTCAACACCCTTGATGTAAAGCGTTTGCATACCGTGGTTTTGAGATCCACGAGATCGAGAAAGTCTTGAAGCAACACGCTGAGGAGATTGCATATCTCAAGGGAATTATTGAGAAGCTTTGATATATTATCTTGTTGCGCTTCTTTTGTAATAACTATTCAGGGAGACATATGAATCCAATTAAAAATTATGTATGGTGTGCAAGTACTTTATCCTCGTAATAGTATCCCGTCTTTTAATCTAAGATAATTGTTTGAAACGTAACAACTGACATGCTCTAATTTTTCATCGATGCATTAGCATTGGTTATTGGTATGCAACAATATAACAACGGTGTACGGAGATAAAGCACTGTCCACGAACAGTAAACCATCCACCTACTCCTAACGCAAAATATTTATAACCATCGAGTAAGATTACCACACCAAGCACTCCGGATGACCTGTGGATGCCTTGAAGTCGGTCGTTTACAGCGTTGGCTGCTCTCTTCAGCAAGGGAAGACCCTCAGCGTGCATAATAATCCTGTAAAAAAACTCTATGCCTTTGCACGTACCTTACTTACTGATTTCCGTTGACATTTTGAAGTTTGAAGTATTATATTATCTAAACCGAGTTGTTTGGTTTTAAACTTGGTACACCTTTCCTTTTATATGGTACACCAGTTATTCGTGATGTCAGTAACCAAGGGGTATCATAAGCAACGTAAAGGTTATGAAAAACCTCGTAGTCAGGGCATAGATGCATTCCAAAGGACATGAATTATCTGTTAGTCGAAAAGTTGCGTTCCAAACGATTCCAATAGATCATATTTTATCTATAAATACAAAGCGCACAATACCCCACCTTCACGTCGGTTTTCTTCTATCAAACAGAGCCCACTGTTCGAGTTAGAAATGGAGAACATGAACTTGGATTCCCTCCCTCTTTCAATTCTGACTAAGATTCTCGTCAAGGTTGCAGCAAACAGTATGCGGGACTTTGGCGCTGCAAGAATTGCTTTTCGCGAGTTCAACATTGTAGGAAGAGATGATTACTTCTACAGATCGGCCAATCTCATTTACCTGCACGATTCGTCCTACTTGATACACGAGGTCAATGCTGTTCGAACGTTCAGGCTTAACTGCTACCGTCTAGGTAATCCAGAGGCCATCTACTTGAGAGGAATGTATGAGTTCTTCATCCTCCATTTAGTTGATGTAGGAAGAGAAAAAATACACCTTGCTGGTGAGAGATGCTGTTTGTTGGCCCAGTTTGTAGACGGTATGATGAACTTGGCCTTTAGCGTTGATGATAGAGGAATGGTTCACAACTACCCAGATTTTACCCGTCAACATGTGGATCGGATGTTTCAAATCATCTGTGATTTGGACCTTTCAGGCAATTGGGGTTACGAAAAACCTGCCATCTTTCTCTCTGTTGCTGAAAGGATAAACCCTGAAACGGCATTCTATTGCTGTTGCTCCAGATTAATAGAACCAGTCTTGGTGGTCAAGCTAAATGGATCAAGATCACCTTACCAATGCGATCGTTGTTTCTGGAATACTGCTGCTTGGGACTTCTGCGATAACATACACTTGACTGCTCGTGATTGGCCAATTGAAGATTAGTTTCGTCAACTATTACTCAATTTCTGTAACTGAATCTTCACATTTTGACAAAACTCTTTTTATATCTATAAACTACTTTATTTATTTTTGATGTATGAAAAATATTGTCTCAAGTTTATGAATGGTTAACAACTTAACCGTTACATTATTAAAAGTGTACAACTTATTATTAAGGGTGTACCGAAATTTGGGTCTTCGTCGGGGTTTCGAACTGTATTTGTTATTTTAAGTATAAGCAATCGTCCAATATAGTTAATAAGATCAAAGCCTAAAATTTATTTACAAAACGCGTCCCGTGAGAAACATATATTTACAGAGCATACAATATGTCTACAATAAAAGGGGTTGATGAAACCGTAGGCCGCCGTTCTCATATCATCTCGATCTTTCTCTTCAACATAGCTTCATATCTTCAGCCCAACTCAGCCGATTCCAGTCGACCTTCCGCCGATTTCATTCTCTCTTTTAGGAATGGCCGATTCAGGAATGGCCGAATCGTCTCTTCAATCTCCTATCAACCCTCATTTCTTTAAGCCCCTCATCCCCGGCTTCGAGAATCAACTCGTACTCTACAGAAACAATTAATTCCGGTTGTATTAATGTTAGATCCTTTGCTAACCTGGAATCCATGTTTGTGCAGAGCGTTCCTCAAGCTTTCTTCGCAAAGCATCTCCAAGGACGCTACGAGCACATCAACACTGCTACACTGATAACAGATGCGTCCGATAAAACCTGGGTTGTGAAGGTTGACGGTTTGAAACTCGTTGATGGGTGGAGAGACTTTGCAGCAGCTCATAGTCTGCGGATTGGTGACATCGTAATTTTTAGACATGAAAGAGATATGGTGTTTCATGTCACACCTTTCGGGCCAAGTTGCTGTGACATTCAGTATACTTCAGCATCATCTGACAACAACAATATTGGTAAACTTTTGTTATATGGAATGTTATAACATCGATGCAGAGCAAATTTTGTTGTGATATAACTGTTGTGGTCTCCTGCTCTAACTGTCAGAAGTAACAGGGGCGCAGTCTTCTTTCACATCTCCTTGCTCTGCCGATTTCAAGAACAACTGTTTCTTGGCTGAACTGAGTAATAAAAATCTAGAAGAAGACAAACTTGTAAGTCTATTTCGTCCATCAATTATATGGTTTAGTTTTATATAATTGTGCGCTGATTACATTTTCTTCAATGCAGTATCTCCCTCACGGAGCTACGAGTTCTCATGCTCTGAAGAAACACTTCCAACACACGCTACTGATTAACAAAAAAGGAGACTCATGGAAAGTGCGTTTGCATTTTTCCGACGCAGCGGGTAAGTACTACATCGCAAGTGGGTGGAGAAACTTCTGTCTCGATAACAGGTCCTCTATTGGGGACCTTTTTGTCTTTAATGTCGTTGGAGATGGGATAACAGAGCCATTGATGTGTGCGTGTCCGAAAAACGCACAGGTCGCAGAATTACTGAGCAAACACACAAGCAGAAAGAAGGGGAAACCATGTCTTTAGAATTCGCTCTATCTATCTTTCTTTTGTTTAAGTATTTCTCATGTTTCTATTTCGTCTGTTTTAACTGGTGCCTATCTGTATTAGTAGTATCTTCTTCCCCCTGCTCTATTTCTTTTTACTTTTTATGTTTCTTATTTGACAAGTAGATAGGTTATCCTGGTCGGATGTACGTCTTCTGGTTGGGTGTCTGCGAATTTATAAATTGGTTCTCGACTTTTCCTCCTATTTGATTATATAAAAGCAACCATAAAATAAGTAATATGAAAGGTGTACATAAAATTCATATCGGTGTATAATATACAATACATGCATAATTATTATACATCAATTAAGTTCTCGACTTTTCCTGCTATTTGATTATATAAAAGCAACCATAAAATATGTAATATCTATCGTGTACATAAAATTCTTATCGGTGTACAATATACAATACATGCATAATTATTATACATCAATTAAGTTCTAGACTTGTCCTGCTATTTGATTATATAAAAGCAACCATAAAATATGTAATATGAAAGGTGTACATAAAATTCATATCGGTGTACAATATATAATACATGCATGATTATAATACATCAATTAAGTTCTCGACGTTTCCTGCAATTTGATTATATAAAAGCAACCATAAAATATGTAATATGAAAGGTGTACATAAAATTCATATCGGTGTACAATATACAATACATGCATAATTATAATACATCAATTAAGTTGATATTAATCTATTGCCAATTGTTCTGCTCACTTTGATTCTCGACTTGACTCGGACTCGCTCCGGTGGTGTTCGTCAAGGTACTCCTTGTAGTCTTCAAGATCAACCTTACTATCGGATTCCTCATCGCTACCTCCTACCCCCTCCGGAGTAGACCCCTCACTGTCGTAAAAAGCATCATTGTAAGCAGGAAAATCATTTTTGTCACCACCCTGATCGGTATCTTCTGGATCCCCGCACAAGTTCCTACCGGAATCTTCTCCGGTTCGGACTTTCTTCTTCGGGCGGTTCCCCGATTCGTCAGATTCGGTAGTCGAGCCATCGGTATCTTCTGGATCTCCGCACAAGTTCCTACCGGAATCTTCTCTGGTTCGGGCTTTCTTCTTCGGGCGGTTCCCCGATTCGTCAGATTCGGTTGTCGAGCCATCGGTATCACCCAACGTCTCGCACTTTCCGCTTCGGGATCTCTTCTTTCGCTGGTTGCCGGTTTCATCAGTTTCATCACCCTCTTCAACATGTAAAGCTGCCTGCATTATGTCGTCAATGTTTAAGAACACGTGATCCCCAAGCTCTGCCCGTATCTCCTCGCGTAATCCATCTCGATACATCCTTACCAGGGTCTCCTGTTGTAAGGTTTCAAGGAGTCCAGCTTTAAGGAACAATGTATTGTATTCTCTAACTGTAGAACTTCCTTGCTTCATTTTAAGGTTGTGTGTGCAAAAACAACCCAACCATTCGTTCTATTTATAGGTTTGTGGCCAATAACTTAAACATCGCTACGCACCCTTTCTCTGTATTACAACCGTTGTTTAGTGGGACGATGTAACCGTTCAACCGTCCCTAAGTTACTTAACATCATCCATAGATAAAACAATTGGTCCTATAAACGACCCAACATACATAACAAAAGATATTAAATAACATTACACAGAACAGGGTGAAATTTGAATACATTAAACATAAGATTCGATCAGACATAAGATTCGATTAGACATTAGATCACATCAACGACCCCTCATCAATAAACGCTTAAGCTCTTCGATGTCCTTACGCATTGCCTCCACCTCATACTGCAGCTTACGGTGGAGCGAGACCTCCTCGCGGAATTCACCTTTCATGACATCAAACTCTTCCTCGATTGCGTGAAGACAGGCATGTCGGATGTGCAAACCATCGTCCTAGAAGGGAAAGAATATTGATGTGATTGACGGTTGTTAAAATAATTTCTAACAACTAATTAACTAATTACCACAACAACCATTCTAACCTCAAAAACCTTGCATACATAGTAGTCTGTTCCTGTGTCGTCGGTTTCGACCGTTATAGCGCCGCCGCACGTACATTTCTTAGGAATGCAGTAGTTGGCATACAAGCAAGCAAAGCGCCAGTCAGCGTCTCGTTTGTGCTCCTTCATCTCCGCATAGTAAGGATCCGCCATATCCGCCATATACGAATCAGTAGATTTGTTTTTGGATTACAAACAATTTTGGATGTGTTGCGAGAAGAGTTCGAGGTAGACACAGCTGCTTAAATAGGAATTATTACTTAAAGTAATCCATAGACAACGGCTATATTCGTTTAAAATCCCTCACAACGGCTATGTTGACTTTTAAAATCACTCACAACGGCTATGTTGACTTTTACAATATTCTTTGTAGCCGTTATATTCTTAGTTTTAGTTTATCATTGTACACCGGTTCTTAAATCAGCCCCCCGTTGCTGTTCTCAGTGTTGGGCCTGACGTCGATACGAATATAAACAGTTAAGGCCCAAATATTATGTTTTGTGTGGTTACTTCATCAACCTTTTTAATTAATGACTTATACAGTTGGATTTGACGGTTGCGCTTCTCCAAATCCTCTATATCCTCTCGGAAACTGTAATTGTTTCGTCTTTGTGCTCATCGTGTAGATCTAACTGCAAAAAACAAAAATTCGAAACCCTAAAAATGTCGTCTTCCTCATCTGCCTCCAACGATCGCCGCCGTCTTCAATACAGCACCACAAGTTCCGACGAACGTTCAAGTTCCTCACTTGAGCCTGTCGTGGAACAACCGCGTTTTATGACATTTCAAGCGCGGCGACAAGCCAGTCGGGGGTTCTTTATCGCCGGCCCACCGGTCCCAAACCCATGGTCTAATCATCATCTAAGCGAAGAAAGTTTCCGTAAGTATCAACAACTTTGCATACGAGGGTTTCAAGTTCAGGGGTTGTTAGTTTTAGATGATCCGGGTTTTGCTGAGGCTCGCTCAATCGTTGAAAATGTGGGGTGGATGTACACTGTCTTGCATGTGCGGCCTTTCTGTCCAAGGGTTGTTAGGGAATGCATCTCCAACCTATACGGTTCGGACGCGGGCGTTTTTATAAGGGGTAGCCGTTTCGATTTCGACCCTTTCGTGATTAATCAACTATTCATGACTCCAATTGTGGAACAATGTCACCCATGGGAGGATGATGATCTCTCGCGTGCAATAACCTTCCTCACCGGTGGTCGCTGTACTCACTGGGAGCCATTCTCCCTAACACACCTCCTCCCCCAGTACCTTTGCCTCTACAGACTCTGTGAGTTAAACTGGCTACCTGGATTCCATGTAGATGCAATGCTAAAGAAGCGGCTTCGTTTCCTCTTCACGTTTGTAAGAAACAAGCCGATAGACTTTGGTCGATTGGCTTATGACCAGGTTGTCGAGATGTCTCGTCAGAGTGATGCCGACAGGAAAATTGTTCTCCCCAGCTTGATCTATCAGACTCTCATTCTTCAGAGGGACGTTTCGCACATTCCATGTGATGAACGCCTAATTGGTCAGCCTCAATTGGTTAGCGGAGTCGAGGCGGATCTTGCACAACGTAGGGGGAGAAGGGGTCGTATCCATTCCGATGAATGATATGAAAGGTTTACAAGTAAACGCATCGGTTTCTCACTGCATTTTGTTGTGTTGTTTTGTTGTGCAAACTCTGTGCTACTCTAAGTTCTGTAATCGGCTAGTAAACTAAGTACCTTATTCGGATGTAATATCTACTCTTGTTATTAGTATTATGCATGCTTTGTTTAACTAATTGGTGTACAACAAATTTCCACTACAACCATAATATATTGAGTACCAAATTATCTGTACTTAGCAAATATCACGTACACCGCAACAATTATCCCGTACACCACAATACGCTGTGGACTTACGCATCGTCTATATCCAAAAAAATACATTCCGCAACAAATAGCACGTACACCGCAACAATTTTCCCGTACACCACAATATTCTGTGGCCTTGCGCATCGGCTAGATCCAAAACAATACATTAGCGAGCCAGTGCTCACGTTATTTATCAAAACCAAACATTTCTTCATCCTCTATTCAGGGCTTCTCTTGCTTGCAAGTGGTCTTCTTGTGACCTTCCTTAAAACAATTTGAGCACTTGTTGGGCTTATGCTTTTTGCTCCCCCCCCCTGATATAAACAATAAAGTTGTTATAGTTACAAATTTTGCAGTACGTAACTGAATTGTTTTTCACAGAACAGTCTTACAGGTATCTCTCCTGGGGACAGTTTACGTTTGACTCCAGGTCTTCCCTTCGTTCGTTTGGTCGTTGGTGGATAAAGATGTACAGTTAGTATTTCGGGCGGCACTTCAACATCCTTTGGATCCTGAACAGGAAGTATGATACCCTTAACTGTTTCAGCCCATGTCTCTTTCTGATGTTTTTTGCAAACAAACGCGGTGTACTGCATATTACGGTAAGACGCACATGCAATGGCGTGCCGACATGGCAAACCAAGCTTTTGGAATTCGAGGCAAGTGCAAGTTCGTTTATCCAAATCAACCGTGAAACCAAAACCAGTTGGCTTGTGCGTGACTTCGAATTGCCAAGTTGAACATTCCAGTACTAGAAGGCCCGCTGACAGTACCAGCTGTTCGACGAGTATCTTTTGGATATTATCTGGAACATTCCCCTTCATCTTACTGATCTCCGTTTGTCTGCTAATACACCATGTACACAGCTTCCGGCGTATAAACTCGAACAATGCCATTATAGGACTATCACGCGCGGGCAACAGAGCATTATTCAACGATTCAGCAACGTTAGAGGTCAACACGTTAAATCTGTCCCCTTCGAAATGTGAACGTGTCCATAGCTTCTTGTCGATCTTCTCCAAATAATCCCAGCACCTCCAATCCGTCAGTTTTAGAAGCTCCATTATCTCATTAAACTCGGATACCCTAAAGGCTTCACCTGCCCGACCAACCATTGCTTTCTGCTGCAGCCCCTTGTACTTCTCCTGAACATTTCGCTGGAGGTGTACAAGGCAAATACTGTGGTGTGCGCGGGGGTACCATTTATCTATCGCAGCGAAAATTGATGCGCATCTGTCTGATATTATACTTAAATCTGAACCATCCTTTACTATAGTGGATAATCTCTCGAAAAACCATGACCAAGCTTCTGTGTTCTCGCTTTCCACAACTGCGAAAGCAATCGGGAATACCCGGCTGTTAGCATCTTGTCCGCTGGCACTTAATAAAACACCTTTGTACTTTCCAAACATGTGCGTGCCGTCCACCACTAGCACCTTACGCAGATGTTGCCAACCATCGATGCATGCTTTGAGAGACATAAACGCATACTTAAACCTTGTTTTTCCTTCTTTGTCTTTTTCGGTTTTAATATCGGTGATAGTTCCAGGATTTGCTAGCTTCAGTACATGGAAGTACTGTGGTAGCATCTTGTATGATTCCTCCTCTGTACCTTGCGCCGATGCAATCGCTAGTTCTTTCGCTTTCCAGGCTTTCCAGTACGAGCATGTATAGTTGAATTCCGTTCGCAATATTTCCGGGAGTTCCATAGCACGCGGCCCGGCGTAGAGCCTCTCGTATTTCAAACGCAATAGAGCTGCAAGCACTTTGGCTGTACCATGTTTTTTATACTTCCCTCTAACGTCGGCTACGCAAACATGATCCAGAATGGCCTTTTTTACCAGATAAGTTGGAGATTCACCGAGTTGAACAGCCACTACTCTCCAGTTGCAATCTTTTTCGTAACATTTCGCTGTTAGTCGACGTTTGCAATGCCGGAGCTTAAACGTGCACACCTTCGCGATTGCGTAGATAGCCAACGTCAACTTGCACTCCGCTTTGTCTTTGAACCTCCTCCCCACGAATATATTAGAGTCCTCTTTGCTGAAGTCAATATCAAGCGGGTTGCAGCTGCTACCCTCCATTTCATTATACACACCCTCTACATCATTATATCCATACATTTCTGGTACTTGTATGCCTTTCATAAATGCTTCTCCACCCTGAATTTGTGTAATACCGCTGACAGCAGGCTCAGCATCGTCCTCATCTACTAGCTCGGGGATGTGCGTGTTAAATTGCTTTGGGGGAGTTTCGAGACATATGTCACCACTTTCAACGGCCTCAGGTGCTTCCTTGGAGGCACATTCAGCGTCTGTGGGGTTACCAGTCACATTATCTCCAGCTTTAGTCATTACTTCAGCAACACCATCATCATCATTATCTTCAGTCACTCTGGTGTGTTTCTTTTTAGTTTGAGGGGGCGTCACAAGAACAACATCAACATCTACCTCGGTCTCCGTTACTTCTGTGTTCAATTTGGAGGGCGATCTAAGGTCTCTTGCTAGATCGGTGATTTACACAGATGAATCGTTTTTTTTGGATATATATCCACCTCCACGTGCTACTTGCTTCTTCCCACACCCCGCTTTTGCAGACCCTCCGCGACCAGTACCACCAGGACGCCGAATACGCTGTCCACCACTTCTTCCTTTGCCCGGACCTTCTACAAAATCGTCGTCGTCGTCCGTCACGCAATCGTTTCTGCAATAATCATGCCAGCCATTGTAGTCGTATTCCCCATCATCTCCATCATCTTCTGCAGCAAAATCTTCGGCAGCTCCTCCATTATTTCCATTCCCCATTGAAAGCGGTTCAACACTTGCCGTTCTTGTCTCTCCTATAAGACTGGTTTGCTGAGGCCGATCATCTGAATTGCTTTTTACTGCGTCTCCTGCTTCGACTTTGCCTTCCTCATTCTCTACATTATCCACTGCCAAGTCAGCTCCGCAAACGTTCCCATTTTTCTCTCCATTAGCCACTGCCACTTCATCTCCACAATCGTCACCCTTTTCTTCCTCGCAATTCTCTGCAACTGCCCCACTCGCATCGTCACGAGTTTCTCCGCTTTTCTGATGTTCCTTTTCACTCCCTTCCACTCTACCAGACTGCGAGTTGCGTTTGTAACGATCTTCAAATTGCTGAACTTCCATCAAAAAGGCAACATCTTCATCAGGGGGTGGAACGGGTGCATTCGTTTGGTTTCGTATTGCATATTCCGACCTTAGAAATATCATGACTCCTCCAACACTTTCCCTGAATGTTACGAAGAGATTAACGGATTTTTCTGCCCGGTGAAGCGCCTTGAAAATCCTGAAATCTTTGTCTATTGCTATCTCAACGGGAGCAGCCTGTAGGCCCACCATTTCACCTTCTCCATCATTCAGCCAATACGACACCTCCGCTAACACTTCCCTTCCCAAAAGCCCATACGCAGTTAAAATAGACCCTTGCAAGTCCTCAGTCCCTCTAATTCTGGACGAATCGACTGCTCTACCCAATCTATCGTTGTCTATCTTGAAATCCCAAACTCCGGTGTCAAACATTATCCACCTCCCAGCCATAACAACAAAGCAAGAATTACACAGACCTACAGTCCAAGCATGAACACCCGTTAGGGTTGTTTACCAAACATAGGAACCAAACAATTTTAAAAAAAAAATAGACAAACTTATAGCTCAAAGTCTGTACCTTCGCCTGTGTTGGTCCTGATTTCCTTACTCACCGTTCCACCGCTTCCTGACCCGACATTCCGACCACCGCTAAGTGTTTCCATCCTTTTCGGTTGAGGTGGATGAGCATCCACGGCCTCAGATGATTGGATTAACTTCTACGCCTAGGGCTGCTTCTTTTAGTTGTACACCAGTTTTTATCTGCTTCTCACCATTACCGAGTTACAGATTTCTTACACATTAATTTAATTAATATTACCACAAATATCAGAAAACAGTAAACGGCGGGAAAGGTTAATATTACCTTCAACATTTGTGACCGGTCACCCTTTAAAAAAAAAGAAAAAAAAAATAGACCCTTACACGTGCGAAAGCTCCTGGGCCGATAGGTCACCGCAAGTCTTAGGGTCGTTTTGCTGGGACGATCTCGAAAGTTTCATGGATCACGGCCCAAAGTTTCACGGGTCATAAGACCAAAATCGTCACCGATTTGTTTCTCTCCCCCCTAGCGGTCCGGTTCGACAATTAAAACTTTGCGCGACCCGAAGCCCAATTTAAAAACTTAATGCGACCCACAACACTAATGCACCCGTTACAATACCCTTCTCTTGTTTCCAAATAGAAAATTTAAAATGATGTATACTGGTACCAGAAAAATGATTATTCCTTAAATATTGTCGTGGGTACCCCGTGATAATGCAGCGACGCATACGAGTATTCTACCATTGCTTCTGGATCCTTTTTTTTTGTCAACCATTGCTTCTGAATCCTAATTATTTTATTATCAACTTTTCGATAACCATTTATTCATCCATCTTTACTTCTCTAGCTATGAGTGACATCTACTGTTCTACCGGCTTTTCCTCTTGTTCAAGTGCAATAAAAAAGTTAGTAATAATCTCTATATTTTGTTAGAAGATAAACTAGTATACTACTAAACTAAATCCCAAAATAATTTATAGGGAAAATCATGACATTTATTGAAAAATATTACCGTTGGAAAATTAATACTGCTTTTGTTTGAATATAATGTTTTAGGTGATTGTTATAGTTTTAAAATAGATGATGTTTTTAATTGTGTCGTCAATTGTGTTTTATTTTTTTTTTATAATTAAATAAATTACCGTTGGAAAATTAATACTGCTTTTGTTTGAATATAATGTTTTAGGTGATTGTTATAGTTTTACAATAGATGATGCTTTCAATTGTGTCTTCAATTGTGTATTATTTTTTTAATAATTAAATAAATTATGTTTAAAAAAAAACTTAAGTAAAGAGGTAAAGCTTCATCTTTTACGAAAGAGGGAGTGACTCTAAATGTGAAGTTTTCTTTTTGTGGATAGCTTGTTAGTTATTATTATTTCTGCTTTTACCCATATATGTCTGCACGTTTTTTTTTAACATAACCCGTATATGTCTGCATGTTATTTTTAGGATACGGGACAATGATATTAGTTACTTATGAAATAAATGCATACGAGGAAATGCAAAAGCATGGCAATGTTATCGTCAGTTGAAAAAACATGGAGAGAGAATTCTCTGCACTCTCCGACCACTCTTTGTGATCACACGGAATTTTCTCCAGAGGTAAGTAATAGGTACAACGAGATGGATTAATTAGTACTTCAAAGTCATGACAACGTTGCTTTCTTCTTCTAGCCTTCTAGGTCCATTTCTTTCTATATTAGAAATGCATGCAAACTTTATTCAAAAAGAATGCTAAAAAAATATTACCTGTGCTAAGACAAATTATATTCAAAAAACCGGATATGATCGGTACATTTTTAATACAACCCCATATGTATCATTAATACAATTCCCTTCCATCCGTTTTGTTTGCTGACTATTTCTGATTCCCAAATGCATTTTCGATAATAGCAAGAAATAATGACTACAACTAGTCAACTACTATCATTTATAATCCGTACGTACTACAACTGCTGGTGCACGGAGTTCATTACAGGTTTTGTACGAGGGATGTTGGTCTTAAGATTGCGTAAAAGTTACTTTTGTCAATGTCTGGTTTAATCGATCTGTTGTTGTTGATTATTCGTTGCAAGACTTTTTCGTTCTCTAGAAGGAAAAGATGAGGGTTGAGTATGTTCCCTTCTACTTCGGCATCTAATTCAATACACACATAAATTCGGATGTTATTCAGAACCCAACGATCATTCACTCAACGACAATATTCAAAACTGTCAGTGCTGAACCAATTATCTGTCATATGTTTCCCTATCATTATATGTTTCTATTTCAACCGGAAGATAAGGATTGTCTTTATCTTACAAAAATAGAATACAAAATTGAGATGGATCAGAATTGAAATATATAACATATTTTTTTTCTCCTCGCAGGATATTAATCGATAGGATTCAAAATTTTCCATAGGGTTTAAGACGACAGTGTGTGTTGGTCCTTTCTTCACTGCAAAATAATGTGTAGTCGTCCGAGACTCTACGTAGTCATATTCTGTGTGTTTTTTAAATGCATGTTTCTTAAAATTGAGCAAATATCAATGCATCATTTAAAATAATTTTCTATTTTCTGTAACTTTGAACAGATAGATCAATACATGCAATCAAATTTTTTGGAGTATCAATACTATTAAAACAAGAGCAATATTTATCAACTACGTACTTTTTGGACTATCAAAAAAAGTCTAGATTAGTCCTATTATTTCTCTTCATATATTCATATATATAATTTAACTATCTTCCCTATTATTTCTACTCATGTATTCATATATCTAATTTAATTGCAATTAAATATACACCATGCCTAAATTAAGAAACTAACTAATCTATTATTTTTTAAAAACTAATGAATCTAATTTATATAAATACAAAATTTCAACAAAAATAAATTATATTTTATTTATTAATGTAATAAATGATTATATATGTCTATTAATTTGTATATATACAACTATATATTAATCCAAATGCAAAACAATTTCTCAAAACCCTCACTAAATACATAAAATATAATTCTTATTAAATTAGATATAAATATACATAAATTTATATATATATATATATATAATAAAAAAATGAATAGTTAGATACTATTAATATTTAAAACATGATGAAACATGTTACTTGATATTTGTATGAATATATTTTTACGGGTTATTCAAACACATGTAATATATTTATCAAATATTAACTAATTCAACAAATATATTAAAAAAATATATATCATAAAAAATTACATTAACATAAATTGATGCAAGAGAGCATGGATCAATGGTTTAATTAGTTGTAAAACATAATTATATATATATATATACATATATAATAAAAATATACATGAAGATTAAAATTACTAAATATTTACATTTCTAATGCGAATAATGAAATTAAATTTCAAATTTAAAATAAGTCATAAACAAAACATCAAAAAAAATCTAATAACATGTGAATAACAAAAGTAAACTAACTTAATAAATGAAAGTTATATTTACAAACATAAATTATTAAATTGTAATAAACATATACAAATTATTGATGCTCAAATATATTTCATTTTTAGTATGCATCCTCTCGAATATTGATCTATTACCCTTACATTAATATGAAAATTTAATTTGACTATAATAATTTAAGTCAATTCGAATTTCATATTGGATCATCTATCAGTTCAACCAGTAGCCAGATCTCGGGATTTAGTTGTTTTTACGGGTTTTATATGATTTTTATAATTATATTTTTTTTTTAAAACTAAACCGAACTACATACGAGACCACACAATTTGTCGATTTAACTGCAGATCTGGTCGGATTTTAAAATACTCAATATAATGTTTCATTTATAAATCTAAATTTTGAAATATTTCGAAAATAATCTCGCGATTTGAAAGCGCGTGCGGATCAAAATCTAGTAGCATCTTATGTGTTTGCGAGTTATATCTTAAACTAGCAATATACAATTTCAGTTTACGAGTTATATCCTAAACTGAAAATCTTTAAGTATTATTAATTTCTAATGTGAATAAAAAAATTAAATTTTAAATCTAAAATAATCTAAATATAATACATAATTGATAACAACATAAACTATGCCAAATCACAACAATTAACTTGTTAATAGATTCATGATCCACAAGATTGTATAATCTTATTTTATGAAAAATAAAAAGTATAACATCCTAATTAGAATACAAACAAATTCTAATAATATAACTAAAAATCATATTCGTTAATAATTAAAATTTACGTATTGTTTCAACCAGTAGTTCAATTGGTAGCCGGTTTTGAGTTGTACCGGTTTATTAAATGATATTTTTTTTCTTAAAATACAACCAAATTACAAACTGAATTGTTGGGTTTATCAGTTTAACTGCAGGTCCGGATCCGATTTAATAAAAATTGGGTATAATTATATAGTTATGCAACATCACAAATTCAATATAATTATCAAAATTTCTTACTAATATTTTTTTAAATAGTATACCCAAATATGATTAACAAAAAAAGAAAAATTTAATTAAAAAATACAAATATAAAAATTAAATTTCTAAAAAATTAAATTAAAAACAAAAATATACCCGCCCTCTGAATGACGGATGAGAATCTAGTCTATTATATTAAAACAGAAGTCACCATTTCACTTCATGTGTGATTTTTTTTAGGTTGGACTATTCATTAGAAAATTTATTAAATGTATTTCACTAACAGTAATAATATATATAATCTTTAAAATATTTAAATCATAATATCTTTTGATATATTTCCATTATACATATAAATAAATATATTTTAAAATCCTAACAAATCTTTTAAAAAGATTATAACAAGATCTTAGTTTTCAAGAATTATATGTAAATGACTTTAACTAATTTCTTAATTATTTTTGATTAAAAAATCTTACCAAAAAGTTCAAATATTTTTTATAAATTAATAAATTAATTAATTTCGTGATTAGCAATATAATATTATTATCAATTAATGTTAATTAAAAAATATTCCAAACACATAATTATATATTCCAAATTTTACAAAAGAAAAAAAAGTCCTAAAGTATAAATTTTTGAAATGCAATACGAAAAACAAAATATTCTAAAACAGTTAAAATAGGTAATATTTTAAATCTCAGTTTAGTAAACAAAACAGATAAATTAATACCATAACATAAAAAACATACTAAATCGAGAAAAATATAAAAATAATATCATAGATGATGAGCTATGCATATAATATACTAAAATATTAGGACTGAACAACTTAACAAAATAATTTCGTAATTATTTTTGAATAAAAAATTTTACCAAAAAGTTATAATATTTTTTTAAAAATATTTCATGTGTGATTTTTTATAAAATGATAGATGATAAATTCTATTTTAAATACAATATGGAAACATAAATTATTCTCAATAAATATTATTTCAATAGTATAACTAAAAATATTAAAAATATATGTAGGCAAAATGTCCAAATTAAAAAGACATATTTTGTATGTGATTGTCTGTTAATTATTTTAGATTATGAATTTATTTTACTTAACTCAAAAATATATTAGTATTTAATATATATTAATAAACATTTTAATGTGTATAATAAATCATTATATATTAATAGTGTCGAATAAAAAAACAAAATAATAATATTATAAATTTATACAATATAAATTATTGCATAATAATATTTCATTGTTAATTAAAAAATTAGTGAAATATTTACATACATCGTTTGAAAATTAATATATTGTTAAAATATTTTGATCAACATAATAATTTTCTTTTAATACGATTTATTTTGATTATATAATTGATAAAAAATATATATAGTATTTATTTTTCATTTTGTAAACGATAACTGAATATATTAGTGTATAATAATATTTCAAAACTAATCACAAAATTAGCTAAATATGTACATATAATCTTTTAAAATTAAGTTCTGTTAAAATATTTTTAAACATTTTTTTCGAAATTTTAATATATATATATATATGATCAAATATAAGTTGGATTTAAAAATTGTTACTTTTATCTTTGAAATCCCTAAAATATTGGGAAGTTATTGTCTTTTATATTATATTAAAGTTATTAATGATTGAATAATGTTATGTATTCTATCTAATATAAAAATTAATGATGATCAAAAATATAATGTGACCAATTCTAGTAGATAGTCTATTTTATAAAAAATCACACATGAATGAGAAGTCATGAGTTATCTTTTAATATAATAGACTAGATTTTGACCCGCCCTCGTAGAGGACGGGTTTTGTTTCTCGGTTTTCTAAATTATTTTAATGTCTACTTTGGATAAATTTAACTGTAAATTCATATAATTATGTGTAAGACAATTTAGAAAAATCAGACATATTGCATAATTAGGTTTCAGTTCTTTGTGCTACAGGTTTCAGTTCAAATTGCATAATTAGGTTATTCAGTTCGGCATATGTGGAAACCATCCGATTATACATATATACGTGTGTTGTCTCAGATTGATTATTTTAAGTATCCTATTTGAAGTGGATACAAATTGTAGTGACCTTGCAAATATTATGAGTTATATTCGGTTCTTTATATTCTTGTTTTTTTTAATATAATTAGATAAAAACATTTTATATGTGGTCAAAAGTTATGGGTGATTGGTTGTATTTGAGTAAACCATTATAGGTTATATATATATATATATATTTTAGAATACATCTATTAAATAATTTACCTAAATTATATTTTGGTATCTTGTACAAAAATTTTATTAATAAAACAATGCTATAAGAAAATAAAAATAGTAAGGATTAATAAAATTACTTTTAGTAAAGCCCGTAGGATACTTTCATTAAACCCAAGCCCAAAAGACAAAGATCAAAAACCGACAACTTATTAAATTGTTTCATAAAAAAATTAGACACCTTTCTGTCTTAAAAAAATATAGATCTGTAACGGAGATTGAAAAAGTCTCGACGTCTCGACACTGGGTAATCTTCAAAGTTCTGGTAAAAGTCTATGTATCTGTGTATTTTTCCTTCATAGAAAATCGAAGTTACAGGTAAATCTTATTTTAGATTGTTGTTTTATATCGCAGATCGATTCTTAATTTAAACTGGATCGCGAGATATGAAAGGCGATCTGATACACACAGTGACGGATTCTGGTGAATTTTAACGGTTTCATGGCTTAACAGCAACAAAAAATCTGGTGTACGATAAAGGCACTTACACAAATCTGTAAAGGTAAGAAAAAAATATAATTTGTATTAGTTTTCATAATTTTTTTTTTGTATTATTAAACCCAGTTTGTTATTACAACAGTTTAGACAGCCTAGTTTTAATTTCTTCAACTTATTACTAACGTTTCTAATTTGACATAGATATTACTTCAACTCCCTCTAAATACATCTATAAAAAGGAAGAAATCTGGTCTCAGAGAACACTGATGAAGCCTGAAGGTAAAAAATATCACATGTTCATATAGTACTATTTAGTTTCCATTTAACTGTTTATATATATAGATATCCGTTTTTTTATAAAATTTACGTTTCATATATGTATTCTTTGTAATATACACATTTTTTCTTGTTAAATACATATATCATCAAGTAGGAGGATCGCAGCTGTGAAAACATATAAGATGCATGTTGTATAAAAAGACACGGGTAAAAATCCTTGTATAGTTGGGATCAAATGTGCATGATAATTCCTTCAGATGACATGTTTCTTTGACTTTTACATAGCTGATATACTTTATACTTTTTTATACTGTTAACGCAGGTAATAAAAGCGAGAAGAAAAACTTTGGAGATATTACAATTTGTTATGGCACTATACAGAATCCAAGTTATATAAGGTAATATTTTTCAATTCACATGTATTAGTCCTGACTTAGTAATAGAACTACTCTATTAGTACTGCAGTAGGATTGTAACTGATTCTGGATAGTTAGGGAATTGGGAAGTGAACGATTCTGTGATGATTGCTGTAAACTGATTATTACATCACATCTGCTCACTCTTTGTTTTATAATATGAAATATGCTTTTGCTTACTCCATAAAGAACTTTTCCTAAAGTTCATCTTATTTGAGCGTAAACTGTGTAATAAAACATAGGCCTGGAAAAAGAAAACAAATCAACGTAGTGAAACATAAAAATCAGAATCAGAGATTTTGAAAAATCTCTTTGAAAACTACATTTTCTTGTTTGTTTCTGAGGTTTTGCCATGGATTAACCAAGTCCATTTCCAAGGCTTGACCTCATCAAGGTAAACACATTTCTTTTTGGAACATTTAAAGCTACTGTTCGCAGAAAGAAGACGTGATTTATGTGAGCACAATATTGCAGTACTGTATATATAATACTGGTGAAAGCCGATAGAATAGCATAAGGATAGATTTGAAACAGTTAGGGAATATTCTGTTATCAATATATATCTTGATTATAAATTTAGTTTATATTTTGCAGAAACAGAAACAAACTGAATCGGCATATCCGGTGGTTTAAGAATCCGGTAGTTTAAGATATTAGAAATTTTGAACCAAAAAAAAAGATATTAGAAATATATTGTTAATTTAATAAATCATTTGTTAGAATAAGAATATTCTGTGATCGATATTTATCTTTTAAGTTACTGATAGTTTTTTTTTTTTTTTTTGCAGAAACAATAAAAACTGATTGGGAATATCATATTTCTTTGTTAGAATCATATTTTTTTCGCTAAGTTTTAAAACATTGTTTCAATATAGAATAAGTTACACACATATCGGATGTAACTATAGATTGAGTATAAAGATATTTTAAGTTTTGAAAACTGTGATAAATTAATAGGCATATTCGATAGTTGGTTTGAACAACTTTCTTTTTCTGAAGTTTTTAGTTAACGGAAAATATATAGATGGGAGATTTTGGTATGTAAGGTTAGAATGAGATTTTTGTGTTTAACAGAATACTTCTGTTTTTCGTAAATTTTTTAAAATAATAATTCATGTAGAAATAATCCAGATGATAATAACGTTGTCTTCTAACATTTCAGTAAAGATATACACCATATCACTCTCACTATACAGCATATAAAGCAGAGTAATTGAATTTAGACAAAATGAATATAACGCAAAATAATATAGATTTTTTTCATTTTATAAATAAGGATTTGAAATTTATATTCCGTTTTAGTACCTTTGTAGTTATCGATTTTAGCAAATCTGAGTAGACAAATATCTCCAATTTTCAGCTGGTTGATGTCTTGTGATAAATTAGCAGCTAATTTTCCCATAATCAAGCATGGAAGGCGTTTGTTGCTGAGAAAATCATTAAACATCAATACTATTAAATTAGCAGCTAATTCAATTATATTTTCTATAAGTTCTAAACTAAAATTTACTTGATATCTCTAAGAGTAAACTCCAATTTTGTACTTCTTTTCTTTCAAAATTCTCGAGTTTCCCTCCACCAAAGTCAGTGATTTCACCAACAACATCTGTTTTAAATTAATGTTATTTATATCAAGGTATGAATATATAAATAAATACAAAACTTACAAAGAAACATATTACCAATACGAAAACGTGGGTCACTTGAGCCATTTGATATTTGATATGCTGACAAAATTATGGAGCTCGAGAAACATGTTTGGACATGCAAGCTGACAATCAATTATTGAAGTTTGACTAACGA